>CM041043.1:11561793-12823023 GCA_023078785.2 Hyles euphorbiae
TGGCCCAGTGTGTAATGCTCAAATATGTACAATCGGCTGCAACTAATTTCGTTTCATCTTGCTATAGAGTTTTTTTGCATCCAGTTATTTCTTAAACGATGTTTTTTTGTTAAATAAATCAATAAAATTTCTAACGCTTGTTATGATGTAAATTGTAGGTTAAGCGAACAGGAAACACTCTGTAAGTATTTTATGTTATTGATGTTTTTTATCACAATTTACATCCATTAATTTTAATCTTCTTTGCATCTATAATCAGAATTCTGCGTCATTCCGTTAATAAATGAAAGCAATTTCGGAACGTAATTGTACCTTGCTTTCTTAATACAATTTCCTATATTGTAAGAGCGACACAAGTGTAAAAGTGGTTATTATTTATCCTACTGTAATTAAAACAATATAATATATGATCAATCCATTTACTTTTTACGTTGTCGATCATGTCGCCAAAACGGTATCGACCCGCACGATATAGTGATTTCGCCGGATACACTATATGAATTAAAGTATACTCATCATTAGATGCATTGTAGTGCTTTATACATATACACATACATAAACTCACGCTTTTATACTGTATAATAATATATGTGCAAAGTAAAAGAAAGACATTTATCACCATGACAATATATTGACGACAGATTTGTCTCAAAGGTACACGTTCGGTATTCAGTATATGCGAGTGGCCAGATACACTACATATTCCAGAATGGGTACGCAGAGGTTGTACCAGGATACCCACAATTCGTCTTGTATGTTCCGTCCCACGAGGTGATAGCGAAATAGGTGATAGGTGAGAGCGAGAGACTCCGGGATGATAATGAATAGAAAAATCCAATATCACTTTCCCGACCCGGTATTCGAACACGAGACCTCAGTTTTGTAATCCTACCGTAGTACAACTCCACCACCGAAGTAGTCAAGTGGTTTATCTTGGCAGAATAAAATTCATAGATGAAATTAAAAAAATAAATGAAAATTGTGTTATAAGTTTATTCATTTATTCTTTAAAAAATAGCTTATAAGTAAACATGACCTAACTAAATTATTGATATAAATTAAATATTCCGTTTAAATTACTTAACAAACACAATGATGTATGATGCACGAATAGTATTAAAATAGAAAATACTTATAATGAATGAAATAAATAAACCCAGATCACTTAATAGTACAATAAGTTTTGTATTCGACTTCACATTTGCATTTGTAAATTTATAAGTCAGTCATGGACATTTAGCACAGGAAGTAGTGTGCTCTGAGTAATACAAATAATTCACACAAAAAAAACAAACATCATTACTATTTTGTAGTAGAACAAAGAATTCAAGAATTAGATGTGCATTCGATTAAGGAAGCAATTGTGTAAAGTATAAGCTGTCAACTACACAATGATCACATTTTCGAAGTTTTCTTTGCACACGAAAAGTTATATTGCTTATTATACAAATTTTATTTAACACACTGCAAATTTGAAAACATGGTAATGTGCATTTTCACTAAATATTGAGTAAATAATGGAATTAAATTGCATCTGTCATTCATCACGGTATTTTAGAAATATTATAAGTTATTGAATTTATTTCTTGGGGTCTCTGTAGACTCCGAAGAATAGTACTGAGTTAGTTGGACGTTCGTAGATGAGGTAGACGAATGGGAAGTTTGCGATGAAGCGCGTGGGCTCGGCGGGCCGCGACGAGCGGAACCCGAACAGCGCCGTGGCCGCCGCCGCCACCGTGCCTGCACACACAAATGTACTCAAATATACTCTTACAAACAACGCACAAGGGAATGAGCCAGCGTTATCAATTAGATTGTTGATAAATATGTGTGTGTTTTTTTCAATGTTGTGATATGTTAAAAGTGATGATTTATATAAGAATGATAATAAAAATATATATATAGAAAGCTTTCAATAGGGTGACTTTGACGGAATTTAAAATTACATATGTATGTAATTTTTAACATGACATCGTAGTTCAGATATGTTTGCAAATGGATGTTTCGAGTTGAAAATAAATAATTTTCATTGATATTTCAGTTTTGTAGCATCTTGGTTTTCTTTTTATAAAGCAGCTTACATTACTGTTTTTAGAAAACAATTATTATAATAGCTTTCCTTATGAACTGTCTGAATCTGTACGTAACTCATGTTTTTTTATACATACTTAAAATAGAAAATTAAATGTAACAGACCAATTAAAATAAATAACTATCTCATATCCAATTAAAAAGTTACCGTTATGGTAACGTTAAGACCGGTGACTTGTATGGTATATAGAACACCTGTACACGTGACAAAACGTTGGCAACTACTGTATGAATCGTTAAGGATGCTTCTGTGACGAGAATGTAAGAAAAGAATTCAAAGTCATTTGTATTCAACATGGAACCTTTACAAATATTCTTGGAAGCCCTGCGTCAAATGTTAAACAGTACGAACTAAGAAAAATATTAGAATAAATAACCTACCTTCTTCGTCGACTTGTATTTTCGCTTTGTGGATGGAATCGTCGAAGAGTATGCCCGAGTCCTCGGTGAGCGTGCTGAAGTCTGCGCTCGCGTTGAACAGATCGCCCACACCAAGTCTCTCCATTACCTACAAATAAACAGAAGCGGTCAGTAAATAAAAAGGATTATTATTTTCTATTTTTTAATTCTATACTATTATTACAAGCAGCAAGCACATCAATGACGTATGTATTGGATAGTCAATCACACGCACTATACCAGTGAAGGACAACATCGTGAGGAAACCTGGATATAATGGCGATTTGTATGAATTTCTAGAATCTGTGAAGTCTGCCAATCGTCACTACGCCAGCGTTGAGCACTATATGGCCTCAATCGTATTCTGGACTGGAGAAGGCCCATGTCCTACACTGGGACGTATATGGGCTGAGAGTATTCATAGCAAAAGACTATATGACCATTTGCCTATTTTATACATATTACTTAAAGCCTTTGCTGAGGCTCTGAATATGGCAGTTCAGCAGTGGAATTCCTATTCCTGAGAGGGAAAGAGAGAGAGAGAAATTTGTGTTAAGAACTACTCGAAAACATATAACAAATAAGGATATTTATTAATGGAAATATGATTATAGCATACTGAACGAGTCAAAATAACTCAAAACGAGGTTAATGTGTTGGTAGATATGAAGATATAACTGAAATGAACACCCACATGCGCGCAACACGATTTCTCATGCACCATGTAGAATTACTTAGCTTTTGAATTTATACCCGCCGGCATTGAATATTAGTTCATTGTAGTCATGATATATGAATTAAAAGTGGTATAATCTTGCTATAAGTCGTTAAGGCTAAAGTGATGGCTGCACATAAATAGTTCGTGAGTATAGATTCCCTTGTTAGATCTACACTAAGTAATGATTTAGTTGATATTAAATGTCCCTGAGTACGCCTGTAAGAATAGGTCGGTTTGACCTGGTTATCTCAAAGCAATTTGGTGTAGCCTCTTTGCTGTTGCGTTTTGTTTGGTGAGATTGTGGGAGACACAAATGTTAGTGGTAAGATATTACACCCGGATAGGGAACACCGCACCTGTTGGTTTTACAGGGAGTCACATCCTATAACCTAAACGCAACTTTCTTACTTCAAAATTAAAAAACTAAAGAAGTACTTTAATTTTTTATACTCTAAACTTTCTCGAACGATTTCATATGTTTTCTTTGAACTCATGCGTATAATTTCACGCTTCGGGAGCCTTTCATCTTGCTATGCGGTGTCTATTATTCAACAAAATTGAGTTTCTTCAATAAATACATATGCAACACTATACAAAATTCGATAAAAAGCGAAAGAAAGTAAGATATATACATCCATAATATTTATATAGCTACTCATAAAGCAGAATGTTAGAACTTAAGAGCCCTCTGACACCAATCTGTCGTCTTTAACTGGAATACAATTACTCATCAATTATAAATAATGACAAAACTACTGAATCATACATTTTTACGAGCATGGTAGCGATTCCCAGAGTTTACTGTACATGACATGGGCTAATCACAATAGTCGCAGGTTTTTTTAAAGTATATTGTATATTGGTAATAATATATAAATGGCTTGAAATCGTACTATTAATAAAAACACGACAACAAATATTGAAACATAACATTGAATTATATCTTATCTAGGCCTTTTAAGGCGATGTAGTTGTAATAGTGTTTGATTAATCCTTGATAAAAATAGCAAGTAAATATCTGTTTAACATTATTTTTTCAAGTCTCACAGATTACACATAACATAGCTGCACATCTTATAGTTAAGTCAATAACCCTAAATAGATCACGGACCTGGGATAGAAATCTCATATCACAATTATGCTGACGCACACAATTCCAAAAGTTTGTTAAAAGAACTTTTCATATTTTTAATTAAATAAGAAAATACTTACATCTCTGAGCGGTAAAGTCCTTTCGATGGTGAATTTGGGGATTTCAACGATCACCTCCCTGCTCAAGTAGCTGTCTTCCACTACAGCAGCCAGACGCTCTGCGTTCAAATTGGCGATGATGTTGCTCACACCTGTCGACAATCATGATACATTTACTTATTCATATGCTTTTTATGGAAATTCACGGTAATCGCACAAATTAACGGGGCAAATCTATTGCATATTTAGAGATAAATGTATGTGAAGTGCATAAATATTTGTCTCAGGTCTGGATGTTAGTAAGACCGCAGAATATCGTAGTACCTGATACACACGACACAAGTCTTGATCTTAGTGTAGGATCATGACTATGTATGTGAATGTGGGTTGTATTCATTTTCATTATTATTATTATTTTACGTCTACTCGTAATTGCTGATGTAAACATTAGTAAGTTTATGTAAAGGCAAAAAATACCAACAATTTATGTATGACTATCATGTTTGCATATATTGAAACAACAAACCTTGAATAATTCATACTTATCGCATTCCTATGAATTATAAAATAAAGTGATTTTACATAAAAGCGTAAAAATATTACTCATCCACATATTGTTAGAATACTTATATTTTTTATTCATTTGTAATTTCCTATTTGATAATATCGATGACATTAGGTTTCATAGAATTCCAAGTACATAACTTCCTTCATTTTTACTCTCTAACAGCCGCTGCCAATAAACAATCCCAATCCAAAATTTGCCGTTTTAGATTGACAGCTCAATCTTTTTTCTTATACTATATTGCCAATAATCAATCTCAGTAGTGAAAAAACTATGGCAACATTACAAGAGACCAATCGAAAAGTAGAAAACAATCCAGATTAACTTCAATCTAATTTTTTCGATTGATTATTGGCATCGGCCGTTAGAGTTGCAAAAAGAGTGCAAAAAGTAAGTGTTCTTCAAGATATAATTCAAAGAATTATTTACTGAGCAAATAGTTATCTACAATATTAAGCACAATTAAAATCAAGTTGTGGACGTATGAAGTGGCCAGCGACATCACTCAATACTCAATACTGATACATTATTCATAGACCAGTTCCAGGCTTATAATTATTAGTTTATTATATAAAATGACACTCAACCATGTACACTTTATTGGTACCAGAAATACAAAACTCTATGCATCCGTATACTAGAATGCGGAGGTATTTATATTGTTCAATTGAAGAATAATTGAGAGTAATTTGCAGCACTGACCTTCCTTCATGGAGTATGGTGGCAGCAGGATGAACATGCTAATGTCATTGCCTTTGTAGGGAAGCTCCAGAATCTGCGCACCTAAATCTTCACTCACACCTGAAATTAAATTTATTTATGACTATTTTGGCCACTGTTCTATTCCGTCATTTTCATGTTTATATTTTCGTGTTCTACAAAGGTATCTAATAATTAAATGAAGTGTTTGAAGACACGAAAAAAATACATTTTAACGTATTTTTTCTCTAAGCTAAGAGTTGCTTCAAAATAATTGACCTTCATAATTCAATATAATAATTAAACTATATAACTGCGTTTTTTTCGCTCCATAATGTTAAGACCAAGTCACTTGTAGCTACATTGATCTGTTATAATATCATGTTTATAAATGCACCAAAACCAAAATTTCTAAATGTTAAATGTAAATCCGATGGAATTAACCATCCGGTTATGGTAACACAATATATTCTACAATAACAAACAACTAGTTCATATGCGAAAAGAAAGTAACTATGTAACCCGAAACGCTGCATCTGCGGAAGATATATTACTAACCGTAATGGAAAGTTCCCTTTTGCTTCATAAAAGGTACGAGCGTCTGACGTGTCTCAGAGACGAAGAAAGGTTCTTTCTTTGTTCTTTCTGGGGAGAACTTTGATGCCCAAACACCCTTGAAATAGGCGGCATTTGCAAGAACGAGTTTGGTGTTTTGGTTGACTGCGTCGACGGGTAATAAGTCTTTGATGTGGTTCTTGGTGACACGCTCCACCCATCTGTTGATGTAATCGCGACTGACCTCGGGATTTTCCTGGAAATTCTGAAACATGATAATAGAATCAATTAGAATGATTCATTGCATCGACAATTAAAGGTACTGGTTCAGCCCTGTTTTAATGGTAAGAAGCTATAACGGTGTGTTGCTACAACCTGGGTTGTTGTGTAGTTATGTAAAGTAAATCAACGATACTATTTTTGAAAAACAATATAGTTTTGTCTAGGTTATATTTACATGAGATTAAGAAATACAAACAAAATTTGTGTTTAGAATCAATGCTTTAGAATGTGTCCTTGGGCACAGGCTACATTAAATTACTCCGTTAAATACAAGTTTCTCTAAATGGAAACGGATTAAATTTTTATTCCCACGCTAAGATTTTCTTTCAAGAAAGTTACACACTATTTTCCTATGAAAGGCGAGACGAGCATGCCATTCGCTTCATGGTAAGCGTGACGACCACTCATGAACAGTAACAAAACCAAGCAACAACATGAAATACAATGGAATGCGTGGCATTCCACAGCGGTGTCCTTCCTGAGACATAAGATATTAAGTCTCATTATATTCAGTAGTTACTCTGGCTACAATATCCTTCAAACTGGACCACAAAAGTGCATTTACACTGCTGTTTGGCGAGAGAAATAGACATTGCGGTGTTAACTACCCAGGCGGCCTCTCACATTAAAACATTAGTGTTATCACGTACCAACGCCTCGAGCTCTTCTCCGAAGAGGTCCAGCATGCACTGGCGCACGCGCAGCTCGTTGGCGACGAACAGCTTGTTGGCGCTCGTGAACTCGTAGCTGTCGCTGTTATTGTTAGTCGCGCGGGACCGCTTGTCCACTTTGTACGCGGTCATCAAGTTCACCTTGTCCTGGAAATAACACATGTATGTTAATGTCAATTATTGTTTAATGTACTTATGAAAAGATATTTATTATAATGTTTATGTTGAATTAAATTATTGTTTAGTTTATTAATAACATAATTATGATAATGAGTAGATATATTTTTAGAAGAAAGTTTGCTCTGGTGTCATTTTACTGTAAGCGTGAAAACTAATTTCAATAATTGACATATCGGTATAAGAGAGAAATCATTAATTTATTGTGGAAACTAATCGTGAAAAGAAAATTTCGTATCTACATTGTATTATGAATATATTTACCATGTTTTTATCAATTTCTAACGAGTTCTTGAGAGACTCTTCAGTTCGTCCCCCCGCAGAGAAGTATGCAAGCAGTAATGACTGATACACGGAGAATGGAGAGAAGAAGATATTGTCATCTGGCACCACGCTGTTGATAGTGTTGAAGAGATTCATTGTGAATTCTAACTGGCCGGAGTATAACGACGTTCTCGCCGCAGGGTCCAATTTCTTAGAAGAGTCATCTTTGGAGAAGCACTGACAGTTTATAGTTGCCACTAATAGAAGTACTACAGCCCCTGTGTTCCACATCTTGCATCTGAAACAATATGCAATACTCATATTAGATATTGTTAATTCGCAAAAGACAGCAACCGTGACCGTGAAAATATCTGATAATCGAGTATTAATTAATGTTTATATTTTCTAAACAAAATACCAATTAGGAATGCACTGTTATCTAATCGTTGTTTGAGAAAATAATTATCATTTATAATTTGGATTGATTCATTTGTCATATGATTTATATTAATACTGAAAGGACCAATATATGCTATAATAAAGTAAGTTGCGCTCCGTTGAACACTTCAATGGTAAGTCAGACAGAATTCATCATTGCGGACATTTCACCGCTTTCTCCTGTGCGGGGGCAGTGACCGTGGCGTGCTGATCTCGTGCCGGCAGCCTGCACACGTCACGGCCTCGCGTCAACCTACCGACAGGCGACAGCATACGAGTACACCCAGACGTAATCTATATCTAAATATCTATCACGATGACCGATTTACCTCCCTGGCTGTCCATACTAATTGATTAGTTTTCTAGAACCACCACACCGGCTCCCACGGAAGGAGGACATGTCTAATACACCGATCAATCACTTGCTGACCCAACTAGACATGCCTCGTTCAACTAATTGGGCTATGTCAATTTTAACAGAGTCTAAATACCAAAATGGTAAACGCGATTTGTTATGAACATCATTCCAGCGATGGCGCTGTTACGTTGCATGAGAAAATCGCAACTCTTTTATAGTCTTTGAAAGTGACCTATTGAGGTAATTATAACACAGTAGTTATATACCCACATGGGAACCAGCGGTACATATGATTACATGAAGGCATTCAGATAGTATAACTTAAATGCACCCATATCGTAACGGTGCCTACGCGGTCACATGCGGGGTTCTATAATAGGTGGTAACACTACAAAAAATCCCTGTGTATCAGTTATTAAAGTTGTGACATTTTGTTACGACAGTAGTGCATTACGCGTATTCAGATTCCTTCACTATAATAAACTTGTAATTACTGTTTTATGTTCCTAATGTAATGCATGTGAGATGTCTTGAGTTTTCATGCTTTGGAGTCCAAACTATGTGCTCAAGTGTGTTCGTTATGACTGTGGTTATGACAATTAGACAGGAAATAACCGCACAAGGCTGTGCGACGCAGTGCCGTGTAATGAGATGTAGAACGCGGTGTGTATTGTTTATTAAACCGCAACTTCCGATCAGATCATTGTTGATATTATCCACGCACAGCGGCTCACGTCACAGGGAATCCCGCGGCCGGCTGCAGCACGTTCTGCAATGAGCATAATGCACGTATTTTCCTCGCACCGAGCCGAGAGCCGGAGCGAAAGTGGTGCGCGTGACACGTCATCATCCTCGACACATTTATTACACAACAGCCGGACAAAACCGTGTTAATATAACACAGTTGTCTTTTAAACTAGCGAATCCGGATCTACGGTGACAAGAATATTTGGTCTTGTTTCTAAAGCACACTTAGTCACTATTTTGCAAATGTTAAAAGCAATTTAAAGCCCTAGGCGTTCGTTTTTTATCTTTTATTATATTTTTATTTAGCGATATGGTTTATTAGCCAGAGAATATAAGGTTAAAAATATCTTTAAAAAAATCGTTTTTATTTTGTACAAGAGCGCAGAAATGGCACAACCTTGCGAGAAATCCCGCAGAGTCAAGCTACTTTTACAATAACAGACTCATAATTTTCGAGGTATCTGTATAGAACTACCGACGTCATACGGTGCTCAGTATGGGGAAAAGTGTTAAAACAACTCAAACCCGCCTTTCAGACTGAGGAGTAAGATGTCCCTTCAATTTTAAAATAAAAAATCCACCAATTTTAAATCCGCTGAAAGTCGCTGAATTGATGAATGATAGTAGGTATAATAAATAATGGTGAAAGTTAATCTTATCGTCTATAATTTATTGAGGGAAATATCATAACTCCATGAAACATGTAAACGTACGAAATCAGGGAAGGAATGTGTAAATATTATACAAAATATGGCTATTTTTTTCTAGTGGCGTATTTTGTTTAGTATTCACGAACCATTGGGTCAACGGCTTCCAAATTGACCACAAAACAGCTGACGGACAGAGTGCATTACTATATTATTAGAGTTGAATAAAGTTGACTGTCTGCGCCCAAATTAATAGTTTGATCGAGTGCCAGTTTGATACTGCTGACTCCGGGCGGGATCGCTATTGTGCACTGAGCTAATTTTTAGGGATTCCTAACATCCCTAAAATAAGTACCATCAGTAGTAGAAGCCTATGTCAATAATAGAAAAGTTGACCTACGGCGCCCCTTCATATCTAGCATCGTGTGCGGTCGCTAAATCAATCATCAAGTAATTATTTTTTATTGTTCAGGACAGAACATTTTTATTTTGTCCCTACACCTAAAGTAACGTATCGCTGGATTTGTTTATTGTTACACACCGCTCGAGTAGTGCACCGTGTCGGCGATGTTCGGCGGTGTTCGTCGAAGAGGGCAACACGGCGATATTGTTACTGGCCACATTTTGGAGTTGTCGCTTTTGCCGCTGGAGGGTGTGCGAGTAGTTTTGTTTGTGTTTTGTTTTTTAGCTGGTTGTTTTTTGTTATTCCTTGAAATTCTTGTGAAAATATACGATTCAGGAAAATAAATTGCTTCAGTGCGTAAAATTCAGAAGTGGGATATATTGGAAAAAGAACCCAAGACCTAACATGAAGAGATTGCAGCCTGATGAAAGCGGTGATCCTTTAAAAAGATCGAGGCTGCCAACGGAATCCCACACTAGTGCGGGAACGTTTCTGGTGGATCCGTTTCCAAGTCCTATGGAAATGAGTCGGATGTTTTAGTGGAAGACGATATTAATTCCAATAAACTGCTTGTGGACCTGGTAACCTCAAAATTGGAAAAAATGGTCGAAAAATTCTGCGTTCAAAGTCAAACAGGACGACTATTCAAAAATTATTATAATGCAAACTCGTTTAATCGGTCAGGCACAGGTTTGGTTCAGTCGTTTGGATGAATACGATTATACATGGGAACAATGGAGTCATTACTTACTAACGCTTTTCCGAGGAATTTTGAGTATGCTGATATGTTGGAGGAACTGGTTCTCGGAAAAAATTGCCCAACGAAACAATAACACATTATTTTCATGATAAGTTGGCTATGTGTCGTCGATGCCGACTTGATGATACTGCTTCACTGTCATGTTTGATAAAGGGATTACCATTTGATTTACAAGGTAACGCAAGAGCATTCAAATGTGAAACACCAGAAGAGTTTTACAGTGGCTATTTATTTGCGTTTGAAAATTATCATAGTAAACCAGAGGTTAAGACCGTCAATTCAAATTATCCACGCATGTCTAGAATTGAATTGGAAAAAAGTGTAGTATGAGTATTAATACCTACCTTCAACTTCAAGAGCGGCAATAATTTCAAATTCACGATTGATGAAGTGCTACAGGTGCAATTCAGCTGAACATTTTGTAAGAGATTGCCCGGTACCTGATAATAGAGTATGTCAGTTCTGTTCCGAAGTCGATCATTCAATGAAATGGTGCCCTAAAAAAAAAACTGCCAAAAAAAAATCTAATATTGATATAGTACTGATTAATTTGGTGCAAAATCTAAATGATATTTATAAGAAAGAAGTGTTCATTAAAGATAAAACTTTTTTGGGCTACTTGGACACTGGTGCACAATTAAATATGGTGTCATTAAAAATGGTGAATGATTTAGAATAGAGTGTGAGACAAACTGATGCAATGTTGAAGGGTTTTACAGGATTTGCAGTCCCTGCAATGGGGCAGGTGAATTTAATTGTCTCTAGATGGTCTAACTTTTAACACTACTGCTGTAGTTACTCACCTGGAATTGCCTGCTGATGTTGATATACTCATTGGACAACCTATTATTAATGCTCAAGGTATTTCATTAGTGACTACTTAAAATTCAGCTATATTAAAAGAAGACAAAATGAGTGAGAATGAAATGTTGAAAACCAAACTCAAAGTTATCAGTTCCAAGGATGTTCTTTTAGCACCACTAGCCTCTTCGTTTATTGAAGTGAATGTTATTGGCAATATTTCTGGCACTGATGTATGTATGTCACCAAGATTCCATGACTGTTGGAAAAAAATTTGCTGTGCCTGCTGCTTTGCTCAAAGGACAAGGTTATGTTTGTATTTATAACATGAGTCAGAATCAGCTGTCTTGGAAGAAAGGTAATGTAATAGCTCATGCCATACCATGCGAGATGATGAACACCAAAACTTTGGAGACTTGTAATGATAAAATACTTCAGGCTGGAAAGTTGAAGGTGCGTAACTGTTTAAGTATTTAATCTGTCTGTTCTGCCTGCATGTTCTGTTCCCATTTATTCTGTCTGTTCTGTTAATTCTGTCTGTTCTGTTTATGCTGTCTGTTCTGTTTATGCTGTCTGTTCTGTTTATGCTGTCTGTTCTGTTTATGCTGTCTGTTCTGTTTATGCTGTCTGTTCTGTTTATTCTGTCTATTTATGTAGTTATTTATTTAATTTTAATTGTTGATCTGTCTGTAATACCTGCACTTGCTGGTTTATGGTACTGGTTTTATGATAATGTTTTACTCAAATGATGAATGAATTAAAATGAACTGGCTTGGAAATATGTAAATTTAAAATGTGTTAAATTGAGTTCATCCTGACTGACAAAATAATTCAAATTTTAAACTAGTTTAATTATTTTTCTTAGCAAATACAATGGTTATTAAGTGTCCTTTATCTGTTTAATTTTCTTTTTGGTCATTATTAAATGCTAAATAAGTAAGAAAAATTGGAAAAGTGTACAGCTGAATTAATTTTACTAAGGTTCTTAAAAAGTGTTAGACAGTGGGTGTTTACAATTATGTTGTCTTGTGTTTTCACAGCAAACTGATTCAATTTAGAATGATGATCAAAGAAACAAAGTAATCTGCATCAGCGGCTTTTCAGGATTTGCAACACAGCATACTTTGGA
This sequence comes from Hyles euphorbiae, assembly GCA_023078785.2. Classification (NCBI taxonomy): domain Eukaryota; kingdom Metazoa; phylum Arthropoda; class Insecta; order Lepidoptera; family Sphingidae; genus Hyles; species Hyles euphorbiae. Next base: position 11,574,689 of record CM041043.1, read on the forward strand.
GTATTTGAATACCAGTAAAATTGGCAGTACGCTATTATCTGATGTAGATGCAGGAAACTTATCAATCTATGACAAATGTAGATTGTTTGAGTTATTACTTTAGTATCAAAAGGGAGATCTGGTATTATGGAATAATGCTTATACAAATGCTGTAACTGGAATAAATCGTAAAATTGACAAGTTGTATGCTGGACTGTATAAAATAATACAAACCTTTATTAATGATCGTTACAAAATTCGAAGTATAAAAGGGATGAAAGGTTATAAGAATTGTGTTGCAACTGTACCTGCTGATGCATTGCGGCCGTATAAAAGTTCCGTTGAACTATGATACGGATTCTGCTGATAGTGATAGAGATGTGGTAGACACGCAAGATTTAATAAATTTGTTAGAGAGTTAAGCTGTCTAAACCTGTTAGTAATTTACTGGTTGAGTTAATTCAGTTGTACCCTGGTGAGTAAATGTTGTTTTCTAATGACTGTTTGTGAATACCATACTGGTATTCACTTTTCAGGATGGCCGATGTTACGCACCGCTCGAGTAGTGCACCGTGTCGGCGATGTTCGGCGGTGTTCGTCGAAGAGGGCAACACGGCGATATTGTTACTGGCCACATTTTGGAGTTGCCGCTTTTGCCGCTGGAGGGCGTGCGAGTAGTTTTGTTTGTGTTTTGTTTTTTAGCTGGTTGTTTTTTGTTATTCCTTGAAATTCTTGTGAAAATATACGATTTAGGAAAATAAATTGTTTCAGTGCGTAAAATTATGTTTTCTTGCAAAACGAAGAAACTTTTTTCGTGAAATCACAGTTTTTGTACTCGATACAAATTTTACATCAACCCTTTTTACTTTTGGGCGGTGTAGATCAAGCGATATTGTTTTATTATATTTATATTGATAACATTACAGTTATGTTGATTGGTCAATGATCATAGAAACAAAACAAAGCAATTACATGATAACATAATTCATGCAAAAACATAAAAGCAGTCAACAAAACCAGAAATTTGACTGAGGAATGAAGAAAACGAGACAATTCAGCGTGTCCGCAAAGTCCGTAAATCCAAAAACTGCGAATATTAGCACCATTTTCATTTTACTAGAAGAACCCGCGGAGGTAAGTATACATAATCTTATTCCCAAAAATGAGCTGCAGTACCAAAGAAATGAAAAATCTCATACATATTTATTAGAATAAATAACTATACCAAACACTAATCAGTCTCACACACTTGACCTCGGAGCAAGATACCATCCACTCATAGTGGATTTAATCTCGTACTGGTAGAGTATTATGGGGCTGCAGCCTGCAACCAACACGTTTCGAAGCTATCTTCACTTGTTCGCGATGCACCCTGCAGGCTAATGAACGAGGCTCTCTGGGCCGACAGATAGTGAAATGACCATGAGAGATTGTGATAACGGGCGGTTTTATTATCGGTGCTATTATAATCGATAGCCCTGCGTTCAGTCGCCGGCAAACTATGCAGAATATTGAAAACCCATCGGGAAAGGCCCATGTTCAGCAAATATTTTTCAATTGTTAAAGAAGGTGATTCCCTTCATACGTGGTTTTCGGGATGAATTAGTGGATTATAGAGAAAAGGACTACAATTTGTTGCAAATACCATTAGTTAGCTTTACTTATGGACAACCTATATCTTTATACCATTAATAATTTAAGTATCAAAATTGCCTAAAATTGAGATATACAAATATGGTCTTGGTTGTCTTGTATTTTGTATAATAGTTTTTGTTTTCATATGATTATATTATTTTTAAAGTTTTCGTAAATTATCCATTTTACCACCTTTATGTGAAAGATAACATTTGATCTCGTTGTGGTTAAATATAATAAGAAATAAACTCGATATCCAGTTATATTTAATTGATGCGATTCGCATCTCACTTAACCGGATGCCTACTCCCCGATGAGTTGCACTCGCCGTACCGGGAAAATGCTAATTGCAATAACGGTTTCACAAATAAAAATATACGCACCAACACTCCAAATTTACTGCAACAAAATATACTCATTACACTTTTAACTGTGAAGGATAACAACCCAAAGAATCTTGAATACAGTAAGATAATTAATTTTATAGAAATGTATGCTATGACTACCAACCCGCATCAAGCCTCGTAGTAAACTGATAGGCGTATTTTCGATAACGGTAATTCCCAGTAGACTATCAGTTGTAAAGTTATAAGCCAATAATGTTAAATATTGCACCTACATTTCAGGAGCTGATAAAATCCTATTCAAATCCCACTTAGAAGAATTATAAGTGTATTTATTGCTTCTATCAGGTGTTCTCTTTACTGAAGGCCAAGGAGGATCTTTTGTATTATTGGGGTCACACATTTGGGGCGTCATGGTTGCGCGTAACGTTTGCATAAGAATCTCACCGTGAGGCAACACATTCGAAGAATAACAATGACCGCTAAATGTATAATTTACACTTCTATAACCAGTTATACCGCATCCTTCTCGTGAATATCATCACAAATTTACTTCACATATTCCATCGACTTTGTAAAGAAACGGGATTAGTTATTCATTTATTTGTTAACATGAATAAATGTGCTAATTAAGATGATGCACAGATACGATTCATGACTTTGTTTCTTCAAAAATAAAGGCAAAATCACAGTAAGTCAACGTCAGGTAGTAAGCAAAGATGAAATCACTTCTGCTTAAAAGTTTCTATACCTCTTTTTAATACTCATCATTCGTTTAACTATTTTTGTATCATAAAGAGTCAGAACTCAGAGCGCAAAAGTGAAATCCATGCGTGTGAAGCGGCAAAAGCAGTTACGTTTGGTACTCGATTATGAATTTAACTTTTGTCTGCAATAACCATTCCATATCTATTTAGTATTCATCACTTTTGACTGCATGTCTTTTTACTGTATTTATTAACCAAACTAAGCAACATTAACAATCGTTTTTTATTTTATATAAACCAGTTTAACATGTAAAATGTTTTTGTTTCATAAAATATTACTGGCTAAGAATGCACGAATGTTAAAATACAATAATAATAGAATCCATGATGAGCAGACTACCATATAAAACGTAACAAAGAAAATTAACGTATCTTTACACGAGTAATAAGATCCCTTGGAAGTTACATCAATAACTTGAGCTCAAACAAACCGTTAATGTGTAAGGTGTAGTAAACGAATCGCTATGGTTGTTTATACGTCGATACAATTGCGAAAATTCGTCATAGTAAATTAGAAAGCGTGCACGTTAATCTGCGACCAGGCGATGACGGACGCTGAGTGGCTAATCAATAACACGCTAGCCACACTATTATATAAAATTACACTCATTACATTACATTGTCTGTTTACGCAGAATAGCGAGTTCCAATACAGTTCTTTTAAGTGCCAGCAACGCTTGTATCAAAACAAACATACTTAAGCTACAAAAAATATAAGAAGTAACTCACCGGCAGATGTCCTTAACTTGAATACATGCAAAGTTACTTCGAAGTTCGAACGAAGTGCGGCAGGTTTTTATTGCGAATACGGCTGATGTATTATTCACTCGAGTAAAAAGTTGGAAATAAGTATTTTCGGTATATTTGTGCGCGGTTTGTTGTATAAGATTGCAGCGACACGCACGACGTAGCGCTGTGGCCGGATTCCGACACGGACTGACTGAATGAGGGCCGGTCGCTATCCTCTTTTATGTTGGTATTGTAAACGGGTATGCGCCTGCGCACCAGACGATGACTACAGGAGGTACGGCGTCAACTAATTACTTATAATCATACATACAATGCATTTTGGATCAAAACGTATTAAAGCCAGATATTATCTCTAATAAAATAATCATCGAATCTAACCGCAGAGTAGTTTGTCGTGTAACTGTACGAGAGAGTGGACTTCCGGCTCATCATTAATCAATTACCTTATTTGTGTATTTCGGGTTTTGACTTTTAGCGCTAAAAGCTGCGTCACCAACGTAAACATGTTCCGAGTTCGGCTGAAGTTCATCATAAGTCATTCTTAAAACAGTTTCTTGAGGTTTTTCTTGTATTTATACAATTGAGTACTTACAGATGACAAAAAAGGTTTACAAAAAGTTTATTATGAACACACGTTTCAGTATTTTTTTAACAAGAACGTTCTGTGGTCACTTATAAACTAATTATTCTTATAGTACAGGTTGCCCTAATTGTCTTTATACTACAACTACAGGCGAAGTGTTAAGGTTGTCTTGTCAAGGTTGCAGGACGTCATAGGATGACCACTTCCAACATTCTTCTATGGAAATCCTTTGAGTAGGCCTATGTTCAATAATAGCCTTCCTGTCGCGAGCGAGAAAGAGAGACAAAGAGAGATAGGCTAAGTACGCCGTGACATGATACATACAGCTAAGGTAAAAGCACCAGTAGATGACCACTTAAGGACGCAGGATTTTCTTTTTTAATGTTTATTGTTTAATTTTAATTGTCATCCAAATTCAATTAGTGTTTTTTTGTAAACTCTATATAAGTCTGTTAACGAAATGAACTAGTATTCTTTCTTGTCCAATGGTTGAATAAAATTTATAAAATAAAATAAAACTTAATATTAGAGATTTAGAACGGTGAAGGAAAACATCGTGAGGAAACCTGCATGCCATGGCGATTCATAAGAATTTCTATGGTATGTAAGTCCGCCAACCCGCACTAGGCCAGCGTGGTGGACTATATGGCCTAACCACTCTCAATCGTATTCTCGATTGTAGAGTAGGCCCGTGCCCTGCAGTGGGACGTAAATGGGCTGATACAGATTAGAGATTCAGTAGTTGACCATATTTTGCATCAGTAGAATCTCAATGGTCAACCATTGAGATTCTTAAGTTTTATATGGGATATTTGTAAAATAAGAAGCAAATCTAGATTTGATTTTCTATTAACTTGATTTCGATGAATTTCTTGAGGTATCTGCTTATAGCTGAACAATACCAATAATAATAAAAAATCACATGGCTACTATCTTCCAACTCTTTATAAACACATTTCTACCACTGATAGTTCAGCACCTGTTACCGTGGCTCTCGATGCCGTCAAATTTTGTGACATCCTCGTAAAAATTATTGGATTCATTTTCATTTCAGAAATTATTGGAGCCATGTTCTACCTGGTCTTTTATTTTTAAATAGGGTACATAGTCGTTTCATATCCTTCAAATTTTTTTTTCTACACTCACGATGAACCATGCAGTTCTTACCTACGAGAAAACCCGCTTTTGCTGTATTTGCACCTAGTCGCATATTTCATGCTCTTCTTCTAGAATAAGGACCGACCCATCTTTCGTTTCATTGGTGATCCTTTTTACTTTATTTGTATCTAAGTGTTATTCTTGGTAAACCGATTTTTTTTTGCAGCCGTTCTTATTGGCGTTTTAAGAAGACGAACAGTCTTTATTGCTTTGGGCATTGCAGTTTCAGTATAACTTAGGAATTCCCAGACATCTACAAGGTAAAAAAGTGATTTTAGTAACTGATCATACGTCACAATAAAGGTGGTCAACTACTAAACAATATTAACTTATTGTAAAAGAAAATAAAATAGATTTATAGTATGTAACTCTAAAAAAAATTGGCGGGCATTAGGAATATTTGAAAAAAATTAACGCGTAGTTTGTGCGCTTCGTTGACCAGGTGGTAGCACTGACTTCTTAATATGGAATAAATTTAAAAATATAAACACGAATTGTTATTTTATCCGTTTATATGCATTATTGGTCAACTACAGGTACATGGTCCATTACTAGTGACCTTACCTTATATCACCTTAAGCCATTTAAAAGCTCATAGAACACTGTACAAACTCATTTATCCGACCCGGGCATCGAACCTATTATCACCTTACTTACAGCACGTGAAAGCTTTCGTACCTTTGCTAGCATATGACCATACAATTTCTTTCAATAGAAAAAATTACATCTCTTAGTACAAATAGCTACACATATGTACTTCGTAGTTTAATATAAAAACAGTTACTGTGATAAATGTTGATTACCCTTAGACAAATCGTATGCTCCAACAGTTATTCTTATAAAAAACTATCGAAGCGATTGAATATTTCATCGGTGTTTTTATGAAGTAGTGCAGCTTAAGTGAAAAAGCTCTTAGTGATAGTGTGCCATTGACCCACTGCAACAGTTTCGGCAGACATTATTTCGGGTCGTGACCGCCTCCCATAGATTTAGGTTGATTAAATCACAATAGCTATTCTAATGACCAGCGGAATATAATATCAGCACACTAAACTTCGTTCATTTTTTGTTTCCTTAACACGTCGTAAATCAGGGTAAGTGTTCCTCAACCTTATAAATAAAAAAAAAAACAGAATTTTATAAATAGTTTATTGCTTGTCAAAAAAAAATGTAAAAGAATACTACTCTTAATACAAAAAGATAACATTTCACATAATTACGGATATTGTCTTTATTTATTTATTTTAACATTATCTATTATTATTATATGTATCAAATAACATAAAAAAATGCATTCAAGGCACCAATATGACAAAATAAAGATGTACTACATTTTACTAAAAGTATTATGCTCACATGTACTTATGAGGAATGTTAATTCCCTTATAAAAAAATATAAATCCTTAGGGTCCATTACCATAAGCCTTAGATATGTTCGCCCTCCACGCCGCGCCGTGCCCCCGCTCGAGTTTCATTTCGGAAGTTTGCTTACCTCGTACAGATACGCGGCAAACAGTTTAATCTGCAACAAATGTGAAAATATATCAAAATCTGCGCACATGAATGTCGTTCCATTGATAAAAATTAAGACGAAAGGTTGTACGAGGTCTGCTACGTAAACAAAACCAAACGTAGATAAATACGAACAAGGTGAAGGCGATTTGATACGTGCTGGAGGAAACATTTGGAAATCCCGATGCTTACTTACATTGGGTTTACCGTACGTGATAAGGGACACGACTTATACTGTTGTCCGACAGGGAATCATTTACCATACCTTGCAATACCGCGAACACGTCAATGCTAAAAGTGGAAATGCGATGCTTTTGACAAAATATTATTTAACATGCGTTGCGGTGTGTACGCCGAATTTAAAATAAATTATGAACCTTGTTCGTTGAACAGTAACTCAATATTTCCTTATGTTTTTAAGTTACATTACCACGTTAAAGCTCGAAAGAAGATTGGATTTTAATTTATTTTAAAGACGATTCATTAATTTAAAGGTTAATTATTACATGACACGAATTTAACTAAACAAATTCCGTTTTTAAACATAAACATATTTTTAGTACTTCATAGTAAAAACTCTTTAATGTGGAAACCCATTAGTTGACTAAGAGCGCTTTACAAAATAAATAATTATGTAAAACAGCTCATTTAGTACTTTAGTGACCGTAAATACCAAATTTTTTATGAGTGCAACATTTGACATTATCATTTGAAACCTTCAAGTATTTGTAATTACGAATACATAATTACAAGTAAATAAGTACTTAAACGCCCGGAAAATAGCATTATTGCCGATAGTTTTCTTATCTTTGACAAGCAATGTGAAATGACTCAAGTGTTTCACAATTATTTCATGCGTCAAAACTACCAGACTAGGGGCTAGATTCTAGAATGTTACTACAATCAGCATTACATCCGTCGTTTCACAATGAGGCAGGTTTGTAACATTCAAAACAAATAAAAACCGGACAAGAGTTAAATTCGTGCACCTAAAATCCCTTACATACAATATAATACCGTTCCATCTAATTCAACTACAACAATAATTGTGTAATTTCAACCGTATGTAATATATCAACTTAAATAGATGTCGCAAGAGAGATAGTAAGTAATATCCTTATCTATGTGTATCAGCCCGCTGCAGGGCACGGTCTTACTCTACAATCGACTAAGGGTGGTTAGGCCATATAGTCCACCACTCTGACCTAGTGCACGTTGGCGGACTTTACACACCATAGAAAATTTACAAATCGCTATGGTAGGCAGGTTTCCTCACGTTATTTTCCATCACCGTTATAGTGCATAGTGATTGATTATCAATACCAAATAATATCCATCAGAGACAAAATACTACTACATCTGTATAAAGCTTAGGAGCATAGACGACCTTTGTTAATGCGCACTACACACCAAAGCCGCTGGCAGCACGATGAAGCAAAAACCGTCATACGAAACGAAATAAGGACTATAAAATGAAGAGACGTGCCTGGTGGCAACGAACCATACGCGGCTGCCTACTTATTCACCGTGTAAGCGGAATCAAATCCCAGAGCACAAACCTCTGACTTTTCAGAGTCATGTGTGTTTTGATAATCAATCATCACGTACTATAACTATGAAGGAAAACATTGTGAATTTTCTATGGTATGTGAAGTCCGCCAAACCGCGCTACGCCAGTGTCGTGTAAGTATAAGTATATGGCCTAACCCCACTCTATCGTCTCTCGATTGTAGAAAAAGAAAAGTAGAAACAAACTTGGAATACATCTCATGCCAAGTTATTTAAGCATATTTTTGTAACAGACTCGATGTACTGTTTAGAAGAAAAGTTACAAGTAGTATTTTGAAATGCAAGAGGAAAACAGGTGTATTTATGTAAACAATGTATTTTTTTCCTTAACAAAAGCTATCACCATCAACGACTACATTTTTCATTTTTTTATCGTATCCATTGAGTAAATAATGTTTTTTTTTTTTCAAATAGAAAACAGAGCGTAACTTTGCTACGTTCCAAATTATAATTTTAATTTATTTTTTCTATCCATGACTAGATTTTCGCAATGATTAATTTATCTATTGGAATTTATGGTTCCCGTGGAGGAAGTAATAATAATATGGTTTCTATTGTTGACATGTATAGGTAATCAATAAATAGGGAGAATAATAAAGTTTGGTGATACTTTCTTATATTTAGAGACAAATTATATTCTCGTTTAATACACGAATTTTACCGTCATCTACGAGTACAGAGCAACATTTTAAGAGCGTTTATACCCTGCACGCGCTTTTTGGCTTAAAAACAGGACTTTTCAAATGAGTTAATAGCCACCAATAAACAATTTAAAGGAAAAATAATTATTACTAATTTTAGAAAAGGTTGTCATCTAGGGATTTTGGTGGAAAACATCAAAGATTGATGGATAATTTGTGAGTACTATACGGATTACTAAACACAAGTTTCGTTATTTAGGCTTTAAATGGCAATTTAGAAGCTTAAGATATCCGAAACCACTAAATATAAGATGAAAATAAAAATATTATCAGACTAATAAGACCCTTATGGAGGGATTTTGCTAAGAAAAATAATCTTTTTGTGTTTAGTTCCTGAAAAATAAAAATTTAAACAATGCGAAATTATTCAGAAATTCTCGTCAAGAACATATTTTTTTTCACCAACTTATCGTACATAATTTTTTATAGCAATTGCATATTATAATAGAAGAACATCTTATCAATAAATTACCATTTTTATATTTCAACAAAATTAGTTTTCATGTTTTTTACAAATATTTTAAAAACCACTATAAAACACGCTGTCCGACGTGGATCAAATCAGACCGCCGCACTATGGGCAATATAGGTCATTCTCATATCAAAAATCTGTACTTTTTTTGTTTATTAAGATATCGCTTTCAAATTTTGCATGGATATAGTCAAAGGTACAAGAAAAATAGGGATTTGCATATATTTATGATACTAATATTGTAACCCGGTTTTGCTTGGATTCAAAGTTAAAATATGAATTTATTAAACTAAATTTGTTTTACACTTTAAAACAATTTGTCTAAATTATATATAAATAAAAGGGAATAATTAAAAATAAATTAATTGAGTTCTGAAATTTCAATTAACATAAAAAATAAGTTTATCTTTTTTATAATAGGTACTTAGATTCACTTACAAACTTACTTAAAAATTAATCGAAAAGAAAGTAAATTCATACAAAATATTTTCTAATTACCTATACACGTCATGACTAATTAATTATTGGTTTTAATACAAAGATTCACCATTCGACCAATTAAATATAAATTGAATATTTGTAACCTGTTCTGCTGGATTTGCAATCAGTTTATGAACCTTCATAAGAACCGAAGTGTCTTCGTCAAGTTATTTCATATTTTTTAAGCATTGCTATCGAATAATTGAAATGTATGGATCAGATGTGTATAAGAGAGTATGAAAAACATCTTCATTCGTAGCAGACCTTGAGGACTTCCTTGTGTGATGCAATCTAAATTTCTTGTAGTCCTTATTTCCGGACTATTGTGCATCTTCTGAAAGCTGTAAAATGGGTAACACTGAAAAATGATTTATAATACTTTCTCCAATAATTAATATTTTATGCACAGAGGATGGCATATAATACCCGTTATATTTGCTGACATAAAGTCTAGCAGTCTGCAAAGCATTTTCACCAAACTTATTTGCGTTAATCATTATACCTGAACACAATGCTTGCAGAATTACATAAAATATTTGGATTAAGGTTACGTCAATGCGTGTTACCTCTGCAGAACAATCAGCATTATAAAAAAATCTTCGGGCAGTCTTGCCATCGTTACTGTTTCCATTCTCTTTTCTTGGCTTATCGATTATTAATCATAACTCTTCACAAAAACGTCTTTGAGCATAGTTCTTCTTTTGCTGTTTCAAACGTTAGTTCTCATCATTCGTAGCTGACCATTTCCTAAAGGAAAGGTTGTAGGAAATGTGCAAAAACATCTTCATGCATCGAATCCAGGCGTGGAACGTAAATAAACCATATTCATAGCTGCTTTTGTCTTCTAGTCTTGCTGTCACTTTATCAAGATCATTCATTTGACGAGCAGTAGCAGGACATATAGTGCAAATCGAAATACTTAGAAGGAGTTCCTTTTAGCACATGTAACGAGTGCAAACCCTTATGAACAGAATTTCTTGACAATTATATACTCAATAAGACCACGAAACCACACTGTTTTATTTTATCTGCAAATATGAAGTTTTCACGAACATGGGACTCGGTCGATATTTATCACTATAACTTCTGTATAGGCACGTATAGGCAGTTAATTTTTTTGTATGTTAATTATGAAGACCTAAGCTTTTGATAAATACAAAATTCAAAACTTCGGAAAGCTTCGATAATAAAAAAATACCTATTTGAAAATTTCAAACAGAAATTTTTATCTATATTTATAGATTTGATCATAGTATGAAATATATGCTACTTAAAATAAAAATTATTTTAGCAAAATGATGCGCAAGAAACACTCTTTTCAAAAATATATAATTTAATCGGTGTTTTCAAACAATTTCAACATGAAATTTGACATTGAATCTACGAAAATTATTTTACAAATTTACTTAAAAATAAATGCGAGTTTTGCAAAGCTGTTTATCAAGTAAGATTGTAGTTCCAAAATATAATAATCCAATTTTTTTCGATAATTAACATCTTAAATATAAAATAAAATAATTTAAACAGGTAAAAAGTAACTTTATGAAAAACGATTTTTGATATGGCTTTGTTCTACCGTTTTCCATAGTGCGCCGCAAGGCCTTCTAGAGGGAGGACGTATCGCTCGTCGCTCCGGCCTGGCTGCAGTCGATTATGCCGCGCGTAGTAAAAATAGCCACGCGCGGAATGCGATTACCACATCTTAGTACTTTTGTAGTAAAATATTTAATTATTTTTATTACCTACAATGATTTTGTAGTGAGTATAAATAATGTTTCAGGTAATATAATGGGATGTGATTCCGAGGCTAAATTATGTTATGTATTGTAATATAAAATTAAATATATTTCGTAATTGTAAGGGGTTGTAAGGCCCCTAACACTATTTATGTGTTCGAATACGAAATGATTAATAAAACGTCCGTAGTGTCTACTGATTGAACACTGATTTGAATGCAACTTAACAATGTAATAATAACGAAAATATGATTAATATACAAAATTTGTATTATTCTTTGCTTGCACAGTAATATTTGTCTACTTATAATGCAAATAAAATATTTTTATGATATTATATTACAGTTACATTTCAATTGAATATTTGAAGCACACGGATCAAAGTTGTTTGAGCCGATTGTATAGCGAGCCGACGCGGCAGCTCTACGCACACAGCTTTGGTCGCTTATGTGTGCGTGAAATTAACGAAGAAATACCTATAGTTGACTTTGCGCGCAAGGTGTATACGCTCTTAAGGCATATTAAAAAAATCAAAATATTTTATTCCCCTACAGTGAAAATTTATTAAAATCCTGAATTCATTATGGCAACTAAAACAATATGTATACGCACATGCCATGTATCATTCATATGCAATTTTTCTGTTATAATAAGATAATACAAGTAAACTTTTCCACAATTATGAGATCGTGATTTATTACAATCGTTACGGAATTTCTGCATCGCTCATAATCTCACAACCTTTAATGATTTTGTGTCAGCTGTATTTCTACGAATTACATATATTAATATTAATTTATTTGCTCTCTAAGCACATGTTAGTAATGGGGCATGTAAAAACACGTGAAAGACAGGTCACGTATAACTAGACACAACGTGAAACCAACAGATGGTAATAATGCAATATCAGCCTGTATACGTATAGTCTACTACCCATTGCTAGGTACGGCCCTGTTATACGATTAAGAGGAATAAAGTTCACAGGTGATTAGAGCCACTCGGCATCCAACCCGTACCGCCTCGCTTGGGCGGTTAGTATTCTCTATATGGACTTTTGTGGCGATGCGCTCATTACTTCAAGTCCGTAACGTCACCGGATCATCTCGGTCCATGCACGTATGAGTTGACCACTCGGTGACAACTTGCTGCTCACATGCCTGCCTTGCGCCCGGTTTGGCCCGCGAGTGATTCACGCGGGGACAAATAAGCTATTTTTGCTGTGTCTTACGTTTCATCTTCATGGGGCGCGACAACTATGAGAGCCAATTCATTTATGGATTGTAAAATTTGATATAACCAAACACACGTGAAGACCAGGTGCACAATCGCTGACAGACTATTCGGAAATTTGTGGTCAACGGGAATTCCACTAGTTGAGTACGTGAGGTCCACTGGTTGAACACGCGACATATAATGGTGTCAACACAGCGTCCACCCGTGGACCACTTGCCGACAACGAGTGGATGGCGAACGACGAGGCGTTGCGGGTTGGGTGCCAGATGGGTTTAATGAGCCGTGACCTTTAGTTTAGTCTTTAGGATACCGAGGTAGCCTTATAAGGCTTCACATACCATTACCTTTAAAAGTCTTGAGGAAAATTGTCAGCTACGCAGAGAGTACTCATGACGTTTTTCTTAACCTTTAAATTTAGCAATAACTACGATTACACATAACTCCAAAAAATCAGAGGTATATTCCGTGTCATGCTTCCTCTACTGCTCACTTAAATTGCAACTTTGTATTAATATTCTTTATACATACGTGATATTTATAGCACATACCCAAAAACATGTTTATCTATACTAATATTATAAAGCTGCAGAGTTTGTTTGTTTGTTTGAACGCGCTAATCTCTGGAACTACTGGTTCGATTTGTATGATTTTTTCAGTGTTGGGTAGTCCATTTATCGAGGAAGGCTATAGGCTATATATCATCACGCTATGACCTATAGGAGGAAAACAGTAGTGATATTTCTAGCAAATACGAGGAAATTTTGTCCGTTTCCGTGGTCCGATTGGTCGATATTCTAAACTGATAGTCAGAATTAAACATTTTGACCGCCATTTTAAAACGTGTATGCACCCGGGCGGAGCTGGGCCCGATGTCACTTCTTTTTTCGGTAATTGGTGGTTTTGTGGTTTACCATATACCAGCCACAAATCTTATGTATTCTGTGACTTAACTAATGAAAACATAATTCAAAATTATATGTATACTTAGATGACTTCGAAATATTTGATGTTAGGTAAAAAAGAAAGCGAGGCTATCGCAATATCGGGTACAGAGTCATATTACTATTTGGCTCTACCTTTGGAATCTACAAATGTATTTTAATATGCCGGATATCTACAGTTAATTAAAGTATATGCAGTAAATAAGTACTTATAAAGAAGAGTGTGTTATCTACACTTTTATGTAGTGTGTGTGACAACCTTCACGGCGCAGTCGGTTAGACGCCGCCTGTAAAACGAGAGGCCGCGGGTTCGATCCCCGCGCCGAAAGAAATGTTTGTGCGGCCCATAAATATTTATTTCGGGTCTGGGTGTTTGTGAGACCGAAAAGTCTTTCGTAGTTCTTGATACCCGCGACACAAGATTCGATCTTATTGTGGGGTCAGGACTATGTATGTGACTGTTGGATGTATTTATTTATTTATTTTATTTAGTTTAACACAGGCTCGGCCACAGTTCTAACAAGCACGTCTATCTCACCCGTCTTAGGCTCTCGTATACTTTCGTGGTGCGCACGAGGCAGTGAACTGTATGTGTTATGTCTATGTATGTTTATTTGTTTACTGTATGTAAATACAATAATATATTAAGAATTTATAACGATAACTTATTTGTATATAAATATAATTATATTCACAAACACTATAAGACAAGACACCCTCCGTGGCGCAGGTGGTTAGACGCCGCCACTGAAATCAGAGGCCGCGGGTTAGATGATTAGATCCCCGTACCGAGAGAAATGTTTGTGCGGCCCACAAATATTTCTTTCGGGTCTGGGTGTTTGTGAAACCGAAAAGTCTCTCATAGTTCCTGATACCCACGACACAAGACTCGATTTTAGTGTGGGGTCAGGACTATATATGTGACTATTGGGTGTTATTAATATATCTTTACAAAGAGGATAGTTAGCACAGAAATTGTTTTAAAATAGAACAAATTGTTCTTCTAGCTCTAAAACCCAAGACAACTAATTGGTCGAAACCGACCGGTAGTAGACCGGAGATTTATTAAAATCGAAGCATTCTGATTAACCATTAATTGCGGTTTTCGTTCGCCTTTGTTATCACGTACAGTTTATGTGAACAATAGTATCAATACATTGCTCAACACTCGTAATATAATCGCAATTAATGAATCAAGGGTTTTTTTTAATCAGTACGTGCAAAAGGTCATACATCAAACGTGAATCATATGTTTGGTGACAAACAAAGCATTACAAAAATAACATTAAGTATTGAGTACCTCATAAATAGCATGTAAAGAATCTTGATATAAAAATCACTATCCCGCGGTGTCTATTAAACATTAAACAAATTCACATTTGAATAAATAAGCTGTGACTTACATATCTTGTATTACAAATCACTGTGAAATAGGGAAAGAAATAAATCCAATAATAATTCTTTATTTTACGCTATCAATTCTAAATTTAAATGTAACTATTAATTTAAGAAGATATGCCTATTACAAATAGATATGTGTTTTTTTATATGTCCTATTTAGTGCATCTTAGACACTAGACTTGATTGAAATAAAATGATTACATGACATTATAATTACTGTGGTTGCATCACACGGAATTATTTATAAACAGTTTTAAATTAAAACCTACATATTTTAGTAATCGCATGTTTTTATCCCTTTCGAACCACTTTTAAGTTAAGTTTAAGCGAAAAAGACAAAACTTTTGATAGCTAAACTAAGTTTCTAAACTCCTATGAATAAGCCCTATAGTTATTACATATAGAGGCTCACTTACTCTATACTTTAATCAATGTCGCAAACGAATCGGGACTTCCTCTAATATTCTATATCAACTTCGTGATTTTCCTTATTATTCGTACAAGGGTATAGGGGGGGAAACCCTATCATAGCCAATGCATGATTCTTTTTATTTTTTTAAATTAATATGTCTCCAGCTAAGATAACACATGGAATACATTCAGTGGAATACAAACAATTATAAATATTGTGCATTTAAAATTATAGGAGGACCCAGCTTACATAAAATATACTAAACAATCGAGCAACGACAAAAATAAAACATTTAAATAAAATATGGACTAACATATGTACATGTACAATATGTTAATATTAAAGAGGCATTATATCTATAACAAAAGTATAGTACATACAAAATTTTGATTTTTGTATATTGATAAACAAATCATATTCATAAGAATTTCTATGGTATGTAAGTCCGCCAACCCGCACTAGGCCAGCGTGGTGGACTATATGGCCTAACCACTCTCAATCGTATTCTCGATAGTAGAGTAGGCCCGTGCCCTGCAGTGGGACGTATATGGGCTGATACAGATACAGATAAACAATTTATTAAATTAAAATTCTACTTAATTCGTAGCAAATAGTGAATTTTGCAAATAAGAATATAAATTCCGAATAATTTTATTAATACGGCCACCATAATAAGTATACCTAACTTTACTCATATTTCGCGTAATATACCATTGAAATAGCTCTGTGAATGTGCCAGACTGAGTCGTGAACGGAAAATCTTTAACAAATACCAAACGAGGAAATTTTATTCGTTTTTCATAGTTCGATTGGTCTCAAAATCAAGTTGAATATTTTGGCCACCATTTTGGAAAGTGTACACCGCACCGCTAGTTTCGACTGACTTTAGAATAGGAAGTAATCAATTCAAAAGATTTATTTTTCCAGTAAATTACTTTAGGCTTTGTAGTATTCAAAAAATACAGTAGTGAACTCTAAATGTGTCGTGTGTAGTATGGTGGATAGTACTCACGCCCTCGATATAGTTGCGCACGTTGAGTTTCTCGTTCTGCGAGTGCGCCATGTCGTCGCCGGCGCCCATGGGCAGCAGCAGCACGTTGCGGCCGCTCGCCTCCTGCAGCGTGATGGTCACCGGGATGGAGCCGCCCTCGCGGGACATGTCCGGGTCCGTCTGCAACACAATACTACGTCACTGCACTGCTCACATACACACACCATCTCATACATTATGCTAGTTCGAGGGCAGATATACAAAGTCTGAATTCTGAATTCGAAATGAGACATTCTTGCACGTAGAAAACAGTTTCGACCTAAAGAACTCACACAAAAATTTCAACGCATTCAGACATGACTGTATAAGTTAAAAATTAACAAAATAAAATTAAAAAGGTATGAACTCAATTCTTTATTCCGAATACCAAAATTTAACTCTCAAAAACATATGAAATTTTGAAATTCATTATCATCATCATAAAATTTTAAATCTATACTTAAAGTAAATTAAATTAGTGTATAAACACAATAAATGCGATATAAATGTATGTGACCTGGTAGATGAGTTTGGTGGCTCGCGCGGCGGCCTGGTAGTGCGGGTGGTCGGGGTTCTCGGTCCACGCGCGCCCGCTCTGCGCCGTGATGCGCATCTTGTTGGGCGACCCGTGCTCCGCCCACTATCAACAAACACCTCATATTATTATTATTATTCCTATTTATTGAAAACTCGGTTCGGCACCGGTAACACATGAAACATACGGACCTAATCCAGATAAGTTTCATTTATAAGTTTCTAATTATGTATTTTCTTTCATTTGCAGAAACTTCATAAATATCCTACATGTCTTCAGTATAACTGCTTTTTGTAAGATTCTATAAAGATATTTCGGTAGTTTATTATTATTTACCGAAATATCTTTTCACAATCTTACAAAAAACAGTATATTTATATTTATGAAGTTCATAATTAATTTCGTTGCGGGTTAAAGACAAGTTAGATATTCCCGGAGACTCGTTCAGCTTTAATGCTCAGTGTCAATAAAATGCGTGTCACTGTTGATCCTGGCTTCAAGCAGTCTCCTACCAACAAACACATATTAGTATTAACACCGTCACACATTATGAAAATCGTACAAAACAACAGTAACAGTGATAACATGTACAAACGTAAACATGTCATCGGGGAAAATATTTAATCAATAATAGGAACAAACATATTTTGTTGATCACATCATTATCTGGCATAATATCTCATAGCTGCTATAACTAAGACATTGTAAAGTTACAGCAGGAATATATTTCCACAGTGTAAATTCGTTGAGATTTATTTATTTGCTCACTATTATTAACACTAATAAATAGAGTAACTACGACATATCGATTTGTTTTCTTAATTTGTTCAAGTGCTATTTTATCCTGCGAATAATTTATCTTTAATGAATGGCAAATCAACTAATTATTAAATAATATATAAGATGACTAAGTAATAATCATAACAAATATTTTGTGTATAGAGATTAAATGCTATGTGTATAGACTTGTCATAAGAGCTATCTGATTGCCTACATGACCAAATTATTGAAAAGTAATAGCCGATATTATCCTCCATGATTATATCTATAAAGCGTACCTTTTTGTGTATGTAGTCGAAGACTAGTTTCTCCACTTCTTCAGGCTCCTGGTTGGGCACAAGACGGATGGAGAACTTGCCGATCACCTTACCGGGGACTACAGTCTTCGCGCCCGGCTGGAACGCCGCACCTGACAATCACAAACCAAATCATTTATTAACAATCATTATATTATATGAAAATCCAAAAATGAGGTTGCCTAGAGTTTTATAAGGTTGCCACAAAATCTTTATGTGTGAATACCATTGCACAATAGTTTTCGTTCCCTGCTTTTATGACCTGTCAATTGATTTAAATTGAGATCATTCGCGTCAAATCAAACCTATTAGGAGATATTACATTGAGAAATATTCTTGTGTGTAGATGAGATTGGTTAGATATTTATTTCTGGAAATTAAAACCGCTAAATATTATTAGTAATATTGCATTCAATTTGTGACAAAATAGGAAGTCCAATTATGAGATCTATTCCCTTTCTGTAACCATTCTTAAAGTTCAGCAACACAGCTGCAGTTTTATACTAATATTACTGGTTATGATAATGTTTACGTTTTCTGTAGTATATTGTACCTAGTTAAGTGCGTGGTGGCCTGTTGGTAAACGGACCAGACGCGGCTGCCAACATGTTCACGGTGGTCGCGGGTTCAAATCCCAGGGCACACCTCTGACTTTTCGGAGTCATGTGTGTATTGATATTCAATCACCACGCACTAAAACGGTGAAGGAAACATCGTGAGGAAACCTGCATCCATAGCGATTCATAAGAATTTATATGGTATGTAAGTCCGCCAGCCGCACTAGGCCAGCGTGGTGGACTATATGGCCTAACCACTCTCAATCGTACTCTCGATTGTAGAGTAGGCCCGTGCCCTGCAGTGGGACGTATATGGGCTGATCCGATCCGATCCGATTGTACCTAGTCGTTTTTTTTTCTATGAAAAAGAATATTAATATATAATTTTCACCTTCAATGCCGTGGAGTGAGAGGCTGGGGTACCTCCAGCGGTGCATCAGCAACTGTTCCTTGACGCCGTTGTGGGCCAGCTTGTGCGCTCCTATGCTGTTCCTGAAACAAATACAATGGCATTTTGAATAACATTTGTCATATCACCAGATGCGATCACACTGACATGACCACGGCGCTGTCAGATACATATCAGCAAGTGAGATCACTCTAATATGACCACGGCCCTGTCAAGAGAGTTCGACTACGAAAAACATTAACCTATCTACAGACACATTGATTCTAGTACAGTATTTAACTATGATCAATTTTTTTCTTATTATTTTGCCTTAAACACAAATGCCAATAAAAAAAGCGTTTTTGCAAAACAGTATCAAAGTAGCTTGTATAAGAAAGAGCGGGAGAGTAGTGGAAACATCTTATCCTCTCTTTCACACGTGTACATTGTAATGCATAATAAGACAACTGTTTCGTTTTGCATGCCGTATTTACTAAGCCCACCACAAGATTAAAAACGTTTCTAAGTTGTTTAATTCTGAATAGATTGGCAAAATTCTATTATTTGTTAGATCCCATTTGATAAATAATATTACGATAGAAGTAGATCGAGATAATTGTATTAATTAATTTTACAAAAGAACCAAGATAGTATACACAATTTGTGCTTATTAAAACAATCGTATCTAATTAAATGTTACAATATGTCGGAGACTCGATTGTTATTGTGTGAAAATCTTGAAAACTAAAAATAAAGTAGTGCCATGTCGTTTACCGTAATGTAGACAAATAAATAATAAACTAAACATAAAAAATTCCATATCTATTCTGAAGCATGGTCGTTATGTTATATTTTATAGTTCAAAAAACATACATACATACACATACATAAACTCACGCCTTGTTCCCAGAAGGGGTAGGCAGAGGTGCCAGGGCACCCACATTTCGCCTTGCATGTTCCGTCCCACAATGTGATAGGTGGCGAGCCTATCGCCATATCGGGCACAAATTCCTGACTCTGGGCTGATACTGAATAGAAAAATCCAATATCACTTTGCCCAACCCGGGATTCGAACCCGAGACCTCAGCTTTGTAACCGTACCGTAGTACAACTACGCCACCGAGGCAGTCATTGCTATTTATACCAACACTGCCCTAGTGTTGGAATAAATAGCAATAGCAATCGCAAATAGCAAGTGAAGTCGATGATAACATTTCGCATAGTTACGATTTGCGATTCACAAAGCCGATCGGCTAATATTTTTACGCGATCTCGCGTAATCTATGAGGGACTGAGTTGTTTTTTACGAACCCAATTGAATAACAAACTGAACAGTCAATTTTGCGTGTGTAATTTTGATGGATGTGGTCAGTATTTTTTTTTGTTATAAATTCTTTCAAGTTATTTTCTCCAAGAACTGGGTAGCAATTGATTATATTTATTTAAAGAATATATTTTTTCCCTACAAAAACAAGTAGATTTCATAGAGGCACAAAAATCTTCGCATCGATACTAAGTTCCATTTTCATTTCCACGTACTTAGGCACAAAAATAAAAGTTTGCGCGATTTTCACGGCCGTCTTATTGATATTCTGAATATAGTGAAGTACCTACCTATCCTTCGTTTTTAAATCAATGCAATTACCATATTTGTTAATTATAAATTCGTATACCTCTTTAATGCAACTGAGCCATGGATTCTCGTTTTAGAGCCGGTTTTATATTCCTTGCACCACGGTTTTCATATAAATGCAAAATTCCAAACAACAGCATATTATGCAGAATATTAAATAATAAAACAATATTTTTATTACCTGTATGCCTCGGGGTCGAAATCAATCGTATTGTAAAGTTTCTTCTCATTTTCAGTGAGCGGTGCGACGGACTTGTAAATATCGGTGATCAAGATCTTTCCGTCCTTGTCTACTAATTGACTCATAAGATGTATCAAATCCGTCATTGCTGCAAAACAAAATAATCAGTTATAGTACTATTGTTCGACATAATGGCTAGGGTACTGGGATAATAAATAAATAAATTTAACGGTTACACATACAGTTTTGACTTCACAAGAAACAAGTTTTGCGTTACAAGAATAAGAAACCCAGATACTTTTGGGCCTCACAAAATGCAAACACAAAATAAATATTGTCGAATTTTACATAGAATTGTGTCCATGGGCATCGAACACGGGGCCATTAATTCACGGGAGGTTTCTTAACCAACCGCAACACATATACTATCGAATCTTCTATGTATTTTATTTGTAATAAAAATTAACACTGAGTTATATGACCCCCAGGAAGAGCTAAGATTTCGCTTTCCTTATCCTTGACCTATAAAAAATACTACATTTTTCACATATTTATATTAGGTTATTTCGAGAAATATTTGGTAATAATCTGCAGGAAATAAAAAAGGTATAACAAGAATCCTACTTGCTAATGTAAAAATATTTTGTATTTTTGTAGTTGTGATGAATTACGTGTAAAGAGGTCAAACTCATAAATTATGATGGGTAGCATATCAGATACGAAATTTAAAAAGGTCTGACTACAATTATAATTATGAAATTAGTTAGTTTTATGTAATTATTATCAAACAGGTATAAACTTGGGAACAAGAAACCTAAACTGCCATAATAAGTTTATGATGATACTGTGTATTGTCAGCACGCGGCTTTCCCGTATCACACGAGGGCAACGGCTTCTGATATCTCCACAATCTGAACCGACCACAACCCGTGTTATGTCACTTAGTGCGGCCTGCATTCCATTATGCCTTTCACTAAGTGCAGAGTTCAGCTTACCTACTAACCATTTTTAACTGACTTCAATAATGGATAGTTATCAATACATCTGAATCTTTACACAATGTTACGAGAGCCTGCAATTAAATGCTAATATAACAGCATTTCTTATCAACTGACTGTTGTAATATTATAATTTACAACATTCCATAAATAAAAAATGTTTACTCGAAACACATTTAAAGAACAAACAAAAGGATTAACTATAGATAAGAATCAGATATCTACAATTAGATTCACGACACTCGTAAGGAAAATGAGACTTTGTAATATTTCACATAATGAAGTTTATTTTTCATTTTATTGTACATATTATGTAAGGGGTCTGGGTAAACTCCGTAATGTCTATTTCTCCCGCCAAACAGCAGTGTAATTAAACTGTTGTGTTCCGGTTTGAAATACATTGTAGCCAGAGTAACTACTGGACAGAATGGTGAACGCAGTGGATTGTCAAGCATTCCTTTGAAATCCATGGTGTTGTTTGGTTTTGCTACTGTCCATGAGCGGTCGTATAGCTTAGCATCAGGTGAATGATATGCTCGTCTCGCCATTCACTGATATAATAATATAATATGATCCAAGAAACGTGCACATGATAATTTAAGGTTTTACTGCTATGCGGGTGGATCTCGTTTACTACAGGCAAAAAAACTATAAGACTTCTTGCGAAAATTACTTTTATAGTATCTATTTTATTCTAATATTCCGTGAGACAAATAATGACACAGTCCTGACTTCTGAACCAAAATTAAGATATAAGCGTTGTTGTGCAGCGGGAATCAAAAACGATTAGATACTTTTCATAACATCCATAATCGAAAACAAATATTTGTGGGCCGCACATACATTTGCCTCGATGCGAAGATCTAACCCGCGGTCTTCCGATTCATCACCGAATTTCAAGTCAACCAACAGTGCTTCAGCGCGGACGTTGTAAGCAAAATACAAAAGCAAAAGATCGCAAATTAAACGACTATATTTTAACATTTAATAATTATTATTATTTGAATTCGTTCACATCATAGAACATAGGCCATTATGTAATATCATAATCGGAACATTTAAATAATTATAACATAGGTCAATCACTACTTATATCAGTCATTTTATAGATATCTGAATTGATATCGCTTATCAAAGCATATGTAACTGATTGCAAATTGTCAGGCAAATATTTATCTGATTAGATTACACTTTATCGTATTATATCCTTTTAAATTCAATTAATAATAAGTAATTGGCTTTAACATAAAAATACTATTAAACAAATGTAAATATAAGGGGGTAGCTTCGTTCCAAAATACCGTTGTTTTAAGGAGATTTAGGGCAGCCGCGCCGTCTACAATTAACTATTTGGAAGATGTTACGTATATATATTTTATTAAGTAATTATACTTCTGGCACGTGTTCGGAAGATGGCAAAAAAACAAAATGTTTTTCTCATATAAAATAAACGAAATATTCCTTACGTAAATAGTTTTAATTTATACTTTTGGACTGGTTATTAAAACTACCATCAATTAAGAACGTATTGTGGTAACCACTTAAAAAAATCTCAAAACCTACAATAATATTTCCCACAGCATAATCACATTATAAGTTACTAAAAAAACATTTTAACTAGCGAGTTGATGTAAGTAATTCTGACGCTAAGATGTACGTCCTTTTTGCAGCGTTAACACCAGTTGATGTGGGTCAATCATAAACATTAACCTACAAAAACTTCTCGGCGCTGTCTGTGCAAGATCCACGATAGACGAATCGAGTTAAATAGCAGTTGCAATAAATTAGGTAGTCTCTTTATAGCGTTTATAAATGGTTACTATCCACAACAATGTATCAACATCATCATTGCCATAGTGAAATAGCGCGTTATGGACTTTGATTTTGACACCCATACTTCATATTCTCATTATAAAGCTGCAATGCAAATGTAAGCATTAAGCACTATCGATTATCATAAACGATGCAGTAAAACCCTGCATTTAAATGAAATTGACTTCCATTAAACATCGAAGATGTAACATTTACGAGATATTTACCTTCATGCACGGTGCCTCCGTAGACTCCACTGTGCAAATCCATTTTCGCACATTCCACTTCCAAGAAATAATAACTTATGCCACGAAGACCATACGTAATACAAGGTTTAGTGGTTCCCAGCCAATAGTTGTCAGAAATGCAAACGTAGTCAACATCGTCAAAGAACCCTTCAGGTTTCAATTCATCCATTAGGAGACTGTCAAGTCCCTCAGATCCCGATTCTTCCATACATTCAAATACAAATTTCAGGTTGACTGGCAACTGGAAAAGATAACTTTACATGTACATTTGTATACTAATATATTGGGGATATAACACGAGTTACTTTTATCTATGAATAATAAATGAACGTTGGAGTGAATAATTACCCTATGATAATAATTCGCTAATAAGTACTCTACATGTTACTAATAAATAAATGCTTAATGATTAAAAGTTCTGAAGTAGAAAACTATACAATGGGGAGATAAATATTTACAATGCGATATTTTAACTTTGTAGATATTAAACTATGCGAAATTTTAAATGGAAAAAAAGAAATGTAGCTTTATTTTCGAACTTAGAAAATCGCCAGCTTTAATCGCTTATAAGTAAATCAGGTAACACTGGTCAACAAAATTTTGTAACAAGAAAGATGCTAGCTAATTTTAAATTACCTACCTACCCTCATTTTATTGCCATATTTATTTTGATTCCATCAGGTCTAGTTTTCGTGTTACAGCTACCACAAAATTAAAAATTAACCATTTTTGTTTCAATTTTCTCTTCAAATATAATTTGTTTATTTGAAGAAAATAGTGTTTTGTTCTGTTTTTAGAGTTAAATGATTCTTAAATGATGTCAAGAACGTGTAAAAATAATCCTGACAAGTTTTGTTACATTTGTGGTCACATTACTTTCAAAACTCAGCGAAGGAATTTGACACCAGAGACCAAAAAAATAATTATGTTAAGAAAGACTGGCCTAAAAGGCAATCTCTTACTCCAGGATAAATAAATATTAAAAGCACTCTATTGGTGCAGCCTGAGAATGTATTTTTACCAACTTCACACATAAAGTTTGGGCTTATGAAGAATTTCGTGAGCGCGGCTTTTTTTATTTGAAAGAAAAAAATCCTAAGCTAAGTGAAGCAAAAATTAAAGAGCAGGTTTGTTAGACCTCAAATTAGGTAATTGATGTAAAATGATATATTTAAAGAAAAGCTCAATAATTTAGAAAAAATCAGCTTGGGAGGAATGTTTCATGAAAGTAACTTCCAATTTGCTAGGAAATCACCAATCAAGTGACTATAAGCGTGCTATAAATGTACTATCGCGGAGCTTTTACCTACTTATAAGGGTTTGGGCTGTAATATGTCGTTGAAAAAACATTTTTTTCATTTACATTTAGACTTCTTTCCTGAAAATTTGGGCGCCGTCAGCGGTGAACACGGTGAAAGATTCCATCAAGACTTTCTATCATAGAAAAACGATATCAGGGCAAATGGAGCCCACATAATATGTTGGCGGATTACTGTTGGACATTAAAACGAGACGTTCTTGAAGCAAAATACAGACGAAAATCATAAAAGTAAATTCATATTAATGTTGCAAAAAATCAAAATAACTTCTTTTTGTTGATAAAAATTCACAATTTCTAAAATGTTACAAAATGGAATTACAAAAAAACTATTCGTATTTAAAGCATTTTAATTTTATTTCTAGTATCCTTATCCTTGTCCTAAACATAACTAGACAAAAGTTTTCATGTTACATGCAAAAGTTGTTTTTTTGTTGACTAGTGTAATTAGTGAATGAACATGCTTACTAGCGAGTGCCCTTACCTCATCATTTAAATAATTATAATATAAAATATATAAGTAGGTATGTTAAAGTTGTAATTTACTATAATTAAATATAAAGCTGGTACTTTGAACGTAATTTGGTTTGAAAATATATGTTTATGTCAGCACTTATCTTGAATTAAAGTTTATTTACTTATTTTTTTTATTTATTTGCCGCCGCGGCTACCGGGTTGGTTGCCTCTGCCCTCTTTACATGATTTTGTATGTACTACGACGTTTCATTGTCGCCAGGAATATGTTTTAATCATTCCTGTATAAATTAAATAAGTTGTGGCTGTTGTAAGTAGCTAATGTATATTTACACCGTATAATTTTCTGTTATCGTTATCAGGATTAATGTTAGTAAAAGAACATAATCCATAAACGAAGCTCATTTTAATTTTTATCGAACATTTGCACGTTTTCTTTTCTAATAAATGCTATAAAATGCCATGTGTAATTATCCATTAACATTAAACTGTAATTAGTTTAATCGAATCGAATGCCAGCCGTGCAAAAAAGATTAGCGCGTCAAATAACGCTGGCGGCTTCTTGAGCGCCTCATAGCTACATTTGATATGTCATGTCATGTCAATTTTGAATTGAGCAACATTTTGCTTCACAACTGGGACATTAATCAGCATTTAGACGAAGAGCCCGTGGCCACCAGATTTCATTTTATACGTCGTATATCGTCATAATACATTTTTGATGGTTCTTTCATCTTGCCAGAAACATAAAAGGTAATAACTTCAAAGCAAACACGATCGGAACTTCATAATAGCTGGTCGTGTGATGCCTATATTAGAGTCATGGGGCCCTACTATATTCATCCGAAACGAAGTTTGAAACTTCGGATGATCAAAGTTTATATACGATACGAATGTACCTACATATATTTATGGTCGTTATTGACTTATGGTCGTAACCATAGACTTATAGTTACGATGTACGTTATACAAATTCGAACTTTTACAGAGTAGATACATTCGTATCGTATAAAAAACTTCGATCGTCCGAAGTTTCGAACATCGTTTCGGATGAATATAGTAGGGCCCCTGCGCAAACCAACGTTCAGCTTTTATAAAATGGCTAAAGTCTGGCGGCCACGGGCTCTTGGTTTAATTGATTGACTTAACAATTGCTACCATTGCCAAAAACTAGGAGAGATAGTAAAAAATGTCCGCCAACATACAAAATAATGGTTCAAAATATAGTCATTGCCTCCATAAATTCCACTTTGTCATCATCATCAGATCATTATTGAAGAAACCAAAAACAAAATATTACAAAAAAATACGAAATATCGATGCGTTTATAATTGAATCATGTCACCTTTAATATTATAATTACCTGATTGAATTCAGGACAGTAATAGTTATGTATATGTGGCACAAAATTAAACAGGCAGAACTTATTACAACTAAAAATAAATTTTGAATTGTATTGAAGATAGTGAGTGGACATTTGTTTTGCGATTAATGACTAGACAAATGTGCAATTCGCCTGATGTTAAGTAGCAGTAGCAGAACCGAGCAACAAAATAAATTACAAAGCAATACTTGGCATTCCAATGTGCTTGCCATCTTGAGAGGTTAGATGTTAAGTCCCAATATGTAAACCAGAATACAGCAGTGCATTTACACTGATGTGTGGCGAGAAAAATAGACATTGCGGTGGTACCTGCCCAGGCGGCCTCTAACTTATGAAAGACCTACCACCATATATATTTTATTATTATTATATATTATACTTCTGGCATGTATTGGGAACCTAGCAAACAAAAATATATTTTTCTCAAATAAAAGAACCAAAATAGTATGTATGTAAATACACATGCACATGTGCACAGCACAGCAGTGGTTTCTACACAGACAGCTTCTCGCATTTGAAACACCTACCTGTACATAATTTGTAGATCATTTTTTTTTCATAATATCTTACCTCTTCTCCAATTCCTTTGTATGCATTGATGGCATGGATCCAGCCAAGAACAGGGCCTTTGTCATCAGTGGAGCCTCTTCCAAACAGTTTTCCATCTCTTTCAACAAGCTCAAATGGCTCAGAATCCCAGCCATCGGACTTAAGTGCTGGCTGCACATCTAAGTGACCATACACACAGATTGTGTTTTTTTTTGGGTCCTAAGGAATACACATGTTCATCTTAGAATGGATATTTATTATGTCACATTCATAAATATTAAGTATATTATTTTAATTTGTTTATATTGTTGATAGCATATATTTAATATACACTTTAAGCAAATTCTAAAACTTTTTTTTTCTGTACTGTTAAGTAATGCATTTTTTTCTTTTTCATCACTAAAAAAAAGGCCAGTGTCCAAGGTTAAAAATGATGATAAAAAAATAGAAGTGTTTATAATTTTATTGTGATTTAAGTATGTGATATAATTAAGAAAAGTAGCTCATCTTTCAAGGTTGTAACTTGCATATGTATTGTTTGTTTTGAGATTGTATTTGAATGTAATGAGTAATGAGTTCAAAGACCAAAACTGTATTTCCTGTTGATAATAATTGTTTCTATTTTGATGTTATTGTGCTGCAATGATACTACAGATGTTTTTCATATAAATTGTAGTTTAATATTACACCACAAAGAAATTTATGATTATTTTATAATTCCCTCAACATACATTTAATTACTTAATGGCATTTGCCTTCTGCTACTTACTTCTAAAGAGTACACAAAAAGAAATATAATTATTAAAATACAAATAAAAAGAGAAATGTTAAGATTTAGTGAACAGAAGGGAGGGAAGAGAAGAAAATATATTTATGATAAACATAGTTTTGAAGTAGTAAACCTTTACGTACATAAAATTAATAAGTGATAGAAATAAAGAATAGTGAACTGGCTTGATTTTTTTTTAAATGTAATTTACAAAATTTCAACTTTGCTGTTGATGCCAATGGATATAATTAGCACATAGTAACAAATTTATAAAACTAACATTCTATTACCTATATGTATAACAATGGAATAGATAATAGATTTATCTTACTAACAATGGAACATTGAGTTAGCTTTTACAGAAATTCTATGAGAAGATAATTTGTGCCTACAAAGATTAATGTAAAAAATTATAGGTATTCAAATTAAATAATTTCTGGCCCACGAGAATGTTGGGATTATGTTCATTAAGAAGATTAAGTACCTTTTAAGTACATTAATTGTAGTCACTTAATATGCATCATTTCATAAAATTGTAAATTTAAAAAAAATGTTACAGACAGAAAAACATACCTATAAGATTTTAAAATTGGGCCACTTAAAGGAAAAGTACACAATACTGTTAAGGTCAACGATCTCAACACT
This sequence comes from Hyles euphorbiae, assembly GCA_023078785.2. NCBI lineage: Eukaryota > Metazoa > Arthropoda > Insecta > Lepidoptera > Sphingidae > Hyles > Hyles euphorbiae. The sequence goes on from CM041043.1 coordinate 11,603,959, forward strand.
TATTCAATGATATTGATAATTTATTTCAATTTTTATACTTACGTTACCAAGTACGCCCACTAGAACTGGTGGCAATTTCACCTCTTTGCCGTCTATCGTCTGAAACCCGACATCTCTCAGCTGTGTGCTAGCTCCAACCTCTTTTAATTTCTCGTCCGTCCAATGAACCATACGGATACATTCGTCGCGATACTTAGCATCACTCGAAACCGATGGAATAGCTACAGCTTCCTTCAAAAGATCCTTGTATTGTTCTACATGTTGATCTACGAATTTAAAAATTTTAGGCAATGTTTTTTCAGCCATCTTCTTAGGAACTTCTCTTGGTGTCGCACTGTAATATTTATTTATTATTATATTGGAAGCGACTGGACTGAACCGCTTCGCCGGCAACCTTATTTGATTGCAAATGCAAATTGTCCCTCGTAATACCGTATTTATTAACGAAGTCATTGTTGCTTAGAGCAAAAACGCTTCGATTATAAAATCGATTCTAAATGTTCGATGACAGTTGTAATCGATTCTTTCTCGAATTTAGCGAAATAATTTACTTATTATAAATAAAATATTTTTTTATTATGTATGTAATTATTTTGGGCAGATATTTTTAGTTAATTAGCTATAATCAGCAAATAAAACTAAACTTAAATTTTAAATCATGAATCACAATTTTTTAGCAGATTTTATGATAAGTACAGATCCGGATTAGGCGTATAATAGATGAAGCATAGTATTATCAAATTATTTATAAGTTACGATTGCTGCATCCGAAGATAAATATTAGATATGTTTAAATATATTTTTTACTATTAAATATTGGCTTGGTTTAGTTATTTCTACGCCCGCTCACGGATCTGCACACGGTTACTGAGTAAGTTACATACCATCGTGCCGTTTCAATTAAAAGTAAATTCAATTACAGCATATATTTGTTTTAGATAGCGAATATATGCCGACTGCATTACGACCAAAACATTGATTCATTACAAATGGTACACTTCACAGACCACTTAGAAAGTACACTTGTTAGTTGATATCGCGCTAGTAATCGTTTCTATGTCTACTTGTTTGTTTAATATGCAAAAATATTTCAGAGATCCATTATAAACTAAATATGTATATAGTATGTATCTCTCAAGTGCGTGGTGACCTGTTGGTAAACGGACCGGATGCGACTGCCAACATGTTCACGGTGGTGGCGGGTTCGAATCCCATGTATGGAGACATGTGTATTGATAGTCAATCACTACGCACTAAAACGGTGGAGGAAAACATCGTGAGGAAACCTACATACCATAGCGATTTATAAGATTTTTTTATGGTAAGAAAGTCCACCAACCCGCATTAGGCCAGCGTGGTGGACTACATGGCCTAACAACAAGGCCCATGCCCTGCCGTGGGACGTATATGGGCTGATACAGATGCGTCTCTCATATGGGTGAGGCCCCCAGGGGAGGTGCCACAGCAATGTCTATTGTACAACAATAGTGTAAATGCACTGCTGTGTTTCGGTTTGAAGGACATTAGATTATCAGATTATCAAAGTAGCTCGACATATTGAGACTTTACATCTTATGTGAGACATAAGAAAGAGATAAGTTGTCAAGTTTGTTTGGCGAGCCCAGTGGTATTCCAAGGATTGCTTTGTAATTCAAGGTGTGTTGATTGGTTTGAGGTTGGTTGGCATGCTTTGAAGATCTAAATCGTATAACGTAGGGTTTTTTCTCTATGATCTAAATAGGAAGATTTAAAAAAGAGTTATCCATTTCCGGCGTAATTTCCGGTGTAGATTTCCGGCTTATTTTATATCATTAATCACAGTCAATATTGATCACTTCAAAAACCAAAAACATGGAATAATTTCAGCGATATTAACTTGAACTGCATATAATTCTTAAATAACCTGTCAAGATGTTTCATAATACGGAGTAGAAAATATGCTCAAAAATAAGTACTGAGTCGGCTTTAAATACAAATCTTGTTAGTATTATTATATTTTATTATATTAGTCATGCCGGTAATCCGACGGTGCTCGGTAGGTAAACGTAACACGTTTAGACAGAATCCGAAAGGAGCACATCTGCGGTAGACTCGACGTCCGCAATGTCGCAGTTAAACTGCAGCAATGCCGCTTCAGATGGTATGGTCATTTCCTAAGAAAAAACCCTAGTACCGGCTAGGATAACATGTAAGCAGAATGAATTCTAGCCTAAAAGATCCCACAGCTGAACAGTCACCTCCCCTAAGCTCTTCCATTCCATTATATGTCCATTAAGATCTATTTTCGTCCAATTCCTGTTTTATCTGTTAACATCATCTCGCCACAGTTCTCGGGGTTTGCCACTTCGCTAGTAACGTGGTCTATCCTTTGGCCATTAACTGTCTGGCGACACCCATCGGCTGATGATTTTGGCTCGTCAATTAAGATGCATCTTGCAGACTAGTATTATAATATGGAACATTATTTATGTCTTGCAATGTAGAATAAGTAGATATTTTTTGAGTCATTACTTTGCCTTGAGGACTACCTATCCAATTGAGCAACTTAGCGATTGACGCGAAGGTTTACCACTCTCGTAGAACGATAAAGAAAATAAATATTTCCTACATATCCAGCATTTGCATCCTTTCGAAGCTGTTACATCCATAATTTTGAGTAGGCAGCTCAAAACTATGATTGAATGAAATTGGTATTGGTTTTAATTCATCGTTTCAGGTTCTCCAATCATTTGAAGATGGCTGTTTATAATATTCATACAAGGAAAAAGCCAAACACTTGGAAAAAGAGAAATATTATATTGTATGTTAATCCTTTAACAAATTTAAAGTTTCTTATATATAAAGTAGATTTATCAAACGTGAATAGTGAAACAACCTGGGAAGGAAATGTAAAAGCCAGTCAACAATATTATGGAAATTGCATTGAATCGAAAGAAAGCATTCTGGATAATAAATTGTCTCTAGTCAAAGAAGTCTTATTTAGTGCGAAATCACCAAATGGAAACGAAGTTTTAAGAAATTCAGAAGATGGAATTGAAAATTGCGGTCACTGTACGGAAACAGGACGGAGAAAAGTGATCATAATGGTTGGAAACTACACCAACAGTTTAATATTTCATCTTGTTCACAATCAATATGATACTTCAGACTTTAATGATTGTACTGCATCTGAAGATGCTTCAACAAAGTATTGCTTACAATTTTATATATTTACATAAGAACTAGGAGATGTATATTTTATCAATACGCATATATTAGGCCACTACTTAAAAAACTTGATATACGACGCATTGAATACAAAAAGAAATCATATAAATATTTTAGAACAACAAAGTGAACATAGCAAAATATGTACTTTTCAAAACTCTGTTAAAAATTTAAATCTATGGGGACATCCTATAATAGAAGAGAAAATTGGTTGCGCTTTACTTGGTCAATTCAAAATATTTAAAGCCGATAAACGCTTGCGTCATATTCATTACATGGGGTCTAATAACTCATTAGCGCCTTATATGCAATGCTGGCACATAGTAAATTTATCACAAGGCTATAAAATAAGAAACCTATTGGCAACATACAATATTATCACATTGAACTTCATGAAAAACAATTATTTCGTAATAGCATATGGTGCAAAGGTCAAAATTGCGTTACAATTGGAAAACATGACATTAATTATGTTTAGAAATCAAACAATCATTAATGCAAAATTAAACAGAACTAATACAGTACACAACCCCCTCATCATAAATTCGTCTATTCTGTACCCTAAACTTCAAGACATCTTGAAGACCCATGAGAAAAGTTATAATGTAAAAAAATTGAAATCAATAAGTTTTTCTAGTGAGATAACGCATCATACAAATGATAGCTCATTAAGTAATCATGTTAAAACGCCAACAAACAAAGGAATTAATGACAAAAAAGCAGCATCTCAAACGTGTAGTATGGAATCAGTTCATAGCTTAGACTTTAAAACACATAAAATTATTTCTATAGATCATTTATTAGTGCAACACTATAATTTAATGAAAAAATTGAATATGAGTGATGATATCAAAAATAAAAACGAGAACAAGTTACACTGTAACTCAACAATACTAATGGGCAAGATGTGGTTGAGAAACTTGATGAAAAATTCGAAATATATTACAATTTACTTAAATATACCTTCCATTAAATATAATATTATTAATGAAACGATGTTTGAGACACCGTTGCTCAATAGTTGTATAGAAATTGTCAATACATATTCCAATTTTGTCATATCACAAACAAAATATATTTTAAAACCATTGGGCATAAATTTCTTTTTTGTAATATTAAGTTATACATTATAAAGTCAAAATAAAACGAAATATTTAGTTTGTAATTTATTTTTCGTCTATTAATTAGTCAGTACTAACAAATCAGAAATAATAATAATTTAAATGAATATGTACTAGTTTACAATGCATTAGAAGTAAAATACTTTATCAATATTTTAGTAAATTAATCTCTTCGCATACAGTTACACATTAGCATTATACAATAATCTCGAGTTAATTTTAATTATCAGGGGTAAAATTAAGTCAGAGAACATGATATTTCTTATAATAAGATAGAAAAAAAAATCAAGCCGTAATAAACTATAACATTTTATACATTGTTTCATACCATTTAAGATTAAATGTGTAACATATTCTTATATTTGGTATTACTTTTATAACTGTTATTATAGATTTTAGTTTCCAGACTGATCCTATAAAAAACAGTAGATACACTCATAGTTTGGTTTTAGAAAGAATACAGTTGAAATGTGTTAGCGGGAGTATTGGTGATAAGAAATCCAGATTATTGTATAAAGGCCTTTCAGTCTAATCAACAAGCGTTATCCTTGAAAATTCAGACGACAACGCAGATTAAATTGATCTTACGAGGGATGGAATGTCATTTCATCACTCTTCATACTATAGGTTTTGTACACAGCCTTCTTTGGATCTGAAAGTTCGTATTCAACAATTCACTGTCCGTAGTATTCTGAAACAAAATAAAATAAAGTTAGTAATTATTATTTTAATATACTCATTTAACAGTGAGAGCATCATTATTGTTTAGTGTCTTCCGACGCGTAACTCTATTTAGTTAAAAAAACCGTTGTTTTTATTATTTACACCCTTAACTGCAATGTGCAATAAACTTTATCTAGTCTAAAAAGCCATTATTCCGAATTGGAGTATTGAAATCGGACCCAGTGTTCTGACATGAACTATATGACCCCCCGTGGCGTAAAAGCTGTATTCCGCCCTTGAGTGTAGTACAGACCCGGCGGCGGCGTCATCAGTAGTGAGCACGGTTGGCTGGTGCTGGAACACGGTGTGCGCGTGGCGGTGCAGCCAGTACGTGGCGGCGGCCGCCAGCAGCGTGGCCAGCACGCCCAGCGCGCCCGCCAGCGCCGCGCCGCCGCCGCCCGCGCGCACGAACACGCGCGCCCACATCGCCTGCCACACTGACTCCGTCCATGTAGAGAACTCGCCGGAACGCAACTCGTAGTCTGTAATGTTAACAATTGCAGTGAGTATTTACTATTTACCCCTGGGATTCTTTTAGGAGGCAATTCCTTTAAAATACAAGTAATCTATATTTTATTTATTTTCTTTATTTCGGAAAAAAAACATTATTGCAATAAATATATGCTTATAGTGTTCATCTTACAAATATAAGTTAAGGTAATAACCCCGACATTTGACACATATAAAGTAATAAGTATTTCATTGCTGTGTCTGGGACATGCCAGGCTTGATACTACAATCTTCAAAATAAAAATAATATCCCTGTCCTACACGTCAAAAGATGCAGGTAATAGAAACAGCTGAGCGACGTTGCAGGTCAATGACCTACTTGGACAGCGTATAGTAACGATAGCGTACTGAGTTTTGCATCGGAAACTACGAAACAATTTCGGTTTTACATATCCAGGTGTTACCTGAATCCGAAACAAATACTTCTATATTACAACCGTCATAACCGTAATGTTACTATTACTAATACTTACGGAGGTTATTGACCGTTGACCTTTGTACACGTATACCGTCGTTATTTTAATTGTAGCTAGTACATTTCGTATTTTATGTAATATTGATTCTAATAATTCATATTTCACTTACTTTCTATGGTAAATGCTGGACTGAGAGCTTGACTAAAATTCATTGTTGTCTGTATACAGACACCAGTATGATTCCATCCTCGCAGCCAGTAATTTGAATATGCCTAAAAATATAAAGAGAAAAATGTAGTCACAAAAAGTAAAAAATAGGCAATTTTTATCACAAATGTTTCAGTGCAAGCTAGTGCAACTTAATGATTGCTATTAGACTCATTTAGTATGTAATACTTGTTAAAAGACTTTTAAAATAGACCCGTTCTAAATGAACATTTTCAAAGGAAATACTTATTTATTTATTTTGTACTCTACAACCTGTGACTAGAAGTAACGTTACAAACCTCAGGTTTCTGCGCATCACAAGCAGTACGGTTAATCGTCAGGTGTTGTCCAGTGAGCAATGCAAGTAGGTGTCCTGCGAACACTGGCGCGGTGGCGGGCCACGTGGCCACGCCCACGTACAGCGGCGCCGCGCGCTCCGGCAACACGTCGTCGCCGCCGTGCGCGTACTCCGCAGCCTGCAGCAGACGACACGCCTGGCTGCGTAGCAAACAGTACAGCATCTCGTCCACCTAAGAATATACATTATTGTTTTATTGCCATTGAAAATGAAAATAAATGAGTACAATTTGATGGAATACCAAGTATCATAGCTCGGAAAATCTTGAGGAGGCGTATTGATGCTTTTTTTTCTCAATGAATAGCGAGACATTCATGCCGTTCGCCCGATGGTAAGCGATATGAAAGTAGCAAATCCAAACAACGCCTTGAATTACAAAGTAATACTTGGTATTCCACAGCTAGCCATCCTCAGACATAAGATGTCAAATTTCAATATGTCGAGTAGTTACATTATTTTTAAAAACATTGCAAGGAGACCGGACTATCGCCAAATGGTAAGTGGACTGTAAATTGAGTATGCACCAGTGAGAGATTTCCAACCCTTCTATACAGTTATGCAGTCGGAGCCGAAACTGTTCATCTGAATGGTCTCAATCAACCTGTATATGGTGATTGCTTTACTGGTAGATTCGAATATCCTACCACCACCTTGGGTGACCAATAAAAAACGTAATGTATGTCTATGGACCTACCTAGTGACAAAGTGGACAGGCCCAACAGGCAAAAGACGCATGGGGAGACAAAAGAAGAGATGGATAGACGATATTGTAGAAGTAGCAGGAAAAAACTGGATGAGGATAGCTACTAACAAAGACAAATGGAAAAAGATGGAGGAGGCTTTTACCCAAAAGGGGACACATCAGAGAACAGAAAATAACTAAATACTAAATAGATTTAAATATAAATATGTATATATTAGTGTCACATGTATAGGAAATTAAAGCTAAATAAATAAATAAAAAAAATGTCTACTAGGTATTTATTATACAAAAACTAACATGAAATGGTCTTCATATTTTTTCCAAAAAATACGTACCAAGTGAGCCGATGCCATGACATCGCCTGCATATTCCTTGCCCACGATCCTTTGGTATAAAGTGCGGGCGAACGCAGTGCCGAGTTTGGATATTTTTACTTGTATCTCTGTCTCAGTCATAGTACCATTGGCTAGGAGCTCCGCGGTAGGGATAACTGAAAACATTGCATTGTCAGTTATTGATATGAACAAAAAAAATATGATATTATGTATTTTTATGATATCTACTAACATGTTCCATTGCTACCAATGCTGATATTGTGGTAGTTGAAGCCAATTTTATCGTAGTCGTCCAAAGCAGAGTTATAAAACATATTGGTGAATGTTTCACCATGATCGGTGATGAGAAGTTCTGGTAGATCACCATTTTCCGTCACATTTTTTAGTATTTTGCGGAAGGAGTGCAACGATGACGGCGGTATATTGGTCGTATTTTCGAGTAATACTGTCATGTTATATAGTTTGATATTTGTATCAAAATTTAACAGGAATGTTGATATCTGCAAACCAAAATAAAAATATTACTCCTAATTAAAGAAAATAATACCATTAATATCGCAAAATTTGGCATCCATATATATTGTGAAATGCTATTATCGACTTCACTCGCTATTTGTGATTGCTATTGCTTTTTATTCCAACGCTTGTTTACCTCAGGCGTGTTGACAGGCGTGTATGCATGCAGCGGCCACGAAGTGTCCCCGCTGTGTGTCGCGAAGGCGCCGCCGATCTGTCCGAGCTCGAGGTGCAGGCGCACGCGGTGCGGCGCGAGCGGCGCGGCGGGGGGCCACGTGCCGTTGGCCAGGTCGAACGCCACGCGCTGAGACCCGATGTAGTCGAACGCCTCGCCGTTGAACAGCGTCCATAACACGTTCTCATCTACAAGATACATTGTACTCTTTTTTTTAATACGCTTTTATTAACTTCGCCTGTATGTATGTATGTGTGTGTGTATGTGTGCATGTATGTATGTATTTAATGGAATCTTTGAAGTCGATTTTCAAACACTTGATAACGTCGGATAGACTCGAAATTTTGCATACTTATAAAAATCAAAATCTTCAAAAATTTAACTGTTTTGAAAAAAATAAATTTAGTGGGTTATTTGCGCAACCGTGTCCCTTTGCTAAGACAGTCATATATAGATGTTTTTAGTGCAAGCAATTAAACTAAAAAAATATGCTTTCATAAAAGAGACTATTTTTTTTTGCTGTTAAACTCTCATTTGGATACCCACGGGGAGGCCAAGAGGGTCAGTGTCTCTGGCCTTCCAGAAAAATATCTGTATGATTGCAACCTTTTTGTTACAACATTTGTTAAAATAATATTTCAATATCGTCGATTATATAGGTAGGTGGCGAAGAAAGATTTGAGAATAATGCATTGATTGATACATACTGTACAATTGCGAATCTGTTGGAGGTATCATTTTAGAGAGCGTAGCCGCAGCTGTTATCAGGGTGACCATGCCGACCACTGAGCTTGCTGCACCAGGCGATACACCTGTAAAGGAAAAGGGTCATTATGGCAAGAACCAAATATTAAAGAAAATATTCCAGACTTATTTTTTTGTCTTATGAATGGCGACATGAGACCGGTATATCCAGTAGTAACACTAGCTACAATTTCCTTCAAAACAAAACACAACAGTGCATTTACACTGCTGTTTGGCGGAAGAAATAGACTTATAAATAATGCATAAAAATATAAGTTTACCATCAAAAAGAGAGGCACTGTCGATCCTCGCTGTAACTAAGGTCACATTTTGTACCTGAAATATGATGTCAAATTAGTAGCTTGTATACAAACACATTAATATCACAACAAAAAGCTACATACCTTAGAGCCGGGAAACAATGAATAGTATACATTGTAATCACCTAAAGGATCACAAACTTTTGTAGAAGATAATAATGCTGACGACGCTGATCTAAAACATTACGAAATAGAATTATTTCTTCAGACTGAGACTATAATATATTTTTGAATCGCAATGAATATTATGTGAAATGTGTTGTAGAAACATTGCATTTCGTTTATACTGACCTCCTCATACAAACTTCACTACTGACGGCAGCAAACATGAACGAATTTAGCTGGGCTGAACAAAGAGGTCTTCCTTTTTGATTATCTTTGTCGTAATTAAATCTAAAAACAAGTTTAAGTCTCAATATACAGGGTGATATTGACACATTGCACTTATTTTAACACACACGTTTCTTATCACCCTAGGTGACATTTTACATAATTGGAAAAAATATAAGAGGAGATTTTATGTCAAAAATCTTGATTTCAGTTCTTACTATTTTTGGACATCCCATATAAATACCCATAAAAATAGTTTTTTTACTGCTTAGCTGAACTTTAGTTCAGTTCGGAAACTTATCTGAGCTGTAAGAGACTCGGTATCTATAGGGGTTGATCAATAGCCTTGAAACCTAAAATCGCGATTTTTGACAAAACTATCAGGCAGCTTTTGTTCAAACTTGTGGTTTAAATTAAATACCAGATGTCAATATCACGCTGTATATACTAGGCGTTACACGGTACAATCTTAATTTGAGAATATTTCTTTACAATCTTCTAAATTACCTTTCGTAACACGTCCGAATCTTGACAACTTCGTCAGATCGTGATTCTGGTAAATAAAATATTGGAAATGGAATATCTCTCTTCAACAATCCAGTGCCTTTCTCGTTCCATACTGCTCCTGTCTTTGATGGACACTGACTACCGGGACCCGACGAATATTCATTTGGGCAACGCGAATCTTCAGAAAATGATGTCGCCCTAAAATGTTTATCATGATTAGTCATTGTTTTAAAGTATATGTTCACGTAAAGCAACAGAAATGAGTCATACCAACCTATTTGTTGTGTTATCATAGAGAAGGATCCCAGCAACATTATCAGGATATGCCATGAACAGTTCAACTACAGAATGAAACAGTGAAGTACTAACTACTGCCACATACGGCCCATTAGTTGCATTGTACACAATCCATTGAGCATCAATTATTTCATCCACCATGTGTATTACACCAACTGCACCTTTGTCTGAGGCTGTTGAAATAGGAAATGTATAAAACAATAGTACTTTATTAAAATCATCATCACAAAAAATAGTTAAGTATTGATGAGACACCAGCTGTGAAATTTGAGACCGTGAATCACCATATCGAGACAAATATTTGTGTGCTGCACAGGTATTCGTTTCTGGATTGGGCGTTTGTGAGACCGAAATGCCTCTCCTTGTAAGTCCTACAGGGTCAGGACTATGTTTTTTATTTATTTATTAAGCAAAATAAGCAAATAGGTCACCTAATGGTAGGAGATCACTGCTGCCCATTAACATCCACAATGCTAGGATGATGGATATTGTTGGCCCATCAGGATCAGGACTGGACAAGGAAGGAACAAGGATAGGAAGAGGAAAGTGGTGTTGGGCAATTTCACTAGGCGATAGAGTGGTACCACTCTGGATGTGTCTGTCCATTCTGTATCATGAGTGAGAACAGTGTAGCTTAACCATTCTTAAAGCTATATCTATGTAACTGTTGGGTGTATTTATTTAAGAACACAAATAGCAACACAATTCATAAAATTTCAAAAAATATAAAATTATAATTGTGACAAACTCACATGAACAGCCAGCTTGGTGAGTGCCATTCAGACGTCTGAAACAAGGTGCTCCACCTTCTATGGATGAATAGATCTGCTCATGAAGTCTCTCACAACTACACACTGAAACCAATAACAGGGGTCCACTAAAATAACAATAACAATACAGTGGTATGTTCCTACAAATTATTTTAAATTTCAGATGTCTGTACAGTGGGTCCTCGGTTATCTGACAAAACCTGTCACAGAGTGATGTCAGACTATGGAATTTGTCATATTCCACATTCCCCATATAATATAGGTGTTTTTCTAAACAGAGCATCTTGTGAAAAACCTGCAAGGCGTCCTGGAAGATTAATGATAAGAGACAATTACGATAATATAAAGATGACTTTAAAAAACTATCCTACAAACCTAAATCAAATTAGCAAGCCTCTTTTGGAGTGACTTTTTTAATGAAAGAATGTGAAATACAATAAAGAAAGCACTTTTACTCACGCGTTATAATTATAGATACCACTAAGAATGTGTATTGACTATAAAATGCCATTGTTGCATTTCTTATCCTACTTTAATATTTATAATACAATTCTGTTAACATAGCATCTAAATATTAAATATTTTTATCAAGTATATTGAACAGTATTGAATGGTGATTGAATGATCGCTTGATCGCTTGCCAGTTGACAATAGACACTGTCATTTGTCAAGTGTCAACTGTCAAGTACACAACCAACCTCCTCGCCTGTCAACTGTTTCTTGACAGATTATCTGTCATGGCCGTAGACCGTCGGACCTTTTAGGTTATAATTTCTAATGGGTATATTTTTCCTTTATGATAGTTTATTTTGATAAAGGAATAAATAAGGAATAAGGTAAAATAAAAACAAACACATGATTCATATCAAACTCTGTTTTTTAGAAGTGTTCAAAGTCACACATAAATTGCTTCATCATCTGAATGTTCTATGATGAAATAGTATATTGTTAAGGTGTTAGGATGATGGTAGGACTTTCATCTGAGTATATACAATGTTAAATTTAACTATTAGATTATAAAATATAAAGCAAATTGCAATACTATTTACACTACAATGCCTTTGAAAACAACACTTAAAAAGCAACTTTTTGTTATTCTCTCTGTTTAAGATGGCTATTATTAGAAAAAACAATACATATACAATTCAATAATATAAAAATAATGACAAAATATACTCAAAAACTAAAATAACCTAAATTGCATAATTTCTTTGAATAAAATTGGGGGTATGTTTGAAATAATATGGATACTCCTTGGTAACGAACGATTCAACGATTAACGAAATATCAAATTTCATAATTTACATACAATCATTTTTTAATCAATCGCCTGGCCTGTCGTTAGCACCATATTGTGGCCTTGAATTAAAAAAGCCCCTATTTCAATGACGTTAGGTTGCTTTATTGCTTGAAGTCCGACGAGCCGCATTGTGGCTCTTCCGACGGTCCAGGTAGCGTTGCCAGGTCGCCAAACCTAATAGCCGGACAGACCAGCCAGTTTGGCCGGACATTTGGTTAAAAAAGCCGGACACCCTATATTATTGAGGATTTTGTCTTAGTATTAATAGGTACGACAATTTTTTTTATGTAAAATCAAGTCTTTTTGATTATTATAATAAATCTTGTTAATTTCTACTGAAATAATAAATAATGCGCGGCGGCAGTGCTCGCTTGTTTGCGGAATGTAAAAAGCCTAACAAAAGCCGGACAAGACGGACACCGTTTATTTTAGCCGGACATGCAATCAAAAAGCCTAACTATGTCCGGCTTTATCCGGACGCCTGGCAACGCTAGGTCCAGGGGATGGAATTAAAACCACAATAAAATTCACAATATTCTTATCATGACCATTTGTTTACATACAGTGTTTTGTAACACAATACAGAACAAAAACAAAACACCAATTACATGTTTAGACAGTTACAAACACAAAATATGGAGCACATTGAATTAATTACCAGAACTAGAAATAGGCTAAATATGACTTCGTTACCCAGAACAATCGGCAAAAATGACGCCATGACGCCACGGCCCACGCCGCCATTAAGGCTCAGTTGCACCAAGTAACTTTGCCAATACCTTTGCCTATGAAAATGTCATCGCCATACATTTGAGATGTATTTGACCTTGCGAATGTATGGAATTGACAGTTTCAAGGGCAAAGGTATTGGCAAAGTTAGTTTGTGCAATTGAGCCTAACTGTTGGACAAAGAGTTTGTTGGATTGGATTAGCTTATTTCTTTGTTGCCAGTTTATAACACAAAATGACTATTACGATAGAAACTTAATATGTATGTTTATTAAAAGTTTAAAAACATAATTTGTATTTAAATATATGACAATCGTAGATTTATTTTATATATTTGAGGATTTTATTGATTATATTCCCTCGCTATTACACGGTAAAATGTTCTAAGTTACTAGTTGTTGTGTTGCTTAACAACACCGCCAGATGGTGTTGCTTAACAACACCATCTGGCGGAATATCTTTAGTGTTATCGTATCGTTAAGCAGTTAGTTGCACTCAATAATAAATAGTATTCTTATTAGCCAATAGATGTCAGGTAGAGCCATATTTTCAATTAACATTATATTTTTCTAAGATAGTACGTACATTATGCAAATAAAATGTACAATTGAAATGTAAATCTTAATAATAACCAATTACGATAATAACGAAATAAATCTTGTATATAACGTTAATTTCACATACACAATACACTATAACATTTTTCGGACGATGTCTCGTTTAAAGATATAAATAAAAAAAAAAGATATAAAGAAAAATATAAACAAAAAAAAGACACACAATAAAGCCCCCCCCCCTCCCCCGCGAACGGAAAGACATTGATGATGATATAAGACTATTAAAGTAGAAACCAAGACGGAAAAGCAAAGAAGAAAGCGAAATTAAGAATTACGGTGAAAAGAAATATAGCAAGGTACACTATTTTCCGATGTGCCACGTCTAAATAGGCACAGTGGCACATCGCAAGTGTAACAATAGGTGTGCGTCCGCTCCTTGCACACACCACACCGGCGGCGTAATTTCTGCTTTCTATCACCCGAAGAGAAGCCATACTCGGCCGGTAAATGGTCTAATGGCCTCTCTTTGGGTTGTTTGGGCCGCATGGGTGGTTTGGGCTGCATAAGCCGACTCGGGGTATAGTTCGGGTGGTGGTGTGCAAGCAACTGACGCACCAAATTTATTCTAAAATCGTGGTGCTCAATCGACGGTGTGTTAAACTGAAACATGATGTAACAATTTAACACACTGACGTTGAGCAACCGCCTAAATAGTTTTTTGTACCAAACGCGCGTCCGTTTCCGCTCGATTGGGAACATTGCCAACATCTGATCCTTTTTGTCCACTCCGCCCATACACAAATTATAGTCGTGGACGATGGCGGGCTTGCGCGCTTTGCCGCACTGAGCGGTGAAAGACCCGTGGTACGTAGAGATAAGTGCTATGAGGCTCTTATCTCTCCATACCAACAGGTCAACATCACCGCTCGTGCAGCCAACGACTTGGTTGCGCGCCATATTAGATTTGCGCAATGTTCTCAATTGGATTTGATTGGATTGCATGGATTTTAATGTACGTGCAAGGGCTGGAGAATTATAGTAATTGTCCATCCATAATGTATGGCCCTTAAATTCTAAGCCCTTTACCAGCCTAAGAACGGTAGCTGGTATCGTTCCGGATAAAGGGCCAGAATTTTGCGACGGTTCGGAGCCACAATAAACTTCAAACCGCCACAAATAGCCACTTTGAGATTCGCAAATCTCAAAAGTTTTTATACCTACCCTTGCAGCCTTTTTGGGTAAATATTGTTTAATACCCAAACAGCCTTTCCATTGCGTTAGAGATTCATCTAACGCAATGTTCTGGCCCAAGGCGTACAAGGAGGAAAATTTAGTGTTAAGGTGATCAATAATTGGTTGCACCTTAAATAATTTTGCCTGGGCAGGCGATAGTGAAACACTATGCATGTCCAGGTTATTATTAAAGTGCAACCAACGGTTAATCAGAGCAAAGCGGTTGATAGGCATAGAGATAGAAAAGCCAGGAGTAATGAAGACATCTTGCTTTGTACTCCAATAGTCTTCTATACGTGATTTATTCAAAAGACCCATTGCTAGTACAATTGCTAAATACACGTACAATTCGTCAACATCAATGTCTTTCCATTGCGTTATTCGACTTTGTGGGCAAAGCCGCCCTGAATTCAGCAAGTTACTAGTCTCTTGCTGAACATACAGGTTGGTTTGCCCACATATATGTTCCATTATTTGCCTATCCCATATGGCAGTAAAAGCGGCATACGGGTCGGCATAATGGACTCTGGGCCCAGAGTTACTGTCTATGAACGCTTCCCGACGCAAATTTGGTGGAATAGGCGTCTCAGGAAATGCTCGCCACTGAAAGTCAAATATATCAGTGGGTTTATATTCACCTATGTCCGTGTCACCAACATTAGTAAATGAAGATGGAACGGACGGCGGTGTTACTCTGCCATCTTCGTCGTCGCTTCCCGCCTGCTCTCCCATCCTTCTGTCCCACACGGAGATCTCGTCATCCTCGCTGTCATCATTCTCACTACCTGAGAACAAAAAAAAAACGAATACAAACAGATATTAAAAATTAAACCCCTTATCCCCATCTATATTGCACTAAAACACAAATGACCACTTGTGACAAGAATACTAATTTTTAATCTTTCTCTTTCCAACAGTTTCCAAATGGAGAATACGAAGAAAAGGTGAGCCAAATTATATTACATGCATGTTTACAACATATTTTAATAGGTGTTAATATTATCAAAGCATTACATTTTTAACATATTCTAACCTAAATTGGGGTTGGTTAATAGAAGTATTTAATTATATTGTTTCTAACGAACAATTTCCCTCTGTTAATCCTTTTCTTAAATCTATCCCATAGTTGTCTTTAAGACATTGTCTTTTAAATTACCCTGCCAATTCCCCATACTAACTATATCAGCAGATTAGCGGCATTCCAGATTGACGAGGCCTTGCTGTTCTTAATATTCGCGCGAATGCCGATTGTTTTGCTTATGCTTATGCATGCTAACAGCATGAAATTAATAGGGAACGAGACGACGATTCGGCGTCGCCGCAAAACAAACGGCAGGCGGCCGACGCAGGATGGTCGCCGGAAATGAATGATTTGGGCAACTTCTACCCGAAATGTACCCGAGGGCAGAAGTGCCCGAATCATCGGCGGCGGCATCCCAAATGCCGCCGCAAGCTAAATTTCAATTAAAAATAAATTTATAAAACGAAAATTCAGTCTTTTATTTATGAAGAAAATCATTCCAGCTTAAAACGAATTTGAGTGGCGCTCAATAGCCCTAAACTATATTTATCTTTAAACCATTTAAACCATTTAAACCATTTATTTCTTCCACACACACAATACAACAAAATAACAATACAAGTAAGTTAAGAATAAGATAACAGTTAACAGGCCCATTCTGGTATTTGTTGTAATATGCGTGGAGAATGGATACCAGCTCAGTATACGCTGTTTTACAACAGCACTGATTTTCAGCTGGCTCCAAAGCCATCATAGTACAACAATTTTACTATACGTGGGGTCGAAGACTATAAAGCAACAAAAAGAAAAGAGAAAAGGAAAAAAAAAATGAAAAGAAACAGATGACATCCAAAAACCACAATTAAAAAAAAAAAAACAATATAAATAGAACAATAATAATAATTAAACAAAAAAACAAATTGTGTTATAAAAGTTACTCGTACAATTTATCCCGTCAAGACATAATTCATTTTTACTTGTGAATCGAATTGTTGTTGTTTATTGCTTTTGAATTTTTAAAAGTTCTATTTTGATGTGTTTCTTTAAAGTCAGATGGCTTATGTTTGTACGTAGAGGTGGTGGAAGGTCATTCCATATTTTAGAAGCTGCATATTTAAAACAACCCTTGTATCCAGTCGTCTTATGTCGAGGTATTCGTAAATCGTTAGCTTCTCTACTTCGTGTGTTTCTATTGTGAACATTTGTCATCCATTCCATTTTTCTAAAAAGGTATGCAGGTGTTTTCCTTAATGCGACTTTATGTACCAGACACGTTAAATGTAATTTTCTACGAGCTTCCATTTTTAAAACGTTCTTATCGTTGAGATACGGTGTAATGTGAGCTCTTCTCGGTACATTGTAGCAAAAACGAGCACATGCGTTTTGTACGCGCTGGATTGCTTTTTTAGTACTACTTTGGAGTCGGGGTCCATATACTGTGTCACAATAATTGAACTGCGAAAGAACCACCGATTCTACAAGTGTTCTTCGTACATGCTCTGATAAATATTTCCTAATGTTATAGAGCGTTTTAAGCCGATAGAAAGCATTTCGTACCTTACTATTTACATGTTCAACGTACCGAAGTTCACTGTCCATTAGAAGTCCAAGATTCCTTGCGTTTTGCACCCTGATCAACTTTTCACCTTCAATTTTTATACATAACGACTTTGAGGCAATATTGATGCACTGCGATTTAGTACCCAGCAACATAAATTTGCATTTTGATGCATTCAGAACGAGTGTATTTTCACTGGCCCATCTACTCACAGCATCAAGATCCTCGTTAATCCTTTGCACCGCTACTTCTGTATTATCGGGTTTAAAAGAGTAATACATTTGAGTATCATCTGCATAAAGGTGTACCTTGCAATATTTTATTACTCTTGGGAGATCAGCAGTAAACAAGGCAAAGAGAATTGGACTTAAAACCGATCCTTGCGGCGTGCCTCTATTTATGTTTGTTATGTCAGACTGCAACGTATTACCCTGATTAGTTTGTATTTCTACATACTGACGTCTATTTGAAAGGAATGATCTAAACCAGTCACATGTGCTCTTTGACATTCCATAATATGACAGCTTGCCTAGGAGTAGCTCCAAACCTAGGCAGTCAAAGGCTCTTGAGAAGTCAAGCAGCGTCAGTATGCTCCCCATTCCCTTGTCTGATGCTGTAATAATATCATCTGTGACATGTGCGAGCGCAGTCGCTGTCCCAAATCCTCTACGAAACCCAGATTGGATATCTGGCAAGACTTCTTCATCTTCCAAGAATTTCGTCACTTGGGTGCACACTACCCTTTCCAAGACTTTGGACAGAACTGGCGAGATACTGATAGGTCTTAGATCTTTGTGCTCTTCTATCTTTGTACTCTTAGGGATAGGTTTTACTTTGGAAAGTTTCCAGGACTCTGGGAAAATACTTGATTGGATAGAACAGTTTACCAGATCCGTTATAATAGGTAGTGTTACGGGTAGACTGAGTTTAATCATTTGTATATTAAACGAATCATGTCCACTTGCGTTAGTGTTTATACTTGAGATTATTTTGAAGACCTCTGCTTCTGTTGTCATATTAAGGTTAAATTCATTTTTGGAATGTCTGTGTTGTCTAAAGTAATTTATAATTCTACTGTCTACCGTTTGCCCTCCTGGTACCTCTAAAAAAAAGCTATTAATTTTATTGGGATTATTAAGGTTATCTGGTAATGTCCCAGGTATCATGTTTTGACCTAATGCGCAAGCGTATCTTAGATGGTTCCACATTAGCTTCGACTTGTTCTTATTATTATTGATGTAAAAATTGAAATATGCACTTTTTTCTCTTTCTATAGCTGCTCTGGCAATGTTTCTAAGACTTTTATAATAGGCTCTATGAGTGTCTTTACCGGAAGCGCGTGCTCTTTTCAGTGCAGAGTCCCGAAGTGAAATCATAGTTTTGACTGTGTCAGTAATCCATGGCGTTTTTTTAGGGTGAATTTTTATGCGTTTAACTGGGGCATGAAAGTCAAAAAGGCCTTGTAGCAATTCATTAAATCGCTGAACTTTCTCATCAACGGTGGGTAGTTTTGTAACCTGGGACCACTGAAGATTTTGGAGATCAGTCAAAAAAACATCCTCATTTATTCTGCCCAGTGGTCGTTTGAACAAGTATTGGGGTCTTTCTTTGGGCTTCTGAATATTAAATTCTGACATCACCAGAGCGTGATCACTAAGCGCGGGATTGTGGTAAACATTTACATTTTTACAAAGTTCAGCGCAGTTCGTGATTATAAGGTCAATAAGAGATTCAGATCGATCCGTGATTCTAGTAGGTTCCCGTACTAGTACCTCCAAACCTCTTTGTGAACAAAAACTCATAATTTCTGTAGCAGGTCCCGTGTTTGATTGAAGTAGATCAACGTTAAAGTCGGTCATTAAGAATACATGAACATAGTTGGAGAAAGTATTCATCGATTCGTGGAGAGCATCTATTGCGGAATGCAACGCTACTGATTGTGGCCGATATGCCGTACCGATTGCAAAGCGACCTTGGCCCGGCAAGGTCAACTGGAGCCATAGCTGCTCAAGATCGGAATCTGGATGTGGCTTGATTCTTACTTGCAAATTCTTTCTCACAAAAAAGCCTACGCCACCTCCTCGAGCATCCCGTGGTCTAGGTCTATGCTTCAGGACATAGCCGGGCACCGCCAATGTAAATTTTTCCTCATCCAGTTTCACCCACGTTTCATTTAACGCTAGGATATCTGGATTGTAGATATTTATACTTGCTATGAGTTCATCGCGCCCAGTGTTTAACGAGCGTACATTGAGTAACCCTAATTTCAAATTGAATTTTCTATTTCGAATCATTTTCAAGATTAAACAAAATAACAAAAACCAATAAACAACAAAAAACTGAAATTGTAAAAAAAACTATAGGACACTCACAAATACTTATGACAAATTTATATACCGTTATATGTACTCGTATATCGAAAACACAACTTATGCAAGCAAACAATAAGTTAATGTAATAGTAATTATGTCTTGAAAATCCCTTCAAATTGGGTTTAAATTGTAATTTATATAAAAGACAAACATAAAAACAACAAACGAATGATTTACACATTAAAACAAAATAGTAATCCAAAAAACAAAAACTCACAATAGGATAACGAAATGACAAACCACATTTACAACAGAATATATGCATGTGCGAGTATGTATAGAGACTATTACAAAAAATCCATTTTACATTAATCAGCAGTGTTTCTAATAGAGCTAACAGTATCGACATCAAAAACCTTTTTAACGTCATCTTCTGAGCGCAATCTGTAACGCTCCTTTCCGTTCTCCTTTCTTGCATAAATCTTACCGTCACGGGTCCAGACAAACCGCCACTTTGCTCGTCCAGCCATCTCACGGGCTTTTTGAAAGAGCTGCCGGTTGTGCATTTGTTGTTGTTGTGTCTTTTCGAAGTGATTGGTGTATTATTGGACGACGAATTGCATACAACGACCATTGAGGGATTATAATGACAGATAATACAAATTTCCGTTAACTTATGTCAAAATAACTTACCGTAATTGAGACCATGGATTTCCTGCGAACGCACGGACTGGGGCGTTGGCCGAGGGGTTTGTGAGAAACCAAGCCTAAAAAACGTTCAAATTAAAAATACAATCACTCCACAAATCACTTTAAATAGTGTCTTACAATAACATAAGTAAAGGCGAAAACACATATCAGACGTACGTCTTACGCATAGAGTAAAGAAGCGACAATTGCGGCTAACTGGCCAATCAGGAGGCCAGTTCGGACGCAATCCGTCCTTAGCAACATAGTATTCGTCTAAAGTCCGTACAAGTGTAAATTGTGTGGACATTGAGATGTTAATAAAATATTTTTCATTAAACAAAACTCACATTGCTGAGGATGACGAGTCGAGCAGCTCCGTGGGGGTGCCATGTTCACATGCTGAACTGAAATGAAAATATTTCTTTTAGAAATCAATAACAAATACATATTTAAGAATTTAAGAATTAGATTTTATTGCCAAAAATTACTTCTCTAGTACCTCTGTAACAATTTCTTTAAACACATAAGTGTGCACAATAAATAATTAGTATTAAACAGTACAAGAAATGGTAATAGTCAAAACGAAGTTGATAATAAAATACATACGTGGAAGCAACAGAAGCCCATTTTCGTTTGTGGGTTCTTCTGGGCCAAGCCTTTTCTAAGGGCTCAGCCACAAAAAAATCTTCAATTTGGCCCACTGAAACGCTGAAATATAAAGTTTTATTAGTATTAACACCTGATATTATTTTAATTAATTAAATCGTAAGAACTATAACTAACCTTTTGCTGGTGCTGGGCTGAATATTATTTTCATCCCCTCCGACGACTGGGGAGTCTGAGTGAATTCTGGTGGCAGGGGTGCCACCAGAATTACCGTCACGGCTAGGCCCAGCCGTGACGGTACATTCAACATGGATGCCGCGGGGTCTGTTGAAAAAAATTATTCAAATTCAAAAATGATTCAAATCATTAATGAACAATCATGATCTAAATATGAATTAAATAATAAATTTGTTTTTACGTACGTATTACGTACATACAACAACTAATTAAAAAAACAACAAATAATTACAACCCTAAATTCCAATCGTATATAAACAATAAAATCGAAATCTCTTATATTATAAAAAAAATAAAACGGATTCTGGTGTGTGAGGAACATCCACAATAAATTTTCGTGCCATATTTTAGACTTCAATGGCGGCCATCGTGTTCGAGTTTCGACTCGCTCATCGATCATTTTTTATTCAATTACATGCTGTTTTTATAGAATACACCAAATACAAACATTATTTTAAACTGCATTAAATATACCATAATTAAAATGCAATATTTTAATCTTGTACCTATATTTTATTAAAAATGTTAAAGGTCTGCATTAAAATCGAAGTTTAGACTTGTAAACAGATATAAATCACTGAAATATAATTAATTACTTACCCTTCCATAATATTTAAAATAAAAAACAAGCACGGCACACTGTAACACTCTGAAACTCCAAAGCCACAGAATGACGGTGAACACAGACCAATTAGAAACAGACGGATAACTGGCCTATATAATCTTTAGCCATAGCCGCTCATTCTTTCGATCACGAATGTCCGTTGACAGATTATCAAGATTATTCTTTTTTAATATAATAAGGAATACAGGCAAAGGCAGTTGTATTCAGTCTTGCGCGTGGCTGCATAGGATTTTTTTTTTTCGTTTTTATTATTTTGTTAAGTCTCTGTGAATCACATTAAAGTGATCCAAAGAAACTTAACAAAATAATAAAGTGTAACATTTTAGATGAAAAATATATAGATTGTGAATAAAACACTTAAAAATATTTATTAAATGATTTATTTTTAATGGTTTTTTTGTACTTAAATAATACATCTTTTTGCTGAAATTTATGTTACATAGTAATTTTCGTTACTCTAGAAATGTCAATACTCTGTACAACGAATAATTAAAGAAAAAATATGTTTACACGTTATTCTAGATTTCACTTACCAGTTATTTTTTTATTTTATTTTATCTTACAATTTTAAGAAAGCTTACAGACTAATTACCTACAGACATAAATATTTAAATCTGTGTTACAAATTTGCCAATAAGAAGCTTCCACATAATAGATACTAAGATACTGTAATGTCTACATAATGTGCACCGATTTATAAATGCTAGCTAATATAAGTTATTTTAATTTAAGGAATGAACTACTTTTCCTATGAGACAGATAGAGATATTAATTAAATTATTGACAAAGAAAAGACAACAAAACCAAAAGTAACAATCAAACATTACAATATATAATGTTTAAATATAGATTTTGAGTTACATAAGGTGTTCTTTTTAACCTTTCATTATTAAATTTCAAGAAGCATTTTGCTCATTTTGTGTTTTACTACCCATGTACTAGTGCAAAACAAATCAAAATCAAAATGGCATGACACCTCATTAAATTTACTGGCACTACATAACAAAAAAACATTGCGTCTATAATTGGTAGTTGCAAATGGTACAGACAATAATGACTGTTGTCTCAGTGTAGTTGAATGAGCACGGATAAATATCCCACTTAAAAGTTGTTCACAGTCAATGCTACCATTAGCAATGTTCACCAAATAACATATGTCATTAATGTCGCGTCGCAAGTATAATGGTAAGAAATGATACTTTTTACAGCAATGAATATAATCATTAGAGACCTGTCTAGCCCTGAAGTCCAAATAGTGTAAAAATTTCTTTTGTATGGCCTCGATACGGGATTTATAAATCTCATACCGAGGGTTCCACACCCGCGATGCATACTCTAAGTGGCTACGGCGTACGAAAGCACAATACAGTACTTTAATACATTTAAGTGAATTGAATTCTGATGAAACTCTAATTAAAAATCCTAATGCTTTTGATGCTTTATTAACAATTCTATCTACATGTTTGTCAAATATGAGTTTATGGTCGTGAATAATGCCCAAATCACATATTTCATTAACTCGATTAATTTCGATGTTATCAATTATGTAAGAAAAATTACTTAATTATTTTTTCTGGAAAAGCTTATTTGGTAACATTTAGATACATTTAAATTCATACATTTAAATTAAGTTATCAGTATTAGCTGTTAAACAACATCACTGCTCCTTCAAATAGGTACTTGTGCCTAATTTTATGAACAATCTCAAATTCTCAAATACTGATCCAACTGTAAATGCCAAGACTTACATCTCTCGTTAACTTATCTTGGCATTCACAACCATTTATGTAACTAATTACTTTCTTTACTAACCACCCAGCAGCATAGACCCGCAAGTGAGTTTTCGTGCTTTCTCAATGAGCCTGCTTTAGTATATTCCTAATAACACATATTTTCTTTTGATGATTTGACTGTCCATAAATTCCATTTTCGTATAATTTATTTAAAATTATAGCTATATTTGTCTAATCATCATACCAATTGAAACTATTTATAAAATTTGATTAATCATGTAACTAATAAAGATTTGGAGGTTCAACTGGAGGTGCGGCAGTTAGCATCATTGTATCTATAATTATACTAATTTGTCTGATTTTCTTTTCAATAGGGTCGGAATTAAAATATTTGTGGTGTCTCAATATATTAATATGATATGATTTTAAACACTTCCACACCCTCATAAACCATTTTAACCTATACTCCATCAGTTTAGGTACTTAACTAAATGTAAACAAACCATAAAAAAGGTTATTTAACATTGTCATTTTTCATTTCTAAATTTATTGAAGACCAAAAAATGTTTACGTAAATAACTATTATATATATACTACATTGCATGCCCAATTTATTGTAACGATCGTAATAATTATGAATGTGTGAGCTTGGAAACAATTAAATTATGTAAGATCATAATTAAATTATCTGATTTTGCATAATGCAATATATCTATAAAAAGACCCAAACAGGCATCCAAAACATTTTCATAAAAGTTACAAGATATAATATGCTACAAAATCTAGTAGTACGACTTTACCGTAATGCTACCATTTAAATTAAAGATAATGCTTTAGGTTGGATAACTAAGCATCATCATATGTTATCTATGGCAGCCAATTATTATTCATTGCGTTAATATACTTACTGTTTTTGTAAAGTGGTGAAGTGTTTGGAAGTGTTCATCGTTGTTCTTTAGTCTTTTTTAATTATTATTTGTTATCAGCTGCTGTTAACTGTTGTTAATACTTGTTACTTGGTTGACTAAGAAAATATTCGTAAATTGGACATTGCAATAAAATGTTGAACAACCATGCGTCACATGTTCTGGTTTGTTTACATTTAGTTAAGTACCTAAACCGATGGAGTATAGTAATAGTTATTTTTTATAGAGGGTACTGACTTTTCTCTTGTTTTTATTGCTTCTGGCCAAAATGTGTGATACTCCGGATTTTCTATTACTGCATTGATAGTAGTTTTTATTTTTAAAAAGGCCACTATTGCAGTAGTCTTATTTGTCGTCGAGCAGACTGAGTTTTCATTGGTGTATGTTGCTGGAATGAAAAATATCAATAATTACAAAAATATATAGTTTGAGTTTGACTTACTAATGGGGTATAGTTGATTCTATTTCATTCTATTAAAAAGTTTCAAAATGCACAATCAATTTATGTTTACATAAGAAATCAAAAACTTGTTTCAATTCCTACAGTGTTTATATCTGCTTTATATGACACAAAACAAAAGCTTAAATCTTCATCAAGTTCATGAACACAAACAAAGTCTTTTACCCTGCATTAAATTAACTATCAAATAAAATTGACTGATTGTATGATTTTTCAATACTTACAATAATTTGTTGTGTAAAGGAGAGCAGCAGATATAGTTCTGCAGAAAACTTTAACGCAGCTTTTGAACTGAAAATAAATTAGAGAAATTAATTGACAATGTTGACTTGACAGATACAATTAGAATTAAAACACACACTTTAAAATGTTCTTGCTTTGATTTTAAATGATTACTATTTACTGTAATATTTTACAAAATAATTTTCAGACAACTGATGATTATAAGGACATTAATTAGTTAATTTCCTTTGATTCCATTTTATTTTAAAGAACATAAATTATGACTGTGAGGCCTAACCACTAACCACTCTCAATCGCACTGTCGATAGTAGAGTAGGCCCGTGCCCTGCAGTGGGACGTATATGGGCTGATACATACACATACAAATTATGACTTTGATGAATATTCAATGATCAAATACCTTAATCTATTTTATTATTTCAAGTATGACATATTGGTCATTTGATTTATGTATTCATTTTGGTATGAAGGCAATCGGTTTCATAGAAATCAATTTCTTGTTAATGAGATATGTGTCTATCCAAGACTATATTTGTGGCGATATATGTAAATTCGCCCCACCTATATTATTGGTTCCATTTGCAAAAAAAGAAACAGTACACTTTGTTACCATTATCATCAAAATATCGAGAACATAAGCGTATAAAGTACAAGTTGTTTGAGTTACTAACCTGGGTTTTGATTTCGCAAAATATGATGATTTGTTGTCTCTAATTCCAATTTTTTAAAAGCTTATCGGAATTATGTGCCTTGGTCGCATATTAATGCCGTAAGGCTGTCTTGATATAGCTTTTATTTCTGGTACAGATGTAGCTCCGTGAGAAAAGAAAAATCATATTTTCTGCTGCTACTTTATGAATACTCTCAACATGAATATTAACATTTGTCCAGCACTTTCACAAATCCTTGAATACAATCTATTTATTTAACAAAGATTAAAACTATACGCAGTAATAATCTCAGTAACACAATAAACAACAAACCACACAACAAACAACTTGACAAATGACAACTTGTAATGGCGGCCAAAATGGCGGCGCAGACGCCGGTTTTCAGAGCAATAGGAGACCGAAGGGAATGCAGGGCTTGCGGGAGGGGAGCAAGCTGAACGCTGAACTGTCAGATTTGTTTTGCAATCAAATTGCGCCACAGATTATACCATGGAAAAATGTTCAATACGGAGTTATACAGGCATGACGGTGAATGACAACTTCAGTGACGTTTTATTTATTTTTTCTGAATGAAAAGGCAAACAATGTTGCAGCGGACAGCTATATAAACTCTTTAAAATCATAATAACAAAATCTGAACTTATTTCATGCGATATTTAATTAGCTGGAACTGTTTTTATTGAACCTTACCCACCGAACCGCATTGCGGTTCCCGACACCTTTCATGTTTCTTTGACGAACCTCATTGAGGTTCGTTTTGACGGTTCGCGACACCTGTCATGTTTCTTTGACGAGCCTGAGCGCGGTTCGTTTGACGGTTCAGGGGATAAACAACGGTGCACCAATGATTATAGATTATAGAGGATGAAACATAAGGTCACGTGACGCGTACCACTTTGATGAACTAAAATGGCGGCGGCTCCGCCCCTAAAAATAGTGATACGCTAGTACCCAATTTTCTATCGATATCGATCATCAACAGTGGCATACGAATAAAATTAATATAACATTTTTAATTTTCGCTTTATATGTCAATTAAGTTTAAACAGGGGATTTTAGGATTTGACAGTAGTCATTAAAAATGAAATCCGATAAAAATGTCAAGGTTTTGATATTTTTTTCATGCTATGATTTATTTCATTGGTAAGTTTTACCTGATGATTGGATTGGATTTTTCAAATAATACACACGTAAGATAAAATACAACTTTATTAATATCTAGAATTTGCTTGCGACTTCGAGTAGTATTGCCACACTTTTCTCCTTAAGCACCAATTTTCACCATATCAATATTTTTTTTGCCAAAATATAACTAAAATCTAAAAAAAAAACAGACATTTAGCAACAATGAAAATATGAACACTAAATTAACAACTTAAATATATAAATAGAAATATCTACACAAAACTAACAATTAAAATGTAAAAATAGAACTTAAACAATTAACTAAATAAACTGATATTATTGTGTTCTGTGATATGAACCATTGTAATTTTAAATGGCGATATAAAAGAAGATAAAAGACAGTTCGTGTTGCTGACGAAGTTTCTTGCGCCGTTTCTTCTTCACAGCTACAACACGTTCCGAAGCGGTGGTAGCAGAAATGAACAATCCAATAGATCTTTTGAAAGACTATTTGAATAAAGAATATTTTAATTTTGATTTTGAATAAAGTAATTGTAGCGGAGATCTCGAACGAAGGCAGGAAATCAGCACTAGAAAAAAAAATATTTTTCAAATCAATTAATCAAACAAAAAATACATAAGGTACATACATACATAAACATATAAGCGGTGAATAATGTGTGCTATAGATTTTAATTTATGTATAAATATTGACTGCCTCGGTGGCGTAGTTGTACTATGGTACGGTTACAAAGCTGAGGTCTTGAGTTCGAATCCCGGGTCGCGCAAAGTGATATCGGCTTTTACTATTCATTATCAGCACAGTCAGGAATTTGTGCCCGATATGGCGATAGGCTCGCCACCTACAACATCGTAGGACGGAACATACAAGGCGAAATGTGGGTGTCCTGGTTGCACCTCTGCCTACCCCTTCTTGGAAAAAGGCGTGAGTTTATGTATGCATAAATATTAATATGATAAATGTATTTGTAACAGAACTAATAAAAAATGCAACTGCTACATAAACAATAGTGATGTGATGTATTAAACATTTTGAGGTTCTTGAGTGGAGGCCACGTACAGGCAAGCGAAATGTCGGACGCCCGACTACAAGGTCAACGGACGATCTGGCTAAGGTTGCAGGAAGTCGCTGGATGCAGGCCGCTTCCAACAGGTCATTGTGGAGATCCTTGGGGGAGGCCTATGTTCAGCAGTGGACTTCCTGTGGCTGAGATGGATGGATGGAAACATTTTGATCTTAATGTGGGGTCAGACTATGTATGTGACGGTTGGTTGAATTTATTTCTTTGATATTCCTAAAAATATACTAATACTTTACAATTATCGTTACTATTTTAGTCGCCATAATATAAATATATGACCAACTAATACTAATTTACATGTTAAAACCGTTACAAGGTTATACCTGTCGAGACAAACACCCAGTTGCATCTAATACATTTCGTTCATTATTACGTTGCACCATTCTTGGCTAAAATCAAAAATACCCATCAGGATATTTAATACATACCAAATAAAATAAAATAACATAGGTAGATTTTTATTGCTATTATTTGACTGAGGAAAATCATTATGTCTCACTTAGAATTCAATCAATGAATATAAAAGTGTTGGTTAAGATAAACAATTATAATAATTAATAATAAAATATAAAACTATTTCTGTTCATTAAAAGGTTCTCCAGAACATTAGACAATAGACTACCAATTGTCCAAATTATCTCGCATGTCATCTTTGTTATTGATTAACAGTTGGGTCCATCTATTATTAATAGGATTATTAGATAAAATATCATAATTACTACAATTTCACTTACCGGAAATATTGTTGGAAAGCTGTTTTCTTTTTCAAAATGTAATGAACCAATAAATGTATTTATTGCAGGGTTCCAATAGCTTCTAATTTTTTGTATCCATTTTGTCCTGGTTTGTATGTTTATAGGGAATCTAAAAAATATTTTTAATTTCACTTTGTTTGTCGGTCTGAATATATATTTAAATATAAACTATTTTTTTCTTTTTTTGAAAAATAAAGATCAAAATATTTAAAAATGATAATATCGATATGAATAATTTCGTATCGAATCCACTCATCCCTAAACTTGTGTGTAAACAAACAATGAGGTTGTTATTTACACTACTTGTATAAATAACGCCTAGAAGAGTCTAAAACTTAATCAACAAGATCCAAATACATTTATAAATGATAAAAATAAACCCAAAATGTAAATTTAGCACATATTTGTTAGTATTTCGTAAAAACAGTTACTAACCTATGAAAAGAAATGTTAGGGTCCTTTTTGCTTGAACTCGACTCGAATCCTTTAATACAACACTGAGGCATTTTAAAAACTTAACAAATAAACTAATAAGCAAACTAAACAAACTTAACAAACGAGATTAACCAATGAATAATCCGAAATTCTTTGATTGTGCAGATTTGTTTACTCCGATTGACAGATAACGCCACAGTTTGACATTTCATGCAGTTTTTGGTTTAATAGTCTGTGGTTTCGAAAGCATAACTAAAATGGCGTCATTTTGGTCTATGGGCGGTCCCAGTGTGGTTAGTGAACAAAATATTGCCATATTCGAAACAAAGGAATTATTATTTGTCTCTTTCATTAAGGGACAAGGCAGCTTTGTGTAAATGAGACAGATACATAAATGTACATTCCGCGTCGATATTCTTAACATAACTATAACTTGACATATATAGCTACATTTGTGCGTCATCCTTTATAATTCTTTTATCATTGCGGTGCACAGTGGGCGCTTTCCATTTGGCGTTCACGGCGCTCAAAACACTCATTTCGCCGTTCCATTCGACACCCACAACGATCCATGTCAAGAGGTGGGTCCTGGTGACTGTTGAGAATTGAAATTGAGAAATTGGCGAGATTTTAAATGTTTAAACAACAAAAACGTCACCGGAGAAAATTACTTTAAACGCATAATGCAACATAACTTTTTTATAGCTATTTTAAAATATTTATTACCTATACGCTCAAAACGCTGGTGGTAGGTTTCTCATATGTAAGAGGCCATCTGGGTGGGTACCACCCACAGACTAATAGTACCACCGCAATGTCTATTTCTCCCGCCAAACAGCAGTTTAAAAGCACTGTTGTGATTCGGATTGAAGGACATTGTAGCCAGAGTAACTACTTTAAATATTGAGACTATACATCTTATGGCTCAGGATGGCGAGCGCAGTGGAATGCCAAGCATTGCTTTGTAATTCAAGGTGTTGTTTGGTATTGCTACTGTTCATGAGCGGTCGAATCGCTTCCCATCAGGCGAACGACATACTCGCCTCGTTACTCAAGGCAAAAAAAAAACGCCCCATAACCCGTTCGAACCGGGTTTGCGATCGTAACGCTCACGAGCAAGTGGAACGGTAAATATCGCGATCGTGAGTGTGTTCGTTGCCATCGTCAAATGGAACGCGCTCAGTGTCTTTAGTTTACGGCAAGAAGCTTATACCCAAATGGAGATTGCATTCCATATAAAACACTGAAGCACAAAAATTTGACCTTGAATGCAGTCGCTGTTGCCTGCTATCCTTTTCTTTAGAGTGACAATGAATGAAAATGACATTTTGTTCATTCATTGTCACACGAAAGAAAAGGATAGAAGGCAACAGCGACGTCATTCAAGGTCAAATTTTTGTGCTTCACTTTTAAATACGGAATGCAATCTCCATTTGGGTATAAGCTTCTTGGTTTACGGCATAGGGGTGCAACTTCGTACATGAAAATATTGAAAACAATCATTTCGATTCTAGCGCCACGCTCTGGTGAGAACGAGAAATTGTCTTGTAATTAGTTTAAATTCAATTGTTAAATAGCGGAAGTGTATAACAAATCAACAAAAAGTCATGTTCATTCACTCTAAAGAAAAGGATAGCAAGCAACAGCGACTTTATTCAAAGTAAAATTTTTGTGCTTCACTTTTGTATACGGAATGCAATCTCCATTTGGGTATGATTCTTGGCACAGACTAACGAGTAATGTTTACGGCCTAGTTACACCAAGAGTATGATTTCACCTTAACTATCGTCACTATACATAAAAAGTTTTGAATTTCCTTTTGAACTTATTCGCTTAAAAAGAAAACGCTATAAGCTATATTTCGTATGATCCTTCACTCCGATAGTAAACATAGCCTTTTTAAACAAGGATCCTGTACTTAATAACTTAAGTTAAATAAGTGAACGAAGTGGAGAGATAGTGAGGATATTCAATTCTGTAGGGAAATAACAATATCATGATATGAAAAGAGGAAAGGAAAAACCGATTTCCGACCGGTAGGATAAAATTGACTTATTGAAAAAATGAAATAAACATAATACAAAAATAATCTTGTTTACTGATCTGTGGTAAACATCAAGTATGTCCAATAAAAATGGCCATAAGTTTACCCTGAGTACTGCTGAGTACTACTTGGTCAAAGAAGCTTATACCCAAATGGAGATTGCATTCCGTATATAAAAGTGAAGCACAAAAATTTTACCATGAATGACGTTGCTGTTGCGTGCTATCCTTTTCTTTAGGATGATAATGAATGAAAATGACTTTTTGTTCATTCATTGTCACTCGAAAGAAAAGGATAGCAGGCAACAGCGACTGCATTCAAGGTAAAATTTTTGTGCTTCAGTGTTTTATACGGAATGCAATCTCCATTTGGGTATAAGCTTCTTGGGCACAGACCAAGTCAAGAAGCTTATACCCAAATGGAGATTGCATTCCGTATATAAAAGTGAAGCACAAAAATTTGACCTCGAATGACGTTGCGACTGATTGCTATCCTTTTCTTTCAAGTGACGATAAAAATAAAAAAAAAAAAATAACACCCAACAGTCACATACATAGTCCTGACCCCACAGTAAGATCGAGTCTTGTGTCGTGGGTATCAGGAACTACGAGAGACTTTTCGGTCTCACAAACACCCAGACCCGAAAGAAATATTTGTGGGCCGCACAAACATTTCTCTCGGTGCGGGGATCGAACCCGCGGCCTCTCATTTCACAGGCGGCGTCTAATCAACTGCGCCACGGAGGCTGTCACAATGTCAATGAACAAAAAGTCATTTTCATTCATTGTCACTCGAAATAAAAGGATAGTAATCAGTCGCAACGTCATTCGAGGTCAAATTTTTGTGCTTCACTTTTATATACGGAATGCAATCTCCATTTGGGTATAAGCTTCTTGGTCTGTGCCTGTTATAGTTTACTTCAAAGTTCAAAGAGTAGAATAATACTATGGTTTACTTCATGTGGCTGGTGGCAACACCGCCCCTAGAAGCCATTTACTAAAAACGCCAGCTGTGTTTCGGTTTTATTATTTTAACACTATTTTGACGTGCTGCGCGCTTAGTGGTTTTTATTTTTATATTTAATTCGTTCACAATTTATCTCCACAATGTCAGAAAAAACTGACACAAAGGTAAGCTATAGGAACAGCTTACGCTATGTATTAGCGTTAAAACTTCCATTGTTCAACCTTGTCGGTTGATAGATATTTTTTATATCTAAATTTAAATATATCCCTATACTTTGCGACTTAAAGCTATTTCTAACCCTCAATATTATATCTAATCTACTTTCCCGAATAGTAAAACAGAAAAAACAAAATTTCCATTTTCTTGCTGTGCAAGGTAGAAAAGAAACATCCAAATGTTCCTCCATTTTATGTTTCGTAATTTTACATATCATTATTAAGTTGCAGTAATAGGGTAAAATTCAATATCACGACCTTGTGGCCTACGAACCTAGCATGTAATGGGACTCGCTTATCCCATGTGGTAATTTCTTTTGTTGTCACTGTTGCCACAAAAGCTTCACGCCTGTTTGAAAACAATAATATTACACGTGTAATTTTTTTATAACAATTTAATATTTGTATCCAGCTGGACCTGAGAAGTAGAAGATTTTTCTGTTCAAATGTAGGTACATGTATATTTTCCATACAGTAATATTTTGTCTTTTATTTTCAGCCAGATGCATTACCAGACTTAGATGATTTACTGCAATGTCCTGTTTGCTATGAAATTCCTTCTGGTCAAATCTTCCAATGTAATGAAGGTCATCATGTGTGTGGCCGTTGCAAAGCTAGACTTGATGTGTGCCCTGTATGCCGGGCATTATTTTTTGGTACTCGTAATTATGCTATGGAAGAACTCATTGCAAACATAAGAAAACTAAGAGCTTTTGTAAGTTGGAATTTGGGTATTTTAATATCTGTATATGAAATGAAATCTTTGTATTTTAAATTATATTATTTTTTTGCAGAAATTGGGTGGTAAAGTAACCACTGGCACTGGGTCATCGGTAGACAATGCTTCTCCTAAAGAATCCACCTCTGATGAATCTGAGAACAATGCCTTTGATGATGAAGAAAGTGATGATCCCCAACTTTCAAATGTATGTTTTTTTAATAGTTTATTACATTTTATTATTTTCATTTTATTTGATATGCTTTATGTACTGAGTTGCAGCCTTATTTTCTAGGACATTTATAAGTAAATTAGATTATTAATTATTAATTAAATTTCTTGTTTGTGTATAATTTATTTATTTTAGGAGTTTGAAATGTGTGATCTTTAAATATATTTCTTACAGCGATCCTCACTAAGACCTCCTCAAGCATGCAAAGGTCTCTTCCGCTGTCTCTGCTGTAAAAATGGTAATGCAGAAAGACTTCCTGCTGCCCGTCTGCTGAACCATCTTCGTTATTTCCATTCTTCCTATCTTATTGAGGTATGTCAAAAATATTATTTGTCCTCCAGCTGATTTCTATCAGTTGTGTGGCAAAACCCCTCCTTAATTTAAATTTACTTATTTTATTAATTTATAAACATGTAAGGTTAAAGGTAATGAAAGATCTATAATTTATTTAAAAAATATTCATAATCGACGAATAATACAATTTATGCAGATGGCATGAGGTAATATAATTTTATGAAAAAGCCAACTGCATAAACAATCGAATTTTGTGAACATTTACATTAACATTACATTTATTTTTAAATCACTATTTCACAATAAGTCGCCATTTCGACAGGTGCAAAGTAAAAAATGTTATCTGCAATGTATCCATTTTCTGATTATTACCATAACTTACTAATACCATATGTTAAAAGAAGAAATTTAAAAATGCCTAATGATTGTTGAACTTTTGACAGAGAAATCTACTGCATATTTTCTTTAATTTGGTCGACGTCAATGCGTTTATATGCTGTTAGATGAATCTACTTCGGGCCTGCAGGGCGCACGCGTCCCGCATATTGAGTCATGAGATTTTTTAAAATTATAATTTAATAATATAGCTTCAGAAAAATGTATATTATGTGAAATTTTATTTTACTCTTATTTTTCGTAATTTTATTATTATAGTTGATTATAATTATTAGTAGACTGGTGGTATTATTTATTTTTATGAGTTACAATTTTACTTGTTTTTATTAGCAGTTTGTATTCATTTTGTTTATACAAAGTCTATCCTGCCTTTGAGTTTGTACGTAAACACGACCATGTGGTAGTTGTCACAATTCGCATATTTTAAAGTACAATGTGTATGCCGACAACTGCAATGACTCATAAATTACATAAAATTTTATATGCATTAATTACTTAAATCATGATGATGTATCAAACATCATGTAAATTTCAACTAATTTGATTTAAAATTAACAAAATGGGATAGGAAAAAATCCCGTAATGCGCTCTCCTGAAAAGTAGTTGTTCTGTACAAGTAATTTTACTTACCCATTGATTTGATACTTGGCTACATGTCTGTGGTTGATTTATTTATCGATGGCTTAATTATCAAACATCGTAACTCCATTCAACCAAATTTTGCAGGACAACAAGAAACTATACACTGTAAATTTATTAAGGAAATATGTTTTTTTTATTTTATTTATTATAGTATTTTGATTGTTTATGTACTCATTTTCAATGAAATAATACAATGAATTATTTGTCTATATTATCTACAGTATTTTACGCCAAATGGCATTAAAACATGATTTTGAAACACAAATGGAGTTACGAAGTTTAATAATTAAGCCATCTTTATATTTATGCCTTTTTTGCGTATATGATCTCAATAGTGTTACAATACTAAAAAAAAATATATCTACCTTTTGCCTGCAACTATGTCGCATGAAATTACGAAATACGAAGTGGGCTGCTAAGTGCTGGCTGATCCTTGAATGTGGTGGTATGTTTGCGTGTCACTAATCACTATTGCCGTCTAATAATAGCCTCTTAATAATAGCATATTATAAACATTAAAAAGTCCCTTTAGGATCTAATTTACCTTTAATGTGAACCAAACCATATCATGATTCAATTTACTGACAATCACATACATTTTTCATCTCTGTAGGGCGATTCACGTAATTAAATAAGTTCAGTTGCGGCGCAGTTGCAGTTACGTTTCGATCAAAACAGCGCTTTTCATATTCTCGTAATACGCTCGCGTCAAGTTCGGGTCACGCGAGCGTTATGGTGTAGGTATTCTACTGTAGCGCGTATATGTGAATGTCAAACAAATTTCATACGTCTGACGTACAGTTGACGCGCAGCTCACGCGCAGCTAAACATTTACAAGAATACCATTTTGTACCAAAACGTAAACTTAATTGTAACCGCACCGCAACTTGATCGGCGCATCAAGAAATTACGTGAATCGCCCTACTGAAGACTCATTTATTTATTCCCAGAGAAGCTTCTTTTTTCGGGTTGTTAATATAATTGGTCTCTTTGAAGGGTCAATCTGAAAATGGGGAGTATGTCCAAGCTTGGCAATTTTCAACTGTTCCTGGAAAACTCGTCACTGCAGTCAGGGTTTCTGACATGGGTGTATTTTTTCTCACAATCGAAATTACCAGTAAGTGGAAGTTCGGGAGTACACATTATTTATAAATTACATTTTATGCTAACAACATTTTATAAACAACATATTAATATAATTTTCTAGACGATACCGTATGTGCGTGGTTAACAATGGCCGCCTCACCTTGGGTGTCTCACGAATACAGTTACACCGTAACAATATCCGGAAACGACCGCGAAGCCATCTTTTCGGACTGTGTAAGTCGTATATCTCACTAGGTTTCTAGCTATGCTAAATTAAACTTTATAAGGCTTCAACTCTGCAATAAAACATCCCCCAGGTGTGGTCCGTGAGAGCATGCGAGGGATCTCTGAAGAAGCGTGGGCATTGTCTCATCGTGGACGGTGAGGACGCGCGCGCGCTGACGGCGCCCGCCACCATCAGCGGCAAGCTGGCCGTGCGGCGCACCCCGCCCGAGCAGCAGGCCGCGCATGCGCAGCCCCGCGCCGTGCTGCGCGTCGCCAACCGCGGCAACAGCCACAACTCCTCGCACACCTCCAACAACTCCACCAACTCGCCCGCACACGACCTCGAACCTTTCCTGCAAGATTTGCAAAACGATGTGGCGAGACTGTCTCGCGCGTTCGCGACGCTCGGCCGCGAAGCTAGCGCTTTGGTGCGCTCCGAAGCTGAAATACGTGCCAGAATCGAAAGTACTCAAAACAGATCGAATGATACGCCACCTCGAAGCCCGTCACCGATTGTTGAACGACAACAAGCCGACCCGCCGCAGCAGCCGCAACCGCCTCAGGACGACACTCCGAATGGCGCACCTCGCCAGTACTTAACTCGTAGTGCTCGCCGGCGCATGCGTCTGCGTATGAGAGCGGCTCTTAACGCTCCAGAGTCCGCTCCTGCTCACATACACATGCCCCTTCAGCAGCAAGAAAATCGGCCTGCACCCACACCCGCACCGAGACAGAACGGCCCCACTCCTAATAATAGAGTTCTCTTGTCCGGGCTGAGTGTGCAGCCGGCGGTGCAAGCGCAGCCGTCTGTACTGCAATCGCCGCCTGTGGCGTCCACGCCCGCAACACAAGCTATTAGTGGTCCTTCTAATTTAAACCCACAGAACGTTAATGTGCGCACTAACAAAAAGAAGCGTCGCCATCGCAAATAAACTGTTTTACGTAGGCTATTCAACGTAAAATTCATTAGATATCAATGTAATAAGGTTATTATTTTGGTAAATATTAATCGTTGACCACTCTCATTGAGTTTCTGAACTTTTGTCTGGGGTTCTTGTTGTGAATTTTTTCACCAGAGAAGTCGCTATTGTTTGACAACTGCAATTTTTACAAGTGCTGTGATACCTCATAACTCATTGTATAATGAGGCAATACAAATATATTAATTATAACTGAATGTTTTACCCCACAATGTGTTAAATGTAATTGACTAATTGACTTGTAGGATTAATTGTTATTGGTATATTTCAGTTATGAGATGCATTTTGTGAATTATTTTTGACTTTATGTTAATTGACTAGTATTATAAAATTCATGACGTGCTTAATTTTAAACAATGTAATCGTGAATGCTGTTGTAAAACTTATTGTTATTATGACGTTAAGTATTTTTTGACTAAATGAATACTTAATTATAAGCCTAAAATATCATAGCATTTGTTTTCTTTTTATTTACTCTATCTACACTGGCGGCCCGACCCGGCTTTGCTCGAGTGCATCTCCTTTTGACGGGAAAATCATTTATGCAAAAGTATTTTCACGATTGGCACGCTTCCATTGCTCCAAACATGTAAAATAGGCTATTGCACAACAAAATATATTTTCAATTCGAGCCAGTAGATCCCGAATTAAATGTTTTCAGCTTTGTGTTATACGACTACAAACTATAGATGTCGTATGAAACAACTATATGGTCGATATTTCCATGTCGGCCAACGTGTTTTTTTGGATTACATATAAAACATATTTACTAAGAAGTTCAAAATGGCGGCCAAAATGATCAATTCAGAATATGAATTTAGAATATCGGAGTAAAAGGTCCCTCAGATACCTACAGTTTTTGGGACCAATCGGACACACGCACACAAAACAAATGTCTCCCTCGATAATTACCTATCCAATACGAAAATATTTTTTTCCGAAAATTACACTACCAAAATGAGTTAAACAATCTAAGCTCCATTCTCAGAAAGCTAAATTGTAGTTACAACCAGGAATAGGTGCTTTGAAATGACAAGACCAAGGAACTAATAATCTTCGGTGGCATAGTTGTTCTACAGTACGATTATAAGCCTGAGGTCTCGTGTTTGAATCAAGGATCGGGCAAATTGATATTGGATACTTTTGGTCATTATCAGCCAGCGGTCAAGGATTTGCGCCGGATATGGCGATAGGCTCGCCCCCTATCACATCGTGAGACCGAATACACAAGGCAAAATGTGGATGTCTAAACACACACTATTATGATTCTAAAAATAAAAATACTATGTATATACTATTAATATTTCCATATCAAATGAAGCATCTGCGTAATGCAATAACAGGTCCACTAAGATTAACAGTAAACTGCATGAATACAATAAATGGGAGTAATATACCAGAGTAACTATCGATTTGAAGTACATAAAATAAATACAATTAATTAGGCAGAAGAAGCTGCGGTGAAAATCTAGTAAATATTAACGTTGCGCCTTTGCACCAGAAGAAGTGGGCAGAGATTACAATATTACTAGTGTCACACAATAGTCAAGTTTATTTTTTTACTAAACGCAGCGCCATCTGCTAGAAATACGTAGAACTATTTTGTCTGTTTATACCTATTCTATCCGCCAGTAGATGTAGATACCAGTTTCGTGCAGGATTCTAGAATGATATTTACATGCGTAACATTTTACTTCCGCTTTGTTATAAATGATCTTACAAAATTATATAGTCTGTAGATATTTTAAATTAAGTAATTTGTATAGAATATACTATTTACATCTATTTTGAATAAGCAGTTACCATCCAGTGAACGCCGGGCTATTAATTTTAAATTAAGGTCAATGAACTAAGGATAGCCCCTTAACAAGTTCATTGGGAGAATCTTTGAGATGACCGTGTAAATCCTGTCATCAAATCTTAAAACAAAAAAAGGGATTGAGGACATCTTCCTTTTATTGAAGTCAGTTAAAAACATACACTACATCTATGGTTAAAAAAGTATATATTTTCTTGTTCGCAGGGTTGCTAGAATACCCATGTTTAACGAGGTTTTTGAAATACTGGTGATGTCTCTATAGTATAAATATTTTATGAATAGTACAAAATCTCTACCGACCATAGACAAGGCGGAAGTAAAAATTTACGCATTCAAATACCATTCTAGAATCTTCCACAGAAACTACGATTTACACCTGCCGGCGGATAGAACAAGGTTATACAAACAAAATTGTTCTAAGTGTTTTTGGTAGATGGCGCTGTGTTTCATAAAAATATACTTGAATAGTAAATGACATACATTTTTAAATGCATTTTTATTAATTTTTATCTGTATCTTTGATTATATACTTGGGTAATATATTTTATTTTATGTGTAATTAATAAACAAAGTTGAAGAGTTTGTTTCTTTGTTTGTGCCCGCGAAATTTATAATATTTACGAATATAGTAAAAAACACGAACACGAAAATGGTAGTGTAACAGAAATGACTGCACGAGACTGACTGGAGCAGTCCGGACTTGGGCTTATATATGATTCTTAAAATGATGACTGTTAGATTAGAGGCAGTTCTAAATACATATGGGGGATGTAACAGCCCCTGGGAGAAGAGTGAACTTCGGGGTTGCAACTCCGAAGTTCATAATGATTTTCGTCTTTACTTCAGGACATCCTCAGTCTAGGGGGAGATATGGTAGGAGATGGGTCTTCTATGTCTTCTTATGAAATTTCTACTTCAGGGTCGGGAGGATTTGGTTTGGATTTGGTAAGGAAAGTTACTCTGGAGATGCTACCATACTAACCTACTGTTTTTCTACAAAATATGATTAATTTGTACATGATATAGCAGCTTATTAGAACTCCACCCAGTGGTCAAGGGGCGTCAGAATTCCACCACGGTATCCCCTGCCTGTCGTAAGAGGCGACTAATAGGGGTCATCGGGGTCGCTAAGCACACAGCGGGGGCTGTGCGCTCACGTCAGGAGTGACTCCGAGATGAGAGGCAGAACTTGTGGCCTCGTATCTGTCGCGGACGCTCATCTCACCACGGGCGTCCGAAGTAGGGGCATCTGCCCCTCCCAACATGTGAAGAGCCATATTTGGCAGTGCGCTGGGTGGCACGGCGAGTTAAATGGGCGCCATTCACCCGTCCACATCGCCTGTCATCCATAAAACGCGTGATGGCCACCGAGAGGTTTTAGTCGGTATGCCGGCAAAAGATCTTCTTAGATCTCGGTAGGAACCCAGCCTGGATGCAACATCTGCGCAGTGTGGACTACTGTCCCCGCATCTCCCAGACCCCGACATGCCCTTTCCGATCCCACCAGATTGTCGGAAGAAAGGCTAAAGGAGCTTAACTATCGTTAAAAAAAATCTTATTAGAACTGCTACACATATAAATATTATTGGATCGTGTGCCCCGTACGCTATTACATGTGGTTTTCTATTATGTTATCTGGTGCTAGTAAATGAGCCTGAATTACGAGATTAGAATTCAAATGATCTAAATCAATGTTTTTGAGATGAGTTGGGGACACACTATGCGACATTTTAATAATATTATCTAAGGTATAAAATGAGTGCTTGATTAAACTATAGTTGGATTGTTTTAAAGGTAAACTTACATTATTTACAGAGCCTTTTGGAACGAGAACTGCGCTTTTGCAATATCCGGTACACAAATTGGGCATTATGCCAGCGCCTGTTATAGACGTTAGCAGGATTGGGCGTGCGTTGGCCGATCACCCAACTAGCAGCCGTGCTTATTGGAGGTTGGCCAGGGCCGTTCAGTCTAACTTCTGCCGTCCAGCGTTGCCGCCGCTGAGGTACCCAGAAGGGTCGCTGGCCCACAAGCCGCAAGAGAAGGCTGCCTTACTGGCAAATCTCTTTGCGGCTAATTCCCGCCTCGAACACCGTGGTTCCCAGTCGCTGCCTACGCTGCCTGATTGCAGTTTCTCAATGGCAGATATTCGCATCAGGCAGTGTGATGTGCGGCGTGAGTTACGGTCTCTCGATGTGCGGAAAGCCAGTGGTCCGGGTGGGATACCAGCGGTGGTTTTAAGGGCTTGTGCAGCCGAGTTGTCTCCAGCACTTACTCGCCTCTACCGAGCGTCCTACCGCACAGGTGTTGTGCCGGAATCTTGGAGGGAGGCCAATGTGTAACCGATCCCCAAAAAGGGTGATCGATCGGACCCTACCAATTACCGCCCTATCGCTATCACCTCAGTGATGTGTAAGGTCATGGAGCGGATCATAAACGCTCAATTGGTCCGCTACCTGGAGGATCACTCGTTGATCAGTGACCGACAATACGGATTCCGTCATAATCGATCGGTGATCTTCTAGCGTTTGTCCTGCATCGCTAGGGTGAGGCGATTGACCGGCGTGGCGAGGCTCTTGCTGTGAGCCTCGACATTGCCAAGGCGTTTGATAGGGTCTGGCACCGTGGTCTTCTGTCCAAGCTTCCGGCATACGATCTACCCGGCAACCTGTGTTCGTGGATTTCCGGCTTTCTGCATGGGCGTAGAATACGTGTAGTCGTTGACGGACACGCTTCGGCGCTCATGTCGGTTAATGCCGGAGTTCCTCAGGGCTCGGTGCTGTCGCCCACCTTGTTTATTCTGCATATCAATGACATGTTGTCGCTTGGCAACATTCATTGCTATGCAGATGACAGCACGGTTCATGGGCGATACCACTGCGGGCCTCCAGGTTGCCGTGTCGAAACTGTGAAGGGACGCGAAGATCTTGTCATTGAGCTCAACCGGACCTTGGATCTCATTTCTACATGGGGTTTCAGGAATATGGTTGAGTTCAATGCCAAGAAAACCCAGGTGTGTGCGATCACGTGCAAAAAATCCCCGTTCTCTCCCCTCCCCATTCTTCACGATACTCCCCTCTCAGTGCGGAATGACCTGAGTATCCTTGGTGTGGATATCCGCTGTGATCTCAATCCAAGGAATCACATCGAGGGCGTAATATCTGCCACATCACGCAAGGTTGGAGTCCTGAACAGGGTGCGTCGGTTTTTTACGCCCGGTCAGCTTTGTCGCTTATATAAAGCGCAGGTCCGGCCGGGTATGGAGTACTGCTCGCACCTCTGGGATGGATCCGCCCAGTACCTGCAACTTGCAACTTGGAGTCGCTACAACTCCGGAGAGATGTCGCCTCTCTAAGCGTGTTCTACCGCCTGTATCACGGTGAGTGCTCTGAAGAATTGTTCAACTTGCTCCCCTCCTCTCCATTCCTAACCAAAACCACGCGTGCCGGCTTGCGAAGCCATAGCTTGACGGTCCACACCATCCCGGCGCGAACCAAACGGTTCTCAAATTCGTTTTTGTGCCGCACCGTCAGGCTGTGAAATTGTTTGCCGGCGCACGTGTTCCCTCCTTCCTACAATCCTGAGTCCTTCCGCCGCGGTGTGAAGAGGCACCTTAGCAGGCCGGCATAATTGTTTCCATTAGCATGGGACTGCCGTCCGATGCCAATGGATACTCTGCCTGGGCGGCATTGGCACTTTTCATCAATGAGAGAGACATAGCAAAACAACCCGCGCGTAAAAGAGATAGAAATAAGTCAGTGAGTGTGTGTGACCCGTACGTAATTTGACCTCTAAAAAAAAAGTTTTTAGTGTGCCGCCGCTATCCTTTGAGAACGGATGTAACACGGAAGCTCCTGCGCCTGCTTTGATCTTGCTGATCTCGCGCTGACAATTATGATTTTATCTTGTTATTGACACTAAATAACATTCAGACATTATTTCTTTTTGTCATTGTGGCAGGACACGGTGGCTAGTATTTTACGGCGCCATAACTTGTGCGTTCTCGTGCGTAAATGGAGGACATATCGAAAATTTAAAAATGGGTAATTTTAGAAATATATGTTGCGCTGCAACGCGGCGCTGCGCGACAATAACACGCGCCGCGCGCGACGTTGCCAATTTGTTATTTATTCATATCTATAGGTCAATGAAATTTATTTACACAGGATGGTTGCGTTTTACTCTTATTTGGAACCTACTTAGTTTGTTTGAAACAAACAAAATCTCATTTCTGGTATTATTAATTTTTGTGTCGTGCCGAATTAATACCAAGGACGTGTAGCATACATAGTGTAATTTAATGCCCATCGGTCGCATCAACGTTGTATATGATTCTTAAAATGATGAATGTTGGATTATAAGCAGTTCTAAATACGTGTGAGGGATGTAACAGTACGCAGTGCTTTCTTTAGGGTTATTAGTCACTTATCTCTTTTTGAATATTGTTCTTTTCCTGAGCAGTGCCTCCCGAACTGTCCCAATCCAAAACTAAGTTTCCCTGTTAAGGGTGCAGGCGTCCTTAGTGC
Organism: Hyles euphorbiae; assembly: GCA_023078785.2. NCBI lineage: Eukaryota > Metazoa > Arthropoda > Insecta > Lepidoptera > Sphingidae > Hyles > Hyles euphorbiae. Next base: position 11,647,660 of record CM041043.1, read on the forward strand.
TTACGAGTTTCGACTTCGTAAGGTGATTGCCGAATGAATCCACTCCACAGTTCTCCCACGTCCTCGGTTCACATATCGTTTTTCGATAGGTGGCCAAGGCATCGCGGAAACCCTGCTCAGCAGGTCCATCCAGCAAACACAACTTTATTGTTGGTGGTCGCTACTCGGCCACTTATGGTTTCGGTGTTACCTTGAAATCCAATTTTATTTTAACGTCTGCATCATTCCCAATGCGGATGGGCCGCCGCGGCAATCCGTCTAAGGCATCGAGTAGGTACTGGACGTATACATACCAGAGGTGCGAGCAGTAGTCCATACCCAGCCGGATCTGCGCTTTATACAACCGACAAAGCTGGCCGGGCGCGAAAAACCGACGCACCCTGTTCTGGATTCCAAACCTGCGTTATGTGGCAGATATTACGCACTCGATGTGATGCTTTGGATTAAGATCACACCGGATATCCACACCAGGGATACTCTGGTCATTTCGCATTGAGAGGGGAGCTTCCCGAAGAATGGGGTGGGGAGAGAACGGCGATTTTTTGCACGTCAACGCACACACCTGGGTTTTCCTGGCATTTAACTCAACCATATTCCTGGAACCCTATATAGAAATGAGATGCAAGGTCCGGTTGAGCTCAATGACAAGATCTTCGCGTCCCTTCACAGTTTCTACTCGTCAACTCGGAGGCCCGCAGTGGTATTGCCCATGAATTGTACTGTCATCTGCATAGCCAACATTCATTTGCCAAGCGACAACATGTCATTGATATGCAGAATAAACAAGGTGGGCGACAGCACCGAGCCCTGAGGGACGAAACTGCGTTAAGCGGGCGCCCGCGACGGGCAACCGTCGCGCGTCTCCTCGCGTGGACACGCGGGCGGGCTCCGTGAGAACGCGACGGTCCCCGTCGCGGGTACCCGTCGCGGAGACCGGATTTACGCAGTGTCACTGGTTCAATTTTAAAGGTGTGCATGTACAGTCGTGTCGATGGAGAGCTTAATATATTATTACATAGCAAAACGACGACTAGCAAAAAAAAAACGACAGCCAGGAAGGCTGTTTATTGAATTTAGGTTGCTAGGCGGAGAATTTGTTGTAAAGTTCAGTAAATTAAGAGAAAATGAAAACTCATTGTACAAATATTTTAAAGTTTCGATACCGGTCTATGGCGAATTATCTTCGAAACTGGAATCATATTTGATGGTCAACAACTTAAGGGTAAAATCTGTATCAGTCATATCACCAACGGAAAGGCTGGCAATAACATTGCGCTAAGTAAAAAATATTTATTTTTGCTCAAGTATATTCATCATCATCATCATCTCAGCCACAGGAAGTCCACTGCTGAACATCGGCCTCCCCCAACGGTCTCCGCATCGACCTGTTGGAAGCAGCCTGCATCCAGCGACTTCCTGCAAATGTATCCAGGTCATCCGTCCACCTTGTAAGCGGGCGTCCGACATTTTGCTTGCCTGTACGTGGCCTCCACTCTAGAACCTTTCGCTATGAATCATCTATAGAATCCTTTGCGCTATGTCGGTGACCTTTATTCTCCTACGGATCTCCTCATTTCTGAGTCGATCTCGTAGGGAAATACCAAGCATAGCCCTCTCGATTGCTCGTTGAGTGACTTTGAGCCTTCTAATGAAGTCCAAAGTGAGAGGCCACGTCTCGGTGCCCTATGCCATCACCGTCATGTTACCGCTGGCGGACACCGCGCGCTTTACCGCGCGTGCCCCTACGACGGGTTCCGACGCACGAAGGCGGGCCCCGCGGCGCGGGTGCGGGACGCGCCTCCCCGTGCTGGATGCCCGCGCGGATCCCCGCGACGGAGCACTTTTGTATGAAACCGCGCGAGTGCCCGCTTAACGCAGTTTCGGCCCTGAGGAATTCCGGCATTTACCGACATGAGCGCCGAAGCGTATCCGTCGACGACTACACGTATTCTACACTCATGCAGAAAGCCAGTTCATTGCCTCACCCAGCGGTGCAGGACAAACGCTAGAAGACAAACGTTGATCGATATTGACGGAATCCTTATTGTCTGTCACTGATCAACGAGTGATCCTCCAGGTAGCGGACCAATTGAGCGTTTATAATCCGCTCTTTACCCTACACTGAGGTGATAGCTATTGGGAGGTAATTGATAGGGTCCGACCGATCACCCTTTTTTGAGAACAGTTGCACATTGGCCTCCCTCCAAGATTCCAGCACAACACCTGTGTGGTAGGACGCTCGGTAGAGGCGAGTCAGTGCAGGAGACAACTCGGCCGAATAAGCTCTTAAAACCATCGCTGGTACCTCATCCAGACCACTGCTTTTCCACATATCGAGAGACCGCAACTCACGCCGCACATTACACTGCCTGATGTGAATATCCGCCATTGCGAAACCGCAATCAGGCAGTGTAGGCAGCGTTTGGGAACCATGGTCTGCGAGGTGGAAATTAACCGCAAAGAGATTTGTCAGCAAAGCAAGTAAATTTTTTCTTGCGGCTTGTGGGCCAGCGACCCTTTCGGGTACCTCAGCAGTGGACGGCAGAAGTTAGATTGAACGGCCCTGGCCGAACACCAAGAAGCACGACTGCTATTTGGGTGATTAGCCAACGCACGCCCAATCCTCCTAACGCGCTGGGCATGCCCCCTAACGTAGACCTTCTTGCAGGCCTTGGTGGCACGGTTGCAGACTTCATTGGGGGAACTGATATTGGGATCTTTTATGGCGCGACCTTCTGATCCAAGCGCGATATGCCGCCTGTTAGTCACCGACAGCATTGGAGCATGCACGATTGAACCAGGAGCGTACACAGTCCTTACTGGCGATTTCAGAGGAAGGAATGTAATATTCTATTCCAAGTCTGATCTCGTCAGCAATAGCGTTGGCACTCGCTGAGGGATCTTTACCCTCAAAGCAGCGCTACCTCCAAGAGATATGTAGATGCGACATATTCCCGCATACCATCCCAATCTGTCGACGAGTAATGCAGACCCTCTGCTTCATTTGCACGGGGCGTGGAGGTGATTCGAGTGGTACTGACGATCCAACCAGGTAGTGATCGGAAGTGCCCAAATCCCACTCGCGGTCACATGATACCCAGCTGGGTGACTCGCCAGCAAGAAGGTCCAGCAGAGAAGGCGCATGTCTCGCCACATCCGGGATCCTGGTGGGCTGGTTCACCAGTTGTGTCAAGTCATAAGTCAGAGCAAATGCATTGGCAGCTCTGCGAGCATGATCAGTTCAGCCACAGTTCGTAATGTGCATTGAAATCCCCTAAGACTACCATTTCGGCCGATGGGAACTGCACCTGCGCGTCATCAGCCGCCTGGCTAAAATACCTGAACAGCCGAGTCGTCTCATTGTCCCCGTTGTGAGACCTGTTAAGGCACACGTAGGTGCGGCTCAGGGAACCTAGATCCACGTGCTCCCACTGAACGGAAAAGGAGGGGTCCTTCATGCAGCGCAAACGGCGACAGCAGATATCCGACCGAACATACAAGCATACCCCGGCTTTAGGCTTGAAGTTTTCTTCAAGCGAATAACCGGGATAAAACAGGCCGGACAACGAATCTACGTCTCCGTCAGGAAGAGCAAAGCAGGCCAGGCCGTCTCGAGATGGTGGTGGACGACATTACGGTTCGTATTGAGTCAGCGGGTGTTGGTGAACTCCATAGTGAACGCGGTGGTGAGGTTATGCACCACTGTAGGACCTGCTTTGTTAAGTGCACTATCATGGTTGAAAGGAGGAGTGTGGTGAAGAGGCAACCAGGGGCTTAAATTTGGGCAGTAAGAAGGCCGAATGAGCACCGGCACGAAAGGGTCGGCAGGAAACGAATTGATCCGCCGGACGAAAGGGCCCCCGTATCCTCCCGGGATGGGCCGTCGGGACCCCACATCCGGTCACCAACCGGCACGACGGACCCACCCAAGATTATGTGCGGCATGGTGAGGCAGCCTCTCGTGATGGTTAGCCACGATTGGGCCCCTGTACTGTACCGCGGGTGGCCAGTGGAAAACTGTTTCTATGGATCTCCCTGGCTGGTGGCTCAACATTCCTGGTACGCGATCCTCTTACGGAGATCACTATGGCGGTCTTTACGCCTCGTGGACGGTCGTCGCGACCTGGGCGGACACTTAATTCCTACCACCACGAACTGTGTCACTCATTTGACACTAAACAGGGGTCACGTGTAGGAAATCTAGAGTCAAAGCCTACGGACGCAAATGTCGTTAACCCCCAAAATTGACTTTGATTGGCTAATTAAAGTGCACAGTTCGAGAATTCTAGCTTTAACGGTTTTAATTTTCCATACAACCGGTTTTTACACCTTTCACCTTCTGGGGTTAAATTTCCCAAAACCCTTCCTCAGTGCTACCCTACGTCACAGTATAAATCCTTGCGTAAAATTTCACGTTTCTAGTGTCAGTAGTTACGGCTGTGCGTTGATTAGACAGTCATTAAGTCTTATAACACTTCTACTCCATTAGTTTAACTTCTTTAGGGTTCATTTTAGAAAAATTAAGTATGCGGTTATATTTATTTTTGATTGATAATCAAAGCGCAATGTTTGGTAATTGTAGCTTTAACAGTTTCGATTTTCTATTCAATTTCAAGCTATCACGGCTTATGAGATGTGGCTTGGAGACAGACAGGCAGACAGCAGAGTTCCGTTCCATTCCGTTTTTACCTTTTTGGTACGGAACTCTAAAAAATGTGATTAAGCGTCATCTTTTTTTATTGGTGTGTATTTACTCGATAGGTGGCGCCAAACAAAAAAAAATGATCTTAGTTTTGCTACTGAACGCTAGAGAGAGATACTGGTAAACAATGAAATGAAATGGGTGTAATTATGACATTTGAGTTTTGACAGTTAGAACTTTTATCTTGTAAATCACAATAAAAATCGAGTTTTAATAGGTATTTATTTATTGATTGTCTTAAATTCAAGTACCTAGAAGCTATGTGATTGTGAATTAAGTTATCATTTCTTTCGAGATTAAAATAAAATCGATATATTTACATTATTTCTATTTGCAAGTATTTTTTCGTATTTTATTTATATTCTAGGCAGATTCTTTTCTTGGATATCCTCACGGCTCACGACCACGGTTAGTTTTCGTTACTGATAGAAGAAATTTAAAATTTCATGTTAGAGATTTCGGCGCGAGATATGAAATGTTATCGTTGTAAATAGGTTATTAAAAATGTTTAAGACAATGTGTTTTTTTAGGGAAAGACAATACGCTACTCAACATGAGTATGGTAAAGGTAAATCCGAAGTTATATGGTACATGTCGACTTTGTTTAGAAGACTTGGGCCAATATGTGATTATACCAAAAGTTCAAGAACAAATTAAATATTGTTTCGACATTATTGTAAGTGATTTTTATTAGATTATGTTTTTTAATATTATATAAATTTCATTAAAATATTAAAATTTGTTACAATGATAAAATTCATTGTAGTTTCAACCTGCTTAGATTTTGTTTTGGATATCAACTGGTGTTAAATTAATAGTTTTATTAATTGTAATATGAAAATACTTTCTTTCTGTACTAATTTATCTAAACAGTTACTTGTAAAAAAGGCCCTTTTACAACCTGTCTTGAAATAATACATAGAAGGTATGTCCTTGTTGTTACTTCCTTCTGCAGCTAACTTGATTATGTGTATAAAGAAACTTCATGTGCTGAACTGTCCTTACTATCTTTTCATATTATAATTATTAAAACAGTATAAAATTGCTTCGCTTAACGTCTCTGCCATACCATACCATAGCAATTTATAAGAATTTCTATGGTATGTAAGTCTGCTAACTCGCACTAGACCAGCATGGTGGACTATATGGCCTAACCACTCCCAATCGTACTGTCGGTTGTAGAGGAGGCCCGTGCCCTGCAGTGGGACGTATATGGGCTGATACAGATAAAATTGCTTGAGTTATCTAACAAAACTATTGAGCAATAAAGAAATCTTTGGTCATATTTATATTTGGTTTTGGATGTTATTGTGATTAAAATATTATTTTGCAGGTTGAACCATTTGATGGGATGCCACAGTTGCTGTGCAATAATTGTGAGCGTATCTTAAGGGAATATTTTGAAATAAAAAAGAAATTCATCCTGAAACAAAATGATTTGTTGAACAGTATAGTAGATAAAAGTGTAAGTACATCACGCTATATATGTATGTAACAACCCTTTATACTACACTAGGGTTTGCCTGCGACTTCATCTGTGTATAGTAATGTGTACATTCTCCTTACACTCATCTTCTATTTAACTATAAGTTTACGCTTGATTCTTAAACCTCATAAAGTTCCTATTGAAAACAAACCATACTATTGTTTTGTTAAATTAAAAGAACAATTAGTTATTTGTTTAAATACTTAAAGATGGAGGTGATAGAATTCAATTTTGCTTATCAATTTAGAACCTTGACACTACTGGTCCCATAGATATCAAATTTGAGACCAGTTGAACCAATAACTGAAGGATTTGAAATGGTGGCCATATAGAGTTTAACAACGCTTATAAATCTAAAATATCAGATTTAAAGTTTTCTCAGATATCAATTTTAAGAATATTCAATAAAATTAAAGTTCAAAATGGCGACCACTATTTCAATTTTAATCCTTACTAATTTTTTTTCTCTCGGGGAAAATCCCTTTACCGACCATCCCATCCCCGAAGGGGCGAGGGTGTGTCGGACTCACCGGCGCCTTCCGAGCCCAGCGAGATGTGCCACCCGTGGATGTGGACGGGCGGCTGCTGAGTCGGGTCCCTACTACAATACGCGCCGAAATACCGACTAAAAACCCCGCGTCGGCCACCGTGGGTGCACTTCAGAGACGGCCCCGGGCTACCGTTGAGCGGACGGGCCAGGACTGTCTCTTTGTGCACCGCCGCTTTAGAGACACAGCAAATGACGCGTGTTGCGTCACGTCTCGGGGGCCGCCAAGGTAGGTACGGTGGCCCCATTTGGCCACTGCGGCGTCGGGTTAGTTGGCGTCCCGGCGCCTTCTACGTCTTCTGTGGCAACGAGCGGGATCGGTCTGCTCCCGATACCGCTCGGCGCTCTCCTTCTGCGACATGACGCATTTGCAGAAGGAGAGCATGGCCCGCCACGACCTCCGGCTGCCGACCATGGCGGTGACCACGGCCGGCAGCGAGAGGTCTCTTCCTATGACCGCTACGAGAGCGCTGCGCTCCTCGTCCTAGGCTGGGCACTTCTCCAGCGTGTGCTGGGCCGTGTCCTCACGGCAGTTGCCACAGTGGTGGCACACGGCGGACTCCTCCGCTCCGGCTATGCGACACAGGTACGCACCGAAGCAGCCGTACCCGGTGAGCACCTGCGTCAGCCGGTATGTCGGCGCGCCGTGGCGCCTGTCCAGCCACTGCTTGAGGACAGGTCGCACTGCCGCGACGGTCCTCGTAACAGCACTAGGGTTCTCCAACCTGGATCACTACTCCTCCACGGCGGTCCTGCGGAGGGAGGCCAACATGGCCTCGACCTCGAGGGGACCAGCCTTTGCCCACGCCCGGACGCCTCCTCTCGCCGGAAGAAAGCCGACGAAAGGGTTTTAGCGTCCAGCACCCAGGGCAGAGTTCCCGCCAATACGCAGAATCCTTACCTTCCTTAACTATATTATAAATGCTTAAATAACTCTGTTGTTCTGTCTGTTCCCTTTTCACAACTAAACCATTGGACCGATTTTGGGGAAAGTCGGCACAGAGGTAGAGACCTTGGGAATAGCCACAGACCAGTTTTAATTGTGACGCGAAAGGTTGAATGGGATGAAAGGATGTATGGAAAAATCTAAACCATTGAAGTTATAGACGTCGAACTTTGTGCTTTCGTTTATTTACTTAAAACTCTATTGTACACCTAAAACTAATACAGAAAAATTATTAAAAAAAAATGTACAAAAGGCCGTCTTATTGGTCTTATTCGGCGGGCTTGAGGCGATCTCTTACAGACAACCATGGGATGGATTAGATGGAACGACGGTTTTCTTTATATAAATTATATTATACTTCGTTTTGTTAAATGTGGGTTATATTTAAAGAGGTTAAAATCAAGGTTGAAATAGGGCAAATCGAAATCGCTGCAGCTATTTTTATGAAACTACATTTTGGCACCTTATTACAAAAGAAAAATAAATGCGTGAAAATATTTAGAAAAATTTACTGCCATTGATCCGATTGGTCTTAACACGTTGAACGCCACGCGGCCCACCGGTGGGCGATTCAAGCAAACCCGTTCGGGCCACGTGGAAATCATCAATTCCATCATTTTTCGCTAAAGTTAATATCAACACAAAACAATAAAAAATTACTAAATTTGCATATTTAATTTGATTAAAACAATTTTTCGTGATATTTTCTTAAGGAAACATGTAATCGGTCACCGGTGACCCCCGTGGCCCAAATGACTAACTGCCATTTTTTGCTCGGCGTTTAACGTGTTAAAATCGATATCTGTGGCACCTTTTCTTCGAGTAACCTAAATTCGGAGTCAGAATCGAAATTTGTGGCCACCATTTTAACCTTTTTGTTATTGATCCGATTGGTCTCAAAATTAAGGCACCATTTTTTCGAATAACCAAAATTCGGAGTCAGAATGGTAATACTTTGAATTTAGTATCTAATATCTCATATCACCTTGTACGAGGCGGTAGTTTTACTTACTGGGTACATGGATTGTTAAATATAAAACAGATAATACGTGAAATAATAGGTTTCTGATTTTAACTGTAGTCCACAAAAGTAAGCGCACCCGGGCGGCGCCGCGCCGGGCCGGACCGCTAGATTGTCTTAAAACTGATTAGCTTTCATTGGAAAGGTTTAAATGTTACAATTTCTTCTACGGGCGACACGTGTCAAATCGCCACAGGAAAAAAATAGGTATATAGTTGTAGCATTTTAAAAGACCTCTCCAACGACGTATTGTTTATTGTTAATGCTTTCTAGGCTGAGATCCAAACGTACTAAGCTCGCGATATCTTTACATCAAAAAAAATTTAGGAAGACAAACAAACCTTGTATAAAACTACTTGAATACTCATTTTTATTGTACATGAACTTTTATTGGTAGTATATTATTGTTGGCTATTTGATGGAATTTTATTATTAATTTATTTTACTTTATACTTAGTGGTTTTTTTTTATTGCCTGATGGTAAGCGATACGACCGCCCATGAACAGTAGCAGAACCAAATAACACCTTGATTAACAAAGCAATGCTTGGCATTCCACTGCGCTCGCCATCCTGAGACATAAGATGTTAAGTCTCAATATGTCCAGTAGTTACTCTGGCTACAATGTCCTTCAATCCGAAACACAACAGTGCATTTAAACTGCTGTTTGACGGGAGAAATAGACATTGCGGTGGTACCCTCCCAGGCAGCCTCACATATGAGAGACCTACCACCAGTTTTTTTAGTTTTTAAGTCTTGAGCTCAGTGATTCTCAACCTTTTTTTGTTGCGGCACATATTTAACGATTTCAAAATTTGGCGGCACACAAAGAAAAAGATAAAAATTATTTACTTACTACAACACACTGCATAAATAGTTTATGACAAAAATTTCAAATATACGAAACAAACGAATATATACTACAATACTAACTAAACGTTTATTAAGGGATTAATTACAAGCTAATAATAAAAATATTTTTAATGCGAAATTTGAGCTTGATGTTTTTTGATAATTTCATTTATATTTGGTCGTAAAAATGACAATGCTACTCTCATAACGTAAAGAAAAGGTACTATGCAACACCTTGTGAATCCCAACTATCACTAAAACAACACGTTTTGTACGCAGAAGTGGCAAGTGTGCGCCGCCTTGAGACATATTCCTATTGCTATGCACTCCGCTTCATCATAATTTGGCACTAAGAAAAAACGCGTTGCAAAGCAAATAATAAAATAATTAACTTTTTTGTGGATTTAAATATATATTCATGTTAAAAATATTTTTCTTTTTAAATTATATAATTTAATAATATTAACATTATTATAAATTTGCAAAATTTGGAGGCACACTTTTGAAATTTGGCGGCACACAAAAGTGCCGCGGCACAGTGGTTGAGAATCACTGCTTTAGCTATTATTCAAAATTTTAGTTGTTTCTTTTTAATATTTATAAGCATTCAAATGATAATTTTCTGATAAATATATTAAATGTTAACTGAGCTCTTGTGGACCCCTTTTACACATGTTACGGACACCACTTTAATAAACCCTGGCTTAGCCAAAAAGGCTGCAGGTGGATAAAAACGGTTAGAGTTGTGGCCAAGGGGAAGGTAGGTAGACCGTTCGATTTATGGATATACGACATAATTAAGAACTATCAGAAATGCGGATTTTTTCGTTACCGTGCCCTCATAATAGATTTTTCGTTCTTATATTACTGTCAATAATTGTAAGAACACCCGTGCTTTTTGTTCAAAATAGAATAGTCATTACCCTCTTATAAAAAATACGTCGTTTAATGTTACTCAATGCTCAAAAATGTATTTCTTTTTCAGGAAAAAGAACAACATTTGGAAGATGCGACTGTTGAAGAACATGATTCTATTGGCACTGCACTACTCAACGAACAGAAAACTGTAATAAGAGAAGAGCTTCTGTCAACTTGCGTGAACAATAAAAGTGCTACCTTGCTGGACAAACGTGAGGAAACTAAAACTGAGTCTACGTCCTGGACATCAGGTTACAAAAAACAGTTTGCGTGCAGACTGTGTAATTATCGTGGAAGACACAAGAAAAACATAGATCGGCACATAGACATTTGTCAGAAAAATTTGAGGGTAAAATATCAACAATTTTTCAAGAGAAAGCATGAAGTAAAAATTGATAAGTGGGATAAAAAGCCTAACTTAACTGGTGTTAATAATACAATTGTAATTGACAAAAATAAAATTATTGAAAACGTTGACAAAGATTATTATATTATATATTCGCCAGACCGTTCCAAAAAAAATCGAGTTGCAAATGATGATACAGAAAATGAGTGTTCAGTAAGAAAAAGAAAAAAAAACTCACTTAGTTCAAATGAATTAGTTAAGACAGAAAATAATAATAAACAAACATTTAATGGAGAATGTATATACATTGAAGATTCTTCAGACAGTGCACCCGAAGAAGATATCAAACAAAGTGAAACAAAGAACACTAACATTGATATAAAAGAAAATACTGTTGATATAACAGAGCAAAAAATTACTATAATTAAAGATATTATAACTGCATGCCACGCAAAACATAAGGAGAATGCTATGTTACATCAAAAGGAATTACATACTAAACCTCAACTCAAACACAAAGTGTTAAGTATAGGAAGAAAAATTATAAATAAGCAAGGATTTAACTGTACTGGTTTATTACGGTATGTAGAACATAGAAATTTAGAAATATTGTGGACACCATACACTGCTAAATCTATTTCTGATAGCAATTTTGTAAGAATTATGATGAAGTTAAGAGGAAATACAGAAGATGAAGGAGAATTAGGTTGGAAAACCTTGTCGCCAAATATAGTAAAACTAGATTCAATAACAGAACCTATATTATCAGATACGCAAGTAGAATGTAAAAAACTTTTGAACGAAAATCCTGTCGCTAATCCAAAACAAATGCCTCGGAAATGCACAATTCCAGCAAAACTGATAGAATCGGTTACACCCAATGTCAAAACGAACAACACTATCGAATTGTCGAATGAAGCAAACGAAACATCGTCACCGACCAGTGAGCCATCAAACAACGCACTTAGTATGCCTATTATTGATAATTCAGAAAATACTTCTTCAACTAATAAACAGAACTGCAGCTCTGAACCTCCATGGCGTAACAAAAATAATGAAGTAGATTTATCTGCGGCAAGAATAAAAGTAAAACCACTCAGTGAATTGCTATGTAACAAGAGTTTAAATAATTTTGCCAGCAGCCAACCACACGGTTCTTCGCTTTTAAGTCCAGGCTTAAAAACGTATCCAGAGAAGCAGCAAAACACTCTGTTTACTAGTATATTTTCGCCGAATGATATAATTCAAACGACTCACCTCGTTCAGCCCGGTCAACTATTTCAAGTAACTCCAGTGGTTTCAGGAAGTGTCATTCAAAGCCAACCAAGTCAAGTCCAACGAAGTCCAATTCTAGGAACTCATTTAGTACTACCAAATGTAATCCTCTCGCCAACTCCTGTTCGGCAACATGAAATTTGCCAAGAAAACCAGAGAGTGCAGAGTGCCACTGGGCCAGCAAATGTAAACACTGACAAAAGAGTGTCATCTGCTGTTCCGCCCACTCACACTGAATACGTGATCATGGACACACCTGACTATCCCAATGTAAAAACACATTCACCAATTCAATATGTAAGAACGTTACTACAAATGCACAACATCCAATTATTAACTCAAAAACAGGAATTTCACGAAAAGACTACTTGCCTCATTAAATTCAAGGTACTTTATAAACAAGAAACGCTCGAAGATGCAATAGTACTGTCGTTATCGTTATTATGCCACAAGAACAAATTTTGTATGCAAGTTGAAAACATAAATCAAGAGAAGGTTGTGTTGAGTTCTATATCTGCTAACTGGCAATGGGAAATAATAAGGGTTTTCGTGGGGGATGTTTCTAATAAATTGTTGCTCAATGCCGAGAAAGTAGATGCAGAGACACATGAGTATGCTAAGACGTTTATACGTCTTCTAAAGTCAATAAAATATACAAGACATTGAATTTAAATTTATTTTGTCCTCGCACACAAAGGAACTGTATTAGGGAAGTTAGGATTGCGAATACAATGACGACTTGCATCATGCACCAAGTTGTGGAGTGATAAAAATGTACATTCCTCATTCTCTTCTTTCTCAAAGTTCTCCCGCTGCTGGGCATTGCAAAGAACACGGGATTTTCCTCCTGTTTCCTGCGTTCCATTCCTCATTAAATAACTCTTAATGCTTTTATTTTTATTGCAAATCAGGTGCCTATGTACGTATTCAGCATTGTAAATATAGTATTGTAAAAAGTAATTAAATCTTTAAGTAATTAAAATTTGATGTATATTTTATTAATGTCAGGCAGCTGCGGCACGTTATAAACCGATAAGCCATTTTTTATAAAATTCATAATAAGCGTATTTGCATGCTAGAGCACACAATACGCGCTATGTTATTAAAGTGAGTTATAGAGGTTAGAACCTAGGAGGAGTGGTATCACAAAAAGTCATCATAGTGACTATAACTAGTTTTATTTATATCACAAGGCAATCTTCATCATCCTAGTGTCCATATTGATTTCACGTCTAATAACACTTCTTCAGGTTCAGAGTGCTTGTGGAACATAAAATATCCTTGAATCTGCGCTGGACTCACTTCTTTCTTCATCTCCATGACGCTGTAAAAGATGATATTTGAACATTAATAAATTAAACCTTATACTCAGAATATCAAAAAGATATTCGTTGAAGGTCATACAGGTATATGCGCCGACCTCGATACTGTATCAGCCCATATGCGTCCCACTGCAGGGCACGGGCCTCCTCTACAATCGAAAGTACGATTGAAAGTGGTTAGGCCATATAGTCCACCACGCTGGCCTAGTGCGGGTTGGCACCTCGACCTCGACCTCGATACACCCAGATGAAAAATTAGAGGAGATGTATGAGGATATAAGTCGGGCCATACATACTTCCGAAACCTACTTTAATGTTGTTATGGGGGACTTAACCAAATCGGCGGCTCAATAGACGTATCTGGAAGTCCTTGCGACACGATGTCCGTGCTCACAATACTGTGAGCATTAAAGAGACAATTGAGCGGAACGGAGGCTCCAAAGTGTTTGCAAGAGACTTGTCTATTGGGCAAAGCCAGTTGTCTAGGCTGAAGACAGACTCGCCGCGTGATATCGACGAGGGCAGAGGTATAAAGGGAGATTGAGAGGTTCTGCGGACAGCTTCACACCTCGGTTGTCGAACCTTCACACAGACGGCTTCACAGCTCGGCCGAAGACCCGAGAATCGAGTTGATCCGACACTTTCGATGATATCCCGGACATCAGTCTGTGTGAGATTAAGACAGCCCTGAAGCAACTTAAGAACAAGGCGTCGAGTAAGGACGGACTCACTTCAGAGCTTCTGAAAGCGGGCGGAAAGCCGATACTGAAAGTCGTTCAGAGGCTCTTCAATACCGTTCTCCTCGAGGGCTCAACGCCAGAGGCATTGAGCAGGAGCGTGGTAGTACTGTTCTTCAATAAAGGTGATAACACTTTGCTCAAGAACTACAGGCCCATCTTCTAAGCCATGTCCATAAGTTGTTTTCGAGGATCATCACAAATCGTCTCGAATGCGGGTTTGATGACTTCCAGCCTACCGAACAAGCCGGTTTCCGAAAAGGCTTTAGTACCATAGACCATATTCATACGCTACGGCAGGTTATACAAAAAACCGAGGAGTATAACTTGCCGCTTTGTTTAGCGTTTGTGGACTATGAGAAAGCCTTTGATTCGATCGAGACCTGGGCTGTGCTACAGTCTTTCCAGCGGTGCCACATCGACTATCGATACATCAAAGTGTTGAGGTGTATATAAAACAACGCCACCATGTCGGTCCGAGTGCAAGATCAGAGCACGAAGGCTATTCCACTACAGAGAGGTGTGAGACAGGGAGATGTCATATCTCCGAAACTGTTCACTGCCGCGCTGGAAAACGTCTTCAAGCTCTTGCAGTGGAAAGGATTCGGCATCTACATCAACGGCGAGTATATCACTCACCTTCGATTTGCCGACGATATTTTAGTCTTGGCAGAATCGCTGGAAGACCTTACAACTATGCTCGAAGACCTCAATCGAATCTCCCAATAGGTGGGCCTTAAAATGAACACAGACAAAACGTAGATCTTCGCGACGTCTTATCGTCCAAAATACCTCGGCGCCTGAAATCGAATGTCTTCGATAGTTGTGTGTTACCAGTGATGACATACGGCACCGAGACGTGGCCTCTCACTGTGGGCGTCATTAGAAGGCTCAAAGTCACTCAACGAGGAATGGGCTATGCTCGGTATTTCCCTACGAGATCGAATCAGAAATGAGGAGATCCGTAGGAGAACCAAGGTTACCGACATAGCCCAAAGGATTAGCAAGTGGAAGTGGCAATGGGCTGAGCACATAGCTCGCAGAACCGATGTCCGTTTGGGCCGAAAGGTTGTAGAGTGGAGGCCACGTACAGGCAAGTGAAATGTCGGACGCCCGCCTACAAGGCGGACGGACAGCCTGGCTAAGTTTGCAGGAAGTCGCTGGTTGCAGGCAGCTTCCAACAGGTTGATGTGGAGATCCTTGGGGGAGGCCTATGTTCAGCAGTGGATTTCCTGTGGCTGAGATGATGATGATGAATAAATTAAAAATTAATTAACGTAATTTCGTATTAGGCAGGATTAGAGTAGGGCGTCCTTCCGGTAGGTGGTGTGACGGTTCGTGTAGATCCCGCCACGGTATCCACTATCCCCTGTCTCTCGTAAGAGGCGACTAATAGGGTAATGAAGGTCACGGGCGCGCTGTGGGGGCCACAGAAAGGGGGAAGACAGAGCGATATGGCGCAATTTTAGATGCCTAGAAGTGGACAGTAATAGGTTGATGTTGTGATGTTAAGTTCATACTTTATAACATCTCGCCGAATATAATTCATTTGAAATGTAATGTTTCAGTGTTGGTGCGAAAACAAGGTAAGACGTGAATTATTATGTAGGAGAAGTTCGGTCCCCTTTGTAGCTATTTTATGGTATTAATTCTAGTCTGACTATTCATATAAATAATAATTTTAAACCCGTACCAAGTGAATATGGGGTTCCAATCCAGAACCTTGCCACCGATAGAGCGAAAAGTGCACGTATTTTTATAGTTTTTAAAACTATATGATCGACTCACTTTTATGTAGTGCACGTAAAGTATGTGTAAAAAGGATTTGAGGAAATCAGTAAACATGATGCGTAAAGAAATGATAAAGTCGATCTGCAGCTACATCTGAAGACGTGTGTAATATTCATACAGCCTTTTCATTTTTTTAAAGAGATCCATATCTTTGAAAAGAAAAAATGCATTGTATTTGTAGTCACGAAAACTATCACCTGGTTTTCCGTCGCAGTCTGGGTACACCTGTATATTTATATAATAATATAAAATTGATAATTAATATTACCTATCTGCAAAAGTTTTTGCATATTCAGCAGCTTGTTCGCCTTTGTAGAATCTCAAGAACATTAATTCCACTTGCTCTCGGTCACAATAGCCAACAAATTCTTTCATGTCTACACGTCCAGGTCTGATCAATGCGGGGTCTAGCCTGCAAAAAAGTTGTATTACGTAAGGTTAATTTCATGTATTAAAATGAAATCAAAGTCCATAGGACAATAAGCGTAAGGACGTTATATGAAAGTGGTGGCCTGTTGGCAAGCGGACCAGAACAATATATTCACGGTGGTCGCGGGGTTCTCGAATCCCAGGGTCCACCTCTGAATTTTCGGAGTCATGCGTGTACTGATAGTCAATCACCACGCACTATAACACTTAAGGGGTTATATCCACTTGTGATTTTCAAAAAATCGATTTCTTTTTTCATTTTTTGTATGTACATATATGTATTCAAGAATATTCTCTGAAAATTTCAAATCGATCCGACAATTAGTTTCGGAGATATAAGCGTATTAGTAAGGACGTCTCCGAGCGTTCGAAAGTAGGCGGAGCGCGAGCCGGAGTAGCAGCTGTTTCTCGTAGCCGCTATACTTTTGTTCTCGACTTATATTGTGTTTGGGACCCTAAAATAATAAAACAAATGGTCTAGTTTATACCTGAAACCTATGTTGACGAATTTTAAGTTAAGAGCGTTTATACCCTGCACGCGCTTTTTGGCTTAAAAACAGGACTTTTCAAATGAGTTAATAGCCACCAATAAACAATTTAAAGGAAAAATAATTATTACTAATTTTAGAAAAGGTTGTCATCTAGGGATTTTGGTGGAAAACATTATAGATTGATGGATAATTTGTGAGTACTATACGGATTACTGAACACAAGTTTCGTTATTTAGGCTTTAAATGGCAATTTAGAAGCTTAAGATATCCTTAACCACTAAATATAAGATGAAAATAAAAATATTATCAGACTAATAAGACCCTTAGGGAGGGATTTTGCTGAGAAAAATAATCTTTTTGTGTTTAGTTCCTGAAAAATAAAAATTTAAACAATGCAAAATTATTCAGAAACTCTCGTCAAGAACATATTTTTTTTTCACCAACTTATCGTACATAATTTTTTATAACAATTGCATATTATAATAGAAGAACATCTTATCAATAAATTACCATTTTTATATTTCAACAAAATTAGTTTTCATGTTTTCTACAAATATTTTAAAAACCACTATAAAACACGCTGTCCGACGTGGATCAAATCAGACCGCCGCAAGGCCTTCTAGAGGGAGGACGTATCGCTCGTCGCTCCGGCCTGGCTGCAGTCGATTATGCCGCGCGTAGTAAAAATAGCCACGCGCGGAATGCGATTACCACATCTTAGTACTTCGGTAGTAAAATATTTAATTATTTTTATTACCTACAATGATTTTGTAGTGAGTATAAATTATGTTTCAGGTAATATAATGGGACGTAATTCCGAGGCTAAATTATGTTATGTATTGTAATATAAAATTAAATATATTTCGTAATTGTAAGGAGTTGTAAGGCCCCTAACACTATTTATGTGTTCGAACACGAAATGATTAATAAAACGTCCGTAGTGTCTACTGATTGAACACTGATTTGAATGCAACTTAACAATGTAATAATAACGAAAATATGATTAGTATCCAAAATTTGTATTATTCTTTGCTTGCACAGTAATATTTGTCTACTTATAATGCAAATAAAATATTTTTATGATATTATATTACAGTTACATTTCAATTGAATATTTGAAGCGCACGGATCAAAGTTGTTTGAACCGATTGTATAGCGAGCCGACGCGGCAGCTCTACGCACACACCTTTGGTCGCTTATGTGTGCGTGAAATTAACGAAGAAATACCTATAGTTGACTTTGCGCGCAAGGTGTATACGCTCTTAAAAATATGTGAATTCATCAGTTAAAAGTGATCTTCCACGTAGACAAGTTGGGTTTGTGCTCAGTTTGTGTATTTCTCAGTGTGTAAAGTTTAATTAATTAAAGTAAAAAATGCCTCGTAAAATTAGCAGAGAAACTCGTAGAACTTTCAAAGAACAGTTGTCTCGAAGAAATAAACGGAAGAACGTTTTTAATCCGAAAACCGTGGAATATGATGAGAGGAGTTTCAGCGCCTCAGCAAAAAAAATTAAAGCGCAAGAGGAAATATATGTAACTCGCGATACGTCAGTTGAATATAGAATTTTAAATTTTAAAACTGTGTTTACGGCTATTAGTGAATATGTATTGTGTAAAACTTGTCGTGAGCCAGTAAAATTTGAAACAGCATCAGAACGTGGACTTGGTTTTAAAATTGTTATCTTATGTGATAAATGTAGTCCTCGTAGTGTAAACTCTTGTAACTTTGTCAAACTTTATTATATGAGTGCTATGGGATTATCACTTGGACCCAATGCTCATTCCTGCGCGAGTAAAGAGGACGCAGAGCGCATCTCAATTTCGGACGCAAGAGCGCAAGGGTCGACGCGCGAGGGGAGAATGGCTCATAGACAACAATTAAACATTTTGGAGGCAAACGACGCAGCAGAGGGTTCCTCTTATGGTGCTGGAATAGATGACACGATGTAAGTTGAAAAAAATATATTTTAATTTAGTGTAAATCGTTCCTGAAACTTTAAACGCATTTATCTCAAAACCGTGTTTTCAGAGTCGGTGAGCAAAATTTCTCCGAAACCGCTAAACCGATCGGTTTGAAATTTTCACACGACTTACTCAGATATATTTTTCAGGTAATGATCGAAGGAATAAGGTTTTGGACAATAATTTTGATTTTTTAAGCCACTTTGAAGTGAAAAATTTTCATGAAAAACTGAATTTATTTTTTGAACAGCCGCCATTTTGTCAAAAATCAATATTTTGACTAGACCGTCGATCATTACCTGTATTTATTAATTACAAAACTAAATATTTTTGGTTTTCAGATAATTTGGACCAGAGATATCTTGCTCACCGCCAAGCACCTTTTTTTGGAGGTCTCTCCGCAGATCATCTACAGGAGCTAGGGGATCCAATATTTTTTTAAATAAACCACTGATTGTTAAAGTACATTAAATTCTGTTTAAGTACATTTTTTCCATTAATGTATAAAATAAAATGCCTCTTTGGAAAAAAAAATCACAAGGAAACGCGTTTTTTCTGCCTCGCAAGTGGATATAACCCCTTAAGGAAATCATCGTGAGGAAACCTGCATACCATAGCGATTTTTAACAAGAATTTCTAATGACCGCTGACCCCGACTGGGCCAGCGTGGTGGACTATATGGCCTAACCACTCTCAATCGTACTCTCAATTGTAAAGGAGGCCCGTGCCTTGCAGTGGGACGTACATGGGCCGATACAGTGCAGTATATTTATCTGGATGATCTTTTGAGATTATGTTGGTACTAATAAGATTCTTTAATTCTGCATAAAAATGAAAATTCATAAATAAATATCGAAAACGAAAACGAAACGGAAACGGCTATATCGATTTTGATGAAATTTAGACATAATTAATAAGATTATTCTACATCACTATTTTTAACTTCACCTTTCCAAATAGTTGGTAGTCATGAAAACAATCCTGGCTTCTGTAGAAGCGACACCGTCGAGGCAATTGAGAAGGCCGCTAAACGTGACCCGGTTCAGTCCTTCGTACGCCGCCTTCTGCTTAGGAGTGTCTTCGCGAGAAACAAATGCCGCATCTATGTCCTCCAGTAGTATGATTGATTGCTGCGGCGCTACACTGAAAATTAAAATATTTCACTTACCTAATCTTTGCATTATCCAAGGGGTATGGGGATATATTTTTATTTATAATATAGAAAGTAGTCGTGTCACATTGTAGAGACCTTGGACTTCTATGGAAATCGGCTGATTCGACTGTTGTACTACGGGCTCACAGATAACTGTGTTGAATCAACAGGTATGCTGTCGTGTTTCGTTCTTTGAGTGATATCGCCGGAAGCCTTTTTCACTGGGACAGTTTTACTAGTTTTACTTTACATTTGTAAGGGACAGCTTGAGAAGTTACCGCCGCGATTTCTATTACCCCCGCCAAACAGCAGTGTAAATGCACTGTTGTGTTCTGCTTTGAAAGACATTACAGCCAGAAAAGTTAGGTACTGGAAATATTGAAACTTAACATCTTATGTCTCAAAATTGCTAGCGCAGTAGAATGCCAAGCATTGCTTTGTAATTCATGGAGTTATTTGGTTTTGCTACAGCCCATGATAGCAATAAAAAGCCCAATACTCGGTATTTTATCTTCCTTTACACCTTTAATTGCGAGAGACGAGCATCGCATATGCCGTGGCGTAATGTTCATGGGCAATATTTATCACATGCGTTTGTTTAGATCTTTGGAAAAAAAAACTTGCATCAAGCAGTCCAACCTTAATAGATGATTAAGCCTGTCGTCCGTCAAGCCCCTTTCAGATAGGTTGAGAACACAGATATTGTACTCCAGTTCACCAGCTAACGCCATGATGAAAGAAGATTTTCCGCACCCAGGAGGCCCATATAATAAATAACCTGAAGAACCAAAATTGAAATGTATACATTATATAAATAAATAGTAATAATAAATAATAAATAACACCCAACCGTCACATACATAGCCCTGACCCCACAATAAGATCGAGTCTTGTATCTTGGTTATCAGGAACTACGAGAGACTTATCGGTCTCACTAACACCCAGACCCGAAAGAAATATTTGTGGACCACACAAACATTTCTCTCGATGCGGGAATCGAACCCTTTCGAGCTTAGGCCAAACCTTAAAAAATTGCATAATTAGTTTTAAGCAATATCAATATCAGGATCAATGATATTTTTTACCAATACTATGAATGGGCATCTCCTTTGGTGTTGACACCAAAGCGTGATATTGATTTATGAACTTACCTCTTCTATAGGGTATGCCCCTGTCTGTGTACCACTGTGGATTATTTATAAAATCTAAGCAGTCTGCTAGGATTCTGTCTGTTAAGCCGGCGCGTAACACAACGCTTTTTAAAGGCCGACGTCTCCGCGGATGTCCAAACGGTCTCCATTCTGATCCCATGGCAGTATACATCACTGTCATTCCTTCATGTTGCTTCAGTGCCATGGTTCTTGCTGTAATGTATTTATTCAGTTGTTAGTAAGATTTAGTCATTGTTGGCTCAGACTATCTGTATATCTCTGGTATTTTTATAAGGTATATGGAAAGAAATTCATAATGATAAATCCTTACTAATATTTTGAAATAATATGTTGATGAAATAAAATTATGTGGACTACATTCGAAACTGCGCCTGGCCATTGAATCATACAATAATAGAAAGTCTTATGATATAAACCTTATTAATTCAGAATTTCAACTAGATCAAGACATGTTGGAAACAATAAACAGTTGCTGGCAATGTTTCAATAGTGTGGAACTCTGTAGAGGAATAAACAGGGTAATGCCTATAGATTGATATTAATATACAAAACCCAAGATAAGCAATGATGAAATTATTGTGTAATCCCATTACCATCTTCAAGAATATCATAATACAGTTGTTTGTTACGTCCAAAAGCAGTGAGTGTTACAGTCTCCCATGGAATACCCATGTGGAGGTCTAGTGTTTGTTGCTCCCTAGTTCTGTCAACTTTTATCCATGTGCCACCATACCTGAAAAGTCCAAACTTTTTATTTAAAAAAATCTAAATTCAGTACATACAGCGATAGTGTCATCTTGTTGTCTCAACATGACTCAACATGAATGGGCAAGCTATCTTAAGTCTTTGCTGTTAAATATCTAGATAGGAATAAGAAATAGGATAGCTGTAAGCATACCCTAGTAAGCCCAATTTTTTTTGTGAAGTTAGCCCAATTTTTTATTATTAATAGATTTTTAGTTCTCATAATGTATGCCAATGATATTATGGTTAATTTAGTACATTTTCAGTAGTAGTTAGTAATGAAAATGATGACAAATCAATACAGTGTGGTGATTCGATTAGTTGTGACACTTTACTACATACATCAGTGAACACTGACCTGAAGAAATGCTGTCCAACACTAGGTATAAAATCGTATTTAGTTTTTATCTGTCCTGTATCCTTCTGTTCGAATGAAGTTTCCACGCTCAAATGCTGTGTTTGCCTCGCACCTTTTAGTGTGATCCACTGCAACAGCCATTGATACGACTTGTCCCTACAAGGTACTTCGAGGGTGATCATGCAATGTCTTCGAAATAAAACCATGGAAGTCTGAAAACTTTTTCGTAATATTGCCGCCCCAGCTCCGACTCCGAAAAGACCGAAACCTGCCCCAAAATAAGGGTTTTGGGCCAAAGCACTCACGTAATCAGCAATCGTCATTATTTAAGTAAAATTTGTCATAAATAAATTTGGAAAGGTTACGTTACAGGTACGTTACAGGTTCAGGGAAAATATTCCTTCATAAATCGGTTCCTAACACAGTTCCTAATCCTAGTTTTGACCAGTTTTGACCAAGAATAGACCACTGTTTTGACGTGGTTTTGGCCAAAGAATGTTTTGACTTTTGACGTTTTCGACTGACATTATCAATTTGACAATCAGCTGGATTAAATGTTGCTAGAAGAGATTTTATAGAAATGTTCCTTAGACTATTGGATTTTTGATGTTTTTACGCTATTTGCGTAAAAAAACGAAGTTATTTACAAAATGAAATTATAATTGATGTGTCTCCGCCAATTATTTAAATCGTTTCTTCATCTTTTTCTTCCTATGGATAAGTTTGCCAGTTACCAGCAATCAAAACACCAACGCTTGACTTAGCAATGTGCCGATAGATGGCGCTAAAGCAATAAAATACGCCTACAATCATAGCCAGCTTAAATCCTTACTAATATTATAAAGGTGAAAGTTTGTATGTATGTATGGATGTTTGTTACTCTTTCATGAAAAAACGGCTCAACAGATTTTGATGAAATTTGGTATAGTGATAGCTGACACCCTGGATTAACACATAGGCTACTTTTTATCCCGAAAAATGTAGTGTTCCCGTGGGATGAGTCAGGAAACCAAATATACATATTTTCTACTCTTTCAAATTCAAATTGTTGGCACGGGATGTCCTCTCCTACGGAAGGGAAATATAGTCGACGGCACGCGGGAAATATAGTTAGTAGACACGCGAAATAATATGTTCTTGATGTGGATTGGACTCAAAAACTATCTGCACCCGGGCGAAGCCGGGCCCGACAGCTAGTTAAAAATTATAAAGGTGAAAGTTTGTATGTATGTATGGATGTTTGTTACTCTTTCATGAAAAAACGGCTCAACAGATTTTGATGAAATTTGGTATAGTGATAGCTGACACCCTGGATTAACACATAGGCTACTTTTTATCCCGAAAAATGTAGTGTTCCCGTGGGATGAGTCAGGAAACCAAATATACATATTTTCTACTCTTTCAAATTCAAATTGTTGGCACGGGATGTCCTCTCCTACGGAAGGGAAATATAGTTAGTAGACACGCGAAATAATATGTTCTTGATGTGGATTGGACTCAAAAACTATCTGCACCCGGGCGAAGCCGGGCCCGACAGCTAGTTAAAAATAAATAAATAAAATCAAATAAAAATGTTTACCAACGGTTTAATCTCTCAGAGCAAAATGTTTAGTTCTAAAAATATTAGGTATTATATTTATTTAGAGTGGGCTAAAATGTGCCTACTTCAGAATTGTATGAGGCTCAAGTCACACACAAAGATCATTTAGGTAGTACTAGTTACTGGTCTGTTCCTCGTTGTTAGGTGCCCTGAAATCAGTACACAGTACACACTACATTCTCTATTACCTATATTTTTAAATTTCTAATCGAAAATTATGTGGTGGGTAAAACGATGTCATCCATCAGCCAAAGGAAGTCCACTGCTGAACATAGGCCTCCCCCAATGATTTCCACAGAGACCTGTTGGAGGTAGCCTGTATCCAGCGACGTCCCGCGACCTTTACCAGGTCGTCTGACCACCTTGTGGGTGGACGTCTCACGCTGCGCTTACCGTTACGTGGCCTCCATTCGAGCACTTTCCGACCCCATTGGTCATCAGATCTCCGCGCAATGTGCCCTGCCCATTGCCACTTCAACTTGCTAATCCGGTTGAATAACTTGCTAACTCAACTTGCTAATTTAATATATACGAATCCGAACATTTACAGAGTAGGTACAGTCAGCAACATAAGTCAAAAAATGTCAAGTGTGTAGCGACTCATGTTGCTGACTGTACATTCGTATCGTCATAAACCCAGGCATGCCGTCAACTTCGATCAAATATTTTGATCGTAGACCGTCGACTATATTTCCCCAAAATTATATCCCGTTTTGTCTCGTCTCATTCAGTGTAATGACGAAAAGCATTCGATCCTGTTCTCTGCTATCCCATGCAACTATGCAAAATTGAAAGAGTAGAAAATATGTACCTATATTTGGTTTCTTGATTCCTCCCACGGGAACACTATATTTTTCGGGATAAAATGTAGCCTATATGTATGTATCCAGGCTATCACTATACCAAATTTGATCAAAATCTGTTGAGCCGTTTTTGCGTGAAAGAGTAGAAAACATCCATACATCCATACTCACAAACATTCTTCAAACCTTTATAATATTTGTAAGGATATGTTCGTATTCTTCGTCCTTACATTTAAATTTTTTTATTATATTTTAAGGAAATGTATCTAATTTTCCCAGAAGAACTTTCCCAACTATAACCAAGTCTGCATCTCATCACTTTATTTGGCGAGCACTAAAGGCGGATCAAGCTTTTAAGCCGAGAGGGGGGGGGGGGGGGAATTATATACATAGTTATTGTCAGGGTTGTCAGGACACTGGGTCCGATTACAATACTCGAATTCGTAACAATGATTTTTTAAAGTTTGTTACAGCCGTGATTTGTGAACACACAACCCAATTTATTACTTTATTTGTTGACATACAAAGAAATAAATTGTATTAGAGAATTGTAAATCTTTATTTCTATTAACTACATGTTTGACAATTGACAGTCTCTGTAGTGCAGGTTTGGTGCAGGTGGTCAGATGCCGACTGTGGAGCTTGAGCCCGCGGGTTCTATCGCCGTATTGAGACAAGTATTTGTGTGATCAACAAATGTTTGTTTCGGTTCACGAAGTCTCGCTGTTTCTGATGCCATACTACTAACAAAAAAAATATCTTACTGTGGTTTCAGAACTCAACTAGGTAGTACTAACTAAGACCTAACTAGTTGGGTAGGAATGTGTTATTTATTTCTGATCTATGATTTAGGTATTCATTTTTTATTTACCTTTTTAAAAACCATTCCTACTTGAAATTTCGAAGTACGTTTCATAACAATATCGTGCTAAGTATTTTATTAATAGTAGAATGTAGATGTCGATCTCATGATTGTTATTAAATTTATGAACTCACAAGTATGGGCGCAAAGCGATATGTCTCCCTTCCTTTATAAAAAGCTTTGATGTAATGCGCTGCGGGTCACGCGACCCGTATCGTTGTGTCGACTACCGACATCACGCCAGTGCGACTTCTTTATCTCAGACTTTTATTATTAATTTTTGTTCAAAAACCTATGTAATAGTTATCCGAAACTATAAAAAATGTGTAAGTTAGTTACTGTTACTTTTGGGTAAAAAAACAGCAAACAGTGAGATTGAGCTATTATTCCCTAGCTCAGCAATTTTTTCAATAAGATTTTCATGGTTGAATTACGGCATGTGTTTTTATACTTAGTTTCATAAGTTGGTTTAAATGATAATATGTGGAAATCATGAAGTAATAAAACTTTTTTAAGCCAGTTTAAAATATTATACCGACCAAAGGCGGTGTGACACAAGTGTTAGCTGGATTTCTATGTCCAAACGTAAAGAAGGTAGAGACTTTAAAGATATTTCCTGTGCCAGAAATGAATTTTCTGCATCAATCATTACAAATAGTACATTAATGCTTATTTATTATTTAATAAAGTATTTATGCACTTACACCATTTTAATAAGTGTATTAAAATATATCCATCAAACTTAAAATATCAATGAAATAAAAAAAAACTGACTTTACAACAATGACTGTTGCAGTTTATTAACGTTAAGCTAATCTAGACGGCTGTGATCAAAAACTGAAAATGTTTTATGTTTTCACATTTGCACTTGTATTCATATCGTGTTTAAAATATGAATTGGTAGCCCTAAGTGTGCGGAAGTTTGTTTACCAGAAGGACATATCAGAACATTGTCGACGTCGTGTGATGCCCTCGGTTTTCCTAGGCAGACATGTTGTAGACGCCAACTCGCAAATACTGCATTTCACAAGACTAGAACTGCCTTACAGTTGCTTCATCAGTGTCAGGTATTTTTAATAATCTGTATCAGCCCATATAATTCCCACTGCAGGGCAGGGCTCTACAATCAAGAGTTAGTAACATTGAGAGTGATTAGGCATATAGTCCACCACGCTGGCCTAATGCGAGTTGGCGGACTTTACACACCATAGAAATTCTTGTAAATCGGTATCAGAAACAATTACTTGTCGGCCTCACAAATATTTATTCGGTGCGGGGATCGAACCCGCGCGCTCACGATTCACAGGCGGAGTCTAACCAACTGCGAAGTTATTTACTCCGCTTACTAAACTGTATTAGGTACTGTTTCGTTTCGTTTGGGAAGTGGACTGGAGTTACTGAAGAGCCTGTTGCTATTGGCACGAATGTAATATCCGGCGATATAGCGACTAAAGGCAGGCGTCCACATATTCGCATCGTACGTATTGGCCACATCGCATCGAACGGATCATACTATTCTATGTATAGGGATTCCATACAAGTGCGTCCACCGATCCGCATAGAATATATATATATATATATATATATATATATATATATATATACAAAGAATACCTACTATGCGATGCGCCCGGTATACACTATACAATATAATACATTTATATGAATACAATATTTTTATTGCAATCTACGTAGTGCCAGTGCACAACCTATATCAAATAATTATATAGGTACCATCGGGTGCATACTGGTCACAATTTAGTCTGTCTATTTCTTTACAGATCAGAATCCGGGACTAATGTAATTTTGGTAGTACAAATTGTATCACAAGAAAACATTATTTCATCATGCTCTAAAAGCGGCAATCAGCTATTGGTTTATGAAATGAGTGAGACTTTCGGTGGATACTGGGGTCCCTTGGCCGACTCAATTATAAGACGCGAGCGATACAATAACACTAAATATTATACGTTGAAAACTACCGAATCATTAGAACCCAGGTATATATTTATTATTTACATAGTATGTACTTTGTACTATGTACTTTAAGTTTAGTTTCTTGACTTGTATTTTAAGTAAGTAAGTATTTAAGCTTCCCCCTTAAGTTAACTGTATTCATATTTTACTTGGCTAAGTAGGTACACACGGTTTACTATGGGATTCATTTACAATCCATAACTGCTGGACATATTGAAACTTGAAGTCTTATGCCTTAGGATGGCGAGCGCAAGGGAATGCTAAGCATTGCTTTATAATTCATGGTGTTTGGTTTTGCGGGCATATCTCTTTCCATCAGGCGAAAGGCACGCTCTCACGTCTCACCATTCATTGCTATAAAAATAAATCCATCCTTAGACGAATATTTACTTATCGATTCCTATTCTAATTTTAGTACTGTAGAGAGCGATGAGTACGAAAATACAGTTGGAACATCTACTAAAACTGTGAATTCAACATCCACCGATTTACCTGACGATAGCGGAGAATATATAAGGGTAGAAATGCCGATAGTCAATATTTCTGGAAAACTTGTACCTGGAGAGACCCCTAGGAAAAACGTTTATGACATTGATGATTCTTTCGACTTTGTATATGATGTTACACCTCGGTAATACAGCTTTGAATTTCAACTTAACGAATTATAAACCTACATCTATTTTAAATTTATTGAATTAAAGTCTTCGTGCAAAAATGTCTGTATCAGAAGAAAGGCAATTAAAAATATAACCCCATTTTTATATATATTTAATGTGACACACGTTTTGCTTCATTCTGTGAGGGGCTTGAACAACAGTTGACCACGCTGGTTCAATGCGGGTTATTGACATTGTATGAAAGTTTATTAGACTAGTGATAAGTGCATAAAAACCTCTTATGGAGTTTTTGATGCAGCTTAGATAGATAATCTACGAGGGATTGTGGAATTTAAAATTCTCCCAGAATTAAAGACATGTTTTCAGTTTAATGCTCTATATCGATTCAAATGGGTATACTTGAAAAATATGTTACCATTAATTACAATTATAAGATAATATCTGTATCCTAAGTCCCGGACTTATAATTTAGCATTTGTTAATACTTTGTAATGTATGTTATATTTCTACCCGACATGGTTTATTACTAACGTTATTTTTTATTATATTTTATTATACGTTATACAAACAGTAAACCTATTTTAGTTAGCGAATGTTTTGTCCCTTTCGAACGACATTTACATGTAGTTTGAGCGAAGAAGACTAAATATTAACTATAATGGGTTTATAAACTATCTATGGACAAGACCGCTTGTATTTTATAATTTATTCTACCTGAATTAACAATAGTATTTTTACTAGGCCAGGAGTAGCTTACGATACCAGTATCGTACCACTGGTTCAGTTTTCAATAAAGAAAAAAAATAATATGCAAAGGACCAACAATCAAGACAAATCTAAATATGAATTTAAACACAAAATAAATGTTACACCAGATGAAAGGTACCTTTAAATGAATTTGTAGTAACTGAGTAATTAAAAAAATAATATTGAAATAAGACTATTATTTACGGATTTTATCGCGGATAAAATCCGTAAATAATAGTCTTATTTCAATGTGTAACATTCGCGTAAATCTAAGAAACCATTATATAAAAAAATAATAACTTTTGGTCGGCGCAATACGATTTTCGTGCATCTTGCTTATGAATTGGACTAATGTTGCTAGGGCTTGCCGCTTAGATTTGTGAAATATGAAGTAGTCAGTCTTGGGAGAAGATAATGTCTAAACCACAAAAATTTAGATTCACAACTTAATAAAATAGCATACCTGAATTGTACATTGGTCCATTAAATTGGCTAGCAAGGATTTACAATAAAACAAATAGTCGAAAATATTTTTTTTATTACGTAAAATAAGCTAACATGTAAAATAATATTATGCTTTGTACTTCAGATTACTTTTCTCTACAAGATATACAAGAAAGAACAAGCACAAGAAACAGAAATACAACGCTAACAGACGTATTACTTTTAAAACTACCAAGTCACCATTTGTATCTTACAGAAGGCATTCGTATACAATAAAGTAAGTAAAATACTTTAACGTACATAAGAATAAAATTGTTAACAATATCTTTTTTAGTTATTTTCTACAAACTAAAACATATTCGCTTAGCGAGCTATGGAGCATGCTATGAGACTCTTTTAAGGATAGCATTCGTAACGGTCTTATCCGACAGACAACCAAAGTCATAAACATAGCACCTAGCATTAGTGGCACGTGAGCTGGCCACATCTTTCGAAGAACCGACAACCGCTGGGGTAAACGTGTTCTTGATTGGAGACCGTGCCTTGGGAAGCGTAGTGTAGGGTGTCCTCCAGCTAGGCTGAGCGACGATTTGCGAAAAGTCGCTGGCAGATGCTGGGTGCGACAAGCCAAAGACAGGGTGATAAAGGTGAAATTACATAATTTCGAGGAGGCCTTTGTCCAGCAGTGGACAACAGTATAGGCTGGTGATGATGAAAACAATATTGATCTTGCTTTCAGGCCTTTAAAATTAGCGCAGCAGCATATATTGACCAAACCAACAAATAAAGTTACAACACATAGAACTACAATTGGAAGTGTTTTATCCATAAATGAGAAAAAATATAATATATCGTGGGTATTTATCAACAATCTCATGAACATGTATAATAAAACAGCTATAACTACAACAACTAAAAAAATGAGTCCAATTTTCTTTAACACATCAAATAGTTTTCAAAATCTGTTGGATAAAAAACACAATACTAGCGGTAATTTCATTCTCTTATTTTTTGTTAAATAAAATGGACTTATTGAATAGAATAAGATTGTTTCGGAATATTTTATTTCAGTTTACTTGTCACCTAATTTATCCGTATATTACAAGGATGTTCCATTATATGCTTTTGCTACAAGAAAATCTACTATTCTTACTGACAGGTAAGTAGCCATTTACGATATAACATAAAGTTACAATATAAAACGATTTTACCACTTTTTATTTTCCTTTTTTTTATTAACCGTAATAAATTTAATGTTTCAGCCCCTTTCGGTACATAATAGCAACAAAAACCGATGTAGTTATTACAAATAATTCATTACCATTACTTAGAAGCACAGAAAGTTCATTATTTTTAGATTTAACACAGGCATTTACTAATATAGACAATATTACGGAAACACCAACTACGATT
The DNA here is from genome assembly GCA_023078785.2 of Hyles euphorbiae. Classification (NCBI taxonomy): domain Eukaryota; kingdom Metazoa; phylum Arthropoda; class Insecta; order Lepidoptera; family Sphingidae; genus Hyles; species Hyles euphorbiae. The sequence continues at coordinate 11,678,374 of CM041043.1, forward strand.
TTAGCGCCAAGTATCCAACAGCCTCCAACAGGTAATACAATAATGTTGATAATTCCATCATTAGTTTACAATAAAGTGGTATACATTTTATAAAAATAATTATTTCAGATAAAAATGATAGCAACATTAACTTAAATGAAACGAGTCTACCAGTTTCGACAATTTCCACCTCCACCCATTCACCTGTTTTAAGACGGTAATTTTTTGTTGCTGGTATTTATATTCGCCACAACCCTATTAGGACTACTTATACTGTTGTATATTTTTCATTTAATCCAATAAAAGTAAATTCAAAGATGTTATTAACTTACGATATGTATTTTTGTGTTATTTAAGGAGTGAAAATTTGACGGGCTCTCTAGTTGATCATGAATCGTGGGAAAATGTGGTTCAAGTAGCGCCCGTGATGGCCGGCTTATTGAACACCATAACCTCCAACCAAAGCCATAATATTCAAGATATCAATAAACTGAAAAATGATACGTAAATAACATATCCTTTTTTAACTCTAGTAGTACATTAATTATCTGTATTTGTATCAGCCCATATTTGTCCCATAGTAGGGCACAGGCCTCCTCTACAATTAAGAGTACGATTGTGAGGGGTTAGGTAATATTGTCTTTTACACTAGCCTATTACAGGTTGGTGGATTTAACATAATATAGAAATTCTTACACGTAGCTATAGTATTTTCCTTCACCATTATAGTGCGTAGAGTTTAACTATCGATACACATAACTTCTTTTATATATTACAAGTTCTACATGGAAAGTTTTGTCTCTTTCTCTCTCTTCAGCAAGAAATCCACTGCTGAAGGTCCAGCATCCTTGCAATCTTGACAATGACTACCGGTTGGTAGTACCTACCTTTGTATATTTCCACCCATTATGCTAAAGAATAGAACAAATCAATACATTGTAACCTGCAGAAAGCGCAAGAAACGTTACATCCAGTCGGTGCGCATAGAAGATGCTCAGCCCCACAACATTACCACCAGAAGTGACGCTGTGACCACCGCTGACGTCAAGTACGACATTGCTGATATGCAGGACTTCGCTCAGCTAGTCGAGATACAGGACGATGAGGTATGTTCTACAATAATATTTGATTACATGGGAAACAGAATTGAATGTAAATAAAACAAGGAAGGTAAATAATTAGCTTAATTTATTTAAGGTTTGTGTTTAAAAAAGCGTAGGTAGATTGTTAAAGTGGATGTATTGTAACAGTGGACGTGTGTGTGTCTTTCTACAAGTTTAAGCGGGTATTTTCTTGATGTAGGTAGTTATTTGTAGCTAATTGAAATGTCCTGATCACGAAGTTGTCTTGGGAAGTCCGTATCCATTCGGCGTGCTTCAGTAGGTAGAGCGCAGTGTCACCTGGTGTAAAAGAGATATAATTAGTACCGGCATCAACACAACCAAAATCTACTAAAACACATGATTTTTATCAGACCCATTTTTCACAGATGTGGATCCTTACGCAAATATAAATACATCCGAAATAACTAGGGGCATATCTGTGAAAGGATTGGAAACAGAAGAATAATGGATTTGGCAACATTTTTTTATAGCAATAAATGGCGAGACGAGCTTGTCTGACGGTAAACGGAACGACCGCTCATGGGCAGCAGCAAAACCAAGCAACACCATGAATTATAAAGCAATGCTTAACATTTCACTGCGCTCGCCATACTGAGACAAAATATATTAAGTCTCAATACGTCCATCTGTTACTCTGGTTAAAATTTCCTTCAAACCAAAACACAACAGTGCATTGACACTGGTGGCAGAAATAGACATTGCTGTGGTACCTATCTAGATGGCTTCCCACATATTTGAGACCTCTCACCAGTAAATACACTACTATACTAGGGTATACTAGGGTGAAGTGGGCGGGCCACGTCTGCCGCCGAAAAGATTGTCGGTGGAGTAAACAAGTGTTGGAGTGGAGACCGCGCTTAGGTAAACGTAGTGTAGGACGTCCTGCTACATGATGGACCGACGACTTGAAAACAGTGGCGCGCAGGGGATGGATGAGAGCTGTTCAAGACCGAGATGGTTAGCATTTACTTGGGGAGGCCTACGTCCAGCTGTGGACCTCAACAGGCTGAATATATATACCAGTAATTAATGTAAATAAGTCGTTGGATGTACTTCTTACGGTTCAACATGATGATATGCAATAATTACAATTAAAATTAATTCAATATACATCTGAATATAATCCGTCTACAAAAGTCTCGTGCCGCGTGATATTAATAAAGTTAGTTGTTGTTTAACAAGAGGTGATGGGCCAACACAACACAATTCAGTGTGACGTGCAATTGATATCGAGCCGCTGCTACTCAATGGAAATCATGGAACATTCATTGATTGCGCTTTATTGGCACAACTCGCCGACGTCAAACAATTGTTTTTTTTTTACTAGAGCTGCGTTACTATGTGTCCTTCGTGATGATTGCAGAAAAGGCAATTAAATAGTTGGACATATTTTTTTATTAGTATGTTGTTTTTGGCCGTTGTTTTAAAGGAATAATTATCTATATAAGTATGTATTGCTACTGCTTGCCAGTTATCATTTAGTTATGAAAATTTAATGAAACTTATGTATATGTATGATGGGAGAAGTGAAATTATAAATAAAATTTAGTTATAATTTAAAACCCTTGATTTTGTTTTATAATAATTATATTTTTTGTTATACATAGATCCTTAATATTTACCCAAAATTAGAGGTAAGTTTAACGTTCATTAGTCTGTAAGTTTGCCAAAAAGAAAGTTTCATTAAATTGCATATTACTAATTAAATTCTTTACAAATAATTTTTTACCACTGCAGGGCACGGGCCTCCTCTACAAACGCAGACCATATTAGATTGAAGAATTTTCTATTGTAGCTACACGGGCGCGTAGCACTGCGCTACCTACGCCGCTACGTGGGGCCGACACTGCTCAACATCTGCGACTACACCGACACCGCTACGCGACACGTCTACCTGTTCAACTCTTCTAGGATTGTTATTGCTATTAGCAATTTTACGGCAAGAACAATACTTATTTAGAAAAAGTAGATAGTTCTGTTGTAGGTTCGATTGCCAAGCCAGTAATCTACCTGGTTAAGGTTATTCAGATTGGAAAAATACTTGCCGAGATAAAACGATTATCACCGGCACGATCATTACGCAAAATACTAATAGTATTGTAGACACAGAACATTAATTAATAAGTTACAATAGTTAATAAATATCGGTCTAATGTTGGATATTATTACTGGCGGTGAGTCTCTCATATGTGAGAGGCCGCTTGGATAGGTTAGCCGCAATGTCTATTTCTTCCGCTGAACAGCAGTATAAATGCACTGTTATGTTCAACTAAAATTGTGGCCAGAGTAAAGTTTACTGGACGAGACGTAACATCATGTCTGATGATGGCCAGCGGAGTAAATTGCCAAGTTGCTTTGTAATTCATTGTGTTGTTGGTGTTTCTACTGTCATTTAGTGATCATATTACCAGGCGAATAAGCAGACGAATAGTATGTTCGTCTCGCCATTCATCACAATTAAAAAAGTAAAAATTTATTATCTTTTACATTTGTTAAAAATACGTCATGACACATCCAGGCTTAGGTGTACATAGGAATATGGACAAGTTTTCAAGGATTGAACCAAAATGACGCAAGACTTGTAATTCTACAAAAAAAGGGAGGAGAGCGGATGCCTTTGTCCAGCAGTAGTACTTTAGCATTTGGAAAATTGTATTTGGATGTGGCAGATGGATCATATGACGGTAGTGCTGACTCCAGCTCGCACTGTGATGACGGGGGACGGCCGCTGTCCTGCCGACCACCTGGAGTGCCAGGTGTCCGGGGCGCGCGTCTGCATAGACTCCCTGACCGCCTGCGATGGCATACCCAACTGTGGCTCGCATGGTATTAATCTAAGAAGTATTATTAATCATTATTACAATTTTGTCAGATTAAAATGATTCTTCAAGCCTTCGAGCGAAAGGATAAATATGTATATTTAGGACATCTGTATACCTGAGAGTTCTGTCGCGTCTACTTATATCGTTGGTAATTTTAAGCAGAATAACTAGCCTATTGTTCAACACAAGCCTCTCTTAAGGATCGCCGTAGAACATGTTGGAATAGGCCAACAAGCACCTACTTCCTTCAATCTGCAGTAATACTGGTTAAGAAGGGGTTATGATTTAGGTGTTTCCAAGACCTGATCTGTCTTATTAATGGAAATCCGTATCACTGAGATATTAACCGGAAATAACATACGCATAGCAACATAATAAAAACTACAAAATAATTTCTAAAGTATAGACAAACAAGCAAAGAATTACCGCAACTAAACTTTACAATAAACAATTTGATAGCCGATTTAGTAATTCTGAAGATTTTAAACGTCCTTATTCATATACATTATACAGTTTTAAAATTTACTGTAGCTATCGAATGTTTTGTCTTTTTCATTTGAACTGAATTCAAAAGCCCTTCAAAAGGGGCAAAACATTCCATAATTAAAATAGCTTTTTAAAACTGGATGAATAAGGCTGAAGTAATAAAAATCTAAATATTATCCATGCAGAGATATACGATGAAGATCGACTGATGTGTGGAGCCGCTATTGGTCTGCAACATAACGTCTACTTGGCGGCGTTTACTTTCCTAGCCGTGCTTCTAACCGTCTTGTACGGAGTCCATTACTGGCTGCAGAGATGCGTCCCTAAAGTTTCCGACGCGTTTTTCTTGTACACAGATGGAACTGAGAACGTGTAAGTTGCAATTATATAGACTTTTCTTCATTTATTTAACATGCTTAAAAATGATACATAATGCCTGTTAGTAGATAACATCGAGAAACCAATAAGGTTTATATTTATGCTACCAGAGGGCTTACTCTTTATTCCGACACGACGACGAATGTTCGAACATCGCACGATCGCATCGAAAACTGTTCGAATATGCCTAAATACTTTACAAAGTGTTCGAATCCTGTAATGTACTAACTTCGAAGAGAATGTTAAGTTTCATAGTATATTAAATATATATCAAGTATGGGTATATTAAGACTGCTCCCGAAAATGAAGCCGGGTGGTAGTTTTAGTATCTACAAACACTATGCAACAGAAAATGTTGCAATAAAAAGCGATTTTTTTTTGTCATTCTTTTCCTATGGCTGTATTTGGGTGCCAAATACATTGTTTTCATAAAATAATAGTGTATATACCCTTTTATTTATAAATACCCTAAGGTATAAAAGAGTTTAAATTATTATTTTAACAAAAACTATCGATTTACCACCCAAAAAAAATGATATAAAAAAAAACATTAAAAATATTGTCACGTTTCTTTGCGAAAGTTTTAGTTGCATTGTGTTTGTAGATACTAAAGCTACCACCTGGTTTCGTTTTCGGTAGCAGTCTTGATATACCCGGTATAGTAGTATAGAGAATAATATTGTGTTTTAGAAATGAAAATTATTCATCATTTATCTTTTATGTTGACTTTCAACGTCCAAGCATTCGAAGTTCTTCCCGGATTATAGAGTAACCAGAGTTAACAGTGAGGTTATAACTACACATTACTGCAGTGCTGTTAGGAATTTCAGGATAATGCAGTCAAATATAAGTTATTTTTAGTTTTTATTTATTCATGTACATGAGAATGGTATTGTAATAGGTTGTCTCAATGAAAAATAAAGGAATATGAAATCGTATAAGTGTAACACTACGTACAGTATTTTTTTTTACATTTATATAACCAAAATAAGTATAGACTTTATTAAGTGCAACTCAGAATATATAAAATAAAATATTTATATATTTATTTTCGCAGATTATACTTGGACAGTATTATGAGATCTCCTACAGAGGATGATGATGTATCCAAAATCGGATATCAAGGAAATACTTTTGAGGATGATTTACTGATGTTCTCCGATATTAATGAAGGGCAAAAACCAAATAAATTGAGAAGATTTTTTAAATCACTTTTTACGTGTAGCTACTTTCGACGCAACCCAAAAAAGCAACAAGCCTATAACACAATGGCTCAAGAAGGTTTATTTTCTTCTTTAGAAGAACAAAAGAAAAGGTATTCATATGCGGAGCTAGAGTTACGAAAAATTTTGGAATCAGGACAAGGCAGACAAGATATCGCCGTCCAAACTGGTGAGAGTTTAGAAATGAGTAATTTAAACACGTCTACAGAAAAAGGCACCAAGGATAAAAAACAATATAAAGAGCCGGCACAACCCTATACACCCGACAGTTTACTTGTTTTAAGGCCAGATTCATCCATGCTTGACCAAATGGATACGGTGGGTTACCCTGACGAACTAAGTATTTTAAACTTCTTTAAAAATTCAAAATCAGACTCCAGTAAATCGAAGTCATCCGAAGATACCGTTAAAATTAAACCTTTAGCCAGGAGCAGTATAGTTTTTGAAGAGCGGGAAATTAAGAGTCATCATTATGATCACAAACCTAACACCAATAAAAAATCAATTAGTTCAATATTACTCAATCCTGATGTATGTGAAGAGGGGCCTTCAGATAGAACTAAAAAGCGTTTAAGATTTGATGAAGGGGCTACAACAATACCTCCAGTTGAAGACGGCGATGATGATGCTGAAGATGTCGACAATCATTTGAGTCGCCGTCGGAGTGTTGTTTTAGGTGGTGGTAGGATATGGGGAAAAAGAGCTTTAGATTCTATTAACGAAGGTGATGAAGCGACTACCAGTACGCGAGGTGACGCGATACGTTTTTGGAGTAAATCCAAAAAGGGAAAGAAGACACCTGATAAAAATTAAGATTTATACACCGATGTAAATGTTGTTATAGAAAAATGATCACACGCATATTGTTATAATAGCTATTTACAGAAGACGGTCACCGCGTTCAGTCCTCGCGTCGCGCCGCTATTTCCTAATTAAGATCAATTGTGCACCGGATAGGACACGTGCCAAAATGTGTCGTGTCTTTTTAACGGCATTCCGTCATCGTGTATGTACACTGCAATCAGGATAAATTGCTTCTTTTATTTGTTTTGTGTTTACGATTGCCACCACTTACATATTTGAAAACTCCGTCGAAAATTACAGTACTTTAATCATACCTACTAAAACTGTCTCAAGAAGTCACGGTTCTCTTATTAAATGGAATGTTAATGACTGATTATATCATATTTACTGTAATTTTATTTCATTGCCTGTGTTAACTTTCTTTACTGATACAGTGTGCAGGCGAGAGTGTGTGTTGACATGTAAATAATCCCTGAGAACTTATTTTTTGCTTGCGCAAAATATGAATTGGAAAATGTACGCTTGGTTAACCTATGACGTAGGTAGCAACAAGTGTTAGGAGCAATGAAATTTATGTTAGTGCTTTTATGTCAGCTCCAAAAAAGATAGATGTAAAAGTGTCAGGCTAGGAGCGGGAGCCGGGAGTCGGCGCGCGAGGTCATATCAATTGAAGTCAATTAAAGCAATTGAGTTCAATTGAGCGGGCGGCAGATTCTGCGTCGCCTGCCGTCGCCAGAGAGATTTTATGTGAAGCGCCTACGCGGCCGCGCTGCTCGTCACATGACTCACTTTACTGTATACCTACCTTGCTATGAAATATTTCAACATGTCACTTCTTAATTCTTATATACCGATATTGCTATCTATACAGCTATAGCCTAGCGCACATTTAAGTTTGATGCAGTTTCGTTTTTCTCAAAAAAAATCTAGGTAGAGGACGAAATTTTAGTAAAGGTTAATTTCTGTGCATTCTGACAGTTCGTTCTCTGCATATTTAAAGTAAGAAAAGGAGCTTCTTAAAGAGTATAAAGATATTTGTGAAGAAATTAAAACGTATTGAACAATTTAGTTCCTAACACAAAAATGTATTGGGAATGGGGAATTGTACACGAATGCCTACAAACAGGAAATTAAGATGACCATGTCAGCATATTATATAAACTGATGTATTTAGTAATGAGATATATACGAGACATTATGATATTAATTTAAGCCGTATATAGAGTATTTCGTGTAGAGTCTGCAAATGCACACGAAGAAAAACATATCAATGAAATAATCACTGATTATTTTGTTATGCGGTGTTTATGCCGTTTTCTATAGATTTATAGGAAACAATGTTTTCTCATTTGATTATTGGGTTTTGATATTCAAACTAATTCTCAATTTTAAAACTTTATACTTCACTTGTAAGAATTGTATTGTTATTTATTGACGTCGAGTTTCTACTAAACCGTATTTACCTTACCATCCTTTTAAATATTGTTGTGTGTTCAGACTGAAACCGAACGATTTTTTTGTGTTGTTCTCTATTTTTAGTACAATCCTAATATCCAGTTAAAGAATCTCTCCAATATATATTTTCTGTTATGTTGATAAGAGGTTCAATAGGTCGCCATGGAAATCCTTAGGAGAGCTTTTTGTTTAGCCGTGGAGTTTCTGTGGTTGAAGAGAGATATTGAGAAAAGTAAAGGTGGGTCGCCTTATTGTTTGCTTATGTATTTACTGCGTAATTTTGCTTTAACTAAATATAAGGTCATTTTCTAAGTTGTATTTCAGAATTTGCTGTGATATTCAATATTATTATTAATTTGAGAATTCTGAACACATACCAGGTGGAATCGAGTTCACTTTCTTTAAGCCTGTTTAATTATATTTTTTGATTCCCGTCGCCTATATTATGTAAGGAGCTATCAAAGATGAAAAGTGGTCCAGTAATCGAGGAACCATAATTTTAAAGCAGTCTATAATTGAAATGAAAAAAGCGAAACACTATTTGTTGCTTTTAAACAAATGCTTTAGAACTCTGGAAGCATTTTTTTGTAATGAAATTTGGTGATCTTACTTTATCTTTAAATATTAGTTATTTATCAATGAAAACTGAGATACTGTACGGATATAACAGCTATATTTCTTCAGTCTACTATTTTGTTGCTGAATAATGTTCCATTGGATTCATTTTTAACTTTATTGTACACCAGGAAAAACAGAAATTAAAACATATAAAATAAGTACAATCGGCGGCCTTATTGCACTAGGTAATCTCTTCCAGGCAACATTTGGATGGACATAAGAGAACGGATAGAGTAAGGGCAGTCAAGGATGTATAGTGACAAAAGAATATCATCATCATAAAATTATGTGTAAAATTCAAACAATTTTTGATGTTTTTTGTTATATTATTGTTACTTATTTGTATAAGACCACCAAGTGGTCAAACAAACAATTCTTCTGGTGGTAGGCAAAACATTGCTACAGGTGTTTAGTGGTATGTACCTATTGTGTGGTTCTATCACTTTTTACACGCTTTATATTAGCTTCACTTGTATGTTTGTATGTTTGTTTGTAACCGACTTCTTTGGGCGCGATTTTGACCCACTTTAAACGGCCAGATTTCGTTCAAATTTTGCACACCTGTCAAAGACCGATGACAATACAATAATTCGATTAAAATATATAATTATCCTGATTAGATTCGCCAGGATTAATTATTCTTATAATTGATGACCATTGCTACTGACCACTAGGTGGCGTATAGATGAACATAATTTGCTACTGACTAATAGATGGCGTGATCACGTCAATAATGCATGTTTGCACTATTCATCGCTAGATGGCGTTAACATTGTATTCTTCAAGTGTCAAATGTTACTACTGACCAACAGATGGCGTTATTGATTGGAAATACAGCCGTAGATGGATGTTTTTAGTCAAAACAATTATATAATAGTTAAAAAAAAACTAAAATACACGCTTTAATAAGATATACAACCAAAAAAGTAAAAATAATTGATACTGAATTTAAGATAAGAAAATGGAGTAAAATACATATATTTTATTGTTACAAAGCATGGGGTGCAGGAGGATAAGTAATTGTTGTAAACACCCCACGCTTTGTAACAATAAAATATATGTATTTTACTCCATTTTCTTATCTTAAATTCAGTATCAATTATTTTTACTTTTTTAGTTGTATATCTTATTAAAGCGTGTATTTTAGTTTTTTTTAACTATTATATTTTCTAGATGTAATAAACGTACAGGGTGCAGCGCGTTACCATCTTTATTTTAAATAATGACAAACCATAATATATTGGAGATATTATTTTAATTCTTTTTTTCTTACATAGCGGGCGAGAATGTAGTATTGATAATAGCCATAGCACCATGAGTTTTATTCTTCATATCGTCCAGGATTTTTGGAAGATCGATATATAACAAGGATTAAATATATTCCCAAAAAATATCAAACGTCGCGAAAACTGGCGACTAAACCGGTCATTCCAAATCATCTCTAAAAGAGACCAACCGTAGGGTAAGGTGAGCAAAAACACGTGAAAATGAAATTTTCAGGTCTTTATGAAGAATTAGACTCATTGCGCGATCGAAATTTTCTTAGAGCAGCTGCATATTGATCACTTCAATCAGGTTTTATCGTTACCTTCCGCATTCTCTCGATGCTGTCTGATGTTCTTTTATTGACATTCCTGAATTTCTTAACCCTCACTAATAGCATCCATAAAAGTCTCCATCTCTTGATTTAATTATTTTTCTAATCTTACGCTGAGTTATAATGGTTGAATTATGAATAGAAGCATACATAGCAATGGTGGAACTGTTCAATAATGGTAGGACAGACCCTTTCGATTCAGACTTAGATTTTTGTACCTAACAGTTGTTGTGTGGTGCGCATTTCAAATAAGGAAGTATCCGCGGCGCACCCGTTATAATTATGACACCATATAGTGTTTATTATGCCGAACTAACACAAAAAAATCTTTAATAGTATTTTCGAATTTTATTCTGTTACCATTGTTTGTTATATGTTCTACTAGCTTTTGCCCGCAACTTCGTCTGCGTGTTTAATAATATAAGACGGACGTTCAAGCAATATATTATATAGCTACAACATTATACTGTAAACTCTACGAAAGCTTTGTACAAAAATAAATTATGAGAACCAAAATCAGCTTCGGTGGTAGGTACTGATTTTCACATAAAATTTCATCCCTTATTTCACCCCCTAAGTGCTATTTTTCTAAAAGTAGATCATGCCATTATTTTTCGTTAAAAACAAGTGGTGAAATACAAATTTTCATATGAATAACATCAGCGGTTTCCATTGTGCATACAAAATGACAACCCCTATTTTAATCCTTTTAGGGTTAATTATAGGAAAAAAATATGCAGTTACTTTTGTTTCTAGATGAGTAACCAAAGTGCTAATTTTAATTTCTGCAACTTCAATGGTTACAATTTTACATACAACAGTTTTTAACCCTTTTCACCTCCTTAGGCGCTGAATTTCCTAAAATCCTTCCTTAAGGCTACTTTACGTCATAATAGAAAACAAAGTGTAAAATTTCCCGTTTGTAACTCCAGTAGTTTCGGCCGTGTGTTGATTGGTCAGTCAATAAATCACCCTATTTTCAAAACACTTCAACCCTTATTTTAACCCCGTTAGGATTTAAGTTCAGAAAAATAAAGTAAGCAGGTATTTTTGTTTTTGATTGACTAACCGAAGCGCCAAGTTTGACAATTGTAGGTTTAACGGTTTCGATTTTCCCTGCAACCGTTTTTTACCATTTTCACCCGCTTAGTTGAATTAGGTTTTCACCCGCTTAGGTTGAATTTTCAGAAATCCTTTCTTAGTGCTACTCTGCATTGTAATAAGAAAACTTATGGAAAATTTCAAGTTTCTAACTCCAGTAGTTTCAGCTGTGCGTTGATCAGACAGTTCGGTTCTACAAAATTATAACTCTTATTTTAACCTTTAGGGTTAGTTTTAGAAAAATAAAGTATGCAGTTATATTTGTTTTTGATTGATTAAGTAAAGTGCAAAGTTTGACAATTGTAGCTTTAACGGTTTCGATTTTCTATACAACCGCTTTTTACCCTTTCCATCACTAGGGGTTGGATTTTCGAAAATCCTTCCTTAGTGCTACCCTACGTCATAATAGGAACGTCTGAGTAAAATTTCACATTTCTAGCTCCAGTAGTATCAGCTATGCGTTGATTGGACAGTCATTAAATCACCCTAGTCACACAACACTTCGAACCCTATTTGAACCCCTTTTGGAATTACTTTAGACAAACCAAGTATCCAGTTAGTTTCCTTTTTAAATGATTAACTAAAGTACCAAGTTTGACAATTGTAACTCTACGGTTTCGATTTTCCATACAACAGTTTTTAACCCTTTTCACCCCCTAAGGGGTTAAATTTCCAAAAATCCCTTCTTAGTGCTACCCTACGTCACAATGAGAATCGCTGTGCAAAATTGCACGTTCCTAGCTCCAGTAGTTTCGGCTGTGTGTGTATATTTCTTGCTGAAGTGATTTGAAAAGGTTTTAAATGAGTTTAGATATTTATAAATAATATTTACGGTTATTATACAGGGTATATCTAGACTGCTACCGAAAACAAAGCTGGGTGGTAGTTTTAGTGACTTCAGACACAATGCAACTAAATTTTGTGCAAAAAATTGTGTAATTTTTTTTTATTTTTTTTTTCTATCGTCTTATCAGGGTAGTAAATTCATAGATTTTTCTATCGTATTTATGAGATGCATGTAAATATGTAATAGTTTGTTAGTTATATGGACATTATTAAAAGTTTAACACATAAGGTGAAAGAAAGAAAGAAAAGAAAGGAGGTTTTTTTAGTTATTATTTACACTTATAAAAACAAAATCACTTTCGTAACAATATGATTATATATTTAACTTTAAAAATATATGTTTCAAGTTCAATTCAAGGCAACAGATTTAACAATGCCCACATTTAAAGCTGTTATTATTAAATTTAGAATATGTTAATTCTTAAAGACCTACCTTGCCAGAAACCTACGCAAACAAACTGTTAGAAAAACTATTTTAATTCAAAGAAACGAAATTTGTAATCCTAGAATATTATGCATTTATTTATTGGAATATTTGCGATCTTCACCTTGGTGGCTACAGTAACAAGTACGAAGTTTTCTTACCATGCGCTTGCTACATACGTGATACGTCATATGGAAGAATAGAAATGGATAGCAGCGCTCAGGGTTCCTTGCGATGTTCTAACATGAACCGCGGCGCGGTCTATGCACTCGCCATGTAGGTGGTACCGAATCCGATAGTCACGAAATATTCACTCACACGCACAAGCACCACACTCACGGAAACTCTATGTAGCGCACACATCGGCCTAGTTTTTTGCGATCCACATCATCACTCCCGTACAAGTCGAACTATTCCACTACTCAGCTGGCAGTTTGTGCTGAATTATTAAAATCACTCTATTATCGATATACACACCAAAATGGAGTGCGTACGCGGCCGTGACCCACTTGAGCGTTCTGACAAAGTGCAAATGCTACGAGAAGTGCATTAGCGAGTGCAATTCGTGCTGTCTGAAAGTCACCAATAAGCCCAATGAAGCAGATATCCCACTGGCGAGCGCCAGCACCAACCTAAATAGACTCTGATCATCTAAATTGACTTCAATTAAATAACAACCGAAATTGTTGAAATGCGCCATTACTCCCTCGACGTTAATCTAAGTGCCGATAGTCAGGGCGAATGTTTTATTAATAATCCCAGGCAATAATAGTTAATAAATAATTAAGTGATCAAGGCGTCGCTGATCGCTGATCGCGGGCAGTGCGCGCACGTCGCTCCGTGCTGGCGCTGCGGCCCGCTCGGCTCGCTGCTCGCAGCCTCCACCATTACATACTATAATGTAATGCCTTTCATACATTGTTACACACTTTTTAATGCGTATATTATCGTACAGTTCCTAAATTTTCTATTAATCCTATACCAGACAGCCATTGGAATAAGGTCAAAATTATACATTTTAGTTTCTGTTCAGTTTTCCCACGGCTATAAATCATAGAAAAGATACATGAGTGATGTTGATACGGATTTACAATAAAGCATTATGGACTTTCGAAATAATGATGTGGGTGTTCAAGCCCTTTTATATTAGAGACCAAACAAAATATCGCGTGACTCTGTGGGAATCCCGCATGGTGCATGAGCGACGGTGATGCGCAGCGGCCGCGGCTCCGACCCGCAGCTCGGCCGCCACGGAACAAAGGCGCGAGGGGAGACCGGCGCCCGGGGGAGTGGCCCGCTCTGCTCGTCATTGGCTCCCCTACACAACTACATCAAAGTCGTAAGCGCCCGCCGCGGACGATACAATATCTCTCCACCGGCCGCCTCGTATAGACGATATTGGCTCTCTCTAGCGCGGCACTCCGCGACACGCGCACCAATCATTGGCTCGAAAAGCCACCGAAGAGTCGTATTATGGTAATATAAATTGACCAACCGTAGAGCAAATTTGGTTAGTTCGTTAAAGTTGATTAAAGCCATTTAACCGGGACGAACACGAGGATACGAACGGCGCGAGCGTTCGTCGATCCCGAGGGCTCCACTAAACGAAGTAAATTGTTTAATATTGAAGTTAATAAATCGGTGTTGAGCCGGCTCGAGCGGCCCGGCGGCGTGCATCGAGCGCAGCGCAGCGAGTCCTCCGCGACGGAGCCGAGCGAGGCAGGCGCCGAGGTAGCGGGCCCGCACCCGCCGCCCGCCGACACCTACATGTACGTGTGCGGGGACGCCGCGCCCGGGCCCGGCGCGCGCTACGAGTGCGCCTTCGAGCCCGGCCCGGCCATGGAGCAGCCCGGCTTCGAGGAGCACATGTTCGGCGAGTTCGGCAAGGAGCGGCACGTGCAGGTGGTGGTGGGCGCGGTGGGCGAGCTGCAGTACCGCGACGAGCTGCCCGTGTTCTCCAACGGTGAACCCAAGCGTAAGGACGAGCCGCTGCTGCTGCAGCCCGTGGAGGCCGCGCCGGCGAGCCACGCGCCGCCGCCGCCGCCCACCACCTCCACCAAGAAGAGCGACAAGAAGAAAAACGATAACAACGGAATCAAGAAAAAGAAAACAAGGTACGTCTCATTTCTATTCTATCGTTATTCTGCAATTAAATTTTGAATTATACTTTAAAGCTGTTTTGGAATGCATGAAATATTAACTACTTGATTTACGCCCAAATACTGGAATGCAACTTAAATATAAATAGCGCTTAACTACGTTAATCCCAATTAAATGTATTGGCTAAGTGGGCCGTGCGCTGTTAAGAGCAACTTATTATTTGAATGGCGTTCCAGTATTCGGGCATTAAAGTTTCTAACTAGTACTAGTTGCAGTAACAACTTAGTAAGTTAAGCCGTCAAAAACAGGAGCTACGAAAGTTGTAAGACTTGCGTAGCGTGTGCTACGCCGCGCGTTATTTTCTTCGTAGCAGTGAAGATTGTAGACCTAAGTTAAAGGAAATAACTGAAGTATGCTTGTGTCGGTTGATGTTGTGCAACGATTGAATTTTTTTCATATCTTGCCCATGAAATATTCCTACCGGACCTTTAAGAGTTTATTAGCGTTCTTATTTTTTTACATTTACGTAGAAAACAAAAATATTGTCGGTTGATACGTACAAATAATAATATAATTATCTATCCAGTAGCTTAAAATTAATGATATGTCAATAAGTAATGCGGTTTTGCATGTTTTGTAAACAATGGATTGTAAATTAGTTATCGGCACGTGGGCAATGCAGGGCGCGTGTCGCCACAGGTGTGCGCCGCGCCACCCCTCCTCAAACAAGTACTGGAATGCGATCAGCGCGTCGACAATCTACCCCAATTTTATTGTTTGCATAACTAATACGATGATATTTTAAATGATATAAACGGGACATATGGTCAAGAGGATAAAAAATGGTATAGTTATTTTATACTCAGAATTAGTGTACCTGAAACTTTTTAAATTATAAAGTTTTTTCAGTGACTTAACAAAGAAGTTATCAGAAATGATTTATCGTTCGAAAAAATATTGATCAAGAAATAAGATAAACACAAAGGGGTTGCAGAGTTCGGAAAAATTTCCCAACATTTGGTAACTTATAAAAGAAATCGTCGTTATATTTTGTAACTACCCTCATTCGACTATAGAGCCACCAAGACATTCCGACACGCACGCTGTGCTGTCGTAAAGTTTGCTCGGTAATGTTTGAGAATAATTACCCCTATGACGACGGGGAGTCAATTGGTTTATCGCGCCATCTCCGTTGGCCACTGACCGGGATCTAGTCGGCTTAATGACGCCGATGCTGTGCATTGTGCCGCCACACCATTTAAATGAACTTAATAACACTTTATGATTCATAAAAGTTTGAATGAAACTTTGTTTAGCGATCACAGATAAACCTTCAACTACAATAGATCTGTACACTTGCGTATTGATGTGATAATTTAGAATTCATTAAATCATTACTTCGAAATTTTATTGCGCCAGTACTTAAGATTTTCTAAAGTTATTTCTAGTTTGAATAGCTGTACAAGGGTATATTTTATGTACCAAAGAAATTAGCGGTTAAAAAACTCTCTTTTAATTTTAAGTAATTCTTTCTTATAACATTTTACTTCTAACTTAAACAACAGAAAATGTTTAAAACTTATTTCTGGGTTGTTAATTGCAAAGAAGTCGATACGTAACCTATTCAATAATTGCAAGGATCGTCACTTGCACACAATTCCTGCGACAACAAAATGATAGCAACAAAAAAGTTAACTCCTGCTAGTTACATAATAACAGTGAAGTGTCGAAACAATTAAAATAGCGATACAGCAGTGCGGGTTCAATTGGCAGGCAATTACAGTGGTCGTTCGCGACGGGGCGCGGGGGTGCATATAGTTTCACGGTCAATCAATTCCGACGCGTGCTGCCATATTGCACGCGTCAGATGGTGGATGCAGGCGAGCCCCCATCACTCGGAATTCACCATTCATACACTAATTAATGAACGTGCTTATTTACGTATTAGGTAGTCTTGTTTTAATTATTATGGAGTAGAATCTTATTATCATCTCATCATCATTTGAATTAGTATCAATAGGGTACATTTTGAGAATTCCTAAAATTATTATAACTTATAGAAAGTTTACCATTCCACATTGTCCTAACTGTTGGACTAAAGACAAACTCTATGAATAAACACGTAAGCAAGGCGGAAAATTCATATCACTGAATAAAATTCATCCATATAATGCTAATGAATATTCCGGCGGAATAATAGGATAAGATGGACAACAATATGAACCATGAGGGTTTTTCCAATCAGACAATTTATCTTATGGGCTTGTAGACTTTGAGTTCAACTGTTTTATTCTTTGTTATAGAACCACCTTCACGGCTTATCAACTAGAAGAGTTGGAACGGGCATTCGAAAGAGCGCCCTACCCCGATGTCTTCGCGAGGGAAGAACTGGCTCTCAAACTTAATCTTTCTGAATCACGAGTACAGGTACGTTACTAGCATTTTCTTAAGGATACCCAACTCCGTATACTAATATTATGAAGTTGGTCTTGTTACGAATGATATAATACAAGATATTTATATTCACAGGTGTGGTTCCAAAATAGAAGAGCAAAATGGCGCAAACGTGAACCACCTCGGAAGACAGGCTACATTGGTTCAAGCTCCCCCAGTTCCACCACATTAGGCGGAGGCTTCTCTGCCATCGGTAGCAACCTGCCAACATTCCCTCAAAACGGACTCCCAGCACCGGCCGACTCGTGGTCTTACCAACATTCATACGAGTTGTCTTCTCACCACCTGTTGTCGTCTAGTAGCGGCGGCTACCCAAGCTTCAACGCACAACCTGCAGCCTACTCCTACACGACAGTTCTTAACGGCCACGATGGACAGATGTTCGCGCCGCGTCACTCCTACGAGTACGGTGAAGGCAGTCCGCCCCCGCTAGGAGTTCGCGATTACCCCATGATGGCCGCACATTCACCGCAGATGGAAGCTCACGCGCACGACGACAAGCTAGAATACCGTCCGCACGACCACGAAGACAAATACACTGCGTGTGCACTGCAAGAAGAGCCGCCACGTTACGCAGCACCACCAGAAGATTACGATAAATGCGGCATGGTACCCCACGACAAACATTACGAGATGGACCGGCATTCAGAACTCGCGCAACCCGTAGTCGTCAAGATGGAGCCCAGTCCGAGTCAGGCATACACGACACTGCCCCCTTTTTTGAATTGAAATACTCTTTTTCGAAATTATCTTAGGCGTAAGAGTAATTTCGAAAAGGAGTATTTTACTTGGGCAATCTAGATGCTACACTGTTCCTGTCGTTGAGAATGGAGCCAAAGACTTCTTTCGTTTTATGTTTGTATTTAAGATCACTACACATAATTGCTATTATTTATACCTACTCGGTAGAGTATAAATCGAATATCATTAGATAAAATAGTTGTAAGTATTTTTGAGTATTTGTCATTTATGAAATTAATGGAATAGTTTATAATAATTACGCAATAATTTTGTAAATATTAAATACATACTTATTTAAAAGTACATAGATTAAAATAAGGAATTTAATTATTAGAGTTATGTAAGAAACGATTTTGCTTCTAGTGCATTCCTTGTGCCTTCTGAATTGAACTAGTGCCAGTTGTTGATTATTATTATAATGATTGTGCTAATAGAATTTAACTTTTTATATTAATATTGTAGTGTATAAATTTACGCACAAATGTTTTTTGTGACTTGAAAGTTGCGATCCGAAGATATTTTTAATAATGATTAGGTATTGAGTGTCGCGATTTTTCTAGTGAAGTAAGAACGTGAATTGTTGTGCCAAAAAACCCGTGGATTTAACGTAGTCCTGTAGAAATAGACATAGTGTAATATTAGTATCGCGGTTAGCATTTTTTAAATACAATTGATGCATTTCTTAATATATATAATGTGAATATTTAAATTTGTTGTACGTTTACTAGTACACCTTTGGTTTTTTTATCGTCGTCGAAAAAACATCAAAGGCAGATTACGAAGACAAAGTAGGAAACGATTAGAGCTCATTTATTATATTCAATTTATAAAAAATATCACAAATAATAATTGTGCTTTCGTATGTGGCCCAAGTATATAAAATATGTATAATATCAAAAGCTTTTATTGAGATGATGACAAAATATAAATATGTACTTTAAAATGTTTCTCGATCTCTACGTAAACTGTATTACACTTAAAGAATTTTATCAGAGAATGGACCATATTATTAATTCCATATTGTTCTAGAGCCAGGGTATATTATAGATTCGGGCTCATTACTTGTTTAGATAAGTTAAGTAAAGTGTTAAATTAAAAGGCAATAAGGCGTATATTTTACATTTTTTTATTAATAAGAAAGAGACAAATAATATACAAAAAGTGCTTACTTGCGTTGTTTATTCTCAATAACCTATCTTAATTTTGTCAACTGTTGTTATGTTATTTTGTGTACAAAAATTAAATAACTAACATACAGTCGAATTGAGAACCTCCTCCTTTTTTGAAGTCGAATAAAAAACGAATACCATTCAAATAAAACATTTCGTTTAAAACAGTATTAATGTAGCTTGTAACATGAGGCAAATATTAGTGTTATAAATGAAAGAGTGAGTGTAATGGGGACATCTTACTTTCTCTTTCACACACGCCAAAGTTTAAGTTAAGCCTAGTGACGTCACTGGTTTTGTTTTGCATCCTTTTACTTTTACTCCCACTACAAGATTGTTTAAATCTGCATGGATTTAAAAAATCGTGGTTGGTAAGATTTATTATGTGGATACCTTTTGATAATTCCAAAAAAAATCAGTCTTATAACCTTTTAGTGGGTTTTATTAATTTATACCGGGTATCTCAAGACTGCTACCGAAAACGAAGCCGGGTGGTAGTTTTAGTGACTACAAACACAATGCAACTAAAATTTTCGCAAAGAAACGCGACAATTATTTTTTATGATTTTTTTAAATATCGTCATTTTTGGGTGGTAAATCCGTAGTTTTTGCTAAAATAATAATTTAAACACTTTTATACCTAAGGTTATTTATAAATAAAAGGGTATACACTATTATTTTAGGAAAAAATGTATTTAACACCCAAATATGGTCATAGGAAAAAAATAAAATAAAAAAATTGTCGCTTTTTTTTTGCAACTTTTTCTGTTGCATTGTGTCTGAAGTCGCTTAAACTACCACCCGGCTTCGTTTTCGGTAGCAGTCTTGATATACCCTGTATGTCTCTTCATTGTACAAAACTATTGTAGCTACACTTTTCATTTCACGTTTTTCTAATAATCCTTACAAACATAAACTTGGAAGGTATTTTGAATTTGATTTTTTCAAATGAGCAGCTTTATTGCACCAGGCAAAATTAATTTAAATTAATAATCTTTTGGCAAAAACCCATAGAAACCATTACAGTCAATAAATAACAAAAAATGCTCTAAAATAAATTTTATTAGTTACTGTACAGACGCATCTATTTTGACCCCGTCGAGTCTGGCCCACACCCCATCTCCGCTGAAATGATACTTCTTCTCAATCTCATACAACACCAGGCTTAGTATCTGCTCGTCTGTCAACGCCTTGTATTTCACATTGTTGTAGTTTGCATCTAACGTGTTTCCCGATACACGTTCCCCTCGCCGTATACTTATGAACATATTTATGTATCGCTCGACTTCGTTACTGAAAAAAAAGTTAGAAATCGATGATAACATTTTAAAGGTGAAGAGTTTATTTGTATGATTTATTCTTACGAACAGTTCGAATTGAAAAAAATATGTTAGTGTTCCATAGCCCATTTAGCGAGAAAGGCTATATAACTATGGCCAAAAGGATCGATGCATCAATGAATTATGCTTCATAATCTGGAAAATGTATTCTCTGGTAATTTTTGGTTTGAAATGGAGTAAGTATATATTTGTACCCAGATGATGCTAGACAGGATCTAAAATAGGTTTATAAACTGTCCTAAATCTCCAAAATTAAAAAAAAAACTTACACCGGATACAACAATAACTGGCAGTTATTAAGTATAATTTGATCATTAAAACTCTTCTTGAGGAACATTATGTTCTGATGTATGACTTGCAAGGCGCAGTGCAGCCAGTACTTGTGTCTCCTCAGTTGTTTCAACACGGTCTGTACGGAGGCCGAGTCGCTCGCGTCGGTGTGACTGGCATCCGTGGATAGAGACGTGCTTATTAGTATCGCTATATCCCGTCCGCACACTTTGTTGCCGAAACTGCTGATGTAACTGGAAAATACGTTATAAAAATAAATTAATTGTGTTTTATTTGGTTTTAAGATGGTGACGTCACAATCTATATTGTGCGTGATTATATGGAGATTAGGTAAATGCCCTCAGTAGCAAATTTTACATATTTTTGATTTGAATTAATTTTAAATGAATATGTAATTATATTTAATCTACATTTTCGAATACGTAACCTTTTGTAACTTTCTTAACAGCTGTGTTGTAAAAGTTATGTGTATTTTGAGTATTGTATAAAGTCGAAATTACAGAAAAAAACACATAGATACCATTTAGCAACACTTTAAAGAAAAATAAGTTAAAGTGACACTTACTTGTTAAAAACTTTGCTCGAAGCCACTAAAAGGTTTAAGCTGTAGCATTGTTTCTTAACAGCTTGAATTTTATTCAATCTACTTATCATTTTGTTCTTGTGCACCACCATGGACAAAACCTGAAACAAAATATTATATGCACATTACTATTATACTCATAATCTGACAATATGGCTGGTTCTTGGGGAAGTATGTATGCGAGAACGCAGGACAATCTCAATACTGGTGTTAAATAATTTAATTTTATTATTATAGTTTATACATACATATTCGTCACGTATATATCCCATAGGGGTGGGCAGAGACTACAGGCTGCCACTTTGTTCGATCCTGACATGCCACTTTCGCTTAATCGACTTTCATTAACCTCTTCATAAATTCTCGTTACTTTTGACCTGACCCTTGTGGAGGGTATCACCGATTTGGATGGTGTATGTTCGGTGAGTTCGACCCCTACCGACTCTTCCATCCACACTCGCACTGCATATTAGCTTACCATCGCAATATTCTTTTGTCAATTTTCGGCACAAAATCCTCTTGAATTCCACAAGTTTTTCATCACTACGCTATTTCGCACTCTGTCACATAAGTTTGTAATATTGTTAAATAAAGGCTATGCTGATATTATTATTATATTATCATATCACTGAAATTCGTGGAACGCATTGGTAACCGCTTGCTACTACTAACTGGACAGTATCACAGGTTCGAATCCCAGAGTACACCAATGATTTTTTTTGAGTCTTAGGGCCGAAACTGCGTTAAGCGGGCACGGGCGCGGTTTCATACAAAAGTGCTCCGTCGCGGGGATCCGCGCGGGCGTCCAGCACGGGGACGCGCGTCACGCACCCGCGCCGCGGGGCCCGCCTTCGTGCGTCGGAACCCGTCGCGGGGGCACGCGCGGTAAAGCGCGCGGTGTCCGCCAGCGGTAACATGACGGTGATGGCATAGGGCACCGAGACGTGGCCTCTCACTTTGGACTTCATTAGAAGGCTCAAAGTCACTCAACGAGCAATCGAGAGGTATGCTCGGTATTTCCCTACGAGATCGACTCAGAAATGAGGAGATCCGTAGGAGAATAAAGGTCACCGACATAGCGCAAAGGATTCTATAGATGATTCATAGCGAAAGGTTCTAGAGTGGAGGCCACGTACAGGCAAGCAAAATGTCGGCCGCCGGGTACAAGGTGGACGGATGACCTGGCTACATTTGCAGGAAGTCGCTGGATGCAGGCTGCTTCCAACAGGTCGATGCGGAGACCGTTGGGGGAGGCCGATATTCAGCAGTGGACTTCCTGTGGCTGAGATGATGATGATGATGAATATACTTGAGCAAAAATAAAGATTTTTTACTTAGCGCAATGTTATTGCCAGCCTTTCCGTTGGTGATATGACTGATACAGATTTTACCCTTAAGTTGTTGACCATCAAATATGGTTCCAGTTTCGAAGATAATTCGCCATAGACCGGTATCGAAACTTTAAAATATTTGTACAATGAGTTTTCATTTTCTCTTAATTTACTGAACTTTACAACAAATTCTCCGCCTAGCAACCTAAATTCAATTAACAGCCTTCCTGGCTGTCGTTTTTTTTTTTTTGCTAGTCGTCGTTTTGGTATGTAATAATATATTAAGCTCTCCATCGACACGACTGTACATGCACACCTTTAAAATTGAACCAGCGACACTGCGTAAATCCGGTCTCCGCGACGGGTACCCGCGACGGGGACCGTCGCGTTCTCACGGAGCCCGCCCGCGTGTCCACGCGAGGAAACGCGCGACGGTTGCCCGTCGCGGGCGCCCGCTTAACGCAGTTTCGGCCCTTATGTGTCAATTGACACGCAGTTTATGAGTAACGATTATTACTTAGAATAATAACAAAGTTATATAACCTGCGGTAAAAGAAAATGTAAGATATATTTTTAACTTACCCTGGGATTAGTTGCTAATACTTGATACTCTTTTAAATTCCTCAATTCATCGAGACGTTCTCTGACAGTCTTCGGCTGCATGCAATATATTCTGAAACATCGCCTTTGAGCCTCTAGTGGTATCCTGTATTCCTGAAATAAAGTATGAGAGTAGGTGACTATTATGTTAATAATGTCTGGACATTAATTATAGTTAATATACAAAACACTAAACAAGACTGCCTCGGTGGCGTAGTTGTATTACGGTACGGTTACAAAGCTGAGGTCTCGGGTTCGAATCCCGGGTTGGGCAAAGTGATATTGGATATTTCTATTCAGTATCAGCCCAGAGTCAGGAATTTGTGCCCGATATGGCGATAGGCCCGCCACCTATCACATTGTGGGACGGAACATACAAGGCGAAATGTGGGTGCCCTGGCACCTCTGCCTACCCCTTCTGGGAACAAGGCGTGAGTTTATGTATGTATGTATGTAATATACAAAACAGTCATATAGATATCATATACATAATCAAATACACAAAACAGTCATATACATAGTACTGACCCCATGCTAAGATTCGAGTCTTGTGTCGTGGGGATCAGGAATTACGAGAGACTTTTCGATCTCACAAACACCCAGATCAGAAATAAATATCTATCTGCGGATCACACATTTTTTTTATTGCAATTAATGGCTAGACGATCATGCCGTTCGCCTGATGATAGCGATACGACCGCTCATGAACAGCATCAAAACCAAACATCTTGACTTACATAGCAATGCTTGGCATTCCACAGTGCTCGCTATCCTGAGACATGAGATATAAAGTCTCAATATGTCCTGTAGTTACTCGGTTATATTTGTTTAGTTGCGGGGATCGAATGCGCGGCCTCTCCTATCACAGCTGCTGTCTAACCAACTGTGCCTCGAAGACTATCATTTACATGGATACATTCATTAATAAACTCATGCATTTCTCCCAGAAGGGATAGACAGAGGTGCATTTTGCCTTGTATGTTCCGTCTCATGATGCGATAGGGGACGAGCCCATCGATAATTTGGGCACAAATTCCTGAATATGCGCTGATAATGTATAGAAAAATACAACATCACTTTACTCGACCCGGGATTCAAATTGCAAATGGTTCGACAATAGGTGAAAAATCGATATGAATCGATAGTTATAAGGTGATTAGTTTATAACGATGCAGTAGGCTTTGATTTGTAAGATTTATATCTCGATCAATCTATTGATCGTTCAAGAACGTTTCGTTTTTGTTCTCCGTATCACGTACCAATGCACGATATGTCCAAAACATCCAAAAACTGGGTGCCTTATGCCTACTGAGAACCTAACAAGGTCTAACGAATTTCTATCATCTTCAAACACAGTAAGTTCGCAGCTGAACTCTGGCTTCCTCCATGGTTTTCATTTCCATTGTGACATATTGCAAGTCTGCACCCAAAGACTAAGTGCGTGGTGGCCTGTTGGTAAGGGATCAGACGCGCCAACCTGTTCACGTTGATCGCGGGTTCAAATCCCAGGGTACACATCTGAATTTTTGAAGTCATTTGTGTATTGATAGTCAATCACCACGTACTATAACGGTGAAGGAAAACATAGTCAGGAAACCTGCTTACTGTAGCGATTTATAAGAATTTCCATGGTATGTAAAGTCCGCCAACCCGCATTAGGCCAGCGTGGTGGACTATATAGCCTAACAACTCTCAATTGTACTCTCGATTGGGGTGGTGCCCTGTAGTGTGACGTACATATCGCTCATCCAATAGAACAACGACGTAATTACAATGATGAAAATGTTTGATTGTATTATATGTTCTTTTAATTCTTGGGTTTTCGCACGAAATTGTTTTGAATTACGTTCATAGTAATTATTTTATGTGTGTATATAAAATAATTAAGATTTCATCGAAATGATTGGAAATACATTCTATTATTAATAAATTTTTAAAAATTTCTTCCGAAAAAAATCTAAAACGTAATTACGTCATTGTTCTTTTGGATGAGCGATATATGGGCTGATACAATACCCAAAGTCTTTTTACATTTGCGTCGCATGTTAAAAAAACTTTCCACGTAGTACAAAGCTTCGCATGAGAACAGTGAGTGCACGGGATGTGTAATATCATCCTATGAATAATATGTGCGCGTCGTTCTCGGAACCGCGTGCATCGGTTATTATCTCGTTGGCATTGTGCGTCAGACGTGAGCACTCGCTACTGTACTTAGTAGCGTATGAGTACCTACAATGCATGACGGTTGAATGCACCTTGAATGGGCGTGAAAAACATCTAAATATCGGAAGGTCTTAGTTTATTATAACATACATGCATAAAACACTTTTATTCCCGAAAGGGTAGGTAGAGCTACTTTGCGTCTTGTTCCATCTGTCCGACGATGTGTTAGAGGGCGAGCCTACATTAAATAAATAAAGAAAATAAATACACCCAACAGTCACATACTGTTCTACGAGAGACTTTTCGGCCTCACAAAAAATTGTCTTAGAACGGGAATCGAACCCACAGCCTCTCGTTTCACAGTCGACATCTAATCAAGCTGCGCCACTGAGGCTGTCAAATAAACTCAAACATTGGGCACAGATTCCTTACTCCAGGTTGATATTGAATAAAAAAATCCAATATCACTACGTCTGACGCGGGATTCGAATCTGAGACCTCAGCTTTGCAATCATTCTGTAGTATAAATACACCACCGAGGCAGTTTAATGTTGATTATCAAAAATGTATTATTATATTGAATATTTGCTTTTATTACTGTGCATTGAAAGTAAGTACATAATATGTATTTACTAAACATATTATGTTTAGTTGTGTAATTAGGTAGGTACACATAATTGTCGCTAGGTGCCCTCCTCTGTTCTCGCCAGCACCAATTATTCAAATTAATATAATTTATAATTATAGATCAAATCATAATGAGATCGAGTTATCAGCAGGCTATGTACAAAATTATCGATTCGGAGCAAAAATTCAGGATTGAATTTTCAATTCAATAAAACATTAAATTTCCAAGGGTTAACGCATGAGAATGTAGGTATGTTATAACACGGGTACTTGATGGGCCACAAGGTAGGGATGGGCAAATGGAAAAAAATATCGATATTTATCGTATCGATATTTTTCAAATATATCGATATATATCACCCAAAAAATATCGATATTTCGATATATCGATATTTTTTGCCCAATTTGCAATTATTATAAAAATTGCCAAAATTATCGAAATTTTAAAGCAAATACACATCTGGCTATTTCAACATAAGTTATTATTTAAAAAAAAATCGAATTGCTCGACATAAAAAAAGAAACAAAATAAAAAAAAAAACATTATCCAACACAGTATTTGTTTGATATTGACATCAGGAGCACTCTTTGTTTGATGTGTTCCCCTGTTAATCTGCTCCTATCATTTGGCACAGCCAAATTTACCACTGAAGCTACTCTTTCAGATTACACTGAAGATGCTTGACAAATCAAATATTTTAGAGCGATATCCAAGAGAACCGGCGCGGCGTGAAATGTTGACAATTTACCCAGAACTATATTGAATCAGATTTTCTTTCTAAAAGTGGTTGGTCCAAATACTGCTTCAGTTCATTGGGGACACAGCTACCTCTGACGAACCTATGCTCAGATTTAATAATATCCCATATTTTCTAAATTTAAGAAATCGGATTGGTCAAAAACATGATGTGACGCATGAGCAGACAGCAGAGCTTAAAAAATATATCGATTTTGATATATGAAAATAAATATCGAAAATTGATATATCGCGGGAAAAAATATCGCTAATTTATATCGATATTTTTCTAAAAAAATATCGATATTTTGATATATCGATATTTTTTGCCGAAGCCTACCACAAGGTTCAACATGTGTGACAACAGTGATAGCCAGGCCGGTTTAACTCGGGCATAAAAAGTAACCCAATTTTCTATCTCGCTTTCTCATATGTCGTTTTCGCCCCATCTCTTTCACTTTTATGAATGTGTGCGTGTGCCGGCGTGCGCCGTGGCCGCCATATTGCCGCCATATTTTTCAACAGTCGATTGTTGTTTAGTTTGGATTTGCTTATTTTATTTTAATTGCATGTTATTTCATCTGTTTTGTAATCAGTAACGTAAATATTTAACAGTACAAACGTGATATAGTTTTGTTTGTGTAAATCGTATCTAAAAACTTGTGATTTACGTGATAATTATTAATTTTAGTTATGTGTTTTGTTCCCGAGTGCACAAACGAAAAAAACATAGAAATATCTGTGCAGCCTTCACAAACAAAATATACAAACACTTTAATAAGTGAACAGCTATGTTGGCGGAGCAAGAAATACCATATTATTGAAAAACATAAATCTAACCTCATCTGACTTATTGAAGGTAAATATAATAATTTGTTATTCCGCTGTGACTGGCTGTGACCCTATTTCTAGTTTAATCTGCTACAGGAATATAAGAAATAACAATGAGTTGAAATAAATACCTATTAAAATACAGATTTATTAGATCTCTGAACATGTGATAAGGTTAACTTTTTGTTAGTGTCTAGAGTGATGGATTAAGTAGCCTTACTCCTCTCATTCGTACTCTCGACTGTAGAGGAGGCTCATGTTCTGCAGTGGAAAGTATATGAGTCGACCCAGTACAGTACAGTGCAAGATTAAAGCTATTGTCAGTAAAGGTATTTCCGAGTTCATAACATATTAATTGATAGTTATTCAAAGTTTTATGATTACATGTATTTAAAGTCAGGAAAGCAGTCAACTTCAACAGATTGTGCCCTTATAATAATTATTTTTTAATTAATTGTTTTATAATTTCTAGGCTAGACTCGGGTCAAATTTCCAAGCAATTCGCAGGCAAATGGGTTCATCGTTGGAAGTACAAAGAAAGTCTCTACTGTGTCTGCAGGATCATTACACTGTAGGTTTATATGTTAATATTGGTGAAGATTAAATCACAACAGAAGTAATTATGTATGTCCATTAATAATCTGTTTATAATATTTATACTTCTTGATATAATAATTAAAATTCTCATAAAAATGCATTTGCTAAAGATTTTTGTTATATTTTCAAATCCAGTGCAATGCAGTAGTTTATTAAAGTATATATGACAGACCTACATTGTGCATACTATAATAGTAATAGCATTAACATTCTTTAAAATGACTATACTCCAAACATATTTTATGCCTATTCCTTTAATATATTATAATAATGAATCAAAAAAGTTTTAGTATTTAGCTGTCATGCATTGAATGTGTTCCATGATTTGACTAATTATTATTTGTTAATTGATAGCTTATTTTAATTATGTATGTCTTGTTTTTGCTTTTCAATTTCTCCAAAAGTAAGCCAAATCGTTTTCTTTGTTGTTTACTTTATATTAATTTTGTCTTGGATAAAATTTACAAACAAAGCAATCTTGTGCTGTGTCATGGTATTGTAAAATATAATTTGCAATAATTAGTTTTTGCATTTAAATTTTTATTTGTCAATGTTTATTTCAATTCTGTAGTCATGTTCTTAGATTTGGCATTGTTTTATTGTTCCTAAAATAAAGAAAATTGATATTTACAAATTGGAAATGCTTAAATGAATCTGAAGATGTA
The DNA here is from genome assembly GCA_023078785.2 of Hyles euphorbiae. Classification (NCBI taxonomy): domain Eukaryota; kingdom Metazoa; phylum Arthropoda; class Insecta; order Lepidoptera; family Sphingidae; genus Hyles; species Hyles euphorbiae. The sequence continues at coordinate 11,707,459 of CM041043.1, forward strand.
TAAAAAACTATTGTAGGTATAATATTCATTAAGATAAGAATGTTAAAATAAAATCAAATAAATCAAAGAATATATTGTTGAGTAAAGGTTTCGAATTATAACTTGGTTTTATTTGTTATTTTCATTTTAAATCCAAATATTTAAACATATAAGCATGAAATCCAAATAAAAAACCGGTAAATTTTCGGTAGTAAAAATCGGATTGCTGAAAATTTAACGTACATCCCTAAATATTTCAAAATCGGTAATTTCGGTAAAGTACCGATTTCCAGCTCTGGTGCGAAACGCATCTAAATATATATACGTATAACTTGCGAAAGAGATGGCTCAAATACGATGAACAAAATTCTTAAATACTATTGGTCAGTGACAAAATTATCAATGAAAAGAAAGAAAGATCCGATGAAGATTGAATGAATTATATATGTAGAAAAGAATGTTTGGTTTCGTTGTGTGAGTTTTCATAACGTGTTAAAAAATTTGTATGGAGTTGGCCGTCTGTATTTTTAGTCGTCTGTGGTGATAGCCTATGTGGTGCTGTTGGTTAGACCAGGTTAGACGCTGGCTATGAGACGAGAAGTCACGTGTTCGATCCCCGCATCGAGCTAAATGTTTGTATGATTTTTTCGTAGTTCCGTATACCCACGACACGAAGACTTTATTTTAGTGTGGGGTCACTCTATATATGGCTTTTGGGTGTATTAATATAAATTGCGGGCCAACCACAACAGACAACAATTATGACTAATCTAATAACATAATAAGTGCAAACAATAATTTGAATTGCAAATGTATACGAGTAGTGGCAATGACGAACTAGCTTATGGAATATTTATAAGAAGCAAAAACATTACATACCTCCAATAAATCCCTTATTTGCAGCAGCGCATTGTAATTATTCTTAAGTATGGCAGGTTCTAGTTTGATGACTTCTCGTATGTCTACGCCAGCGAGTGACGGCACATTCTCAATTATCAGCTTCGTATTAATAGGGTCAGATGATATAATGAAGCCATTTCTTCTAACACTTTTGAGGTCAAATTTGATTTCGTTCAGAGCTATATGCAGTGCAGACTGGATGTCCGACATGGGCTTATGACGTAATGGTAAATAATTACGACAATAGTTTTCAAATTCCTCGCTTGTGATTGATAATCTCCATTTGAGGTATTTTTCTAGAACACTCATGCGAACTTTTACTGTAATTAAATATTACATTATACAGGGTGGTTAAAATATGATTTTCATTACAATCAACAAAATTGATGATTAAATAAAAATACTTATACATTACTAAGGCTGATAAGCAATAATGGAGGTATTACTACTAAAATTATCAATTTCTATGATAGTTTAGGGAGCTTTATCACACAAGATACCAATCCCAGCAGTGGCCCATATGGCTGATATATTTATCACCAGCAAATGGTTTGAACTTTGAATTACTACAGCCTTCAACTTACATATGCTTGCATCTACATCCGAAAAATTTTGCAAGGTCTTTTCATTAGCTGGCCAATCGTGAAGGGAATCAATTAGAGCTTGTTCCAATTTAATATCTGATCTCATTAGTCCAACCTGTTTCAAATGAGCTATAGACTTTGTCTTCACAATAGTATGATACCTAAAATAAAAAGTTATGTCATTAGTACTTATGTCATTAGTCTTTGACTTCTAAATTACGAATCTAACTAGTTTGGAATGATGTTTTCAAAAAAAATTAAGAATTTTTTGATTTTTATATCATCATTCCAATAATTGAGTAAACAGGTCCGCTGATGGTAAGTGAGTGAACCTTGGCAGTGATGCCATCCGTGAATATGCTCCCTGAACAAACCACATTGATCTCCTGCAAGATCTTTATTATGGTTTTGTAACATTAAATTGTCTTTTTATTGCAACAGTTTTTACTTATGAATTCATAAATACATCTTTTTTTAAAGTACTCATTTTGATAACTTACTTAATAATATTCTTAGGTTCAATTCTAATAAAGCCACATTCCTTGAGTATTTCTCCATAGTTATCCATAGTGATGGGGTTCATTGTGAAGACATGAATATTCTGACAAGCATCTAGAGCTGTGATATCAAATTTCTTCAGTATTTGCAAAGTGTATTGCAGGCGATCATGACTAAGATTTTCTAAATTCACATATTTCTTTCTTAATTTTTCTAGCTGAACTTTTGATATTGACTCGCCTGGAAACATACTACTAAATACATATTAAGTGATAAACTAGAAAATATCTTAGTTACAAAATAAAAGTAAACAAAGTTACAGTTTAAAGTAATACTGCTCTTTAAGCATATATGATACAAAAACAAAATAACTTGAATGAAATTATTTTTTATTGTCCCCCTATTACAACCATCCTTCAAATGGTTCTAAAACAATGAAAGTATCATTACCTAATACGAAGCGACTTGTATAGAATATTAATAGTAATTGATAATAAAGGGAAAATCTAAATATACTATTTTGAAAGTAGAGAATACCATGAGAATACCTGTGGTTTTTTCATACAAGTCCAAAAACGGTACACCGTGATAAAGTCTTCGGATTGTTGATCTGTATAAAACAATGTGACTTCCACATAAACTCAATAGAGGTCCTATATTTGTACCCATACTAACAGGATAATAATTAAACTTTAAAATATATAAACAAAAACATAACCTAAAACGACATTGTTTTGACCAACTTCAAAGATCAACTTGGTATTTTAGTGATGCACCATGGTTCCCGATTGCAATGAATAAATCACCATACCGAAACGAAGATCCGAATGTTTCCGATATTAAAGTCCATAGTCAATTTGACTGTTTTGTAAATAAAAATTTAAGGTTAATGTGTGCGGCGATAATGTTTTTTTATTTAGAATAAATTTGGTTTTACTTAACACAAAAAATAAACAATATTTATGTTTAGTCATGATTTCCTTCAGAAATGTTGACCATATCATTCATAGTATTTAGTATTATGATCAGGTGCAAGGTTATCTCGGTACCCCAGTTGACCGAATTAAGAAACATTATTTTTCGGTCAGTATCAGCCTATGAACAACTATTGCACATCACTACATCATCGATAGCTTTTTTAAACTCCAAGAAGCTTATACCCAAATGGAGATTGCATTCCGTATATAAAAGTGAAGCACAAAAATTTGACCTCGAATGACGTTGCGACTGATTGCTATCCTTTTCTTTCGAGTGACAATGAATGAACAAAAAGTCATTTTCATTCATTGTCACTCGAAAGAAAAGGATAGCAATCAGTCGCAACGTCATTCGAGGTCAAATTTTTGTGCTTCACTTTTATCACAGATCACTCCCAATAGATACCGCATAATGTCAAATTTGTTTGAATCCAAAAGTGCCAATTTAGGTTACGAGAGCGGGGAAGTGAGAGACGAGGTAGCGGCTCGTAGTGATGTGAACAAAATATTATTGTATAAAACTATATCGATAATATTGTCGATGGATTAAAAATAACTATTTTACGGATTTCATTTTTATTAAATTATTACGACGTTACACTAAAGTGTGGCTATATACAAATTTTGCAACTAATGCCAGGATGAACTTTCGCTAGCCAGATAATAATAAACTTTGCCATTTTCGACACAGGCGTATTAGATTCAGAAATCACACAATTTATGGTCAAATAACAATCTACGCGGTTATTCGTACTCGGAAACTAAAAATGAGATCTAATTAGGTAGATTGTAATAAAAATATTCTCAAAACTTTTCTTATATGGTTGTAGAAAACATTATATTTCATGTTATACGTTTGTTTAGATGTGAGCTGGTACAGTTAAATTTATTTTAAAAGCAATTGTATCAATGACGAAAAAGTGAAAATTGGAAATTATTTTACGTATTTGTACTAATATCGACATTAATTAAAATGCATGTGACCGCAACACTATTGTGAAATGTGTTAGGAGAAGCGTTTCCATGGCGATGCGTAAAAAGGACATGCATACAATTACAGTAAGGAGCGAAAGAGATAAATGCAAAGCTAACCATTATAAATTGAGCTGTGTCACACGTAAAATATAAGAAATATTTTACCGATGTAAACTTATACCATCTTTTTATTGTAATTGGATGTCCTGCTATTGCTCCCACACCACTTGAAACTGCACGTGGTTATATTTCCATATTATTTTATAGACGAAATCCATAGGAATAAACCGTCAAATTAAATAGACATATTTTATTTCAAGGACACTGACAGGTCAAAGACGTGGTCGCTACTGACGTCGCTCGTAGTTCCACAGCGCATCCTACATGCAAAAGCATTAAAGGCATTACACGCGTCAGTTGCCTGTAATGTGGTATCTATTGGGAGTGATCTGTGACTTTTATATACGGAATGCAATCTCCATTTGGGTATAAGCTTCTTGTTAAACTCCTTTTCTATTATTTATGTATCATACAGCCTATTGTAAATATAATGTAACTTAAGATTTTAGATGTTTAAATTGCAGTAATTAATAATTTAAATAAAACAAACCATTGAAAGTCTCGTTTTTAGAATAGGATCACAAAATTTGGCTCAAAATATCTTGACTCTCATTGTAAGGGAAATTAATAAAAAGTTTGAGTTTTGACATTTATAATTTCAATTTGCGAATTTTGTTATAGAAAAATGAAAATTTGGAAACCAATTTATAATGTAAATATGAATGAAATATGGCATTTCATTTGATAACTTAAACCCGAATATACAGTTTGTATTCAACACTCGTTGTTTCGTTTATTAATAGCGCTATTCGTATATTTTTTTGGTTAATTATCGGCTTTAATAAGATTTCAAATGGATTGGTCTGCGGTTAGAAATCATTTTAAACAGACTTGGCTTACTACAATACTTAGTCTTCTGTTATTTTGTGGCGTTACATATTTCCTATTATGGGCTGAGGTGAGTTTGATTGGTACTAGTCATAGTGTCCTTGATGTGAAAAAACTTAGCCATAAAATACTACGTTATTCTTACTTTGTTCTTTTTTCCTCGATAGAGTCAGACAATTCAAAGTAATTTAATGCTGGAGGAGCTTATGTCAGCGGCGGAAAGCATAGATGTTCACTCAGAAGATGAAGCTCTGCGATATGAGGGAAGGGTTGTGCACATTGTGGGGCCACTGCGTATCCTGGAACCTATATCGGAGCCTGATTACAACATACATGTCCAAGCTGTGAAGTTAAGGAAAAGAGTCCAAATGTACCAGTGGATTGAGGAAGCTACGTAAGTAAACTAAAGAGCAAATGAATTTCTTCGATTTGATAATAACCATGATTGTTATTATTAGTGCAATTTGATTTCAAAGTGTTGATAAAACATGGAAGACAAACACAAACAATCTATTATAATTCAAGCCGAGTCCAGCTAGTTTCTGTTGAAATCTTAAGGGATGCCTTTTGAACAACAGTAGACATTGCATAAATGATGGTGACATTACAAATAATTAAATATTTCTAGGGAACAAGACAACTTCTTAAGTGAGCCAGCGGAAGAATCTCAGAAAACCTACTGGTACCATAAAGACTGGAGAGACTATATAGTGGACTCATCCCTATTTTATATTCGACCTGGTCATCACAACCCCACATCAATACCACTGTTCAGTGAGACACACATTGCTGAGAATGTCAAAATTGGGTGGCTTTACCTGGGTATGTAATAGTATGAAATGACTATATTGACGCAGGAAAGCGATTTTATCATATCTCTAAAAATGCAATTTTACACCAGAACTAAAAAAAAATATTTAAAAATGGAATAACCTCTAAACTAGAATACTTAGGAATACCATTTTTTAATAATAACATTTTTAAATAATACCTTACATTTTCACGAGGAAATTCAATGCATTTTTTTTTAAATAAATAATGTATAAAACGCATATATGCATTTATTGAGTTATGACAAAATTGCTATCCTGCATCAATATAGTGCTATATGTACAGTAAAAGCTCTTTATTCGCGGGGTATGTGTTCCGTAATTATGCCGCGAATAGTGAAAACGCGAATGAAGGAAGCGCGAATAAGGAGCTTTTATTGTATATGATTTTACAGATCATTTTATCACATTGGAATATAAGATTATCATTATTTATTGCTATTTTCTACAAAAAATTTGACTATAATTCTATATTTTACTTTTTATAACTTCTTCTTCTTCTTTCTTTAAATGATAAATGGCTCCCCCGTGGAATTGGAGATTTTGCCAATGTCAAGTTGTTTGTTTGTTTTGTAGTAAAGATTATTTTTGATACAGGTAGAGAGGTTAAATTCATAATTGATGACGGGTAGCATAACAGATACGAAATTTTTAAAAAAAGGCTCTGACCATATAATTATGATATTAGTTAGGTTAGTGCTAGTATTATAAGACTGCCATGAGCAGTGTGGGAGAAGAAGTGTTAACAAGTTAAGAAGTTGACCATAGAAGCATGTAAACATACAGCGGACCACACCTATATTATATATTATGAAATCTAGGAAAAGAAGGAAAAGGATTTATAAATACATGTTATTGAGTTTTATAAATTTACACAAACTATATATGAAATGAGAAAAAACACATGTTAACATAAAAGTTAAGTTAACCGGGCGGGGGATACCAGGTGGGAGAATTTCGTACAAAGGAAATAGTACTCTGGGGCATTCCAGTAACATGTGTTCCAAGGTACCATCTTCAACACCACATTCACACAGAGAATGATCGCGAATACGTAACTTGGCTAGAAATACTGGGGTACACACATGGCCTAATCGCATACGAATGATTGTCGATGTAACTTTTTTATTAATCTTCTTGAAAATGAAAAACCAGGGCTTCTTTGGTATGTAGGGTTGAATTGAACCATAACGAATGCCTTTAACATATCTAGTAGACTGCCAACTTTCGTCCCAAGCCGTCATGAGATTTAATTTGGTGTAATATAGAAGGTCTCGGGGATAACACTCTTTGTAAGTTAACCTTCCCGAAGAGATGGCATTACGCGCACATTGGTCTACAAACTCATTATGGGATATGCCAGAATGACTAGGAATCCATGCTAGCACCGTTTGAATACCAGAAGTATGGCATAGTCGTAGAGCGTCTTTTATTTTTAATGTGAGGTAAAAAGATGTTTTGTTAAAGGGGGACTTAAGAATATCATGGAGGAGACTGGAGGAGTCGGAAAAAATTATGGATTTATTTATGCGGTGAGAGAGAACAAACATAATTGCTTCTAAGACAGCTATTGCCTCACCGGTAAAAATAGAGGTAGCAGGAGGGCATTTATAGTTAAGAATAACCCTTAATTTTGGAATCCATGCAGCAGCACCTACGAATTCATCTGCAGAAAATTTAGAAGCATCCGTAAATAAGGGAAGCCAGCCTTCCCAATTTTCAGCAAGAATTCTATTAAATTGGGTATTAGCATTTGTGTCATTTTTTTGTACGCCAAAGTTGAGAATTATTTGGGGCTTAAAGAGCAATGTTTCGAATGGGAAGGTGTAGGGAAAATGGCAAGGTGTGCGGAAAAGCCTGAAGGATGAGAATTTTTGATAGCTGTTAATAAGGAGAGGAGCAGTCTTGTTAAACCAGTACCTGGAATTATGGATCAATTGAGAAAGTGAATTTAATTTGTCATGTAAAGGATGGGATGATAACTGGAGGGTTTTACAAAGATAGCGATCGCAGAGAAATTGCCGACGAAGATAAAGAGGGGGTTCCAAACATTCTACCTGGAGGGCATTTATGGGAGAAGATTTCATCGCGCCACATATTATACGCAGGGATCTGGCTTGTAGTTGATCTATTGTACGAAGAGCCAGTTTATTACATGGCTCTAGTAAGAATGAGCCGTAGTCAAAATGGCTACGTATAATAGCGTTATATAATAGTTTTTGGTTGTAGGGGTGAGATCCCCAACGAACACCAGCAACGGCTCTCAAAACATTAATACCCTTCTCACACTTCTCAGTTACGGATCTTAAATGTGGGACGCCAGTCAGTTTGGAATCTAAAATCACTCCTAGAAATTTAACTTCATTATGAAAGCCAATAGGTTGGTAATTAACTGAAAGTGATATAGGGGGTATGGATCTTTTGCGGGAAAAGACCACAGCTTTACATTTTGGTATGGAGAGAGAAAGCCAATGATCTTGAAGCCACTGGTTGAGGTGAAGTAGCGCAGTATTTAGTCTATTTGCGCAATCCATAAGCGATTTGGAAGAGGTATACAAAACTATATCATCGGCAAATTGTAAAATATTCACTAAAGGGATCACTGATTTATCTAGGTCAGCAGTGTACACATTGTAAAGGATTGGACTTAAAACAGAGCCTTGAGGAAGGCCCTTCCATACAATTCTTGAATTTTTGATGGAACCATTGACACTAAAAATGACCGAGCGCCCTACGAAAAGGTTAAATACAATGTTTATCATCCTCGGCGGGATACTCAGCTGCAGTAGTTTCTGCCTGAGCAGGGGGAGATGAACATTATCATAAGCAGAGCTTATGTCAAGAAATACTCCAATAGCGCTTTCTTCGCAAGAAAATGCTAAGCGGATATCCGTAGTAAGAATGCTCAAGTTATCCATAGTGCTTTTGCCCCGTCTAAAACCATATTGAGAATCGGCTAAAAGCCCTCTGCTCTCAAGGATCCACTCCAATCTATTTTTAACTAGATGTTCTAAAATTTTACATAAGGTTGTAGAAAGGGCAATGGGTCTGTAGGAAGACGCGAGATTAGGATCTTTACCGTGTTTGAAAATTGGTAAAATAATTTGTGTTTTCCAACAATCTGGCAATGAACTATAAAGATAAATATGGTTTATTATACTAAGGAAGAAAATTTTAGAAGATTTAGAAGATCTAGTAATGAAAGAGTAAGGGATGCCATCAATGCCAGGCGCTGAGTCCTGAAGCTTCTCTAGGGTGAAACAGAGTTCATCAAAAGTGAATTGATCATTAAAAGGATCGGAAGAAACAGAGGACAGAAGAGTAGGAAAGCAGTCCGCAGAAGGGGCAAAAGGAGGAGCTATATTGTTAATGAAATCATGAAGCCAGAGATCGGTATTATTTGATGATGCACTCAAGGCATCGCCTACGGAACCACGAAAATTTTTAATTTTTCTCCAAACCAAAGAAGACGGAGAACGAGGGGAAAGCGATTCACAAAATCTAGACCAGCCTTCAGCTTTCTTTTTGGCCAAAAATCTTTTAGATTTCGCAGTAATCTTTTTAAGGGATATAAAGTTCTGGAGAGACATGTCTGACGCAAAACATAACTCAGCAGAGTTGCGGAGTCTTATAATCTCTGAACATTCAGAGTCCCACCATGGGGGCGACGATATCTTACCAGACGAAGAGTTTTTGAGGGGGATACAAGAATCTGCAGCCGACAGTAAAGCACTAGAAAAGGAATTGCATATTGAAAGGAAATTGGTGCATGATACAGGTTCAATAGCAGAAAGTAAACTATCAAGTTTATGTCTGTAGCTATCCCAGTCTGCTTTGGAAAGTCTGTATTTTAGAAGGGGAGCAGGTTTTGGGGTTGGGGGAATAGAAGTATGCCATGTGGATACTATAGGGTAGTGGTCGCTGCCATAAGAGAGAGAAAGGATTGACCAAGAAAAGGACGAAGACAATCCGGAAGATACAAGGGTGAGGTCAACTGCACTAGGGCTGTGGGTAGGAGAAACTCTTCTTGTGGCTGAGCCATCGTTTAAAACACAAATATTTAGGTCGTCAATTAGGTCAAGGAAGGATGATGATAAGGAATCATTGAAGGGAGATCCCCACAGAGAGTGGTGAAGATTAAGGTCACCCATAATAATTAGGGGGGAAGGAATATAATTTAGATGTCTATGGATCTCATTGATTATATGGATGTCTGGATGGGGGATATAGATCGAGACAAAGGTTACATTAAGGGCTCTTACAGCGACCATTTGGAATGAGGAATTATGAGGTAGGAGGGAAATTTGGGAGAAGTTCACAGATCTTTTGATGAGGATAGCACATCCAGCCCGTCCATCGTCTCTGTCATCCCTCAGACAGGAATATCCGGATAACCTAAAAGGTAAACCCGGTTTCAACCACGTCTCAGAGACAGCAAAAACGAGGGGGTTGTACTGATTAATGAGATGAATAATGTCATGTTTTTTGGAGCGGATACTCCTACAGTTCCATTGGAGAAGGTTGAGAGCCATATTGTATTTTAAAGTGAGTAAAAAGCTGTTCCAAAAGATAGAAAATATTAGGGGGAAGGGCATCACTGAACTTAAACGCGATGTTTAGGAGAGCAGACAGGAGTAATTCGATTAGGTTCTCATTTGGAGAAGGGGAAGAGCAAGAGGTTTCAGGTTGGGTTGTATTGGATGGGACTTTGGGGGGGATGGCACAACCGTTGGGTGTAGAAGACGAAGGGGTAGATGTGATATTACTATGCGCTTTCATGTCATAGCCTTTAGGTTGGCTTGTGTTAGCGCGACGTTCGATAAAAAAGGTTTTTTTCCTTTGAATGTTGGGAGGTGGAGAAGGCAGAGATAGAGATGCAGTAGATTTGGGAGGGAGTATATTAGAGGATTTGGCAATGTCGGCAAAAGATTTTTTAACAGGACGGAATCTACGAGATGCTTCCGAGAAAGAAATATTCTCTTCTGACATCACAGACTTTATAGCCTTTTGGCGGGAATGTTCTGGGCAGTTGGGGTAAGTGGCCATATGAGCCCCAGAGCATAATAAACATGTGGAATTATTAATAGAGGCCTGGCAGGTAGATCCTGGGTGGGGTTGGGCGCAGCGGTAGCAACGGGGTTGTGACCTGCATTGGGATGCTACGTGACCAAAGCGGCAGCATTGACGACATTGTATGGTGGGAAGTTGGTACAAAGAGACAGGCATAGACGTGTTAAAGCAGTAAATTCTCTCAGGAAGGAGATTGCCCCGAAAGGTTAGAACCACTGTGGTGGATGGAGTCCACTCCGTAACACCATTTATAATTGATTTTCTATTGAGGCGTCTGGCTTTTAGTATCTCACCATAGGTCTGATGGGACTGGATGCCTGAGACGAATTCCTCAAGGGACCAGTCAGTGGGGACATGCCTGACCACACCCATTCTGCAAAGTTGGTATCGTGGTATAGAGGCAATAAGTTTGTTTTCAGTAATTACATTGGAGTTTATAAAGTTATTTGCCGAATCCGCAGTATTGAATTCAATTGTAATTTTATTGCGACCAAGTGGTTTTATGCTACCAGGAACAATGTTGGGCACTTCCAGTTTAAACAAAATTTTCGCAATTTTGAGCGCCTGAATGGGGTTACCATTCTCTGATGATAAATGAACCACGAATGGTCCCTTATCAGAAGAGAAATACATGTTTTTTTTATCAAAGTCCGGGCAAGTATAGATGTCCTGAATAGATTCTGCCGGAGATTTATTTTTTTTAGGATTATCTATGGGCGACTCCAATGGTCGTTTTATGGCCTTTTTATGTAAACCCAAAAGAGAAGAGCTTTCAACTATATTAGAGTTACCGCCTCCCCCATCTGGGGGAATATCGTCGTCCAGATCCATTTGAGGGTAGAAACAAATACACTCACAAACACAACACTCTTAACTAAAGAAATAAAAACTAAACAAATTTACTACTAATATTACACACAATTAAGTAATAACACTACATATAAAAATAAATAATTAAATGGTACAAAGTAATAGAAAATATATATTTTTTTAAAGAGAACAAACAAAACGCGTGTTTAACCTCTCGCTGTCAAAATGACACCACCCTTTTTATAACTTAAAAGTACATGTTTAATTGCTTTTTTTAATATTTTCAATACTGGTATAGTACTTTAGCTGTGTTAAAATTATAAATTTTATTTAATTCTTAGTATTCAGTTATTTAATTTGCTTCTGAATTGTTTTTGCAGGATTGGATGTGAAGCGCAAAGTAAATGACTACTATGAGATATGGTCTGACTCTAGGCCAGAACGGAGTGATATTAAGCTACATTCTGGATTTTACTATCATGGTGAAAGTGCTTTGGAGCATGAAATAGGGGATCTGCGTGTACATTTTACATATGCTGGACGTGAGGATGATATTGTAAGTTGTTTAAAACCTCCAGGGGAATAAAGATTTAAAATATACACAGATTTACATTGGGAGGTCTAGCAATTAATTTAATTTCTAAACAATTTATACTCTAATAAATTTATCAAATTAATAACAATATTTTGAAATTTTACTCTTAAAAAATTAAGATTTAAATAAAAAAATATTGCTTAAATTAAATACACAATATGTTTTGAGTATTGTAGAAGTTCATGCAGTAAATATATTTTTTCAGTACACTGCAGTGGGTGTTGTAGAAAATGGAGCTCTTCAATCATACAGCCCAGCATCATTTCCATCAGCAGACCCTATTTCAATACTTCGCAAAGGATCTTACAGTATGAAGCAGCTCCATAATTTGGAGAAAAGGGATGCCAACATTCACACCTGGAAGTACAGACTACTGGGATTTGTGCAAGTTTTTGCATCAGCTATGACATTACACCCAGATTGGGTTACATTGTGTAAGTTAAAACTGCTAGCAATTTTTTGTGTGTTATGCAGAAATAAATGACCTAAGATATAGAGATAATATTTAAGTTATTCATATTTAACAAGGCTTTTCCTTTGATAGTAAATATTTTCAAGTAATCAAAATAAAACGAGTCTTTGATACTCTAAGTTTGCTACATAAGAATAAAACCATTTTCTTGTGACCATTGTGATAGACCATTATGATTTTGTTGGTTGAATTATTTATGATAATATTTTTTCATAGTAAAGATGTCGTAATGTATTAAATATTGTTGTTTTAGTCCTCCAATGCCAGTGGATTTCAAGTAACCTGCGTCGCTGTACAAGAGTGTGGGTGAACCTAGTGTTGTCATTCTCTTACACATTGTTCATAATATCCATGCCCTGGTAAGTATACAAAAACTTCATGTATACAGAAAGAATACGTATTTTAAAATATGTAAATCCTTACTTAATTTTTTTAAAATGATATCCAGACTGTTTATTAGATAATGTTGAGGTATTAATTTTTACAGCCTGATTCATAAACAGTTTTAAAACCTGTTTTAGTCATAGAATGTTTTGTCTCTTTCTAACGACTTTTGAATTCAGTTGAGCGAAGAAGACAAAACATTTGATGAATAAAATAGGTTTTAAAACTCTATGAATAAGGACACTAGTCATTGTTTTTATTTGCCTGGCAACAAATAATAGAACTCAGCAGGACTCAGATATAATATAATTAATATTCATTTTCCTCATTAATGTTATTTTTAATCACAGCCATTAAACAAGAAAAAATATTGATTATCATAACGATTTAAATAAGTTGGTGACTCACAGATGACTCACATGATTTTCCACATAACTTTATTTTTCTAGGTTCATCCACAAGCCAACATTCGGAGCGTTGGTTTTCGGCGGGGCTATACTGCCCATACTGCATTACTCCACGGTGTTGACTCGCCGGGAAGTGGCGCCTGAACCCCCGCCCTACACTCGGTGGAACGACGACACGCGCTGAGCAACTGGCACTTGCTCATGCCCTTATACAAATCCCCTCGTATGCCCTCAGTAAGGCTGAGCGTAGGAGCCCGATCACAGATAAACATAACAAACAAAGCTATAAAACTTGATTATCTTACACTTGTGATGTAATTTAACATGTTTGCGCATTCCTTGAATTTGTACATGTTTTTGTTATGATTCTATATGTGGTGGTGATAGAAGTATGTTGCAATTTTTTACTGTTATTTGTGATATCATGTACTTAGATAATTATTATGAGTATAGTAAGAATTAGATCCAAGTTAGTGATTTAATTTAACAGAAGCTTTGTTACTTATTTCTAAGGATTGTTTTTATAGGTGTTATTTGTGTTTAAATTTTTACTGCATTTTTGCCTTTTACTTAACAGCTTATAGTTGAAATATTTTAGCATTCTAATGACGTAGCTTTAATAAAACGCAAGATTAAATATAGTATAGAAATAAAGGTCTGATATAATGTAGTCATACAAAACAACCAATTGATAAAGTTTTTAATCTCTAATAGTAGAAATAGTAAAAATATATACTTCTAATGACTACATAGCCAGTGGCGTAACTACCCCATCGGGGGCCCGTGGCAAAGTTCATCAAAAGGGGCCCTTCGTATATGTAAAAAGAACATTGTAATTTCGTTTTATTTCATATTTTTTTAAGGTGGCCTTTATTTGTAAACGGACCAGACGCGGCTGCCGACATGTTCATGGTCGTCTCGGGATATAATCCCAGGGTACACCACTGAATTTTTGAAATCATGCGTGTATTGTGTGTTTTCAATCACCACGCACTATGATGGTGAAGGAAAACATCGTGAGGAAACCTACATACCAAAGCGATTTGTAAGAGTTTCTATGGTATGTGGTATGGTATTAATTCCTCCAACCCGCACTAGGTCAGCGCGTGACTATTATGAGCTGATACGGTACATTACAGAACTTGTTTTAATGATATGATTTCATATTTTTCACAAATAGAGCCTCGCCACGCCGCGACGATCAATCGCCTCACCTTAGCGATGCAAAACAAACGCTAGAATATCACCCGTTGATCGGTTTTGACGGAATCCGTATGGTCTGTCACTGATCAACGAGTGATCCTCCAGGTAACGGATCAACTGAGCTTTTATGATCCACTCCATGACCTTACAAATCACTGAGGTGATAGCGATAGGGCTATAATTGTGAGGGTCTGACCGATCACACTTTTTGGGGATCGGTTGCACCTTGGCCTCCCTGCAAGATTCACGCACAACTTGCTCGCCGAGCAACCTTGACCTAGTGGACCAGTCGTACTGCGAGTGTTCAAGTCTCAGCACCGTAGGTTATGGCAGGTTTTCAAGCTTTGTGGTAAAGGCTACGAGAAGACTCGACGTAGTTTACCAAATGCTGCCCAGCCCATATACAGCCATCTCCTCATAGTCTGTTCCTCAGTTATTTCTACCTTGTTAAAAGGTCTGTCCCAGGTTGGCATATTTGAAAACAAATTCGAGCTGGTGGCCACATAAAGCGACAGGTTGGATCAAGGTGGTTGTAGGTCATTACTTTAGTTTTGTCAAAGTCAATTTTGTGATCTATTTGCTGTGAAGCTGAAATCAGGTCGTGCAGCATCTGTTGAAACGTCTTCTGCGTTTGTTTATTATTTTATTATTTCTTGTCACTGTCTCATACTAAGGGGCCATTGGGCTAACAGTTTTCTAAATCACAATTCGTTTCACTTCGAGTTTTAAATTTTTTAAATTACACCTGTTTGTTACATATGGGAATTTAATATTTTCCATTATATTACATTGAAACAAAAACAAAACATTTAAATCAAATATTATGGTGAAATGTTTGTCATGTTTAAAATATAGCAAATTATTTATTCTTATTAATTAATTTCGTTATTAATGTTACATTATTCTCTGCTTACGCCCTGTCGGACTTGAGCCCGAGGCCCTATCAAACCGGGGCCCAGTCGGGCCTGAGACCCTGTTGGTACCAGAGCCCTGCCCGGCCGGGGGCCTGTGGCATTTTGCGCACTCTGCCACCCTATTGTTACGCTATGTACAGTGGACATAGCATAAAACAAAGTTGCTTCCTACTGTCCGTCTGTCTCTATGTATGATTAGATTTTGAGGCGGTTTTTTAAAGAGTGATTCAAGAGTAAGGTCCTATATGTATAATAAATATACAGGTGTCCCAGTTTGTAAGAAACATGACATCTATCTTTGTGGAGTAGAATAAAATAACATCTGCATTTAGCGAAGCTGGCATGGGCCGTAAATAATTTAGATGTAAAATTAAATCTGTTCCTTGTATTCAAATAGCTTTAGTATATAAACATAAAACAAGTTTCTATAATTTTACCTGCCAAAGATTTGTTCAAGTGCCAATATTTATAACGATTTATTTGCTAATTATTTTATTGGACTGTCGAAATGTCATTTAATGTAATATTTGCTTTAATAATATTATAAATCGCTGATTTTCTAGTTGTATCGTATAGAGAAAAGGAGGTTCCTGGGTTTCAACTTTAAATCGTGGTGACGTTATCATAGAGCGGCCCCCTATAACAGTAAAAGCTGTCTTCCTATTGGCTGTAGTAGTGTGGCTAATTCTATGTATAAATAACACCCAAATAAATAACACCCAACAGTCACATACATAGTCCTGACCCCACACTAAGATCGAGTCTTGTGTCGTGGGTATCAGGAACTACGAGAGACTTTTCGGTCTCACAAACACCCAGACCCGGAAGAAATATTTGTGGGCCGCACAAACATTTCTCTCGGTGCGGGGATCGAACCCGCGGCCTCTCGTTTCACAGGCAGCGTCTAACCAACTGCGCCACGGAGGCTGTTGTATGAAAAGTTACATATATTAAATTTGCCGGATTTGCAACACAGCAATTCGCTTTCTATAAAACACATCACTATAAATTGAGTGGTTATATATAGTGGTATCTTTCGTGAAATGAAATATTTTCTTGTATCAGTTTGGAAATAAATGGCGTTGTGCGGGAATAAAAACTTTTAGTACCTATGTATGTCTATTCAAATTGATTGGATTTTGTTTTAATATATGCTCTCTTTCTTGATAGAGGCGATACACTTTATTCATTATTGTACGGTATTAAAAATTAAGGAGCAAAAATAAGTCATATCAATAGATTAGCAAATCCTAGTATTATGTATAGATAGATCATATGCTTACAATGTTAACTACGGTTTGAAATATAGCAATAAAATAAATAGATACACCCAATAGTCACATATATAGATAGTCCTGACTCCACACTAAGATTGAGTCTTGTGTTGTGGGTATCAGGAACTACGAGAGACTTTTCAGCCTCGCAAACACCCAGACCTGAGACCTACCAGTCATCTCCTGACTGTGTAGCGACTTATGTTGCTGACTGTACTAAATAACCTCTTCTACTTTCTGATATAAAATACTACCCAATATAATAAATGGTTTTATTTTTCCCTATAACAATTTTAGTACTAAAAAAAATACGTGATACGATGTAACAAAATTTTAAATTCTATTAATTGCATAACAATAAACCAGAAGATATGACCAGCTTGTTTAAGAATCTGAGATTAATAAGCACATTACTAACTACGATATACGTATATTATATGTACAACTAATGAGTGTCTGTTAGTATTGTGGTGCATCGTTTCAAATGTTAGGTACATCATGGTAACATCTGATTACAAAATGTTATTAATTTTTCGAACACGTTGCCGTGTTAGTATATTTATGTAGGTAATGTTGCCTAACATGTACTTAGTAACAATCGATACATTGTTGCGCCATGTTGCTCTACAAAAGGTAACTGCGGTGAGGATGCACCATTAGGCACTACACTAGGATTGAAAGCACTATTGTATATTACTTAAAACAAATGAAATAATACTGCGCATTGTTTTCATTACAATGTCTCGTAAATAATGATCAAATACAAAAATAAAGCACTAATAGTGGCTCAGTTGCTTATATTTTTCTTTCGGAATTTGATATAAGCATGAAACAGCTGTGAAACAGTCTCGAAAGTAGCAAACCATAGCAAACATTGTTCATTTGATGTCATTGTAGAGGGCGTCGTAGATTTTGCAATTGTATTTCACGCAGGCGCATAACATTGTCCGGCAATATCAGCTGATCGCACTCCGCCCATCGGTTTTGGAAACTATCCTAAAGCGTTTTGTAGTATATTTATAACATTTGGAAAATTAATTTAACCAAAATTACAGGTTAATTTTTTACAAGTTACTGAAAAATGTTAGCTCAGTGCGTGTCATGCTTTTAGTGCGGTGTATTGAGAAGTTGTAAGTTTAGCGTTCTAATTGATAGTTAATTCACTGAGTGTATCATGAAGGCTGCTGCGATGTCAGTGTGGGTGTTTATAAACCTGCTCTGTTTCGGAATGTGTGGCTATTTATACCTGATTTGGTCGCAGTACTGGATGTACATAGAGAAACAGAGATTATTCAACAAAACACCAGAGACCCCGCAAAAGACAAGCGGTTCTATATTGAACTATCAGAACTCGTACATTTCTGAAAATTATCCTTCGCGAATATCGTTTAATTCTACGTTAAGAATGGAATCCGTTCATAAAAAGCGCAGATCTGCAGTTGGAGCATTTTGGAATAGCATGGCAGACCGCAAATCAGGCTCACAACAAGGCAATCCTTCATATAATGTAGTAAAAAAGGTCCACGGTAGTCCCAGGTTTCCTAACATACACCAACAAATATTAGAATTCGACACTGACAAATACATGTGCGAGGATTATATTTCGTCAGAATGTGAAGAGCGGACAAAGGAATTCAAAGAGTTATTACTAAAAGAATTTCATAGAGTTCTGATGGGAGATAGCAAAGTGTTCCGGTCGGGTTTGAATTCGCAGAATCCATACGACGTGAAGTATGAGCTTGGCAATCAGAAGGAGAGATCTAAGCAGGAGGTGATGTGTGCGTTGAAGCGTGTGAGAGTGCGGACAGTGTTGGCGAGTGATGAACCCTTCGCGCGGCTCGGATATCGCATTCCAGTCTCCCCGCTGCTGGCCGGCCGCGCCTTCAACACCTGCGCCGTGGTCACGAGCGCGGGGGCCTTGCTCGGATCCCGGCTAGGCGATTTTATAGGTAATCATACAAATGCAAGAATATCGGCATACAATGACTTTGCTGTTAGGTATTAAGCATATTTCCCCAACTATTAATTCTTCACCCACATATACGCTACTTATGAGTCACTACGCGATGACTTAGGCTACGTATGAGTATTCTGCGAATTAAGTACCTGGTAGGTACCTAAACAATTTGGCTTATGTTTAGTAGCCTGTTTACAGTTATGTCCCAAATATACTGCAGGTAAGCGAATAGATAGGTACTTTTTATTATTTATTATGATCGTTGAGTTTCTTGCCGTGGGGCAACAACCTGTAATGAGTGCATTAGTGTTTCACTTGAAACTGAATAAATCATAAGCTGTTCCGCTATTACAAATCCTTTGCAAGGAAGTGGCAGTGATAAGAGATACCATTCTTATTACCTTATACCTACTCAATCCGACATACTTTTCTGATTTATATTTATTTGCAAAGATATAAAAACTAATATAAAAAAAAAGGACGGGTTGCACTCCGGGAGTGCCGGCAGAAGTGAAAACTAGATTATTAACGTTGAGCATGTTTGATATTTTGGAATGGTTAGGGAATAATTTTGCACCAATTGCTTTATCAGTATAAAAGTACTATCATTTATGTGGTAGAATACAATATTCATTTATTGCGCTATCGTACACAAACATGACAATTTATATTACATTGAAAATTTAACACTTTAAAACTATTACAATTATTTTACATTAAAAAGTTTATCTCTCCGAAAAATCAACTTTCATCCATAATTTCAACGACTTTTTCACCATCATCATTACCAGAACTATCATCGCCAATCTCTAAAACTGATACGATAGGTTTATGGTAGCTGAAGTAAGAAACGAACAGTTTTGATTCGAACCTATTTAAATGTCTAATAAAGACCGCATCAATAGTAGTTTTGTATTTCGTTGTGCTAAGATTGCGATCATTCGACATAGTTAAACCAAATTCATTATTTAAAAATTCAATTAATAGTTGATTTTTATCGTCTGCGAAGTTTATGTTGAAATCTCCACTCAAAATCATTGGCAATTCATCAAAGCTTTATAAACTGACAGCTAACTGACAGCTGTCTACTCTCCATCCGTCTTACGCTTTTCGTCTTACGATCAGGTCACGTGTCCTGACGCGAGTTTAAGATTTTATACCCATTCAGAAAAAGTGCTCAACGCCGCTAAAGAAGTTTTCACTTCAAAAAATTGGATTGCAGCAATGATTGTGTGAATAAGATTTATTTTTAATATTGCAGCAATTGGTTATTCATCGGATACGTGTGTTATGCTTAGTAGATGATTGCGGGTGATCGACCGAGTATTGTGCCAGTTATCGGCATCGGATCTTTTCTTTGTGGAACGCATTGGCATGCAAGTGCGGCCTCCTTCGCCGAACACTCCAAATCGTATGCGAATTACACGAATTATTCTTGTCCCTGGGGCTTCACTGATTACTCAGGTATCAATACAGGACTTACCCGCAACAACAATCGTGAAAAGGTTAAATAAATCAGACCCCTAGATTATCGGTCAGATTAATACAAAAATGAGTACCTATTTATAATACCGTACTTCTTTCAATAGTCATATGCGTGAGGCAAATCTATAATTATCGTGCTGAAAAATGCAAGAGTTTTGAAAATATTATCTTAGGCAAAATTGTTATTAATTTATTTAAAATGTTTATTAATATTGATTGAATGCCGATTAATTCGTTTGTTATTGAGTATCAGCTACGTTTTAGTTCTACTTTTTGCATAATATGGTTATCGGTGCAGTGATATGCCAAGTATGAAAGGCTGCACGGCTCGAGCGTGCCGCGGTATGGCCTTACTGGGCCTTACTGATTTGATTTATTCATGTTTAATGCTATCTAGTCTATTTACGCAGAAATGGTAGACGGCTTGATATGCTGATAGGGTGGTAGTTTACAATACATGTAAGTGGCGCCGGCGCTCGCGCGCTTTTCTGTAAAACCAACGCGTTCGCGCCGGAAAATCCAACACGCTCAATCTATGCTAATATCAGATATAAAAGTCCTATCGCTTATTTATTTACATAACATATCTGCTAGTGTTTCAGGGATATATTGTCCCTCAAGTGTGATTTAAGTTTCATTCTTCCTATGCAAATTTGTGTATGGCGAACTATCAACTATGCGAGTTATAAATATTACCGTTAGTAGTTAGAACTGAGTAGTGGTTTTTGTCAACGTAAATAGGCGAGAGCCACAACGCGTAAATGTACCTCGTGGTTACAATAACCGAATGCTAAAGGTAAGTGTCGCAAAGTGATTCATATTTAAGGCAAATCATTTTATTGCATTGTGTTAGTCACTGTGTAACCACAGGACATGTCTTTGTCCTTTCTCAAAAACTGTTGATAACTTTATAGCCCAGACGTGGAAGAGACAATGACACACACTTACTTCCGAGTGGGGAACTTGTATGGATATCATTTGCATATTGCTTATTCATATTTTTATTAGTATGATTCGAAAGGCTTTATTCATTTACAATGTAAATATAAGTTTTTTACAAAACAACAAATTGATTACAGACACGGTATCACGTGCAATGTACGAACTTCGAAATATATGAATAGAAGCTTTCTCATTGCTAAAGTCGATTAACGTCCGGAATAATTAAATCTAAGAAAAAATATGGTTGTTACCTAAAATGTGATTCGGTTAAAGAAGAGAGTCTAAAAAAAATTTTTCATGTGAATTTATGCCGTACAAGGCTGCACCGCCCACACATTGCTCGTTATATAGAAACGAGTATCTACAACTGTATCTTCCCGAGTTTTAAGATAAATCAAAACTGGTCCTCGCATTTCTGAATCATAAAGTTACAGCCGCAACTTGTTTTTGTAACTTTTCGCAATCATCAAAAAACATGTTTCTGTTGTTCTTTGAATCGTAAAACAAAATGACAACAACGGAAATGCAGCGTGCAGTCGCAGGGTTTATTTTCTCCACGACTTGCTTCAACAAAATAAAACTGTTAAAAAAGTGTAGGTAATCAGTTTAGTTCTTCTAAAATGTTTATAAGTTATTATACATTACTTGTATCTAATTATTTGATATTTTAGCTCAAGAAATGAGATTTAGGAATAGTAAGGTAAGACTTTATCTAATTGAATATTAGTGACCAATTAGCACTCACTACTACGAAATATTTACATCAATCGATTAAAACTATTTATTTACCCATAAAAATAAGACGATAATTCGCGAGTGTATAGTGAAATTTCCAATATGCGTAAAAACAAATAACTGTAAATATTATGAAATAAACACATACATATATTTATATATTAGAACAAAGCAGGCTCTTTGGAGTTGGTGTATTGTGTCGCAGGCCGCGGCGGGCAGTGTCATCAACCCACACGTGTAAAGGCTGTGCATAATTCATGGTGGCTGCCATTGTGCGCTTCTAAATGACCACTATAATGCGGCGACGCCGGGAAGCTTGCAATAAATATAAAACAAAAATATGCACGTTTCGCCAAGCTTTAACACGATCATAATAAATAGTTTACCATCACTACAGTCTACAATACCGATATATGATAAGACAAATTTTATTTTATCATTAAAGTACATCGTCCCGAAAGTACCATGCCTGGTGCTGCAAGTGTTTTTGTCTATAGTAAAAGAATGCACCCGCGTGTTCTATAAATCAATCAGATATTTCTTAATCACCACCTAGTTAGCGAGTTAATTGATCAATAATCTAATAACAAATGACATTAGCGCTAACTGTAGGGAAGTGGTATCACGGGTAGTAGTTTGCAAAACAATTTATAAACAATAGGTTGAGGGAAGATTGTAGTAAGCCGGTGTTAAGTGCACCACATACATTATTGAACAGTTTTATTTTCCATTAAATTGAATTGTCTCAGTGTTTTCTTTTACTCTCGACGACATGTGCACGTGAGTCGCTGTTTTGATCGGTTCAGAATTAAGATTAAAGTACGACGGATGGTTTGTGTGCACTAGTAGCCACAGTTTTGCTTTTGATTGCATCTTTTAAGACTCCAACACAAACGATTATAATATTTGTGAATAAATTTGTATTATAAAGTGTGAAATACGAATTATATTTAGCGATTACATGTCTTGTCACTTTAGTCTCAAAGTCATCTTAATCAATTGATAATTTGACTTAAAATAAATTGAAGATGTAATTATGAGAATATCGTTTAACTTATTAATGTGGGAATGGCGGAGGTAATCATGTTGTTTACATCCATTGTTTTGCTTTCTCACCCGTGAACGTGCGGAAGATTGTGACAGTTTTTTATACCTACAACAGATTAATAGAAAAAATGTGGTAATGCAAGTAAAATGCCAATAAAACGCAAAAACTAGGCGGCAAAAACACATTCTTTATATCGCCACTGCATTGTTTGTCGGTTTGTTTGGCGATACACCTAAACGTGACTGAGATAATTTTCAATTTACATTTCTAAAGTTCTTAAGAGTTGTGAGCATTAGACTAGTCTACAACGAAATGAGCTGACAAATCAGGCTAAGGCGTTAACTTTCTTGGGATAAGTTAGGTCATAAGATATGTTTGGAGTTTATTCATCGTCCACTTTAAAAGCGACAGTACACAGATATCTAAGATTACTTCACAAAAAATAGAAATGTGATGTTCGCCTACCGAATTACGAGTATACTATGCTGTTACCCAGCTACTGCAATCAATTGGGATCATACAACAAAACCCTTGCAGAGACAACGTGTCCTACAATAGAACTGATATTATTATTTGTTTCATTTTTATCACACTGCTACAATACGAGTTAAGAAAAATTATGATTATAATTTAATTTAAAATTACAAAACACGACGGTAAGCGTCGACGTCACACGTAAATTTCAAAGCACACGGAGGCATATTGTTTGGCTCCACGTGACATAACATTTCGTGCCGCGGTGGTATTACGGCCTCTGTTTAATCAATGCATTTAGAAAAGATTTCACTGATTTAATAGTGCCCGCCAGATTTCCAAATCCCTGAAATGGAGCGGAAAATCAAGGCACTTCAAGGTCATATGTTGATAATTGTTAAGTATCAAATTTTTGTTTGAGAGTTGATGAAGACGTTTTGTGTAATGTAATTTGTGCTGTTCTTGATATATAAATATAACATTGTATTGTATCAGCCCATATACGTCCCACTGCAGGGCACGGGCCTACTCTACAATCGATAATACGATTGAGAGTGGTTAGGCCATATAGTCCACCATGCTGGCTAAGTGCGGGTGGGCGGACTTACATACCATAGAAATTCTTATAAATCGCTATGGTATGCAGGTTTCCTCACGATGTTTTCCTTTACCGTTGTAGTGCATGATGATTGACTATCAATACAAACGTGACTCGGAAAAGTCAGAGGTGTGCCCTCAGCCCTGGGATTCGAACTCGCGACCACCGTGAACATGTGGGCAGCCGCGTCTAGTCCGTTTACCAACAGGCCACCACGCACTTTAAAATATAACATTATTGTAATATAAGGTATTTTGATAACTTTTAATAAACAACATGTTATTCGGATTGAACTCTACCTAAATACTGGTAATTTGTAAGTATCATCTGTATGGAAAGAGTAAGTATGTATAAATAATTATTGGTACGATAGCAAATGTCGAAACAGAGTAAAATGAGTCGATTGCATATTGAAGGTCGCAGGTTGAACTGACTGGCAAAAGACCGACAAAAGTGGAATACAATAAAAGGCCTAAACCCAGGAGTAGAACTCTACAGGTTCTGAATGATGATGATGACGATGAGGCTAAAGCTCATTGTATTTTACGTCATAATCAATATTTGGTAATTCTGGTTTGTGAAACATGTGTTAAAATAAAAATAGTTTCATAATTCCTTGGCTTTACAGAAATTGTTATTGAAATTGTACGGGTTACGCCTATACAAAGTTGTTTCGACTTGAAAATTACGAATCGTCAAATGGTACCTGTAAGTTTAGATGGATAGTAGTACAAATTATTGATTTAATCATCGGATTCTATTTCGGACAATTTTAGAGTGCTAAAAATATTTATTAAAATATGCAATATATATATATATATATAAAATAACATAGTTAAATTAATAGTTAAATAAATTAATAATAGTTAAATAAATTAACATAGTTTAGGTAATCTCATTGCCTGAAGTACTATAAAGTAATAGTTAAATTAATATTTCACGGAAGAATTTTACTGCGATTTTTTTATATTTATTTTAAAATTATCTTCCGAAGATATTACAGATTTTGTGGGCGTGAGAATAAAATTCTTCTACAATAAAATTCATAAAATTAGTTTTTTCAATAAGATAATATTTTCAAACCAGTACTTCATATTAAAATATTTTGTTTTAACTATATTACGAGTACTTTATGAGATTATGTTTTGTCCACAGATTCTCACGACATGGTATTGAGATTTAATAATGCCCCAACAGAAAACTACACTGAAGACGTTGGCACTAAAACTACTCTCCGCATACTCAATTCTCAGGTAAAGCCCAATATTTCAGTATACATTCAGGCAACTGCTAGCGAACTGCCTGTGCTAGACCCTTGGCAGTGCGAAGGTCCATGAGCGGTAGTGACCGCTTACCATCAGGTGGGCTTAATGCTCGTAGGCCCGCTAAAGGCTAATAAAAATATTTAAATATAATTAGTAATATTACAAATATTAATAACTCGTACCTAATTAATAAAATATACACACGAACGGGTGATATGTTGCTCTAAGTAATTAGTCCATAGTTATCTACATATCAGAAATAATAAAAAAGGCAGTGAGAAATCAAGAAGCAGGTGTTAAATACATATATGGAGAGGGCGAAGAGCCCGTAGAGATCCGACGTAAGTGGTGCGGCGCTCCAGTAGATCTCCAGTGGAGCGTTACTGAAATAAGTCGTCGCTCGCAACTATTTTGATAACTGTTATACTTATCAGTTAAGACATGAACTATTACATTATGTTAATATAATATAAATTTGAAAATTTGTATTTTAGCGTAGTCGTGAATAAAAACTAATAAATGTCGCGACTACCTCGGCTATCTTAGTAATACTCCAAATATACTGAAGGGCCTTAGACAGCCTCTGTGGCGCAGTTAGTTAGACGCTGACTGTGAACCGAGTGGCCGCGGGTTCGATCCCCGCACCGAAACTAATATTTGTGTCCACTACAGGCATTTGATTCGGGTTGGGTGTTTGTGAGACCGAAAAGTCTGTCGTACTTCCTGATACCCACGACACAAGACTCAATCTTAGTGTAGGGTCAGTATGACTGTTGGGTGTATTTACTTATTTATGTTATTATTAAGTTCTTAAATCAATGTATACGACGTACGATTTCTCAATTGTTTCAGGTTGTAACAAAACCAGAGTATAATTTTTTGGATGACCCGCTGTACAAAGATATATCGATACTGATATGGGACCCGGCCAACTATTCATCGTCGTTAGAGAACTGGTACCACCATCCTGATTACCCACTGTTTCCTGTTTATAAGAAGTAATTATTCCTTTGTTCTCTTGTACCAATTGGAGTGCGATCAGTGTACCGATGGTTCTGCCGTACAATGGTAAAAAAATCTCAAGGCTCTCCCATATCGCGGAATGCATCTTAATTAGTCTTTCCCGTTCGTTATCAAAATATATGAGCTTGTTAAAAGTTCGATGTACTATGATCGTTACAATTTTTCGAATATCGATGCATTGACACTTCTGAATATACTAATAAGTATACTGAAATGGGATTTTTGCTTTTTTATTTTTTCTGTCATGTGTATTTTTTTTTATCTTTGATAGTAGTTACTATTTAGCTGCTGTGGTTTAAACTATTTCATTTTTCATTTTTATTTTTTTTATAGATTACTGGAGAGGACACCCGACGTGGATGTACATTTGCTGAATCCTCAAGTGTTGTGGTCGTTGTGGGCAATTCTTCAAGACACGTCGCCTTATCGTTTACGAAGAAATCCTCCATCTTCAGGTTTCTTAGGTATGCTGGAGAAATTACAGCGAAAACGAATTGTTACTCCACTCTATCGCTTTGATAACTTAATAATTATAAAGATATGCAAACGCACTTTTTTTACATATCTAAACATTTAAACAGAACATTAATTATACGATTGACGATGGTAGGTTCTATTAGGTTCGGACAAACATGATTGTATTATGTAGACGAATTAGCTGTAGGTTTGTTATAAATATGTAAATATAAAAGTGGTAAATGTGAAATAAACTTCAAACATAAATATATAATTTAATGTAATAGTTTTAAAATGTATTGCACCTATTACAAGCCCTATGAGTTTTATATACGAAACTATAAAATAGAGCCTATTATGTGGTGAGGTTTTTATAGGATGTCCATTAGGTTTTCCACAATTAGGTAATGTTTGTTGCAGGCATATGGCTGGCCATGCAGCGGTGCAGCCGAGTCCGCGTGTTCGAGTACGTGCCGTCTGCCCGCGCCACGCGGAGGTGCCACTACCACGCGCCGCGCGACGACCTCGCCTGCACCCTCGGAGCGTGGCATCCACTAGCCCAGGAGAAAGCCTTGGCGGAGAGCCTGCGAGACAACTCCGATGTAGACGTCTTCCAGAGAGGATTTATTGACATTAACGGACTTCGGAATGTTCATTGTCAAGGATAATTGCAGACATAAATTATTTTCTGTCTTGGTTATGACAAAAGCATTGGCTTTTAGGCAGATAGGTAGCGTTGAAAAAAAAAATTTAAAAATCTTGTCAGATTGATTTGTTGGCAAACCAAAAGAATTAATATAAAGGTTGAGACTGAATTCGTTGTGAGTTGTAAAAATAACTGAGACACTAAGACCTAAATAAATAGTTTTGGCGTTTGCGATATGTTCGTATGTAGAATGACGGAGTTTTATATTTCATTAAAAATAAATTAGGAAATATCTCCGTAGGTTATTAAACTCTACAATATCTGGGCCTCATAATTAGGACACGAATAATGGTGAAAACGTATGTAATATTATAGATCTTTAAGGAAATAACTTTTATGACAATAAGATAAAATAAGTGCTAAATATAAGCTGTGTATAACTTAGGATATTAATTATAACGCACAAAATGTAATAGGAAAATTATAGTGTTTTTCAAAAATAATAACTTTCAAATTATTAAACGATATTTAGATAATGATTTAGCTTAAAGGGTAAATTCTGCCTAATGAAAGTATAAGAACAGCATAGCCAATTTTGAATGTCTTCCAAATGCATACTTCTGAATACTGTATTGATACCTATTAGATGATAAAGTTGTTTTTGAAACTAATAAAGTGCAAATTGTTTTTACGAAAATACAATTTCCTTGTCATACATTTTGCAGGCAGGATTCATTTATGTAGGTAGTATTTATGGTGGACTGTATAACTAAATAACGCAATTATTTCAATGCAGGAAAGCTAATTATGTGTAGCTAACCTAACCCGATAATACATACGTAATAATTGTTATTGGATTATTGAATTATAGGCAATGACTAATAGGAAGGAAATATATTTTATGCATTTAACGAAAGGGTAAGCTTTTAATTGGTACCATATTAGGCGTTTTTGAAAGGACATAGCATGTATAGGTTTGCAATATATTTGTCATATAATTTTCACCCGAATCAAGTTTAGCCATTTCTGAACTAAATTTTTAGTGTATTACAAACATGTAAAATAAACTGTAGAAATATACAGCATAAACGTCTTTCTGATAATGTGTTTCATTTCTTTATGATTTTATAAGTTCGTATGTTTTCAATTTGTGCTATTAATATAAACATATTTGATTTATTTGAGTAGCTTGCTAAATTAATATGCGTGTAATATTTCGTTTTACAATCATATCACACCAAAAATGCTAACAGGAAGTGAACATGCATAATTATAGTTTTATGTGATTCAGGTAACGCCATGTCGACCATGAGGTGCCCTTGTCCATCTTGTATTTTTAGCGATTTGCTAGCATATAGTGGGCAGCAGTGCCGCCGGAATACTGATGGCTGCCGAGCTGTCTGAGCCGATTAGTGATTCCGAGCGAGCGTGCGGAATTAGCGCGCGATATATCCGAGACACCAGCGCATGTCATACTACCGAACATTGAACGACCTCGCTGATTCGGATCCATCACGTAATATTATGCATTTTATAGGGCGGCCAGCTGCAGTGGCACCAAAACATTTAACTTTTGAGAAGGTTTGCGTCGTATGCATCGATGCAAATGATAACATCGCGTAGTTTAATCTCCGCGCCGCGCCGGCAAGTGTGTCGGCAGTCAATGTCTTATCAGTGTTTCGGTGATTTTATGTGGCGCACGTGTCGGCACCACGGTGTTGCGTCGCTTCCTTCTTTGTTTCACATCTCCGTCGCTTTTCTGTTGGCGGCCGGCAATCATGAATGCTAAGTGGGTGATCTCTAAGTATCACATTTATATTCCAAACTATTTTTACATAGAATAAGCACATAATTTTTTTAATGTACTAGGAACTCACCTACATAATGACGTTGACGCAGATCGGTTTTGTTTTCCTCGTGAACTTTGAATTTGTTTTAGCCGTGTTCTGAGTTGGTGTCTCAGGTCATTGGCTCTGCGATGTTCCGCGTATTCAGAGCGACGCTGGTGTGACTGAATGAAGTGTGGCTCGACAATGTCGTACATTCCAACTGTACTAAGGCACTAGGTAGTCTGTAAACAAGTGAAGGTTATGCTGCTAGTGTACTAGGAAGCGCTGGATATTTGCCTATTTAATCCCATCTCTGGCTATCGTCCAGCGATAGAAGATAATTCCTTCACTCTGTTCATATGTACCTATTGTTAAGCGATACCATCATAAATATGTCGATAGAAAACACGCATCGATAATGTCCTCACGGCACAAGCCTCTTCCTATTTTTATGTATCACTTCCTACAACGTGCACTAGCAGATGTATGCCATACATAGCAATTTTTTTGAATTATTACATGTGTTTAAGTTTTTAGTAAAGACAACATAATGGTATCTATTGCATGATATAATGTAAGATCCAAATAACATATTATTTTACTGGGCTCTGTTGTTTTGTATAAGAGCTTTTGCTTATTCTTCACATCTGGTTAGGCAAAGTTTTATACTCATTATTAAAGTTGAGTCTATGTATCCATTTCAATCTGGTTAGGAGGCAGGAGTGCTACTCATGAAATGTTACATTATGAATACGCCCTACTAGGTAATGGAAGTGTAGATTTTTCTCTGCTTAGGTAATGAGACGAGCGCGTTGGCAACATCTAGCTTTTTTATGAGTGACTTATGTGTACGTTACGGAAATGACATTATTTATTATAATGTCCGCTCGTGCATTAGCCGAGGCCCCGTGCCCTTGGCGACGTGCGAAGGTTTCCATGCTTTGTTCTGCGTATGCATCTCATCATAAATAATCAACTTATGGATTTTAAACGGTGCGTCACCATCATTAAATACAGCTGCGGAATTGCTTATTATCTTAATCAACATTCTTATTTGGTGATCATAACTTGTAGTACTCGCTGCTTGAACCCTTCGTTGACACAAAGAATAATATTAAAAAATATGTGATAACATCTGGAAATATTTCTCTCTATAAGGTATGATTTTATTTCTATTACATCCTGATACAAATAAAAAATAGGACGGTCCATAGTTGCGTGACATATATATTTTATTGTCATGGGAAGAAACCATCGACCGCTGTCCGGCAATTGGGTTGAGGCTGTGATTCACTGGCTCAATTGAACTGAAACGCTGTGAATCACTTTGCACTTTTTCTTTTGCATTGACGCACGAACGCACTACTATGTTTTAATTATTCTGTATTGCGGACAATATGACGGAGATTATGTGGGTCGCAGTCTGTTTAAAACGCCGTCATCCTAAACTTCTCGCTAATCACAAAACCACAATTCATGTCAAACAATCTCATGGTGTTTACATGTGAACAGGAAAACGCCGCATATAAGTCCACGAATGTTGTCAAAGCGCCCCGATGCAGATAATTACGAAAGATAAAGTCCTGTAGTGAGAATTTAAGTAACGCATTTTGGTCAACAACCGCAATTTTTTTCATATGGGGAAATAAATGCAGTTTCAATGAGTTTGTGTAAAATCCCTTCTGAACGTAATTTCCTGCTACCAATTGCACTGTAGTGTATTTTACATTTTGAAAGCTTTACCCTTATATTTGTATGAACCTGTGGTTAAATATATGACCAGTATGACTATTTATTTTCCACTTAGTCATAGCGAGCTTGAAGCGTTTCGCGTGAGCTTGGTTACTATTCATTTCGTTTGCTTTCATTTGTAATGGGCTTCTAAATTGACCCAAAGAACAGAGTGAATAAGCGAGCACGATCTCAATTTGGATATTCAATTCGGGGACGCCTGGCATCAAGCAATGATTCACAGTCATCTGCCTCTATTATTGTTTATACCTAACAAGATAGGAAGTACCCGCGTGCCGGAAAACTGTTTCTTGGTACTTGCAAATAACTTTTGTTATGTGGAATTTATTATAAAAAAATGAATTCGTGCCAAGTGTCATCTGGGCCATCAATTAGTCACGATGATCATTTGTTGAGAATATTTCAAATACATTATGAACATTGAACCCATTTATTTTGTCTGGATTTATTTGTTGAATCATATATACTTTCAATAGTCCAATTAACTAGACGACCTATTTCGATCTAATAAATAATCGTCAGCACCAGCATGCAGAAGTTTTACGGTTTATAACCAATGGCATCATTAGGTAGAATTAGACATTCAGACAGACAGACAATCCGAAACAGGTAGAATATTAGACATTATAAACCAAAGCTCAGAACCCATTTCCAGTAGTAGATATGATATGTAAAGTTAGTTGATCTAGATAGATTAGTGTATTATCTGATAGCAATTCTTTCGGTCTAATGCATAAAAAAGTTTTGAGTCGTACCTCTGTGGTTGGCAGCCTGCGTGCTGCAGTTGGTTAGACGCCAAGTGTAAAAATATTTGTGTGATCCACAGACCACAGATATTTGTTTCAGGTCTGGGTGTTTTTGTGACCGTAAATTCTCTTGTTTTTTCTGATGCCCACGATACAAGATTCAACCTTAGTGTGGGGTCAAAAATATGTATGTGACTTTTGGGTGTACTCATTTAACTACTGACTCACAACATCGAGTATTGTCAGTTTTATGTTCATAATTTAAAGCAGTTACCTATTTTACCTGTACGGTAAATCAGTCATGTTAATACACAATGCCAGGTTTACAAGTGAAGTTTAAATATGCGTGGTGGCATTTTTGAAAAATAAGGAAATGAATACTGACGCGTCTTCAAATAAGTGTAGCTGCGAACAGTTTAATCATTTATTTTAAAGGCGGTCGGAAAAAAAATATATGCATCTACAAGTTATTTTTGTTCACAATAAAACTATTTATTCGAATTTGCAGTGGTGTCACATTGTACTCAAATGGACAGTCAGTTCTCGTAGAAGGTATCTATTAGATTCGTTGTTCAATACAATTACTTTTATTAAGGTGTAATATATTGGGATTGGTTTTTACTAATCGTTATATTATAAATTATAAATAATACAAATTACAAGAACAAAGTAAAAAAATAAAAATATACATCTTCTTATTCTATCTTGGTTATCCCGGCCGGTGCCAGTGTCCGCCTTCCGGAAAATTTTCCACCATTTCGCCCGATCTTCGGCATGTTCAATAGTAAGGCCATTGACGCTCATATCTTCCTTGAGGACATCTAGGCAACGCTTCTTTGGTCTACCTCTTTGGCCTCGGTGGACGTCCGTGAATATTGACGCTCAGGCACAAATTGCCGACGTAAAAACGTGACGGAAAAAATACAAATATACATATCTAATATCATCATCATCATATCAGCCACAGGAAGTCCACTGCTGAACATAGGCCTCCCCTAAGGATCTCCACAATGACCTGTTGGAAGCGGCCTGCATCCAGCGACTTCCTGCAACCTTAGCCACATCGTCCGTCCACTTTGAAGGCGGGCCTCTGACATTTCGCTTGCCTGTACGTGGCCTCCACTCAAGAACCTTTCGGCCCCAACGGTCATCGGTTCTACGAGCTATGTGCCCGGCCCACTGCCACTTCAACTTGCCAATCCTATGGGCTATGTCGGTAACCTTCCTTCTCCTACGGATCTCCTCATTTCTGATTCGATCTCGTAGGGAATATCTAATATATTAAAAAAAAAAAAAATTAACAGGTGATGGTAGGTATTAAATATTTTTGATATAAAGCTTTCTTATTATGTATTTGGTGATATAAATATTGTTGATTTTCCATATTTTGATTTAATTGTATCAAAGAAAACCAATATTATATTTCTACGTATATTTCCTTCAGCATTGGAAAATGTTGTATTGAAGTTGACGTTTGATGATTGTTTACTCCCGTTTACTCCACACTTTTTTTTATTGATTTCTTAGAATTACGCGAATGTTACACGTTGAAATGAAACTAGTATATTTGGTATAATTTTTACATTTTTGGACTTCCTGACGTTTCAATTACTTTACAGCTTTCGTGGATGCGCGGTGGACAAAAATGTAAAAATTAAACCAAACCCGCAAAAACCGTAAATAATAGTTTATTTTTTCAACTTCTTAGTATAATATTTTTTTATTGATTTTAAATTCACTTTGACCGCTTAAATAGTACAGCAAAATAATCCATCTGTAAAATGAGATGTTGCGACTTGAAACTCCGCACAGGGACAAGTGCTTTTATGAACCAAAAATATTTGTTTCGGGTCTGAGTGTAGTAAGATCAAAATGTCTCTTACTTATTAACTAGTACTAGTGGTCGCCTAGTGGTCGAAATTCGACCAAATCAAGAAGAGAAAAAGTTTTTACCTGTGTAATGATGTTGTTATTCTGATAATTCGTGCACATTTAAATGTACGTATCTCTCAAAATCACCTGAAGTAAATGCAATTACTGAAATTGTAAACTACAATAATTGCTTTGAACCAGCAATAGCAAATTATATTTTTTTTTGTACCTGAATGTTGTTATTGCAGATTGCTGCTACAGAACTTTCTTTATGCATATAATGATAGCCCGTATCCATTTCAATGTATCTTACTGCTACACAATTTGTATAAGCGCTCAGTATTTCAGGTAGTATTCGTCAAATAAAACTTTTCTGTTTGACATTCAACTATGTCTATAACTAACAAAAGAAACAATTATTATGCGTTATGCATTATTATTAAAATCTTTTTTTATATTAAATGAGGCAAATAAAATCTTTTTTTTTATATGTCTATGTCAGAAGAACAAAATGAAAAAGAAAAGAAACAATTTGACACCAGAGTATTTATGCGTATACAAATACTTGTGTATGTATGTGTGTGTGAAATGCATGGTAGTGTGTGTAATGTTTTATTTTTTTATTTAATGTACTTTATAAGCATTATTATCGAAAAATATTAGCGTTCTGCACTTCTCCTACACATAAACTATAAGTGTGCCAAATTTTATGCTCCTGCGTCCGCGCAATCTTCGTAAAATGGGGTCCAAATTTTTTGCATCACGTATTAATATATAGATTAATGCAGCTGTATAGTGTGTGACAATTGGGTCTTTTGTTTTTTTAACACTGTCCCACACTTGGTCTGTAAAACCGTTTGCTTTGGATCATAAAAGTTTTCAGAGCGAAATTTTGGAAATTCGTTTCACACAATTTTGGTATTCAGATAACTTTGTACTAGTACATCTTTTTATTTAAATATCCTTTTTTCAGCTTTCAGATTTGATTTCCTACGCCTTTAATTATTGTGCACTTTTTATAAATCAATTATAATGTTTCGTTTGAAAGAGTGACACATCCTTACACTGAGCAAGCTACGCTCATAAGTTCTGGGATTTGAAAGTACAGTTCGATTAGATAGAATTTGGTAAATCGCGGGTCGCGGCAGTGAGTCAGTGAGTGGCCCAGAGAGCAACATCGTTCACCGCTTTATGTAACGTTACAAGATGTACAGTTACAAGTCGAAGCGTAATAAGCACGGATTCTTTGTTCTAACACTCAGCACTGAAAACACAGATTCGACATCTCATTGTGAAATCATCGAGGTCATTGTTGATTTTAATTATACAAAACACGAGATTAACTGTACCAAAAAACTGAAAATTAACATCAAATAGACAAATGACGTAAAAAGCATCTTTAGGTATATTTAAAGTATGTTCAAGCTTTGTTTAAACATTTACATTTTAGTCATTTATAAGAAAAATATTTCCGACCTAACCGTATGTACAGGTCAATTAAAAATATTTATGTAAATAACACAACCTAATGAATTGATTGAATTTATTCTATTTTAGTTATCGAATGTTTTATCCCTTGCGAACTACTTTTCATTTCAGTTATAGCAAATAAGACAATGTATTCGAATAGGACTTTTAATGTTTTTACTTTTAGAAAAGCATGTTGCATAAAAAACAGCCCAATTCCTCACGGAACGATTTTAGTTTTATTTATTGTTTCAATCAGATGTTATTTTAAAATATGTTGTATTTATTGTAAGTACACTAGGTATGCTAATAGGTATGGCACGTAATGTAATAGATAAGTATGTTTTGAGCACGTCCAGTGAGAATATTGGCGAGCGCACTTGAGCTATCGATATTCACTGCGGGGACTATCACACTCCATCCATATAAGTGAGCTTGTTTGCATTCCCGCGACTACTAACGCAAGTATTTTTTAAACTGTGATAAAACACACTCATTTTTATCAACTTGTTCATATTTTGCTGCGCGAGTCACCAATCTGGTAATGTGAAAGCATTTTATACAACCATATTGCATGCATGATTCTCTAATTATCTATTATTATAAATAGGAAATATTTGATTGTTTGCATTGAATAGGCCCTGAGACAATTGGACCGATTTGAAAAAAAAAAATTGATGAACATAGGCGATATAATATATTAATTTTTTTTTGTTCTGCACCCGTAGGGCAACGGGCTGGCTGTTATCTATGTATATGTTATGGGCCAAGTGATTAATGCGGGCAGTAATCATAATGCCCGGGCAGTATGAATATTGGCGAGCCATATCGGGCCAAGTGATTAATTACTATCTAAACTCACCTATTTATCACATAGCCCGGGCATTATGAATATGGCTACACGATGATCGGGCAATGTGATTAATAGGTGATTTTTTACGTGGTGAGCTGCCGCATTGTCGCATCTGCGATAGACCCATAAATAAGGCAGGTTGAATTGAACTACTTATGGTTAGTTGTTTTTTAACTTCCGAAATATTATTATCAGAAGAAAATTAGTGTACCTATTTTATGGATCAGTTAGGTCGACTGTGCCCCAAAACCGACTCGGGACACCTCGACTTCACGTAGTCTCTTGGCTACCGACCCTAGAGTGTATATAAAAAGCCGGAGGCGTGGAGGGAGAGCAGCCCCCGCCCGCTGTAAGGAAGGATATATATGCTCACCCCCGCAGCTTCGGCTTGCTGGTTGCCTCCGGCGACCAGCCTCAGCCCCTACGGCTCGCACGGTTGCCTATCTTTTGTTACGTAAGGGCGAAGGTGCTGAACTTCCCGTAGCGCCGGAGACGATGCAGAAGCTAATTTGTATTGAAAACAAGTGGTACCCGGGGAGGTGCGACACTCCCCCTCCCCCTCCACTCCTCCCGACCTACCCCCTTGTGCTGCCCTATTCTAAATTCTACATCACTCTGTCCAATGGGCACTTGGCATTATTCATAATGCCCGGGCAATGTGATAAATTGATTGGTTATAATCACATTGCCCGCTCTTATTGGGCATTATTCATATTGCCCGGGCATTATCAATAATGCTCGATTAATCACTTGGCCCATAACATATATATTATATCCATACAGGCCAAAATAAGAATTTCTGGGTAATATAAACAATATATCGAGTAATTTATAAAGCTTTAAATTCTCTATAATTTCGGATTGATTATTTTTTTGCGTTTGTTAGAAATTGAGCGATTTGAATATTGCCTCGTCTAAGTTATTAATTACAGTGGAAATTCTTCCCACTTTATTATATGGTATCTTCCGCACGCAAAGGTAAATTGGTTGTAAAATGGAGGAATCTTGTCGTTATTAACTTTAGACATGAATGGTAGTAATTTTGTAAACAATGATTCTAAACGCATTGTTATCTTTATATAATGACTACAAGTTTATTTTATGATCAGTTTTATTTCAAAAAATACTGTGTTATTATAAAGAAAAGGGTTCAAAATTAACGAATCACAAAAAAGAATACATAGTTCAAAGAATTATTTGTATTTCATTTGTATGGAGTTAATTTTTTCGATATATAATAACGTTTTTAATTATTATCCAACGTGTCACTTTTATTTAAAGAACCTAAAATAATGTGTTAAATATATTTTTGTGTAAACTAGATCTTAAACATATATAGGTTAAGAGTCACAATGTCTATCTTTTTATTCAAGCGCCAAGATATATTTAAGACTGAATCGAGCACAGCTATTGTGCATACTGCGCCGCTGAGGTGTATAAAACGCTGTGACAATTTATTTTAGTGATTCTTGGATTTATAGACCGTGTAATAACAATTTGAAATATATTTCATGCAATAAAGTAACGTAACGTTTAAAGAATTCAAGGCACAGGAACGATTTAAATTCGTATCATTGCTGCATCATTTACTACGATCGGTAGTTTTACGAGCAAGAAACTTTACTATACTGATGTTTTATTTTGTTAGAGCATTCATATGGCAATCGGCCATAAAATATCATGTGATTTATTGGGTACATTTCAGGAGTACTATTTGCTGTATGCAGACCTTTTCTAAATCTATGGATTAAGTAAATATGACACAGCTT
This sequence comes from Hyles euphorbiae, assembly GCA_023078785.2. Lineage (NCBI taxonomy): Eukaryota > Metazoa > Arthropoda > Insecta > Lepidoptera > Sphingidae > Hyles > Hyles euphorbiae. Next base: position 11,745,196 of record CM041043.1, read on the forward strand.
TGGGAAAAAAAAACTGTGATAGAAGGGTAGTGATATCAATGTAATACATAATAAATCATGCAAAATTTTTATTTCGAGTACTTTGTTCTTTGTGTTACTTTATTTAAAGTAATATAGCGAAACGAAGTTGATAGCTGCGGCTTGCAAGATACCTAGCTTCATATATTTTGATAGTTTTGAAGCTTATTTGTGATTTAAATGAAATAATATTAATATTGTCATATTTTTCATAAAATTTATATTTATAAACACAAGAACTTAGACGTGATGATAAGGAAGAGCTAAAAAAACAAGCGAAGTAACATTAAATATTATAAACATATGTTATGGAAACTAAGTTCAGGTTTCAAGGTGCTACAGGCAAAACATATTTAATATTTGCTAAAATAATAATACATTTAAAGGTGCGGGCTATTAGTGAAATGCCTCAATTTTGTATAGAATTATAATAATGTGTTGAAATGATTAGCGATACAGACATGGTGAAGTTTCGAAGCAAGCGGCAACGAGAGCAGGGCGCGAGTTGAAAAACCTCGATTCGTGCAGGAATTCGGTAGTATTTTTTTATTTTTGCTCGACGCTTGACCGAAACAATGCCTGCGGACCCTACAATATCTATTGTCGTTAAATTTCTTTTGTTGACGTTATTTTTCTTTGTTTGCTTCGTTTTATTTTTACACACATACATAATCGTCACGCCTGTATCCCATAGTGTAGGCAAAGACTATTAATCGCCAATTAGCTCGATTCCGATATATTCGGCTACGTCGTTCACTTTCATCAACCTCTTCGTGCATTCTCGTCGATTTAGGCTATTTTTGACCTGATCCTTATTGAGGGTATCATTGATTTGGATGTTGTAGATTATGTGAGGTCGAGCTCTACCGATTCTTCCATAGACACTCGTCTTGATTTATTTTTATTTCTTATGATTATATTTATTTAATATTATAGGACTTACTAAAAATATTCGAAATAATTTATTCATCATTGCGTAAGATTTATTGAAAGATAAAATTTATTCCCGATATGGCGAAACGCTTGCCCCCTATCACATCGTGGAACGGAACGTACAAGGCGGAATGTGCAGTCCTGGTGTGAGTTTATGCATGTAAAAAAATTATCTATCATCACTATTATAAGATTGTAGATAGACCAAGTATGAGATTTATTTTTATAAATTTACCTATGACTTTTACGTCAGAAAACTACTTTTATATTTCATACGGATCACGTTCACGTCTCACATCGCACATGCAGTATAAAGGTACAATTCAGAGTCATTTTCATATCACCGTTGTCGGTAAACATTGACGGAAAACATTTAATAATTTACATTGCTTTTAAAGTTCAGTGGCACTGCATTGATTTCGCGGCGGTGAGGTCGTCTAACTGATGTCACCACGTTGCATTGCTGGATCGCATTAATTTCACACGCTGATGTTCAATTTGTGAAACTTGCTCTTAAAAATATCCTAAAAAATATTTTTTAAGTTTGCTTATTTTTTAATTTAATTTCGTGGCGACATGTACAGAGTGGTGGGAATTTGTAATAATAATAATTAAACTACAACATGGTCGCCACGAGTCAATAAAAATACGTACGTACACAAACTAAGGCCTTTTCTTTGAAGGGGTAGGCAAAGGTGCTTGCTACAAGGACACTCATCTTCGCCTTGTGTGTTCCGCCCCACGATGTGACAGGGGGCGAGTCTATCGCCAGATCGGATACAAATTCCTGACTGAGCTGATACTGAATAGAAAAATCTAGTATCAATTTGCCCCACCTGGGATTCGAATCCGAGAACTTAGCTTTGCAATCATAGCGTAGTACAGCTGGGCCAACGAAGTAGTCAATATAATATGTGGGTAGGTGGGTAATGTACTTATTTGAAAAAAATAAGTACTGAAATAAAAATATTTTTTAATATAAATTAACATCCAAGACTAGGTTTTGATGTTATTAAAAATTGATCAGTGATACCGCTGTTCCTAAAAAAAGTACTATTGAAAACGTTCAGCGTCGTTAGAGCGTTTCATTACAGAAAAGAGAGGGCTAGCTATCGGGCCTCAAGTATCTCACTGTCTCTCTCTCTCTCTTACACGAGAACTAAGCTATGACAATGTCGATATCAAGCTATCGTAGATTATAACTACTGGCACGTACCATATACAATATACCTATAATTAATTAATTATTCACGGTATTACAGTTATTGGCTGCACTTTTGTGGTTAACTATGTCCACTTATTGTTAGTATGAATAATATTTTATGAAACCTAATTAATTTCAGTGAATCATGAGTGTAAAACAAAGTAAGGAAAAATATAAACAATAGGTCACTGAATGCCTATTTTTTGATAAATTTTCGATGGTGATACATGCATGTTATAAGTTGCTTAATATTAAACGGCACAAAGTGACTGTAATGAATAATGTTTTATCTACTTAGAGTATCACCCAGAGAAATATGATTGGGTCATTTTGGCCGATATACGCAGGCCGAACACGAAATACAACACTGACAGGTTTTTTACCTTCGTGTACGGTAGCCACATTTCGAATCACCGCCTCAAACGCATCTGCAAGCTGTAAAATTACGTCAGTTTTCTGTCAGATTTTTCGTGTGTCTTTTGTACTGCAGTTTGGGCAGGCTTCTGCAACTTGCAAGCTAGGGTTTTAATTCACCCCCCCCCCTTCTTTCCCTCTTTTTCTCACTTCAGCTACAGAAAGTCGTTCGCTGTACGCTGAACATGGCGTCAACCAAGGATTTCCACATTGAACTTTAGAAGCGACCATCTCGTGGGCGGGTGTCGTTTGTCTGTAAGTGGCCTCCACTCCAGAACATTTCGGCCCCAACGGTCATCAGTTTTTCGCACTACGTGCCTGGCCCACTGCTTCAACTTGCTAATCCTTTTTGATCCATAATACTTAATTAATTGTGGGCCAGATTTAAACTCAATTGGAACCCGGGAACATTGGCCTAATATGCTCTCAAAAGGAGGGATGCTCACTTAAACAGCTGAACTCTGTGCCATACAAGGGGGGGATATATTATAGTTCATGTCAGATTTTATGCCAGGGGGGGGGGGTCATATAGTTCATGTCAGAACACTGGGTCCGCTTTCAATACTCCAATTCGTAATAATGACTTTTTAAAGTTTGTTATAGCCGTGATTTGTCAACAACACACACACTTTTTTACTTTATTTATCGACATACAAAGAATTAATTGTGCTTACAAATTTTATCAACAAGATAATTAATAAATTTTGTCAATCTGGATCCGCCCTTGGTGCCATAACACTTCAGTTTCACGTCAGCATAATATGTAAAATTGTATTAATTATTGCTTATTTAGATGTTGTTAATTTAAGATGAGATTATTTAAGTCAACAATAGATTACGGTAGCAGCAATATAAGAGCACGCAGTGAATACCCAAGTTCCCTAGAACTGTAAATATTATTATGGGTTACGTCAAACGAAAAATATCTCATACAAAAAACAATATTAGCATTTAACAAGTCAATAGTGTAAATAAACATTTAAAATGTTGTTTATTTCTCGCATAGTTGACACGTGTCGATACCGCAGGCGATGCCACACGCGCTGTCGTATCGAATTAAAAGAAAAACACTTTAATTACGATACCTTTGAAAATGCGCTATTTACGCGTCGCAGCTTAGGTCGCAGCACGGGTTACGTGCTACAAATGAATAATATGTGTCTGTTTAACTTCGTTTCGTATTCATTTTGCAAGTATCTATTTAACTTTTCTTCTGATGTAAGAGATTTAAGTTGTTGCTCATTCCAGAATAAACACATGTGGTATAATGGATTTGCGTATTATGTGACTGCATTAATTACACTATGTTACATAAATAATTAGTTTTGCGTGCAGCATTGAAATGCAATGAAAATATTTATTGATCTCATAAAATGTCATGAATTATTTAGAATCAGTGACTTTTTCTTTTTTTCATCTCCCGGTTCTCAAGGCTATTTTCGCCAGAGAAGAACGGGCAAGAAACTAGTGTTGCTCTTTTCATGACAAGTACAGTATACAGTGATTATATACATAGGTCGTAGCTTAGATGAATTCAAAGCAGTTTATTTAACAATTTATTAATTGGACTGCTCTGCATGATTAAAGTAACCTAAGTACTTAAAAATACTGCCTCTTTTATTTTTTAAATTCTAAACTAAATGTGGGGTGTCCTGCTCGTCGCTGCCTACCCTTTATAGAAATATGTTGAGTGAGTTTATGCTTATTATTATTTTTAAATAACAAAGGAAATATAATTAAAGGTAAACACAGATCAGAAGCTTAGCGTAGCGCACTTAGCTGAGGTGACGCGATATCTTATGGCTTCCCCATCACTTTACAAATTGCAAAATTACTTTAATATAATGAACGCGATTAATATATTAAATTACCTATTATGTATTATAATAGGAAAATCAGTGGCATTCCACTTATAAGACCTCTACAATCTCCTAAGTTTTTTTTAGTAAACGGTATTAAAGAGTACAAAACATTTTGCATTAAAATAGCGTAGAATTCGTGTTAAGTACATAAACCACCTTTTAGCGTGTGGCGTAAATGGTATTCATGCTAACAAGTTGGTAGTCACTTCTAATCAACTATTTCAATAAAAACCAATAATGGCAATATCTATTATGCATTACAACCAATTATTGAAAGAATCGAATGTACAATAAGCACTGAATTACTTACATTAACGATATATTTATCGCCTTACTCTCTACCTTCTTTGGAAACGTAGTACAGCAATCGGGAAACTCATAACTTTTTTTACATTCAATTATTTCTTTATTTTAGTCCGGCCCGGCTCCGCTCTGGTACAGGTACTTATTTACTCCAATTCACATCAGAAAAATTATTCGTGTACTAACTGGTTTATACTAAAACTCAACGCGATTACTGTCGTATGCTGTTTTTCCCGTTCCGTCACTATAAAAATAATAGGAATCAATAAAAATAATATCTTACAGAAAATTATGGGGTATAAGAAAAGGATAAACAGAGGGCATTGAATTCATTGAAGCACAACAATAAAATTATTTGAGTAAGGGGCCGTCCATTAATCACTTGAGGCTTAAATGGGGGGGGAAGGGGGTTGGACAAAAATTACTAGCACAAGGGGGAGGGGGGGGGGGGTCTAGTAAGATATCACGTGTATTATTTTTTCGACACATAATTTTGATTAAAATTTTTCGTATGATTACACGATTCTTATATTATAACATGGTCCTTAATTTCAGAATAAAATGGATTTTACTTTATACCCCTATTTGAAGATAATATTCCAAAAATTTTAAGATTTATTCATATGTACTGAAAATACACGTGATGTTGGATGTGGGGGGGGGGGGGTAGTCTTAAATCTCACCACTTATCACTAAAGGGAGGGGGGGGGACAAAAAATGCTAAATAAAAGATCACGTGATTAATGGACGGCCTCTAACACATTCTATTAAACAAAAAAATCAAAATGTAACCTGGCTTACTTACCTGCGTTAGAGACAGACTAAAAGTCGAAGCTTGCGTACATATATTCAGGCTTTTCTACATCTTTGAATAGATATTTACTGGTGGTAGGTCTCTCGTATGTGAGAGGCTGCCTGGATAAGAACCACCGCAATGTCTATTTCTCCCGCCAAATACCAGTGTAAATGCACTGTAAATCCACTAGACATATTAAGATTTAAGATCTTATGTCTGTTGTAATTCAATGTATTGTTTAGTTTTGCCACTGTTCATGAGCGGTCGTATCGCTTACCATCAGTTGGACGGCATGTAGGTACATCTTGCCATTCATAGGAATAAAAAACAAGATTTTGTAAAAATAAATTATTCTTTCACATAATTTCAGGCGAAGAGTTCTATGTTTTTGAAATAAGTCCCGTCTTTGTGGGATAAAGAAGAGTATGTCGAGGCTTCCGATGTTCCGAAACTCGCTTGGAACGAATGCATACGAATTATCAGATATGGTACCGGGGATACGAGTCATAGTAGAATCTTAAACAAACAGATGGTGTTACATATGACTAATATAATACTCTTATGAAAAACATCAAGATTACACTCAATCCATTTTGAGATATTTTTAGGTTAATATGTGCATACATACTAGCTACATCATTTAAATTGCTAGTTCAGTAACAGCCCATATACGTCTCACTGCAAGGTACGGGCCTCTACAATCGAGAGTACGATCGAGAGTGGTTAGGCCATATTATAGTCCACCACCCTGGTAAAATGCGGGTTGGCGGCCTTTACATACCATAGCAATTCTTATAAATCGTTATGGTATGCAGGTTTCCTCACGATGTTTTCTTTCACCGTTTTGGTGCGTGGTAATTTACTATCAATACACATATAACTCCGAAAAGTCAGAGGTGTGACCTAGTTGTTGTAGACTTTCTAGCTTGGAAGGCTATAGATTCGCTCCCGGTGACATCCCGGGAAAAAATATTTCCTTTAATGCTTCGCAATATGTCGACAACATCAGTGACACCTTTACCTATTCCCATGTGATATTGGCGTGAGAGCATGTGCAATGGTTTATAAGCTTACTTTCATAAGATTTATGTCGAAAACAATTTATGCTTATGATAGCTGTAATTTTAATAAACACGTCTTGTTCACCGTTAATTCAACATTTTCATTATTTTCTCAACCCGTATTGTACCAATGCTCCAGAAATATCTTCCTGAGTGTTATTCTCGTGTCAACGTCTTTCGCGATGGTTGTAAATTTTCTCTCAAAGTGATTTTTCTTATTACTTAATTTTGGTATAGATTATATTGAATGGGCATCCAATACGTATTGTGCTAGCATGGAGGATTAAAAACTAGGCCTTCTCATTTATGGGTTGCATCAAGGCGGATACAAATATTTAACTAAAGACACTATCAGAACACTATCATGTTGTTTTGAAATCGTCACATCACGTTTCGGTCACACCTTTTTCCTTTGTTAAGTTTACATTTGCTGAAGGATATCGATAAGTTATATTATTTACTTAGTAGGTACGTAAATTTAAAGAAAATGAATACAAGTTCCGCAATTTTTAATCATAAGTCACGATTATTTGTACAACTTGCGTTGTACTGAATATTTGGGTAATGAAATATGTGGAAAACAATAAATGCTGGGGGTTAAGGGTGACCGAAGGAATTGAGTCACCGGCCTTCGCCTACCTTTTGGGTGAAATTATTGTGGCATACATTACTTTGTATTGGTGAATTTTCCTAGAACTACTTAAGTCATGGCCTTGTATTACTTCTTTCCCAGGAATCAATCGATAAAAAGGATATTCTAACTAACAATAATTTACATAATATCTACATTGTAAATATTTATTTTGCTCTTTTTAGGTTATTTCAAACAATTTTTTTAATACGGAACTTTTTTAATTCTATGAATAGTTGGATACTTAAGAAACTAACAGTTCCTGTTCTTAATTTATGGATGAGATTCGCAACAGCAAATACTTTCTTTAATCAAAACTAAACAATGCATAAATGTTGGCTCGCCGTCAAAATAGGTGTTTCGTACATGGCTGCCACGCAGTCGAAGGGCAGACGACTCATGAGCACAACACAAACGACCCTGCTTGCTGGTGACCTCACCTCACCTCACCACTGCAGCGAGGGAAGCTACTACCCCCAGGCTTTAGTCACCGTGAACAATGGCTTTGTCATCGATAGCAGAAAGCTTCAACAAAGGTATTGTCATACCGCCGATAACATTAAAGTTACCACGAATGTATCGGCGTTTGATCGAATGATTACAACGAATCAGGTTATTGCCTGATTAATCATTGATGAATTCTTTGGAAATGAGCGGGTATTCCGTATTACTTCAACTGTTTTTGGAATACGCTTAATATTTAAATATTCAAGGCTGTATCAATACTAGAGCCTAGTGATAATATATAATATGGTTGTTCCACATGTCACATATTTGGTTCGATTCCGAAGCTATCAAATAAGGCCAGTAGTTACAAAGTTTTCAGCTTATAAAATTACTGATTTTATATCCTATTTTTACATTATAAACAAGTTTTACAATTGCTTCAATGCGGTGTTTGCCTCTGAAGATGTTCCGAAGGTTTAGGTGAGGAAGAACCTATCTGAGCAGTTTAATTTCTGGTTTTACGAAATCTAACAGATTACTGGAACTAAGCGGATGTTGACATTATAGTAGCGGAAAAACCATAATAGTTGAAAGTTTCGCGGGAAATAGTAACGATAATTATGTATTGTCAGCGAATTAATTATATTATTTATTACTTCTGTCGTACACTGGATTTTAATGACTCATAAAGCACCGCCGCAATATTCTAGACCACTAGGCATTTACATGGAAACATATTATACAGTAATATAACTAATTGTAAATAATTAGGAAGGACAATAAAATCAGTACAACTTTTCCCTGGAGGGTTGACGTCAAGCAGGCAACCACTAATACAGCCATAAAATACGTCCTTTCTGAGACGAGTAGAATTGAAAGGATTTTACGTCATTTAGGATTTAGGTATTATCCTTTAGGAATCCTTTATAGGAGGCCTATATTGAACAGTGCAGTTTATTAATGTATGGTGGCTAACAAAAATTGATAGTCGTCTCATTAGCCTCACCACAGCGTGTATGCTTTGAGGATGTCCGTATGGATTGTGGTTCGGGAAGTCCTAGATTCGAATCCCAGATTGGTTAGCCTAACTTAAGTTCTCAATTTAAAAATTGTCAAAGTATTTGTTGCTCGTGAATATTGGTTATGTTTGGTGTAGCAATAGGTTGACATTATTGGGTAAAACCGTAAGAATAAATAGAGTTGAAAAATACTATTATCCCTTTACTAGGCAAACATAATATATCAAGAGGTAGAGAAATCTTAGTTGTATGACTTTTTACTAGTTTGTCGTATTGGGTTAACACTATCAGCCGGGTAGTATGCATGCATTTACCTCGTTAGATGTTTAACAAAAAACTATTATTTTAAAGTTTCGTCAGGTACATTCGTAACTTTTAAGTATATTTCATACATTAAATTCATTCGGGGTCGAGGTGTGTGCGTAAGTGTGTCGAGTGGGGTGAACAGGCTGGGGTCACGATGCCAGTCGCACTGGTCTCCAAGGGCGAGTCTGCGTTCATGTATTCATGAACTAGGATTAATAGCCTAATGGATTGCATTATGATTATAGTTATTCTTTATACTTTTACACTGCCCTCTCTTTCTCCTTCTTTTAACTCCATCCCATGGTAGTCTGTAAAACATTGCTTTCAGCGATAAGACAGCCAATTGTACTTTTTTTTCTGTGTATTGTATTTTTTGTATGTGCAATAAAGATTAAAATAAATAATTCTTTACAAACCATGGGATGATATTGATGTGTTGCCATATGAAAAATGTTATTTGGGTACCCAATAAGTATATTTTGATATATACCCTTAACATAATTATGTTACGCACGTATAGGTATGCAAGACGGTTAATGTCGAGGAATATGTGGTTTTTGAATTGGCACTCTAGTAAAATGCAATTAAATAAATGATTTTAAGTAACTTTTTACTGGATGAATTTGATATTTTTTTGTTTTCAATCATAGAAGTATATTCTTATTCTGATTCTAATAAATTAGTGAACAGGCTTATATTTGTTCTAGTGTTTAGTTTCTCGTCAGCACATATGTCCGAATTTTAAATATTTATTACTTGGATGAAATCTGAAGGTTATGTGAACATCTGTCCGTAGGACTTCGTGTCATAATTATAAAAAATCGGATCTTGAATGACGATATACCTACAATCTTGGGAATTCTTATCCAAGACAGGATTCAAATCATGCCTATGACGTATAAAATATTTATAATTAAGTATAAAATCTATGAGATCGAATAACTTCCACATGTTAGTCATTAATGAATTCGCTGACGTAACGAGTTCGCTGCGTACGTCGTGAGTAGAACGGGTTTGATTCTCGCACCGGAATTAATATTCATATGCTCCACATGTCCCTCTTTAGATTTTGTTTTGTACAAGTTAATGCGTGCTCAGTACTCACATTGATTTCGTAACGAGATTTCTTTGTACTTTGTCTAGTACTTTGTAAGTTTGGAAAATTTTATTGCGTTTCAAATGCTATAAGGAAAACTTTCAGGGTCTCAATAAAGTCATCTTAATGCCATCAATCATTTTCAATTAATAGATTAGCAGAATCGATGGTGATTTACGGTAATTTCTTAGAAAGAGTAGATTGCATGATTGCATTGTTAACAGGACAATAATTTTTACCGATTGTCGCGGCAAAACCGCAGTAGGTTCGGTGGTAAAGCCCGTGATGTACGCGGGGTAAAGTGCGTAAAGTTAAGTTTTCCTTTAGCAAAGTACTGTAGGGGCGGGCGGGTGCGCTGGGCGGCTCGGTGGGGGCACGCGTGCCATATAAGAGCGTGCGAGCGGCGCGGCGCACACTCATCCAAACTCGCGGACTGCGATAGGTCGTGTCACGCGGTGGCGCCACGATCGCAGTCGTTCCCGCCGTTTACCGCGTGTACTCTCACATATTTTCTTTGAAATTTCGTGTATTTGCAAAGAAAAAAGTGAATTAAGCGGGACAATCGGTGACTTAAGAGTGCCCTGTGATAATTGTTTACACACAAAGAGACTTTTTTTTTAATCGATATTTTTATCATTCGGTAGTAATAGAGCCAGGAACGTGATCGCACTTGTGAAACGAGAACTACACGTTTCAAGCGTAAAGGATTGCGTGAACTGCTTTCAGGACATATCATTCACGTGAGTTTCAATTTAATTACTCTAATAACTTGGGAATCTTATAGTAAATACATTCTTATATAAAAGTCAGCTTGATGGAAAGGAAAAGTTTACTAATGCGATAATGATGAGTATCGATTATAAACATTTTGATTATAGTAATTAATGAATGGATGCAATATTATAATTTTCCTTTATTTTCCTTTTTGTCAGACAAATTAGATAATAATTTCTTTTTTGTTAGCCATAAGACAAATATCTTGTTTCTGATTGATTGAATGAAGATTTTTCCTGTCTATTGTATGCAGTAAGGACAATTACACATAATTTGCGGTCAACCGGAATAATAAAAAATACACTCTTTTCACAAGATGTCACACTGCATGAGAGCAAAAAATAATGTTGTGTTACAACGACAGCTGCACGAGGACACATTGATGTCTCTCTGTTTGTATTGTTTCCAACGCGATAACCGCTATTTAATGCCGGACCTACGGGACATATCTATCGCCTATATAATTATTGATTAGGTGTTGTAAAGAAAACGTGCATATCGACATTCGTCAGAATCTGTGCAATGATCGAAATCGAAAAACTCGGTTTGGTGTCAGGGTCATAACTATTCTGACATCGTTACGGTACAACAAATTTGTTTTAGGATAAAATATCAATACTAGTAAACACTGCTATTGTATTTAAAATAGAATCGTAAAGTAAGAAGGGGCAAAACAAACAGCATTGCAAGTGCCATTATCAGCGGATAAGGCGGCGACTGTTATCTCACTGATAACATGATCTTCGTGAACTCATTCTTTGGACATTCCTTCCTTTCAGTGTATTGGAATGTTTATTACTTTTTTTTTATTAAATAGTAGAACAATAAAAACATATAATGTTTAGACATAATATCATGTTGTGATTTTTAAACAAAACCCTAATCTATTCGATATATAAGTCGTCTATGCGTTTTTGGGTTTTGGCTTTTTTGTACTGGACTAAATATAATAGTATGTGGTATATGTTAAGAATGTTATCTTAATCATCGACATATGTAGTCTTATTGTCAATTTTTAGGAGTTTCATTTATAATATTGGATAATAACGTTTGATAGCTACTAGATTAAGGGGTAATAAATATGTTTTTGGCAGGATCTCGTTTTCATTAGGAAAATATTTGTAATTTTTGACTCTAAAATTCGTTTTCTAAGGAGTTAGCAAAAATATTTAATAGTTCCTACATAGTTCATCTCATTTAACGTAATTAAAGGATATAGGTGCCTCTTTCGTAGTTCTTAAAATCTTTATTAGATAATTTAATGCAGTTATTTAATTTTAATTTGCCATAATATGTGTCATAGACTATATACAAAAATACACCAGACCAGGATTTGACTTAAAACATTCAAGAGTCCAAGTTTAGGCGTTCTCTCTCTCTTCAACCACAGGAAGTCATCTCATAAGGATTTCCAGATTGACCTGTTGATAGTGTGTTGATATTGAGAAGTTGAGGCTTATTTTAATTAACCAAATTTTAAAATTTAACTTGTATTGATTTTAACGTACAGATAAACCTAAAAGCCTGCAGAAGGTCTTGTATACCTCACACGTGTTTCCTAAGTAGTATTGTAAACAAACAACTTAACTCTCTGCTCTGACTACAGCACGCAGAGGGCCTGTGACTCACTTAACATTGTCACCAGAGCGCGTTCAAGTCTAACTTAACATGCAATATACTCATTAACACTTAAACAGACATGATTAAATTACTAAATTACTAATTTTTAAAAAAATAGTAATTTAGTAATTTATGGATGCAGGCCGCTTCCAACAGGTCATTGTGGAGATCCTTGGGGGAGGCCTATGTTCAGCAGTGGACTTCCTGTGGCTGATATGATGATGATGATGATGATTTTTTAAAAGCACAGAGAGGGATTGTAGATACTAATTACTTTTTTGGAAAGAAAAAGGAATCTCTTAACAATCCATTTCAATATGCCCAAAATCCTTTTACATAATTGAAATTATAAAATTTGATTTGTTAGACATTTTTTCGGTGCGTTTTCACACGGAAATAAGAACCTAAGGCATAAAATACTATTTTAATTTCGAAAAACCTTTACAAAAACTGTAACTGAAAAAGTTGCGAAGTTTTTAGCATCAATTATGAGATGTAATTTTAAAGCACGAATACATGCAACCTAGCTTTACAAAATATTCACGGAGTAAAACCTTGTACGTACCCTCTAGCCCTATCGCATTTAGAATCTCATAATGGACTCATTTTGAATATTTTTAGTTTTGTATGCGTGAGATGTTTTAGTGAATTGTTATCTATATCAGTATAACAGAATTTTTGAGAACGAACTTCCCCTAATGTTGTTTTTTGTACTTCAAATGATATTGACACAGTGTAATAAATGTTATATAAAATCAAATGATTGTTTTTGCTATTTGGCTCATACGATTCAAATTAATTTGATAATAACAAGAACAACAAGAGTAGGTAATATTAGGTATACCTTTAAGTGCTAATAGTTCAAAAATACGATTCATACAAAAATACAACTGATGATTTCAAACATATCGTGATACATATAAAGATTTTGTCACGTTTCGATGACTCACTAATATAAAGGCTGTAGTTCAATATACGGTACAAGAACCGGTCCGTACGCTTTTGACGCGATTTAAAATATTTTTATTTTTTACTTCTTTTTATTTAAACGTTGGGCGATGACGAGTAATGCGTTGATCTGACATCATTTTACGAGACTCGGGTTAAACTGCCATTCCGGTGTTTATTTATTAGTGTAATTCTTAGTACAATGTACACTTTACTGGAGCATTAATAATTCCTCAATTTTTATTAATCAGTACTAGTGTGATGTTTGGGGGAACAAGATGCATGCCCTTTGTATAACATTAGAGAAAAAAGCTTTATAGTCTAGTCCCCTGGGTGTCACATTCGTATGACCCTTCAGTTAAATATTTTGCGGTATAACATGAATTGCTTTAAGATTATTTTAACGGCCTCATTCATAGACAGTTTTAAAACCTATTTTAATTATCGAATGTTTTGTGCCTTGCCAACGATTTGTTAATTCAATCTGAGCGAAGAAGACGAAACATTTGGTGGTAACTAAAATGCGTTTTATAACAGTCTATGAGTAAGGCTGTTAATGTAAAAAGAATTTAATAGACATATAATTGTTATAAACGGATTCTATCCAAGGAAATAGGAAAATATAGATATTGTTGCCAGTACTTTGGTAATTAATCTTCGTGAAGTGTCCTTTCATTGCTAATCTATTCGACATAAACAAGTAATAACTAATAAATAAAGATATTTACTTGTCATTATGAACAAGACTTTAATTATTAACATTTTATTAGTTATAATATATGGGTCATTTTTATAAAATTATTTAATAATTCCTCTTGCTGGCTGGAATATAAAAATAAGAATATTAATATTATTTTTTGCATACAACAAGTATAAAACTCTCAATTATGTAGCCTATGCCAAAGCACGTAACTACGATAATGTACATTATTAATAATATGAATTGTATGTGTTAGTTCGTATGTTAGATTAGTTAGAATTTTAGGTAAGCTGTTTGCAACGATAGTCAATAACACTGACCAAACACCGACTAACCAAGATATTTAATTAAACAAACATACTATACGTAATATCAGCAATGAGTTACAAGTTGGCAATTACAAAGTGATTAGTATTGGCCGCGAGGATCCGGAAGTAGGAAGCGGTCGAGGCGACGTGAACAGTCAGCGCGCTGCACACTGCAACTGGAGACCACACTAGCACATTGCCATGCACCGCACAATACCAACAGATTGCATCTGCGACATCAGACGTCCTGTGCGTGTCGCGATCACTATCATTCAAAGGACAACGCGCTGCTAACGGTTGTATTTAATTAATTGGTGTTTAAGTTATATAGGTTATATAGGCATAGATTTACGTGTCTTATAAAAAAACACTGCCCCTCTTTTAAGTACTTGACAGACTTCGTAGCGTAGTTGGTTAGACGCCGACTGTGAAACGTGAGGCCCCGGTTTCGATCAAAATGTTTGTGCCCACAAATATTTGTTTCGGATCTGGGTTTTTGTGAGACCGAAAAGTCTCTCGTAGTTTTTGATGCACACGACACAAGACAATTGATCTTAATGTGGGGTTAGGATTATGTATGTGCCTGTTGGGTGTATTTATTTATTTTTAGTTAGAAATGCGTGCAAATGCACGATAAAGTATAAATAAAATCTTGATATTTCGAAGTAAGGCCAGCAAAATCCACCCAAATAATCTCATTACATAAAGTATATAGATAACACGAATCCACGAGTTTGAAAATGTCGGGTCTTTTCAGTATATTAATACTTTTAGTAACACCCAGTAACATCTAACAGTTTTTATACACGATTATGATCCCGTGGATTTTAATATCCTGTACACTATTCAATAAAAAAAAATCTGATTCTGTATCAATTCGGAAATAAAAATTAATTTACATGTATATAGTTAGCCCAAGCTCATAAGCAATCCATCGTTGAAATCAAATCTGTCTGCATTGAGTTCATCTACTATAGAGCAACCAAGATTTATTAGCCATAATATGTCTAATGCGTTAATATATTTATCCAAAAAAACTCAAACCGGCTTCTTACAAGCGGCCTGCATCCAGCGACTTCTCACGACTACACTGCTCTAGAATAATAATAATATTTCGCATCTAACCATGGACCACATATGGTCAAAACATCGTCATACCATACCGGACAAGTATTTAATATGCACAACACATCTATCTGATCTTATAACTATATTTTCGGCGTATGTTTGCAAGAGTCGTGTTATCAGGAATACAAAACGGTGACTTATGACTCACAGTTTACAAGCTTGTTGACTTGTGTTAGAAGTTAAGATTAGTGGCTTGTTCAAATATGTTTTCAGTATGCAAAGTATTGGGAGGCCCGCATTTTATAGCATTAGGATTGGTCAGTACTTTTGTTTTTCCGGGTGTAGCGCTGATTACGGATTCCGTGTGACAACAACTTTGTCTTTTTCACTAAAACTAAATTCAAAAGTCGTTTGAACAGGTTAAAACATTTACCTAAACAAATGAATAAAGTGACTAAGAATAAGGCCACAAATCTTTAATTGAATTACTTGCCGACTAACCTACAAGCAGAATTTAAAAAAAATAAAGACGAGTTTAATTAATAATTTGGACCATGCTTGTGTTTTCTTACCATGGATAATAATAACACTGAATTATAGTTCTTTTGAATGATTTCCGCATTTAAATATTTCCTTATATCGCAAAATGATCCATAATTGTATTAGCTTTTGTACAACATAATATCATGCCTAAATACTTGTATAATTTAAATATATTCTGTAATAAGCAAATGACATTGATGGAAGGCAAAACAATGTTTAGTCACGTTTGAGATTAATAATTTTACCAATGATGCATTTATTCACATAAAATGTATAAATATGTACATTTTCCGCCTATTTACCTATTTTAATACGTGAAATACATAACATTACGTAAGTAAAAATTAACGTAATAATGTATGAGTCAGGTACGCCATTCAAATTCATTTTCAGAAGCTAGTTATGTTTAATTATTGTTCACACGCACATAATATAATATTTAATAACTGCTTAGTTAAAATATTTTTTAATCATTTTAGAATGTTGTATTACCCATGAGTATAATTTTATTCAATATTCATCGATTATCCAGCTCTATATTGGCTGTCCTTGCCTCATCATTAGTTTTTCTACGGTTTTTAATGGTATGACTGGCTTGATATCATTTATTAAAGCCAATCATAAATAATAATAATTATAGGTCACCACACAATGGTATAATCTGTTGTCAATTACTATTTTCTATGTTTATGTATAAGCAATACAACATCAAGATCTGAGTTGTTTCAAAAACATGATAAAATAAGATTTTTCTAACATAATTGTGGCCTAAACGATTGTTTATGCTAATCGATTACTGATTAAAAACCTAATCAGTTTCACAAAGAGATAATTTTCGATGCTAAAATTCAAATTGCAGTTGCTGGTTGGAACGGGTAAAGTCCTATTGAAAAAAAATGTTTGGGTAAATGGAATTAGGTAAGAGATCTGAGTCCAATGTCGGTGAAACTGGCACCGTCACCTCCGCGCCGACACGCTTCGGTGAGCGGAACATTGCTGGCGACACTTCTCATTCGCGCTTTCGGTTTCGACAAATCCACTATACGGGTTAAAAAAAAGGACGCCTCCTATATGTACATCATAGTCCTAAAATGTCGCAGATGTGATTGATATTTTTAGAATGCAAAGACGCAAATAAGTTCAGCGTAGAGTCACTTATTATGTGTCCTCAGTAACGTGCCGTCACAACGATAATAATAAAACAAATCAATAAAATAATCATTGACCTTTGCTTGTACGCCTCTGAAATAACTAAGTGCGCTGAATCATATTTTCTAAGCAAATTGAAGATCTATTGTTACACATTATTTTTTCGAATCTTAAATTGAAATATCTTGTTTTTAAAGGCAATTGTAATTTATTATAGTTATAAAATCACGGTCATTTGATAATTGTAAATGATTAGCACTGATCGCGGTCACTACCACATTCCGATACTTAACGTCAATACTGAAATTTGGGTGCGGTATAATACTTTATTACGTTCTGATATTATCTTATATTCCTAATACAAATAGTTTAAAATCACATTTAACTAACAACATGTATAATAAAAAACGATTTATGAAATTATAAGGCTGTATACTGCAACGCCTAGGGCTCTTTATTCCGTTAAAAAAACAGTATTATGGCGGGATTTCAATCTGTCCTTTTTTATTTCAGAAAAAAATAGATTTCATTTGAAGTAGTTATTTCTAGTGCCTACATTTATGTTTTAATATGATACAATGTGCTTATTTGTCAACATTTAAATTCTGAAATCTTTCAAGTAAAATAATACGATTTGTACCGATTCAAATTCATTACAAATAAAAAAGAAAGATATGGGTTCTACATGTTGAAAGTGAAGTTATACCATTTTAATGGTGATAATTTGAAATGGTGGTACCACAAACAAAATTTGCCGACGTTGCCATTTTATCTTAAAATGAGATAATGGCGAGATAAAAAGTTGTTGACAAGCGCGGCAAAAGTCAGGTTATTTGGGTCGTTGTTTCACCATTTGTATGAACGTAGCAAAAACCATCTATCCGTTTATAGATTGTTACAAATTTTATGCAATGGTAAGGAAAATTGAGCTATTATGCTGTATTATTTTAAATATGAAACCTCCTGCAGGCTTTACAAGATCTAGCACGTGAAAACCAGAACACATGCGGATAAAACATAAACATTTTACTAATTACACTCCATTATATATTTTGCCAAATTAAAAATCATAGGTATTTATTTTTTAATAATTTTATTAGTATTCCTTAAATTCTACGTATTTTAGAAAACCAACGAAGAATTAAACAATTGCAAAATAACTGTAGAACAAAGCAATCACATCACAAACTTCGACACCAAGAAACTGAGTCATTTACGCACTTTCAATATTTATATTAAATAATGCACGTTTATTGTGTAGGCATATTACGAATGCAGTTGTGTAAACTAATTACATAAACTAGATTTAAATGTCCCGCTGATGATTCTGCGGTGAATGAATCATCAAAACAAACCATATCGCGGATATGACGTGTCCGCTCCCAACTGACCTTTAACTTTAATCACTTCTTAAGATTGAATAAAGACATATTATGCACATTGCTACTATCTGTATTCAATTAAATAATATAGATATTATAATCTTACGTGGTAACTAGTATATATTAAGTCCAATATTCTCCAGTGTTTGATATTTATTGATCTTAATTCGATTCGGAAACATTATGACTAACTTAAATAATTCCTTTGTTTCAGATATCATATGGTGCTGTAGAAACGAATTAAATGTAAAAGATTACAATTATTAGATAAGGGATGAGTAGCGAGTCCATCCTAAGATATTTTTGGTAGACATATAGTGTATCAAATGATATTTAACTCGAGTACAAGAGAGAATTCGGGAGCCATGGCAGTGATTAAAGTGAGGAGTACATTGAGGATACTGTGGACGACGATCGCTGCGTTCGTGTTCCTGACGCGGAGCAGCGCCGCCCCGACCTTCGGCGGACCCGATAAAGCAACGGTGAGTTATCTGACACAAATCGTAAAACAAACACTAGCAGATAACACTTGTGTAGTTTTGTGTTGTATCCGTCGCGACAGGTTTCTTTCGCATTTGTTTGACGCATCGGAGTAATTATACGAGCGTCTTTTGTTATTTATACATATATTTCGATATGAGTCCTGCTGATAAAGACATGATGTTTTCCATATTAACTTACAGGATTGAGGTTAGGTAGTGGTTCTAGGTGGATCGATAAACTGTGAATGAAAGTCTTCATTGTTCTTGCTCATACTATTTGTTTGGTGATCTATTAAAATAGTATAAAGGCTTTATATCCTAATTAGTACCATATTCATAATTTGCGTATTGTCTAGAATTCCGAGTTGATGATTAGTTAGTTGCACTTCATTTGTACGTCAATTGCTTTGAAAGTCAAATCTTATCGCGTCTCCGATAGCGTCTGACGTAAGTTATCACAAACGATATGAAGATTGAATGAAAAATCTTTATATCAGTCATAGTTTAAGAAGTTCCGTTTACGTTTCCACAAGTATCGGAACCGGAAATAGTAATCACGTAATAATCTGATCTGAGATGGCTGAGTCAGATTCTCAGAACGCTGGCGGCGCCGGCGGAGCAAATTGATTCAATGTGTCCCTCCACGATGGAGTAACCTCACACTTACGAGTGATTGTAGCTCGACGCTCATTCATAAAACCAGCTGAGGTATCCAACCGAGATAAGCGGTACGTTTTTCGCAACGATCCAAGAACATTTTGTTTGTCTTTTCATATGGTTAGCGTAACACATACGGTGACTCATTCTCTTTAATGAACATACATACGAGTGGCATATACGATAGATTGGTCTTTAGTTTTTTCAATGGGCGTTGCGTCATTGTTGTAGTATTTGTAAAATACGGCAAGTTGTAGTAGCATGAATCAGTAAAAATTATTGGTCATTAATAACATCCTTTTGAGATTATGACATGCTAATAGTCTTCAGATTATTCATTGACGATAAGATGTTAAGTGTTTTTTTTTCTATATGTTGTGTCTAAACTGTCAATAAACAGTAGTCATAAGGGTATTAAAACTTACTATGATTGATATTATTTTGTTTGAAATATTATGTTGAATGTTAAGTTGAATGTACTCCTTGTAAAGTTATCACACTAAGTTGAGCAATGTTATATGTGTAACCAGACAGTAATTGTTACCGGGAAAAAGTACTTCTATTTCGATTGACACTAAAATCCATCGATAAAAGTTTATAAGTAATAGAATTGAAAATTTCTAACGAATAGTTTATTATTCAAATGATAGCCAATAAAAATTCATTTCATACGAAATCCATTACCGGTTGTCTACACAAGTGCTCCCAATTTGAATCGTCAGCAATGACTCATAGTCGATGTGTCAGGTATGAGTTTATTGTCTTGATGGCTTCGAGAGGAAACGTAAGTTATAAAAATCTCGCCTTTTCTCGGAATAGTGGTGGCGGCGTGTGAGTCACCTAACCAGTTGTTGAGCTCGCTTGCCGCCAAGTTCTAGGTCATAGAGCACCGACCACTGGCCCCCGACAACGCCTTATACACTACTTCACTGTGTACAAGTACTATCCACGTATATTTATCACATTATCATGAGACATTTATCGTCGTATTACAATAATTTTGCTATTAATGTAAATAATTGTACGTCTTACATAATGCAGGCTTGATGTGCCTGTGTCTGTTCTGACGTGTGGATAATGGCCGTTCATATCAGCTATTTTATGAGGTTAGGTATCCAATAAATTACTAATTAGTCATTCGATGTAAATTGAAGGAAAATGTGATGTAGTGAAATTATTGACAATTATATTAATTGTTTTAACCGATTCAACTGACACATGCATAAATGATACCTAGTACCTACACATGGATCTTACGCGTGCTTACGTAAGTTATAACAATGGAACATTAAAATACTTAATGGATTAAGCGTCTTAATACTAATTATACTTTTTAAATAGCATGGGCGGTGTCAAGGTGCTTTTATGGTCCACTAACCTGACTGCAACATAGTGAATTTTACAATACCTTTAGATGTATTTAAATGAAAATACTAACAGGAGGTAATTATTTACGGTCCGCTTATAGAGTCCAAACATCGAAGATCGGATATCATAATTAGTAGCCTTTGTATCTCTTTTCTGTGATTGCTAAGTGTTGTTTAATTTATATGAGGTAAAAATGTCATTTAGAATATTATCATGATGATGCAGGAACTTTAGACCGGTTCGGAAACGATGGTTGGCGGACTTGTGACTTGTTTCATTGAAATTAATGGCAATTGAACCTGGTAAAACCGTAATCGACAGACAATTAATTGGTTTGGATGAAGACATAGCGGCTGTACCCGCAGTTATATGTTACACTTAATCACACAGTTCTGTGACCGACGTCAATGCTCAGTTGTATGGATCAGTTATTTCTCAGAAGCAACGCGACTTTATGCTTGTTTATTTACTTCTACGAGGAAACAAATATATACAATGAGTAATATTAGTAATGAAATCCCAAATAATATGAAACACGCTTACCGTCAAATATAGAGGTCGATAAGTCACAAACAAAATCAAAGCGGAGTATTGAAATGCAGAAACCGTTACTAGGATACGCTTCAGTGCAGTGGAATATCGTGCGTGCGGCATAAGCGACGGTCACGAAACCGAATTCTGTTGGGTGTCACAGGGTCTGTATTACAGCTCAGACACACACTGCTGTCATTGTACCACACCACGTGAATCTGATGGTAACATTGTCATGGGCATGGCATTTCCTGCCATTTTAAACAGGTTCTGTTATGATAAACGTGCCTTTATACGGAGAGTCATTCTACTGTACGTTACTCGAGTAAAGAACAATGGCCTAGCCAGAAACTGCCAGGAACCTGTTATATCCTTTGTTTTCATCGCTCCTGCCTGAATTCGATTAATTCTTTATCAAAATTCGAGGCATGTCCTGAACATCGAGCGGACATCTCTCGTAAAATTTCTTCTGCCTGTTTGGAAGAACAATGAACTCGTGGGACGCCGTCTCTCGTGCGTATATAAACGATTCTCAAATACCATTATAATAATTTTATCATAGCGGCTCATCTGATGTAACGAGAACACCGCCGGCCTTGAATACGAGCTACATTTAAGAAATAGTAAATATCTCCGACTTTAAGAATTGGTGATGAAACAGATTGGGGGAGGAACAAACTGGGCCTCCGGTCATTCATCTCTTATGTAACACCCTGACAAATCGTTGTTTTTCTGTGAGAAAGTGATGCCGACATGACCATGATAATGTTTATATTTAAAAACAAAATGAGAGCACATTTTTCAATTTATATTTATAATTTTATAAAACCTAGTTACTATTACCATAGTAATTATAAAAAAAATATTAGTAAAATTCAATTCAATAGTATTTGAATATGTCAATATAAAACAATGCATCATGCCCGTTGGTGGCGCAGTTTTAATACAGTATGATTGCAAAGCGATATTGGATTTTTCTATTCAGTATCAACCCGGAGTCAGAAATTTGTGCCCAATATGGCGATAGGCTAGCCCCCTATCATATCATGGGACGGAAAATACACGGCAAAACGCGAGTGTCATGGTTGCACCTCTGCCTACCCCCTAGTCTTCTGGGAAAAGGCGTGTGTTTATGTATGTATGTTGCCCGTTTGCGCCTTGTTTGGCATCTGATAGTCAGCTCAGGGCTCGGTCGCGCGCGGTCACAGTAAAATCGTACGTGATAAACAACAAAATATTTTTAGCACAATGCTATTGACCGTATGTCTTAAAACACTAGTCACGACCTGCGAATCCTGCGAACCGTGCATTTTTGGTTAGAAAAATGATGAATTCTCTAAAAATACAAATAAGTATATTTAGGTAATATGAATAATTATACTTTGTTTTATTTCTTCCTATATGCTTTAAATAATATATCATAAAATAGTATAAGCATATTTCAGTAATTAGTATTAGTATATCCGCTTGTAGCCTCGACTGTAACATAACAAAAAGTGACCCGGTTACCTCGTTGCGTTGCTGTTTAAATGAATTCATTTTATGTTACTTAACGGGTTTGCGATTTAAACAATTGGAAAGAAAACGGAACAAATACGATTGATTCTGCAATAAATGAAACTGATATTATTAAGATTATGAATTATTTACCATACATATGACGTATATAAGTATACCTATAACATGTAGATTTTCCCCCCATATCATTGGAATTATCATGTAATATAGAAGAAGGCTTAAGAAACGAAATTCATTAAATATTCATTATGAGGCATACAATATTTTAAGGCAACCGTAATCCCCTGGTGGTTGTAAGAAATATGGGGTGAGTCTGGTAGAGTGGTACCGGGTGCGAGTAATGGTACAGAGGGCAGCACTGTCATCTGGGTGCTCGGTAGTTGGTAGTGGTTAGTGGCAGCGTGTGGCGCATGCGCGTCACGCACGCAGGAAGCGTTCGGCGACCTTCAGCACGCGCGCCACGGCCGTCGTCTCCGCTGATCGCTACTGCTCATTGTTCACCTCGCACCACTCGCACCATCTGATCTCTGTACTAGTATGTCACCTCACCGCTAAACATATCATTCACAATTATATAAACACGCACTT
The DNA here is from genome assembly GCA_023078785.2 of Hyles euphorbiae. Taxonomy (NCBI): domain Eukaryota; kingdom Metazoa; phylum Arthropoda; class Insecta; order Lepidoptera; family Sphingidae; genus Hyles; species Hyles euphorbiae. The sequence continues at coordinate 11,768,922 of CM041043.1, forward strand.
TGAGTAGACCCATGTAATATAAGATTTGCCATAATTTTTATTAACTACGCTTGACCGCTGTTAATAGCGTAGTTGATGTCCTCGAAAGAAGCCCGGTGCAGAGCACATGGACTCCCGGCAGATCGCACGTGTAGTTTCTGTTGATTGACAAGCAATCGATAGATCAAAGTCTATTATAAAGAAAAGACGAAACAATGTGCTCTAATCCACGTGACAAACGTGAGTAGTGCAGACAAAGGGCTTACTCACCTTATCTGGCTCATGAAAAAACCTTTTCTACATTCTATTATGGAAAAGTGGGGCTTCACACGCGATAAATTCTATTTTAATCTTTTGACAATCGCTCTGTAATTGAAATTAATTACGGTGATCATTAGACCCATTAAGTAGTTGGTCAGTTGAATGCGATGAGTTGTCGGAGGTGTCACCTTCAAAACACTGTCAGCACATGGAATAAAATGTGGCCGAGGGTCCCAAGTAAGTATTTAATAGAAAGTTTGCACGAGTAGAAAATATTTTTAAATTGTGTTCTAAGATTTTTAGTGCATGCTTGTTGGGAATATTATTTGGGTACTGCATTTTTAGATTTCCTCTTAAAGTGCTGTAAAACTCATTTTAATTAAGTGCATTCAATAATATATCACGCAGTGTTACAAACACATAATTTACTTTGTTTACAAAGAGGATGACAGCGATGGCGATGCAAACATTGGTATATAAATATTCATCTAATGCTTGTTTTCTATTATTATAAATTTATAGTTTTTTATATAAAAATGTATAAACGTGTCTTTGTTTGTGTCGTAGCCATAACATACCTGATGCACATTCCGTGGTAAATATATTGCTGCAATTAACGCAACAGCATTATTCAAAAAGCTTGTGAATGCTCCGATTATGTAAATCTGAAATATTACATGTAACATAAAAATCACAATATTTTCTTAGTATTTGTATGTATTGCGCACTCTCTGTAAATATTCATGAATATCAAATAAGTAAATATTTTCTGATCTAAAAATTATAAAAAACATCCACGTGTAAGTCTCATTGCAAACAAGATTGTTTTTTTAACCACGACGTACAATTACAAGCGCATCGATTTTCATTATGTTGCAGCAGCGGCCACAAATCAATCACACATCGATAAACACCTTATAAATCTGTTTATAAGTGTTCAGTCCCATTCGGTCGTGGTAGCTTCAGTCGTGTTCTATAAATATTTATGAGTTAAAAAATTTCACATGCGCAATACGCTCATGTGGCTGTGTAAATAAAACAAATAGGGCAATAAACAACTATTACCTGTGATCTAATTAAGATACGCAAACAGTCGCGCAAAATAATCAAGTCCACGAGTGGCGTAGCGAAATACAATCACCCCTTTGCTATGTACCTGCGCTTGCGTTGTGCAGTACAGTGTACTCGGAACGTGTCCACGTTTGTATCGAATATATGCAACTGCGTGATACAATTAGCACACTTTAAATTCATTGTGAGTGTAATTACTAATCCAGATGTGGGATTTGTGGACTACGAGACGCTATTAATTCATTTTGCATAGATAAGTGTAAATAAAACCCGATATAAAGATACGCAATATCGCTGTCGATTACATGACTTTAAATTCAACTAAAAGTTACGTTGATAACGTAACATAATTTTTTTTTCGAGATGTTTATGTTTAGCTTCGATTGCAAATTAGGTCGGTAAATTGTGTTTGTGTAACACATTGGTTGGCCGATTTGGTTTATATTGATGATTCAGTACGATTTAGCACAATGGTGTCAGTAGAGAAATAAATAGACGTCCAAATAGGTTAGTAGATGCACGAATGGGATACGCAGATGATGCAGACTTAACAATGAGTTGCGACTTGGCGACGCGTGGGCGCGCGCGGGGCATTAACATTGTAATGAGCTTAATGCGCTGATAATTTATTGCTCACCTACTATTCTATAGAAGATGCATTTCTGATTAATTATCATATTCAAATGTTATCTAAGACACGAGGAAGGAATTTTATGTCCCCTTTTTAAAAATACGCAGACACTTACAACTTTCATAACATCAGTTAACAAACATATGGGTATTTTTCAAAACGCTCTTTTTGAAATACGTTTGAACGAATACTTAAATTATTAAATGAAAACAACTGAGAAACACATTTGCCTCTAAATTGTGGCGGTTAAAAAGACATATGTAGCTGTTTCCCATCCCGGTTTAGAATCCATACCACTTCGTTGCTGTAGCATTGACAAATATCTACTAAAGCTACAAATTCCTATACTCTAGATGTCACTTAACTTTTAACGAACATGCATACATAAACTCAAGCCTCAAATTTCGCCTTGTATGTTCCGTAACACGATGTGGACTAGCCTATCTTTATATCGGGCACAAGTTCTTGACATCGGGCTGATAATGAATAGAATAAAATCCAATATCACTTTGCTCGACTTTAAATTCGAAGCCGAGACCGCAGCTTTGTAACCTTAACTTTACTTTCAACGAACACAACGCTAAAAATAATTGAAAACGAAATTATGTACGAAGAGTACACATTATACATAAATAAATTAGCATAAACATCAGAAAGTGCTATCGTCTGACAGCTGGTAAGTATTTATTACATTCCAAATAAGGATTTGATTTGCAAATTAAGGATTCTAAAGTGAACGACCTTAGTAACAACATTTCGGCTCATTGTCCGAAGGCATTTAGTGAGTCAAATCGTACATGTAGGAAGTGTTTACGAATATTTGCACGTGTTGTGGTGGTTCCTAGTAAGGGATATCAGAACAATCGTCGAGAACAGATGCACTTCCTAGAACAATGTTTACGTGACAGAGCTCTAGCCGTGTTTACAGCCAGTTCTATTAAGTATTTAGTTACCTCACTGAATAGCATTGATAACGGAAAAATGCATGATTGTTTATCTGTATATTGTTTGAAGTTAAGAACATTTTAATTCATAATACAACTAAAATACCATTTAAGTTTTTCTCCAAAATAACTGAGGTTATAAAAACTGACTCAATTTTTTTATAGTTAAGTGTTAAGTGCGAAATAACGGATGAATTGGTAACAAGTAAAAGCTTACACTCGAGAAACCGTTAATATTACAGAACATTGCAGACTTGTTTACGTTACAATGTTTCAGCAATATATTCCGTTATATTATTTTTACCGTTTTTAATAGTGACTACATTAGATAACAGAACACTGTCGAAAAGCATTGTTTTTGTAGTATTATTCTATGGTTTTTAGTCGTAGACATAATCGAAAAACGTATATTTAACCAGAAATATTTAATATTCCTGTATTAAATTCGTTGTACTGAAAGGAATGCCAAATGTCCTAGATGTGATTCTAACATTAGGAAAATTGACTTCTTGGCACCTGTATAAGTTTATATTTTAAAGTGAAGGCTGCGGAGACCAGTTTATCAGTTATAAAACTGCAGTCGTAAATGTAATTCTTGAATGACGATAGCTAACTCCAAGAAAGAGTACCTCATTGAAAGGAAAAAGATAAATAGGTATTTATCAAAACGTTGCGAGACAGTTTGTTGTAGAATTGATTTGTTATGACGTCGGGTGATCGTAATGATGATAGATTACCGCGCCAGCGACTGACAATTATTGACCCGTTTAAATTGTTCCCATTACTGGTATGTGTGCCAAAGGGCAAATAATAGGATTTCCACGTTTCCACGTAAATCACAGCCAATGTCAGTTATACAACAATAACGCCGCGGTGTACGCACTCATATAAAGGTGTCATTAAATGCCCGCATGGCTTACATTGTAATCGCTTCACTACGGATAATAGTCCTCATGTTTTGTTGGCCACATGTCTGTATTAATGCGTCGCTTTTTGTCGTCTCATAAAATAATAATATAGAATTGCATTTTAATTGAAAATTACATCCGGATTACTCATTATAATGTATTGTATGTACGACTCATTTTTTTAATTATTTATTATTGTTTATTGTAAAGTATTTCTTCTACATTTACTCAGTGATTTGAAATATTTGAAATATTTTATTATAAATAAAACGCCTACACATAAAACAAATAAATGACAAATAAATGACAGCCTCCGTGGCGCTGGGCGGTTAGACGCCGCCTGTGAAACGAGAGGCCGCGGGTTCGATCCCCGCACCGAGAGAAATGTTTGTGCAGCCCACAAATATTTCTTTCGGGTCTGGGTGTTTGTGAGACCGAAAAGTCTCTCGTAGTTCCTGATACCCACGACACAAGACTCGATCTTAGTTTGGGGTCAGGACTATGTGACTGTTGGGTGTTATTTATTTATTTATTATTTATTTATAAAATTAAATGATGATTTACGACCGGTCTAACTGCCATGTTTCTGAAAAATATAACCTATTACTATACTACCTATACTATTCCCGGGTCGGGCAAAGTGATATTGGATTTTTCTATTCCTTATTAGGCCGGAGTAAGGAACTTGTGCCCCCTACGGCGATAACCTCACCTACCGCTTCTGTAAAAAGGTGTGAGTTTATGTATGTATGTATGTACTTGTATAAATGTATGAAAACATTAAAGTTAATATCTTAAAATTAGATAACAAAATACCAAATTCCATATGTTTTTATATCTTATCGTACATATAATAAATCCCACATGGTGATGTCCGTCGTCACTGGCTACGGAAGTAGACGCAATGATTCAAGTAATGGCCGTGAAAGTAGCTAGGTCAAACCGCAAGCCACTTTTTACTTCAACAAAATTATTACGATGTGATTAAGTAGGGGAGTGACTCAACGCACACTAAATAAACAAACACAACATGGTCGGAACTCTTTATGTTTTGTACAAATAATTAAGTGCAGTGAGTGTGTCCTTTCATAGAATTTGTCATAAAAAGCGCTTTTAAAAATATAGTTATAATAACGCTTTTAATAAATACATAAGTTTTTTTGATGGTTAATATGATTACCTTACATACGTTACATGGCAGGCTACGTGACTCCGTTGGTTAGACGCCCCATGTGATACTAGAGGTCGCGGGTTCGATCCCCGCACCTAGACAAATATTTTGTGAGATCCATAGGTATTTGTTTCGGATCTGGGTATTGGTGAGAAAGAAAATGTCTCTTTTCGTTCCTGATACATACGATACAAGATTATATTTTTAGTTAGGAGGCAGAACTATGCATACATACATACATATATGTGACTGTTGAGTAAATTTATTAAAGAGTTATAGTTTTAATTTACCATAAAATATTAAAACATATTTCGGGAGTAAATGAACTTAAAAAAATAAGGTCATTAACATTTCTCGCGAACTTATAAAGTTTATAAAAAGTTTGTGCATACCTAAGTGTGAGTGGTGTAGTGACTCATAAAATCAAACATTAGTATGTAGCTTTAGTCCGTTTAGTACGTATTTAAGTGTAACGTTGCCTCATAACTGGCATAGCATTCATTATTTAGTATAAGATTATTATATATTATGTATATTAGTCTATTATTTAGTACATGAGAAATGCTTGTATGTATCAAAAATATTTGTCACAGATATAGGGTTCCATTGGTGTTTTGCCACCTCTGGACAGTGTTTAACACTTTCTATTTTTGTGGAGCTGTTCAAACACAAATATTAACTGTGAGCAAGGATATTTTTTCCAATTAGCATTGTTACTCAGCAATGATGCGTGATAAAACGTTGCCGTTGGTCGTCCCCCCAGGCGGTAAAATTTGCATGGGCTAAGTGGGTCTGTAGAGCGTCGGCGGCGGCCACGAGACTGAGATGCGCGGGCGCAGCCTCCGACAGATGCCCGTTACTCACGGGGACATACTAACCTCGATACGCTGAAATTTATTATTTAACTACCACTACACGAACCTTCAACCTTTTTAATACGCAATTGAAAACTCCTTAAATTATTCGCCTCAAAACACATTATCCATTTTTGGCAATATTGCAACTTTTTACGCGTGACTGCAATGAAAAGTTTTACGCGGCGCCGTAAGAAATACGTGCTTTTTAAAATACCGACATTATGAAAGGTATATTAAAAGGGAAGTGTAGTTCACGTGCGAGCATTGATGCTGGATTCTCCATGTTTAAAAAAGAATTCATTCACATAATACATTTGTGGTTTTTATGGCAGATTATCTTTAGCTAATGTTTAAATATATGATTGTTTAAAGAAACGTCGCCAGTTTGCACAATAAAGTAAAGTACCTAATTTTGCTTTCTACATGTAAATCCTTTATTGCAAAAAATTAGAATATAGAATGTAGAAATAATATAGAATGCGCAGTATTAAAACTTTAATATCATTAGAATATAATAAGACGTTTATCTAATAATGTTACGCGGTTGAACAAACTCTTTGATATGAAATTCAGCAACAAATCAAACACAACTCCATATTCCATTTTAAGAAAAATAAAAACTTGAAGGTGTATGTGATCAAAAAGTCGTGCTTAAATACTTAAGGTAGAAAATATTGACTGCTCTTTATGTGCACAATGAGTCGAAACGTTGATGACCATGATTGGTTTCAATTTAACATACTATAAATAAAGTAATCAGTGCACGTCATTATTTGCAGACGCATCAACGTAAATGGATCTTTGTGATGCAGTCTGACAATTAATGAAGATTCATTTCAAAGCGTTGTGATATTAATATATACCACGAGGAAAGCTGGGCAACAAACCATCCGAATTAATGAGAACGTGTAGTGAACTTAAAGTTGTATGCACTGCAAATGTGTGACCATGCCACATTTGTACACAATAAGTATCGATGTGTTTTGGCAGCAAACAATGGCCGTATCAACGCATGTCAACGGCCGAGTGGCGACCACATACCTGAACGCACCCAAAATCTGACCGATTCTCTGGCGATTACTCATTGACAGACAAACATTTCGTATTCAACTTGCACTTACACGACTTTAACAGAGATTGATGGTGATATTTATTCACGCATTTTACAACTGCATGCATTAGGAAATAAGGAAAGCGGTTCTCACTGAACAACAGTAAAATTTCAAATATTTGTTTGTTATTGAAATGTACACACGATGTAAGTTAAAATTACATTGTTTGTTTAGCAAATAGAAAAGACATCAGAAAATATTTAGAATTCACTTAGTAGGTATTAAAATAAATGAAAGAGTAAACATGGGCTTTCGGGGGTATTGACTGCGACAGGGTTAGCAATGACATTGTTAGGATTCCCCGGTGAGAGGAACAAAGAGTGTCGTCGGTGGAGCGGCGGCCGGCGCGCGGTGCCAGTCGGAGATATGTGTAAGCGCACATTGTCATGCGCGGCACGCCACCAGCCGCTGCCACCGTTCAAGGTCGCTTGTCTTCGTCTCCCATCCGCACTGTGACTCCCGCATATACATATTATGTTTTACACGAGCCTACGTATTATCATTTGTATGATATTGGATGTGCTTCACTTGAGATTACAATTTAATTGTTCGGATCTTTGTACATGTGCGATTGCATCGTGATTCGTGTCGTACTTATCAAACGCGTTGACAATAAACAATGGATGGATAACCTTGCGATGATGTGAGATAATGTGACGTCTGTAGGTATGACATGAGAGATAAGGGGAATCTCCGCACACAAATTAGCGACATTAATCCACGGCGTAGAGGTAACCTTTGAAGAAGTGTATAATAGTGTAACTGTATATTGTACCTATGTATAAACAATGTCATAAATCTCTATAAAATGGAATACATAAAGAGGCGTTCTTGAATAGTAAATTGCACGTTGCAATCATTCTGATAAATTCCAGTAAAACACAGGTTCTTCACTTCTTACGGATTTATTTAGTGGTATAAAATGAAGCTTGGAGATGTGACGTTTAGGAAAATAATAGAGATAAGGAGTATTAAAAAAGTAATTACAGCACATAAATTATCATTTAGATACAATTATTTTATTGTAGTTCGAATTGGAATTTACGTGGTCGATTATAAAAACGATTACAAATGAAGGTACGAGATATACCCCAATAATGATTTCACAGAAATGACTGAGCGTTAATTACGAATTTTTTGTTACAGATGTACCTTGCGCAGTACGGCTACTTAAGTCCTTCAGTAAGAAATCCTTCCAGCGGACACATTATGGACGAGAGCTCGTGGCGACGTGCCATTGCAGAATTTCAGAGTTTCGCTGGACTTAACGCAACAGGTATGCAGAATGTAGACCTACACTAAAATAATTAAATACGTAGAAAACTTAATACAGTAAGGCACTTGTATCAAAGGATACTTTTTTTCTTAAGAAATAAAGGTAAATTTGACAAATCCCGTTTTTGTTCCCAAACTCTTTAAGGTTATTGTGTCATTTGTTTAGTATTAGTATTCATTGTAGTTTTAGTATTACATAATTGTATTATTAACGACTGAACGTCCGCACGTCATGAAGGTCTCTCATCGAAAATCAGCGTTGCAGTGCTGCTTAAGTGGTGCTGCAGCATACTAGCTGAATGAGAGCTACCTTTGCTGGCGCAATATTAATTTGTTTTTATTTTACCTTAACTGTTTTTTGTCAACTCCTCTGTTATTTTCTGTGCCAGCAATAAATATTCTTTCTTTCTTCTTTCTTTCTTTCTTTCTTTCTTTCAAACCAGTTTGAATATCGCAAGCAGTTTGGCAAACTGTTATTCGATTACGTTGGTGAAAGTTTGAGTCATTCGGTTTCCTGTGTCGGTGTTTACTTTTATTATGGGTTGTCTTTCGGCTGCAAATCAATAATATATTGACGCGACCTGTATTTGTGGTGTAATTTATATTCAACAACTTCCTCTTTGTCATACTTACATACAGACAACTTTTTACCATATCTTTTATTTTAATATACTTTTGGGTGTTTGGGACTTTTAAACTATAAAAATATACTTACATAAATCTTGAGTGGAATAAAATAGTCAAAACTCCAGCTAGGTATATTTGATCGTCCCAATGCATCAGGCAGTAAATATTGATGTCATAACACAGGAAATTCTAAATCAATTTCCACAAAGTCAATAGCAATTGCAGTAAGTCAGGCCTGCAGCAAAGCCTCGATTACATCAATGGTTATTTATACAGAGCGGCATAAGTCAAGTTCTCCAACCTCAGATAAAATTGCATCTATTACTTATTCAATCGCTTACGCAGTCATTCCGCATAAGAAAAATGCTTCATGACTCGGATAGTATGACCGTGCATTTCTTGGATAATGAGTTGACGTAATTTAAAGTGTTATAAGCATCCGGCCCTGCTCGACCTTGTCCTGTCGATACAGGCGCCATAGTAATAATTTGTGGGGTCAATCAAACGACGATACAACGTAACGTAACATACGTAGAGCTTCCAAATTGTTATATATTTGAGCCTAATTTATTTAAACAGTATAATATAAATTCAAGTGATCAGAAAAGCTCATTTATTCCTACTATTATGTCAAATTGATCGATAGTTAATAGTATCTTATTATGAAAAATCATAGTACTATACGCGAAGAGATTATATTTACATGTTATTGATTTAAATTTTAAAGTAGACCACGATTGGGGAACGGCTTATATCTCAAAACATGTAATGACTCATATTTAGATATTGTTATTGTATAAAAATCTTTATTTAGATGTTAAATAGGTAAAAACGGAGATATAAATCAATTTTAAAATGATGGCAACCGATAACCCTATACATTGTCCGTTCACAGTGCTATGCTCTGTAATTCAGTAACCTCGACGCGCCGGTTATTATAAGTCGCGGTGGACAACACATGCCACTGGTCTAACCTAAGCGGTTATTCACAATACCATGGAATTATATGGTAGCAGTTGAACCGTGCGTTACGTGCCTTGACACAAGAAGTAGTTTATTGGTCTTGAATATGACTGAAGGTAGTATTATTATGTAAGCAAATAACGCAGCCGCGACGCACACATACATTATTCATTATCGGTCAGTGTACGAGTTGGGTTAGCAGTTCGGTACAAACATATGACTTGATTAGAACCTTAATGATGCCATTACACACGTACTAAATGTCTGCACGTTTTAAACAGATCAACATTGTTTTGTGCTCGTGCGCTGCGTAAATCCTCCCTTCTAAATCTGTTTACTTCTATTATCGTTTATTTTTATATTTAATTTGCAATTTGAAGACAAATTAATAAGCGTATGACCTCAATTTATTTAATTCTTAAATAATTATTACCTTTGCATACTAATAAAGCTTTGTTGAAGTAGGAATGAACTAGCAGTGGAAACTTCCAGAAAAAAAATTGCAACTGTTGCAGACCATAATTACGTTCGGAGAATAAAGCCGAGTTCATATCGCACATATTTCTGAGCAACCTTGTTACTAGATGAACCTTGTTACTACTTGATGATTAATCACGACATAGGTTAGAGCCCAACTCAGGTGATATTGTAATAGGGCAGATGTATCAAAATTCCGAATGGCCGCTGATCTGATGTGCGGGGCGGTGCGGTGCGGGGCAGGGCGGCGGCGGTCGCTAGGACCGTTGTTCCTGTTTATACAACGTTTTCCGCGTGCGGTTTTGGTCGACGTGATTGTGTAATTACTTCCTAGTCATCAATTCATACAAAAAGTTCACGTCTTGTTGCTTGAATCTGAATGATGTTTTTTATTATTAAAACAATTGAATAACAAATCAGGTATTATTCCATTTGAACTTGGTACACTTGGTTTAGCTACATTATTCAATAAGTCACAACGTGGAGTGACTATGGTCATTAAATTGAACCACAATAGGTAAATAATGATGAATATCGAAGGAATATTTGTGTTGACGGTTGAGGAAAATATGTGTGTTAATTAATTCATATTAATTTCCTATTTCCTTTCTCTAGGTGAATTGGACAAGGAAACGACGGAAGCCATGTCGTTGCCGAGATGCGGTGTAAAGGATAAAGTTGGTTTCGGAGAAAGCCGCGCCAAACGCTACGCACTGCAAGGTAAGTCACGTTTTCCATCATCTTAGAAAGCTAATCAATATTTAAATGGTAAAATGAGGAATTCCATATTAAAAACTATTCACATTCCTGAGGTGGGTGAATGTATACAGGAACATAATTAAAAAAAAGTGAATAGCCGCGACATTGCCTATATTCCTCCTTGGTTGTCCATAGAATAACCCACAACGGTAATTTCCTTTCAAAGATATTGTTTGTATTCGCAGGTTCAAGATGGCGCGTAAAGAACCTCACGTACAAGATTTCCAAATACCCCTCAAGACTGAACCACGCCGAGGTGGACGCCGAGCTCGCCAAGGCCTTCAATGTGTGGTCCGACTACACCGACCTCACCTTCACGCAGAAGAGGAGCGGACAAGTCCACATCGAGATCAGGTACAGAACAGTCTAGAAATCATCTACAGCATTGCGATAAGTAGATTATGCAGTCGTATTGCAGATACTGACAATTTCAAATATTTTATTATTATATATATTATTGTTATCCATTAAAATCACTTAACATTGACACGTACATTTATCGTATAAAAGAAGATATATTGAAATGAAAAAATGTAAGTTACTACATTAGTATCACTGTTAATATCGCAAAAACTCAAAAGGATGTTTTTAAATAGCACATTATATGGAGAAAAAACTCGAACCGCCATGACATGTTGTGTAAATAACAATTTATGTGAGTAATGCTAGGGTTTTTGTAGCAATCCGCATGTTGCGTAACTAAACGCTGCTGTCATTCAGTTTAGTCATTTATTACTCGCATCGTCGACTGATGCTGTGTGTTCGATTGTGCATTTTGTTGCTATGACGACCTTGCGATCTAATCTTTCAACTGTTAAGTTAATGTGAAACAAATGCCAAATTTAACCATTATAGTTACGCGTGCATAAAATATTTCACTTTTACTGCCTTAAATGTTTCACGCCCTATTAGAGATTAGGTTGTATACTGTAAAAAGTAGTTTCAATTATCCCATGATTCAAAAACGAATAACTAGATTTGATTATTTCACGGAAGGTTTGACATCATGCAATGGTTTGCCTGTTATGAGCAAAATGTTTCTATACCATTGTTCTGGCTAATACAGGTTGGATATGGGTTATGATAGAAGGAGTGTGATATTATGTATTTGCTTCAGGTTTGAGAAGGGAGAGCACGGTGACGGCGATCCTTTCGACGGACCCGGTGGCACCCTCGCCCACGCTTACTTCCCGGTAATTATACCTATTGCTATTTTTAACCGACTTCAAAAAGAGAGGAGGTTCTCTATTCGACTGTATGTTCTTTTTTATATATTGCAATTCATGGCGAGAAGAGTATGCCATTCGCCTGATGGTAAGCTATACGAACTGACTGGACGACAGCAAAACCAGACAAGACCATGAGTTACAAAGTAATGCTTGGAAATTTACTACGGTCGCTATCCTGAGACATAAGATGAAGTCTCTGGCTTATTTTAATAATCACCTTATTAAAACCGTGTAATTAATAGCTGTGGAAAGTAATTCACTGATATACTCGTATCTCGTAATTTCAGAATTAAATTAAATTTCTACTCGTCCAAATATTGAGAAATATTATGTTTGGTGAACTAGATCACAAAATTGTTTGCGAAGGTTACTTTTATAATTCCATTGAGTAGTTACATGAACTATTATGTTTTTTTAGTAAACACATTATATTTTTATTTAAATAATTGACATCGGATGCGACACATTGTTCCCAGTTGCGCAGTGAAAGTCGAGTGTGTAATATCATAATCGTACATGATTGTGATGCATACATTTTAGCATTTGTTGCAATATTCGTACAATGTCTGACAGCCTCTGAATCTCTGGTACGTGAATTGTTAGGCCGAGGGTTCGATCCCGCAGCAAGATGATTATTTGTGTGATTTATTTATTTGTCATGGAGTTTTTGGTACCTACGCCACAAGACTCAATCGTATCGAGACTCGGACTCTTTCGGACTCGATATTATCGATCGAGTATGGGGTCAGGTTGGTTGTATTTATTTATGTATTTTATTGTATTGTATATCGGTGTGCAGGTTTACGGCGGTGACGCGCACTTCGATGACGCTGAAATGTGGTCTATCAGTTCGCGGCGCGGAACTAATCTGTTCCAGGTAACAATTAAATAACAAGCAAATTATCAAACACTGTTATCTTCATCTTATTACACCTATGCAGGAAATAAATTACAATTCTATCAATCTATGTATTTATAAATGCATTTATTTTCCACTGTAGCTTGTTCCTAAACTATTCATCCGATTTTGACTAAAGATATATCAATTGATACCTTATTATGGTTTGGTAACTTAGACTCCCTTCAAAAGTCATATGTCTTAACTTTTATGTATATTGAATTTTCTTAGTTTTCTAAACTTGTTTTTCAATAGATTTCAAATTATTTTCTTTTCCATATGAGTCTAAATTTTATCTATGGGCTTTGTTAGTCCTATAATATTATTTGTATTATAACAAGTGATTGTTGTACACTTGCAGGTGGCGGCGCACGAGTTCGGTCACTCGCTGGGTTTGTCGCACAGCGACGTGCGCTCGGCTCTGATGGCGCCTTTCTACCGCGGCTTCGACCCCGCCTTCCAGCTCGACCAGGACGACATCCTCGGCATACAGGTAACACACTACTCTCTCTCTCTCTCTTTTACATTAGTCTCTGGGAGCCACTGATGAGCGAGAGACTCTACTATCAAATGTTCTTTTGAGAACACTGAGGTCTCAATCTACCACGTTGGTCTATTGCGGCTTAGTATAGTTCACATACCAACGATATTTTTGTATACCGGATGCCATGTACCATAAAAATCTTTGTGTCAACAACAATACATCACCTTTATTTTGGCATTTGCAAGAATTCTTGTATTTAGATATACAAAGCGGAACGGAAGAAAAATATCCTGAAGAAACCAACGCATAGAGTTTTACAGAAATGTCTTAAGTGTACAAGCGCACTTTATAAATGATTGCGTGTATTTGTGCAGGCTCTGTACGGACACAAGACACAAACAGACATCGGTGGCTCCGTCCCCGGGCCGGCGCCGTCCGCGCCGCGCGCCACCACGCCGCAGCCCTCCGCCGAGGACCCCGCGCTGTGCGCCGACCCGCGCATCGACACCATCTTCAACTCCGCTGACGGCGCCACATTCGTCTTCAAGGGTATTTACTTCATATGAATTCTCTACTACTCTGTCTGTTTTACCTACGTAATAGCATTTTATCTGAGCTACTAGAACATTAATCAACTGATTTCATGAACACCCATGAAAGATGAGATATCAAAAACCCGTTCAAACTTGAAACTGGACTTTTCCCAGAAGGGGGTAGTCAGGAATTGGAGGAACGTGGTAACACGTCACGCACGTTCTTGATTTAAATATACCGTTTTTATTTTATTTTCGTCTATCTACTGAACTATACATATATGCTATATAGTTAATTGATCCGGTGTTTTTGCCATTGGCAATATTTGTCTATAGCTGATCGATATTTTAACTGGATTTTACTATCATTACATTTATAATCGGTGCAGACACCATGCCAGTAAAAAAAACTACAAATATGATATTCTGTTTGTTTCTCCAGGCGAGCACTACTGGCGATTAACTGAAGACGGCGTGGCGGCTGGATACCCGCGCCTAATCTCACGCGCATGGCCCAACCTACCCGGCAACATCGATGCCGCCTTCACCTACAAGAACGGAAAGACCTACTTCTTCAAGGGCTCCAAGTACTGGCGTTACAACGGACAGAAGATGGACGGAGACTACCCTAAGGAAATCAGTGAAGGTAAATTATTTGATAGACTAGAAGGCATAAGGGATTGCTAGACTAAGGCCAATTCACTGAGGTGGATATGAAATTACATGATTTTATCGCTGATGTTTGTAATGATAATGGTGATGGTGAAGATCATGATTCACCGAAGCTTAACATAAACGGTGAAGCTAATGTTAGTCATAGTACAGAATTAGTCAGACAGGCAGTAATGATGGTTAGTTTAGATTTTAGATTGAGGCTAATATGTGCTGTAATTGTGTATTAGCTATGATTTCATGTTGAAAACTTCATATAGTTTTCGGTCGTTAATACTTAATAGGGTATTGCACTTGTGAACATCGATTAAAGTTAACCATTCTTTATAACCTATTGCAAGTCGGTTTAGTTATGTTCTTTGTCACAAAGTAATGCATTATTCATTGTACAATGAGAGCTAATGCCATTTAATCCGACCTAGGTTAGTTAACCTTGGATGTATTTAACCTTAATTTCAGAAAGTGACCTTCAATATTCACACCACAAACAAATTATAATACGCGTCAATTTCATTTTGCGAAGTTAAAAAAATTCAAGGACGGTAGACAGACTTAATAAAATAAACTTATTTAGTATAAGGGTATAGGCTACATACATGCAAAGTTAATAAGCTATATGATGTTTCTATCTTTCTACATCTCACAATAATATTCTAATCTAAAAAATATCACATTAAGAGGACTTATTGCCAGTCCTCATATCTAGGGTTATTTTGATCTCCAGCACCTTCCACGCTCATATATTCCATAACCTGTATTTTACCATCTTACATTAAAACTAAATCTTCATAATTTTCTTCTCAGGTTTCACCGGCATCCCAGACAACATCGACGCCGCTCTAGTATGGTCCGGCAACGGCAAGATCTACTTCTACAAGGGCTCCAAGTTCTGGCGCTTCGACCCTTCGCAGAGGCCGCCCGTGAAGGCCACCTACCCCAAACCACTCTCCAACTGGGACGGAATACCAGATAACATCGATGCTGCTTTACAGTACACCAACGGATACACTTACTTCTTCAAAGGAGGCTCCTACTGGCGGTTTAATGACAGAACTTTCAGTGTAAGATGTTTTTTGTTGTTTGTTATATAAATTTAGTAGTAGAATTACTACAAGAATGATGTGAAGCAGTGTCGAAACCAACAATGGTACTCCACCAGACTGTAACTCAGGGAATGGATCTACGAAAATAGCATAAAATGAATGCAAAATATCTATAATATAGAAGCTTATATTTACATTCATACATACCACTATTTTTGTGTCATGGTTTTTACTCAAAAGGCAATACTAAGAACATTAACTCAGCCATACTTATAGGTAAAAAAGAGGATTTATGTATGGCTCCATGATATTGAAAGAGAACATATTATCCGCAGGTGGACTCAGACAACCCTGCATTCCCTCGATCGACGGCGTTCTGGTGGCTCGGGTGCAGCAGCGCGCCGCGCGGCACGGTGGGAGGTAACGCGCGCCTCTCCGACCCCTCCCGCCCCTCCCGCCCCTCCGCGCAGCCCGAGGAGCCCCCCCTCGACGACGACGTCGGAGACATCACCTTCGATGCAGGTATGGGCACCCGCAGTCCGCGCACACATACACACGCATGGCCGTCCTAGCAAATTTTGGTGATGTTAATTTTCGGACTAATTTTTCTGAGTCAAAAATGATTTGATATGTTCTATCTTAAGTCTATATTGACTATAACAGTGATATTATAATTATATTTGATTGGAGAACAATAAATAAATCAGAAATGCACGGCCATGCACACGATACATACATTCATGTGACAACGAACAAGCGTTGGTTAAGTTGGGAACTAAATTGGTCTACATTGCAATGAAACGTCATACGTACATATTGTGTACAAAGAAAATTATAACAGTGGTAAAGATTTATGTTGTGTAAGTTAAAACGATTATTGAGTAATAAAACAAAAGACCAAGAGTTTAATCGCAAATCGATTCGTATCGTAGACCGACCACTTTATAATTGTCGATATAAAATTCAAGATTTAAGAGAAAGGAAATAAATTAAGGTATAAAATATACCTAGTTATTGGTTATGCAATAAAACTTATCAATTTGGATTATTTAGCATTGTACGTTGTCACTTGACTCACACATACTCTTCATATTTGACAATCTTTTAAATAGACCATACAAATGAGCACTTGAAACATTTAGTTGTTTCAAGGAAACCTCGTTCGATTAATGTAATAGAAAAAATAAATATAAAAATGACAGCATTCAATTTGTTTCCAATGGGGCAGGCGCTACCATGAATTTTTATCGGCAGGAGTCCCTGCTATAATACAAAAAATGATGGCTAGATCTCCATTGGCTACAAAAACAACTTCACGAAACTAATATACTTTGACAACATAGTATTTTTTATAAAATTAGCAATTCATTTTGCTATTAGAAATATAATTTTAAAACTAATTACAGAATCATTATCAGGACACGACACACTTCCAACACAACACATCCAAGGGATATAAACCGTCGTCCCACTGTTGAATGTTTGCTCTTGTGTCTCTGTGTCTGTAATAGTAGTTTGAATCTCTTTGTTATGTCTCTTACAATCTATCTTTTCAATTCAATTTAGTGATTTTTAAATGTTTTGTACTCTCTTATGTTTGTTTCAACTTCTTAAGTTTGTTTAAATTTCTATTGTTTGTTACAATTTCTTGTTTGTTCATGTATAACCGTGTACTGTGTAATCATACTGACATAGACATCTTTACTTTCAGTTACTAATGTAAAATAATCATAACTTTTACAATTTCATTTACTAACCCCTAACAACGTAGCATCGATTTAACAAAATGCGTTTATATTAACAGTAATAGCTATATTGCTATATTAACCAAGCTGCTAATAGCATGTTCTGCTCTCTGAGAGCTATGTGCGGTGTGGCTTCATTATCGCAGTGGCAGACGGTGGAAGGTCCCTCGACAACGCGGCTTCGGGTGCCTCGACCTGCAGTAATAAAAACTATCATGGCACTAAACATGTTGACTTTAAAGCCATGCTGGATTTTTATTACCAATTTAAATAATACACACAAATAAGATAATGATTTTTAATAATCACCACACAGCAATGCAATGATTCGCACCGGCACAAACAAGCTATAGATACTTTTGAAGCACATGCAAAGAGGTTTTGGTTTGAGCATTATACTTTTACACCCAACTTCAATAAAACTTCTAATTTTAAAATAAATTATATTTATAAATCCCGTAACTATTAAGTTTAAACTAATTAAAAATCAAACCAAAATTTCTAAATATTTTTGTTTTTAATCCACGAACACGAGCACAAGTGTTGATTAAAGTTGCGTGGCACAGTTGAGTTGTGTATCGTTAGCGGAGATGTCTATGGCAAAGTGTCGGTGTGTGGGAACATGTTCACGTTTCGATGTGTGTGTGTGTTTTTTTCTAGGTGTAAAATCAACCGCTCCCAGATCATTCTTCTGGTTCAGGAAATAACCTCGTTGGAGTGTTCCTGAACATTGTACATAGAACATTGCATAAAGAACAAAGACTCAATTAGTTATACAGTTTAAGAATACCAGTGAGATTATGAAGGATAAGCGGTGATTTTAGTACCGGCGAGCTTTTCACGCGCAGCCTGTACGTTCTCTTTCATATCACGTTTGCATGCTTGGTGGACGCTTATCTTTAGACTTCGGCCTGATTCGTAGACAGATTTAAAACTTATTTTAGCTTTCGAATATGTTTGGTCTTCTTCCTTCAAACTGAATTCAAAAGGCGTTCGAAAGGGACAACATATTCGAGGGCTAAAATAGGTTTTAAAACTTTATATTTATAAGGTATTTAGTGTTTTAGAGCAACGCTTTTGCGGGATTCCAGGTGTATTTCGCTTCTGGGATGACTCGCTTTTAGATGTAATTGGCATGTGCTATTTAACATGACGCTTTGGTTTTCAATTATGCATTTATTTACTAACATTCATATATTTTTGGTTGATTTTCATGATTTAGTTCAATCATATTTTTAAAGTAAATACCTTTTTCGGGGTTTGTATATGCGGACTAAAATCTTAATATAATTATAATCCATATACGTTAAAGAAATAATTTTAAATTAAAGCAAAAGTAAGGAATTAGGCTGAATTTTGTTTGTTATTCTTAATTATTAAACTAATAGTACATAGGTAGAAAGAAAATGGAATTCAAGTCAGATTGGTAACAATAGTCAATATGAATAACGCCTTTAACAACAGAAACATGGAGTATTATTTAAAGAATTATTCGCTTATAGGTGCCGTGAAGAATAAAATAAAAGTAATAGTGTTGAATATTTAACTTGTCCTACATTCACAAACAAAGCTCCATTGACAGCGGTTTCAAACGTAAGCTCTTTGTTTTCGTTTCGAGTGACACAAACACGTTTTGTTTGGAGCACAAACACTCCATCTTATACTGCAGAGATTTTACAACTTCAATATTTCTGCATGATGATTTTTAAGTAGCCGGGCAAGTTGCGAACCGTACCAGTAGTGTTGCTGTAACGTTACTAACCGCGTGTAGCATGATAAAATAAAATTTAATATGTAATGTAAAATGTAATTCGTTTATTGAATTTATTTATTTATTTTAACCTAGACTGTAAGCTAGTCTAATACCGTAATGCATGATTAAACACAGTAAACGTAGTTAAAGTATATTGTTAATATTGAGTAGAGTGTGTAGTGCTAGCGTTGCACCCCCGGGTCTCGGTTGCAGTGACTTGAGAATACTGTGTAAAGGCAAGTTAATGTTTCAGTTGTCAACGTTCAGTCGGACGGAGCCAGTGTGTAGTATGTCGTTCGCATATGGCTCTCGGCCGCTTCGTATATTAAGGAGGGCTCGACTCCTCCGCCGCGACACCGATCACCCGCATCTGTAGGTTTCTTTTGTTTCATTATGTTTTTCCCGTGAACTCCATTTTGCACTAATTATGTTGCCGCTTTGATATTTATTTTAACGGAATTCACGGTTAATGGGTTCATTGATGTTCATTTTTGTTATAACTTTGTATTACCAGTTTCATAGAGCACTAATTAAGTAGCGTCAGTAGTTTTAAGGCACGTAGTTCACGAGTGCACCGCACGCTGTGCTCACCGTCACCGTGTTCGCATAAGGAGTATTTTTGTGTTGTCAGATGGGCCCGAGTATGAGGAGCGCGGCGGGGGCAGCGGCGCGGGGGCGGGTGCGGCGCGCGGCTCGCTGCTCGCGCTGGTGGTCGCGTCGTGGCTCGCGACGTGGTTCGCGTCGTGGCTCGCGCGCGCCTAGCGCCCTCTCCCGTGAGCGCGCGGACTGTGCTCCCTGTGTCGCTGTGATCGTGTGTGTGTCCGCGTTCGATATATTGTGTATAGCGAACGCGCTGCTGTGATGACGAGTGCGCATTTTATACATTCGCGAGAACGATATAATTTAATGAAAAGTCATAGTTTTTATACTTTAATATAAATAGATGATGTAAGACATGAGTGTGATATTGACGTAAGCGATGATTTTTTATATTAAAATATTTAAAGTAATAGCAAAGCTAGTGTTTTATTTCCTGCGGTACGAAGATTTCTGACGTGAACTGACGCCTCGGGTGCTAGTACAGGCAACGAAGCAACGGTTTACTCTTGTCCGCAATGCATAATTTGCCAGGAGTTTTTTGTTTTCATGAAGAGGTGGCATATGACCCCACTAAGTTAAAAACCCAAAATACTTACAAAAATGGCGTCCGCTAGAGCCGCCATTTTGGAAAACGTGTTTGAAGCCATATCTCCGGACCCGTCCACTTTAGGCCCATCATGCTAAGGACCTTTCTTGTAGATAATTAAATTTCCCATCTTTTTTGTTCAATAATTTTTTTTGTACCATTAACCGTTCGCGATTTACAATGTTAATAAGTTTCATTTTATACCTTTTTTACAATAAATTTTACATGGATTTTTAACAAAATTTACTATTTCCTCATTGCTTTGTTCCCTTATGCCATCAGTATTTAATTAATTACGTGATAATCATGGAGAAATCATTGGATTTCATAATTACGCTATGCATCCTTCGTTTCCATTGACCTTGATTCGGCAGTACACCATTCAACGCGCGATAACTTCTAAAATATTGATTTTAGAGAAAAAAGTATGGGTGAAAAGTTGTTAAGATTTTATTGATTTAAAAGTTTAGTCATTAACAGTTTTTTGTTTAAACAATTATTAACAGAGATATGGGCAAAAAGGCAAGAAACGAATATTAATAACCTTGTAAATCGCGAACGGTAAATGGTACAAAAAAAATTATTGAACAAAAAAGATTAGAAATTTAATTATCTACAAAAAAGGTCCTTAGCATGATGTGCCTAAAGTGGACGGTTCCGGAGATATGGCTTCAAACGCGTTTTCCAAAATGGCGGCTCTAGCGGACGCCATTTTTGTAAGTATTTTGGGTTTTTAACTTAGTGGGGTCATATTGCCACCTCTTCATGAAAACAAAAAACTCCTGGCAAATTATGCAGGAAAAAATGCTTCGTTGACTGTACTATGCTGGGGGGTGTACAAATGATACTCACGTTTGTATTTTTAATCGGTTTATTTAACGTTTTCTTTGTCTCCAATAATTTTTCTTAAGTTAGTAATTACAAGTTTATATGACAATATTTTTCGTTTTTATTTCATTTTCATAAACGCATTTTTTTAATAAACATTTTCACAATTCATCATAACACGGTCGTGCGACCTACTGTCTCAATCGTTCTAACTCTTAGGAAAATGCAAATAATATTAAATTTTAAAATCTGTCTACGATTATTCGAACGTGATTAATTTTACTTCGAGTGACGAACGAAGTCTACGTGTGGCGCACAGCGAACTGGCCAAGTGAGAGGCGGCCGGGGAGAGCGGGCAGCGCGGCACTAGTGCGGGCTGCGGCTACGCGCTCGCTACACGGACGCTACGCCGCTCTACGCGCAGGGCGCCGTAGCGTCGCGTCCCGCTCGCGCCCGCCCGCCCCGCCTGCCTACGCCACAAACTAACGGATTGAATAATCATTTAGAAGGCGTAACATAAGACTTATTACACGATCACTACTCGAGAAACACCTACGACACATCCTAGATCATATCAATATATTGCACTCGCGCTGTGGCAGTGATCGTCGGTGCCGCGAGCCGCGACCGAACGCCGCGCCGCGATCGCCGAGGTGTGCTTACTTCAATAATTTATCAGATAAGACTTTATGCTACGCTACATCTCTCACTATCAAATAGGCAATTTTACGTTATTATTTATAAAGATTAAAATTATGTTGAAGCGGTCCTGTGGACAGATCCATCGTTTCTTTTGATATATTTTTTTTCAAATACGCAACACTTAACTTACAATTTACTGAATCAGTAAACATAATATCAGACGGTGCTTTGAGAATTTCCTTCGTCATACATATATTTATATGATCTAGAACTCATTAGGAATAATGGAGCGATGCGACGTCATCACGGAGTCATCATTGCGAACCCTTATGCGCCATTCACACATACAGTACTTCGAAGTGTATAAAAACGTACGTGACAGTATTGTCGGACTAACAACCGCGCTCACCGCTCGGCACGCGCGTCGCGGAAGAACATGTGGCGGTGGATGCAGGCGGTACAGAGTACAGAGTACAGAGTACTGTACCTACAGGCAATACAGAGCGCGCGCGCCGAGCCGCCGGCGCCCGGACCAACCGACGCACTCTTACCGTACCAACACAAAACATGAACTTTATTTCAATTCAAATAACACTAATTTACATACATCGCATTTATACTAATTTAAGACAACAAACATTTCGATCGAGAAATAAGTGGATAGATTCAGATATTTTGAGAAATTACCGAGTGTCTGGTTTGTGTTTCTCTACGCCTAGGTATGTTACTACTTCGCCTTCGTCAAATGAGTATACTATTTTATCATAAGAAATAAGGCCATCATTGTGTGCTTTATATTTAGTCACGTATGTTACATTAAACTGAACAATCTTATAATTGTATTAAACAAGAAACGCCGACACCATTATTATGCATTTGATTTTCAAAATATCTGACGTATCGACTCGTTTCTTCAAACAATAAATTGAATAGTACCTATCCGTATAGGTGTAATGAAAGGAGAATCTTTCGGGGCTTCAGAAACTCGGACTGTAAAAATGGCTTACAATGGTTTAATATAAAATTACAAACTAGTACAACACATTTCAACTCTAATATGACTCAATACATACAAATTAGTACATTACTAACATCTCTCCACTACGTATCCGTAACATACAAGGCCATAAGTACTATTGTATGAATGTACATTTACTTCAACGAGACGGCGAGAACCGAATGCGACTTGCCTCACGGTAAACTCTATAATAAATGCAAATTTAATTCATACCTCAACATACTTCAAATTGCGGTCGCTACAATTTAATATAATTCAAAATTGTAGTCCACATATTCGTTGGAGCTTTTGAGCTAAAATAAATGGCAAACAGTAAATGAGTAAAACGGCGTTCATGTTTCATATTCGTTGTTCACATATCTGATTGTGGTATAACACCCTGAGTGTATCGATCACAGATCGCCCCTAAATATATTCTTTTCACTCGTTCACCGTCACTCGACACTTGGCGTGGCCCTCCAATAATCAACATGACTTCCTCAAAACAAGAAAATACAATTAAAAATATATCACCCGATATCGCTTACTCTGTCTTGGTAACTTGTTTAAAACAAGCGGTATTTCTGAAGAGTGAGAGGCAGATTACAAGAGTAATTTGATGCGAAATCGTGTGACTGACAAAAGCACAAACGAATTCAGTAAATTCAAGTAAAGGTAGACGGAGTGCTGGTACCACGAGTCGTAATTTTTTTCGTCTCGGTACAAACATTTGTATGGCCTTCAAATATTTGTCACGAGGCAGCATTTTAGAAATTTTCGTATAAAAGTCTCTCTCATTTTAAATGTCGATACGTTAACTTTTATATACCACAATCAAACTATTAATTAGACGGCAACAATTAATACAAATAAAGATGAATCATTATTTCCATTAATTAATATATGAAATGATTCCACCGAGATAAATATTTGCATCGTGTAAAACACATAACGTATTCTCGTATAATGTTCAGGCTCGACACATACTGCTGAGTGCGGCATGGTGTACTCATAACAGAATCGCCTCGCGACGTAAACTCCACATGCGTACGAACTGTATAATATTTCATTTAATTGCTTTAACTATATCAAATTATTTATAATATATGTATGTATATATTGGAACTATGTCGAAGGCTAAATTTTGGTGTTTTGCTTACATTTGTACATACTATTTAATGATATTTATTGTAAATATTTGACTATTTGTGGACGACCCCGAAAGCGATTTCCTTTTCGTTTTGTGCGCGTGTGTGACAGTCAGCTTACTGCTCTGACGTGAGGGGCGATGCGGGAACAACTGAAATCGACGCAGCTAGTCTACTACCATGTGGCATTGTACAATGTGACAAACAAACGGAACGTGAGCGGCTTGTGCACAGAGCACTGACTCGTGCGGAAATACAACGGAACAGAACGAAACCTTACGGACTTACGATATGACAAGTGAACAAAGATGGATTCAGCGACCGACGGAGATCGAAAATATCTACGTTCATAGTCCTAATCGATAACCGACCAGTTAAACTTTACAGCTAAGTAGGTACATAATTTGCCGTACACTGCTTTACATATTCAGCAATCTTGATTCATATTATTTGTGCGTTAAACATTTACACATTATTTATGTACATCAAAACATACGTATATTATTCAAAAACATAATGTACACACTATCACCAAACGTATAACGAAACATTTAAATACACCCAATCACTAAACCTAGAGAGAAGGGCACTGTTGTAGGCAGCGTGGTCGCGCGGCTCGGGCGCCGCCGCGCGTGCTGGCAGCCTGCAGTCTGCACACGCGCCGACACTCACTCATACATATTATGTACACGCGACTCGCGGGGCTCGCAGCCGCGCTCGACACACTGCTCACTGCTCACTGTCAGCTCGAACCACTCATGGATAACTTGTCAACTCTACATCATTATTAGTTAACTCCTAATTATTATTGCTAACTTTGTGTCTACAACGGAAACTTCACTGGAACAAAACAACAAGTGAAACCTTTACTTCGTCTCGATCGAGCAAAATGCACCATCGAAATGTGTAACTAAATAATGGCGTTGTTGACAAACGTAGGCACTGGCTCACAAGTCTGGCGGTTTGAATGACTACTTTTGAATGAGTTAACGCACCATATGAAACAAATACCGGAACTCTCGTCTTTTGGTCTTTTACTACCTACTCTAGTACAGAATAGTGAACGATGTGAAAATATCAAGAGTGTAGAGTGATGACACACACATAGAAGTGATGCATGGTCAATGTGTAAGTTTTAACGAGTGCTCAAAATTGTTCCAATTAATTATGTTCTAGTAATTCATTCACTATTACTAAATTTAGACAACTCGATAATAGTTTTTACATCGATACACGAATAATGCAATGTCGCCACTGGCAGTGAGGCGTTTCGCAGCGGGGCGCGGACAGTAGAGTACTTGTGTGTGGCGTGACGTGTATACTGCCTCTCTGCAACTGTTGCTTCTCTTATAACTTTACCGATGTATTTAGTGTACCTAAATGTTTAAAAATTCCGTAATAAACAAAATAAATAAAGAAACGACTGTATTTTCTAAAATCCTTTAAGTTTATCCATGAGTTTTATCTTTTTTTTTTCAAGTATTATTTCTTCTTATTCCTTAAAACTGTAATCGATCTCTTTTAATAAGTTTACGGATTCCTAATGCCTACGTTACGCTCTCTCCAAGAGACTATCTATATGTTTTTTTAAATATTTTTTGTGATATTTTAATTATACACTGTTTTCGAATTTGGAAGTAATAAAAGAGATACCGTATTTGGTTTTAAAAATGAGTTTACAATAAGTGCTTCTATGTGGGGTATTAGGCGTTCACTTGGAGTAAGTGAAGGCACTAGAGATCGCGAGCCAACTAGATACTCGACTGAAACATTAACAATAGACGATCTGCGGCGGCTCCGTCCAGCGGCGTGCTCGGGCGGCGGCGCATGTCGCGGGAGTGAACACCTTGCTCCTCCAACACTCATGGTATGACGAGGGTACACTTGTGGGGAGCAGACAGGGCGCGCCGAGCTTGTGACGACGTCGGACTGCGCCTGCATGCTGCACCTACACGCATGCGCGAGACAAACAGCCAGTTTCGGTAACCGGTTACAAACAAACTCCTAAGAAGCGATAATAGACCTTTAGCACCTTCAGTGACGTTTTGCTAAGTACGGGATTGGAAACAACAAATCGTTTCTGACATACATATATGTACACCATAAAAACGTAAAAAATAACTTACTTAATATTATTATCATTTATATTTCGAATACAACAACTACATCCCCGATGGAGGACAATATTCTCAACAAATGTCCATTCAATAAAGTCTTAATAACCTTTACAATTGTTTCGATCACATAATGCTCAACTTCTATAATTTAAAACTTTGTAAAAACAATAGAACAAACACGTACAATGTTTACCTATAAGTACATCGAGAAGGTCTACATTCATGTTCGAGGCTGCGTCGTGTTAGTCATCACTTCATCAGCTTATCAATACGCGACACGTTGTACATATACAATTACATATATATATATTAAAAATCAATTCATATAAAATCATTTTCAACCACATTATATCTGCTTTACATTGAATGATAATTCATAAGACGGATATATGCATATAACTCTCATTATATGCTTTAGTCATATTTTATTTCTTATAAAACAACAACTACTTTTATTAATCCTATATTATGGTAATCAATTTTTTACATAATTATAGACCAGCTACTTAGGCATCGCACACACGGAGCGTCGGTCGCGCCGATGAGGACCAGCCGCAGCGACATACGCGACGCGCGCGACTCACGCGGCGCATGCGCACACGCAACGCAACGCAACGCATGCACCCAACATACTGCATACTGCACACTGCAAGCACCCGACGCACTCTCTTACGGATGGATGGAGTTTGTTTATCACATTATTGACAATTACATTGACCATTCACTGCCAGAACACAGACGCGGAAACATGGATTCACTACACCAAACACCGTGCAACATAACTACTCCATATCGTAACTAACATACTCACTAGTACCGCTTCACGCGCATACAATTTATCAAACAAAACCGATTTAATTCTTGGAACGCTATCGGAACTGTCGCCTGTCTCGCGACACTACACTTTACATGATATAAATATATAACATATTTGTTAAATTAAATTTGTACATTTAATGTAGTCGTTTATAAGGCTGTAGTATGTGGCGCTGCGCTGGTCTCATCTAATGTGGCCGTCAATGTCGTAGTTAATGCAACATTACAAAAATAAACATCTAAAAAAACAATCCAACATTTATCTATTGTCTATATCATTCCAAGAATAAGACTTCAACTCTATACAGCGTTGCGTATTCTTTCAATTAAAGAGCATAGTAACAATTAATAGACCTCTGGCACTGTTCCCGTAATGACAACACTCGGCCTCGTATAGATGTGAAGTCCTTTCTTTTTCTCCCAACAACGGGGCGAGGGGCTGAAGGTAATAAAATATAGTGCTGCCATGACTTCGATACATTTACATTTGGCTGTTTCATACGTGTTGGCTCTACACAATAATGTAGCCAGTATAAAAAATACCACCACATGATCCCTAACACAAAGTACGCTTCGTATGCACCTATGTACTCATACATTGATTCATATTCCATTACAATTAATTGATCTTCGAATGTTTTCAATGCTTGCTTTGTGTGAATCGTTGCAGTTATAACACGTGTGGTCATACAATCAACATAAACAGTGCACATAATGTATATTAATTTATATTTGTTTAAACTAAATGCACATAACAGATATTTGGCTCGCGTTTACTCACAAAATCATGAAACAGCCGAGACATCGGCTACCAGCACTTACGAGATAAAACAAAGTTCAGTTTGAAAATATTTGGTGTTTGTATGTTTCAGGTGTACCGCACGATGTGACACGAATGTTAACTTACAGTCTATATGGGTGCCGAGGTGCGGTGGCGGCGTGGACACCGCGACTCGCATTCATCATCGAACTCGTAATCGCAAATAATTTATCATAAGTACTCGTACAGCACTAAGAGAAGTTCCGATCGCGGTCCGGCGATCGCGGGACGCACCGGCGCGTCGCACGTTAACGTAAAACTATAACCTCGAGTCGCGCACATTCACTAGCGGCGCGGTCCAGTGGGTCCGTAACGACGCGGCCAGCACCAGCAGCAGCGCGGCCGCCAGCAGCGCGGGAGCCGCGCGCCCCGCACCGCCCGCACCGCCCCCCGCGCCCGCCTGGTACGGCACCGAGCACGTGGACACGCGCTCCTCCACCGGCGCGCACTGCTCCGGCTCGCGCAGCGGCACCTCGCTCAGCCCCGGCTCGCACTTGTGGCACAGCCCCGCGTCGCAGTACCAGTAGCAACAGTCCTGCGTGCCGTAGTTAGACTTGTTCGCCTGTTCTCCGGTTTCCGGAATTCTTGGATCTGGAATACATCGGCGATATCAATTGTATATTGCGTCGCGCTAGAAAATCCGAGACAGAACGACCGTTTGTAGACCGCTTTCAATGCAGTCTCGGTGGCCGATTAACCAGATGGAAGTTGATAAAAACGACAAGCCTCATTATTTTACCTCTCCTTCCCCGGTTGAGGAATCGGTTTACGTTTCGATTGAACTTTACGTCTGCAGTAGTTTTAATAAAATCAAAAGGAAATACATATGATGAGTTATACCGAGGCATAGGAATGTGGGCTCGCCGGCGTACTGTGTGGGGTAGGCGGGCGCGCGATCCGCCGGCAGAAAGTAGGGGCAGTGTTGCTCGACGAGCTGGCAGACGGAAAGGCACGGCTTGAGCCGCAGCGGGGGCCGGCCGGGCCCGGCGGCGGCGGCGCGCACCCAGCGGCCCACCACGCCGCCGGAGGAGCCCGCGCCGCGCCGCCGGTCCAGGTGGCCCACGCGCTCCAGGTGCCGCGCGTGCCAGCGCGCCGCGTGCTCGGCGGGCGCGCGTCGCGACCGCCCCTCCTCCTCACCGCCCTCCTCCGCTCCGTCCACCACCCACAGCGGCACCATCATGCTGCACGCCCACCGTCTGTACGTTTCCTGGAATACATACCGTTACAGCTTTACATAATATTACATCAGGTTGCATCTTCGATATTTTAAATAGAATATGAGTAATACGATTGGTTTGATTAATTTTGAATTGTATTGTATTTACGCTAAGTGCTTTAGATATCCACTAACAAAAATTCGAGCATGGTTGAAGTTTACAAAGTTAGGACTTTTAAAGGAACATTTTTTGAAAGCCACCAACTTATGTATTAAGAAAACAAAATGTTTTGTAGAATGTTTTAATTCAAAGTAAAATTATAAAAATGAATGATAAGTAAATAATAGTGTTGAACATTACATTAATACTGTCGGGCGTTGGATCGATATGTGTAACAAATGAGAACAAATGATAACGATGTGAGAGCGTAGTTCTCAGCGGGCGCTGCCGCCTGCCAAGAAAAAGGGGTGCGACTGCCGACTAGCGACTACCGACTAGCTCACGACTCTACTCGCAATCAATCATAACTCGACGCGACGCGACGTGTCCCGCGCCCGGCCGCCCGCGCCCGCTCGATAACCGCAGCCGCTGCCGTTCACTCACCACCCACCACTACCACACTGACACGCTTCCAATAACCTTTGTACTAAATGAATTGAGACACGCCGATAAACGAAGCTTTCTATATTAAAACTATTTGTTAAGTCCTCATTTAAAAACATACCCTGCTATGCAAACATATTAAGACCAGCAATGTTAAATGTAAGCTACGCGGAGGATTGTACCGACTGCACCAAATAACTTCACATATATTGTGCATAATGAAACCAAGATGAACAATAGGAATCGCACAACCTATATATAAGGAATTTATAGCCTTGATTTACACATAAGCAACGTACAAACAACGATTATGGTATTTGAATAAAAATGCTGATGACAATATGATTGTGCGTCGCACTACATGCAGAATGCGGTTATTAACCCAGTGACCTCGTGCGGATTAATAGTGAACACTGAACAGTAGTATGTACCTACATGTGCTGTGCACGGTTATACCTTTTTAACTTGTTTCACCCGAATACTCACCAAAACGTAGAACCCAATTTACAGAGTAATAAATCATTCCGTAACATGTTAGGATAGAGATGTGAGTCCGCATGCTCAGTCGCGGGTTTCGGGCCGCGAGACATGTGCTAAGGCTTTTAAATGTGCCTTAATTAAAGCGTACACTGTTTGAATTTACGACTTCACAATTTATCACATTATGGGTCGATGTACTTTTGCCTTACATAGGAAAGAGTATAAACCGAAATTTTTAGAATATTGCGAACGATTTTATGAGCTATATTCTTGAGGGGGTCATGAACTGAGTTTCTGAAACGAAACCCAAGCTGACTTTGTTATTTTAATGAAGATAAACTCTTTGATATTTACAATTTTCTGAGACAGTCTACAAAAATCATTCACAAATCGAATGCAAATTAGCTGACGATGTAATGCGGAGGCAGCTAAAGTATTTCAAAATGTGTACTAACTCTAGTTTTGTCATTTTTTACTTTATATTATCTTTCTCCTGATTGCTTGGGCATCCACCGATTTAAACAATCACTCCCTGAGAGCATATCATAGCATCCATTAATTATATTTTGATAACTGTGTCCAACGCTGTCACCATATTTATGTTGGTGTACTTCATCACCATACACTATACTCCCACTTATTATATACTCCCATTTATCTCTGACAGCGAGTTAGCCTCATGCAGGTTACAAAACAGTTTAAGTTACATATACAAAATATATTTAATAATCATATACTTAATGACTCGTTTTCATCCTTCGAATTTTCACACAACTGTATGCTTGATGTTTGGATAAAAAATATAAGACGTGGCGCCCTCTGATGGATGAGTTCAGACCAAATAAACGTCGATTCATGCTTATCAAATCATATGAAATGGTGCGCTCAGTAACCCATAATCTTATAAATTGCTTTTTGCCAAGTGAGCTGTAATGCGTTATGTCGTATATTTGTATCATTTAACGGCGGCATCGCGATATACTTTCAATTCTTTACAATAAACGTA
This sequence comes from Hyles euphorbiae, assembly GCA_023078785.2. Classification (NCBI taxonomy): domain Eukaryota; kingdom Metazoa; phylum Arthropoda; class Insecta; order Lepidoptera; family Sphingidae; genus Hyles; species Hyles euphorbiae. Next base: position 11,800,114 of record CM041043.1, read on the forward strand.
GTGTTTCTTGTACCTTCATCCTCAGACCGAGACAATATTTCACTCTACTTTTTTTATTGCATTGAATACGAGCATGCCGTTCGCCTGATAGTTAGTGATACGACCGCTCATAGACAGTAGCAAAACCAAACAACACCATGAATTACAAAGCAATGCTTGGCATTCCACTGCGCTCGCCATCCTGAGACATAAGATGGTATGTCTCAATATGTCACGCAGCTACTCTGGCTACAATGTCCTTCAATCCTACTTTGAACTTTGGCTACTTTCTTTAATGCTACACTTAGTACCCATTATTAAATCGATATAATAAACTAGAATAAACTAATAAATTATTACATTCGCGATTTATCAGCTAAGCGATTTGTTAACGATTTATAAACGATGATGATTTTCCTATAAATAGTTCGATATTCAGCCCGAAACACCGGCGTGGTGCGGCGCGATGATCGTCTTAGTATACTCGTACAGTAGAGATGTTAAAAAATAATCGATTTTTAATTTAATCGATTTTTATTTTCTTATAATCGATTTTTTTACAATCGATTTATAAAATACTGCTAATCGATTTTTTATAAATCGATTATATAAATTATCCATAAAAATCGATTTTTATCAACAGCTCCATCTATGCGACGTATGAAAAAACTCAAAGTAAGTTTATACCTACTAATGAATGAGTTATGACGTAGCCGGTAGCATCTCTATTTAATCTGTCATCTGTGGAGCTTCTCACATATGAGAGACCTACCACCAATATTCGTTTTAGTATTCGTTTTATATTTTAGTTTTTGAGACCATGACGGAGTCGTTAAGTTTGTTATAAGTATTTTATTTCATTACTAGTCAAATGTAAAATAGGAGTGGACATTGGTGACAATGATTACTTCTAATATTTTCATTGTTTTAACTTAAAGATTAACAAAAGATAATAATATATTTTATATTTTTATTTTTGAGATTACAACGCAGACTTTTATTTCTTAAAGAATTTTATTTTAAAACTAGTCACATGTAAAATTACCATCATCATATCAGCCTATTGCTGTCCACTGTTGAACGTAGGCCTAAATATGAAATAGTACTGGACATTTATGGCATTTTTTTTTTCTATTTGATTAATATTTTAGTTTTTGAGACAATAAAGTTTTTATTTTATTGCGATGCTCATCATTTCATTTTTATTTAAATAAATGATTAATTGTACTGGAAATTAGTATCAAATAAATAAACTTGGTTTCCTCATTCCTTACCTTGAAAGTTTAAAGGAACATTCACTTTTTTTTTAGTTTTGAATCTGATATTTTTTTTATTCATATCAATTTATTTGATTTTTATTTGAATAAATTGTTAATATAAAAATGAGAATTATAATTGGAATATGAAAAGCATTTAGATTTTTAAATAATAGAAAAAAATCGATTTTTTCGCAATAATCGATTATTTTTCTATTATAATCGATTTTTAACAAATCGATTAATATTGAATAAAGAAAAATCGATTTTTTCCATTAACCTCACATCTCTATCGTACAGCCTAGGGCCCTACTATATTCATCCGAAACGAAGTTCGAAACTTCGGACGAACGAAGTTTGTGACGATACGAATGTACCTACTCTGTAAATGTTCGTATTGCCGATATATTTGAATCATTCATTCTTCGATCCGAAGATTCGAATTTCGGATTTATATAGTAGGGCTCCTAATCCGTCCGCCGTCGAATAAAGTTCGTTCAGAGAGTTTCGCAGATGGCGTTTTCGAGCCATCGGACCAGCAATAACTTGAAACGACAAAGAAGCAAAACATTTATCGACTACCTCGTTTATTGAATTAGTAATTTAAAACTTATTCTTATATTTGGCAATAGACAGCTAGCTAACCACTGCTTTTGCAATAGGGTTGTAGAATATATAAAATAATTTTGCACCAATTGCTTTATTAGTATAAAAGTACTATCATTTATGTGGTAGAATACAATATTCATTTATTGCGCTATCGTACACAAACATGACAATTTATATTACATTAAAAATTTAACACTTTAAAACTATTACAATTATTTTACATTAAAAAGTTTATCTCTCCGAAAAATCAACTTTCATCCATAATTTCAACGACTTTTTCACCATCATCATTACCAGAACTATCATCGCCAATCTCTAAAACTGATACGATAGGTTTATGGTAGCTGAAGTAAGAAACGAACAGTTTTGATTCGAACCTATTTAAATGTCTAATAAAGACCGCATCAATAGTAGTTTTGTATTTCGTTGTGCTAAGATTGCGATCATTCGACATAGTTAAACCAAATTCATTATTTAAAAATTCAATTAATAGTTGATTTTTATCGTCTGCGAAGTTTATGTTGAAATCTCCACTCAAAATCATTGGCAATTCATCAAAGCTTTATAAACTGACAGCTAAATGACAGCTGTCTACTCTCCATCCGTCTTACGCTTTTTCGATCAGGTCACGTGTCCTGACGCGAGTTTAAGATTTTATACCCATTACAGAAAAAGTGCTCAACGCCGCTAAAGAAGTTTTCACTTCAAAAATACCGGGGGAAGACCGTGGGTACAGATTGCAAATTACATATAATTTTAGACTGCTGCCCCAGCCTGATCCCATAGTAAAAATAAGAAAAATCGTATTTTGCCTGCTCTCGATTGTCGAGCTCGTCAAGACGATTCCTCTGACTCCAAACACGGGGGGTTTACTTTAAGAAATGACGGAGTTATGCCTGGACAAATATTTTAGGGGAGAGAGGGAGGAATTTGGGGATTTGGTTGGGGCCAATCTGTAGAGCTCACCGAGCCGGTTCCAACGATACCAAACTCGGTGGGTCTACGATCTATATTGGCCGAGATAGGATTGGGGGGGGGGTGAGGTAAATTTTCGGGGTGGGGGTAAGGGAGGGAGGGGGAGGAAGGTTTCGTGGGGAGGCTAACTTAAATTAATTTTTTGGAGGTAAAATTTTTTTTTTTGGGGGGGTAATTTTTTGCGTAATTTGGGATTTCTGGCGAGGTCAATTTGTAGCCCTCACCAAGACGGTTCCGAGGATACCAAACTCGGTGGGTCTACGATCTATATTGGCCGAGATAGGATTGGGGGGGTGAGGTAAATTTTCGGGGTGGGGGTAAGGGAGGGGGGGGGGAGGAAGGTTTCGTGGGGAGGCTAACTTAAATTAATTTTTTGGCGGTAAAATATTTTTTTTTGGGGGGTAATTTTTTGCGTAATTTGGGATTTCTGGCGGGGTCAATTTGTAGCCCTCGCCAAGACGGTTCCGAGGATACCAAACTCGGTGGGTCTACGACCTATGTTGGCCGAGATAGGATTGGGGGGGGTAAGGTAAATTTTCGGGGTGGGGAAGGGGAGGGGGCGGGGGGGGGGGGGGTAGGTTTCGTGGGGAGGCTAATAGGCACTATTTCGGAATAAGGGTGGGGGAAGGCAGGGGGGGGCTATGGGACAATTTTGGAAAAAGTGGGTGAAACTGAAAAAAAAACGAAACAGTAGGCCCATGCATACATTTTCGCCGCGCTGTAGAGAGGGGATAGCTGTCTACTCTCCATCCGTCCTACTAAGATGTTTATAATATTGTTAAACGTCATTGCCGTCCTACGCTTTTTCGATCAGGTCACGTGTCCTGACGCGAGTTTAAGATTTTATACCCATTACAGAAAAGTGCTCAACGCCGCTAAAGAAGTTTTCACTTCAAAAATAACACCCAACAGTCACATACATAGTCCTGACCCCACATTAAGATCGAGTCTTGTGTCGTGGGTATCAGGAACTACGAGAGACTTTTCGGTCTCAAAAACACCCAGTCCCGAAAGAAATATTTGTGGGCCGCACAAACATTTCTCTCGGTGCGGGGATCGAACCCGCGGCCACTCGTTTCACAGGCGGCGTCTAACCGACTGCGCCACGGAGACTGTCATGACATAACAGTTACGAATGTGTACAAAATATGCGATTGACTAAAGCATTGTTGCAATAAGAATCATTTAAAGTAATAAATAAAAGTTCATGGAACGTTTCTGGGGATATCTGAGTTAAAATAGATTTAAGTGATATTTTGCAAAAAACATAAAACATACCACCGCCCACATAAACACACACGTCAACATTTTCAAACGACAAATAAGCGAGGTGGCTGAAGTGCCTTATAGCGATAATAATCGTCTTAAAATAAATAGCAAAATTAACAAAATAAACAGACGACAAACAAACGGAGGTTCCCGGGAATAGAGTAATCCTCTTATCGCATTATCCCGGCCTGGGCTGATCAGACGTTTCCGCTACCTGCCGCGAGCTAGCTCCGCGCCCCGAACACAGATAAGCCTCTCGGAAAAAAATAAATTTATAACTCATTACCGCGATACCCAATGAATTAATTAACTGCTATTTAAATGCTCGCTCAATGTTTTAAGAGCTTGTTATATAGAGCAAATATTTTTACCGCCGTGCTCGGACTGAATTTAAACTTATTTAACTCACTTACCGCTGATAAATTTCGTTTTACATCATATTTTGAGAACTTTAAATTTAAAAATACACGATTCATTTAATTCTTTTTTCATTTCGTCAGATAGCGTATTTCTGTCAAAAACCTACCAAGCGTACATTAATTTTGTTACTGAAAAATGTATTTGTCTGGTCCCTCCGAAAATGCTATATTTATTAATGCGTGTATAAAAATATAATATTTTTGCAGACTAAGTAACGTAAATGACTGCCTCGGTGTCGTAGTTGTACTACGGTACGGTTACAAAGCTGAGGTCTCGGGTTCGAATCCCGGGTTGGGCAAAGTGATATTGGATTTTTCTATTCATTATCAGCTCAGAGTCAGGAATTTGTGCCCGATATGGCGATAGGCTCGCCACCTATCACATTGTGGGACGGAACATACAAGGCGAAATGTGGGTCTTGGCACCTCTGCCTACCCTTTCTGGGAAAAAGGCGTGAGTTTACGTATGTATGTAAATAACGTAGTACCTTTGGTTTAAATTCCTAACAAACAAATTAATGTTCTATAACATTATTAATTAGCTTTCTATTTTTAGAATCCTTATCTTATAATCTTATAATCTTTTGTTATTCACGAGATATTTTATCCGTTTTTTTTTCGTACGAACCAGTTAATCCGACGTTAATCTCCAAGGAACGAATAATAACGCCCATAATGAGAACAAAACCTCTTCATTCAAATCCACAATCGTGAGTGAAAAATGAACTTTTGCCCTTTTGATAAAGAAATAATTTTATGGATGGCTTGACGTGAATCAAAGTTTGAATCCTGTTTAAAATAATGTTGCAGTAAAAATATCTGTTTCAATTATCTTGAGAGGCAATAGAAGGAGGATTGACTTTATATTTCTCTATACCTGTATCTGTATCAACCCATATACGTCCCACTGCAGGGCACGGACCTACTCTACAATCGAGAATACGATTGAGATTGGTTAGGCCATATAGTCCACCACGCTGGCCTAGTGCGGGTTGGCTATATTTCTCTATATAGGTAGTCCATACATAACAAACGAGTTATGTATGGACTATATAATGAAATGAAAGCGAAAAAACGGATATAATATTTCTATCTATTAAAACCAAATAAATAATGAGTGAAAGCGTCTAGACGCTGCCGACAATACAAATAAAACAGCTATAAAATCCATAGGAGCTTACATTTGTAAAGATTGTCGATCGCGAAATCATTGACTGCCCGCAAATTTTACTATATCTACATTTGTATACAAAATACAAGGGAATAATTATCTTTCTTCGCTCGTTTTTTGCTACAGCGACCGGCCCTGAGATCAACATTCCCGACACAAGTCTACAACATAAGACCGTTGGCTCTTATATCTTTTCAGACATCAGGTCTTATTCGATCTCGGGAATCTTGCCCATATTCATTTTGTTAATGTAGTCCTATAGTTTTTAAGACATGTGTTCCAACAATCTAAATCAATATTCCTACAATAAACAGCCACATTCCAAAGGCCAGACACAACGCTGTCGCTGAAGCTATTTTTATGAATACTAATTAAACTAGTAAATAACAGTATTAAATCAAAATTTAATTTTAATTAACAAAAATCAAAGATAAACATCACATTTCCCGGATGTATTGTTTATTCTCAGTTTCAGTATAAAATTGCGGTCTCATTGACGGTTGATAAACATATTACAAACCGCGGTCACCACGGTTGGAGTAATAATTGCCATATTTACACTTTTGTAATATAAATGTTGAGGCAAATTCATATCGCCACGGCTACATTTGATTTTGATGGAAAGAACTACAATGAAAAAAATCGAATGACAAGTCAAATAATAAGCTGTCTAAATTAAATTTACGGTCATAAACTTATGTGTACGCTCGTAGCGTATTACAAATTAATAATTTGATTCGACTTGATGCAAGAGGAACCTTTCATGGTAAAAGCCTTCGATCAAGAGGCTTTATGAGACTGGTCTTCAAATTATAAGGAAATTCATTCCGCAACATACATGCAAAGTCATGTAACTGATACTCCTTATAATACCAATGGTAAATATAAAACCCATATGGGATGAGAGTAGGGAATATACGAGTATATTAATTTATATAAAATGGATTCTTAAGTTCATGGGTCAAATTTACAGATCTAAATGTGAAAAATGATCAGATGGTCAATCCCTGCTAGAAAATGCAATGCCTGCTTAGAACTCAACTTTATTTATTTTTCCTTGTTTATAAATGTCTTCATCACGGCGTTTCCATTGTCTACCAAACAAACATCCGGTTATAGACATTCATCAAGTTTGTGATATTAGTTGACCTACTTCAACACTGAGTTTCATCAAAACGACTTATCTCTTATAAGAAAACTCAAAGTGCTAATTAGTATTTCTCTGACAAATGCGCCTGTGAAGAATAAGAAACAAAATGATTCGTTGAAATGCCTGTGTTACGTAACCGCACTGTCCAAGCAAGGCTGTGTTCAACATAAAATTCTTTGATATTGAATAAATATCCACATAAAATATAAATTAAATTTTCCAAATGCCAATTCATTTTCACTATTATAATAACAATATACCTAAGTTCATGTTCAAATATCAATGTCAATAATCAATTCTTAATAGTATGTGACTGCCTCGGTGGCGTAGTTGTACTACGGTACGGTTGCAAAGCTGAGGTCTCGGGTTCGAATCCCGGGTTGGGCAAAGTGATATTGGATTTTTCTATTCAGTATCAGCCCAGAGTCAGGAATTTGTGCCCGATATGGCGATAGGCTCGCCACCTATCACATTGTGGGACGGAACATACAAGGCGAAATGTGGGTGCCTTGGCACCTCTGCCTACCCCTTCTGGGAACAAGGCGTGAGTTTATGTATGTATGTAATAGTATGTCTTACAGCCTAAACATATGGCAAATAATTAAAATATTTCAAACATTCTAATCATATTTAAATTATAATATGCAATGAACGATTCTACAAATCGAATAAAGCATTTAAACTAGCACGCCTCGGAATATATTCGAGAGCTCGATAAGATTCCGTATCAATTACGAAGATTTATAAGTGGTGTGACAACTTTTGCCTCTCATTACTGACAAATTGCATTGGCATTTTACCCTTGTGCATTGGACGATCGTATTATATGTTTGCGAAGGCAAATAGTGGCTTATTTCGACAGCCTCCGTGGCGCAGTTGGTTAGACGCCCCCTGTGAAACGAGAGGCCGCGGGTTCGATCCCCGCACCGAGAGAAATGTTTGTGCGGCCCACAAATATTTCTTCCGGGTCTGGGTGTTTGTGAGACCAAAAAGTCTCTCGTAGTTCCTGATACCCACGACACAAGACTCGATCTTACTGTGGGGTCAGGACTATGTATGTGACTGTTGGGTGTTATTTATTTATTTATTTATATTCGCAAAGTGACTGCACTGCACTTTATGATGGCCGCAGTGCTGGTCACATAGTAAATCGATTCTGTATCAGTCCATATACGTCCCACTGCAGGGCATGGGCCTCCTCTACAATCGACAGCACGGTTGAGAGTGGTTAGGCCATATAGTCCACTACGCTGGCCTAGTGCGGGTTGGCGGACTTACATACCATAGAAATGTTTATAAATCGCTATGGTATGCAGGTTTCCTCACGATGTTTTCCTTCACCGTTTTAGTGCGTGGTGATTGACTATCAATACACACATGACTCCAAAAAGGCAGAGGTGTGTACTGGTGGTAGGTCTCTCATATGTGCGAGGCCATCTGGGTAGGTACCACCGCAATGTCTATTTCTCCCGTGAAACAACACTGCTTAAATGCACTGTTGTGTTTCGGATTGAAGGACATTGTAGCCAGAGCAACTACTGGACATATTGAGACTTAACATCTTATGTCTCAGGATGGCGAGCGCAGTGGAATGTTTCTACTGTTTATGGGCGGTCGTGTCGCTTACCATCAGGCGAACGGCTTGCTCGTCTCGCCATTAACTGCAATAAAAAAAAAAAAAAAAAAAAGATTCGAACCCACGACCACCGTAAACATGTTGGCAGTCGTATCTAATCCGTTTACAAACAGGCCACCACGCACTTCGTACACGTAAATCGATTGATAATTGCTTAATCTCTTGCCATTTGACACTATCCTGCACTCTCCTGTTATTGAAGATGCACGCAGAAGGATACGTATGAACTAAAATATAAAATATGTAATGGGTTATTTTCCTTGAAGATTCTACTAAATAAAATTAAAGATTTATTTTAAAAAACCAGCCACAAGATAACGCATATGAGAATGACTGTAAATAAAGGTACATGCGTCTATTTGACATGAAATTATAATGCAAAAAAATTGCACATTTTCATGAATATTTCTATACGAGCAAGCGGATGAGGCAAGACGAACCAATATTTTGCCATATTTATTCCGTATAGACAGATTAATGAGAGCAGTGGATAGGTAAGCGTGATAGATATAAGAAGCTCGGCGCTCGCGTCTCGCGGCCCGTCCGCATCCGCAGCCTGTGGGCCTGAATACCCGTCGCCGGTGAGCCATTGTGCCTGTTCCGGCGCGCCCCAACCTCCCCTTTCTCGCTACACCCATTTGTAACAATTTGTTAACTCGTTACAAACGTGAGGCGATACCAACTTACTTTAAACGCACTATTCCCGGAATTGATGCCTGTTGGAGCTGTATTTTTTGGAGTATTATTGCTGCCAATTTTGCGCCGGTTTTTACTGATTAGGAATATTTGTGGTCGCTTTAATGGCATATATTGTGGGATAAATATTTAGATGTTTGCTAATACCGAATACTTATGGTTAAAAGTATGACCTAGGGTTATCTGCCTGTATTTATACCAGTTATGTTATTAATTTGCCCGTAGGTTTACTGACGGAACATAACAACTGCTCACATAACGATGTAACTCCACCTATGTACTCCCTGAAGCATGAAGATGCTCGGAATATTTGCCGCCTAGCACAATCCCCTTCCGTATTGGATTGGAAACAGTTCACCACATCAATGTATAAATCATGTAGGTGTATATATTTGAACCCATATTTTACCAATGCCAATTGGTTATTTATTGATTTATTTGTTTTATATACCAAACAGTACACAAACGGACTTAATGTTAGAGGCGTTCAGTAACAGTGTACCTTAAGGTGAAGCAGAAAGCTGGTTTATTGTACACATAGATACGAAAATGGTACATTATTTAAAACCAAATATACACTATAAAAAATATACATACCTACATGTTATACATACAAAATAAAAAGTTTACCTACATATATGTACATAAAAAATATACACAACTGATTTGATCTGAAATTATAATACCTAATCATTTATAAAAAAAAAAGCCAAGCGTTGGCGGCACGATAAAACAATTATGGACATAAACGTCACTTAAAAGTTTTCCTTTTGTCCGGCAAGAGCATCGGCGTCGAGTTTGTAACTTGTGAATGAAATATAAATAAGTGCTAAATACTTGGGAATAATGTTGACTGCTACACTTACATCGCTCTCTGAATTTACGGCGACGAGCTTTATTAAAATTTTTCGTAGATGTTTAATTCAAGGCGGCACAATTTAATAATGCATGTCATGAAATTGTTTCTCGGATGGAATAGCTACTGGAATAACATTAGCATCAAAATTATATTTACGTCAATTCTATTATCGTTGTTTTAAATGTCAATAATTCAATACGAATATTGATTTGTATTAACACCGACTCATTAATAAAAAGTATAATTGTAAATTAATTTGAATAAACTTCTTGTATCTTCGCTTTTCGTAATTCGTGGTATAAAATCGAGCATTTAATCAATCAACGAATAAGTTGTAAATAAGGACACTACTAAAAGAAGCGCACGAGTCTACTGTAACAAGCACTGTCTACCACTCTACCAACGTTGTCGACGCTCATAGTGTTAAGACAGAGATTAAACGGTCTTTAACGCAGTCCCAGAGGTACGGAGATACACTCAAACAATAGCCCGAGCGCTTCAACAGAGCAGCTTAATTCCGATTTAAACGGCAACATCGATCGACAAGTTGGGCGCCAGTAGTAAGCATCGCCTCGGGCTCGGTTAGGTAAGCGTCCACGTAAATTGTTGATGCGCGCGCCGTCAACCGCCGTCATCCGCCGGCACACATCAAATATGCAACACATCTCTCACCTCGAGAGGCCAGCTCCTACTGCCACTCTCACGGCCCACACTCGCAAATACAATGTATTGGTAACTGAATGGCAGTTGACAACCGATCGGTTGCGGTGCCGAGAGATCTTTACTCGGGTCTAAAACTGGCCTAGACTTTACGGGTGGTTTACAAGAATAACTTTATGTATGTGGAACTGCTTTATCCATGACGATGTTTTTTACGATAGTATTCATTGCATTTTAGTACAAAAATATGCACATTAGCGTTCGCAGTAAATTAGCATTGGAAATATATTGTTTATAGTCGAGCTTGTAATTTGATATATTACTTCTAATCTCAATACAACAATAATATATTTTCAATAAGATTTAAACTTTTTCAGTATTAAAACGTATTTTATTCCATGTGTTTTAAAATCAGGTACCCAAATCAAAAACTGGCATCACTCACACATGACTATGTGTCAGTAAAATAACACTACTATTATTCTAGCCATAGCGGTGTATAATAATAAACATAATGATAAGTAAAATTTTTTTTAGGATTTGGTATTTTATTTGTCAAAATCTTGAAAATTAAAATGTGTGTATAGTCCCACAAACTTATCTGACCCGGTGAGAGAGTCGCTGTAATCGCATTTGGTGTTGCCATTAAAAATAGATATTGCAATAAAGTGGGTAAAGTAAGATTTTTCAATCCGATCAATAGTGTCGCGAAAATGAGTGGACCAGTTTCTTCTGCATGTTTTTTTCCTTCACAAGATTTTTAACAAATCGCTCCCCCTTAAAGAAGTCAAAACCCTTAAACAAGTGTATCTGTATCAGCCCATACACGTCCCACTGCAGGGCACGGGCCTCCTCTGCAATCAAGAGTACGATTGAGGGTAGTTGGCCATATCACAGGCCATATAGTCCGCCACGCTGGCCTAATGCGGGTTGGTGGACTTACACAGGTACTATAGAAATTCTTATAAATTGCTTTGGTATGCAGGTTTCCTCACGATGTTTTCCTTCAACGTTTTAGTGCGTGTTTATTGACTATCAATACATGCATGACTCCGAAAAGTCAGAGGGGTGCCCTGAGATTCGAACCCGCGGCCACCGTAAAATGTGGTTGTGGTCATTGGTGGTCCATTTACCAACAGGCCACCACGCACGTAATGATAAATTTTAGTTTATGATATGAACTTACATCTATTGTAATAGTACGTACATAGTTCTGTTTTCGTGGAATTTATTTTGAAAAGCTGACAACACAAACTTGTGGCGGCAGCTACGCGATGATACAATTTTTCGAAGGGTATTATTGGTATCTGAAGACGCTTTTCTTCCTACGTAAAATTTAATACCTGAAGTTTAATATTCCTAGCATCACATTTTAAAGTTTTCGGCAATTTTCACTAGTTTTAAATAATGCAGGAAAAATAAATACATTGAGTAAACAACTAATGGTCGATATGTCAGCGACTAGCAGGTAGATCAGTGATTCTCAACCTTTTTTTGTTGCGGCACATATTTAACGATTTCAAAATTTGGCGGCACACAAAGAGCGCCTTGACACATATTCCTATTGCTATGCACGCCGCTTCACCATAATTTGGCACTAAGAAAAAACGCGTTGCAAAGCAAATAATAAAATAATTACCGTTTTTGTGGATTTAAATATATATTCATGTTAAAAATATTTTTCTTTTTAAATGATATAATTTAATAATATTAACATTATTATATATTTGCAAAATTTGGCGGCACACTTTTGAAATTTGGCGGCACACAAAAGTGCCGCGGCACAGTGGTTGAGAATCACTGAGGTAGATTGACAATTCCAAATGACGTATTTGTTTCCACTTTTGGCCACCGGGCCAGATAAGTTTGTGGCTCTATACGAAAGTAACTACTTGTTACTTCCATGCCATAATACAGATATATTGTCAAATGAAATTATTTGTTTTATATTATCAAGTATTAAGACTCATAATAAGTGAATAATAATTTAAATATAATTGATACTCCGAACAAGCTTAAAATTCAAAAACAAAAAAAATAATCTTAGAACCAAAAGTGCCAGAAATGATTAAATTTTTTGGGTAACGTCTTTTTTAAAATTATGTTTATGATTATTTGAATATAGTTAGATAATAAGATTTTAAGACTGATTGAAAACAAATATATCGACAAACGCAGAATTTATTTTTTAATAAGCAATATTACCGTATCTTTGAACCCTTTAAACAAATCCTAGGGGAGGGATGATTGTAAAAAATTCTAAATTTTTTACTTGACTATGATGCTCAAAATCTGTATAATAATTGCAAACAAATCGGTGTTAATAGATAGTCGAAAGATAAATATACTACGAGTATGTGTAGTAATTAGCATTTTGTGAACTAATAAGGTCAGCGAGATGTAACAAGACTTTTGAAATTCGTTACTCGTGTTCTCTACTTGTCAAACTATAATAATGAGTATTTAGGCATGTACTGAGACAAATGATTGCGTGGCCCACAAGTTATTATGTTCGTGAGACGGAAAAGTCTCTCGTAGTTCGTGATACCTACACAAGCCTAGACCTTACTGTCTGATTATGATCTTGAGTCAAGAGTATGTATGTGACTGTTGGTTATTTATTTATTTACCTACTACTGGTTAAATTTGCATAAGTTAAATATTTTACACTACAACTACAACAACTAATTTCTAATTATTATAGTATTAATAGCAAATAATGTAGTAACTACACAAATTCAAGTGGTAGAGTCACGCTGTTGCCAGTCATGGCTCAGCTCATGAATGGGCAGGCTCGTTCGGGCCGGTACCACCATCAAATAGGAGATAGACGTTAAGTGATAGCTTTGTAGTCGCGTTTCGTTCGGTGAGTGAGATTGCCGAATACGCCTTTCCTCTTCCCAAACTTTTTCCTTCTCGCTCCCTACCCAGTTTGATGAGCTAGCAGCACATCTATGACATAAGAGTTATAATCGTGGTCGATAATCAGCTTAGTAGCTCTGTTATGCGATAGAAGATAGCACTATATGTATATTACATATTAGATTTAATTTGAAAATTCAAAAAAGGGAAAGACAACATCGTCTTACGTCTAGGAATCTGCTATAAAGGCTAAATCAAATTTTATGTGAGTCAGTTATTGTAAGAAAATATATGAATACAAATTAATATTATTAATTATCGTATCGTATTTTTATAAATGTATCATTATACTCTATAATAAAACTTATATAAAGAGAAAGAAAAAAAACAACAAAAGCACTTAAACCTACAATGAACAGTACAATGGCTCTTATCGCTGTCTTAATTAAAAGAATAAGAACCTGAATGTCGCGTCTTACATAAAATCAAAGAGTTTGGTACAAATGTGTCGGCAACACGGGCGGACGACAAAACAAGCAGAAGCCTACAGCGGATGGGTTAATCGTGGAACAGTAATTCACGTGGCCGTCCCGTCACGTTGCGGGCAGGCGGGCGAGCGGCGCGCGGGACGCGGCGCGGAGGCTGCAGGCGCGGTGCACGTGGCCGTCGCCACTCGCCGATCGATTGCCGACCCACTGCCACACTCGATAAACAACACCGACAATTATACACACGCACTGTCACCGACGTTGTTCATTACTGACATGAAAAATCACCTGACGCCGACACGTGTTAACTGAGCTTTATCGATAAAAACGATCGCGTTTTTTTAACTTTTGCCACTCTATCGATACATTAATACTCGTCAACTGGCAACGCAATGTAAAAATCCGTCAGCATTTGCAATAAAAAATAAAGCTTCTGAATGAAATTCAGCATTACATCCAAACGTATGCACGCACACCCGCAGTGTACGTAACTATTTTTTCTTTCACAAATAAAAATTATAATTGTGATTAACTGGCTTACTTGGCCACGACTCTACGTGCACAAAAAATGGCCACCCGAGAGAGTTTTACTGTGATGGCTAATGAGTTCTAAAGTAGGAGAAAATCATGTGTATTGTGTTAAGTCTAATTTTAGACTAACTAATCATATTTTTTTTAGAATGTCGTATTCAATGTTGCAAGAGACAACTACATATGTAGTTTATTACGTAGTGATATTCGATTAAAATCTCCCACCTTGTAAATTCTCTAAGTGATTTTGTTGTATTTTTAGCTCAAATCAATTAATATAAAAATAAAACTTGGACGCGTCGAATTATCATTCAAATACAATAATCAATGAACATAAAACGTATACAATTTAGGAATTTCGTTAGTAATTTGTTTTGTCCCAATGACCAAATTGCCATGAATATGACACTGTATCTGTTTGAATGAGATATGGCAGAGCGCCAGGTGTCAAAGAAATATTGGCCCCTGGGGTAGCAAGTAGCGACTACAAAGAGTACAAAGTACAAATGTATTGAGAATCGTGTACAGCGCAGGTAGCACCCAGTGCGCCAGTGTCGTCCGCCCAATGCGGTCGTATTGTAAGCCGCATGCACCACAGCATCGTTCTTAATAGCGCGCTTTGAGCTTTAATTGTAGTTTTTTATGATTCGCGACCTGGATTATTCAGAAAAAAGTAGGCTGCGCTATAAAAAGGTAATTAAAATGGGGCCGCGTAGTCTACATTTCTATACCCAATTGTTTCAATATAAGCGCATAACACATGTTTGTGCGGATCATTAGTTCGTGATGTAAGAATATTGCAGCTGAAATTACAGTTTGTGTTATGCTTTCGCTTACCTAAATCTAGCTACAGTTGTGTTATTTACAACAGCTTGTATAGTACGATGGTGTTTTTATTCGATTGTATTTATTTCGAGCAGCAACATAATTCTGTGAATACTGTAATTGGAATTCCTTGCTCTAAATAAATTACCAATAAATAATGAGTTGTAATAAAAATAGGAACCGTAATGTTTTTATACTTCGCACTATGCAGGGGAAAGATGCACTATATAGGGGGCAGATAGAAGTATGGGGTCATCGACCCTTCAAGGACTAATGAACCAACTCTCAAGGATCTCCACTGAAAGCGGCCTGTATCCAGCAGAATAGAATCAACAAATATTCACAAAATTTCAGCTTCATTATCCAAGTGTTCGCCATGTATATACGAATGAAATCATGTCCAGAGTCTGCACCCACAATGAGGGTTTTATGCATCGAGTTCAATACCCGCAAGCATAAATATATATAAATATCTATAGCCCACTCACATTAACGTTTTTTTATTGCGATTAATAACAATACGAGCCGGCCATTCGCCTGATAGTAAACAATACGACCGCTCATGGACAGTAGCAAAACCAAACATCATGAATTACAAAGCTATGCTTTCCACTGCGCTCGCCATGCGTTTAAGTCTCATTATGTTTAATATTTTCTTTGTTACAATATCTTTCAAACCGGAACATAGCAGCTCATTTACACTGCTGTTTGGCAGGAGAAAGGATTAAGGAGATTTAATCAACATTTCAATTTCAATACACACCCGAATGTTAAACAAATAAACGAATAAGTCTAAATAGGTCTTCTAGAGCACGAGTCTTTTATTCGATTCATAGGACTTAGAAGGCCATAGTTCACTACGTTGATCCATCGCGACTTCACACATAGAAAGCCTTGTACATATGTAAATTATAGGTAGGTTTGAGGTATGTACGAGTAGTTTACCCTTAAGGTGCACTGACTGAATAAGACAGTCCACCACAAATACCACAAGAGGTCGCTGTACGCAGACCGCTTCTAACACAGACGTTAGTGAATTTCAGGGAAGGCTTACGTTTAGCACTGGACCGTATGACTTATTGCTATAATACGCAGAAACAATCTTATAATCAGCGATATATCTTAAAACAGGGATGTAGTGGCAACGGCAATTATGTGGACTTAAACCCGCCTGCCAACCGCTATAAATAATGATTGTGGTAATTATATACACAATTACAGATCCAGTAAAACACATTTCTTTTCCTACGATAAATAATGTCTTACCTCTAAAGCCCCGTTTAACGCTTGCTACTTTGTCATACCGTGAATAGTAACCATTTTTATATACATAACTAGCTTCTGATGCGGCTCAGGGGAGTTACTCTGTGATCCGAGATCGAATGTTTGAATATCATACCTACATATAACTGTACGAATGTACATATACAAGTTGTCAAAATAAATGGCGCACTTGCTAATAAATATTTTATTTAATCGTGATTGTGTTTAGATTAGGATGAATTTTATGTTAAAATTTTGTTCTTTACCCACTCCAATTAGTTTTATGTGATAAAGTGGTAATAATACTAAAACCTTTAAACGGTCATAACTCCAAACGGATAGGTATTTACCAAATATTATTTCTTTATTATCATATTAATATTAAGCCCTTGTATCCAACTTAGCATGTGCTTCATTTTCCTGCACTCTCGGTATACTCGACAACATGTTCGTTCTATTGTTCGTCGTAATAATAACCTAGGTTTGGAGTAAATGACAAGTGTGATAGAAAATAATATTGATTTTTTAGGAATGGATATATAATCTCATAACTTATTTTTGACGTCGAATGGTCACCGTCGATATCTGTGATCGACATAATCCTAAACTTATAAAAAATTACCCATAACTTATTCGAGCAAGAAAGAAAATGTAGCGTTTCTTTGCAAAATTTTTGGTTACATTATTTTTGTAGTCACTAAAACTAAGACCCAGCTTTATTTGCGGTAAAAATCTTGAACGATATCACCTGTATAGTTGACTGAAACATTAACGAAATAAGGTTATAAAGTATTGTAGACTGGAGCTAAAATAGATATAAACTACTTCTGTCTCACAGTCGTCTGCATTCAATCGATTTCTTTTAAAAGAAACTACTGTAAGGTTTGATTCCACAGATTTTAAATCCTACAACATTTTACTCTTTATTCTACATACTACATTACTACATTAGATTCTACATATATGGCTTGCAACAATCGGAGATATAATAAGAATGCAATGGGTTTATCGGTATGGAAAATTTGCCCTTAATTTACCTAGATTAATCTTATCAAACTCTGCGTTTTAATAAGGTTTTGTAATAATTCATAGATGAGTGCACACATTGCCACAATATATATCTGAACGGATGGATTTCTTGAGGTACGAAGGTACTCGGTAATATTCTCTACCTAATGCAGTCGATCTCATGAGTGCAAATTCGCATCATTTCTGCCCATTCATATCAAAATAGGGATACTAATTCTATCCACTAAGCTACAAGCGCCTCGTGCATGAGTTTCCAACATAATTTATATTATTTCACATGGTATTCAAAATAAAATAAACAAATACAAACTCATTTTATACTTGATTTCCGTCACCTACAATTATATTAAGAACAAATAGAACGCAAGCGTATTACAACCCGTCTGTCCGCCGACTGCATTTTGTGCTACTGTGGTGGACAAAAGCTCACGCTAATCACCTAATATGGGAGACGCTCATGCCTGGCTATAGAACTACTGACCGATATTAAATTGGATTATAACGCCCACTAAAGCTATCATGCATTGACGCAGACAAGCAACAGCAAACTAATCTTAATAATGGCATTCATAGAAAACGATATGAAATAACCGCTTCCTCGGCAAACTTCCCCTTGAAACAAGCAGATTAATTAGCGTAGGTATGTCGATAAAGCAAGTGGTTTTCATAGATAGATAATGTATTGTGCAGGAGTGGGCCGGGCACGGTGGCGAGGGCCGCGGAGAGTAGCCGCGTCGGCGTCGGCGGCGCGTCGCGAGCCAAGGCGCGCGCTATCGGCGCGATCGTTCTCGCCCGCTCGACTCTCGGCCCGTGACACTCCACCGAGTTTTTGGGTCAAGCGGATTGTGACCGGTGTAGCTGCTTTCAGGGATCACCCTCTCATTTTCAGGAATTTATTGGATGGATATTGCATGTTCACATTGCACTTTTGTATCATGTACATGTATGTACATATGTAGGTAATTAATTATATGTATAAATTAATATGTAGTAATTAAAAATAAGAATTTTAAAAATAAATATTATTTGCTTAAACTATTTCGGACTACAATTAGCCTAATAAAATCAGATATAAGTAGTTAAATCTTTCCACAGAATCCTCCAACCAATGGTGGTTTATAAATACGTTTTAGTATTTTTTAAACCTTTTACTCCCTCTCAGCATATAATGTGCATTTATTTATAACTAGCGGCCCGGTCCAGCTTCGTCTGGGTGCATATATTTTTTGATTCCACTCCACACCAAATACATGTTATTTTTCGTATAAACTCTTGTATACCTAAACTTGACGTAGCTGTCCTACTGTCCGGCTCAATCCCGTCTCATCCGTCTGTTCAGTCTCTTCCCAATCCATCCCGTCCTTTCTCTTTATTATCCATCCCGTCTTATAACGTGCATTTATATTTCGTCCTATCAAATCTGTCAGCTATCCCAGCCTTCTCCCGTACCTTCCACTCTATTATATCCCGTCTCTCCATATACATGTACATATAAAGATTGCCTTATGAAATTTTTGTGCAGCAGAAATCGTAATATTTTAATTTCACCACAACTCCAAAACCAAACGTCCAATTTTAATCATTTAAAGACCAAATATTATCAACATAAACTGTACTTATTGATGTAATAATTTAATGTGATAAGGATTAATAGCACGAGTAAAATAAACGCGTTTAAATGTAGTCCTTACTGGTGGTAGGTCTCTCATATGTGAGAGGCCATCTGGGTAGGTACCACCGCAATGTCTATTTCTCCCGTGAAACAACACTGCTTAAATGCGCTGTTGTGTTTCGGATTGAAGGACATTGTAGCCAGATCAACTACTGGACATATTGAGACTTAACATCTTATGTCTCAGGATGGCGAGCGCAGTGGAATGTTGCTACTGTTTATGAGCCGTCGTATCGCTTACCATCAGGCGAACGGCATGCTCGACTCGCCATTCACTGCAATAAAAAAAAAAAAAAAAAAAAAAGTCCAAAAAAAAATTCAAGATTTTTAAATAAAAATGTGGTTGATGTGCCTCACTCGACATAGATAGGTATAGTGTGTCGCGGATTTTTTTGTAGATATTTATAAGATCTACAATTAATTATAACATTTTATGGTTCTATCTTTTGTAGTTTAGGCAGCGTACGCAAAATAAGTAACTTCTTTGGTTGATTTTTTTCAGTTTGTGTCCGAAAAATTCAAATATCTTACGGAACCCTATTTTTTTCCAAAATAAAATATAGTCTATGTTACTCGTGGATAATGTAGCTTTCGAATGGTGAAAGAATTTTTAAAATCGGTCCAGTAGTTTTTGAGCCTATTCATTACAACCAAACAAACAAAGTTTTCCTCTTTATAATATTAGTGTAGATACAGATTCATAGGTTTCATAGAAACATGTTCCATAGTACTTAGTATATAGTAAATTAACTCGTGACAAACTTTAAAATTATCATTAGTGCTTTGTACCGTTTTTAATCGAAAAAGCTCAGTTAAATATGTCGCAGCGCGTGCCTTTGACACGATAAAAGGCACAATCACAAAGTAACGTGGAAATGAAGTGGATGTGATCTGTTCGATGGGCAGATAAGGGCAGCACGCTGAAGTGACGGAGTGACGCACTCGCGATGTATCATAAAGGTGAGTTGTACGAATTTTGAGTTGTAGAGTTGTTTGTCAAATAATCTGGCCGCTCGGCGCGCATTGTGTCGACGGCTCGAGAGAACTTCACGGTTATTACGCGCCGCGAGAGCCCGCCCTGCTTATACCATATTTTGCGAAGCTTATTGATGATACCCACTGTGTCGGACGAGTGCCCTCTTGACTTCGTTTTTAAAAGTCTATTTTTTGTTGTTACATGGTTTAGACGCGATAGATTTTGTCGACGTGAATATTTTTTACATCGCTCAATCTTTCGTTGTCATTAAGACTGACGTATGTCCCTGTTTGCTAGCATACTAATGTATTTACAGTTATACATACAGTTTGTAAAGGTACATAATCTTTGACGTCATTCCATATTCCCCATGGAGTAAGCAAACAGAAAATAAAGTCAATTCTGTCTACTTTTGTATACCTACCTGATATATTGGTTTTTCCACATTCATCAATCTGTTGATGCACTTCCATTGATTCTGAGTGCTTTTTACACGCTTTTTATTAGCTTCACCTGTATGTTTGTATGTTTGTTAGTATGTTTGTATGTTTGTATGTTTGTTTGTAACCGACTTCTTTGGGCGCGATTTTGACCCACTTTAAACGGCCAGATTTCGTTCAAACTTTGTAGATTTATTGAGGACCGATGACAATACACTAATTTGATAAAATTATTTCATTTTTCAATTTGCAAAATATGATTTTTGTTAATTTATATAATTTTCATGATATTCTTTTGCACTATTCCTCGCTAGATGGCGTTAACATTGTATTCTTCAAGTGTCAAATGTTACTACTGACCAACAGATGGCGTTATTGATTGGAAATACAGCCGTAGATGGATGTTTTTAGTCAAAACAATTATATATATTATAAATATATTAAAAATAATTGATACTGAATTTAAGATAAGAAAATGGAGTAAAATACATATATTTTATTGTTACAAAGCGTGGGGTGTTTACAACAATTACTTATCCTCCTGCACCCCACGCTTTGTAACAATAAAATATATGTATTTTACTCCATTTTCTTATCTTAAATTCAGTATCAATTATTTTTACTTTTTTAGTTGTATATCTTATTAAAGCGTGTATTTTAGTTTTTTTTAACTATTATTATGCTATGGTAGGTTTTAATCTTAAGATACAAGTTCCATTAACAGCGTTCGTTTAGGCGTGACACTAGATGTAGAGCTATATTTTCATTTCTGTTGTACAGTGCTGAATACACAAGACATCATGTAGATTAGTTGATAATTATGTAGGTACATGGAATGCCGTCGTTGCGATTAAACAACGATGTTGATTTTGATTCGTAGATTAATGAGCACATCGAGATGTCAAGCCCATCGAAGCATTCGTGTTTCAAGCATCAAAATACTCTATTGAGTCCAGTTGTCGAATGTCAATAAGTATTTCTATGTATCACCTAGGAAATCCCGAAGTTCATATTACTTTTATTCCTAATTATCACATTTTTTAGCATGAGAGCTAGCTACAATACTCCATATATTGGTAAAGAAAATAAATACCCAAGCGTATTTATAAAAAAATGCGTTCAATGCAAATTCCATTCATTGAGTAATATCCTTCATCTGTGGATAGTCGATACTAATGAGGCCGAGCCGAGATCACCGTCTCTCGTGGCATTCAGCAACAATCTTTACAATTGGATTCGGAGAATCTTTTGTGCTACGATTAATTAAGAAACAATATTTTTGCCAATTCATAAATACAATTATTGTGCGGTATTATTATTCAACCAAGTTACCGTATATTAAACCACAAGCTGAAATGTATTTCTGACATTTTGTTTGCTATAAAATATAGATATATCATCAAAATATGATTTATAAATAATTTTAGTTTTTATTTTAAGTTTATAAAATTGAATGTCGGTCAGGAAACATTGCCTGTGTAATTATTAAGCAGGTACTGAAGTATTTGAAACGGTGCGTTGTTTGTCTCAATTGTCTATTAAATACTTAATTAAACAAGGTTGGTATTAAAAGGCCTGTTCCGAAATAAGTGGATTGTGAGAGGATCTAAATATGTAATTGTAATCTTATTTGCATTTAAACCGTTTTGTTCTCGTTCACTTGTATTGAAATTTCGAGCTAACTGGGCCTGTTGTTACCGCCTTCAACAAATCACTGTTATGTGAATTTGCTTCTTACAGGGTCAAGGAACGATCGTGATTCAGCTTGTGCTTATTATTGATGTTGCTAATGTAAAGATTATTGGTAACCATAAATTTGTACAGACTTCAATTTTAGGAATTGTGGAGCGCTACATGTTGTGAGTTGTGACTATAGTGTGACTCTACATAACAAAACAGTAAATATATCAAATAATGCTCTGCTACGCTTTGCTTCTTTATCCATGCAATTAAATGCCTTTATATACTTATTGTTTATATTGGCATGGCAAATTGAATGACGCTATGCCTAATGGTAAGTACAGTGTAGTATATGTTTTAATTTTTTATGTAATTAAAATTTACAAAATTTTAACGATATTTAATAACAATAACAACGCAGTAATAAAAAAATATAGACTATGTTGACGAAATTCACTAAACATAAAATTAAATTAAATTCTTATCTAATGTTATATACATATATGTACCTATTGTACTGCTGGCGTAAAACAGTAACTCTCCTTATATGTATATGTTATGGGCCAAATGATTAATCGGGTATTATTCATAATGCCCGGGCAATATGAATAATGCCCAATAAGAGCGGGCAATGTGATTATAACCAATCAATTTATCACATTGCCCGGGCATTATGAATAGTGCCAAGTGATTAATCATTTGGCCCATAACATACCGGGTATCTCAAGACTGCTACCGAAAACGAAGCCGGGTGGTAGTTTTAGTGACTACAAACACAATGCAACCAAAAATTTCGCAAAGAAACACGACAATTATTTTTTATGATTTTTTAAATATCGTCTTTTTTGGGTGGTAAATCCATAGTTTTTGCTAAAATAATAATTTAAACACTTTTATACCTTAGATTATTTATAAATAAAAGGGTATACACTATTATTTTGGGAAAAAATGTATTTACCACCCAAATATGATCATAGGAAAAAAATAACAAAAAAAAAATTGTCGCTTTTTTTGCAACTTTTTCTGTTGCATTGTGTCTGAAGTCGCTTAAAGTACCACCCGGCTTCGTTTTCGGTAGCAGTCTTGATATACCCGGTATATACAAGAGCAGCTGACGGGATACAGTTACTAGTCGATCCAATAATGCCTGCCTGAATATACAATAAATTATACAAACAAGAACTTCGAATGTTGTAATGAGTCGCTGACTGGAAACCTGTTCGAAGTAATCTCTGTGCACTTTTTGAGGTAAGTCTGTATATAGCAATGGATCTTTTGTGACTGAAAATGATGGTGAAATCGATTAATAACTTAACGAATATATTTGGAAATTAGAAAAAAATACATTATTACAATAATGAGGAAAAGTTATATCGGTCGCTAAGCACAATAGGTATTATTACCTGCGCAGGGATTTGTTTGGTCACGTGGTAGTCCCCCGAGGCACCGGCCCTCCTACAATATTCACGAGTCTACGCACCATGCAATAAATATCCGACAGATTGCCTTCTAACTATTCTACTTAACGATATTTGAATTATTTATACGCCTTTGCCGGAAACTTCTGTGTAGTATATCTACACTAAGATTATAAAAAGGAAAGAATTGTATTTTTGAATGTAACGAATAAACTCAAAAAGTACTGGACCGATTTTAATAAGTCTTTTTTCATTAGAAAGCTACATTATCACTGAGTAACATAGTATATATTTAGTACTAGATTACTATAGAAATCTTTAAAAATTCCTATTAAAACCAACCGAAGGTGTAAAAAAAATTAGCCATAAAATGTCTTTCATCGCATACGCTGCGATTCAAGAGGAAGGTTTATGTGTATAATACGTGCATATTATTGTAGAGAAATCTACATGCACCCGGGCGAAGCTGGGCCGGGCCGCTAGTAATGTATATTTTGATGTGCTAAGAAAATAATACCGAATATATTAGTTCGTTTCGTAAGTACATAAATTAATATCTGTATCAACCCATATACGTCCCACTGCAGGGCACGGGCCTCCTCTACAATCGAGAGTACGATTGAGAGTGGTTAGGCCATATGGCCTAACCACTCTCAACTATATATCGACTATATAGTCCACCACGCTGGCCTAGTGCGGGTTGGCGGACATACATACCATACAAACCTGCATACCATAGAGATTTATATAAAAAAAATAAAAAAAATTAATATCATCTCACGCAAAATAATATAAATAAAATTGTAAAATAAAAATATAAAGTATTGTATATTTGCTGTAATATGCGTTAGGAAAGATTGTATCGTAGTTTACATTGCTAAGCAACAGCACCATTTACAGCTAGTTCGCAACAGTTACTTGAACTAAACATTTAGACAAAAAGCTTGTACATGTGGCGGAAGAAATAATGAAAATAAATTGCCTGCCTGCAAACAGCTCTTAATGTAACATTCTTTTACAATACAGTAGTAACCTCAATAATCTCCAATAAATTAATTACAAATAGCCCATATACGTCCCACTGCAAGGCACGGGCTCCTCTACAATCGAACGTACGATTGAGAGTGGTTAGGTCATACAGTCCACCACGCTGGCCTGGTGCAGGTTGGAGGACTTCACATACTATAAAAATTTGTACAACTCGCTATGGTATGCAAGTTTCCTCACTGTGTTTGCCTTCACCGTGATATTCCGTGGTGATGGAGCTTCAGTGCACACATGACTCCGAAAAGTCAGAGGTGTGCCCTGGGATTTGAACCCGCGACCACCGTGAGCATGCGGGCAGCCACATCTGGTTCGTTTACCAACAGGCTACCACGCAATTACTAAATGTTTTACAATTAATTAAGCAGGCTCTTACAAAATGTATTCCTCCACTGCATTACAATGCAATATCTACAGATATTCACAATATTTAAACAATACTTAATGTGGTTTGAACATATATTTTAGTATTTATTTTAATAAAAAGAAACTATTAGACAATGCTGTCATCTAGGTATAATATGTAACATATATATCAAAGATTCGTTTTAAATCCAAGCATAAGTCACAAGACCACTACCACACACAGCCAAGATTAATTTTAGTCAAAATACCCGCACTTAAATCTTTATTACTCAGTAATCTATCATTTATACCTCAAGTCTCTATTTTTAAAGCTTTTAAAGCTGGACAGGAAACTAAAAGACTTCCGTGATACATTTAACAACTTCTCTAAGAATCGTTAACCACTTTTAAGTTAGAAAACAGATTCTTAACTTAACTCATCAACTAGATTGTAAGAAAAGCATCAATTTTAAAAGTTACAGTCAGTAATAAAAGTGAATCAAAGAAGTAGTTTATAGTGAAAACATATGAATTATTTTCTGTGGTGGTGATATGATATGACTTTATGTCATAAGTAGAATATAAGGAGACATTACATATGATTATTGACTACTACATTCCCTTAAATGTAACGTATTTATTTTATTGTTTTTTTCATCAATGCATTCATCAGCCTACATATATGTATGTGCCTGCTGTAGAACTTGTAGGAATCGCGTTCCGCGTCGAACTGAACGACGCGATGATGTGATCCGCGACGGACGCAAGCACTAATCCGTGCGCGGACCGTCCGCGTTGCACTGAGTAGGGCCTAAGACTTTGATCTATATGGCTTAACCCTCTCAATCGTACTCTCGATTGTAGAGGAGGGCCGTGCCCAGCAATGTGACATATATGGACCGATACAGATACAAAATGGTGACTTGCTAGTTTGATCACATTGGCAAATATTTATCGATAACAAAATGCAATATATTTTTTTATTAACGATATATTGACGACAATAAACCTGATGGTTGGTGCAGTCAAAATATAAAATTCAAGATAACAATATTAGACTTACCCACAATTATGCTAATTTAATGATTCAGGAATATTGTTTCTATACAGATAAATACTAGACAGACGGTGAAATTAAGTACAAGAGCCTTCTTATTAATGGAATAATATTCAGCCATCCATAAAGTAAACAATTGACTAGACAAATTTTGGTCACTGCGGCAAGTTTTAAGAGGTAGACGTAGGTTTGGCATTAGTTATCATCATGTAGTTGGAGAAAATAAGTACAAAAATGTTAATTAAGCTTTAATAATTGTAATATCATGTGCTATTCACTAGTAATTAGCGAAGAGTTTTTCGAAATAACCATAAAATGGATTGTAAGGCTCAAAAACCTTGGTCCACTTATAGGGTTACATATATCTTTAAAAGGACATGAACAGTAATCACGTTAAATAACAAATATCTGAAGTCTAGGTTAAAGTTAGGTTAGGTGAAGTTATGAGGTTCAGAGGGTAGCCCCACTCCATAAAAATGATACGAACTTCGAATGTTCAGACGCCGTACGTAAAACTTCTCTAATGTGCCTAGATACTTCACAAAATGTTGGATCCCTCTATCGTACTTCGCAACCATAGAACAAGTTCGGAGAAAATAATAAGAATATTATAGAATAGTATTGATTTTAAGTAGTGGAAATCTTATATCTTACTCCGGACGTCGAACATTCGAACATTGGAAGCTCGTATCGGTTTATAGAGTAACCCCCCAGAGGTCGTCGTGTCATAAGAAGTTCAATCTAACTGCTTTACAACAGACACAATTAAGCACGTGCGGAATTTTACAGGCTTATGGTGTTTATTATCAAAGAGTGTACACTATTAATATCAGTCATTTATAGTAAAAATAGCCAAATAGATTCTTTTCAATCCAATAATTGGCGAGACGAGCCGACCATTCGCCTGAGGGTAAGCCTGTGGTTCCTAACCTGGGGGTAATTACCCCCGCGGGGGTAAAACTTGTATTTTGCGGAGGTAACAATGAGCTGGTTATCGTCTTAAGTGAAACAAAACCTAATATTACCAAACTTGTAAAAAACATACATAGACAAATACATACAAGCAAGATAAATAACACCCAAACACAATTATTCATCACACCAATGTATGCCTAAAACATTTAACTGATAATTGTAAAATCCCTCCTAAGTTATTTTTTTAGTTATTATTCATTATTATTTAGTTATTATTAATTATTGGTTATGTGCAATTATCTTAAATTTAATTAAAGTCTAAGTAAAGGTATTAACACATGTTGTTTGAGATCATCCTTGGGAGGAGGGGTAAAATCAGTCACTCAAGAGGGGAGGGAGGGGTAAAATCAGTGACCCCTAGATTATAGGGGTAACGGACCTAAAAAGGTTAGCAACCATGGGGGTAAGCGATACCTAGGTGAGACAAGAGATGTTGATTCTCAAAATGTCAAGTAGTTATTCTGGTCACAATATTCTTCAAACCAGAACACAACAGAGCATTTACACTGTTATTTGGCAGGAGAAATAGACAATACCGTTGTAACTACCCAGGCGACCTTCCACCAGTAAAGTAATTTTTCACTACCAAATAATTCAATATTTACATTTCTTAATCGCACCCAAGCGGGGCGTCAGCTTGACAAGTATTTTATGCATGTTGCACAAATAAATTAGTCTCTGGAAAATAGCTAAATTGTTTGTCATTTTAAATAAACATGTTATCTTTGTTGATGGCATAAACTATATTTAATAAAATACAAATGTAAATACTTGATTTACGATTGGTTACCAGACTGTCGTGTCTGTTTTGATGTACACGTAGATACAAGATATCATAATTCTAATTCTGTATCTCTATATTTTTCAACCCATATACGTTTCACTGAAAACAGTTATTCCATATAGCCCACCACGCTGGCCTAGTATGGGTTAGGGAATTTTACGTACCGATATTCTTAAAAATCTCTACTGTAGCGATTTTAAAGGTTTCCTCGTGACGTTTTCCTTCACCTTTATAGTGCGAGGTCATTGACTGTCAATACATAATAACTCTAACATGAAGGCAGCCGCGTCCAGTCCGGTAGCAACCGGACACCGTTAAATAAATAAATAGTTATCTGAACCAAAAACAACTTATTAATACATACATAAAATCACGCCTTTTTCCAAGAAGGGGTAGGCAGAGATGCCTGGACATCCACATTTAGCTTTGTATATTCCGTCCCACGATGTGATAGGGGGTGAGCCTATCTCTATATCGGACAAAAGTCCTGACTCCGGGCTGATAACGAATAGAAAAAATTAATATCACGTTGCTCGATTCGGGATTCGTACCCAAGACCTCAGCTTTGCAAGTTTATCGTAGTACAACTACGCCACCGAAGCAGTCAACTTATCTCTCTCATTATCCATGACATCCACAGGCCATAAAACAACAAAAGCTTGTGTAATAAGAAAGAACCTTCTATCAGACAATATTTTTTATTCAATTTGAATAAGTTGGCTGTAGAAGTGTTACAGTAAAGAGCCGAGGATCTGTCTTAGACAGTTTGCGCCGCGTTGCAGATGCGGTCCGTTTCGACTCAACTTTTAATTAACCACACTTTTGCTAAGTAACTTTGTTAATCGTCTTACATTCGAGCGCTCACTCATAGGTGTCGCTTGGAAATTCATACCAAAACACTTCACACTGATACGCATAGCAACGTTGCCTTTAACATTACCTCCACATAGTTCATTTTACATACTGAGAATTACCTCACTCTAAGTTAATGCGTTTACAAATACAAATTTCACTTCCACATCCCCGAGAACTGAAATGAAATGAAATGAAATGAAATGAAATGAAATGTATTTATTGATCACGTAGGCAATTAAGGAGCTCTTATGACAAGTCAATATACATAGAACTTAATCTCTATTTACAATATATTTCCTATACTTATTATTACTTATTTTAATTTCTTGCTTTTATCAATTTATTTATTAATTTTATTTATTTTTAAATTAATTTTATTTTTATTTATAATTAAATTTATTTATTTATTTAGTATTTATTCATATTTTATTTAAAGTATTAGTTTTTACTTTATAGTAATTTATTTGTCAAAGAAATACATTATTTACGTTAGTCAAATTAAATTATATTATTTGTGGACCATAAATATTACAACGGTGCGTAGCGGTTTATAGTTACCACCGGATCCAACGCGGCCCTTCCTGAGAAGACCCGGCGAAACAAACTCAGTGGGCTTACACTACCACTGGAACTACGCGACGCGACCCAGTCCTGAGTATATCCAGCGACTAAGACTCAGTGGGCTTGTTTTGGGTCCAAGACAACGACCATAAGTATTTCCGATACGTCCCGTATGTTTAGGCTTACTGCCGGATCCAACACGGCCCTGACTGAGAAGACCCGGCGAACAAACTCAGCGGGCTTTACTTTACCACTGGATACTACGCGGCGCGACCCATTTCTGAGTAGATCCAGCGAGTCAAACTCAGTGGGCTTGGTTTTGGTCAATTTACTAAAATAAGTATTTGTGACTTGTCTTACAAGGATTTGCCATATTAATTATTATTTTTATATGATTTTTTCGATCGGTCGTCATATAATTTAATTGATTTATTTGATTGTATATAGCTTAATTTCTGAGTTCACAATTTTAGATATTTTTAATTATTTAAATTAGGTGGTATAATAAGCGAATAGTTCAGGGCCCCAGGAGGTCGCAATGTGCAAGAGAACACCTAATCCCAGGCTTTTTTATCCTCAATATATTCCTTAATATTATAATAACCCCTAGTCATAAGTTTGTTTTTAATATGGGCCCTAAATAGTTTGTCCGGTAGCTGCGTTATCCTATTGGGAAGTTTATTATAAAATTTAATACAACTACCCAAGAAAGATTTTTTTGACTTTTCTAGTCTAAACGAGGGTATTGCTAGTTTATTTTTATTCCGTGTATTAATGGTGTGGGTGTCACTGACCTTATAAAACTTATTAATATTTTTACGAACGTGCATTAAATTCTGAAAGATGTATTCAGATGATACGGTTAGTATATTGCTTTCTTTAAAAACAGATCGCAAAGAATCGCGGCTTCCTAGATTATAAATAGCACGGACTGCTCTTTTTTGTAAGATGAATATAGATTCGATATCAGCCGCTGATCCCCATAAAATAATGCCGTATGACATTATACTATGAAAATAAGCAAAATATACCAATCTAGCCGTTGCAACGTCAGTTAGTTGTCTTATTTTTCGGACCGCGAACGCTGCGCTGCTAAGTTTAGCTGATAATCTCTCAATTTGTGGACCCCATTGTAATTTTTTATCTAAAGTGATCCCTAAAAAAATTGTGGAATTAGTTAAATTTAGAATTTCTGAATTTAATTCGATACGCGTGTTTACGCTTGCCACGTTCGGTAAAGCAAAACGGACGCATTTAGTCTTACTAGCATTTAATAGTAGATTATTAGCAGAAAACCAATCCGAAATTAAATTAAGAATATTGTTAGGTGTATCTAGATTATCGTCTTTCCGATTAACTTTAAATATTATAGAGGTGTCGTCAGCGAATAAAACTATGTCTGACCACTTCTGAACCATGCAAGGAAGATCATTTATGTAGACTAAGAATAAAAAGGGGCCCAGAATGGAGCCCTGCGGAACCCCAATTTTAACTTTTGATCCTACCGAAGTGAGCCCGTCCAAAGAAACCTTTTGTTCACGACCCGACAAGTAAGACATTACGAGATCAAGTGACGTATCACTGATTCCGTAGTACCTTAGCTTCATAATAAGTGTTTGGTGGTCAACACAGTCGAAAGCCTTGGAGAGATCACAAAAAACTCCTAGAGCATCTTGAGATGCTTCCCAGGCTTCTAAAACCGACGTGATTAGTGATGTCCCGGCATCTTGAGTTGAGCGACCCTTTGTGAAACCAAATTGATTCCTATGTATTAACTTATTTTCATCAAAATGTGCTAGCATTTGATTAAGCAAAAGCTTTTCGAAGATTTTGCTAAGAGCCGGTAGTACAGAAATGGGTCTATAATTCGACGGATTGTTCGAACATCCTGACTTAAAAATGGGTACGACTTTACTAATTTTCATTAAGTCGGGAAAGTTACCGTCACTTAGGCAGGAATTAAAAATAGTAGCTAATAACGGTGCAATGTTAACAATAATAGCTTCTATAGCTTTAACAGACAGTCCCCATATATCTTCTGTAGTTTTTATTTTAATTTGCTTGAAAGCCTTTATTATTTGACAACTGGTTACCTTTTGAAAGTTAAACTTAGGCATATTTCCAGGAACATTTTCCTTTAAAAAAGATTCCGCTAAATCTACTGATGAATCTAAATGTTTAGTTAAGTCTAATGGTATGTTAGTGAAAAAATTGTCAAGATAATTGGCAATAGTAGATTTATCTGAAATAAGGTCGTCATTTATGCGGAGAGCAATTTTGTTGTCATTTTTTTTATTTTTCCCAGTTTCAGTATTAATAATTTGCCAGGTAGTTTTTATTTTATTATCTGACAATCTAAGCTTTTCACTTATATAATTAGATTTAGCCTGCATACATACTTTTTTAAATAATTTTGAATATAATCCGACATATTTTTTAAAGTTGACATCAGGTGTATAGGACCTTTTGTCATATAACTCATACAAAATTTCCCTACTACGTCTAATGCCTTTAGTGGCCCAAGCACTAAATTTTATTTTAGAGTTAATTTTAATAGTTTTAATTTTACATACTTGGTCAAACTCTTTACGTATAATTTTAAATAATGATGAGTACATGTCGTTTGGACTGCCATCAAGTGTAAAAGTATCTATTTTTGATTGTACATTACTGTTAAATTGACCTAGGATTTTCTTAGATAACAGCCTAAAAGTTATTAATCTACTGGTTTTGTCTACAGCATGTTCTAATTTCACTAATTGGCATTTATGGTCAGATCTAACCCCTATCTTTATACCTTTTTCAAGTACTTCGAAGTTTGTTATGATATTGTCAATACAACTCGAAGTTTCAGACGTAATTCTAGTAGGCTCCGAGAACAAACATGTAAAATTAAATGAGCCGAATAAAGATACAAACCTACACTTATCAACCGAATCAACTAGTAAATTAATATTAAAGTCCCCACAGACTAGAACTTTTTTATTACTTTTAATTTTATTTACGAACAAAACAAATATCTGCATTTATCCATGAGGAGATCAAAGCATCAATATTTTAAGAGATCAAGTATGTTTATCACTGGAACAGCTCCGAGGCACACTATTATCTGATGATACTTCATCACTACAGTAGTCTTTAGTTAGTTGGTCAGGAGAAAGCAATTATTATTTAGTTGTTGGTATGGATGACGAGACGATCATGCCATTTGCAAGCGATACGCCTACACATGGACAGTAGCACACCAAACGTCATGAATTACAAAGCAATATTTGCAATGCCATTGCGCTCGCAATCCGATCATACGATGTTAAGTCTCTTAGGATACAATTTTCTTCAAACCGGAAAACTACAGTGCATTTACACTGCTGATTGGCGGGAGACTCATTGATACATTGGCACAAAGTCACAATGAGACTCGTTTTCCACGTAATGAGACAACCAATGTGCTACAGTTTAAAAAATCAGCAAAAGTATTACAAAATAACGGAGTTTAATTTGCAGTTTAGACGTTAAAGAACGACACTATAATTTACAAAGAAATAGATAAGATAAATAAAGCTTATAAAGTGCTTTGAAATTGCAAACAAATTCATAACAAACAGCGTTATAACGTAAAAACATGAAAAGGAACACGCTCCTGGCAAAAGCAGCTATAATGCCGACTGAGTTTTCGCCATATTTCTTATCTATTACGGTATTGAGGGACTAGCAATGCCCCCACGTGCCGAGCAAACTCTTTATCGAGTGCACGTTCCTCCACGTCCACTGCTCCGCCTTCATAAATTCTACGAATCAAAATACACAACTATAAATAGCAGATCCACTGTAATATTTTACTTAGGTTATTATATCGATTTTTTTCTTAACTTGCGTAGGCCACTTCACATAAGAGTTTTGTTTTGCACACAAAAATATGAGGCTGGGGTTCGTTTATTACTCATGAAGGCAATTAAATACGACTTATAATAAGTACAAAACCACGCACAATACATTATATCTTAATAAATTATCGAAACAATAGAATGTAACATTATTTTTGGACTTATGAAGTATACTCGTAGGTAGTGTTAAATTAATTATTTCTTAATTTTATTTTACTTTCAGTCGATTTCACCCGCATTATTTAAGAAAGCTAGTTTGGAAAACCCTCGGCTACCAAACTAGCAAAACTCAGGTTTGATAGTTTTTTTTTCATAGGATAATCTATTTAGTTTACAACAATGCCAAATTGCAACAACCAGGACGAAAAGCCTAATCCATGCATTATGAATTTGTTTCAGGCCTGTTGTGTAATTGAAAAATCGCTCATACTTAGTCCCTGATAGCCAGAACACAAAGACATCATAATATGTAATCTTGATCTAATCTGAATGTGGGTTTAGGACTATAAAGTGGTTGTTTTATGTATTTATATGTTAATTAAAATTGTTTCCCACTTCACTTCCTGGATTCTCATCTTCAATACTGGTGAAGTGATTTAATGGAAATACATTTAGCCACGCGACCCACTAGACCCTGAGAGCTCATTATAAACCGAATAACGACTACATTCGAAAAGATTTGTAAGTAAATAAAATGGCGATTATAAACGTAGGTATAATCGCAGTGAACGAAGAATATCGAAGATCGGCATACATAAGAAAACTTGTAAAGAAAAGCGTCAAGTTTGCGGGCGGCAGCGCGGGGCGCGCGGGGCCGCGGGATGAGGAGGTCACGGATCAGCTGGGCGGCGGCCATATTGATTCTCCGGCCTGTTTGATCGGGGCCGCCCGTCCCCGCCGCACCCGCCCCACACCCCCGCACCGTAGATTAATAGACGAGAACAACTTTTATGATTTCAACTCAAACACGACAGCCAAATGTATTTCTTGTTACCGTAACAACCAAATCACAATCTGTAGCATTTTAAATGCACGAAAAATAATATATAATGCATATGATTGAACGCGACCCGTCTCCAAGATTCGATCGCGCCTCGCGAAAAACCTCCGGCAATAAAACTGATTTGACGAGTTACTTATTGACTGCGACGATACGACATCGTCTAGGGCAAGTTCATTTCATATATCCTCGCTAAAAATACAGAATAACATCACTTTATTATTGTGAATCTTTTATGCAAATAAATTTCATCACTTCACATTAAAGTATGAAACAAATATTTTACAACGTTGCCTCATTGAGGAAGCCCGCAATCAAGCTTTTCCGTTAATTCTGAAAACCATTTACAATTTCTGCAACAAGAGTTATTGTTACATGTTATTTTTAAATGAGTTTCAACATCGCTGGGACTAATTAGTAAGTTTCGAGAACTCTCAAGTTATTTTTTCATTGTGGCCGCGTAGTACGTGCTACGAAACGAAATATGAGGAACCGTTCGAGAGCGGCTTGTTTGGATAAAGATCAATCTTAGATAAAATCGAGTGCGTAAACAGTACCGGTTATACAAACAGTAATGCAAGTTAATTGTTTCGGATTTAGGAATATAATACTCGTTCAAAACGTGACTAGCCAACTTAAGTTGGCTCTAAATTGAACGAGCCCTAAAGTAAGTAGGCGAGCGGAGCGGCGTAGACGAATTTCAAGTGTTTCTTTTACGGTGAAGCCGTGGCGCGTGCATGAGTGCGGGTGCGGGTGGACGCGGGCGGACCGCCCCGCACCTCCCGCCCCGCCACACTGCCCCGGAATTTTCAAGCGTCTCCTTGGAAAATAAAGAAACTAATCATTCATGTCCACACACTCATAAGCATTGCTACATCGTAGATATGAACATTTGGAAATTCAATTAGTTATGTTTCTTTGTTTGGGATCTACTTATTTACTCGTGCCGCATGTATGTGTTTATCAAGACTTAGAATAACAATGGAAAGATAGAAGTTTAACGCTTTTTCTGAATATGCGGACAGCCTAAATACCAATATATTAAATCACTACATACAGGGTATATCAAGACTACTACTGAAATCAAAGTCGGGTGGTAATTTTAGTGACTTCAGAGATAATGCAGCTAATAATTTCCCAAAAGAACTCGACAATTTTTTTATATCGTTGTATTTGGGTGTTAAATACATGTTTTTTTTCTAAATTAATTATATACACCTTTTTATTTTTAAAGATTCTATGGTACGCAAGGATTAAAATTAATATTTTATCAAAAATTATCGAATTATCACTCAAACAAAATTATATTTATATTTTTAATAAAAGCGATTTTTTGCGATATTTTTATTTCATTGTGTCTGTAGTAATTAAAACTAACACTCAGCGTCGTATTATCCTATTGTACCCTGTCTTGGTTAGTACCCTGTCTTTGTCAATATTTGTTGGGCAATTAAAATAAGAAGGTAAACTCCCTATTAACTTATCTTTATCCCATACCCATATGAACATCAAGATCTTCCGACTACACCACAATACAACTTTTTGCAAACCAAGAAAATAAAACAACATAATTTAATTTTGAAACGCGTGTGAGTAAACACACACTCTACTAAATTTTCAATCAACTTTGCTGCTGTAACACAAGACTCAGTACTTTAGAAAAATACGTAAACTTTTATTTTTCATTAATTCTTTTTTTTGTAATAATTTTTTGGTAGGTGTTTACGTAGATATCAGTTAATTTCCGGCTAAGGGTTGTACACCCCGCGATCGGTGGTTCGTGTGACACAGGCTCCATCTTCCGAGACAGCGTGGCCCGTTGAATGGATGTGTCCGGAAAATGTTGCCATGTCTATGAAAAATTATTAAGTTTCCTGTTCAACCCCGTGTTATTGCCGAATAAAATTGTCCTGTTCAACCTTTGACTACAGTGTTTTTTGGTGCGAAATAAGTGTATTTAATCTGAAGGGATCTTGTTGCTTCTGCTATCATAATGCGGTTTACGATCTTTTTTTAAAAAAAGTTAATTGACGAGAACCAAACTAAAAATAAGAGTAAAATGATATAAATAATAATAAATAAATACACCAAGGAGTCACATAAATAGCGCAGATCCCACATGAAGATCACTTAAGACTTACGTTGTGGGTATCAGAAGCTACACGGGACTTTGCGGTCTTACGATCACCCAGACCTGAGACAAATACTTGTGGGTTCACAAATATTTGGTGCAAAGATCGAATCCGCAATTTTTTGTTTTACAGCTGGCGTCCAACCAACTGCGCCACGGAGGCTATCCTATATTGTAATTATCAAAACCGAAAATATCTCTACTGACTCTAGCAGACCTTATCTTATATGACTCATTTTAGTCAATGGCATGCTTGCAAGCTCCTTTTCATTAGTCTAGGCCCTAGACTCCAAGGGGTTGGCTTATGCCGAAACCGTTTTGTATAGTCAATGGGGCACGCATGCAAAAATTTACTGACTATACGATTTGAGTCAGTTCATGCATCCCTCATATAATATTTTTATTACTTTAGGAACCACCCTCTCCCTTATACGAAATAAATAACAATAATATTTATTTAGTACAAACCCATACAATAACAGTCACATACATAGTTCTGACTCAACACAACACGAGACTGATGTCGTGAGTTACAGTAACTACAAGAGTTTTCGGTCTCACAAGCAGCCGTACTTGAAACAAATGCTTTTTTTTTGTATCAGCCCATATACGTCCACTGCAGGGCACGGGCCTCCTCTACAATCGAGAGTCCGATTGAGAGTGGTTAGGCCATATAGTCCACCACGCTGGCCTAGTGCGGGTTGCTGGACTTACATACCATAGATTTGAAACAAAGGTTTATTTGTGTGAAACCTTTGACTCGATGTGGGGATCGAACCAGCGGCCTCTTGATTCACTGCTGGTTCCTAACCAACTGTGCCACGAAGATTCTTTCTCTTTCGAATATATTTTCCGGGCCTATTAAATATTAACAAACTATTATTTTGCCATATCTAAGAAACCATTAATTTATTTTCATAAAACTTTGTAAAATATCCATCTTTTTCCTATACATCTGTATCTGTATCAGCCCATATACGTCCCACTGCAGGCCACGGGCCTACTCTACAATCGAGAATACGATTGAGAGTGGTTAGGCCATATAGTCCACCACGCTGGCCTAGTGCGGGTTGGCAGACTATACATATTACTTTCCTATACATATATGCGGCAAACAAGCATATAGGTCACCTGATGGTAAGTGATCACTGTTGCCTATTTATTTATTTATTTAACACTTTATTATACATAACAAACACCATATACATAACAAAGACAAAACTAAATGAAATTAAATATATGCACAAGTGGCGGTCTTATTGCTTGAAGCAATCTCTGCTAGACAACCATGGGATGGATAAACGAAAAAAACGAAAGTTGGGGCTTCGAGTGTACGAGTATTACAATTTATAATATTATTAATTACTTATGAAGCTACTGCTTATGAACATCGATAACGATTGGATCATGGATGTGTTGCCGGCTCATCAAATCAGGAGGGGGTAAGAAGATAGGAAGAAGAAAGGGGTATTAGGCATCCGGCTATCTCACTCACCGAACGAATCTATGAGCCAGTGGTACCGCCCCGGACGAACCTGCCCATTCATGCTGAGTCATGACTAACAGCGTGGCTCCAGCACTTTATTACCCAGTGGACGTTCTCATGAAAAGATAAACTAGTTTTAACGCGACCAATCTGGAAATCATGAAAAAAATGCGTGGTGGCCTGTTAAGTGCGTGGTGGCCTGTTGGTAAACGGACTAGACGCGACTGCCAACATGTTCACGGTGGTCGCGGGTTCGAATCCCAGGGCACACCTCTGACTTTTCGGAGTCATGTGTGTATTGATAGTCAATCACCACGCACTAAAACGGTGAAGGAAAACATCGTGAGGAAACCTGCATACCATAGCGATTTATAAAAATTTCTATGGTATGTAAGTCCGCCAACCCGCACTAGGCCAGCGTGGTGGACTATATGGCCTAACCACTCTCAATCGTACTCTCGATTGTAGAGGAGGCCCGTGCCCTGCAGTGGGACGTATATGGGCTGATACAGAATATGGAAATCGCCGGCTCCGGTCGGATCTAGCCGTGCTGTGTGGATATGAAATACGAAAATATTATAAAACTTATGTGTGCGTTCTTAATTGAGCTCTTACATGTGTTAACGTAGATCGACATGTTACAATATGCTACAAGTTACAACACGAATGGGTAAATTGCTACAGCAGCCCGCTCTCAATAAATTATTCGTCGCTTCGCTATAGGGAGCCTCCTCAGTACAGAAATATCCTTCGCATTTAGGTGTTACTCCATTATCATCACGCACTTAGAATTTCCGTAAGCTTATCCCTTCGCTGGTAACTTGATGAAGGTTGTTGACTGATCTCTTAGAAGAATATATTAATCAATAATAAATTGACAAATAAACCAAATAAAAAATCAACAAAGAATATGCGACCAGTAAAGTTAGTGTTATTGTGTAATATTCGTTAGTCCCTTTCCATAGGGATTCTCAGTGCTTCAAACAAATAAAGTGGCGTGGCGGACAGTCGGTGCACTCGACAGTCGGCACTGTGAGGCGATCAGCACACACCATCGAATACGACCGGTAGCCGACTACCACACCTGTTCGCTCGAAATTCAGTTAAAATTCCATTCTATAACTTGACGTCGACAATCCCTTATCGAGTTTATGAATAAAATTTAACAGCGAACTTTCCCTATAAAATGTCGATCTCTTTTTTGTTCTGCATGTGGGCGGCTATTCTTTATTGGATTTTTTGTGCAACGCCCAATTTCACTTAGGATTATAATTTGCATGGAACAATGCGATGGTTGGAATTAAACTATAAATACATGTAGTCACGATTCGACACGGCTTCTCATTAGTATTCCTTATGATTGAGGTATCAGTAGCCTTATGTTTGCGGATACAATACTCAAACGCGGAACAAATATATGCAAATATGTACATATGAACACCAAATCAATTAGATTGAGACCAGTGTTTTATGATAATGATACATTGAAATCGTATCGGTCGTGTTGTCTTTTACGAGACCAGGTTCCGTCGTTTAGTTCTTACGAAATGGCATTCTAGTATTAATAATAGTCTGTGTCCGAATGCTCGGAGCTCAGCCAACTCTTGAAATGTGGGAATATGGATTATAGTGCATCAAACAGATCAAATATATCCAAATGCATAATGTTTTGTCCTTTATTTTATGATTTTGTGCCATTTGCGTTGGTATCTCGGTTTCGTATCGGATCATCTCGGACGAAATTTCAGTTTTGTACAATATTTTAATGATACATTCTGTATTTAGATTATTTAATTTTCTATCAAATTTAGTAAAGTAAACAAAAAAATACTTTGGAATATAAGATCCCGCTTGTACCTTGGCTTTAATTGGATAGCCTACAATGGTTAATTACATTCAATATAACAATAGACATAAGAGGCCCCTGCCTAATTTCATCAACAAAATGCAATCGCGCTCCGACGAATACACAGTTTAATGTGGATTTTCCAAAAACAAACGTTGGAAACTTTGGTTGGTGCTTGCGCAATACGGCTGTTACGAGGTGTTTACGTAACCGACACGGCTACACATTAATTGAACTTAATAATTTCCGACTCATATCCACTGAATGCGCGCTTATTTAATTCCCATGAATCACTTTCGTCACATTACTATTATTGTATTACACCTCATTGTGCACCTTTGATGACCTAATATTTTTTGTGTTTTGTTTAAAATTAAAGAAAAAAAACAAATAACGTGTGTAAATCAACCAATCGTGTGTAACGTCCCTTTTTCTTTTTATTGAGCTAAATGGCAAGATGAATATGCCATTCGCCTAAAGGTAAGCGATACGTCCGCTCATGGACAGCAGCAAAACCTAACAACACCATGGGCTATAAAGCGATGCATGGCATGGATGATGAAGATGATAAGTTTCATTATATCCAACAGTTTCTCTGGCTACAATGATCTTTAAACCAGAACACAACAGTGTATCTACACTGCTGTTTGACGAGAGAAATAAACATTGCGGTGGTACCCACCCAGGCAGCCTCTCACATATTAGAGACCTACCACCAGTAATATATGAAGAAAATTAGTATTTTTAGTTCTGACAATAATGGGACGTTGGAAGACAATAAATATCATTTTAACTGGTTCGATGGGGACGGAGAAATAGACATTGCAGTGGTGGGTAGATACCACTACCACAGGCGGCCTCTCACATATGTGGGACTTACCGCCCGTAGACGTAGTCCCTGTCCCTAATACCAACATATATTATAACCATTTTAACTTATTTTAATCTTGGATACTGGATGGATTGTGCATTCTTTTGGATCTATCTATAATCAACTAAAGTAGAAACTGAAGCAATGGAGAAAACACAAAGCAAACGTGTAACTAATTTGTCTGGTGGTATTCTAACTATAATCTTCTGTTTCTTTTCGTACAATGGTTAATTTTAAAACATTGCATTCCGATTTCCGTAGTTTGTATATAGAACCTCAAAATGAAATACACTGGAACGTAAAATTAAAAATAATATTCGCCTCGAACAATGAAATCTATCTCATTACGAAATATACATTAGATACGGTAGTATGTACCTCAAAGCTGTGCCATTCTCATTCAAGCTCTACGAAATGTGGTTACGAACGTAGACCATGTTGCCC
The DNA here is from genome assembly GCA_023078785.2 of Hyles euphorbiae. Lineage (NCBI taxonomy): Eukaryota > Metazoa > Arthropoda > Insecta > Lepidoptera > Sphingidae > Hyles > Hyles euphorbiae. The sequence continues at coordinate 11,841,260 of CM041043.1, forward strand.
GCGGTAACCGAGCTGCTACGGTTTCCAAATATATCTACTAAACATTTTTGTATACAAAATTATTTTTATATACACTTTTACACCAAAAATGTAATTGGTAATGCACTGGCGTTGATAAGTAATTAGATATCTCGAATTGAGATACAATATTGTCGACTTTTGGAGTTACCATCTTGTGTGATTTTTAATTTTATTTTAAATCTTAATAAAATTTAATTGTGTTTACCCCATGTATTGTTTAGTTTATTGTTTGATGTACCCTCTATTGTTTGTATTGAATTGAGGTTTAATCGACCTCATGAACAGTATGTTATAGGATGTGTCAAGAAAGCTATCGAAAATTTTCGGGTCGTAGTTTTAGTGACCAAAAAACCAATGCAATTAAAATTTTCACAAACAACGCCTATTTTTGTGTTGTTTTAAATATCATCGTGTTGAGATCCAAAGTTTTTGCTAAGTAAAAAGTTGTACATTATTATTTAAGGAAATATGTATTTACCACCCAAATACGCCAATAGGAAAAAGAAGTACAAAAAGAATCGTCGCGTTTTTGCATAAAATTTAGTTTATTTGTGTCTGAAGTCACTAAAAATATCACCTGGCTTCGATATCGGTTCCAGTATTGATAATATACTTAGTATATTTTGTCTGAATGTCTACTGGGCAGTCTAGTTACAGAATTTTAATGATATACACAGGGCGTCAGATGCAGCTTAACAACTGCTGCAAATTGCAATAGCCAAATTGCAATGGGCGAGACCGACGCGACGGATTAACACGACTCCGTGCACGACGAGACATTGGGGTTTTTGACACAAAACGTGGTCGATATACACACATCCCGGATTTAAACGTCATTTCATATACGATATCATGAACATGCGGTCTGAGCGAACTAACCGCTTCTCGCAATAAATATTTCTTCATAAGATTAATTTATTAAAATATATTTTGATGTAGCTTGAGTACTCGTATTTTATCCTGTATTTATTTGTCTTACTTTTCAATACTTGTAATTTATTTGTAATACTTTTCAAAGTTAAATTAATTACTTTTACATGGTGGTACATTATTAAGCATTAATCGTGAAAATAATGAACTATTTTATATGAATTTATTTTATACTAGCGGCCCGGCCCAGCTTCGCCCGGGTACAAATAGATTTCTGTACAATAATATGTATGTATTATAAATATAAACCTTCCTCTTGAATCACTCTACCTATTAAAAAAATACACATCAAAATCCGTTGCGTAGTTTTAAAGATTTAAGCATACAAAGGGACATAGAGACAGAGAAAGCGACTTTGTTTTATACTATGTAGTGATGTGACGATGAATATCGTGGGTGTATTTACATTACATTACATATTATATAGCATAAAAATTGTTCGTTATAATTATTGCGTCTATATGTGCAGGATATTGTGAATTTTCAGCATTAAAATGTGAAATAACGTATTGTATTTATTTATAGGCGCGCATGGTGCCAGTGTGGGTGGGTGCTGGCTGCCCGCTGCAGCGCCTCCCGCTCCTGCAGCCTCCTGCGTTTGGCCGCCCGCCAATACAGGCACTCATTCCTTGCATTATTGCTTCGTTTTTGAGCAAACCTGTATTGGAATACCATATTTTCACTCCCTACGCTCTTGATAACGAAACATACTAAAATCATAATTACAGAGTACAGACTATTAACGTACAAATTCAATATACACTTCTCATTAGAAAAACCAAAACACCTTGCAAGTTTATGTTTTGTGAGGATTTTCAGAATATGTGTTTATTTAGGAATAAAATATATCAAAATTTGTTGAATAGTGAATAATATGAGGTATTCAAATCCTAATATTGATGTTCTAATTTCAAATTATATTTAAAAAACATTTTTCTGAATCTTTACAAAACATAAACTTGCAAGGTGTTTCTATTTTTCTGATAAAAAATATTTTTACGGACCACATTACACTAGAATATAAATTTCTATTTTTTTAAACATTCCAACACACATTCCGACGCGAGCTTAGCTTGTCTATAAATATAAATTTATATTAATCGCATGCTTTAATTTAACGCAACACAACATATCTCCAGTGTGGAAGCGGCAGGGCAGGGGCCACCGACTCTCTCGCCTCTTGTGCCTCGCAACTCAACCGCTACAAAAACAGCCCCGTATTAATTTTCGCTAGCTGCCGCCCTCTAATTATAACGAACAACTTTCGGCAACTAAGCTCATGTTACACACAGCCATAGTCTTTAATTCTAGTATTAACTTCTTTTTAAGCAATATCAAGGTATTTCGTACGCAGTTGCTAACTTATGTGGTCGCGTAGCGCGCTTTTATAACTTTTCCCCTACTGATGTTCTTTTGCGCTTTTGTGACGGTCGTTATAAGTTATAGTGTTTTTGGAAGTTTCCGATGTAAACCTTCGATTTGATAAATAATAATAAGAAAACAGGATAATACGTGTGATATTACTGTATTAAGTATACACGAAGTTGCGGTTGTGTAGATATAATTCAAATGCATTCATCAGGAATGAGACATTCCCAATTTAAATTAACAATCAAAGCGTGCGGTCTCGTCTCAATATGGAAACCATCCAAAGTATTCCACTAAAGTTAAGGTGCGGTAATTTCCTCGGCACTAAACGAACGCTGCACAAAGTAATTTATGCACCGCATTAATAAAACATGACTATGTAAACGCGTTGACGCAGCCCCGGTGGGCTGTCGATGTTGCAATCACTGCATCACATTTGCTACTGCGGACCTCCATTTTTTTGGCCAATTAGTCAAATTCGTCGTTTCGTACTACTCGTTACACCTTATCATTCTTGTTGACACCCATGAGGAGAATGTACCTACAGTCAATTAATACAAGCATCTCAATAGTTACTCGACGTCCAGTGACATGTAAATTAAGATACAAATAAATAAATAATAAATGTTATAAAAATCTTAAATATTCTTATTTTTAACATAACAAGTAATAATGAAAGCATTTTATTAATTGCGATGATGAATGCTTGCCATTCGCCTAATGGTAAGCGATACGATATAATAAGCGTGTTAAAAAATGATAATCGAAAGCTAAGCTCGTATAATGCTATATCGTTACTGAAATAAAGTGCGTTTGAACACGGAATATAGAGCAATAACTACTTTGGAATCTCTCTGGAGTTCCTGTGTTTTGAAGAGCTGTCTAACTCACTGGCCCCAAATTACCTACAAGGTTTACGAACGTTTTCAAACAATCCAAAAACTACAGGGCTCATTTTATGCCCCGAAGTAATCAATACAGAAAACGAATATTGAAAGAAACATGCATTATAAAATTTTAAGTCGGATAACATATCTTCCAAAATATTATCCCAATCCATAATGGTCGCAAAACGTTAAGAGGTTGACAGCTTGAGTACGAAGTCCCCGAGCGCGGGTGTAAGTTGGAGCTCCCGTTAGCCCAAATTACTTTATGTTGCCAGCAGACATTGGGCAAAGAGGGTTAATATTTTAGCTTCAACTATTACAACAGCACTAATTTGCGGCGAAGTTGTCTTACGAGCGCGTATGCAAACAAGCCGAGTGTCTCTCCACTTCACATTCAACACGCGCTACTCTACCATTTGCGTTTCCTACTTCCTACATAAGTATTAGATGCTTTGTTATTCAACTAACTTATGGAACAATCAAATTCTATTAATAATTTCTAAGAAAATTTTCAAAAATATTTCATTGTTAGAAATTCGACACATTAAATTTAGTAAAACGTCAAAATAACTAAAACGAATAAAATATATTTTTTTTTTACGTCCCTTTACACAAAATTGTATTAAAAATAAGCGAGGCAAGAAAGGAAGATTTAAGGGATTGAACAGAAAATTGACAGCACACGCTAATCTCTTAAGAATATTTTCATTACATTAACAACAAATATTTTTCTCCGAATTCCTGGTTGCTGAATGGTGATAAGTCATATTAAAATTGGCGAATGTGTGTAAATGTGGGTCGTAATGCAAGTAGGTCACGGCGGCGCGGTATCAACGCGACGATCCGCGAGAAGCCCCGTCGCCCTTCTACTAACACCAAAATTTCACTACACGCCTCTTTGACGAGAGAAATGACAAACGATTCCTCTTCTACAATAAGACAATGCTATACACTACTTAGATACCACACATTGGCAACTTATTTTGATAGTATGAGAAAAAAGAAGAAAGTAAGTTTTGGTTAGGCTCATTATGGCATCAAAAATAAGCCTTTTTATTTGAAACCAAAGGTAAAAAAAAGATAGAAACTACTGGACATATTAAGATTTAACATCTTATATCTCAGGATCGCTTTGTAATTCATGATGTTTGATTTTGCTGCTGTCCATGAGCGGCCGTATCGCTTACCATCAGATGAATGGCTACTACTGCTGCTACTCGTCTCGCCATTCATAGCAATAAAATATAAAAACAAACCATAAAATACTAATTATTCATAAGTACTTACGGTAAATTTTGAGGTGATTATTCGAAAGTAATGGAACATCTAGGTACATATTTCAAAAATATTACTAATATGTATTTTTTATAGCATTTTGATTCAGGATATATTGTCTGAATACCTATATTTTATTGAAATATTATCAATTTAAGTTACATATAAAAAATCGATATAATCCAATAGCCGAGAAAAGAAAATGTCTCTATAAATATGTCTATTTTTTCATGCACACTTTGGAATCTCTAATATACCGTATTATATCAGCCCATAAAGAGCCACTGCTAAGCATGACTTTTCAAATCACTACCTAATGTAAAATTAAGAAAATATTTCTTAAATATAAGAAGACGGATGTAATAGCCATAGAAGCGTCAGGAACATTTTATGTAACGTAATCACCGACCACTCCCTACGCAATTTTACGACTTACACGCCGTCCACAAATTGCACTCAATCAAATAAAGCTTGTTTAATATCACTAGAGGACTCTAACTGTATTTTGATGGCAAATTGTACCTTCTAGCTAAATTATCTATATGGGAATTAATAACGCTATAAAATTATAAACGCATGTTTTTTATACCAGCATCACAAAGTAATTAAAACACACCTGCCGGTAATTGAAACGCAATCCAAACAGAATATCCACTACTGAGATATTATCTCACTTCGATTGACACAATTATGCCAATCAACTCGAAACTGAATATACACAAGTTGACCTGAAACACGATATACCTGCGTGAATCGCTATAACATTTCCCGGTATCGTGTGCGATGCTCGCTGGGCAGACGAATATCCTACGACTAGCTAAAAGGTGTCGGTCATTGAAAATGCATAGGTAAGACGGAAAAAGAACGAGATCGCAAAGATTGTTGTGCCTAAGGCAATCTCTACTGCACGTTTCTTACATGTATACAAAAAATATACTAGACGTATATGCTAGGCGTTTAGTTCACCTGAAGACGAGTTCACGAGAGTTTTCGTTGTTTGGGGTCAGCGGTGCACATCATTCATACAAACGACATCCGCTGCGTTCAGCAATGGTGTCAGAAAATCGTCCAAAGAGAACGGAAAAGTGTTGTACTCGTCTTTGACTGGAGGTGTTACAATGGTTTTTGTAACGATACATATCTTATAAAATATATTTAATCGTAATCCTTTCCCTATATAGATGTGTTTAATTGTTTACCTTATATGAGGTACATTGAAGTATTGCACACTTTTATACTATAGTGTTAATTTTATGGTTCATTTGATTCAGAAACACTGCATTCGGCAGTTCTTCTGTGAAATTCTTTAATTAGTTCTGTAATAAATCCTGGCACATTCTAGTGTTTAAGCAAATATTTCGATACAGCGTATTCTCAATACAATTTTCAAATAATAATTTGTGATAAATCTTAATTCAGGAAGATAAAATATTTTACACAAGTTGAGATGTGCTAATTAAAATATGAATATAGCAGCAATTATATTTTTCTCTTAATAACTTCCTGATCGACTTGGCGTCGAGTTCACAATAATAATTTCATAATTAGTTCCTCTTTAATCTCTCGTCTCTTATTTGTCTATTATTGAAAGATGGTGATCGTAATATCAATGATTGCTCAAAATGCAAATCAACAACGTTTCGGAAAACGTTAGCCATATGGGGGCCATATAGGGAGTATCTGTGTGCACACTCACGGGGTGAAACTGTGACAAGGGTGAACAATTGAACGTAATATGTAAAATTCAAAATGCTACGAATGTGAGGTGAAATCATTGCGAGTGTGCGGGCGGGCGCAGGCGCGCGGCGCACGCATGCGCTCTCCTACTTAACCTCAATCCGAGGCGTGTTTTTGAATGAAACTTCATTCGCGAACCGTATCCCGTGACCGTGCTTTGTTTTTGAACGATTTCCGCCATTCGGGTGACTTGAGATACCTTGGTTTTATTGTTTCACTTGCATCACCTTCCAGCACACGTCGCATTATGACGAAGATAAGTTAGGTTTTGTTCAAGACAAACATTTTTTTCTTTCATTTTACAACGGAATGACAGCTGAATTAGAACGGTTGGTATTTAATTTATGTAATCGAAGTGGAGATTATTGCCGTTCACTTTAAATAGTTTGGCGAATTTTAAATGAAAAATGTTTCAATCAACATTATTAATAATCCCCAATGGTTTTGGAATGGTGATGGGTCATTGAGAAATATATTAATGCCGTATGCTATTATGTTACTTCTTACTCTTATATTTTGGTATTTTGAAAATTTTTAATCTATGTTGTTAACCTTTGTTACTACTAAAAAGCATTTAATTTTGCCCAATACACGTCAGCTGTAGTTAAGGTGAGCTTAACAAACAGGCAAACTAGAAGGCACAAACTGAAAATGTAGAGATAAGGGGCAGTGTTTCATTATATTAGCGACCAAGACGAGAACGTTGAAGCTTTCCACAAAATTGTAACTCGACTTAACGACTGCTGCTGCTGCTAACAAGGCCAAACCCGGGCCCGACGGATTAGCATGCACTCAGAAATATCGCGACCCCTTAAAATTCAGATACATTTTCATTAATTGTTAATGCAGACAGTCATACTTCGGACAGTTTGATGGTGAGCGGTCACAAACGCTTATGGACTTTCGTAATGGCATAGATACAGTTGAATTGTTTACTTTAATGTGAAGAACACAATAATAAATATAAAAGCTCTCAGACAAACTGATTTCAATGCAAAGCAATCCAATTGCTCCTAAAAAGGGTTAAAAAACACTTCACATTAAGATATCCAATCACCTCGGCTAGCAGGAATAAATTAGGAGCCGTTAGTACGGTACTTTAATCCATTAAAAGCGAATAGCATCAATTATTTAGGAACAGTGGTATATGGCGTTAACACAATGAACATGAGGCAACAATACAAGTGACGTACGCTCGCAGCCCCTGTGCCCTTGTTGTTAGGGCTGAAACAAGCGCCCCTCAGCTATCTGGTCTCATTAAATTAATCCGCGGATCACACCTGTTATATCACGAGCACAATCAAAATTAATAAATGGCGACTGTTGAACCCACCTCATATACATTTTATGATAAAAATATAGAATTATGTCATTGAATTTAGAAAAATAATCTAGTGAAGGTAAATGGGTTGCCATTTACTTCTTGTTGGAACATTTTAGTTTAGATTTATGATCACATAACACCTTAGATTAATAACTGTACTCGATTTAAAAAGAAATTTGATGCAGATAAATGTATCTGTATACAATGATATATCAGAATAAATTAACCGTACAACTACATAATTATGTGTGTGATGTTTACTTAACTCCACTTGACGAAAAATTGAGTTCTATATTCCCGAAATAACCCCTTATGTTTTATTTTATTGTAGTTTTGCGATACCACTAGATCTATCCCAGACGGGCCGACGATACTGAGAATATCCGCAGGATTTCCGGCTAACGAATACTATAGACGTGATTCAATAACCGCCGCGGTTGGCGTAGCACGACACGCAAGGGAAAAATGCATTTATAAACTCTTAAACCGAGTTTGTTATGAACTTTTACATAAACATTTCCAAGTTTTTGGCACTTTAAAATCATAATAAAACACTATTTATATCATCAATTGAAATACACCTTAAAGTCAATGCAAAGTTTGAAAAATACATTTATAAACTATTTACTAGTTTTACGTATAATTTTAGGTGTCTTAGATTTTAATTCTGACTTAGAACTTTTAAACTAGTGTTGGTTAGTCAGGCAAGAAAGCTGGCCACTTGCAAACCTTGAGGAGAAACAGCTGATGATTAAAATAATGTTGGTAATTTCCAGCCATGAAATGCTAAATACGTTGAAGTTATAATACCATTTGTTAATTATCTAGGTATTAGATGAATCGGTTCAGTAACAAAACACAGAACAACCGACATTGTCATTAAATATATGAGACTAATCTAAAGCAATTTATTCAGAATCAATGCAGACGACATCAGAGCAAGGAGCAGACATACTAGCAAGCAATATTTACAGTGGTCAATTGATTAGGACTACGGTCAGTTAACTAAGCTTGATCAATCCTTATTTAGGGCATCAGTCGCATAAATGGAGCGGTTAGCTGGTTCGTAAGCGGTGACTTTAAGACGAGAATTTAGAATATCATTATCTAAATGAGATATTAAACGCTACAAGAATTGAATTCGTGTCCATTTTTAGTTTTATAGAAAAACTAGTCTTGATTCGCAGAAAAAAAATAATCTCGTAGTTTATAGTGTAGTGAATTAGTGACAGGTTTAAACAGAAAATAACTTGAACTCCACCGTACGTATTAAACAGAACCTTTCTTCAACAGTAAGTATAATAATTTGTTAAAACTTTTTAAGGGTTTATAAGTTAAATACATATTAGATAAAGTTACAGTATGCAATATCAGCACATTCTCGCAGTACATAGCGCTCCCACAAAAAAAAAACAGTATCATTCTCATCTCATTCATAATTGACTCATTATGATGTATCGCGCTCGCATATAAAAAAGTAGCAACGCGAAAAAGGTGTAATATGAAAAATAATTAGTAAGAGTATTAATAAAAAAAAATTAATAATGTAATTAGTAAAAAAGTGCGTGGTGGCCTGTTGGTAAACGGACTAGACGCGGCTGCCCACATGTTCACGGTGATCGCGGGTTCGAATCCCAGGGCACACCTCTGACTTTTCGGAGTCATGTGTGTATTGATAATCAATCACCACGCACTAAAACGGTGAAGGAAAACATCGTGAGGAAACCTGCATACCATAGCGATTTATATGAATTTCTATGGTATGTAAGTCCGCCAACCCGCACTAGGCCAGCGTGGTGGACTATATGGCCTAACCACTCTCAATCGTATTCTCGATTGTAGAGTAGGCCCGTGCCCTGCAGTGGGACGTATATGGGCTGATACAGAAGAGTATATAAAAACTAAACATGACGTGTAAGCTATAAACCCTTATGATACTGGATATCATTAACCACTTACAGTTAAGAGTGTGGTAAATGGTTAAAAGCTTTCAGTTGTTTCCACTACAAATGACATTTGGATCAGGTAATGGCTACCTGCCGCACGCCACGCTACCAACATACAACACATTCATATATCAATGTACAGTTGCATCGTAACCGGCAGATCAAATTGTTTGTTTACAAAACTAATTAACTATTATGAAAATATTTCCGAAACAAAACAAACGCGAAGCTTCGAATAGAGTGGTGGATGGTTTCGTTGTGCGAAAATTCATTCATGAAAATATTTGCACGCGAAACTGAACAGGTATTTTTAATAGCCAGCCGGTTGGCTGTCGGCTGCAAAATGCAGTATTTGTTTCAGTTGCGATCAACTTTATTCTTGCCTGGAATTACTGCATAGAACATGGATTTATTGCTGACTTGCGCTTAATTTGGTTTTATTCTCGGCTAATGTGTTTCATGAACAAATAAGAGATTTTAAACGACCGCTACCTTTTTTAAGGAACATCCTTTTTCAAAATATCGTTTTCAGGTTTAATTTTAAGGTTTTCTTACGGTTAGGATGAATTTAATAATGAAATATTAATGAAAAATTAATTCATGATTTAAGCTTGTCCTGCTGGTACACTATAGACTGCCCTCTGTTTGTTCTCTTGTTTCCATCCCATGAAAGTGGATAAGAGATTACCGTGAGCAATTTGTACTCTGATGTAAGTCACTTAAATTGTTTAATTATTAAGATTTGGTGTACAAAAGAATAAATAAATACATATTTTACTATAAAAATGACATAAGCAGTAGTGTTATATGCTGTGTAGTATTTACAGAAAAGGTTAGGTGTCCAAAATGAGGCACAGATTACACCAGTTAAGCATGTGTTCGGAAATGTCAAAACTAAAGACCGCGTTTCGATTTTCAAGAGCAGCTGCCATTAGTGATCTGAAGTCTGCTTACGGAGACCAACCTAAGATGGGCTTATCCAGAACTTTTATAAACATCAATGCTTGAAAAATAACTGCATCTGGTAACATGAACTTATGATATAATAAGAAATACATTTAAATCTCTTCCTGTAATATGAAAAGTAAAATGACACCATTAAACTGACTCTACTATAGACATATTATCGTAGGTTATGTAACCTTATAGGGCTCGTAGCACATGTAATTGACTTAGGAAAAGTGACATCAAGGGACTTTATACACATGCGTGCGTGGTGACCTGTTGGTAAGGGACCGGATGCAGCTGCCGACATGTTTACGGTGGTCGCAGGGTCAAATCCCACAGCAATCATCTGACTTTTGGAAGTCATGAACGGGTTGTGAGACTTTTGGGAGTATTGACAGTCAATCATCTTGCACTCTAAACGCGAAGGAAACCATTGTGAGGAAACCGGCATACCATGGTGATTCGGAGGAATTTCTATGGTATGCATTTAAGTCTGCCAACTTCCACTAAGTCAGCCTATAGTGGACTATACAGCCTAACCCCACTCAATCGTACTCTTCATTATAGAGGAGGTCCGTGCCCTGCAATGAGACATATTTGGGCTGATACAGATAGATACACAAAGATGCCATGATGAATCTGTTGTTCGAAGTAGTATCTAATCGTTTATTTTATATACTGGCGCGACAAATTGTCCGCAATGCACCTGATGGTATTTGAACTCCAATCAAAATAGATCTAGTGTTTTACCCATGTGTCGCCAATCAACATAATTTGACAAACTGCTCGAAACAGGTTGTACATAAGCTATACCTGAATTTTCACATGCTTCGATGTCCCTTTATGGTATAATGTATACATATGTTCACGATTTGCATAAACGCATTATCAACCTATGTCTCTATCATGTACGTAAGCTTGACAAATTCTTACGGATTCATTGAGACTAATGTTGTTATTTTAAACCAGTGGTCCCTAGAAGCTACTCAAGTGGTCCGCGGAGCCATCCTGAGACCATCTTTAAAATAATTTATTTATGGTTAAATAGAAAAACCCTTTATTTATTTACATTTCGGTATTGTATGAGCATAAAATCAAACCAGTCAACCAACTGAGTGGTCAATGGCTAGGCAAAAATTTTCTCCAATGGTCCCTGATGATTAAAAGGTTGAGAACCACTATTCTTAACAAAAGAATTATAAGTATACACAGATTTGAAATAATGTCACCAAATATCATGGACGATATGTGTACGACACAGGATGGATTCCCTACGTGCCATCAATATTAATAAAGAAAAGGGAAAAAATATACAACTGTGATTATCTACCTAATAGCGGATAGTATATTTATTATCTGTGATGTATTTGAATAATGGATGTGTGATTAATTATATATCATAGCAATTATGTTGATGTAAATAATAGTAACTGGTTATCGCTACACTATGGATATGAAAATATTAATTTGCTTTTTATTGAGCAATATGACTCTTATTGACACAATGGAGAGTATCTTTTAAAGGCTCATGAAGCAGCAACCGTGTTGCCGCCTAATTGTATTGTCCGGCAAGAGATAACCATCTGTTTTAATTCAGTGATCCATCTATATTTGCGCAGTACACTATGGCGGGGTTTATAGCTTGTGCATGGTTGCTATCCAGAAAGGAATATTCTACCAGCAGCAATATGGCAATCTCATTCGCTAAACAGAAAAACATCAAATTGTTGAAATTTTTCGCGAACCGGTCCATCCATACCGTGCTCTTAGCTTCAGCATGGCTCTACCACTTATTTATTTTTATTTTAGTAATATTAATCCATTAGAAGCAAAGCAGCACTAGTATAAACCTATACTACCCATATTTTTGAAGTTATTTGTGTGAATAAGCTGAGTGGTCAGCTAAGTATCACAGCGATGCAAACTCCTTCCTTATTGTTTTCATTTTCATTTTATTCTTGTATTAAGGTATGTAGTGTGAATGTGTGTGTTGTATTGTTGTGACTAATAAATCTGTTTTCTTTTCTTTCTTCTTCTATAAATGGTTATGTATTAATAATATATTAATTGTGAGTATGTTACATTTGCAAAAATGATTATTGAGTATCATGTCGAGGATATCGACCATAACACAATAATCTGATTGGTAGGAAAGGTATAAGAAGTAGGCCTATGTTCAGCAATTGATTTCCTGTGGCTGAAGAGAGAGAGTAAATAATTCACATAAATACATGTATAGGTATAATGGCACACTCAACCTGTATAACAGGGTGGACAAAAATTGTGATTTTCCATTTTATATATTACATTGGCCTCATTCATCTACATCAGTCTCTTTCATATTTTCCTCGGGTCAAGTCTTGACGTTTCCTTTGTTTAGGTTAAAAGAATTAAGTCTGCACTAAACTGTAAGCAAAGTAAATATGCAATCACATGAAGCACCTTTCAGCTTCTTAATAACCGTTAATGGATATGTTTACTGCAATGGCCAAAGCTAAGAAAAATATACGATCCCTCCAAACTCATCAAAGGGGAAAGCTAATACAATTAATTCGGTTACCTACAGAACTGAGACTTCCGATGCAGGTAGTTTACATGAATATTTAGCTGAATTAAAGGCATAGTTGTTAACCAATTGCTCATTTACCCATATTCACTCACGCAGGCTTGTTGCAAACATATGTTTGATTATGTATTTATTAATTCAAGGTCAGTATTTTTTCATCTGTCATGGTATTCGTAGTAATACTTCAAATGTTATGCTTTATGGTCAATCCTTGTAAAATTTATTTCCAAAAGGGTAGGGGATCAGGAAATATATCCACTCGCAATTAGTTTCCAAAAGGAAAATGTATGAAAAAAATACGTTTCAAATAAATGTCCCATTTTCTGAAACTTTGTGATAAAGTTTCCCCCATTTTTCAACCAGTGAGCTTGTCGTCCGTTTTATACGTGTTAACTTTTTTCTCCTGGTAAATTTATTTCAACTGCAGTATACTCTAAAAATCCAGCCGACTGCCTGCTTTTATTTGAAGCACGTCATGGTCGATGACAAATTTATTATAATAATATTATGAATGTGAAAATCTATTTGTGAACTATTGATATAATCAACGGTATACAGAGACTAAACCCAATATTTGCACACAAAGCAACACTGAAGTTGAATCTATAAATACTGACGTGATGGATGTGGTGGTGACTGTCAAATGGTAATAAATACAAGCGAAAATACTTCGTGATAGATGCGGAGTCCAGCGCCCACATGTTTTAGAAATTCAAATGTTAGCATATCCGCGAATGCTCTTGCATAGATTTAACCTCAACATTTATCTGTCTAGTTTCCAATGTTATATTATAAAGCACCAACGTTATATTGTGAAACAAATGACACCATGTACAAATGCCGGTTAGTCATGAGTTTTCTTTTTCACCGCACTTAGGTTAAGAAATGTGTCTTGCCCGGTCGATCGATACACGCATATAATCACCCATTCTGTAAAGCGGATCACGCGGCGAACCCATGGGTTGGCTGTCAAAAGCGTAATGACATATGCAGGTTTGATTTTCTATCGGATTACCTCGACCATTTGGACAGGGGTTACGCAGTGCTCTAAATGGATCACGCACTGTTCTAAAGAGTAAACTGCGCCCGCAGCCACGCCGTCTCCTAACCTGTTTCACACTACTTGAATGGATTAACATTGTGATAGGTGATAGTAGCTAATTACTCAATCCCACTATAGCAGAAAATGGGTAACAAGTGATCATGCAACGTGGGTGTAGGGGAGACGTCGCCTCGACTCACCTGGCACTCGTTACACGTGTGTACGGAGTAGGACTGGTTGCAGTCGTAGCGACTGAGGATGTCGACAAAGTCGCAGTGCACGCGCGAGACCATCGCGTCGAGACCGAGGATGTTGTGCAGCGTGCGCTCGCAGGGCTGCCCGCCGGCGAGCATGTCGGTGCGCGCGGCTGGGTGCAGCACGGAGGCGGGCGAGCGCTCGCAGCAGGCGCGCAGCCGCAGGTTGGTGAGGCGCCGCGCGCGCTCCTCGGTGTCCAGCGCGCACAGGTACGGCACGTCGTGCTCCGCGAGCACCTCGGCCGCGCCGCCGCTGCCGCCGCACGCCGCGCCCCCGCACTCGCGCACGCCGCCCGCGCCCTCCTCTTCCAGGTCGCACGCGCTCAGCCAGGGGTTGAGGCGCGCGAGCGGACTCACGGCCAGGCCCGCGGCCGCCATCAGCAGCAGCAGCAGCGGCGGCGCTCGCATGGCGGGGGCGGCGCCGCTAGCGGGGGCCGGCCCGCCGGGCGCGGCGCTGCCTCATACCGCATCGCGCATGGCGACCTACTCGCGCGGCCCGGGCCGCGGGGCCGCCGCGCGGGGTGGGCGCGCCGCCATGTCGCTCGCTCGCCGCTCGACTGACTCCCCCCGGGCGCGCATCGATCGCCCCGCGCCCCGCGCCCGCCGCTGCGCGCGCCCCTCATCACTCAGCTACAGTTATATAATCGTGCGCGCGCACCCCCAGGTCCCGCCCGCCGCGCCGCCCGCCCTCTACCGGATCACAAGATTTTCCCGGATCAAGCTAACGTTTTGACAGAACGTTTACGAAAGTGTTGAACCATTTATCGTACAGATGGCACTGACTGTAATTGAGTACCAACTTCTTGTCATGCTTCGGCCACCCCTGTAACCTTCACGCATAATCCAAGATCCATGTCCACGATCGAATGTACTGTTTGTTATGCCACCTACGTGTGTAGGTGGCATAACAAACAGTACAGTACAGTACAGCTGTGTCGCGGGCATAGTGTTATGCCCGCGACACAGCCGGCGAGTTTATGCGCGTGTACCCCGACGGAAATTGCCACAGAGCATCATTTGAATCATATTGTCTATTACCCGCCTAAAATATTATAAGTGCGAACATAGTGGGGATGAAAGACTGAGACGTTGAAGTATGAGCACCGTTGGGCACCGCCAAGAACGCCAGCGATGCAAAGATTTGCTATTTTCCGCAGGGGGCGTAGAGATCACGCAAAGATCGACGTTAGTGCGAAAACCGCCACTGATTCATAATTTCTGATACTCGTGTCATTTATGAAACTTAAACGTAAACGACGCACGTTTACATAATCGATATAGATAAAGAAAAATCTATGTATCTACCACCCTAATACGACAATAGAAAAAAATAACAAAAAAATCGTCACAATTTTTTGCACAAAATTTAATTGCATTGTGTCTGACGTCACTAAAATTACCACCCGGCTTCGTTTTCGGTAGCACTCTTGATATACCTGGTATAACAATTTCTTTTTTTTTTTATTATGATTTGTCACATAAATTCCAATTTTATTTTAATTCATTTTGTTAATATGTATTTTTTTATTTTATTTTAATGTGTAGTAAGCATTTTTTGAGCTTGTTATGATTTCCTATAACGGAGGAAACACGCTGATTATTTACTTTGTGATTTTATTATGTTTATTTTATATGTATTCCTTGTAGAAAATCCTTTTGATAAATTAATACGATACGTATCTTGTTAGGCTATTCACTACCTACTAATTTTATGTTACATATGTCACTACAGGAATGTCAATAAAACATGCACATGATTTGATGACATTGGTGTTATATTAATCAGACTCACTGCATTATCCTTGTTGTACAAACCTACATGCACATAATATGACATAATTCCTCATATGATTGTCTTTTTACCTAATACTTAAGGGGGCGTCCATAAATTACGTGAGGTGTTTTTTTTAATTTTCTGCCCCTCCCTCCCCCCCTGGTGAGATGTCGTGAGATTTTATTCAACCCCCTCCCCCATCTCCCAATCTCACGTGAGATTTTTCAAAATGTGAGTTTCTAAAGAATGTTATAGTTTTGTGATTTAATATTTTTAATTAATTTATTTATTTGCATTGACTGCAAAAACTTTAACATGGTTGAGGTTATATTGTGCAAATGAAAATGTAAACAACCGAAATATAGCGTTGCCAAATCACGGACAGGTTACTAGCAGCTGATAAAAGCAGCTGATAAAAGAGCCAAATAAATTTTCGTATTCAACAATTTTTTTTTTAATTTTCAAAATTTCAAAGATTAATGCCTCATATACTATTTATTTTTTAATTTTTATGGGTTCTTTATTTTACTTTATTGAATATTGACTACTACAGTTGTTGTAACTTAACTGGAGCGAAAGGAATTCCTTAATTGTAACATTAAATTTTATATAAAAAAAAGTATTATTTTCTTAAAAAAATATATTTAACCTACCTTTTGAAGAAATGTTAAAGTAGACCGAACTTTTCTCTCAGTGGCTTCCCTGAGAAGCTTTTCAATCTCATGTTGAATGTGATGTATTAACTCTTCTTTCTTCGGGAATTTTTGCTTCGCTGTATTCCATAATTTTATTACATCGTCCTGGCAGGATTTCTTCGTCTTATAGACGTATCGTTTGACGTATGCGTTATAAAAATCTTGATAACTCATTTTAAATTAGTAAGAGTATGCACTGAGTCGAGTAAAACATTTACAAGAATAAACAAAGCAGGTTGGAACCTGTCCGTGTGTCGCTGCCACTCAGCTCGTACGCTCTCGTTCATCGAGTCGCGCGTTCGGCTGACAGTGGCGCGAAAACAAAGGACGGGCTACACTGTACCGTGAATTCAGATTGAATTGAGCTATTTGGTATAAAACAAATATGGTGGTTTGACAGTAAGTAAATGTATAACGTCGAAGTATGAATGAAATTATTTTCTATTGAACGAATTAGTGAATGATCTTTATCGTATTACGATTACGCTTAAGATTAAATCTTATGCATGTACAATCTGGATTAAATGGACCAAAATAGTATTTTTTTGTTTTGTTTCAATCAGAAAAAAAATTGCGTGATATTTGCCGAGACCCCCCCTCTCTCCAACGTAAGATTAGATGAGATTTGACTCGACCCCCTCCCCCCCATAAACACCTCACGTAATTTATGGACGCCCCCTAAGGACCACCCATGGTCTGATCACTAAGCACAGGTCACGTATACACATAACGTGCCATTTAGTAACAACAATGCTGCCATAGACAATGGAGCGAGAATGCTCCCGTGCACTGAGCTGCCAAGTTTCGCATGATTCTGTACCGGTACGAGGCAGGCTGCTCCGCAATGGTAGTGCGCATTAATTGCTATTGTAATTATTTAGGCGGTACGGATAAGTTGGTAAACAAGTTACGAGATTGTGTGTCTCTGTCGCACGCACTGGCGGCGAGGAGGACGCGGAGCTCTCGTTCCCTCACTCGTGACGCAACTTGCCCGCGCGCACTCTCCGGAGTGCATTCACTCGCCGCGTAAACACCACGAGATCACTACGTAGACTGTATTTCTACATCAGCTACTTCGATACACGTCTTTGTTCCGCATATATTGCGAGAATAGTCCTGGTAGCTGGCTCGGAGGCGTCACACTCAGTGAATGGTGTCAAGTTGGCGAAGTGTTACGTCCTAGATATTTATTGAAGAATTAAGAAATAATCGGTACGAAGGTTAAATTTCATCATAATGGACGCAACAAGTAAGTAACTGGTTTTTAATATCAGAACATAAAAAATCTTGTTTGAATGACTAATCTCTACGATAGCTTCTCCTTAAATGAAAGAAATTTGACATGCATAAATTGTTTCATTTTGCACCGTTGTCGTATGATGTAAGCGATTTCTTGTGGTTAATGTGCTCCGATCAATAACTATAACGGTCGTTCCCAAACTATCTATAACAAAAATGAGATTCTGAGAAGTAATTTAAAATTTCTAGCCGTTAATGTACCCTAAGTAGTTTAGTCATTATACCCACATAACGATCGGTTAACAGTAGGTACTGTAATATTACGTCTAAAGCAATATATAATATCCATCTCCCTCCAGATATCATATTTCGCCAGTGTTCTCATACCCTTAAGTTCTACACTACTAAAATCTAAGTGAGTAAGCGTATTTGATGAGCGCTACTGGCTACAAGGTAATAAATGTCAATAAGAACCAAATATGAAGCTAATTCGGTTGAGCCGGCGTAATCACTTTCCGTTCGCGCGAAGCCTTGTGTTGTCACGCCCTGAATATCGCCAGTTATATTTCAACACAACCGTTTACAATCGGCACTTGGCTGATTCTTTAAATACGCAACATCAACCTAAATTAACGACCCCAGTTAGTTCAATTAAACTCTTTGTTGTTACTGCTGACTGGTTTTACAAAATTCATCAACATACTCATTTATGTAGCAGGCATGTTTTAATGCAAACCACACATTCTGAAATATGAATGCAAATACAAAAGTAAGGCTAGCAACTCCACTGTCTAATATTCTAGTTCTAAGTGTCTACCCTGTTTAGTTGATATTATCTACCAAAACAAACAATTGTAAATCTATTCACTATTATTACCAACTTTGATGTCTTCCACAGCAGCAGGCAGCTTTGCGTTGGTATAATCACGTAAACAATTGTATTCAATATTACTCCTCATTATAAAAGTGACCGTTCCATATTCTTCGAACTACACTCATTTGACTATCTAAAAATTCAGCATTAATTGCCATATTGTACTTGATATACTTTTTTTGTCTATTTAAAATATCAAGGTTAACAATAAACGTGCGGTTGCCAAAGTCCATACAAGTTTTAACATAGTTTACAATTAACTAAATCTTGAGTCATACAAGTAGGTACATTATCTTACGTCAATGGTTTACTTCAAACGTATTTTATGAATAAACGCATTGATAGGCGCGCGCACACCGCGTCTTTATGTTGCCAACTACAACAAATTTTCCTAGCATTTCCCTATTTTATATCCTCCTACAATGTATTCTGCAATAATTTGCATCATTTAATATTCTCAGTTGCTTACTTACTGAACTGAGACAACTAAGACATTAAAGATAGGTATATTGAAATAAATTCATCATTGATTTTTTTGTAAAACACGAAAAGCCTTAAATATTATTTAAGGAAAATCATATGAATCAGTTACCTACATTTTATATTTTAAAATAATGTATGGTAATTCAATTAATTAAATTGAAATGTTATTCCGCTGTCCTCGTACGGTAATATTTAAATCACAGTACATTTTATGATTACTGGAATATTGTGTATGACGCCTGAATATTTATATATATTTAATATTTATATCTCTACCATTATACCGGGTATCTCAAGACTGCTACCGAAAACGAAGCCGGGTGGTAGTTTTAGTGACTACAAACACAATGCAACCAAAAATTTCGAAAAGAAACGGGACAATTATTTTTTATGATTTTTTAAATATCGTCATTTTTGGGTGGTAAATCCATAGTTTTTGCTAAAATAATAATTTAAACACTTTTATACCTTAGATTATTTATAAATAAAAGGGTATACACTATTATTTTAGGAAAAAATGTATTTACCACCCAAATATAGTCATAGGAAAAAAATAACAAAAAAAAAATTGTCGCTTCTTTTTTGCAACTTTTTCTATTGCATTGTGTCTGAAGTCGCTTAAACTACCACCCGGCTTCGTTTTCGGTAACAGTCTTGATATACCCTGTATATACTTCTATACAAACATGAAATGTTTTGTTAATTGTTTGAACGCGCTAAACTCAAGAAATGCTATATAATGCTGATAATTGTTGTAAGTGTTGGGTAACCCATTTATTGAGACAAAATAACACAGTGGAACTTCTATCACGGAAAAAGTTTTTCATGCAGGCGCAGCTCCAAGCAATATTATGATTTATAACCGTTTCAGTAACATTCATGTGAAATTTATTATTTGCATATCGTTTTAAAATATGATTTTTTAGTCCTTTATGCTCATTTGCTATTATATAGTTAACACAACACCACACGTCACCACCTTACAAACACATAATATGTGTGCATTATAAAGGCAAATGTAGTCAATGTTCACGCATTAGCGTTATGCTGTTACATTGATTAGTTTCATTTGTATTTTAGACACTACAATTAATTTATATTAATATGAGATTCATAGCAAGGTACTGCGGAGGTCATATCCTTACATCAGCGTTAACATAGATAGATGATTTTACCTGCTATAGGTACAAAGATGACATACATATTTGTAAATTCAATTATAATATTTTACTAACTATACGGAAGTAAAAGTGTGACATTGGCGCAGTGATCGTGTATGATCTCTAAAAGCGCTAATGTATCACATTTTTTGAAAACGTTTTCAATAAAAACGTGCGTAAAGTGCAATAGTGTTATATTTAGCTAATGCAGCGTTCTATAAATATACTTAAAAGATACAATAAATCTAACTCCATGCAGATTATTTTATGACCCATAACTATAAACCAATCCATCGATACCGAAAATGCACTAAAAGTGTTATATTTAAAACGTTATGTTTAAATTTTCAGTGGAGAATAAAATGGGCTTGCCGCCGCCATACGAGCAGACGGTGCCTAACCCGGCCCCACCACCGTCATACTTCGGCGACAACCCTCCACCGCCGCCGGGCCTCGTGATCCCTCCCAACGCGAACCCCCGCACCAGCGTCATCACATCTTCAGACTCGAGGCCTCCGGGGAAGCTCGGCCCGGGACCCACCGGCACCAGCTGTCCAACGTGCAATAGAAGCATTGTCACACGAGTGGACTATGTGCCGAATAACAGAACCCACATCATATCCGCCGCTCTCTGCGTTGTCTCTAGGTAACTTTATTCATTTACTTTTAGGAAACGTGTGTCAATATAGATAGTCAATCACCATGCACTATATTAGTGAAGGAGAACATCGTGAGAGGACCTGTATACAATAACGATTTGGAAGGATTTATATGGCATGTAAAAATCCGCTGACCTGCACTAGGCCAGCGTAGTGGAATATATAGCTTAATCTCACTCACTCGTACCCTCGATTGTGGAGGAAGCCCATGCCGTGCAGTGGGACGTATATGGGCTGATAAATACATACAAAACTTTATTCATATACTTTGAGTGTGATCTGCGATCTGAGCCGAGAGATGCGTCATGTATGTTATCTTTACTCGACAGCGTAGTTTTATGCTAGTTTAATAATGTAGATGTTTCAATGCGATATAATCGAACGATAGACTTTGACCCCTGTGTACGATATGTGTCATTAGAAAAACGTTTAATATAGCCCAAATATATTAACTCTTGTGTTATCACAAATTACTTTAAATATAATATCCGATATTTGTCTTAGAGCCTACGTTGACAAATGATAAATTCTTATCTGTTACAATACTGGTTATAATAAAAGCAATAGAAAGCGCGACGAATTGTTGTACCCGCACGTTTTTCAAGTCTTATATAATCCGAAGATCTATTATAGTCACAATTTTAAGATGTCCAAACAAACGTTTAATCAAACAACTGCATATACCGACTATTCCATACAAATAATTGTTAGTCAGATTTCACTCTCCAGCAATGATGTTCTTGAAAACACAATTTTATCTTATGGGTTTAATACGATCTACGAAACAAAAGATAAGGCAGCTTGCTATTTTCATAAACTGCGTTTCATTTTATCTCAAATACTTCGCATGGTGCACTCATTTGAACATATTATGGCTGATTTTCATGTATCATTTACCTGTTTATCAGCAATATCAGAAAAAGGAAACGCATAATATGATGTCAATTAATTCATGTATTTTAATAGCATTAGAACCTTTAACCTGAAGTTTACTAAGCAATAACGAGGATTTAAAAACACCCTGCACCACACGTTTATTAAAACAGACTTCACAGTGCACAATAGTCAACTTCTCCTCACCATGAAACAAAGTTCTGTCATATATCCAAGAGCTCTGAATTGAACTCTCTTCTTCGGTTTTTTTACGAACGCCGTGATGACTGGTGGCATTTATGTTTTTTTAAACGAGGCATAAAAAGACAGTGAATTTTATGTCCTGATCTCTTGGCGTTTCAAAAGTCCATGAGCAGCAAAAACCATTAGCGGGTCCATAGGCTAATCTGCTTACGTTATTAAAAGACTAAAGTCTCCATTGATTATATTTTTGTTATTTCAGTTGCTGTTGCGGGTGCTTCGTTCCCTACTGCATGAGGTCATGTAAAACTGCCAACCATTACTGCCCGCAATGCAAGGCGTTCATCGGCTCCTACACTCCTTCGTGATTATCTACTACTACAAAGATCTCTCACACATTCGATTAATGGCCGGTTTCTATACTCTATCTATCTTTAACTAGATATTTCATTAGATATCTCGATACATTTTATGTTTTAGTTAACAAAGATAGAGAAATATACATGGATATCTTAATATCTAAGCAACATTAATGTATAATTCTATCTTTGTTTATTAAAGCATAGAATTATATCGACAGTAATGGTAGCTATTTTAATCTCTCGTTGAAGATAGCTAGAATAAAAAGACCGGCCGTAAGTTACCCTTCATAACTTACATCGTATGTGGCAAATATATTCTCATTCTAAGATCTAATAGGTAGGAAAGTGTATATATTTTGATTAAGCTGCTGTTTAATAATAACACTTTTTAATACATAAATGTTTAAGGGAAGAATACACAAAGCTTTTGAGTATAGGCATAAATATTTATTTTCTGTATAATATAAAATATTTTATTTATAAATGTTCTGGAAAACTTGGTCAGCACCAATAGAATGAACCTTACTTATTTTAGTTCATTGAACAGTTAAATATATACAGTACATACTATAATGAATATTAAGTCTAGTAACACTTATGTTACTATCTTTTACTAGATGGCATGTAAAATCAAGTAAGGTAATAAATGCTTTGATACCATTTACGTTCATATTTATCTATAAAACTGTATTTTAAATCCTTTTGATAGATATATAAAACCATTTTACTAGATGTTACTGGTGAACATAAAATACTGAAAAAAAAGTGCCAATTAAATATTACATATATTTATATTTTTTGTAAAAAATATAAAAAATGGCATTAACATTGGATATGTGATCACATTAAATTCTGTGATATTTATTCCAAACATGTTCACAAATTGGCTACTTAAGTGTGTTAAAACTAAAAATAAATAGATTTTAGTATACAAATAAGGTTTTATAAATTGTTTTATACAATAAAATAAATTAAACAATGAATTGTGTTTAAATAGAATTCTTAAGAATACGTTAAAATCTATGAAACGCATTAATGCGTAATCTAGTATGTAACTATTATACAACTACGTTGAATTTTATCTAATACTGTAAATAATCTTAATTTTCGTATTCTATAATACATCTCTTATATAAACATGTAACACAAGACTTGAACGTGTAACATATGATGACGTCAGTGCCTAATATCTAAAATTTTAAAACAGGACTAACGCGGCGAAGTGTGACGTGTTACGGCTGGGTGGGCCACAAAATATTCCGAGCAAGTCTTACAATAACGTACAAGCATCATAAATTCCTTTAAATTTTATTTTAAATTAGTAGTTTACCTTCGAATACCGCTTATCTTTTTAATATAGTTGATCTGGCATAAACACCCAAGAATTTGCGACAATGTGGACAGTAATGTTCGACGTTTTTCCATCTCCTGGTGACGTACGGAATTATACAGCAACATAACCACCTGAAATGATAATATAAATCTCATGAATATTCGTGAAAATAAATTCAATAATTTAAGTTAACAGTTGTGTTGTCAATAATTAGGGAATGTTTAAAATCCAAAACAAAGGTTCATAAATATGTTTATTTCGATAGTAGCCTATTTATCGCATATTTTGTTCAGTCGCCGGGCTATGAAATTTGAGATCTGTATTTTTATTCTCAGGTCCAGTAATATACTTTGCGTTTTTATTTTATTGCATAGGTCTGATAAACCGGTCACCTGATGGTCAGTGATCTTTGCCGCCCATGAACATCCAGAACGCTTGAATCATGGATCTTTTCAGTGTCAGCGTCAGTCAGTGCTCAGTGCCAGACCATCAAATAGGGAGGAGAGAGTAAAGGAAAAAAAAAGAAAGGCATATTTAGCATCCAGAAATCTCACTCGACGAACCAAACGCGACAGCGAAGCTGTAAACTATAACTTTATTCACATAATTCAAAAAGTTTTTACAGGACCAATTAGGTACCGGTATAATATCTGTGGCCTGGTGCTAAAAGGGCCAATGTACGTTTTGGACGAAACGAGATTGTAAGGGGGCGTCCATAAATTACGTGAGGTGTTTTTTTTAATTTTCTGCCCCTCCCTCCCCCCCTGGTGAGATGTCGTGAGATTTTATTCAACCCCCTCCCCCATCTCCCAATCTCACGTGAGATTTTTCAAAATGTGAGTTTCTAAAGAATGTTATAGTTTTGTGATTTAATATTTTTAATTAATTTATTTATTTGCATTGACTGCAAAAACTTTAACATGGTTGAGGTTATATTGTGCAAATGAAAATGTAAACAACCGAAATATAGCGTTGCCAAATCACGGACAGGTTACTAGCAGCTGATAAAAGCAGCTGATAAAAGAGCCAAATAAATTTTCGTATTCAACAATTTTTTTTTTAATTTTCAAAATTTCAAAGATTAATGCCTCATATACTATTTATTTTTTAATTTTTATGGGTTCTTTATTTTACTTTATTGAATATTGACTACTACAGTTGTTGTAACTTAACTGGAGCGAAAGGAATTCCTTAATTGTAACATTAAATTTTATATAAAAAAAAGTATTATTTTCTTAAAAAAATATATTTAACCTACCTTTTGAAGAAATGTTAAAGTAGACCGAACTTTTCTCTCAGTGGCTTCCCTGAGAAGCTTTTCAATCTCATGTTGAATGTGATGTATTAACTCTTCTTTCTTCGGGAATTTTTGCTTCGCTGTATTCCATAATTTTATTACATCGTCCTGGCAGGATTTCTTCGTCTTATAGACGTATCGTTTGACGTATGCGTTATAAAAATCTTGATAACTCATTTTAAATTAGTAAGAGTATGCACTGAGTCGAGTAAAACATTTACAAGAATAAACAAAGCAGGTTGGAACCTGTCCGTGTGTCGCTGCCACTCAGCTCGTACGCTCTCGTTCATCGAGTCGCGCGTTCGGCTGACAGTGGCGCGAAAACAAAGGACGGGCTACACTGTACCGTGAATTCAGATTGAATTGAGCTATTTGGTATAAAACAAATATGGTGGTTTGACAGTAAGTAAATGTATAACGTCGAAGTATGAATGAAATTATTTTCTATTGAACGAATTAGTGAATGATCTTTATCGTATTACGATTACGCTTAAGATTAAATCTTATGCATGTACAATCTGGATTAAATGGACCAAAATAGTATTTTTTTGTTTTGTTTCAATCAGAAAAAAAATTGCGTGATATTTGCCGAGACCCCCCCTCTCTCCAACGTAAGATTAGATGAGATTTGACTCGACCCCCTCCCCCCCATAAACACCTCACGTAATTTATGGACGCCCCCTAATGCCAGTTTAGTGTAAAAGTATGATATTTTTTGTGCTAAAAGGGCGTTAGTGTATTAACAATCATTGAAAAGTTACTACGTAAAAAAGGCCAATGTGTGGCCAAATAAAAGTAAAATATTTTTGCAATACTACAATATAACACCTAAATCACTGAAAATAATGATTATTGATATTGGCCCTATTAGCACCAGGCCACAGATATTATTCAATCATTAGATTTTTTCCTCGGACACTTTTCTTGAGGAGCAGTGAATGTCCAGTCGGTTACACATTACATGATGATAGATACAATATTGCGTGTATCAGATACCCTCCTATATTATTACTAGTATTTCCCCCGGGATCACCCTCAATGCAATCGAATCCAAATCTCGCCGGATCCTGTTCCAATTTTACTATATAGCCTACGTTCGGCTAAAATACAATAGTGTGCCAAATATTATAATCACTTCGGCCCTATGCGCCAACAACAAAGATTAGATAAATCCAATATTGTTTTCACCAGGTAAAAATGCTGATTTGTCAAGATATAAATAGGTTGCACAAAGATTAAGAAAGTAGCTACTTATAGTATGTAATTACGCAAATTGATTACCAAAAAAGGTGTAATATGGTACTTGTATTAATATTATATTCGTTAAAAGTAATTCATGGGAACGGGAGTATTTTTAACCGACTTCAAAAAAAGGAGAAAGTTCTCAATTCTACTGTATGTTTTCTTATTGCTAGGAATGGCGAGATGAGCATGCCATTTGCCTGATAGTAAACGATACGACCGCACGGATAGTAACAAAACCAAACAACATCATGAATTAAAAAGCAATACTTGGCATTCCACTACACCGTTTTGAAACATACGATGTTATGTCTCAATATGTCTGGCTACAGTATCCTGCTAATCGGAGCACAACAGTGCATTTACACTATTGTTTGACCGAAGAAATAGACATTTCGGTGATACCTACCCAGGTGACCTCTCACATAATATGAAAGACTTACCACCAGTAAGAGAGTAAGCGAAAAGTGAGCTGTGGAATGAGAAGCCGCAGGTTTTTCCCCTATTTTTTTTTATTGTTTTTATTTTTAGCGTATCTATACCACATTTTATCACCTCATTTTCACTACATATTCCTTATATGGAATTTATTATTAGTCCTGGCAAAGTATTTATTGCGAAAATGAAAAAAACGACTAATGTAGAATGTGGACAAACGCTCTCGTAATCTACGGTCGAAGGAGTGCAGCTGAGCTGCCGTGAGCTGGAGTGAGATTTTAGCAATCACTAAGCACTAAGCAGGAACAAATATGAAACCTCTAGGACTTTAAATGGTAGAGGAGGCCCGTGCCCACACACAATTTGCCTTGTTTTGCCTCTGCCTACCGCATCTGTACCGGTTCGTCTATTCGTACATTGACCTCAAACCTACTCTAAAGCCCAGAATTTGACTTTGACGGCTTAGAACATTGTGCGACAATTTTAATATGATAAAATGCCCAACATTGTTATAAAAACAAACATTGTTTTAATACATGCTACATACGGCTGTAGTATCGCAACAAATGCATAATAAACAATGCACGCCACTCAAAGTGGCATTGTGTACACGCGTCACTAATTAGTATGTACCCGTGAATGTCGCTACAGTTACAAAACGTATGTCCTTCGTTATGTGCGTGATGCATTGAAAATTATAAACCGTCTATCTACGTCAGCACTGACCTAAGTATAGGTCTTTTTGCACCTTTCGATCCAGCGCAAACTGACAAGTGAGTCAATTTGGCAGGGATTTTGCCAGAGTGCTGTCTTCCTGCGACTTTCATAACGTCAATCAACCATTTGTGAGGTCTTTAGACAAATCTCTTGGCCAATAACTATAAGTATCTATACTACCGGTTAATCATAAAAATTTAGCAAAATGATTGTAGTTCCTGTACTCATACATATGAATCACACTGTCATGCCTGCCTGATGAATACGTAATCGATTGCCCTAGGTTACCTCCAACAGCAGTATACTTGGCATATGCATACATAAGCCTCTATAGCTGATGTTAACAGCGTAACTACTGGACATAATACATATTAAATTTTCTTTTACCGTCAAAGCAGTTCGATTGTGGAACGCGCTTCCTGTTGCGGTGAGACAGGCGAAATCGCTGTCTTCATTCAAAAGGCAAATTAAAGAACATTACCTTTCTCTTTAATTAAACTGATTTTAGTAGTCAACATTATTTCCTACATCTAAATTATTTTACAATTTGTGTGTATTATATTTTTTATATATATAAATATATATTATTTTATTTTATATGTATGTATGCTATTTATTATGTATGTATGTATGTTATGATGATGTAATTTGTTTTTTTTTTTTAGTTAGTATGAATATTATTTAGTGTCCTATCTTTTAATTATTTATTTTACACTGCCCTCTCTTTCTCCTTCTCTTTAAATCCATCCCATGGTTGTCTGTAAGACATTGCTTTAAGCGATAAGACCGCCATTTGTACTTGTTTTTTTTTTTTAGTTTCTGAATATTGTATTTGTTTTTTATGTGTACAATAAAGATTTAAAATAAATAAATAAATTAATTAAACTTAACAGATTATTTCTCAGAATGGCGAGCGCAGTGGAATGCCAAGCAAGCGTCCAAGAGCGATCGTTTCACGTTCACCATCCAGGCGAATGGTATGCTAGTCTCACCATTCGTATGGTTAAAAAACATATCTCTTGTGTACTGTTGTGTGTACACGTACATTGATGCCTCCTAAGGTGCTACTTGTACAGTACTCTTCCCGCATAATGACCAATTAATAAATTACGTGTAATCGACTGTCTATCAATACGTACGTTTGCATCTAAGCATATCTTCAGCATGGCAAGTGATGTCCCAGATCGAAGATATACTAAAAGTACAAACTGTGCAAGAATTTATGGACAACTTCAATGATTAGTTATAGAAACCATTATGAGCAATCGATATTATTTATTATTATTTCAATGTGGTGCCGAGATTACAAACGAGAGGCAGTAGGTCTTATCCGTCGCCCAAGTGAGTCTCTCTCGACTTAAAGTCCTTGTAGTTTCTGATACACACGATAGTAAAAACGTAACTTAATAATACCTTGTGCTATATGACTAAAACGGTGAAGGAAAACATCGTGAGGAAACCTGCACACCATAGCGATTTATAAGAATTTCTATGGTATGTAAGCCCGCCAACCCGCACTAGGCCAGCTTGGTGGACTATATGTCCTAACCACTCTCAATCGTAATCTCGATTGTAGAGGAGGCCCTTGCCCTGCAGTGGGACGTCTAAGGACTAATACAGATACAGATATGACTATATATGTATGTAATGGGTACTGACAACCATTCAAAGGTGTTAATTCAGTAGCCATCTGAAATAATGTCCTGCATTAGAACATGTGCACGAAACGACCTAATTATCTAGAGTTAAGGATTTTATATTAATAGCGAAACGACGTCAGCGAATTCTTTCAACAGGAATAAGAAATTTCGTCCTCTCATTCGCCTAAAAACAGTAAAAGGGTACTTACACCAGAAAATCGGCGATTAAGACATTATTTCAATTGTCGAGCTGTAAAATTAATTGAATTTGTTTAGAACTACAGGATTTACATATAACCCATCAACCAACCGTATAACGAATATTTACGCACAAGAGTATTAACCAGGAAAAGAATAAAAATCGTCTGAATGATCGTAACTATAATAACCAGAACAATAAATGTGACACTACTCGTTAAAAAATAATAACAAACGTTGGATGACCTCGACTATTTTAATTATTACCTACATTAGTATTACTTGCATGTGTTACTAACAACACTGCACGAATGACCGACTGCATGACTTTATAATTTATCATAATAATATTAAACATAGTAGACTGCCTCGGTGGCGTAGTTGTACTACGATACGGCTACAAAGCTGAGGTCTCGGGTTCGAATCCCGGGTTGGGCAAAGTGATATTGGATTTTTCTATTCATTATCAGCCCAGAGTCAGGAATTTGTGCCCGATATGGCCATAGGCTCGCCACCTATCACGTGGGACGGAACATACAAGGCGAAATGTAGGTGCCCTAGCACCTCTGCCTACCCCTTCTTGGAAAAAGGCGTGAGTTTATGCATGTATGTATGTATTAAACATAAATAATAACCGAGGAAATAGTTAACTACCACACTTGTTCGGATACAAGTACCCGTTTATTATACTAGTCACTCTCATATTATGTGAGAGCCCGCCTAGGTAGGTACCACCGCAATGCCTATTTCACCCGCCAAACAGTGGGGTAAATGCACTATTGTGTTTTGGTTTAAAGGGCATCGTATCCAGAGTAACGACTGGATATATTGAGACTTAACATCTTATGTCTCAGAATGATGAGCGCAGTGGAATGCCAAGCTTTGCTTTGTAATTGAAGGTGTTGTTTGGTTTTCTTTTACTATTCATGAGCGGTCGTATCACTTACCATCAGGCGAACGGCATGCTAGTGTCGCCATTCATTCCAAAACAAAAGTAGTATATCTCTGTTTTTGGATAGCATGGGCCTGACATAGAAAACAATACGCAAAAAATATATTTATTAAATCAACTGCCATCGCAACAAGAGTTTAAATAATAGTGTGCTAAAATATAAATAAATAAATGAACTGTACTAGCCCATAATTCCCACTGTCAAGCACGGAACTTAACCGAGAGTTCGATTGAGAGAGTTTAGGACATAATCCATCATGCTGGCCTAATGCATATTGGAGGACTTTACGTACATACAGTAGGGGCTAGTTTAAGATCACATATCATAGGGAATGGGTAGCATAAGATGTAAGTATCGTATTACACTTACCAGAAAAAAAATCCTAAAACAACAGCCATAACATGCGTCAGCGTTGTTTTTCTATAGATAGCTCGAGTCATCATATCCTCCTGGCAGAACGGACATCGCATCCCCACCGGTTCTGATCCAACTTGCAATAAATCCATTTCGATGCATAACGTATTCTCTGTACTCTGCCCTATCTGCTGGTAATTATTCATATCCACTGAAATTAATGGATGTTTTCACTATACTTGTTTGTATTTTGTAAGAGGAGTGTTAAATGAGCTTGTAATTCCCGCCAAAAGCCCCATTTTTGAAACATTTTCCTGTACAAAATTTGGATAAGGAGTTTTGTAATATACAGCCTTGTTAATTTTAGGATAATAAATAACTTTCTAAGCTAATAATAGTTTACAAGTTGGTTGTTGACAATGATAATACTTATTAGCTCTTCCAAGTTAGACATTAAATAATATACTTAGTCAATTGCACATACATACAATGCATTTGAACAAATATCAAGATAACTTGTAAGGCATGAGCAAAAAAAATTGTAAAATCGCCCTATTTTATTTTCTAAAGTGATAAATTACCGTTTTTCGTGTAAGAATATTTACTTATATATTCGTATGCAATAAATAAAAAGATTTTAAGATATTTATTATAATTTAAGTAATGATCACCAAATAAAATGATTTTACTTACTTGTTATGGTGCAATCCCGACCTGTACGTTATTATTATAGTTTAATATAAGTATATGTAAATCACACAACTACACACAACACAGCAATGAACACTTATGTTTTAAAGCATCTTCTTGATCTGCGATGTGAATATTTTTCGATAAATGTAGTGCAGATAATTATGAAACAAAAAAATAATAACTATAATGCTGCTGCTACCATTGAGGTGTATCATGTATTATATTGGAAGCCACGATAACTATGAAGCGCTGATATCTATCGGTTATCGTACCGATAACACCTCTAGTAATGTGGATCAAATAGGTCATAATAATACTTGTCGGAACTTGCTCAGACATCAGAAGTAAAACACGATAATTCAATTATAAAATAGAGTTTATTACTTAATCAATTAAATTGCTCACTGTAGGTATAGTGATAATAACAATTTATAATATTTCACAAACCAATTAGTGAGGGTATCAACTAATGGTAGTGAGGGTGGTAGGCGCTTGTACAAAGACAGCGATCCGTGCACCGAGACGCATCCGTTAGAAATGCGTGCCGACGCTCCGGTGCGGCCTGCTTTATACTCTTGAAACGCAGTGGGGATTGGGTGGGGTGATGACGTTCGGTGCACGTGCCGCTAGCGCATGATAACGCCATCTCTGTTTTGCGCTCTATTTCAACTACCGCCGTCACGGCCATTCTGACAATCGCACGTCCTCGTGCGCCGCAATTTTCTTTAATCTAAATAAAAGATATTTTCACAAAATTAGCCATGAACAAATTGACCTTACAGCTGGACTAGGTCACCTCAAGACCCCTGCAGCGTGTAACACATGCTGGTCTAGATATTCATCCCAATGATGAAATCCCTTCAGCTTAAACAAAAGTGCTGGTCTAGATCATCTACCCACAACAGTAGGTGAGATCCCTTCAGCTTAAACAAAAGTGCTGGTCTAGATCATCTACCCACAACAGTAGGTGAGATCCCTTCAGCTACAATACAACTGGACTAGGTCACATCTCTCGTAACCCCTACAGTATAAGCTTAGTTCAAGAAGTAAATCTTATACCAGTACCGGATTGCACAATCAGAAATCAGCGAACCAACTTTCTTCAGAATCACTGCAGTCCATGATGCCACGAACGCTCCTGGTGCACATGTTGACCTCCTTGTTGCCCGAAGTCGCTCGATCCTTCTGTGTTGTCAGCTCTTACAGGGCAGTTGGAGACCACGTGGCCTGGTTCACCGCACACGTAGCATGTAATTTGAGGCTTCTGGTTGAGGTGTTTCACTGGAAAACTTATACAATTATTGCAGTTTCCCCGGAAACCAAAAGTGTTCCGAGGCCGCTTTGGATCAAACTCTGGATGATCGGAAGATTCGCTTTTTCTTTTCAAGGAAATTCCACGCAACACACGAAAAAATTGCATTTTATCATTTACAACAGTAGAATTTAGTTCACGACGGATTAAGATATCGCATTTGATCGAAATGATCCTGAACCAGCATAGGCCGGGAAAATTGAGCCTTTAGAAGTTCTTTTACTTCAACCCACTCAAATTGACTAGGACGAATTTTTGTTAAAAATGTCGAAGCTCGTCCTTTTAGACTATGTGTTAAAGCCATAATTAAATCTACCCCTTTTAGTCTCTTATTCTCAATTATTACTTCAGATAGCTGACACCAGTCATCCACGTCTGCATTGGGATCATCTGGGTCAAATGAGACTAATGGGCTTAGCGTACGAGCAGATGAAGCTATTTTTTCTGCTATTCTAGAAAAAATGGCTTCCATGCCACTACTAAACAAGAACATTTGGTCCTGCACAGTGTTTGGAATCGGATCGCCGACAGTGGGGTGGTCTGCGGATCCCACTTCTGATGTCGGAACTTGCTCAGACATCAGAAGTAAAACACGATAATTCAATTATAAAATAGAGTTTATTACTTAATCAATTAAATTGCTCACTGTAGGTATAGTGATAATAACAATTTATAATATTTCACAAACCAATTAGTGAGGGTATCAACTAATGGTAGTGAGGGTGGTAGGCGCTTGTACAAAGACAGCGATCCGTGCACCGAGACGCATCCGTTAGAAATGCGTGCCGACGCTCCGGTGCGGCCTGCTTTATACTCTTGAAACGCAGTGGGGATTGGGTGGGGTGATGACGTTCGGTGCACGTGCCGCTAGCGCATGATAACGCCATCTCTGTTTTGCGCTCTATTTCAACTACCGCCGTCATACTTTATGTGTAAAGTAAACATCATTTACGTTCACGTGTACCTATAGAGGATAACTGCACTTAACATGAATACATATTGTCCTACGTTGCATAAGTATCAATTATTGAACAAGTTGTTATATTTTATTATAAAAACAATTTTGACACTCCGAATCAGCAATGTGTTTCTGAACCTCAATATTTCTGAACCTTGAGCGAGGGGTAGACCAAAGAAGCGCTGACTAGATGTCAAGGAAGACATGAAAGTCGATGAAGTAAAAGAAGATAAAAACACTAATACTACGAAATATGAGTTGTATGTTTTGTACAAAATTAACATGGTAACAGGATTAATTTACTAGAACATAATTGTAAACAATGTACATAATAAAAATTACCGTGTGATCAATTTTACGGTAGCTGTTCAGACAAAATGGGGTGCGTCTATGTACCAAACATGTAAACATGTTTGAAATATTCTTCTCAAACATGTCGGTTTTCTCATGGTGTGGTAAACTAATAATAAAAATAAAAACCGATTTCAAAACAAAACACCAATACAAAGTAAAAAATTATATTGATTCATTGTGCTGGTACATGTAGATTAATTTGGTTATGGATTAGCCAAGAATTCAAAATATACGTAGAACATATCGAAGGCGGGCCGCAAAGAACCAAAAATGTAGGACCTATGCCTTATTTCAATTTAAATTTCTACATGTTTGATACTTGTATACCACAAGGGGCTTTAGTCCGAAAGACCACATAAAAACACTTAGGTAAATAATTCAGAAGACCGAGATGCGTATGAGAACCAATGTCACCGGTTGCTCGTAGGATTAGCACGCTGAACCCTGAAGTGGAAGTGAGTGGGCCACGTCCGCCGCCAGACAGATGGTCGGTGGAGCAGACAAGTGTTGGAATGGAGATCGCGATTATGTAATCGTAGCGTCCTGCTGCACGATGAACGTTTTCAAAAGAATGTCGGGTACTGGGTAGCGAATGATGAAGACTGCTCAAGATCGGGATGGTTGGCGCTCACTTGGGGAGACCTACATCCTGTAGTGGACAGCACTAGGCTGAATATATTATATAAAGTCCCGAAGTATTAACTATGACTGCCTCGGTGGCGTAGTTGTACTCCGATACGGTTACAAAGCTGAGGTCTCGGGTTCGAATTCCGGGTTGGGCAAAGTGATATTGGATTTTTCTATTCATTATCAGCCCAGAGTCAGGAATTTGTGCCCGATATGGCGATAGGCTCGCCACCTATCACATCATGGGACGGAACATACAAGGCGAAATGTGGGTGTCCTGGCACCTCTGCCTACCCCTTCTGGGATATAGGCGTGAGTTTATGTATGTATGTGTGAATTAATATTAACTATTGTAATTTTTCTTTTTATTGCCATGAATGGCGAAACGAGCATGTCATTCGCCTGATGGTAAGCGATACGACTGCTCATGAATATTAACAAACCAAACAACACATTGAATTGCAAGGCAATGCTTGGCATTCCACTACGCTCGCCATCCTGAGTCTTATGATGTTAAGTCTTAATATGTCCAGTAGTTTCTCTGGCTACAATGTCCTTCAATTCAATACACAACAGTGCATTCACGCTGCTGTTTGGCGGGAGAAACAGATATTGCGGTGGTACCTACCCAGGCGGCCTCTCACATGTGAGAGACCTACCACCAGTAAACCAGTAAACAGTGTGTTACCTCCCTACTTATCTAAATAAGTACGGTAGCGTTATCAATGACTCTTGTTTGTTACTTTAATAAATAAATGCACCCAATAGTCACACACATAGCCACATACCATTCTCCCATACTAAGATCGAATCTTGTGTCGTGAGTATCAGAAATTCCGAGAGACTTTTGAAACAAACATCAAAACCGCGTTACACAACGTCGTTACACAACCAGCGTCAAATCAAAGGCTTATTATTTTTTTTGTTTTATTTTTCTAAGCTCTATTTTGTTAATATTGTTTAGAGTATTATTTTAGTTCTTTAAAATTCTTACTTGTTTTGTTTTCTACATGGTATTAATAATGTTAGTTTAAAGTAAAAGGACAACCATACCATACCATATTTTATATATAACTTACTGTACCGTTATAAATGTTGCATACAGATTTATGTATCCATTTTGAATGTTTTTTACATACAAGCAAAATAAAATACCATGTCGTGAAAATCCTGGTGATCTGAAACACAGGCCCTGCCTATATCAGACAACAGTCTCACATCCGATATGTACTTTCAACTTGTCTGTACCTTTTTCTGAATGAGAGAATTCAATAAATATTATTATTATCATTTTCTGTAAAAGCTTGTAAGAATGTTTAAACATCAGAACTTTTGCCAGTTTTGTACGTATCAAAAAAAATATCAAAAAATGACATGCCATATTGACAGTGACAAATGTCAAAAACATAACCAAACCAAGCGTAAATACAAAAAACATTGTTCACTAAAAATTGTGATTTGTGACGTTATTAATATTTATGAAGTTTTATACACTTTAATACGATTATGTGTTAAAAAGTATTATATACTACGATAAAAGTATGGATGTGGACTTATTGCGTCCGGGCACAGTGCCTATATCCCCGGACACTATACTCTGGTTCGAATTTCTGTTGGACCCAAATCTTTTAAAGAAACACCTTAGTAAACCCAACTCAGGTTAGTTTATACAGAAATATGTATATAACACAAAATATGTCGCAAGTATTGTCATAGCCTTATTTTGGAAGTATTACTCTATTCAAGTAATTTTATTTACACGATCATATTCGGGTATAAGTAATACTGAAATATTTTGTAAAGTAAGCTTAAGCTTTGGTAGTAGATCCCTCACATGCAGCCAGAGTAGCTACTGGACTTAGGTCTGAGGCAGTGGACGCAGTGGAATGCCAATCATTACTCTGACCATTAATAGCAAAGAAAAAGCATGATGTGCTCATAAGATAAAGCTCAATATAACTAACTTTTTTTTTCATTTTTATTTCTTCCCATACAGTGTATAACATTTTGTTGAGGGTATGAAAGGTTTCAAAATATTCTTTTAACTATGTTGTATTCCCAATAATGTACCATATAAATAACAGCATTCTTCTCAAAACAACATATGATTGTCTACAGAACCATCAGCATGTGAGCTGATAGAGGAATTCTTGTCAGTGGATGCTAAAAATGCAAATTCAAAGCCAACAAGTGAAAGGTTGGTGGATGTGGACGCCCCTCCAAGTCCACCATCTGCCACTACACCTGCACCAGTCCAATTCACGAGGAAACAACTTGCACTCAAGATACTGGCACTCAAGGTGGCCTCCACACTTAACTGGAATTTAGGTATGAAATATTGTCACAACCTTCTTATAATTTTTACTCCACTTCATAAGGAAGCGCAAAAGATTCCTCAGCTATTTATTGCAATATACTTGGATCTTGTAACTTTAAGACATCTACACATATATAGCCTTATTCATACTTGACAAAATTACCACAATTAGAGAAAAAACCATGAATTAAAATAACACTTTTCATATAGGGTATTGCACTTTTTTTTTAAATATCTTTAGTTGTTCCTTAAACCAAACAAAGTAGAAAAAATATAACATGTTTACCCAGTTAGCAACTCTCATAAAAAATCTCAATTGATTACCTCCTCTTTTGAAGTCGGTCAAAAATCAATTTTAATTAGCATTTTACACATTATATGCATATAAATGTAAGAAAACGCTACTTGCTGTGTTTCGAGTGATTACAACATTTAGCTTTGTAGCCCAAATCATGGTAACCAAGAATTCTATGCTATATCCTCGCATAGATAGATATATTGTTTTTAGATTTTTATTACCTACTAGCTGTGCCTGCGACTTCACCTGTGTGGAATTTAAAAAAAACTTTATCTTTGTAGAAACCAAATTTTTTTCTAAAATTAATGTAGCCTAAGTTACTCCTTATTATATCTACCTACCTGCAATAGCTACCTGACAATAAAAGTCCCGTCAAAATTGGTCCAGCCATTTCAGAGATTAGCCAGAACAAACAGACAGACAGACAGACAAAAAAATCTAAGGCCATTTTCGTTCTAGGTATCATGTATATGTAATATAATGATTTGTAGTTGGACATATTTTTTTTTTCACTTTACAAACAGACACTTCAATTTTATTTATATGTATAGATAGTAAAATAAACTATTATGTTGACAGACATCTTGGAATCAAAACTGCCTCCACACATCCAACAACAACTCATGCAAGATCTTGTGTATATGGCAACCGACACTGCATTTGCTGTTCCTCCTGAGGTAAAGTTGTAGTAATTGTGTCAATACAGTGGTGGGATGGTCATAGTTCTGATAGCTATTAATTAACATGTGGTCAAATTTATTGCTCTCATTTCTGATTCTATTATCAATGAATTGTTTGTGTGTGATGACTGAATTGCCCACTGCTATATTTGTATGTGAATTCTCTTTTATTTTTGCAGGATATTGCACCTGAAATGTTACAACAACCACAAGTACAATTTGCATTAGGTCTGTACCACAGATGGGTTTTAAGATTCCCTGTAAAAGCTTCTCTTAGTGCAAAATCAAATAAAATGGCATTCATCCATATGTGAGTAATATTTTTTCAGCATTGTAATAAGTAGAAAAACCATGCCCTTTAATTAATAATTTTCCTTTATTTTTAGCCCCGGAATGCAATCAGAAGGTGGTTATACCCCAATGAGTCAAAATTTTGAAAAAATATTAAGAATGTGCGAAGCGTCGCGAATGCAAAGCATTCAATTCTTAGACAAATTGTTAGCTATGTATGAACCTTCAACAAAGACTGGTCAACAAGAAATAAAAAAGATTAAAATTCCCGTCATGGAAGCTTTTGTTCATCTCACTGAGGATTCAGATGACATGAATCACAACTGGGATGCTGGTAATATTGTTATAAATCATTATGAACTCTGTATGCAAATTCATT
Organism: Hyles euphorbiae; assembly: GCA_023078785.2. Taxonomy (NCBI): domain Eukaryota; kingdom Metazoa; phylum Arthropoda; class Insecta; order Lepidoptera; family Sphingidae; genus Hyles; species Hyles euphorbiae. The sequence continues at coordinate 11,879,959 of CM041043.1, forward strand.
TTGATTTATGCTACAATTATTTCTTCTATGGACAACATGATATGGCTAAAAAGCACATTCTTGGCTGCAGAGAGAATTCTAATCTTTTAGAGAGAGAAATAACCATATATGGTTATGGTTCGCACAAAAAGATGCCTTGGGGGGAATGTTACTACGCGAGTATGACGCAAGACGATATTCTAGGCTACATACGAGCATTGAACTTAGGGTATGAAGTGTTGAAAGAAGAGCCATCTCTGTTGCAAAAACTACAAGAATCTGTCGCTAATCATTATACTGGCATCATAGCCGTTTTACAGGCAGATAATTTAGCCCGCGAAATTCCTATGGTGCACAGACAAGTAGTCGAGTTGGATATCCAGGGTTCTTCTTCCAGCGGGGCATTCTGTGTAGCCAGAGATCTCCTCAATCGGGTGTCAGCACTAAACGCAGTGCGATACGCGCTCGAAGGCGGCATACCGTCAACCCACCCAGAGATACTCAAGAAATTTAAAACTGTGGGGATAAAATTCTTTGATCTGCTGTTTTGGGCTCTCGCGCCAGTGTTGGTGTCGGATCTGTCTGAAGAGGATTGGACGAACTTAAGAATGTTTTTCCTACATCTGGCCACATCTCAATGCCGTTTACCTATCGAAAGAATTGATGAATATTTAAAAAAACATGTTGGTGAATCTGCTGAAACCATTAGAAGGAAGCTGATCAGTGACTCTCAACTGAACACTATTTTGAACGATCCTATCAATGCTGACGATGAAACCATGGACCTGCCGCGTGAACTACTCACTGACGATTGGGAAACGCCAGACTTCGAATTCAAATCGGTCCCAGAGCTGGAAATGGGCAGGTTGAAGAAGCGGCTCATCGAGGCGTCCACAGCGGATGACGTACGCATGTGCCTCCTAAAACTTGCAATGATGTCGCCGTCTGCTCCTTTGTGGAAGTTAAGTCCGTCGTGGAAGCCGGCGGGCATGTTGGGGACCGCTTTAGTGGCGCTGCCTCGAGGGTTCCTGCAGGACTTTGGTCACGTGATATCCGGGGCGGCGCGGGCGCGGGCGGAGGCGGGGTGTGCACGTGCCGCATTGTCTCTACTGTCAGTATTAGAGAGCGAGTCTCGCAACCAGCTGGGCACAGGCAACGATCCAATTCTGTACCGCCTGTGTCGCCAGCTATCGTGGGAGGTGTTGTTCCTACAAATCAACGTGATGCTGAGCGAGTGGCCTCATCACCGCCTTAACCTAACTGCGTTAGCGAACAAAGCCAGAGCTTGTATTGCCGCCGCTACGTCTGGTGATGGGATCGTTCCTCGACCACAGGTATTTACTTGGAAATTGAGGAAACTTTAAATACATCAATGTTGGGTACATTGATGACCTTACAATCGATTTGATCCTTCCAGGTGATAGAGGCGTGTTGGATTTGTTTGTTGAACTCGCGCGAGTGGGAAGGCGCGACGGTCACGACTGGGCCAGGAGAGTTGGCCGCCGCGCTTTGTACCGCGTGCCACGAGCTGCAACGAGGAAAGACTACGAGGAAGTTTCCTAGGCCTCTTTGGGATTATGGTACTTGTTATTATGTGTGATTTATTTCAAACTAAAAAACATTTGCTAATTATATTTTTACTGTTGCTACGAAATTGGGCTGAAACAGCGTATTTATATCTATACCTGTTCATATATTTTTTTAAGCATATAGTGAATTATTTGTTACAGTTCTGTCAGTATACAGCAATGGCTCAGGCCCTGTAAAGAGGAATGCTAGCGGACTCCCATCACACTCGCGGGATATTCCCAACGCAGCCGCCGAAGCCAGGAACTCATTCAATGCATTCCTAGCTACATTACGAGAGCCTCTAGCCATTGGAGTGATGCTGTCCCTCCTCGCAAGAATACACAATTTAATTATAGATGATAATTCGCTAGAGCTCGTCGTGGAGTACACCAACTTCTGGCCCTCCAACATAACAAATATAAATAATTACCCCGTGAAACATGTTCAGGAATCTCTCACTGATTTGCTCGACAGAAGTCTGAAGTTTTATCCTTACAATACCTCTTGGTAAGTTGTAGTTTCTAACATGTGATTAATTAAACAAATATTACTGTTTGTCGCAAAATGACACGAATGTACACTAAAAGTAGAGGTAAATGTATTATCGCGGTTATTTTTTAAAATGTTTCCATGTGCACACATGTGGCTCTTACATACACGGTCGTAGTTTATTTCGTATTTTTCATACATTACAAGCCAGAGCTACACGGGTGGGTACTACATTGTTTTGGCACCGCAGTAAACGTGTAAGATGTGTAAGATATTTATTTCGGGTTCATTTTCGAGGCTAATAAGACCTACTGATACCCCATATCAGTATTTATGTGTCTGTCTCTCTCTATCTCATCCGAAACGTGCATGTACGCAAATTTTTGATACTACACAAGGTGCGACCTCGTATAATACATAGTTGAATGTGTGTAAGTGCGTGGTGGCCTGTGGGTAAACGGACTCGCGGCTGCCAATATATTCACGGTGGTCTCGGGTTCGCTTTCAAGGGCACACCTCTGAATTTTCGGAGTCATGTGTGTATTGATAGTTAATCAAAAGTCAATCAAATTAAAAAGTGAAGGTAAATATCCTGAGGAAACCTGCATTCCATAGCGATTTATATGAATTTCTATGGTATGTAACATGTCCACCAAGCCGCATTACGCCAGCGTGGTGGAATATATGGTCTAACCGCTCTAATCGTACTCTCGATTATAGTGGAGGCCCGTGCCCTGCAGTGAGACGGATACGGGCTGATCATTGAATTAATATACTAGAGTGGACACTGCAACAAAATGTTTGTAACAAAATGAAGTGTACCTTCTATTTCTGTCACTGTCACGCCTACGAAGTAACATTACCTTCCCTCTCGCTTCACTGTACTCGTGTGCACGCACCATACGCAGAAATTTTGTTCGTGATGTCCGCTCTAGTTTATACCTCAACGGGACTGATAAATAAAATAAATAAATAATAGTCTCAACTCAATAGTCACATACATAGTCCTGATCCCACACTAAGATCGAGTCTCGTGTCGTGCCTCATGGGTATCAAGAACTACGAGAGACTATTCAGTGATACAAATATCGCGTGCGTGCAGGCTGCGTCTGTACGGCGACGTGGAGATGGGCGGTGCGCGGTGGGCGGCGGCGCTGCGGCGCTACCTGTGCGCGCTAGCGGGCGCGTCGCTGCACTTCAGCAAGCGCTGCGGCGAGGAGGGCGGCGTGGCGCGGCGCGCGGCGCGCTGCTGCCTGGCGCTGGCCGCGCCCACGCAGGCCGCCGCGCTGTGCCAGCTGCCGGACGAGCCCGACTACACCACCGCGTTCAAGTGCTTCGCTGAGAAGGTATACTGATGTAATTCGATTCCTCCCGGCTTATCAGTTGGTCGCTTGAATCGAACGTATTTTCATTTACGTCATGTTTTTCAGTTTGTCGTTATTTTTGAAATATTTCATCATCTCACGTTCTTACGTCGCTTCTATCGCAAATTATTTTTCTTTATTTTAAAAACTAATTTTTAGTAACATTTTGACAGAGTCAGAATAAAAAGAAACCTTAAAATATTTAAAAAACTAATACGATGTGCATTTTTTGCTGTAATGTTTCATTCAATGAATCGTATGTGAGATTATCAGCCGTTGAGGAACCTACTTTTATTTCAGCACCCGATATCATCCATCATCCATAAAATCCCATATAATTTCAGACCGGCAACGCGGCGGACGCCATGGACGGGTACTACGGCTGCCTGTGGGACGGCACGCTGCTGGAGGTGGCGGTGGCGCTGCACGCGCGGCGCGGGGAGGGCGGGCGTCGCCAGCGAGCCGTCAAGGCGGCCGGCGCGCTCGAACTCAACGCCAACAACAGCGAGGACATACAGCGCGAAGCCGCCGCCATCAGGCGAGCCAGGCTGCTCAGAGCGCTCACCAACCAATACGTCGCGTAATACTGAAAAATTGCCTGGTGGCCTGCTGGAAAATGGACCGGACGCGGCTGCCAACATGTTCATGGTGCTCGTGGGTTCTAATCCCAGAGCACGCTGACTTTTCGGAGTGATGTGTCTATTGATCAATCGACACGCACTGAAAATGTGAAAAAGAAATCGTGTGGAACCCTGTATTCTACAGCGATTTGTGAGAATTTCTAAGGTATGTGAAGTCCACCAACTCGCACTAGACCAGTGTGGATTGGAGGAATTTACACTTGGTGGTCTAAATGGCCTAACTCTTCTCAAACATACTTTCCAAATTCGAGAGCTGCAATGAGAAAAAATACTATACCTTACACTGATCTCTGGCAATTATGAGTATTATTAAAGACCATCGTATTCAATTAAAGAAACGATTGATGTTCGGGTCATATGTATTGTGACCAGAATCTAGAATTAATTTAAGGCTCAGTTATTTTTAATCATTGTGAACGATTTATCGTTGATCGATACGTTCTGTTTTGATTTTCGCAACACTATCCTCTGAATTTGACAGCAAATAGTGTCATAATTTGGGCGTCCTTTTAAAATCTTGTACATTCATCGAAATTTTATCAATTATAACATTAATATATTTTTTCAACCGTGTAATAATTATGCTCTTTGAATTCACCAAGTGTCACTACATTTTATATTTTCATAAAGGATTCCGTAGGCCGACTGTTTTAAGAGCGTATACACCTTGCGCGCAAAGTCAACTATAGGTATTTCTTCGTTTATTTCACGCACACATAAGCGACCAAAGCTGTGTGCGTAGAGCTGCCGCGTCGGCTCGCTATACAATCGGCTCAAACAACTTTGATCCGTGCGCTTCAAATATTCAATTGAAATGTAACTGTAATATAATATCATAAAAATATTTTATTTGCATTATAAGTAGACAAATATTACTGTGTAAGCAAAGAATAAGATAAAGGAGAAGGGGCAAACATGTATGGACTCCAGCCTATCGACCAATAACGACAAGCGATATGTCAATGGAAAGGACTTTTCAGATGGTACATCTTTTTCTATGGCAACAAAACCGAAATCGCTGTATTTTAGAAAATATAGCTATTTAAAGACTGCAGGAAAATCACGCTAAAGGGCCTCGCCATTGTGAGCAATAACAACAAGCGATGCGTCATTAGAAAGGTCTTCTGAAATACTATAACTTCTTCTACGGCGACCAGTATCAAATCTCTGCGTGGAAAAAAATATCGCTGCGTAAAGGTAACGCACGGATGAAAATATGTATATGGACTCATAGCCTGTAGACCAATAACGACGAGCGATATATCATTCGAAAGCTCTCTTTATTTTCAATAACTTCTTCTTTGCCAAGAACTTCCGATTCGCTGTATGAAAAGAAATATATCGACATAAAGATATCGCGACGCTCATTTATGTATGGCCTCAAGCCTATCAACCAATAACGACGAGCGATATGTCAATGGAAAGGTCTTTTCGGGTGCTACAACTTCTTTTATGGCAACAAAATCAAAATCGCTGTATTTTAGAAAATATAGCTACTTAAAGACTGCAGGAAAATCACGCGAAAGGGCCTCGCCATGGTGAGCAATAACAACAAGCGATACGTCATTAGAGAGGTCTTCTGAAATACTATAATTTCTTCTACAGCGGCTAGTATCAAATCTCTGCGTGGAAAAAAATATCGCTGCGTAAAGGTAACGCACGGATGAAAATATGTATATGGACTCATAACCTGTTAACCAATAACGACGAGCGATATATCATTTGAAAGCTCTTTTTATTTTCAATAACTTCTTTTTTGCCAAGAAATCCCGATTCGCTGTATAAAAAGATGTATATCAACATGAAGATATCGCGACGCTCATATGTATGGACTCAAGCCTGTCGACCAATAACAACGAGCGATATCTCAATGGAAAGGTCTTTTCGGGTGCTACAACTTCTTTTATGGAAATAAAACCCAAATCACTGTATTTTAAAAAATATTGCTGCTTAAAGACTGCACGAAAATCACGCGAAAGGGCCTCGGCATAGTGAGCAATAATAAACGATGCGTACTACATAACGTTAATGTACATTGTACACTGTTATGTGCGTGAAATGAGTCCAGTTTAAGTTTTCTGATAGGATAAAATACGATAAATTCAATCCAGGTATTGGTCAGAAGTTGTCCAAGGAGGATTTTGCGCGACATTTATGTTTATAAGTAAAATATTTTTGTACTGATATGTGTTCATTTGCCAGTGACGTCAATTCTTGTCAACGTTCTTAATAATCCAATCCGGGGGGCTCTTAGAAAAAATAAAACACAATTTAAAAAAGAAAAACAAATAATATGTGGACATTAAGTAGAACTGCTTCGGTGGCGTAGTTGTACTACGGTATAATTGCAAAGCGGAGGCCTCTGGTTCAAATCCCGTGTAGGGTCCAAGTGAGAGTTTTCGAATGACATATCGCTTGTCGTGATTGGTCAACAGGCTATGAGACCATATGCGTATTTTCATCCTTGCGTTACCTTTACGCACCGATATTTTTTTCCACGCAGAGATTTGATACTTGCCGCTGTAGAAGAAGTTTTAGAATTTCAGAAGACCTTTCCAATGACACATTGCTTGTTATTGCTCATTATGCCGAGGCCCTTTCGCGTGATTTTCGTGCAATCTTTAAGTAGCAATATTTTTTAAAATACAGTGATTTGGGTTTTGTGTCCATAGGAGTAGTTGTAGCACCCGAAAAGACCTTTCCATTGACATATCGCTCATCATTATTGGTCGATAGGCTTGAGTCCATACATATGAGCCTCGTGATATCTTTATGTCGATATACTTCTTTTCATACAGCGAATCGGAATTTCTTGGCAAAGAAGAAGTTATTGAAAATAAAGAGAGCTTTCGAATGATTTATCGCTCGTCGTTATTGGTCAACAGGCTATGAACCCATATACATATTTTCATCCTTGCGTTACCTTTACGCACCGATATTTTTTTCCACGCAGAGATTTCATGCTGGCCGCCGTAGAACAAGTAATAGTATTTCAGAAGACCTTTCTAATGACGCATCACTTGTTGTTATTGTTCACTATGGCGAGGCCCTTTCGCGTGATTTTCCTGCAGTCTTTAAGTAGGTATATTTTCTAAAATACAGCAAAATTGATTTTGTTGCCATAGAAAAAGTTGTAGCACCCGAAAAGACCTTTCCATTGATATATGGCTTGTCGTTATTGGTCGATAGGCTTGAGTCCATACATATAAGCGTCGCTATATCTTTATGTCGATTTACTTCTTTTCGTACAGCGAATCGGGATTTCTTGGCAAAGAAGAAGTTATTGAAAATAAAGAGAGCTTTCGAATGATATATCGCTCGTCGTTATTGGTCTACAGGTTATGAGTCCATATACATATTTTCATCCGTGCGTTACCTTTACGCAGCGATATTTTTTTCCACGCAGAGATTTGATACTGGCCGCCGTAGAAGAAGTTATAGTATTTCAGAAGACCTTTCTAATGACGCATCGCTTGTTGTTATTGCTCACAATGGCGAGGCCCTTTAGCGTGATTTTCCTGCAGTCTTTAAGTAGCTATATTTTCTAAAGTACAGCGATTTCGGTTTTGTTGCCATAGAAAAAGATGTACCATCTGAAAAGACCTTTCCATTGATATGTGCCTTGTCGTTATTGGTTGATAGGCTGGGATGCCCCTTCTCCTTTAGATACTAATCATATTTTCGTTATTATTACATTGTTAAGTTGCATTCAAATCAGTGTTCAATCAGTAGACACTACGGAAGTTTTATTAATCATTTCGTGTTCGAGCACATAAATAGTGTTAGGGGCCTTACAACCCCTTACAATTACGAAATATATTTAATTTTATATTACAATACATAACATAATTTAGCCTCGGAATTACATCCCATTATATTACATGAAACATAATTTATACTCACTACAAAATCATTGTAGCTAATAAAAATAATTAAATATTTTACTACCAAAGTACTAAGATGTGGTAATCGCATTCCGCGCGTGGCTATTTTTACTACGCACGGCAAAAATCGACTGCAGCTAGGCCGGAGCGACGAGCGATACGTCCTCCCTCTAGAAGGCCTTGCGGCGGTCTGATTTGAGTCACGTCGGACAGCGTGTTTTATAGTAGTTTTTAAAATATTTGTAGAAAATATGAAAACTAATTTTGTTGAAATATAAAAATGGTAATTTATTGATAATATGTTCTTCTATTATAATATGCAATTGCTATAAAAAAATATGTGCGATAAGTTGGTGAAAAAAATATGTTCTTGACGAGAGTTTCTGATTAATTTCGCATTGTTTAAATTTTTATTTTTCAAGAACTAAACACAAAAAGATTATTTTTCTCAGCAAAATCCCTCCATAAGGGTCTTATTAGTCTGATAATATTTTTATTTTCATCTTATATTTAGTGGTTTCGGATATCTTAAGCTTCTAAATTGCCATTTAAAGCCTAAATAACGAAACTTGTGTTCAGTAATCCTTATAGTACTCACAAATTATCCATCAATCTATAATGTTTTCCACCAAAATCCTTAGATGACAACCTTTTCTAAAATTAGTAATAATTATTTTTCCTTTAAATTGTTTATTGGTGGCTATTCACTCATTTGAAAAGTCCTGTTTTTAAGCCAAAAAGCGCGCACAGGGTATAAACGCTCTTAAGGTGTTTTAGGACTTCAGATAATTGTGGATAACTTGAGCTTATTAAAATAAGAGGAATTCTGTAAATAAATATATTAAATAATACAATTGTTTTATTAATTCCTTCTATAATTTAAGTTTAAGAAATTGCAATGGATAACTAACGTGACCATGCGTGCGGCCCACAAATATTTCTCTCGGGTCTGGGTGTTTGTGAGACCGAAAAGTCTCTCGTAGTTCCTGATACCCACGACACAAGACTCGATCTTAATGTGGGGTCCGGACTATGTATGTGACTGTTGGGTGTTATTTATTTATTTTTGTGCCAGAACGGGACATCAGTGGAATTTAATAATAAAAATAATAAAGATTTACCCCCTTATTCATAAGAAATCGCTAATCAACCATAATAACGTAAATTAGTTAAATATTTTTAAGAGGAGATAAAACGTTGATTACGGTCAGCCACGCATAATTATTCATAAGATTCCTTTTGACGTTTAGTATCTAATACGGCAAATTAGGCCGTGAATGTTGCCACTATATGGAAAAAAAATGATTTCATTCCCTCATCATTCACTGTTCAGTGCTATACTCTGTAATTTCAAACAGATTTTGTCTATGGAATCCAAAAAAGACAACGTATTTGTCTATGTTGTTTGTTTTTGAACATATAAATTTATCTTAAAATGTTGAAATCGGAGTGCTTTTGAGAGCTAATGTAGTGATCTTTGTGGACGGCGTTATTGTGATATTTACGCCTAAAATGCGAACTGGACAAAAGTATGATTATTTGTTGTAGTAAGTATTTTAAACATACGTCTTCATATTGTATTTCCCTAAAGCTACATATTGGTAATAACATTTGTTTCTTTTTCAGCACTCAGAAAATAATGGATTTGGCTATATTAGAAACATAATTTACTGACAGCAAGGTTGTCGGTAACAATATTTTGATACAAGGATAAGAAGAGAGGTTATATCTTGCCGGATCACCCGATATATTAGTTGGCTCAGAAACTATTCAAGAAACAAAGTGTACTTAAGCAAATAGATTTCAAGAAATTACTCCTGAAAATATACCATTATTGGTAGAACTCAATTACATATTATATTAAACTTTACTATACTTCTCATCAGAAAAATTGAAACAAAGCCTTGCAAGTTGAATGTTGTGTAATGATTATCAGAAGAGTGTGTTTATATTTAATTTGAATTCGGAACATCAACTCATATTATTCACTACTAAACAACATTTGACATTTATATATATACACATATTTTTCTTATAATCTTCACACAACATTAAGTTATAAGATATTCCAATTTTTCTTATGAGACGTATATTTTATTACTAATATAATATAGAATTATTTGTTTACTAATATAGAATTTTATACAAAATAATCCCACTGCATTAGCTGCCGGGCAAAATAAGCATAATATAAAAATACCAATAAGTGCTGTCAGATCTATTTTTGCCAACATTCCCATTACCTCCAATCCCGAATTTATACTACTACAATTATTAAAAATGTGATATAAAGAACTGTTGTAAGGAAGAAAATTATGCTATTAAATAATCCTTCAACAACCAAGTAGTGTATATGTCTTACATTGACAAATGAATTAATATACACATTTTCTCTCACATGCATACACACACACACACATCCTAACATACATATTTCCTATTATTATTAATAATGTTACAAAAATAGTGTTGGAGTTACATTAAGTTTGTTTTTTTTTTTTTTTAAATGTTGTTTTCATAAATTGTTAACCTTCCACACACACCCATTGTTGCAGGGTTGAGTGCCCAAGACAGGGGCTTGTTACTTTGGGACCCAAATATTATATAGTTAAATAAATGTATTTTTTCAATAAATAAATACATATTGTTACTAAAATACCTGACCATATTTTATTACCCTATATTCAAGGATATTGTCCGGGCAAAATACACAGCAATATGATTATTTGCAACATACTTTTATAGATACTAAGGTATATAAGGAAAAATAATTGTGTAATAAATATTATAATTTTGAAATAATATTTAATTGTCTATAACTACTTTAAAGGTGCATTATTTGAAAAATATATTTGATATAAATGTAACTATGAAAACTTAAGAAATAAAATGTAGTACATGTAGTGCAAAATTTTTATTTACAAAACCTCTAAATCTACATCATGACTCAAATTGAAAAAGAATTTGATGCTTGCATTATTATAGACCAAAATAATGATTTGTTTTTAACCACATGATGCGGGCAAGTTCCAAAAGGTTGATGTGACCATAATTAAGAAACCAACAGTGGACTTCTGTGGCTAAAATGAATAAACAAACTTGTTGGGACGTTATATCTTTGGTAATTGGTACTAAGTCCTCAATGCACTTCAATGTTGATGACTGATCAAAAATATGTATTCTTATTTATCTTCTTCTACTTGCTATTTATCTTAAATTTCTTGCTTTAACCTCTTCAAAAATTGTTTTTATGTTCCATGGATATATAGATGGTACAGCACCTCTCTCCAAATATTTGTGTTGTTGTTCAACTCCTGAAACAATTGATTTTAACATTGAGATCAGAATGTAGCCATTCAATAAGATAAATTTGAAATTATGAGTAAAAAGGTTTTGATTAGGTTAGTTCAAACAAGCTGTGTGGTTGTTTTAGTGCAGAAACTTGAAACATTACAGTAACTTTGTTTCTCTAATTAATCGTAAATAAGACCATTTCGAATGCACTGTGGCCTGTTGGTAAATGGGCCAGACGCGGCTGCCAACATGGACACGGTGGTCGCGCTTTCTAGTCCCAGGGCAAACCTGATTTTTCGGAATCATGTTTTTATTGATAGGGAATCCTCATGGCATGCATTAAAACATCGTGAGGAAACCTGCACACCATAGCGATTTGTATACATTTCTATGCTACGTAAAGTAATCCGGCACCCAAATATAGGCTGATATAGTATAGTATCAGTTCGGCTTACCTGTGTATTTACTGATAGTTCCGCAGCCACATCGAACACTCGAACTACATCAACATCAATATTCACTACTTTATATATTTTTATGCCGACGGATATTTTGACGGCCAACTTAGAGAACTTTTTGCACAACACATTATAATTAAAATAATTTATTATTTATAACTTTATAACCAGTGATGACAATTGACAACGCTAATTTGACAGTAAAAATCCGCCATCTTTCTGCTTAAAATTTGCTTAAACATGGGTCCCGGCCAATTAAAGTTAGTGCGCTTTAATATAGCTGATTAGTGATTTTTGACGGTTATGAATAAATGTTAAGTGACAGTTCATATTAACGGCAACTAAACACTGCGTTAACTTCTTTTGCATAAGGGGGTAGTGTTTTACAAGTTTTTATCATAGAAGATTGAATAACATAAAATAATAATAAAATCGTATTTTTGTATTTTGTAAAACTCGGTACACGATTTATTTATATTTATTTTCGTAATCAAAATAAATTTCATTACTGCGACACTCATCTGTGTTTTATCACTTGTCCATATTTTGATAAATTGAGAAAAAAGTCTTTCGATAGGTGCGTTACTTTCAGGCAGATACATAACGTACTCAATAATTGTGGAAAAGTTTATTAAGTCAAGATGTTTTTTTACGAAAGTGTTGGTATAATACGACTCTACGGTTTTCAGCAGTAGTGCGATACAGCATTTCGAGCGATAAATACATTTTAAATTATTATTTGGTCTGTTTGCAAGAGCGGGGCTATGTCGGCCTTGCTGAGGACACCGGGACAGACTTCCTGAAAGCGGGACTGTCCCGCCCAAAGCGGGACGTATGGTCACGTTATGGATAACACAAAAACTAAAAATGTAATAAAACCAGACGATCGAATTTACAAAGTTCGTAATTCTCGTTCATCTTTTGGAGTTCAAATAGCCCCTTCAGTATTTTTGAACTAATCTTTTTTATAAATTTATGAACTCGTTCCTGTGTAAATCGTCTACGATATTTTGACGTCAGCAGGCGTTGTTGTATAATAACAATAGTTGTTCTCTCTTCTCATTTTATTATATTGGACATGTTAATACTAATAGATTACGAGTATAAATGGTTGTGGTTTATATTAAAAACATATCTCAATGCGTTAAATACACACGCCAATGGAATGTAGATGAAGTTTTACAATAATAACGTTATTTCATATCATTATTCTTATATTTTATTACGTCATACCTTAAAATATTTTACATACCATATAACTATTCTATAAAATAATTGCACCGTTTACAAGGTGGGTCGATGGCTTCTAACAAATATTATGTACTTACTAGGTAAAGGGTCCGGAACAAAATCACGCCAAAAGTGGCCGAGGTTGCTTATACCTACACTGCGAGTTGAAGCAATAAGTCATAAATTATAATCAACTTTAGAAAGCAATAAACCTTATTTCTTTAAATTAAGATTGATTATGTTTTAGGACCATACTAAAATCAAATAAGACCACACGTTTATTTGTGCTCTTATTTTTCTTGCCCTTTTTTAGGCCTTTACTTATAATCTGGTGTATATTTGATCGAAGGTCGATGGCGTTATTTCTCGTACGTCCCGAGATACCTCTGGCAGTTGGGACAGTAATGGTCTGTGTTTTTGGCCGAGTCTGACCCGTACATTACACAGCACAGGCAACTGAAAGTAGAAAAAAATGGGTTATGAAAGTCAAGTAGTGTCTACAAAATGTTAACATCAAACGAAAGTATTGGTTTGGACTCGAGGAAATGTTCCTTAATTAAACCTGTGCACCATGTAATAACCAATCTTGATTCTTGGTTAATAAAATTCAATTAATTTCCAATTAAACTTTTAACAATCTCCGTGGCGCAGTTGGTTAGATGCCGGTTTTGAATCGAGAGGCCGCATGTTCGATACCCGCACCAAGACAAATGTTTATTTGAACCTCAAGTAAGTATGTATTTGTTTCGGGTCTAGGTGTGTGTGTGACCGAAAAACATCTCATAGTTCCTGACACAAGGCTCGATCTTAGTGTGAAGTCTATTTATGTGACAGTTTTATATATTTATTACTTTAACTCGACTGCAAATCGTACCATAAAATGAAACTAACCAGACGTTTCTTGCAGAGTACGAGTTTCCTCTACAACCGTTGTGCGAATATACAAGTTTTATTCTATGCAATATATTATGCGTACAGATAATTTCCGAAAAAATATCTCATTTGTTGATAACACACACACACACATTTTAAAAATATGTAGGTATATTGCTTATTTATTCAACATACCACAATAGACCCCAGAGCGCCGCTGCTATGTGAGTGCGTGTGGTATTTGTGTACTTGACAGCAGTCTTGATTGAAGCGTGGCAGAAGGTGCACACGGTGATCGTATTATCAGGGCCTAACAATGGCTTCACAGACTGCAACAATTATAATAGATTTATTTAAATATCTAACAACCACTGTAAGTTGTAGCCCGGTTAATACTTGTTAAAGCGCCGGCTTTAAAATAAGAGCCAATGAGTTCGATCCCCGCAACGAGGCACTTTTGTGAGGACTGAGGCCCTCAATTAACTAGGTACATATTATATGTTTTGGGTCTGGGGCTCTGGGCGTTGTGAAGCTGAAAAGTTTCTCGTGTTATCTAATACCGTGGTTATTAGACAGACTTTCATACATGACTTGGTATCTTACTGCCTTTTCGAGTGTGCATGTCAAGACTTATGTAAGTACCTACGCACCTTCAATCAGGTGCAGTGTTGGTTGTCAATACATAATTATATGTAACAAAATAAAAAAATATAAAATATTAACTTGATTAGTAATTATGCAGAACCACAACACCAAAGCTGATGGACCAATTGGCAATTGCAGTAATTAACTAATATTCAGTTTGGAAGATGTTTACACAATAATGATGTTATGGATACTTACCAAAATTTGGTTTACTGCTTGACCACTTGTGGGAGGTTGTGAGTTGTTTTCGCCACTTTTTTGAAGCTGCATAGATTTGGAACAGTTGTTAAATCAAATTCAATGATAGTCCACAAAACGTTATCTTATTCGAATGCTATGGGTTACTGGTTACCTTAGGTCTTACGATATTAGAAGCATAGCCCAAATAAATTTCCAGCATATTTATTTTTTTAATTACCATTGTATTGTTGGGTGTTATTTATTTATTTATTTATTGATCCAATCTGATTTATTATATTCTAGTTTATGAACTTTACGACACTTATTGTTTACGTGTATTAATCAAGTTAATTTCATATAAAATCAGATGTTAATGTTATTAATAATAGGTAATTATTATTTTAACTTTACCTGCACAATCGGGTACACATGTTGACCATTTTCATATAATGGTACCGCGTCATTCTCCATTTCGTATCCTATAAAAGTGAATAACCCGACTTAGAGTAATGCCGGATATCATGACTAATATCTAAGTTCAAAATAAATGGGTATAAGAATTCAATATCTATAGGTGCCGTCGCGGATCATATCGCCTTGAAAATGTTAATAACTTAAACTTTAATATAACGGATGCTGTTCCATGTACGACCTTCACGATACTATGCCTTATAGCATCAGGATAATCAACATAAATAAAATTTATTTGGAGTAAATTACTATTAATAATCTTACCCCGGTTGTTGTTTATTTGAGTGTTTACTTAAAACTTGTTTAGCCGGAATGTATGAACTTGAGACGCTTCCAATTTGGCCACACGACCCACGTTCGGGTCAAACGAGTCGTAAATGCGAACTAACATAAATGGTCGCATCATCTGAGTGTTTTGACTTTGAATTAAAAACGTAAGAACTTGTTAGAGCTTATAAAATTATAAGCTTTTCAATTAGCTATAAATTGCGCGTTCAGACGTTCAATCGTGCGTAGCTATAATTAAACAATAAGCAATAATCTATATTTATTTAATAAGAAACTAATTTGCCATTTAAGATATTTCTTATAATATACTTAATGTTTGTAAATTATATTTAACTTTGCATTAATAGATAAACATACATCTGACACAGAAACATGTGGGAGGAACAGCATCTATTACATAGTAGGTATTAAATGACGTCAATAACGAAATTATTACGTGTATAGATATGAATGTATATTAAAACTAAGGAGAAATAAAAGAAGTGATTTCAACTAATAAGTTTATTCAACAATAGTGTCAACTATATTGTTTGTATTGAAGAGTGTTTCCATACATAAAGTCACCTATGCAGAATTGGCCTCGGTCAGTTTTCAATTTTTTTAATGGCATATTTGCTTTTTGTTCGTACAGCTATTTCTTTTCTTGTAAATATTACTTTCTTATAAAATCATATAAGTAATATAAAAATGCATTTATATTGGCCGTGCTACTGAAATGGGCTTAATGTGTAAACAATACATTCTTAAAACAATTCTAAGAAAATTCATACAATCTCTCTTTTGTTTTTGGTCTAATTTTACATGAAAATTTAATTTATCCAACAACTCTTAATCTATGATACTGGGATAAATTGAATAAATCATTTTTGTTTCATAGCACCTGTGTATAAGTTTTATTCGCCTACTTGACTATGTACTGTTCAATGGTTATCTTTTCGGTACTTTTCAGACAAAGGATCACTACAGATAGGTAAAGATTATGGAATTAATAAATTTAATTTCTCTGAGCATAGACTAAAAGACCAACTATGGTTGTAATCACAATTTTTATTGAGTGAAATATAGACATATCAATTTGATAAACTAAAAATCCAAATATGTACTAGATTACTTAGACCCTTAAAAGAATTGATCTGGCTATCACTTAATTAACACAGTTCCACGCTGGCTAGTATCGACGTACTGCACTTAGGTCTTAGATCTACTCGGCGGAAAGTCTTATAAGGTAACACGTCAATCTACGGAAAATGCGAAGATTTATAGATAGAGCTCGTCCACATGACTAATTTTATTTCTTGATATGAACACGTTATATATTCATTTTGAATAATTCCCATTTAAAATTTATATTAAACACCACATTTAAAAATTAATAAAGTTTTTTTTTGTAAAATTGTGTAAAGTACTTATTAATCAGAATTCCATGTTCAAAAGGTGGTTCTACTGTAATACTGGCCACAAATACTTATCACTAAAAACGTGTAAACTATGACTCTCTCTTTAACATTGAATATCATACTATTGCAATTTTCATTGAATTCTAGTTCCCTATTTCTTAATGTTACATGACACGTGGACGAGAGAAGAGCGACTATTTTTGAAGTTTCATTTATTTTTAGTAAAAAACAAACAGTTTGATATTGAACTTCACAAATTGATATAATGTATTTTTAAACAACAAACGCTTCAAGTGCTAACATTGAGAGCGCCGCGATGCCCGCGACGGCCGGGACGGTGATCACCCACGCGTATATTATGTTCCTGTAACAATGTTATCACATTAAGCTGACATAAGTGCAAGCATGTATGTGGTAGTTGACTGTGTCTGTATTGGCAACCGCATTTCATCGACCATTGGTCCGTCCAAAGATATGAAGGGGGTAAGCCTCTCGCCGTGCCTGACACAAATCGCTTTATCGAACAAAAAGCCAGTTATATAGCAATATTATTAAAATCAGTAAAACTTGCGGAAGAATTATTATTAATGCTACTGATGTGTTATTTACTGGTGGTAGGTCTCTCATATGTGAGAGGCTGTCTGGGTGGGTACCACTACAGTGTCTATTTCTCCCGTCAAACAGCAGTGTAGAAGCACTGTTGTGTTTCGGATTGAAGGACATTGTAGCCAGAGCAACTACTGGACATATTGAGACTTAATATCTTATGTCTCAGGATGGCGAGCGCAGTGGAACGCCAAGTATTGCTTTGTGATTCGAGGTGTTGTTTGGTTCTGCTACTGTTTATGAGCTGTCGTATCGCTTACCATCAGGTGAACGGCATGCTCGTTTCGCCATTCATTGGAATAAAAAAAAACAGTAAAACTTGCGGAAGAATTATTATTAATGATGTGTTATTTTCATATCAGGTCTATGTGTTTGTGAGACCGAAAAGTCTCTGATAGTTCCTGATACCCACGACACAAGACTCGATCTTAGTGTAGGGTCTGGACTATGTATGTGACTGTTGGGTGAATTTATTTATTTATTTTCATATAAATTGTATAAAAGTGATACTGACCGAAACAGACTCCAATCAACAGATTTCTGTGAGAAGTAGCCCACACAGACGACGGAGCCAACCTTACAGTGCGTGGTGGAGACAGGCAAGCCGGCCTTACTCGCGATCAACACCGTTAATGCCGCCCCCAACTCTATGGTGAAACCACTGAAACATCAGAACAAAATATTTTTATCTTGAAAATCCAGTTTAAAGGGATTTTCTTAACTTACGTATTAAATTTACCTTAAACGATAAGTATTCTAACTTGATGACTAACTTGAACTTGACGTTCCATGTTAAAAAACAAACCATTAAAAGACAAGAAGGACAAACAAAAACTCGCAACACTCTACAAATCTACCAACAAATCACTGAGAAAAGATTACCAAAATCACAGAATGCAAGTAATTGAAAAAAACTTAACGGAAACCGGAAGTCAAAAAAGAGCTTTTAAACAATTAAACTTAGAAAAAAATTGGATTCCGTCGTTAAAAGCACAATATCCGTCAAAAACATTACAAACTAGGAAGGACTTAGTAGAAGTGGCTTCCAGGTTTTATAAAGATCTTTACGATGACAAAGACTCCGCAAACAAGAGAAAAGAAGTGAAAAAATATAGGCAGAAATGGGAAAATAGTCTGTTGGTCGAGCCTTTTAATACCAAAGAAATCATGAAAAAAAATAACAAAATTAAAAGAAGAAAAATCTCCAGGGCCAGACAACATACCCAACGAAGCCATAAAAATTGGAAAACACATGCTGATTGGTCCCCTTACTATACTGTTTAATAAAATCCTAGACATAGAAAAAATACCCAACAAATGGACTGAATCCCGAATTATCCTACTATATAAGAAAGGCGATCCTGTGGACATAAACAACTACCGACCAATCAGTCTCCTTCCAACATTATATAAGCTGTTTGCGTCGTGTCTGGAAAAAAGATTAGAGCCAATTATAGAAAAGAGTCAACCAAAAGAACAAGCTGGATTTAGATCGGGTTTTTCCACTATTGATCACATCCACACTCTAGAGCAAATTGTAGAAAAATATCAAGAATACAAGAGACCTCTATATCTTGCCTATGTTGACTACGCAAAAGCTTTTGACTCAATAACACACGAGAGCATTTGGCAAGCACTAGATCGACAAAATATTCCAATTAAATATATAAACATCATAAAGGATATATACAGCAAAAGCACAAGTCGCGTGAAACTGGACAGACTCGGACCAAAAATACATATTCGCAGGGGTGTGAAGCAAGGGGACCCATTGTCGCCAAAACTTTTCATTTCTGTTTTGCAAAATATTATGAAAGATCTAACCTGGCACCGAAAAGGAATAAACATAGACGGCAAATTCCTCAGTAACTTGAGATTTGCGGATGACATAATACTTTTTTCAGAAACATCACAACAGCTACAAGACATGCTAAGAGAACTAAGCAATGTAAGCGCTAGTATAGGCTTACAATTAAATACAGAAAAAACAAAAGTTGCTACAAACAGCACACAACATCCTATAATAGTCAACCAAGCGCCCATAGAGTATGTCACTAATTATATATATTTGGGGAAACAAATCTCATTCATGAAAACAAGGCATATAGATGAGTTAGACAGGAGAATAAATATGACCTGGAGAAAGTACTGGAGCTATAAGGAAATCTTAAAATCAAAACTCCCAGTTAATTTAAAGAAAAAAGTGATGGATTCGTGTCTGTTACCATGCCTGACTTACGGAGCCCAAACATGGGTCTTTAATAAGACAACAAAAACAAAAATAAGATCATGTCAGCGCGCTATGGAGAGAAGCTTATTAGGAATTAAACTTTTAGACAAACAGAAGAGTAGCGACATAAGACAAAAAACAAAAATAATAGATGCCGGAAAGCATGCTCAGCGCCTGAAGTGGAAATGGGCTGGTCATATAGCACGTCTCACAGACGGAAGATGGACAAAACTAGTCACGAGCTGGAAAGGCCCATGTGGTGGTAAAAGAGCAAGAGGTAGACCAAAAGATCGGTGGGCTGATGACATACAAAAGACAGCGGGCAGAGATTGGATGAAATCAGCAACAACGAGACAAACATGGAGACAGTTGGAGGAGGCCTATACCCAAGATGGGGCTATGATTGTTCAATAGTTTTTTGTTTTTTTTTTGTTTTATATCTTTTTTGTAATGTAAACAGTCAAAGCACAATAAAGGCTAATTATTATTATTATTATTATATTCTAACTTGATAAAGAGCTCTTAAATTGATAGAGAAGCGTTGCAGCAAGTTTGGAACTGCAGCCTAAATCCGCCGGATCAATCTTATAATACACCTCTTGATGTAACTTGATCTAGCAGTTTATGTTGCGTTCCTTCCATAAATATACCCGAGACATAACTATAATGCATCATTCCTTCTCCTTTTTCTCCTACAATTACAGTTTCTAGAGTAATATCTATAGTTAGATGAGTGTTGTTAGCCTCCAATGAGCAGTTTGTACGTAGCGTACGTAGCCACTCAGGATTTAGCAGCCTACAATTAAAACCTATACTAACGTGTCTGGCGTGATGCTGGTGAGGTCCTCGCCGACAGTGCGGATGACGCGGCGCCCCCACAGCCACAGGCCCAGCGCGATGCCCACGCCGCCGAACACCAGGATGGCCAGCGGAGTCTCCGCGCGACTGTGCGCTGCGCCCTCCGAGTACACCAGCCACAACGCCACCAGAGGGCCTATGGCATTGCTGTGAATTTCATTTTTAATTTCAGTAACTTTACTACTTCTGTATCAGCCCATATACATCCCACTGCAGGGCACGGGTCTACTCTACAATCTAGAACACGATTGAGAGTGGTTAGACCATATAGTCCACCACGCTGGCCTAGTGCGGGTTGGCGGACTTACATACCATATAAATTCTTATGACTCGCTATGGTATGCAGGTTTCCTCACGATGTTTTCCTTCACCGTTTTAGTGCGTGGTGATTGACTATCAATACACACATGACTCCGAAAAGTCAGAGGTGTGCCCTGGGATTCAAACCCGCGACCACCGTGAACATGTTGGCAGCCGCGTCTAGTCCGTTTACCAACAGGCCACCACGCACTTTACTACTTACAAAGCAGTTATATGGATTACTATATGAATCGAAACGAACTTCGAATGTCCAGATGTTCAAAGTCCGGAGTACCTAAGTTATAAGTTTTCCACATCTAAAATTCAATACGATTCTCTATTATAGTTATCATTTCCTCAGAACTTAGTCTATAGTTACGACCGACGTGGAGTATATGTATAAGCACATTAGTGAAGTTTTACGTACGGTGTCCGAACATTCAAAGTTTGAATCATTTCATAGAATAACCCCCTGTATCGATTGGGACAATTTGTGCATATTCTATTCTTTAATAAATGGTAAAGAAAACGAGATTCTTATGCTCCAATTCGACGGGAATAGGAACAAAGTCCAAATGTGCTAAACTTAAAAAAAATGCCCGTTTTTTTGTCATAACTCTTAGCTATAGCTATATTCTCGAGTTTCAATATTGCAGGTTTACCGAGACCACGGGCGTAGCCACGGTGGGGCAGAGTGGGGCACTTGCCCCACCCTGGCTTTGACCTGTCAGGTACTTAACCAACTCTAAAAAAATAAATTATCTAGGTAAAGAACTGGGCATGTGAGCAATAACAAAGTATTTAGGATAATTCGAATTATAAACACAGATACAGGGTGTTATAGAAGAATACCGTGGGTACAGTTTGCTAATTACATATAATTTAAGACTGCTGCCCCACCCTGATCCCACGGCTGGCTACGATCATGACCGAGACATGATCTAAATGTGTGTTGGCTAAACAAGCATTGAGAACTTAGTACTATATGAAAATATAATTCAGTTTTACCTGACGTCATTTCCTCCATGTGCGAATGCTCCAAACGTGGCAGTGAGCACTTGCAGGAAGGAGAAGAGTCGCAGGGCGTCGTTGGGTGGGGCGGAGGCCTGTGGCGGCGCGGGCGGTGGCGTGGGCACCCGCAGCAGCGGCGCCGCGCTCGAGTTGGGCGTGATGGCCGGCATCCGCTTGCTGTCGCCCTCGATACTCCACGCACTGGTGCTCATTGGTACCTGGAATGTGGTATAACTTATAATCTTTAACGCCAGTCAAATCAATGATTACAAACTAAGCTACAAAAATGTTAGATTATCACTATTGTAATATAAGGTCTTTAAGATTATCCATATATGTAATGACTATTCTACTTACAATAATTACTTAAATACAAATAATGTTAAAAGGGAGGTAATAAAACTAGTAACCTGTGGTTTTTCTTTGAATATACTATCTTCTCTTTCAATACGTGGAGGTGGTGTCTCGAAGTCCACAACGGGCAGGCATCTCGCTGCAGCCAGGCGATCAAACTCTCCTCGAGCGATGGTATCACATGAACCACCTAGGAACCCGTTCCGTGAGTCGTAACTCTCGCCCATGCCCGCCATCTGGGCGGAGTCTAAACTCTTGCAGCAACTCAAAGTCTCGTCGATGTATTTAAGCGTATTGATTTGAGGGTCTGCGTCTACTAGCTGCAGACGGGGTTTGTTGGGTGGGCTGAGGCTCCGGGATAGAATGCTGCAGTCGTCCATGGTGGCCAATAGCGCTCGGTTCCTGGCGTTCATCTCGCGCACTCCCTCCGATGCTTTGTCGGCGTCGCTTAAAGTAACCATCTCGGCGCATTCAGCTATGGCTTCGAGAACCTTGCCGTCTTCTGATAGTAGGGACGTGGGACGTTGTGGCACACTGCCTTTGCTCGAGTGCGTAGGAGTGTTGGCTGGTGTAGTTTCTAAGTGAGAAAAAATATACTTTTACTAAGCCCATCACTAATAATCGCAACACAATGATGACAGTTTGTCGTCAACAAAATAAAACGTCTGTGGATATTTGGTTAGGGAACCACATTAGGAAATATATGTATATGCACTTCACTAAAAGGTCTAGTTACTATCGAGGAGTTATAAGTGGCATCCAAAAAGTTCAATAGTAAAAATGACACTGGATACCATTGGAGAGTCCCAGGGAGAAGTTAACAGGCGGAACGGTGAGCTTGCGGCGGTAGTATGGAACGAGGATGGCTCGCACACACGCCGCCACCAGCGCGCCCAGTGCCACCGACCCCGCCAGCGCCGCCCAAAGAGGAATCTTGTCCATCGCCAACACTGCCGGGTAAATTACATATCTGCTGTGAACCTTCATCATCCTATTCAATATAAACTACAAGCATAACTGAGCAATAGTTTTGCTGAAAACGTATTTCTCGTAGTTCAAATTAAAAATATTTTTATTCGACATATCGTATTAATCTTTACGTTAAAATGAGTCAATCACAAAGCAAAAACTGTAGAAATCAAGATTATAAACTTACGTTTAGGTCCATCATGCACCACACTCAATACATTAACTGCAACGGTGGCTCCATAAAAGAAAGGCAATGCGCGAAGACCCGCTTTAATCGGTTGAGGAGCTCGCAATATAAAACGACGGACAACCCAGAAGAGCATTGCTGATGCAGTACCACTAAGAGCCGGTGATATAAACCACGACAGAACTGAAAACAAAATTAACACATAAAACCGAATATTCAAATAATACCTTGAGCACAAAAGTTCATAGAATTACAGGCCCCAATAATAAATTCTAGACATAACAAATATGAAACGAAGGTCAGAGTTTATTGCATGTTATAAAGTACTTTTATGTCTCGTGAAATCCGAACAATGAATAGTGTCATCGAATGTAATTTATTGTTGAAAGAATTATAACAAAGTTCGTAGAAGTTGATGATTGAATGAAAACATCTAATTAAATTAATTGCAACATAGACAGACATGCGAGATAGACATGAATAAAAAAATATTATCAATTCACGATATATTGGCAATTACCAAGCTCACCAAGACTATTAGTCTTTAATAACTTAAAAAACTTAAAAATGTAAGCGCCTTAATACATTTCTTAAAACAGGAATACGACGCTTCTATAACGTTTCTTTTATCATAAATGTATCAGCGTTTTACAGCTCCAAATTATACTTAAAGCGGTAACCATCAATAATTTAATACATTCTTGCCATAAAATATACAATAAACACGTCAACATGTTGTATCACGAAAATTAAGTACGCACTATGATCGTAATAACCCTGTCGTACACGTTGGCCAAGGAAACCAGACAAGAAAATTTAAATTAGATGTAATGCAGTATTCCTGCTTTATGTTATACTTTATTTATCTTAATTAAAATAATTGTCGTGAGGTTAAACATATGAGAAAAAAAAAACAAAAGAAAACGCAAAAAGTTTTTACCGATAGCGCCAAGCGTCGACCAGCGCACACCAATGGGACCCTTAGCCGTCAGTGTAAATCCAACAGTGGCACCGACAACTGAATGAGTTCCCGAAACCGGTAGCCGCAGTGCAGTGGCCAGGATCAGCCACGTGGCCCCGGCTATCAGCGCTGCCAGACAACCGGCGGCAAGGAGTCTCTCACCGCCGTCCGCGTACAGCGATACATCCAAAATGCCCTTACGCATTGTATCTGATACTTTATAACCTGAAAAATTATTATCCCTAATAATAAATAAAGGGAATAATAATAAAAATAAAAAGATACAGCCGTGTTATTTAATAAATGTTTCGTGTTTATATGTAATTCATACTAAACTATGTATATTCATGCTTTTATGTCAAGCTTTTAAATCCTGATCAGAAATTACTATTTAAACATCTTTTAGAACCTTATATATGAGTTTTTTTTCCTAGTGAATACTTACCAATTAGGACAGCTCCCGAAATTTCGAAGATGGTTGCAAGTATACATGCTTGTGTGAGCGTCAACACCTTCGATCCAACGCTGGTTCCAAAGGAGTTAGCAACATCGTTTGCGCCGATACCAAATGCCAGTACAAATGCCACGATAAAGCCACTTATAACTAACCATAACATATCATCTGCGTACGGCTCCATTATTAAAAATTTGCTATCTTATCTTACAAATCCATTTCTAAATTAAAAATGAAACGGAATAGCACCCTATTTAATCAATTTTAAGCTTTGCTTATAATTTTTGGTTTCAACAGTTCTCATCAACAATTTTCTGAATATCGTGCAATCTAAACATCAATTCCATAGAAAAATAAATTGCTGTTATAGATACTGATTAAACTAAGTTTCTATTTATATACATACAAACACTTAAGGTTCAAAAGTAATGTTATAATTAAATTCAAAATATAAACAATATGAATCGAGATTAAATCTGTATGGGTCACAATAGTTGATGCTTAAATAATTTTTCAAGGACTTGAAGATATCTTGATGGTTTTGGCTTCATCATTTCTGCAAAAAAAGTATGTCAATAGGTCGTTACTCAAATCAATCGTCATTGGTTTGACTAACTTTCTTATAAGATTCTAACACGAAAGCTAAATTAGGGTATAAATGGTAAATTGATACTCTTGTGTTACATTAAAGTATTTCCATTTCCGCTAGAAAATACGTATTACCAAACAATCACATGTTTAAAAACCACATGGCTTTGATCATATCGATTTGTCTACGACGCCATTTAGAAGACATTTCGCGCTAAAACGTTACCGATGTTAATAAAATGGCCAGAAATCTACGCAGTCTATATATGTATCTAAAAACTGTGAAATAGATTCATTAAACGGAGATTGGGAGATGAGATCAATTGCGTCACACATCTCCGTCACAGTATATTTATAAAGGTGAACTAGCTTAACACACGTGGTGTGTTGCCACAAATGTAGCCGTTAATTAACGTCACATAATTAATGAAGAACAGCGGATAACAATGATTTAATACTCACTTTTGATAAATGTAGGATTTTATATTCCTGTCTCGGAATAAAAAGAAGGAACACTCCGACTCTAAGTCCACCGAATACAGACTGAAGTTGATGAGGGTCGCGACGGGTTTCCAACTGAATGGAGCATGCGCGAAGGGCAGCTGGGGGCCTCGCCCCAACAACCCCTTTCAACGTGAAGCACAATAAATTTGTTTGTTCAATAGTAAGACTTTACACGCATAAGCAACAACTCGTAAAGCAGATGTGACTACCATAAGAAAGCCGGTAGCTACAAAATATAGCCACTAGATAGATACTATAGAAGTATTAACGCGTACAGTTTTAATTTGTCGTTATTAATATTGTCTTTTAAAATGGAATATTCCTACGTCTATTTTTTCCATTAGAGTACAATAGAAGCTGTGAAATTATATTTATGTAGTAAAATGTCTTACATTTATATTGGAATTTGTAAACCACCCTACCTCTCTCCCAGAAAATAACTTTCGATCAATTTGATTTTAAATAAGTATAAACAATTTATATATGTGTAGTTAAAGTTATATGTGTGTAGGTAAAGTACTTAAAAGTGTTCTTCAAATCCCTAAACACTGTTTACAAACCCGAACCGAAAATCGAACCCAGTATCTAAATCTCAATCTCAAACTTCATTTTCCATACAAGTTCTCAGTACATAAACAAGGTGCAATAAATAATAAATACTTAGTTCTAAGCTGGCGTCACGAAAATGTCCCCACCAAGATGAACCAAACGCAGGGCTATTCATACCCTTTCTGAAAGCAGTTGGGCTCATTTTTTAACCCGCATAATTTTGATCTAGAGTCTAGTCTATAAATAAAGAGGCCAAGTTTTCCCCATAAGACAATAATTTTGATTTATCTAGCCTCTTTTTGCATGACACAATATTAAGGACTCCAAACCATATTTTTTTTGTACCAAATTTTACTTTTTTTTGTTTACTTGTAATGAATGGCGAGACGATCTTGCCGTTCACCTGATGGTAAGCGATACGACCGCTCATGAACTGTGGCAAACCCAACAACATCTTGAATTGCAAAGCAATGCTTGGCATAGCCTCCTGAGACATAAGATGTTAAGTCACAATATGTTCAGTAGATACTCTGGCCACAATATCCTTTAAACCAAAACACAATAGTGGATTTACACTCCTGTTTGGCGGGAGAACTAGACATTGCTGTGGTACCTACGGAGGCGGCCTCTCAACCTACCACCAGATATAATGCTAATTGCTAAGGGCTAGTAGGCCCTAAGCCGTAAGCTCTTAACAAATAAAAGCTTCCTTTTTGACAATAAAAGCGATACGATCTTGATCTGTATCAGCCCACTTTGGACAGGTCTCCTCTACAATCGAAAATAAGTACAATTGAGAAGGGTAAGACTATCAATATAATCCACACGCTAGCCTATTACGGGTTGGCGGACTATATACATACATCATACTATACTTTTCTTTCAAATTGGTATAGTATATAGGTTGCCTCGCGATGTTTTCTTTCGCGTGAGGGAGTGTGAGATGACTGACACATGAAAAGAATTATAACTCCTGAGTGATATTGCTCCTATATGGTAAGACAAGAGGTTTCGCTAGCGATAGGATAAGCATACAAAGAAAGAAAGAAAAGAATATTGATTACTAACACAATAAATTACAGAGTAGTATAGAACAGTTAAGATAACAAAATGAAGATAAATATTACCCCAGCAAAGGTATCTCTCATTCAGCTAATATACTACAGCATTACCTAAGCAGCACAGCAACGCTGTTTTTCAATGAGAGACCTTCATGACGTGCCGACGTTCAGTCGTTAATATTACAATTATTACAAAGACTTAATAGACGACAAAATGATCTAAAAGCGTACTAAACAAGGATGATAAATTAATAACTATATTTTTTTATTGCAATGAATGGTGAGACTAACATGTCGTTCACTTGATGGTAAGCGATACGATCGCTCAGGAACAATAGCAAAACCACACATTAACATTAATTACAAAGCAATGCTTTACATTTCACTGCATCCTGATACATAAGATGTTAAATCACAATATGTCCAGCAGTTACTCTGGCTTTAATGTTCATCTAACAAAAACAGAAAAGTGATACATACTGACTATTCTAAGGTCAGAAAATAAGCTTGTCGATGTCGATGTTGGATTGTCATGTCATCACGTGATTAAGCAAAATCAAAACATACATACCTACTTATGCCTTTTTCCAGAAGGGATAGGCATAGCTGCAAACCGGGAAACCCACGTTACACCTTGTATTTTCCATCCCATCATGTAATGAGTGGCGAGCCTATCGCTATATCGGGCAGAAATTCCTGACTGCGGGCTGATAATAAATAGAAAAACAAATATCAATTTGCCCGACCCGGAATTCGAATCCCATAACCACAGCGTAGTACAACTACGCCGCCGAGGCAGTCAACTAAAATCGTTAGGTATATCTATAATCTCGGTTATTTTTCAATAAAACAAACATTGTATGAGTATCCTGCGTGCACGTGTGAAACGATAAATCAATCAGCCAGAGACTTTTATCCTCATAATGCAGTAAAATATTTATCCCCATCAATGGGCGTGGGTTTTACCATAATGAATTAGGACTGAGGTAACTTTCACATACTCTTACCTGATTTTATTGCACATTATAAACGTCGGCAGCTGACGCAAACATTTGAAATTATAATATTCCAGTCATATTTAGCTAAGTCGGTATTAACTATTAATTAATTCTCTACGTATCTTAAGACATTTCCAACCCAATAGATTAACTTATTATTATCTTTTAAATACAGATCGAAATAAAACCTCCTGTAATATGTTTTCTCACTACTGCCCTTTTCTTCTACTGGCCTAGCCTCCGTTAACCTGCAATAAAATAAAATAAAATAATGATTTACGAGGAGGCAGTTTGATTGGATTCGAGTATTTTATGTCTTGGCTTATAATTTTACAACTAGCCGGCTAACTAATATGCAACCCATTCGATAAATGTCCAACACCAAATGCCTCGGTGGCGTAGTTGTACTACGATACAGCTACAAAGCTGAGGTCTTGGGTTCGAATCCCAGGCTGGGCAAAGTGATATTGGATTTTTCTATTCAGTATCAGCCCAGAGTCAGGAATTTATGCCCCATATGGCGATAGGCTCGCCACCTATCAAATTGTGGGACGGAACATACAAAGCGAAATGTGCGTGCCCTGGCACCTCTGCCTACCCCTTCTGGGAACAAGGCGTGAATTTATGTATGTATGTATGTACCAAATGTCACCATGCCTGCTGGATGCAATGCTACTTCCAACAAGTCCATGTGGAGAGATCCTTGGGCTATGTTTAGCTGTGAACTTCATGCGGGTAAAGAGAAAAAGAGAGGATACACTATGTTTTACGAATTGTGAAAATTCTGTCACGAAGTTTATTGCCGAACATGGAATTTAACAAAAGGTCTGTCGTCGTAGAGCTTAAACACTCATAAAACAACTCGATAATAATTCTACCTACAATATCTGTAGTCATTAAGGTATTAAACGAGAAGTTCTACTAGCAATGTCAAGGTTCGTTGAAGATTCGTAGAACCGTCCATACTATACGAATCTGGAAAGTGCTCTGTTTCAGTTATATATTATTATACTCTTTGGTTTCAGTATAAAACATGCACTCTGTAGACTGTGGTACTCACAGTGGTACTTGACTCGTGCTCAGGTCCTCTAGCGTAGAGCCAGCGTTGCAACGGTATTTTTATTTTTTAATTTGTATTGGTTTTTTGAATTTGGTTTTTAGGGCTCCGTACCTAAAAGGTAAAAACCCTATTACTGAGACTCCGCAGTCTGTCTGTCTGTCACCAGGCTGTATCTCATAAGCCGTGATAGCTAGAAAGCTGAAATTTTCACAAAAGATGTATTTCCATTGCCACTATAACAAAAAATACTTAAAATGTAAAAACTGGTAATATTAAGGGGTGTCCCCATACAATTAGCGTGTTTTTTTTTCGTATTCTTTGCTCAATATTAGGTAATAACGGTAACAGGTAGAGGCTAAAATGTTCACAAAATATTTAGTTGTATTTATTTATTTAATCTTTATTGAACACTGATTTATTATAACTACATAAGGGATACTCTAAAATATAAAAGTACAAAAGGCGGTCTTATCGCTCTGTAGGGCGATTCACGTATTATAATAAGTTCAGCTGCAGTGCAGTTGCGGTTAAGTTCCGATCAAAACAGCCCTTTTCGTATTCTCGTAATTTTGACAACCGCTGTCAAATACGCTCGCGTGAAGTTCGCGTCACGCAAACGTTTTAGCGTATTCTACTGCTGCGCATGTATGTCAATATCGAACAAATTTCATACGTCTGACGTACAGTTGACGCGCAGCTCACGCGCAGTTCACGCGCAGCTAAACACTGACAAGAATACCATTTTGTACCAAAGCATAAACTTAATTGTAACCGCACCGCAACTTGATCGGCGCGTCAAAAAGTTACGTGAATCGCACTATTGAGCGATCTCTGCCAGACAACCTTTGGATGGATATAAGAGGAGATTGAGAGGGCTGTGTAAGAATAAAGAATAAAAGCTCAAAACGAAAAAAAGAAAAGAAAATAATAACAATAAACTAAGTAGGTAATTAATATACAAATAATAATAATATTAATACATATTCGTAACATAATACACATACATATATCATCATCATCATCATATCAGCCACAGGAAGTCCACTGCTGAACATAGGCCTCCCCCAATGTTCTCCACAATGACCTGTTGGAAGCGGCCTGCATCCAGCGACTTCCTGCGACCTTAGTCAGATCGTCCGTCCACCTTGTAGGCGGGCGTCCAACACTTCGCTTGCCTGTACGTGGCCTCCACTCGAGAACCTTTCGGCCCCAACGGCCATCAGTTCTACGAGCTATGTGCCCGGCCCACTGCCACTTCAACTTGCCAATCCTATGGGCTATGTCGGTAACCTTGGTTCTCCTACGGATCTCCTCATTTCTGATTCGATCTCGTAGGGAAACACCGAGCATAGCCCGCTCCATGGCTCGTTGAGTGACTTTGAGCCTTTTAATGAGGCCCACAGTGAGAGGCCACGTCACGCCATATATATATATATATATAATAATAAATAAATAAAAAAACACATCAATATAATCTGTTCATAGCGAAAAGTAATGCTCTTTGATCAGCTTTTTGAAAGACGACAAAGTTTGAGCCTGTCTTACCACTACAGGAAGGGCGTTCCATAATCGAACAGCTTCGACAGTGAATGATTTATCCGTAAATATAGTAGTGTGTGCGGGCATTCTCAGTTTAAGATTCTCCGACGATCTCAAGGATCTCAAATGTGACTCATGAAGAAAAATAAATCGTTCTTTAAGGTAAGAAGGGGCGAGAGGATTAAACAAAATATTGTAAAGAAGAGAGAGAATGTGAGTATTCCGACGAAGTCGTATAGGTAACCACTTGAGCTTAGCACGAAACTCGGAAACATGATCATATTTGCGTAATCCAAATATGAATCTAATACAGAAATTTTGAAGGCGCTCAAGTTTATCAAGTTGCACTTCTTTCAGTTTGTATATTACCTTTCAAAATAAATCATTAAACAAAATTAAACTAAATATTAAAGTGGGCCACCCATACAACAAACGTAATTTTTTCGTATTCTTTTGCTCAATATTAATAGATCCCATCACAACTTTTTGCGGTAGAAAACCTGAGCTGCGAGACTTGGTATTTTTTTACAGGATGTTTTTGATGGAATCTCACGTCTTTTTGTAGAATCCTACTTTTTTCCTTTTCGGTTCTTTTTACTTCTAGAATATCAATAACGATTTTTCTTTAAGCCTCTGTCTTATGGTTTTTTCTTATTTTTGTAGGTATCAATTTATCAAAAAATATAGCGGATTTGATTATTAGTGTTCTTTATTTCACGGTAATTGATAATTTCGAGCTATTTAGTCTATTTATTTGCAAGTTTTTCTTCGTCATATTTTTCTACAGGAATGTACAGTTTCATGGGCTGAATACACCCTTTCCCTCTCTATACCCCCTCCTGTTAAGCCTCATATATATAAATACCTATCTACAACTATTATTCCATTATCATCATCATCATCATATCAGCCACAGGAAGTCCACTGCTGAACATAGGCCTCCCCCAAGGATCTCCACAATGACCTGTTGGAAGCGGCCTGCATCCAGCGACTTCCTGCAACCTTAGTCAGATCGTCCGTCCACCTTGTAGGTGGGCGTCCGACATTTCGCTTGCCTGTACGTGGCCTCCACTCAAGAACCTTTCGGCCCCAACGGCCATCGGTTCTACGAACTATGTGCCCGGTCCACTGCCACTTCAACTTGCAAATCCTATGGGCTATGTCGGTAACCTTGGTTCTCCTACGGATCTCCTCATTTCTGATTCGATCTCGTAGGGAAACACCGAGCATAGCCCGCTCCATGGCTCGTTGAGTGACTTTGAGCCTTTTAATGAGGCCCACAGTGAGAGGCCACGTCTCGGTGCCGTATGTCATCACTGGTAACACACAACTATCGAAGACTTTCGATTTTATGCACTGAGGTATTTTGGACGAGAAGACGTCGCGAAGCTGCCCAACCGAGTTGGATTCGACGATTGACCTCTCTCTCGAAGTTGGACCTGCCTAACCGGACCACTTGTCCTAAATAGACATATTCGTCTACAACTTCGAGAATCGAGCCCCCCAACTCTAATACGGGTGGGCACAACATGGATATTCGACATGATCTTCGTTTTATCCATGTTAATTTTAAGACCCACCTGTTGGGAGACTCGATTAAGGTCTTCGAGCATAGTGCTAAGGTCTTCCAGCGACTCTGCCAAGACTACAATATCGTCGGCAAATCGAAGGTGAGTAATATACTCGCCGTTGATGTTGATGCCGAATCCTTTCCACTGCAAGAGCTTGAAGGCATTTTCCAGCACGGCAGTGAACAGTTTCGGAGATATGACATCTCCCTGTCTCACGCCTCTCTGTAGTGGAATAGCCTTCGTTCTCTGATCCTGTACTCGGACCGACATGGTGGCGTTGTTGTATATACACCTCAATACTTCGATGTACCGATAGTCTATGTGGCACCGCTGAAGAGACTGTAGCACAGCCCAGGTCTCGATCGAATCAAAGGCTTTCTCATAGTCCACAAACGCTAAACAAAGCGGCAAGTTATACTCCTCGGTTTTTTGTATAACCTGCCGTAGCGTATGAATATGGTCTATGGTACTAAAGCCTTTTCGGAAACCAGCTTGTTCGGGAGGCTGGAAGTCATCAAACCTGCCTTCGAGACGATTTGTGATGACCCTCGGAAACAACTTATAGACATGGCTCAGGAGCGAGATGGGCCTGTAGTTCTTCAGCAAAGTGTTATCGCCTTTTTTGAAGAACAGTACCACCACGCTCCTGCTCCATGCCTCCGGCGTTGAGCCCTCGAGGAGAACGGAATTGAAGAGCCTCTGAAGCACTTTCAGTATTGGCATTCCGCCCGCTTTCAGAAGCTCTGAAGTGTTTTTAAGTTGTTTGAGGGCCATCTCAATCTCAAACAGGCTGATGTCCGGGATATCATCGCTAAAGTGTCGGATTAACTCGGCTCTCGGGTCTTCGGCCGAGCTAACAGTAGGTTCGGCAACCGAGGTGTAAAGCTGTCCGTAGAACTTCTCGATCTCTCTTAATACCTGTGCCCTCGTCGATACCACGCGGCCATCGTCCGTTTTCAGCCTAGACAACTGACTTTGCCCAATAGACAAGTCTCTTGCAAACACTTTGGAGCCTCCGTTCCGCTGAATTGTCTCCTTAATGCTCACAGTATTGTGAGCACGGACATCGTGTCACAAGGACTTCCAGATCCGTCTATTGAGCCGCCGATATGCTTCGGCGTCAACGGAAGACTGCAGCGTCAAAGATCGACGTTCGGCCATGCGGTCAAGAGTGTGGATCGAGAGTTTTTGTGGTCTATCTCTACGGCGAGGTCTAAAATACTTAGATCCCACCGTATGGACAGCTTCTACCAAACCGCTGTTTAGCTCGTCCACTGCAAGGTTTTCTTTTAGACAATCAAAGCGATTTGTCAACTCGAGTTGAAAGCTCTCAGGGTTTTGGATATGGGCGCGAGTAGGTCGGAGCGTAGACTTCATCAAGCGACGCCTTTCTAATTGGACGTTGATATTCAATGTGCCCCTAACCATTCGGTGATCACTACCGGTTTTCACCCTGTTGTCCACAGAGACATCACTGAACATCCGTCTATTCGTCGTCAAGATGAAATCTATCTCATTTCTCGTAGAACCGTCCGGACTCAGCCAGGTCCATTTCCTGTGAGGCGGCTTCTGGAAAAAAGAGTTCATCGCGAAGAGTCTCTCTTTTTCCAGAAAGTCGGCCAGCCTCCGACCCCTGAGGTTCCGTTGCCCATGTCCAAATTGCCCCACTTTCAACTCTGCATCGCTTCTCTTGCCCAACTTTGCGTTGAAGTCCCCCATAACAACATTGAAGTAGGTTTTGGAAGTATGTATGGCCCGACTTATGTCCTCATACATCTCCTCTACTTCTTCATCTGGGTGTGTCGAGGTCGGCGCGTATACCTGTATGACCTTCAACGAATATCTTTTTGATATTCTGAGTATAAGGCAGGGGCGTGCACTCCTTGTAGGCAGAAATGCAGTGCTTTACTTGCCATTCACAGATATTTTATTATAACGTTCGTAAGTTTTAGATGACTTTAATTTATAGTAAATAAATGAATAAACAAAATATAATAACTTAAAAACGCCTAATATTTTATAAATAGCACCTATTTGCAATTACGCAAACATTATGGTTGCCACGCGAAAATCAAGAGGCGCTGCAAAGCAAATTAATGTACCTAATCAACCAAGTCATGCCGCCGCGTCCCGCATTACATTTGTTTGCATGTGTGTAGTAATTTTGGTGTACGTGCACTGTCGCAAACGCACACACCCATGAATATTGAAAGCCGCGACTCCTGCGGCAGGCCTCGGGAGTTCGGCAGTTGTCGGGAGTAATCGTAAATGTTCGTTGCCTATAATCCGAGTAAAATTAATAGGCTTGAATCCAAGAAGCTTATACCCAAATGGAGATAATATGAAAATGACTTTTTGTTCATTCATTGTCACTCGAAAGAAAAGGATAGCAATCAGTAGCAACGTCATTCGAGGTCAAATTTTTGTGCTTCACTTTTATATACGGAATGCAATCTCCATTTGAGTATAAGCTTCTTGCTTGAATCTAATAAATCACCTATGCACATTATGCATTTTTGGTTAGTAAGGTTTTATTTGTTTAAATAGAAATGTTTTGTGTTTCGCCGGGGCCATTTTGCTTTTTTTATGAGTTTTCGCATTGTTTACTATTTTATACTAGTATGTTTGTAAAAAAAAAATAGATTTCTTAACGGATTTTTCATTTTAACATTTGAAAGTGAGTACATTTAACTGATTTTTACTAAGTTTCGATATTAATTGTAGTCATTTGCTTTTACTAGTGTGTTTGTTTATCTACACTAATATTATAAAGAGGAAAACTTTGTTTGTTTGTTTGTTTGTTTAATTGTAATGAATAGGCTCAAAAACTACTGGACCGATTTTAAAAATTCTTTCACCATTCGAAAGCTACATTATCCACGAGTAACATAGACTATATTTTATTTTGGAAAAAATAGGGTTCCGTAAGATATTTGGATTTTTCGGACACAAACTGAAAAAAATCAACCAAAGAAGTTACTTATTTTGCGTACGCTGCCTAAACTACAAAAGATAGAACCATAAAATGTTATAATTAATTGTAGATCTTATAAATATCTACATAAAAGTCCGCGACACACTATACCTATCTATGTCGAGTGAGGCACAACAACCACATTTTTATTTAAAAATCTTATATTTTTTTGGACTACATTTAAACGCGTTTATTTTACTCATGCTATTAATCCTTATCAAAATAAATTATTTCATCAATAAGTACAGTTTATGTTGATAATATTTGGTCTTTGAATGATTAAAATTGGACGTTTGGTTTTGAAGTTGTGGTGAAATTAAAATATTACGATTTCTGCTGCACAAAAATTTCATAAGGCAATCTTTATATGTACATGTATATGGAGAGACGGGATATAATAGAGTGGAAGGTACGGGAGAAGGCTGGGATAGCTGACAGATTTGATAAGACGAAATATAAATGCACGTTATAAGACGGGATGGATAATAAAGAGAAAGGACGGGATGGATTGGGAAGAGACTGAACAGACGGATGAGACGGGATTGAGCCGGACAGTAGGACAGCTACGTCAAGTTTAGGTATACAAGAGTTTATACGAAAAATAACATGTATTTGGTGTGGAGTGGAATCAAAAAATATATGCACCCAGACGAAGCTGGGCCGGGCCGCTAGTTTTTTTATATGTTATTTGATTGCGAGGTTTGTGTTAAAAATGTATGTTTATCAAATGAATGAATGAGGTGGCCGAAATCTTGCGTTTATTTACATCGGGATAGGTATAGTAATCTCAACTAACCGGAACCTTGAATATGTGAAAATTGAAAGCTGACTAGGTAAGTTTTTTTTATTTTACTTAGGTATTAGAATTTCTTCCGCCGCGACGATCGATCGCTGTTTTGTCTGCGTTGCCGAAGAAGATGGACATGAAATGAAGTACATCTAAGACTTGTTATGTTGGCATGGTTTCCGACTTAGAGATCCGTCGCGTGGCTGTGGCTATGCTAAAAAACTATAAAAGAAAAAGTTTTTGTGACCGAGTACTTCGCCGCATACCCAGTGTCATAATCCTGTGCACGCCGCTGGTATAAGGTATACTACCCTGCTCGACACACTTTCGATGGATACGATGTTGTTGATGAGAGACCTGTGGACGAGAAATCCGACACCTCCTCGGGACTGTTGGTCGTCCCCCCGGTAGAAGAGCAGGTTACCAGACTTCAGGGTTATCGTATCCTCCCCGATTCTTCGGACTTCCAATAACCCCAGAATGTCCCAGTGTAACCCGCCCAATTCTTCTTCCAGTTCGACAATCTTCTCGTCTGTCCTCAAAGTGCGTATGTTGTGTGTTACCAGGGCCAGTCGTCGTCGGGGGTGGTAGCCGGGGCCAGCCCAGGGATTCTTAGCACCCCCTGCCCCACCGTAAGCATGGCTGCTATCATCGCCAGGAATAGTGGGGCTGCCGGGGACTGAGGGCCTGGTCAACTTTTGTCTCGTCATTAGGGGGTGTTTGCCAATACTCGCCACGCTTGGCAGGCGGTTTGGCGAGCGCAGGAGGGGACTCGCGCTGATGACGCTGCTGCCCATCATCAACGGGGGAAAGGAAAGATTAACTGCAAATGTAACTTTGTAATCCTATATATTTTAATGGGATTACAAAGTTATTCACGCAGTTAGTGTATCTAGAAAACTAGACAGAAATTATGAAATGTTTAAATTTTCCCTTTATGTAGACACTAAGCACTAATTATATTATAAATTTAAAGGTTCTATGTCTGCTAGAAGTGCCTTAGACTTTTGATGATCGGTCAGTCAGTCAGTAAGTGGCAAAATTAAGAAAGTTTAACAAGTTACAATTCTTAAACTACTGGTTCAAATTGAATGAAATTTTAAATATACCGTGTTTGCACAATGCCTGCTTAGTAACTGAAAATTCAGGCTTCTTGCTTTCTGTCTGTCTGTATCAGCCCATATACGTCCCACTGCAGGGCACGGGCCTACTCTACAATCGTAAGTACGATTGAGAGTGGTTAGGCCATATAGTCCACCACGCTGGCCTAGTGCGGGTTGGCGGACTTACATACCATAGACATTTTTTATCAATTCTTGCTTTAACCACAACGAAGTTATAGGGGTTAGAAAATGGTCTGAATTGCTTCGAGAAAAGGATGGTACGACAGTGCCGCTTTTTAGCTCGACTTGGAGGGGGCACTGCCGTGCCCCAGATAACGGTAATGTGTAGACGCTTAAAATTAATTAAATAAAAATAAACTAAATACACACACACATACATAGCTCGTAGAACCGATGGCCGTTGGGGCCGAAAGGTTCTAGAGTGGATGCCACGTACATGCAAGCGAAATGTCGGACGCCCGCCTACAAGGTGGACGGACGACCTGGCTAAGATTGCAGGAAGTCGCTGAACGCAGGCCGCTTCCAGCAGGTCGATGAGGAGATCCTTGGGGGAGGCCTATGGTCAGCACTGGACTTCCTGTGGTTGAGATGATGATGATGATGATGAAATTAAATGTTAAAGGGGGGCTACCATACAATAAACGTAATTTTTGAGATTTTTTTAACTCGATATTAATAAACAGGAACACACGTGATTTTTAGGGTTTATATTATAGATGATGGTACGGAACCCTTCAAGCGTCTTCGAGTAATCGGTGTACATATACAAAATTAAATAATAGTTAAAAAAAACTAAAATACACGCTTTAATAAGATATACAACTAAAAAAGTAAAAATAATTGATACTAAATTTAAGATAAGAAAATGGAGTAAAATACATATATTTTATTGTTACAAAGCGTGGGGTGTTTACAACAATTACTTATCCTCCTACACCCCACGCTTTGTAACAATATAATATATGTATTTTAGTACATTTTCTTATCTTAAATTTAGTATCAATTATTTTTACTTTTTTAGTTGTATATCTTATTAAAGCGTGTATTTTAGTTTTTTTTAACTATTATTTAATTGGTTTGACTAAAAACATCCATCTACGGCTGTATTTCCAATCAATAACGCCATCTGTTGGTCAGTAGTAACATTTGACACTTGAAGAATACAATGTTAACGCCATCTAGCGATGAATAGTGCAAACATGCATTATTGACGTGATCACGCCATCTATTAGTCAGTAGCAAATTATGTTCATCTATACGCCACCTAGTGGTCAGTAGCAATGGTCATCAATTATAAGAATAATTAATCCTGGCGAATCTAATCAGGATAATTATATATTTTAATCGAATTATTGTATTGTCATCGGTCTTTGACAGGTGTGCAAAATTTGAATGAAATCTGTCCGTTTAAAGTGGGTCAAAATCGCGCCCAAAGAAGTCGGTTACAAACAAACATACAAACATACAAACATACAAACATACAAACATACAAACATACAAACATACAAACATACAGGTGAAGCTAATAAAAAGCGTGTAAAAAAGATTCCAACGAATTGAGAACCTCCTCGTTATTTTGAAGTCGGTTAAAAATCACTTTATGTGACTAAGTTAGGCTCAATTGCACAAACTAACTTTGCCAATACCTTTGCCCTTGAAACTGTCAATTCCATACATTCGCAAGGTCAAATACATCTCAAATGTATGGCGATGACATTTTCATAGGCAAAGGTATTGGCAAAGTTACTTGGTGCAACTGAGCCTTAGTGATGTGTAATTTTCACAATGGAGCAATAATAGAAAAATTCCGTTTCAGAGTTTTCTAGGAATTTGTAAATCGTAAAATTGCTTTTCCCTATTTTTCCTTGATTAATTTGCTAATAAAGTAAACATCCAAGTTGTAAAGTCCTAATTTACGGTAGGAAGCAAATGTAATGGCTCCCTTTTAGACAAAAATAGTCTAAAATTATTCAGTTATTATATCCAAAAATAAAATATTGAATAATCAAATTGATTGTAAGCCCGACCCACAGACCAGTAAAGTCCAGCCTCACATCAAATCAAATCAAATCAAATCAAAATATTCTTTATTCAAATAGTCTTTCACAAGATCTTTTGAATCGTCTTTTTCTGCTACCACCGCTTCGGAACGTGTTGTAGCTGTGAAGAAGAAGCGGCGCAAGAAACTCCCTCAGCAACACGAACTGTCTTCTTTTTTCTCAGATAGTTTATTGATATGCGGCCCCCACTGGAGTTTAGCGTCGACCGTAATGCCCAGCAACGTAGTAGACGCAACAGGATCCAATTCTTCACCGTTAATTTGTACAGTGGTAGATAATTGCCTAACATTGGGCAGTGTGAATTTAATACATTTAGTTTTTTTGGCATTAAGTAATAAATTATTAACATTAAACCAATGTACAACTTCACGAAGGGCACTGTTTACTTCATCAAAATCTAATTGTTGCCTTTTAATTTTAAATGTCAAAGATGTATCATCCGCAAACAACACAACTTCGTGATTATTCCGTTTTTATTATTATTATTACATACATACCGATTATTCACACATCCGGAATAGCATTCCGAATTCATCATTTCTTTCTATTTCTAATTGGTCTGTGATATTAATCAAGACGCGACACCCAGTTTATTTCCACTCCGTATTCCAGTAAGATTTCAAATGGCAAAATATTAGAAAAATATTCTTGAAATAAATATTTTTTTTAATTTGAAATATAGGCAAAAATTGTCTAATTTAATTGAAAATGTTATTTAATATCGATTAATATGCAACGATTAATGTATGTTAGTAAGCACATCACTACAACAGACGTGATTTTTATTTTATGACATTTGACTGACACATGTCAAATATTCAAATTATTTACTAGTAATTTTCTTATAACCACCAAATTAAATTTCAACTTAAATAAAGAATGAAAAATTACATTGGAAACGAAAAAAACTAATATGTTCTGCAGAAATGTCTTGTCAGTGGCGGAATTCACGAATAGTTGGTATGAAAACTTATTTTAGGTTATGTTTGTGTAGTAAGGATTGTGCAATAAAAATATTGATAATTGTTGCAGCAAGCCGTCGCGTTTGCAGCAAATATATAGCTCGACGGGTAATCTACGTTTGTTCCGCAAATCTTTCCACAAGGCACAACGTGGTGGACGCCGGCCGGGCTTGGAGCCGGACCCTCTAGACTGTATTCATGTAGAAACCGGGCCTTTAAGCACCAAGAAATTGCTCAAACCGTTTTTCTTTACAATCGGGGTAAGTTTCCACCAGATCAAATTGTATACTTCTGATAAATTTGGAGATTACTGTGGGAGGCTTAGTTCCAGCAGTGAACTTCCTGTAGCTAAAAATAATGTACAATAAAGTTAAGTTTCTTGTATGAAATTGCACAAGAGCAAATTAACAAACATTACTAAGAAATCACAAAGTATATTCTTGACTGCAAAACATTACCAAAATTATGTCATCATAATACTAAGTGTTTGGTTGTAGGTGTCGACAGCAAGTCTCACAGGCTGTGTAATATGGGAATATGAGAACCTCAGAGCTCACGCGTCCTCACTTCTGAAGAGACCAAGCAACTGGCTGAGTTCACAACAGAAAAAGGTGTTTGCCCAATTTGTAAGTATTTTAAATACAATTTTGACAATTAATTTTTACTGGCAATTACAATTCCCTTGGTTATTGGTACTTAGTAGTTAATTCAATGCAATTGAAATATCAACTGGCAATAGATATTTATCAAAACAGCATTATTTGTGCATATTAACTATATGAAGAAGATATAAAGTATTTTTTGTATACAAGAAAATTACTACTGATATATTTAATACTTCCAAATAGTATTTAAAACACAAAAAAAAATGTTTCTAAATTAATAACCCTGCCTTAAAACATTAACACATTTTTATGCTTACTACAGAAAAAGGAACCAGGCCCGCTGAGAAAATGGTGGAATTCATTAAAAGATAGTGAGAAAGTGTTCTACCCAATTCTAGCTGCCAATGTGCTAGTTTTTGGGGCATGGCGAGTCAGAGCTCTTCAACCATTCATGGTCAAATACTTCTGTTCCAACCCCACAGGCAGTAAGTTCAACAATTACTAATGCATTTAATTTTCCAGAAGACTCTATTCAAAGTAGGTTTTTTCTGGCAAATGTTCTAAATTTGTTCACTCAACTTTTAATATTAGCATTGTTTTATAGTGCTAAAAAACTGTATGATATTTAAATTACAATATCTTATTAATTCAATAATAAAATCATCAAAATATTTGTATTTGCAGGTGCTGTATGTCTTCCAATGGTGCTGTCGACATTTAGCCATTACTCTGCCCTGCATCTTGCTGCCAACATGTATGTCCTCTACAGTTTCATGCCAGGTATATTATATATATGCATTATATATTTTCCAATATGAAATCAACAAAGTATAAAAATTTATAGAAACACTTTTTACTACATATTACTGCTAGTTGTTGCTTGTACATTATGTTAGGGTACATAACGAGTTCAGCACTACTTACTTAGTTTGTATTTATTTATTTATTTAATTAAGGTTCTCCAACTACATATTAGGCATATTATCAAAATTAATACTATTTTTAAAAGTTGCTTCCCTGATGTACCTATGTATATAATATACCAATTACATAAGAATTGAATTTGACATAAGTACATTAAAAAAATATAACCAATTAAATGGTATTAAGCTCTTATTAAAATACCCAATTCTGTATCTGTATCAGCCCATATACGTCCCACTGCAGGGCACGGGCCTACTATACAATCGAGAATACGATTGAGAGTGGTTAGGCCATATAGTCCACCACGCTGGCCTAGTGCGGGTTGGCGGACTTACATACCATAGAAATTCTTATGAATCCCTATGGTATGCAGGTTTCCTCACGAAGTTTTCCTTCACCGTTTTAGTGCGTGGTGATTGGCTATCAATACACACATGACTCCGAAAAGTCAGAGGTGTGCCCTGGGATTTGAACCCGCGATCACCGTGAACATGTTGGCAGTCGCGTCTAGTCCGTTTACCAACAGGCCTTTGTCATAGGTACAATATTGAATGATTTTCTTACAGCTGCCATTGCTTCTTTGGGCAAGGAACAATTTACCGCGATGTATTTGAGTGCTGGCGTAATAAGCAGTTTCGCCAGCTTTTTGTACAAAGTGATGTTGAACCAACCCGGACTCAGTCTGGGCGCAGTAAGTTTTACAACTTTACTTATATTTATAAAATAATTTTTTATTCATTTTTCATATTTTTTATGTTAAAAATAAAACATATAAAAACACAATAGTGTAAACTTTTAATTGAATTTCAAAATAGTATATCAATTTTTGTTGTTCCATATACTTACATTATTTTAATGTCATGGTATTCAGGATGTTTAGTTATTCAGTTTTTTTTTTTATTTGTCCATTTTATGGGCGTTTTTATTATCATGTAACATACAGTTGGGGCTGACGTGCTCTCGAGTGGAGACCACGCCTCGGCAAGCACAAAAGCACAAATATTTATTGGCTACCAAACAATTTTGCAGTAAAGACCAATATCTAATACAGTGATTCTCAACCTTTTTTTGTTGCGGCACATATTTAACGATTTCAAAATTTGGCGGCACACAAAGAGCGCCTTGAGACGTGTTCCTATTGCTATGCACGCCGCTTTATCATAATTTGGCACTAAGAAAAAACGCGTTGCAAAGCAAATAAAATAATTAACTTTTTTGTGGATTTAAATATATATTCATGTTAAAAATATTTTTTTTTAAATGATATAATTTAATA
Source organism: Hyles euphorbiae (assembly GCA_023078785.2). NCBI lineage: Eukaryota > Metazoa > Arthropoda > Insecta > Lepidoptera > Sphingidae > Hyles > Hyles euphorbiae. Next base: position 11,923,233 of record CM041043.1, read on the forward strand.
ATATTAACATTATTATATATTTGCAAAATTTGGCGGCACACTTTTGAAATTTGGCGGCACACAAAAGTGCCGCGGCACAGTGGTTGAGAATCACTGATCTAATACCATACTACAGAGACCATACAACCCGGTCAGTAACCGGTGGTAGTTTTGTAGTTCCCCGGGTTACCAATTATTATGGCGACAGAACTATTAATAAACGATTACCCTATATAATGAACAGCCTGCCACCAGACATTAGAAATGATCCCTTATACAATAGTTTTAAAAACAAATTAAGAAACCACCTTTTAACATGTTCCTACTAGTAGCCATAAGCATATTTACTTTACTTTTTAGGTATACTTACAGTTACAGTCTTATTTCTATTTTGTGTAGTTGTAATGCATATTGTGTTTTAAAGTTTTTATATGTAAGTTTAGAAGTGATGTTTTATTTTCTACTTAAATTTTGGAAGTGATATTTTGTTAGATTTTATTGTTTAAAGTTATATCCTGTTTCATTTTATTTTATAGAAGTTTCAGTGTTTGTATATTTTTGTTTAAAATTCTGACCTCATAAGGGTTATTTTGTTTGTTTAATGTCTAATGCAAATGTTATGTACATGTGTAAATGAGACTCATCAACTCCACGGTCAAACCGAAGCCCGGTTTCGAGGAAATAATATTTATTTTTGTTTCTAACTCTGTATTTTAATAAATAAATAAATAATAAAGCGTATATACGCATACGCCCTCCAACGAGGTGGAGTGACGATATCCGAAAGATGGCTGCTAGCAGTTGGAGACGATAGGCTTAAGATCAAGCCCAGTAGTGTGCCATAGGAGAGGCCTATGTCCAGCAGTGGACGTGAATAGAGTTATGATGATGATGATACAGTGGAAATGTTGACTGCTACAAGTATTTCCCCTTATACTCTCAAACTGTATATGTTTGAATCACTATATAATATTATACTTTTGAATAAGTTGAATTAATGTTTTTTTAATTATGTTTCAGTCAGGTGCTATAATGTCAGTATTGTCTTATGTCTGTGTACAATATCCTGACACCAGATTGAGCATAGTATTCTTGCCCATGTACACATTTGCTGCAGGCACTGTAAGTACTCATTTATGTGGTCTGCTTTGACTGAAATATATTTGCAAGTTCTAATTCACATACATACAATCATCTTTACCCATAAAAAATGTGTTGCTATTGACATTTTAGATAAAATCTTATGTGTTTAAATTAATGCACATTGCATTATTCTATTAAATAAACTTTTGCCTCATCAACAGTAGACTTGGTGATATCGATTATCATTTAGAACAATAATGTGATCTGTTTTCAGGCCATCAAAGTGATAATGAGTATGGATTTGGCTGGCGTTGTCTTTGGATGGAAATTTTTCGACCATGCGGCACATTTGGGTGGGGCCTTATTTGGAATGTAAGTTAATTTATATAGTTACAATATTTATATTTTCAACTATCTCCTATTCATCCCATTATTCTATTAACTATGCATTGTTTTTATTATCAAATACTTAACTGAATGTTCTTGTGACATTTATGTAAAAAACAATCAATCCTGATTGCAAAAGGAGAAGGGGCAAACATGTATGGACTCCAGCCTATCGACCAATAACGACGGAAGATATTTTCAGATGCTACAACTTTTTCTATGGCAACAAAACCGAAATCGCTGTATTTTAGAAAATTTAGCTACTTAAAGACTGCAGGAAAATCACGCGAAAGGGCGTCGCCATAGTGAGCAATAACAACAAGCGATACTTCATTAAAACGGTCTTCTGAAATACTATAACTTCTTCTATGGCGGCCAGTATCAAATCTCTGCGTGGAAAAAAAACTCGCTGCATAAGGCACTTGTCTCACCGGCAACGATTAACGAGTAACGAGTAGAGCTAGAAATAGAAACGAATTAGCGAGACGCGGGGAGCGAGTGCGTAGTTCCGATATTTGCTTAGGGGGCGTCCATAAATTACGTGAGGTGTTTTTTTTAATTTTCTGCCCCTCCCTCCCCCCCTGGTGAGATGTCGTGAGATTTTATTCAACCCCCTCCCCCATCTCCCAATCTCACGTGAGATTTTTCAAAATGTGAGTTTCTAAAGAATGTTATAGTTTTGTGATTTAATATTTTTAATTAATTTATTTATTTGCATTGACTGCAAAAACTTTAACATGGTTGAGGTTATATTGTGCAAATGAAAATGTAAACAACCGAAATATAGCGTTGCCAAATCACGGACAGGTTACTAGCAGCTGATAAAAGCAGCTGATAAAAGAGCCAAATAAATTTTCGTATTCAACAATTTTTTTTTTAATTTTCAAAATTTCAAAGATTAATGCCTCATATACTATTTATTTTTTAATTTTTATGGGTTCTTTATTTTACTTTATTGAATATTGACTACTACAGTTGTTGTAACTTAACTGGAGCGAAAGGAATTCCTTAATTGTAACATTAAATTTTATATAAAAAAAAGTATTATTTTCTTAAAAAAATATATTTAACCTACCTTTTGAAGAAATGTTAAAGTAGACCGAACTTTTCTCTCAGTGGCTTCCCTGAGAAGCTTTTCAATCTCATGTTGAATGTGATGTATTAACTCTTCTTTCTTCGGGAATTTTTGCTTCGCTGTATTCCATAATTTTATTACATCGTCCTGGCAGGATTTCTTCGTCTTATAGACGTATCGTTTGACGTATGCGTTATAAAAATCTTGATAACTCATTTTAAATTAGTAAGAGTATGCACTGAGTCGAGTAAAACATTTACAAGAATAAACAAAGCAGGTTGGAACCTGTCCGTGTGTCGCTGCCACTCAGCTCGTACGCTCTCGTTCATCGAGTCGCGCGTTCGGCTGACAGTGGCGCGAAAACAAAGGACGGGCTACACTGTACCGTGAATTCAGATTGAATTGAGCTATTTGGTATAAAACAAATATGGTGGTTTGACAGTAAGTAAATGTATAACGTCGAAGTATGAATGAAATTATTTTCTATTGAACGAATTAGTGAATGATCTTTATCGTATTACGATTACGCTTAAGATTAAATCTTATGCATGTACAATCTGGATTAAATGGACCAAAATAGTATTTTTTTGTTTTGTTTCAATCAGAAAAAAAATTGCGTGATATTTGCCGAGACCCCCCCTCTCTCCAACGTAAGATTAGATGAGATTTGACTCGACCCCCTCCCCCCCATAAACACCTCACGTAATTTATGGACGCCCCCTTAGAGTAATTACCTCTAGAGAGAGCCTAAATGTACTGTACATCGCAAAAATGAGACACACCGATACGAATTTCTTTATGTCAGAATGAGATGCAAAATAATGTTCTATTTCATGTGACGTGCCGCGTTTTGTCGTTGGGCGAAAAAAGAATTTCGCCAGACAAAGCGACGTCGTTCAAGCAATAAAGCAACCTAACATCATTGTAATAGGGTCTATTTTAAATTAAGGCCACAATATGGCGCTTATTTTCTTGTGTTGCTAGATATAGCTATTGATGTCTCATGTGCGGTTACAGCGTGAATCTCTCTAGAGGTAATTACTCTAAGGATATTTGTGTAGCTCGGCTATAAGCGAGTGTGCGAGTGAGGCGGGCGATTACTCGCATCACTCGCTCGCGGCAGTTTCAGATACGCACTGTAGAGAGATGACCACTGGTTGCTCTCTCGGCGTGAGTTCTAATCGCTTGGCGAGTATCGCCGAGCGAGTGTTATCTTTCATAGCTCTTCTCGCTCAGCGACAAACTAGTGAAGCGAGTGCTCGCCGGCAGTGTGAACAGTCAGCGATCAACTGTTTGTATATGCATCTCTTTTGTTCACACGGAAAGTATATCTATTGTACGTTTCTTGAGCGAGAAAATAGCCGATAGTCGTTTTCTCGTCGTTGGTGGGACAACTGCCCAAAGGTAAGGCCCAGTGTTGTCCCAGTGGTGTTTTTTATTTAATATGAATATCGAAAAATCATTTGAATTATCATTGTTATCTAGTTCAGATGACGATGATGATGAATTCTATGATAGGATTTGTGTAATGCGCGAGCGAGTGATGCGAGTAATCGCCCGCCTCACTCGTACACTCGCTTATAGCCGAGCTACACAAATATCGGAACTACGCACTCGCTCCCCGCGTCTCGCTAACTCGTTTCTAGTTTTAGCTCTACTCGTTACTCGTTAATCGTTGCCGGTGAGACAAGTGCCTAACGCAAGGATGAAAATATGTATATGGACTCATAGCATGTTGACCAATAATGACGAGCGATATATCATTCGAAAGCTCTCTTTATTTTCAATAACTTCTTCTTTGCCAAGAAATCCCGATTCGCTGTATGAAAAGAAGTATATCGACATAAAGATATCGCAAGGCTCATATGTATGGACTCAAGCCTATCGACCAATAACGGCAAGCCATATATCAATGGAAAGGTCTTTTCGGGTGCTACAAGTTCTTCAATGGCAACAAAATTGAAATCGCTGTATTTTAGAAAATATAGCTACTTAAAGAATGCAGTCTTTCCATTGATATATGGCTTGTCGTTATTGATCGATAGGCTGGGATGCCCCTTCTCCTTTGTTGTCTGTTTCACCAATACTATATATTTTATTTCTCTTATATTTATACTAAATATGTCAAATAATAGTATAAGTAACTTTTAAATATTTTTTTACTTTTGTACATAAAATAGCCTAATCTTATCAATATTTTTTTGTCTAGTGCTTGGTGCCACTGGGGAAACACACACATTTGGGGCAACAGGGACAAATTCTTGCAGTACTACCACAACTTAAGGAAGACTGATACAAGCAGGTAGTGACATCCTAAAAGTTGCTGTAGCAATAAAAAAATTGTTGAAATATAAAGAGTAACAATATTTACAATAAATATATTTATTGTCATTTGGTTAATTGTATTATACTTTATCCTCATTATTGAAAGTTGATTTTTAGAATGAATGTAAACATTAAAACAAATTTATTATTTAAATTAAAGGCATTGTAAAAATTTGAACAATTTTATTATATAAAAAAATAAATACACTTGAAATGCATTTTTTTTTTTTTTTTTTTTTTTTATTGCAGTGAATGGCGAGACGAGCAAGCCGTTCGCCTGATGGTAAGCGATACGACCGCTCATAAACAGTAGAAACATTCCACTGCGCTCGCCATCCTGAGACATAAGATGTTAAGTCTCAATATGTCCAGTAGTTGCTCTGGCTACAATGTCCTTCAATCTGAAACACAACAGTGCATTTAAGCAGTGTTGTTTCACGGGAGAAATAGACATTGCGGTGGTACCTACCCAGATGGCCTCGCACATATGAGAGACCTACCACCAGTAAATGAAATGCATTTTTTTAACATTCAACAATATTAAGGTTGGACCTTAGGCTTTAAGTATCTTAGCGTGGAAATCAAAATGTTCTCCGATATATGTAGAAATGTAATAATATGAGTGGTCATAGCCTTCACGTAGATTCAAAATGACTGGTACTCCAACTGAGCGACAAGCTTCAACTAGATTCTCAGGAAGTAGTTGTTTCTCAATGTAGAATTTGTCAGCAGCTCCCTGGAATAATGTTTTGAGTTACACTTACGGAATATCCTACTTCATATATCACAGTTATTAATTTATTGTATATTTTTTAAGATAGCATATTTTTAATGAATTAATAATTAAAGTTTCAATTTGCTTTTGTAAAATTAGGCATTAATTTGTTGTCCATGTTATATTTGATAATTCTAGATGACTCATAATGGAAATACATGTACCTGGTCAATGAGAAGAGTTAGTGGAGGTCCATCATATTTCTTTACTAGTTCTGTGGCATCCCATTCCACCCATTTGGCTTTATCATCTCCCAAATAACCAGTAAAAGCTTTAATACCCCAAGGACAAGCAGTGGGGTTACAAATAGGAGCAAATGCACTGACAGATTTATATTGGCCAGGGTTCCTAAGTGTTGATACTAAAGCACCATGTCCTCCCATGCTGAAAACAAATAAGCATCCTATCACAATAGAGTTAATAACTTATGTTGATAAACATAAAATGTATTGTGCATAGGCTGGTAAACTATTAAAATCTAGATTTTATTCCTAATATTAATAAATCAATCTTATGTGCATTATTTTAAGAAATCTGTGTGGGACATTAGGTTGATTCTTTATATATATAACTATTACATTTTGATTCAGAAATAGTGCAGCAAAGTGAGACTTGTACAAGAGAAACCTTGGCTACATATTATATGAGGATACCGGCATGAGCAATTCTTTGTAAACATCGTATATTGTTTACCTGTGTCCCATGATACCAATCCTGTCAGGGTCCACCACATTACTAAAAGCCTTCAATATTAATTCATACAACTCTGTGTTCAAATAACTGCCCATTTTGTAGTTATTTGACCATGGTTCTTTGGTAGCATCCAAATAGAAGCCAGCAGATACTCCAAAATCCCATGATTCATCATCCCCAGGGATTTTTACACCTCGAGGAGAGGTGTCAGGACCCACAACAATAATGCCATGTTCAGCAGCATATCTGAAAATAATAATTTATTAGACAGTTTTTAACTGTAGATTAGGTGTTTTTGTTTGTTTTAAATATGATATAAATATATTCTGTTCATATACAAATATCTAACATGTCAAAGAACACTAATTATACAGGGAGCGCAAAAAAATGGCGCACTTGCTCAGATGGGTACAAGGGCATAATATTAATATCGTAATAAAAAAATAATATTTGGAAAATACCTATCCGTTTTGAAGTTATGACCGTTTAAAGTTTTAAGTTTAATCACCACTTTTTCGCATAAAACCAGTTGGAATGGATGAAGAACAAGATTTAAACACATACGTATTTTTTCGTTTCGTCGTTAATTGAACGGTTAACGAATTATACCACGAAAACCATTTTTAACAGCATCAAAACTTCCTTAGACTTCGCTTTAACCGTTGTTTACACATGGGTAAGGTCATGAACTCTTAGCTGTATAATTTATCCTTCTCTAATTTCAAAACAGGATATTTTTGTTTCATTTCAAATAAATAAATCAGTTCAACAGGGACGTACTTAGATTTAAGCGTCAATAAATTAACAACATAATAACTTTAGGTGCAGTTGCATCGTGTATGGATTGACTATTTTGTTTGTCATTATTTTCCTTAGTGTCACAAATCCAAACTGAAAGACACCAAGAAATCACACTGGTCATCGCTTAAATCATGTAAGATTGCGAATTTAATTATAATTAGAAAAGTTTTGGTAATACCTACATAACATTTAAATTTTCTAAATAATTAATATTCATTGAAAAAATAATCTGATGACACTGATTAATAAAAAATAAGATTTTTAAAATGATGGCCCAATTCGGCCCTATTAGTCAAAGGAAGCCGCCGGTCATAGTGTACTTCGTCGGATCCAACGCGGCTCGATTATTCTTCCTTTGAGGTTGCTGCCGCCCTTTGTGAGCGCGAGCCGAAAGGCGGCAATTTCTTTGTCGGTAACTTTTAGCATTTTGCAAAAGAAGACCGACATCTTGAGGTGTGTTCACACTACACACTTGATATAACTTAATTTGATTAAGTACCTACTCCGATATAAAAGTTACGTTAAAAAAAAGATCTTATTGGACTGATAGAATGGTCCTTACTTGCTCAAGAGCTTATAATATTATTTAAATATGTCATCAACCGATCCAGTCAGTTACAAATTGCCTATTTACTTTTGCTTATTATTGTATTTAACATTACTTTAATGTGTTTTGAAAATAATGTTACTTTAAAGTGATAAAATTTCTTCTAAATTCTTATACCTAGAGAAATGTCGTCTACCATTATAGCATAGAATTTGCATATGAGACTTCTGTGAGATAAAATTAGTGAAATCAATAAACACTAAGCACTAATTTACTGCACTGGAGACCCCGTGCCCTGCAGTGGCACGTATATGAACTGATACAGTACTAATACTAATTGTTCACATGAATTATTATGAACTCAAATAGGAAAGCTTTGTATCTAATGTGAACAGGCCTTTATCTTTCAAAAATCAAAATAATAATTTATTTTTTATTAGTTGAATTCGGATTGCGTGTGCATGTATTAGTCGTGTGCATATTATTGTAAATTCGTTTTCAGTTATTTTGAGTAATTTTATTAATTTCATTATGCTTTGAACATTACCCAATTTGATAGCTTTTGATGTAACTTGTGTTATGTGAAATGTAAAAGAAAAAGTGATTTGTGCACAGGGGTAGCCACCGTGTAACCTAGTATGAGATAGCGATATTTGTGGGAGTGTGGCCAGGTTGACACGTTTTTCCTAAGGTATCGGGAAACTTTGAACGTTCTTTAAAAAAATATAATTGCTAAAATATCGATATTTTAACTTTGAGGGGAACTACAATGCACTTACATACCTGGGTCGTCAGCCATCACCCAGAACTAATAAAAACACTGTATAACATAAACATAATTTAAGTAAATATTTAGTTCTGAAAATAAAAACGATTGTAATAAAAGCTAATAACAAAACAACATCTAGTCCGCCCCGTGACCACCAAAGTTGTAAAGTAATCGAAACGTCGCGGGGAGAAGTTAAAAAAAGCAAAACTTAAACCAAATCCGCGATAAAATTCGTAAATAGTTTTATTTCAAAAATAATATCTATTGTGCATCCATATACAGTTCAAAACATATAAGGAAAAAGTTTAAAAAATAAAAGATAATTATTGAAGTTTGTTTTTTAATATGTAATTTAAATCTATTAATATAGTTTGTTTTAGGGAATATCAACCTTTGGACCGCTGGCCACCCCAAATAATGTAAATATTTGCCTCCAAAACGTCAAATTTCCTGGAGTCAAGCGGTTACGCCGATAAGGACAGGTTACAAAAGCTTGCATCTCTTTCTTACATGAATGTTATGTATAAATCTCTTTCGTTTTGTGGAAAAGGGATAGAACATGTGACTCCGTCTATTAGTTTCTCCGTCTACGGATTTGTGCTACCAAACTGTGACAGTGTTTTCGTGCGGGTTTTGGCGGATCCTGCGCTTCCATCCTTGCCTATCAAGGTCATTACGGTTTACATTACAAGGTCAGTTAACTATTTTAGTGGTCATTAATGACAACTAACCAGCCCATATGGGTCACCGACGGCCTCCGTGGCGCAGTTGGTAAGAACTGCCTGTGAAATGAGAGACCGCGGGTTCGGTTTCTGCCCCGAGACAATTTCCATGAACCATAATTATTTTTCTAATACCCGCGACACAAGATTTGTATCTTAGTGTGGGGTTAGTACCCATGTATGTGACTGTTGACACTTGACAGTATTAATTTAATATCTTTTTTATGTACCCTGAGCGTTATGTATACAATCGCACGACTTATAAGTAAATAATGAGCTCTGCTTATTTATTGTTGAGTGTCTACCGTTCAGTTGCAAGGTTCAATCACTTTAGCCGCTTAGCGTAATGTGTTAAGGGTTAGCATATGTAACGTTAGTTATTTTTTCTCGGCATCTTTCTTAATATTCGCTAGCGCCATGCAAATCCGCTTAATTAAGATGCCTTCACCATATACTATAATGTATATTGGCAGGTGCGCCGTTTTCTTGTCCACCCTGTATAATCTTCAATATTCATAACATTAATTTAAAACATCTTCTAGAACCATCATAATATTAATGGTTACATAACATACCATACTTTAATAACAATATTGATAATAATGTAAAATTTTAGATAAGATATTATAATGATATCTAATAGGTCTAATTAACCCCTTGTATATTTTTCTTGACATTGATAAAAAATGTGTGCAAATATACAATTCTTTATTCATGCCAAAGTAAACTTGTGTACAGCTAAATGCAATTTCTTATAGGCATTAAAATATATCAGAATTGTATATGTATTCGGTATCAAGCCCATGTGTTTTCCATTACTGGGCACAGGTCTGCTCTACAATTGAGAGGGGTTAGGTCTTAAATATTATAGTCTACCATACCAACCTAGTATAGGATGGTAAACTTAACATGGTATAATATGCTTCCAAATTTTTCTAACAGATGCACACATATTCCTGCAAACATTAAATTCTTGTGTTGTGAGTATCATAAAATAGCAGTTTCTGTGGGTCTCCCAATACCCAGAGTCAAGACAAATTTTTATGGGCCACAAAGGAAATTATCTGAATGCAGATCATGACCTCTAGTCACATATCCAGTTCTCTACCAACACCACTGCAGCTGCCAAAAATGTATTTAAAAAGATTAGTCCATTACTATGTAGATACCTTTGAAAGCCAGACTTTGTGATGAAATTCTGTTCAGTACATGTCAGTCCAGAAAGATAAAATATAACAGGTAGCTTCACATCTCCACCTTCAGCCTGTGGTGGCAGGTATATAGAGAAATTCATTTTGCATTTAAGCTCAGAAGACTCATGAGAGTACACTTTTTGGTGACCCCCAAAAATCTTATTTGTTGAAACTTGTTCCAAATTCTCCATTTTAGTTTCTGTAAACAAATTAATGTTTTTTTTTTACTTTGAATACCTACACAAACAAGTGAGATGATGAAATAAGTAAACAAAACCTAATGGGCCCAGCATGATGGAAATTAATTTGACATGAATAGTAGTAATATCAGCTAGAGAAACTCTCAATATGGCACTATGTAAGTCAAATAACCTAATGCTATCTGATTGTTATTAAATCATATTTACAATGAATCTTTGGTTTCAAAACCAAGAATTTAATCATCAAAGTTTGTATACCTAACTGACATAGTGTCCAGCCAATATTTCTGATACTGGAATTGTATTTTTAATTGAATGTGGATGCTCTTTACAATCACTATTAATGTAATTACCAGTGGCGTAACTACCCCATCGGGGGCCCGTGGCAAATTTTATCAAATGGGGCCCTTCGTAAATAAAAAAAAACTTATTATTTCGTTTTATGAATATTTTTTTAAGGTGGCCTATTTGTAAACGGACCCGACGCGACCGCCAACATGTTCATGGTCGTCTCGCGATAGAATCCCAGGGCACACCTCTGACGTTTCGGAATCATGCGTGTATTGCTAGTCAATCACAATGCACTGTGCCGGTCAAGGAAAACATCGTGAGGAAACCTGCATACCATAGCGATTTTTAAGAATTGCTATGGTCGCTAGCCCGCCAGGGCACAGTAGGTCAGCGTGGTAGTCTATATGGCCCGTGCCCTGCAGTGGGACTTATTTGAACTGATACAGTACTGTACAGAATAATTTTTGATGACATGGCTTCATATTTCTCATCAGGTTTCGAACACAAAATCATTTCATGAAATCTAAAAAGGGTCCTCTAATAACGATAAAAGAGTGCTTTTGGAATTCGATTTTCATTTCTTTCTACCACGAGGTAGGTATCGAAAAACTTATCTTGAGTCGTATCAAATATAATGGAGTAAATTTAGGCCCAAAACAACAATAAGCTCATTTTGTATTTTCGGGCGTAATTATTTTATCTGGCCATTAAGAAGAAAAGAAGAAGCCAAGCCAAAAGGTGCAGCATCTGTTGTTGCTTCTCCAGCGATTCTGCAATCAAGACTATATCGTCAGCGAAATGTCCTCTACGCTTGTTTAATATTTTATTTATTTATGTCATTATTTATTATCACTGTCTCATAAAGATTTTTGGGCTTACTTGATTTTCTCAATCACAAATTGTTTCGGTGGTAGCAGAAAAGGACGATTCCAAAGATCTTGTGAAAGACTATTTGAATAAAGAATATTTTGATTTGATTTGATTTCACTTCGCCTTTTAATTATTTTAAATAACACCTGTCTGTAACATATGGATTTAATAATTTCCTCTCCTATTAATATGGTTCAATTTCATTTTTGTATGTATGTACTTGGTTGTGATTTTTTTGAGTCTGAATATTCACTATCGCCGAGATTTGCTATTATAGCATTTTTAGTTTCGTCCATTCGTTCATTTCTGTGACTCTTATTACTCTTACTCGCCTTTTCATCAATAAATTGCTCGTTTCCAATGCACTGACTGTTCTTCGGTTAAAAATATTATCTTAATATTCATTAAATTGTAATTTATTGGATTTCAACTAAGATTATACTATAATGTAACAAAAACAAGACATATAAATCAAATACATATTATGGTAAAATGTTTGTCATGTTTGAAATGTAGCCAATTATTTATTATTATTAATTAATATCGTTATTAATGTCTCATTATTTTTCGCTTACACCCTGTCGGTTTGAACTCGAGGCCCTATTGAGTCGGGGCCCTGTCGGGCCTGAGACCCTGTCGGACCAGGGCCCTGTCTGCCCTGCCGGGGGCCCCTAAGGCCGGGGGCCCATGGCATTTTGCACACTCTGCCACCCTATTGTTACACCACTGGTAATTACTCTAGATAGGTATACATATATATTCATATTTATCCTTTTAAGTCTTGGGTGACATTCTAAAGAACAAAATGATGATCACATGTAAGTCCTGGTAATTACTATATAATATGACAAAATTATGCCCAAATGTCCTCCCTAAAAGTACAAAGTTGATGTGTATTTATGTAAAACGATAATGTTCTATTGATAGAACATTCGGTCATAGTACTAACTGTAAGTTCAATATGGTCAGGTCTAAAAAATAGCTGTCAGTTTGTCCTACAGGAAGCCATTTCAGTTTTTATATGAAAACATATTTCAAAATCCCAGGCCTTAGGAGGTTATATCTGCAAGTTCTTTTAATTTCCGATTTGAATTTATATTTATAACAATAATCTTTCTTAGCAATAAAGCATACAATTGGATTTAAATTCATTCAATAACTTTTTTACATAGAACGCAATATTAGAGCTCACATTTTATTTGCTTAAATTCACATATCTATAGTTATTGTGCAATTTCGGTAAAATGCCGACCAAACGTGACCTTGAACTGTGATAACCAATGTTGAACAATGCACAGGGAAGTGTGATGTAAGAAAATAGGTACAACACAATAATGACAAAGTGTATGTCCAAAAATAAAAATTTAAATAGAAAACTATAAACGAAAATTAATATTTTAGGAACTGAATCATAAATGAGAAAGCAACTATTAAAAGTTACAATACCTACACATAAATCCACAATACAACACCGGAATTTTATGCGCTCCCGTATAGAGTACACAGGCCACAAAAATTCGAAGATTACTAAGTTATAGATAAATGAGGCAGGTAATTATATACATAAAACGGTTAACACTTGAGGAATTGCGATTTGCGAATACATACGCCGAAAAGGAAAACGATTGAAATTCACGGTGACAATTGACAACTGACAAGTGAAACTAGAGATGTTAAAAAATTATCGATTTTTAATTTAATCGATTATTATTTTCTTATAATCGATTTTTTACAACCGATTTATAAATACTATTAATCGATTTTTTATAAATCGATTATATAAATTATCCGTACAAAAACGATTTTTATTAAGAGTGCTATCTGTGCGACGTATGAAAAAACTCGGAGTCAGTTTATACTGCTCAATATTAATGCGATGCTCATCATTTCATTTTTATTAAAATAAACGTTTAATGGTACTAAAAAATTGTATCAATAAATACATTTGGTTTCCTTATTCCTTACCTTGAAAGTTTAAAGGAACATTCACTTTGATTTTTAGTTTTGAATATGATATTTTTTTATTCATATCAATTTATTTGATTTTTGGCATTTCTGAGGATTATTTTTGGAATATGAAAAGCATTGAGATTTCAAAATGATAGAAAAAATCGATTTTTCGCAAAAATCGATTGTTTTAAATAATAATCGATTTTTAACAAATCGATTAATATTAAATAAAGAAAAATCGATTTTTATTTAATCGTTTTTTTTTTCATTAACCTCACATCTCTAAGTGAAACTTGTCAGATTGACAATGTGTCATGATCGGAAAACAGATCGGAATTAAAATCTTCTATTTGATGAACCTAATAATGCCACTTAATATGCTTATAATTCGATAATCTAAACAGTGCTAAATAGTGCACATTACCGAATAAATGAAATTAAATGCAATGAAATTTAAAAATAATAAAGCCAGTAGGTACTCATCATGGGCGTAGCCACGGTGGGGCAGGGTGGGGCACTTGCCCCACCCTGGCTTTGGCCTCTAAGGTACCTAACCAAACCTAAAAAAATGTATCTAAGTAAAGTACTATCTATGGATAGATATATGTCCTAAATAGACATATTCGTCTACAAATTCAAGAGACGAGCCCCTAACTTCGATGGGGGGTGGGCACAACAGGGACATTCGACATGATCTTCGTTTCGTCCAAATTCAATTTAACACCCACCTGTTGGAAGACTCGATTGAGGTCTTCGAGCATGGTGCTAAGGTCTTCCAGCGATTTTTCCAAGACTACAATATCGTCGGCAAATCGAAGGTGAGTTATATGCTCGCCATTGATGTTGATGCCGAATCCTTTCCACTGCAAGAGCTTGAAGGCATTTTCCAGCGCGGCAGTGAACAGTTTCGAAGCTGTGACATCACCTTGTTTCACGCCTCGCTGTAGTGGAATATCCTTCATGCTCTGATCTTGTACTCGGACCGACATGGTGGCGTTGTTGTATATACACATCAACACTTCAATGTACCGATAGACGATGTGGGACCGCTGTAGAGACCATAGCAAAGCCCAGGTCTCGATCGAATCAATGGTTTTCTCACCCATCTCAATCCCACACAGGTTGATGTCTGATATATCATCGCTGTAGTGTCGGATCAACTCGGCTCTCGGGTCTTCGGCCTAGGTAATAGTAGGTTTGACAACCGAGGTGTAAAGCTGTCCGTAGAACCTCTCGATCTCCTTTAATACCTCTGCCCTCGTCGATACTACGCGGCCGCTGTCCTTCTTCAGCCTAGACAACTGGCTTTGCCCAGTAGACAAATCTCTTGCAAACATTTTGGAGCCTCCATTCCGCTCAATTGTCTCTTTAATGCTCACAGTATTGTGAGCACGGACATCGTGTCGCAAGGATTTCCAGACCCGTCTATTGAAAAGCCGGTATGCTTCAGCTTTAACGGAAAATAGCAGCGCCATAGATCTACGTGCGGCCATGAGGTCAAGAGTGTGGATCGAGAGATTTTGTGGTCTATCTCTATGGCGAGGTCTAAATTACTTAAATCCCACCGTATGGAATGCTTGTACAAAACTGCTGTTTAGCACGTCGACTGCTCGGTTTTCACTTAGATAAACAAAGCGATTTGCTAGTTCAAGTTGAAAGCTCTCGGGGTTTTGGATATGGGCGCGAGTAGGTCGGAGCGTAGACTTCATCTAGCTATGCGTTTCCAATTAGACATTGATATTCAATGTGCCCGGTGATCACTGCCAGTTTTCACCCTATTGATCACAAAGACATCACGTCTATTCGTCGTTAAGATGAAATCTATCTCGTTTCTCTTAGAACTTCAGGACTTAACCAGGTACATATCCTGTAAGGCAGCTTATGGAAAAAAGAGATCATCGCAAAGAGTTCCTCTTTCTCCAGAAAGTTGGCCAGCCTCTGACCCCTGGGGTTCCGTTGCCCATGTCCAAATTGCCCCACTTTCAACTCTGCATCGCTTCTCATGCCCAACTTTTCGTTTGAAATCAAACCCATTGAAAGAAGAAACGGGACAGTTAACTTTGTATGTGTAATTTTAGATGTGAAAAATGGTTATAATATTATATGGTCAGATTTTTTATTTACAAATTGCGTGGGGGCAATTAGCAATAGCAGAAATATAGAGCATGCTAAGGCTTCAAAAATAACAAGATGGTGATGTTAATTTGAAATAGTAATAATACCCATTACTAGATAGGAGTGTAGGAACATGGTATACGGAGCGACGCGATGTAGCGACAGCCTCGCCGTCAAGAGCACTGACGGTCAGCTGGCGAAGGCGCGCATATTTTATAGTGTGCGAGCGGGCGCGCTATACCAGTGAGCGAGATGGAGACAGCACGACGTAGCGACGAACTCTCCGCAAATGCTCTCCGCAAGTGCAAAGTCGCGAGTATTTATACTGTGCGAGCAGGCACGGCTATGTGTGCGAAGGAGATGGACTGCGGCCTTTGGTATAAATATAGGGACGTTTCGATAATAAATCAGTATCAACCTGGTCTTAGCGTTTCATTGTTCTCTCCGTCAACAAACCATACCTCAAGCTACTACATCTGGTGACCCCGACGTGATGGACAAGACCGAAGCTAACATGGATACGAAGCACGAACTCGACGTGGCAGCCGTCTCCATACAGTCCAGACTACTACCATTCTGGCGAGAAATTCCTCGAGCATGGTTCGTGCAGTTTGAAGCCGTCGTCGACCCTTTGAAGACCTCAGACGATCAAAAGTTTCGCTACGTGTTGCAACAACTGCAGGCAACGGACCTCCAGCACCTGACGGATATTTTGTACGTACCAACTGCGCAATATGAAGATATTCTCCAAACTGGATATAAGAATGGCGTACTACTGGATTCCTATTGCCAAAGAAGATGCACAGAAAACAGCGATAACAACCCCGTTTGGCTTATTTGAGTTTAAATGCATGACGTTTGGCTTACGCAACGCTAGCCAAACGTTCCAGAGATTCATGCATGAGGTGCTACGAGGCATAGACCACTGCTTTTGCTTTGTCGACGACATTCTACTATATTCAGAGGACGAAGAGAGCCATAAAGATCTATTACGGCGAGTCCTAGAACGCCTCGACAAATATGGCATCACTTTAAAAATCGAGAAATGTGAATTCGGAAAAGAAACCATAAATTTTCTGGGGTACAACGTATCAGTGGATGGCATCAAACCAACGGAAGAACGCGTCAAGGCAATATCTAATTATCCGAAACCCAAGACAATCGCCGAGCTACGCCGTTTCCTGGGTATCATAAATTTTTATCGCAGCTGTTTACCACACCAGGCGGAGCTACAAGCAGAGCTTAACAAATATCTACACAATAGAAAACGCAATGATAAAACTCCTATAGTATGGACTATACAAGCGGATAAAGCTTTCGAAAAGTGCCGACAAAGCATTTTGGAAGCCACGACTCTGGTGCATCCAATCATCAGTGCGCCACTGGCCATAATGACAGACGCATCTGACTGCAGCCTCGGTGCCGTATTACAACAGAAAGAGCGCAATGAATGGAAGCCTCTCGCATATTTCTCCAAGGCGATGAGCGCGACGCAAAGACGTTACAGCGTGTACGATCGCGAGTTACTCGCCATTTACACCGCGGTGAAACACTTTCGCCGACTAATAGAAGGCTGCGAAGTAACCGTATTTACGGACCACAAACCGCTAGTCCACGCACTCAACCGACCGGCGAGCAACTCTGACACGCCAAAGAGGGAGAGACAGTTGCAATTCATCAGCCAATTTTGCACGAATATTGAATACGTGCGAGGCGAGGAAAACGCAGTGGCGGATGCTTTGTCGCGCATTGAAGAACTACAGTGCCCCTCCCCCATCGATTACGGGAGACTATCTTATGACCAACGCAGTGATCCAGAGCTAGAGCAACTCAAGAAACAAACAAATTTGAAGTTCAGTGACGTCACCGAGCCCGGAGTCGGCCGACCAATCACATGCGAGATGTCTACCGGCAAACCTCGACCATATCTGCCACCAAGATATCGTTTTGTGGCATTCAAAGCTCAACACGATTTGTGTCACCCAGGCGTAAGGGCTACTCGGAAGCAAATAGGCACAAAATTTTTCTGGCCGAAAATGAATCAAGACATCAACAACTGGGCCCGAGGATGTATCGAGTGTCAGCGTGCCAAGATTCATCGCCACACAACAACTCCATTGGGCGAATTTCCGCCCTCAGAACGCTTCGAACATATACACATCGATATTGTGGGTCCACTGCGATTATCCAATAATTGTCGCTACTGTCTCACAATAATCGACCGCTGCACGAGGTGGCCCGAAGCAATTCCATTGGTGGATATCACAGCGGAAAGCGTCACCCAAGCTCTGTATGACAACTGGATCACAAGATTTGGATGCCCATCACGAATTTCCACCGATCAAGGCCGACAATTTGAGTCTTCACTATTCAACTCACTTATGAAGAGGTTTGGTATCTCACGTATTCGCACTACAGCCTACCATCCACAATCCAATGGCCTCATCGAGAGATGGCATCGCACCATGAAAGCAGCGCTGATGGCTCGCGGCAATACCACCCAATGGACGAATGAACTTCCTACCGTGCTTTTGGGATTACGCACTGCACTCCGTTCCAACAGCGAGTTTAGCCCAGCCATGATGACATACGGAACAACACTACGCCTGCCTTCAGACTTCATCACTCCGTCAGTTGAGCCGAATTATGAAGAAAACGACTATATTCGCCGTCTCATGGATACCATGGCATCACTCAGATCCACATCGTGTTCCAGTCATACAGGACGAGAGCCTTTCGTCCATAAAGATCTCGCCAAGTGCACACACGTTTTTGTGCGAAACGATAAAATAGTTCCACCTCTGACACCTCCCTACGACGGCCCTTACGAAGTTGTTGAACGTCACGACAAGTTCTTCAAAATCAAGCTACCACTCCGCACAACCGTAATATCAATTGACAGACTCAAGCCAGCTTACGTCATCAATGGGAGCTTTGACGAGACCACGGACCCTAGTTCCAGCACGTCTAACCAGCCCTATGTCACTAGACACGGAAGAGTGGTAAAACCAGTTGTGCGCTTCGCTTGAGGGGGAGTGATGTAGGAACATGGTATACGGAGCGACGCGATGTAGCGACAGCCTCGCCGTCAAGAGCACTGACGGTCAGCTGGCGAAGGCGCGCATATTTTATAGTGTGCGAGCGGGCGCGCTATACCAGTGAGCGAGATGGAGACAGCACGACGTAGCGACGAACTCTCCGCAAATGCTCTCCGCAAGTGCAAAGTCGCGAGTATTTATACTGTGCGAGCAGGCACGGCTATGTGTGCGAAGGAGATGGACTGCGGCCTTTGGTATAAATATAGGGACGTTTCGATAATAAATCAGTATCAACCTGGTCTTAGCGTTTCATTGTTCTCTCCGTCAACAAACCATACCTCAAGCTACTACAGGAGCATCTCCGACCACACTATAAACACACTGCAACTAAAATTTTCGTATAAAACGCGACAATTTTTTTATGATTTTTTAAATATCGTCGTGTTTAGGTGATAACTGGTAAATCCACAGTTTTTGCTAAAATAATAATTGAAATCCTTAAGAACATAATATTATATTCAGATTAAATTATTAATTATTATTTTCGATGCTGGAAGTCCTTCAATTCCGTTCTCCTCGAGGGTTCAACGCCAGAGGCATGGAGCAGGAGCGTAGTGGTACTGTTCAAAAAAGTTGATAACCCTTTGCTGAAGAACTACAGGCCCAATGTAAATTGTAAAAGCGCCTTTAAAAATAAAAGGGTGGACGTTGCTTTTTTTTGTTGCTAAATTTTAAGTTGCTTTGAGTCTAAAATCTCTTAAGCTACCAGCCGGCTTCGTTTTCGGTAGCACACTTGATATGCCCTGTAGATACATGGTGCTATAGAGTGTAACCTTTTTGTATAAAAAAATAACCGGGGTGAGACAACGGGTATAGTTTGCTACTTAAATATTATTTTAGATTTCTGCCCCACCCTGAGCCCATGGCTGGCTACGCCCATGGTACTCATCCATAGATCTAACTGCTGACCCTGCAATATAATATTAGTAACTAAATAATAAATAAATAAATCAGTAACTTATAAAGATTTTTAGGTTCAAAACACTCGGATCAGAAACAAGTATGTATGGGTAGCACAGGCCGTTGTCACAGTACGGGGATCGAACACATGGCCTTTTTGATCAAAATCCAACTCTCGCCCAACTTAACATCTACACCCCGGATGTAGTCAATTTAAACCATCGATTCCACCACCACCAACTAATAAGGAGGAGTCATCCGGCCAGTTATCGTGTGACCATCCCGTGCAGGTTAAGCGGAGGGTCTGGTATTACTCGTCGGCAGATTGGGATGGTATGCGGGAATATTTCGCATCCGTCCTTTGGAGGCAACGCTGCTTTGAGGGCAAAGAACCTTCAGCGAGTGCCAACGCTATTGCTGGCGAGATTAGGCTAGGAATGGATTACTACATTCTTTCCTCTGAGATCGCCAGTAAGGGCTGTGGACGCTCCTGGCTTAATCGTGCTTGCGCCGATGCTGTCGGTGACAAACAAGCGACGTATCGCGCTTGGATCAGGGGTCGCGCCTAGAAGGATCTTAATATCGGTTCCCTCAAAGAAGCCTTACAATCGGGCCACCAAGGCCTGCAAGAAGGCTTACGTTAGAGCGGATGCCCAGCGCGTTAGCAGGATTGGGCGTGCGTTGGCCAATTACCCGACTAGCAGTCGTGCTTATTGGAGTTTGGCCAGGGCCGTTCAGTGTTACTTCTGCCGTCCAGCATTGCCTCCGCTGAGGTACCCGGAAGATTCGCTGGCTCGCAAGCCGCAAGAGAAAGCTGCCTTACTGGCAAATCTCTTTGCGGCAAATTCCCGCCTCGAAGACCGTGGTTCTCAGACGCTGTCTACACTGCCTGACTGCGGTTTCTCAATAGCGGATATTTGCATCAGGCAGTGTGATGTGCGGCGTGAGTTACGGTCTCTCGATTTGCGGAAAGCCAGTGGTCCGGATGGTATACCAGCGGTGGTTTTAAGGGCTTGTGCAGCCGAGTTGTCTCCTGCACTGACTCGCCTCTACCGAGCGTCCTACCGCACAGGTGTTGTGCCGGAATCTTGGAGGGAGGCCAATGTGCAACCGATCCCCAAAAAGGGTGATCGTTCGGACCCTACCAATTACCGCCCTATCGCTATGACCTCAGTGATTTGTAAGGTCATGGAGCGGATCATAAACGCTCCATTTTTCCGCTACCTGGAGGATCACTCGTTGATCAATGACAGACAATACGGATTCCGTCAATATCGACCAACGGGTGATCTTCTAGCGTTTGTCCTGCATCGCTGGGGTGAGGCGATTGACAGGAGTGGTGAGGCTTTTGCTGTGAGCCTCGACATAGCCAAGGCGTTTGATAGGGTCTGGCGCCGTGGTCTTCTTTCCAAGCTTCCGCCATACAGTCTGCCCGGCAACCTGTGTTCGTGGATTTCCGGCTTTCTGCATGGGCGTAGAATACGTGTAGTCGTGGACGGACACGCTTCGGCGCTCATGTCGGTAAATGCCGGAGTTCCTCAGGGCTCGGTGCTGTCGCCCACCTTGTTTATTCTGCATATCAATGACATGTTGTCGCTTGGCAACATTCACTGTTATGCAGATGACAGCACGGTTCATGGGCGATACCACTGCGGGCCTCCGGGCTGCCGAGTCGAAACTGTGAGGGGACGTGAAGATCTTGTCATTGAGCTCAACCGGACCTTGGATCTCATTTCCACATGGGGTTCCAGGAATATGGTTGAGTTCAATGCCAAGAAAACTCAGGTGTGTGCGTTCACGTGTAAAAAATCCCCGTTCTCTTCCCTCCCTATTCTTCAGTACTCCCCTGTCAGTGCGGAATGACCTGAGTATCCTTGGTGTGGATATCCGCTGTGATCTCAATCCAAGGAATCACATCGAGGGCGTAATATGTGCCACATCACGCAGGGTTGGAGTTCTGAACAGAGTGCGTCGGTTCTTCACGCCCGGTCAGCTTTATCGTAGGTATAAAGCGCAGATCCAGCCGGGTATGGAGTACTGTTCGCACCTTTGGGATGGATCCGCCCAGTACCTGCTCGATGCCTTGGATGGATTGCAGCGGCGGGCCATCCGCATTGTGATTTATGCAGACGTTACTAGCAACTTGCAGTCGCTACAACCCCGGAGGGATGTCGCCTCTCTAAGCGTGTTCTACCGCCTGTATCACGGTGAATGCTCTGAGGAATTGTTCAACTTGATCCCCTCCTCTCCAGTCGTAACCAGAACCACGCGTGCTGGCTTGCGAAGCCATAGCTTGTCGGCCCACACCATTCCGGCTCGAACCAAACGGTTCTTTCTTTTTTGTCCCGCACCGTCAGGCTGTGGAATTATTTGCCGTCTCACGTGTTCCCTCTTTCCTACAATCCTGGGTCCTTCCGCCGTAGTGTGAAGAGGCACCTTAGCAGGCCGGCATAATTGTTCCCATTGGCATGGGACTGCCGTCCGATGCCTGATACTCTGCCTGGGCGGCATATGCGCTTACCATCAAATGTAATGCCGCCAATATGCCGGCCGGCCAGTTAAAAAAAAATGCCACCCCACATATTTGCGGAGGCTCTACCCAGCCCAACTGAATCCTCCTATCTGCTTCCTTTAGACTAATTTAATCATTTCTTTCCCGGTGTTCTGTTAAGTCTTTCCCCCTGTCGTGCTTGTATAAACAGAATATAAACTCGCTTGAAAACATAACTCTTGACTCATTCACAGTCTAATTCTCGTGTTCTCTACCATTACTCAACCCTGAGTTTCTGTGGTGTCTTTCTAAATTTGAGGCACTTGCTGGCTTTAAATTTGCTTCAGCTGGATGTCGCTGTACTGTATCCGTACGCATATTTTTTCCTCCAGTTCATAAATAGTTACATGTTAGTCCAACAGCTGTAAAAAAGCGATTTCTCCTCCTCCTCTCGCGCTACCATGCGCCTTGTTCAGCCTGTTTCTGGTTTTCAAAAATTGGAAAAATTTTCATGAAAACGCTGTATTGCTCGCTGAATTGTAGAAAGAGATGCACTAACAGTTCTCTCAGTGTTTCTCTTATATTTTCAAGTATTGTTAGGGTCCTCGTACATACTTCAGAGGTTAACTACATGATGAATTCAGAAAAAATAATTTATTTATCTTGCAAATTGTTCATTATTATGAATATTGCAATTTATGTGGAATTCTCCTCTGCTTACGCCTTGTCGAACTTAAGAACGAGGGCCTGTCGAACCAAGACCCTATCAGGTTGAGGCCCTGTCAGGCCAGAGTCCTACCGGACCGGGGGCCCCTTAGGCCGGAGGCCCGTGGCATTTTGCGCACTTTGCCACCCTATTGTTACGTCACTGCTAGGCTAAGAACATATGGAATTCTACTCAATTTTGAGGAGTTCTCTTATCTACGTCCGAAGATATTCATGAAATTCATTGACCTAATAACAAGCACCAGCTTTTAACCAAAGAAAGAATAGGTACCTAATCAAAATCGGTTTACCCAGTAGATATAGAGTTATGAGGTAGTAAACTTTAAAAAACCATACAGTTGAGTTGAGAACCTCCTCCTTTTTTGAAGTTGGTTAATTAGTAGGTACTTATTAAGTATAACGCCGCCTTTTCTGATTCAAGGCGGTCACTAACAGGTTTGTAAATTAAACCCACGCTGTTAAATAATTGTTCGCTAGAAACACTGGTTGGTGGAGTAGGTAGATAAAAATCTTCGTGCTATCGGCGATAATATTATCTTAATTTCGTCTCGATGGAAACCACTTAAGAATATTTTCATACAAATGGACTCTTTGTTTTTAGTGCGGTAAGGAAGGAATTTTCTTTTTGAGTACAGCTTCAGTGCTATCATTTTCTGGTATTTCTCGAGTCTCATTTTCACTAGATGAATCTAACATCATAGCAACAGCAAACGCGTCGGATCATGACACTATTTCTTTCGCTCCCTTTAGTCATGTCACATGCGAACGGCACGCGCCATTCTCCGGCACCGCCAAATTTTTGTCATGTCTCATCTTACATCCGCATCACCATAAATATCCGCATCGATTATTGCGGATGCGGATACAGATGCCCAAATGTATGCGGAAACTCCGCATTTGCGGATGCGGATGCGAATATTCGCAACACCCCTGTTTACGTGTAAATTTTGACATAACTACAAATACAACCTGTTGATTATCGCTGCCAGACTATTCAGGAATTCGTGGACCCTGCGAATTCCACTCTTTGACAACGTGAAGTCCACTGGTTGACCACGCGTGGTCCACTTGTGGAACTCCTGCTGACGAGTAGACTACTGAGGAGGCGGTACGGGTACGGATTCGGTTGGGTTTAATAATCTGCGAGTTGCGACCCATAGAGGTTGATATTTGGCGCTTAAAAGCTTGGTTTAATTTGAAATGGTGCATACTTATCAAGAACTGATTAAAAAATTTGAATAAAAAGAATATACTTACATCCCATCTGAGAATCTCCTCCTTTTTTTGAAGTCGGTTAAAAAGTATATAAAGTAGTATATATTTAAAATAAATTAACGTGGTTAATTTGCGCGTAGATATTATAGACCAGGGTAGAAGCCCTTAAAAATAATAAAAAGTAAAAAAAAATTATAGTAGGATGAAACCCATTAGAAAAGGAGGGGAATATTATAAAAATGAAAGGAAAAATAATTTACGGGCGATCTGAAATCGGGAAGGGGATGAGGGTGAGTTTTTAAGGGTAAAAAACCGGCAAAACTAAAAGTCCTATCGAAAAAAGTTAAATGGCAAAGTTGTAGGTAATAAAAAGATCTAAAACTTTTGTATCGACACTTTTTTCAAAAAACCTCAAAATTTATGTGAAAAATTCAAAAAACCAAGATTTTGGTTTTTTATTTTTATGTTTTACAAAAAAAAAGAACTTTCTTGAACGAAATTTTGTGAAAACTTACCTTTTATTGTCCCAAATACGCTGTAATTTATTTGATCAAAAATATTTATTTTTTCGCCTTATTTTGAATTAATATCGAAAAAGCACCCTAATTTTCAATCGAAAATTCATCTGTCAAAATATCAGCTTTTTTCAAAAAGTTGATATTATTTCTGTTCGTTGAAATCTCTACTTTCCGATGGTGAAAAAAAATATATATGTTACTATAGTAAATCTTCTCAGAAAATGCAAAGCAAAGCTGCTTTTTTATTTCATACACTTGCTTCATGCATTTACAACAATTACTTATCCTCAAGCACTTTAGCTTTTTAATGAAAGGTTTCATAACTTGAGTTCTACATCTCTAATATTGCACCTATATCAATTCCTATATCACAATTTATTAAATCTAGATGGAACTGTTGTAAACAATAGGCATATCTACCGTAGCATCATAGATCCAAAATTCTGTATGATTTCAACTGAAACTGTGATGGTTTTACCTATGCAAACATGTGTAATTAAGTAATTCAAAAATCCTGTCTTCATCATTCATTATTAAGATAAACACATTTATTCCACAAATATTGGTAAATTTCCATTCTTAAAAATGTGCTGAGGAAAATATGAAAATACCCAGTGTCTTTTAACTGTTTTATTTACATTTCTAAAAAATATACATAGCTAGCTATTATTTAAAAATATTGCTTTTCCATTAGTGTTAAAAAAATATTATAAAACAAGATTCATTGTTACATTTCAGCCTATGTTTGTGCCTGTATTCAAACAAATTATAATCTAATTATCTAATAATCTTTTCTTGTTTGTTTTCCATGCCAAGTATGTATTCCAGAATAAAGCAACAGATTGTACAACCAGAACTTGATAATGAAGTGGTACAAAGTAAAAGTTCACAAGTTGCACCCATGGCCATATATAATAGTTTGTTTTCAGCACATCTACATAATTAGCATGTACATCCCTCTTCACATTATCCCAAGTTTTACCCTGCATAGTTCCAACACATATAAGAATCAGAAAAAGAAATGACGGGGCAAATACAATTTGGTCCACCAATACTTTTTTAACAGCAACAGTTTTGCCTTGAGATCCTATATGACGATTTAAAACTCCATACCACATACGCAATGCAGGACCCTGTAAATTATAAATCATAATTAAATAATTATAATCTTTAAAATAAAAAAATTGCGATTATAAACTTACACCAACAAAGAAGCCAATTGAAGCAAATTTTAATGACCTCTTGTAGTCAAAGTGTTTTATGGACTTATCTTCAAA
Organism: Hyles euphorbiae; assembly: GCA_023078785.2. Lineage (NCBI taxonomy): Eukaryota > Metazoa > Arthropoda > Insecta > Lepidoptera > Sphingidae > Hyles > Hyles euphorbiae. Next base: position 11,949,233 of record CM041043.1, read on the forward strand.
AATAGTTTGCGATATAACATCTCCAGCACCCATTAACAGGCCTGCTTGAATTGCCTGCATGAAGTAGGGTCTACGGGTTAATGATTCTTGATATAATTTGAAAAGCCCACGCACCTTCATTTTCACTAAATGCATTATATCTCCATTCAAACACTTGCTTTATTCTATGATTATAAAAAGTTGTTCAAAGCGGTCATACACTGTGGCTAATATAATATGTGAAAATAGGCTTAATAAATAATAAGTTTTATGTTACATAAATAATATAATACACGAATAAGCGTTGTACTTTCCGTGAGGTAACGACATAAACAGTCAAACAAAATTAACCTAGTACGCGGACTATGATTTATGAGTACACATAGGTTAAAAGAAAACGTAGAGTTGAAGACTTTCAAATATCCAGCGTGAATTCATAACGTATAAAGTAAGAAATTAGAATAAATAATAATATGGCAAAATATTTTAATGAAGACTTATGTTCAGTTCATTTCAGTTTTTGTTTTTAATGAAGACTTATGTTCACACTCACAGACCCATATGTTGTAAAAGTATTATTCTACTCTTTGGTTGTAAACCACAGACCACAGACGACTAAAAATACAGACGGCCAACTCCATACAAATTTTTTAACACGTTATGAAAACTCACACAACGAAACCAAACATTCTTTTCTACATATATAATTCATTCAATCTTCATCGGATCTTTCTTTCTTTTCATTGATAATTTTGTCACTGACCAATAGTATTTAAGAATTTTGTTCATCGTATTTGAGCCATCTCTTTCGCAAGTTATACGTATATATATTTAGATGCGTTTCGCACCAGAGCTGGAAATCGGTACTTTACCGAAATTACCGATTTTGAAATATTTAGGGATGTACGTTAAATTTTCAGCAATCCGATTTTTACTACCGAAAATTTACCGGTTTTTTATTTGGGTTTCATGCTTATATATTTAAATATCTGGATTTAAAATGAAAATAACAAATAAAACCAAGTTATAATTCGAAACCTTTACTCAACAATATATTCTTTGATTTATTTGATTTTATTTTAACATTTTTATCTTAATGAATATTATACCTACAATAGTTTTTTATACATCTTCAGATTCATTTAAGCATTTCCAATTTGTAAATATCAATTTTCTTTATTTTAGGACCAATAAAACAATGCCAAATCTAAGAACATGACTACAGAATTGAAATATACATTGACAAATAAAAATTTAAATGCAAACACTAATTATTGCAAATTATATTTTACAATACCATGAAACAGCACAAGATTGCTTTGTTTGTAAATTTTATCCAAGACAAAATTAATATAAAGTAAACAACAAAGAAAACGATTTGGCTTACTTTTGGAGAAATTGAAAAGCAAAAACAAGACATACATAATTAAAATAAGCTTTCAATTAACAAATAATAATTAGTCAAATCATGGAACACATTAAATGCATGACAGCTAAATACTAAAACTTTTTTTATTCATTATTATAATAATTATATTAAAGGAATAGGCAAAAAATATGTTTGGAGTATAGTCATTTTAAAGAATGTTAATGCTATTACTATTATAGTATGCACAATGTAGGTCTGTCATATATACTTTAATAAACTACTGCATTGCACTGGATTTGAAAATATAACAAAAATCTTTAGCAAATGCATTTTTATGAGAATTTTAATTATTATATCAAGAAGTATAAATATTATAAACAGATTATTAATGGACATACATAATTACTTCTGTTGTGATTTAATCTTCACCAATATTAACATATAAACCTACAGTGTAATGATCCTGCAGACACAGTAGAGACTTTCTTTGTACTTCCAACGATGAACCCATTTGCCTGCGAATTGCTTGGAAATTTGACCCGAGTCTAGCCTAGAAATTATAAAACAATTAATAAAGAAATAAATACTATAAGGGCTGAATCTGTTGAAGTTGACTGCTTCCTGGCTTTAAATACATGTAATCATAAAACTTTGAATAATTATCAATTAATATGTTATGAACTCGGAAATATCTATACTGACAATAGCTTTAATCTTGCACTGTACTGTACTGGGTCGACTCATATACTTTCCACTGCAGAACATGAGCCTCCTCTACAGTCGAGAGTACGAATGAGAGGAGTAAGGCTACTTAATCCATCACTCTAGACACTAACAAAAAGTTAACCTTATCACATGTTCAGAGATCTAATAAATCTGTATTTTAATAGGTATTTATTTCAACTTATTGTTATTTCTTATATTCCTGTAGCAGATTAAACTAGAAATAGGGTCACAGCGGAATAACAAATTATTATATTTACCTTCAATAAGTCAGATGAGGTTAGATTTATGTTATTCAATAATATGGTATTTCTTGCTCCGCCAACATAGCTGTTCACTTATTAAAGTGTTTGTATATTTTGTTTATGAAGGCTGCACAGATATTTCTATGTTTTTTTCGTTTGTGCACTCGGGAATAAAACACATAACTAAAATTAATAATTATCACGTAAATCACAAGTTTTTAGATACGATTTACACAAACAAAACTATATCACGTTTGTACTGTTAAATATTTACGTTACTGATTACAAAACAGATGAAATAACATGCAATTAAAATAAAATAAGCAAATCCAAACTAAACAACAATCGACTTGTTGAAAAATATGGCGGCAATATGGCGGCCACGGCGCACGCTGGCACACGCACACATTCATAAAAGTGAAAGAGATGGGGCGAAAACGACATATGAGAAAGCGAGATAGAAAATTGGGTTACTTTTTATGCCCGAGTTAAACCGGCCTGCCACAGACGACTAAAAATACAGACGGCCAACTCCATACAAATTTTTTGACACGTTATGAAAACTCACACATTGAAACCAAACATGCTTTTCTACATATATAATTCATTCACATCGGATCTTTCTTTCTTTTCATTAATAATTTTGTCACTGACCAATAGTATTTAAGAATTTTGTTCATCGTATTTGCGCCATCTCTTTCGCACGTATAAACGTATATCGTAGACGGAGAAACTACGTATATATTTAGATGCGTTTCCCACCAGAGCTGGAAATCGGTACTTTACCGAAATTACCGATTTTGAAATATTTAGGGATGTAAGTTATACTTTTAGTAATCCGATTTTTACTACCGGAAATTTACCGGTTTTATTTTTGGGTTTCATGCTTATATGGATTTAAATTAAAAATATTGAAAATAACAAATAAAACCAAGTTATAATTCTAAACCTTTACTCAACAATATATTCTTTGATTTGTTTGATGTTATATTTTTATATTACAACACTTTTAACATTTTTATCCTAAGAAATATTATACAATACTTTTTTATTCATCTTCAGATTAATTTAGAATATAGTCATTTTAAAGAATGTTAATGCTATTACTATTATAGTATGCACAATATAGGTCTATAATATACTCTTATAAACTACTGCATTGCACTGAATTTGAAAATATACCCAAAATCTTTAGCAAATGCATTTTTATGAGAATCTTAATTATATCAAGAAATATAAATATTATAAACAGATTATTAATGAACATAATTACTTCTGTTGTGATTTAACCTTCCCCAATATTAACATATAAGTCTACAATGTAGTGATCCTGCAGACGCAGTAGAGACTTTCTTTGTACTTCCAACGATGAACCCATTTGCCTGCGAATTGCCTGGACTGGAGATTTCACCCGAGTCGAGCCTAGAAATTATAAAACAATTAATAAAAAAATAAATATTATAAGGGCACAATCTGTTGAAGTTGACTGCTTTCCTGACTTTACATAAATATATCAAAAGAATTGGATAATTATAAATTAATATGTTATGAACTTGGAAATACCTATACCAACAAATAACTTTAATCTTGAACTGTACTGTGCTGGGTCGACTCATACTTTCCACTGCAGAGCACAAGCCTCTTCTACAGTCGAGAGTACGAATGAGAGGAGGCTTCATAATCCATCAACTCTAGACACTAACAAAAAGTTAACCTTATCACATGTTCAAAGATCTAATAAATCTGTATTTAATGGGCATTTATTTCAACTTATTGTTATTTCTTACATTCGTGTAGCAGATTAAACTAGAAATAGTGTCACAGTGGAATAACATAGTATTATATTTACCTTCATTATGTCAGTTGAGGTTATATTTATGTTTTTCAATAATTTGGTATTTCTTGCTCCGCCAACATAGCTGTTCACTTATTAAAGTGTTTGTATATTTTGTTTGTGAAGGCTGCACAGATATTTCTATGTATTTTTCGTTTGTGCACTCGGGAACAAAACACATAACTAAAATTAATAATTATCACGTAAATCACAAGTTTTTAGATACGATTTACACAAATAAGGCTCAGTTGCACCAAGTAACTTTGCCAATACCTTTGCCTATGAAAATGTCATCGCCATACATTTGAGATTTATTTGACCTTGCAAATGTATGGAATTGACAGTTTCAAGGGCAAAGGTATTGGCAAAGTTAGTTTGTGCCATTGAGCCTAAAACTTTATCACGTTTGTACTGCTAAATATTTACGTTACTGATTACAAAACAGATGAAATAACATGCAATTAAAAATAAAATAAGCAAATCCAAACTAAACAGCAATCGACTGTTGAAAAATATGGCGGCAATATGGCGGCGACGGCGCACGCTGACACACGCACACATTCATAAAAGTGGCGGAGCGTGAAAGAGATGGGGCGAAAACGGCATATGAGAAAGCGAGATAGAAAATTGCGTCACTTTTAAGCCTGAGTTATACCGGCCTGTTGTAAACAAATGTCATGATGTCAATGTCACCACAGAACACAGATTATATATTCAATGATTAAAGACTCAGAATAATGAATAAAGCCCGCTGCACACGACGCTTGTTTTGCTGCTGGATTGCTTGCAGGGTTCGCCGATGGCTGCTCTGCTGGCAGCGCTGCGAGAAAGTGACGTCACTGCTGTCTCTCAAGCGTGGTCGCGTGCTGGATTTCAGTGATCGAACGCGTGCTATAACGTAGTGATTTATATTCTCTTTGGCGTGCTATTTTTCGTGATAGATTGCTTGCGTGTTTGCGGTTTTTTATAATTATTTTTTGTTTTTTCGGATAATTAGTGAAATTAGAAAGATCTTCAGGGCTTAAATAAAAATATATTAAAACTGAAGTACGAAATTAAAAATTCAAAAAATATTGTAGCAAATAAAGTTGAAATGTTATAGATACATACCCGAGCTCACTAAATACTATGTTTAGTAGAACATTCTGTGCTATATCACGCCGTAACAGCCACTCACAACTCTACAATCGACGCTTTCGTTGTTCAAGCTCTCGTTTCTGTTTAAAAGCAATAACTGCAGCTGCCAAAACAATAGTTTTTCTACGTCTAATTATCTCAACAGCATTAGTTTTTGTACTCGAGCGTTCATGGTACTGCAGAAGTTATGAATACTCGTGTCTTTGATAGTAACGTCGCTTCGCATGCACGCCTAGCGGCGTGTAGTGGCAAGCATCGTGTGAAGCCATCATATCGAGGGAGCCATCATTGCACCCAGCGCCGCGCCACAGCTATCTTTGAACCCAGCAGCAAATTATAGCAAGCAATCCAGCAGCAAAACAAGCGTCGTGTGCAGCGGGCTTTACATAGAATGAGCGTGAAACATACTCATATACTTTATACATATTTATATTTATTTACAGAAAATATAACATCTTAACAGCCGAGGCTAATACAACGCTATATCAAATAAAAGAAAATAACTCTAAGACTTAACATATGAAATTAAAAAATGGTTGCCTGTAAAGTCGGTTTTACGGGCGAAGATTTTACGTGACAACGTCTTTTTCTCGGTAGAATATTTATTGATATGAATATAATTAAATTGCACAATAGGAACAAGGAATTGAATGAAAATAAGAATTGCACAAATTTTAACTATAGAAATATATTTTGTTTACTAAAACACTATCAACATTTATCAATAGTATGACATAACCTATAAACTCAGTTTCTCAACTTTTGTGTCAATCTAACAATTAATCAATCAATCATAGTTTACGATAATGAAATATCAGTGTACAATTATTTACCTTTATTGTTGTAGTTGTTGTAAATGATAAATGACGAATCTAAGCACTCCATATTTTCACTACAGACACAGCTGACGATACTTTAACCACACGTGTGAACTTGTATTGTGACGCTTTCTTGTTTTTCCAACGCCAAGAACGTTCGAGAAAGACAAAGACAGAGACACAAGCATGCGCCGATTCAATGCGCCTAATTCTCTAGTGCTGCGCGCGCGGCAGACCGATCATAGTTGAGTGGGAGAGAGACGCAAGGCATTCGGCGGGCCTCTCTCTCGTTCGGTGACTCATCGTAACGTTACCGGGCGTTACACTTTTTCATAAGTGACTCCCAGCCGCAACCTAATTTAAGACGTTGTCACGTCAAAAATAAATATAATAATAAATTAAAAATAAATACTTACCCTGTTTTTTCCAATGGGCCAAAATCATGGGAGAGAATGAGACAAATAATATATGCTAAGGACGGCTCATGTTCACTGATGAAACTTCAAGTTGCTAGGTTGGGTATAATAATCAAGAAGCTTATACCCACAGCTTATACCCAAATGGCATGGGCGTAGCCACGGTGGGGCAGAGTGGGGCGCTTGCACCACCCTGGCTCTGACCTGTCAGGTACCTAATCAACTCTAAAAAAATAAATTATCTAGGTAAAGTACTAGGCAGGTGAGCAATAACAAGGTATTAAGGATCATTCGAATTATAAACACAGATACAGGGTGTTGTAGACGAATACCGTGGGTACAGTTTGCTAATTACATATGATTTAAGGCTGCTGCCCCACCCTGATCCCACGGCTGGCTACGATCATGCCAAATGGATATTGCATTCCGTACTATATAAATAAATAACACCCAACAGTCACATACATAGTCCTGACCCCACATTAAGATCGAGTCTTGTGTCGTGGGTATCAGGAACTACGACAGACTTTTCGGTCTCACAAACACCCAGACCCGAAAGAAATATTTGTGGGCCACACAAACATTTCTCTCGGTGCGGGGATCGAACCCGCGGCCTCTCGTTTCACAGGCGGCGTCTAACCGCCTGCGCCACGGAGGCTGTCATTATAAAAGTGAAGCACAAAAATTTGACCTTGAATGCAGTCGCTGTTGCCTGCTATCCTTTTCTTCCTTCTTCCTTTCGAGTGACAATGAATGAACAAAAAGTCATTTTCTAGCAGGCAACAGCGACGCCATTCAAGGTCAAATTTTTGTGCTTCACTTTTATATACGGAATGCAATCTATATTTGGATATAAGCTTCTTGGGTATGATTACGCGACCGAATTAAAAAGTGCAGTTATGTCAAATGTTACAAACGGCCAAAGCGCCGACACAATTTAGTTACGACATATTCAATAGTGATGTGCTGCACATTTTATCGATAATATAAAGAAGGTATATTTTAGTTTACTAGCCATGTAACATAAATTGGCTTGTACTTTAAAATACCTACCCAGTTGTGTAGTGGTAAAAAACGCTCGGCCACGGCGCGAGGGCTGTGGTCTAGGATGCCATATGATATAAACTTAGTGTTTCATATTACAGTGTATCGAGAATTCGTATTTTTTTGCCAAGTTTACAGGTTTCGTCAGAAAACCCCACAAACATGTGAAATGGATAGAGAATTCGCCGAAATACGTTATTGAATATTAAAATTTGTGTTAATAAAGAAGTTCCGACTTTACTCTTCATAATTTTCGATGTCATCATGTTCATGGCAAAAATGTACTCTTTAGAGCCTTTGCATACTAGCAGAGTAACGCAATCACAGATAAAATGTTTATTTTTACATTTACATGCGGAAGTTTAAACTGCTAATTCAAAATGGGTTTTCACGGGAGTTAGCTTATATTTTTGCTAGTTTTTTTTTATCTTTGTGACAACTGTGACAAAATGTGCAGCACATCACTATTGAATATGTCGTAACTAAATTGCGTCGGCGCTTTGGCCGTTTGTTACATTTGACATAACTGCACTTTTTAATTCGATTGAGTAATCATACCCAACATAGCAGTTTGACGTTTCATGAGTGAACATGAGCCGTCCTTAGCACATACTATTTGTCTCATTCTCTCCCATGATTTGGCCCATTGGAAAAAACAGGATAAGTATACGAATGCGTTTCAGACTCCTTTTATGCTTAGTTCTTGTATTACCTTTAATGTGCACACAACAAAAGAATCCATTGTTCAGATCGCTATATGACGCGTTGCTCTAGTATTTATGGCCGCTTCTTTACTCTATGCGTAAGACGAAAACCTTTAATGTGTTTTCAGCTTAAGTTTATTACATAGTAATTCTTGGTATTTGGTACCTACATAATAACAACATGGAATAGACCAATATTTGAGCTAATATTAATTGATGATTTTTTCATTTGTATGTGCATTTGCCTGAAAGGATCGGTCATTGGACTACGGTCAAAAGCTTTGGGTCAAAGACTATACCAAGTCATTGCAAGTGATTGTAAGGATTTAGTCAGTTAAGCCCGCTGCCCACAACGCTTGTTTTGCTGCTGGATTGCTTGCGGGGTTCGCTAATTGCTGCTCTGCTGGCAGCGCTGCGAGAAAGTGACGTCACTGCTATCTCTGAAGCGTGGTCGCGTGCTGGATTTCGTAGATCGAACGCGTGATATTTTTCGTGATAGATTGCTTGCGTGTTTGGTTTTTTTTAATGTTTTTTTTGTTTTTTTGGTAGTGAGACCGGTAGGATCTTCAGGTCTTAAACAAAAATTATATAAATATTGAAAATTGAAGTATGAAATTAAAAATCCAAAAAATGTAGTAACAAAGTTGAAATGTTGTAGATATATATCCGAACTCACTAAATACCATGTTTAGTAGAAAGTTCTGTGGTGTATCACGCCATAACAGCCACTCGCACCTCCACAATCGACGTTTTCGTTGTTCAAGCTCTCGTTTTCGTTTAAAAGCAATAACTGCAGCTGCCACAATAATAGTTTTTCTACGTCGAATTATCTCAGCTGCAATAGTTTTTGTACTCGAGCGTTCATGGTAGTGCAGAAGTTATGAATACTCGTGTCTTTAATGGCGACGTCGCTTCGCATGCACGCCTAGTGTCGTTTGGTAGCAAGCACCGTGTGAAGCCAACATATCGAGGGAGCCATCATTGCACCCAGCGCCACAGCCAACTTTGAACCCAGCAGCAAATTATAGCAAGCTATCCAGCTGCAAAACAAACTTCGTGGGCAGCAGGCTTTACTTCTTGGATAATATTTGGTTGAATTTGAAGATACAGATAATGTCATCCAAACATTAAAATCTATGTTTAACGGACAAAAATAAGTTTTATACTTTTAACATAATCCTTCTAGATGCACTATACAATTTCACAAAAGTTAGAGCAAGATAGCAATATTAGTTGAAACGTCTAAGCGTAATGTTGTAAATATGAACAATGTACATGTTCGCAATGTTAATTTTCCCCATTCATTCCATCCGTTCATGAATTATCTTAATTTCTACATTGGACTTTGGGGATAATCGTACCTTTCACGGAATAGTTTCAGTGCTAGTGATTTCAACTATATAACTCCAAGATGGATAAAAGGAAATTATCTACAGCAGGCGACAGTTTATACGAAATACTGCAAGTGCCCAAAACTGCAACGGCGGACGATGTCAAGAAAAGCTATAGAAAATTAGCACTAAAATATCACCCAGACAAAAACCTGAACAACCCAGAAGCGGCCGAGAAGTTTAAAGAAGTAAACCGTGCTCACACAATACTAAGTGATGCGACGAAACGCAACATCTATGATAATTACGGGTCTCTTGGATTATACATCGCAGAACAGTTTGGCGAAGAAAACGTCAACGCCTATTTCGTAGTAACGAGCACTTGGTGTAAAGCTTTGTTTATAGTATGCGGCATTCTCACAGGATGCTATTTCTGCTGTTGCCTGTGTTGTTGCTTCAATTGCTGCTGTGGCAAGTGCAAGCCCCGTCCCCCGGAAGAGTCCGGTGACTACCATACTTTGGAGCGTGACGATTCCGACGGTGTGCAGCCGGTGACGGCCCAACCCGGTGGCGAGGGCCGGCCTAAAGGTGAACAGGCACCCCCAATCGCGATGCCTGCGCCGCCTCCCTCGGGACCCTCCGAAAATACGGGCTTGAACACAGGTGGGGTCAATTACGGAATTTCTCATTAACATAATAAGTGTCATTGTTCTATATTCTTAATGTTAACCCCATGTTTATGTGTAGTTGAAAAGAAATATTATGTTCACATAAACTTTTCATATTACAAGTCACTGATTTCAATTAGTCACATTTTTTATGATAATAATTGAACATTATTAAAGCTGCTCATTAAAAATATGAACATTTTGTCAATGACAGTTGTATAATAATTAAAGAATTCACAGTTAATTGACAAGACATGTGTATCCTTACCATTTACTGTTATGTAAAACATCTACAGCAATCAGAATTAATATTGTTTAATTTCATTATCAGTGATTGGGTTTGAAATTATATGCTCTCAATTATAATTTAGTAGTCATTACAAGAGTTGTTACTCTAAATTAGTTTGATAGAAAAAAATCTAAAGTAAATGATCATCAACATATTTTTTGTACATTATTTCATAGTTGTTCAGTGAAAGTCATATGTTTCATTTATTTATAATTATTATGAACAACACATAATGGGACTATATGTTATATAACATTTACAATCTATATCCATGCATAATAGTTATGGAATCATCCAAATGTAATTATGCCTCCATTTTGTGTAACAGTTTACTTAATGATACATTTGTTGCAGCTTAAATTCTCATTACTGGCTGGTATGTTCTTATTATTACTCATTCTTTGACTAAGTGGACTAAACACAATATTGAGCATCACATATGATATCTTCATGTCACAATCCTTTGACCACCAATTTATTAAATTGTATCTCTTATTGTAGTATATATATATATATATATATATATATATATATATATATATATATATATATATATATATTTAAATCACTTGTGCTAAAATAAAAAAAAATGATTATTTATTTTATTAATGGTATGAACCTGAACCCCCACATGAATGGACCCCAAAATATTAGATCCTGTAAATTATATTTTTATTTTGTGTGTTTTCATTAAATGTCTGTTATTATATTATTTTATATATATGTATATATTAGGCACAGTTGCTCAATATACACCACTGTAAAAATATATTTGTCACTACCACACAGTTTTTGCTTTTAACTTGCTGTCCTTAAAGTTTGGTATTAAATGATGACTTAAGTAGTTTCTACAAAGTAGATTGTCATTTCCAATAGATACCCTTAATAATAATGTCATTGTGCCAATGGTTTCCTTTATATTATTTAATTTGGTCAAATAATGCAATATTTATAATTCCTTAGATATTGTTCAAAATATTACATTTTTGCATATAACCTATGTGAAAGTAATTTCACTTATAAATTATGTGCCATTGTGGCTAAAGACCACACTCAGGGCAGAATTTAATATTTAAGTGATATATCTAATGTCAGAAGATATAACTCTTTTGATTCTTTAAAGTACTGAATTAATATTGTACTTCAGAATTGAACTGCATTATTTGAACATTCCAAATAAAATGTTTCAATAGTTTTTTATTAATATTTTTATGACAAACATAATTATTATGTATTTTTATTTGGTGTAATCACAGTGCAGTACATAAATAATAATCTGGCAGCCGGGTCTTATTACTTAAAAATATATGAACAATAATATAGTTTTGTATCATGACAATGGTTTGCCTGTTTTATATAAATAACTTCTTCCTAGTGTGGTTACCTCATGTCAATTGAATAACAGTCAGAATTAAATCCATTTAGTAATAATGTTTTATATTCTTATGAAATAGTTTCTATTTAGTTTATAATATGAACTATAATAAAATAAAAATCAAACAAAACAAACTGCTATCTCAGAGTTGAGAACACTTAGCTTTATGGAAAATAGTTTAAAAATATTAAACATCAATAGGATATGAATTATTTGTTTCAAAATTTGCTCCATTGCTTTTAACACCTGCAATGACAGTAATTTTAACAGTATTTAATTATTAGATAGTGCTTAAGTTGGTTATAGATAGCTGTGACCTTTTCATATCTTGTTATTAATTGTAAGCATATTTTTTTACTGTATGAAGCTACACATCACTTTGCTAATATTATGGGGATCTGAAATATAATTGTTTGTCCTCATAACATAAATTTGTTAGCGTAATGTTTAAACATTGACCAATGAAACTTATGAGGTAATATATAAGATTGTAGGAATTGTCAAAATACAATCTGTTCCATTAGAATGCTAGGTGAGAAAGCATTTTCTTACTTTTCTTTTTCAATTAGCTGCACATTGTTTGAGTGTCTTATTACATTGTACATTTTTTAAATGTAGTTTGATTAAATTGAGTAATTAATACATAGTAAGGATATTCATGTAAATGTTCTCTAGCATTCTTTGTAAAATTTGTTATGAATTCATAAGATTAAATATATGAGTAATAGGATTAGTAGTATCCTAAAAATAGTATGGTTAAAACATTGATGTTAGGAATAGTGCTTCTAATTTTATATAAATAAGAAGATGCTACTCCTACAAACCATATTAAAGAATGTTGTTATACTATAATATTCAATAATCATTATTACTACAAAAACTTTATGTGGTTATTATTTTGTGTACATAAAATTGTATAATTAAAAATAAGTAATTTCAACTTAAACACCAGTGCTTACTGTGAAATAAAAATTATGTGCTACACAATTAATCCTACTTATATACATTACTTCATCTATACAATTCCAATGAGAGTAATAATGTTACTTGTAGTATTTAGAATCAATAGTAATGTATTGGAATGTAATGTTAATTGATTCAGCTTGTAAATTATTAAAGTCCCACCAGCCCATGTCGCACCATGGACTTGTGTATTAACTGTTACATCTATTGTGTGTTACGATGTTACGCTACTAGTCAACGAGTATTTATAACGAGAATGTCAACTGATGACGTTGAAATGTAATTACACTTGATATCTTTCAATTTAATAAATCTGCATAAGAAAACATTCATCTCTTATTGAATCATATCTACATCACTATTTTATTTCTCCATCATATAGTGAAGTTTTGGTTCTCTTTTATTACATATTCATCATCACTTTTAAATTCCACATTTCTATTTATATATTTTTTTCTTATTTACAGGCAGCAGTATTCCAAAATACACATGAAGTATTTGTAACGAACTAGTCTAATATAATTTGTAAGAGAAATGAAGAACTGACTTCTTTAACCGCCATTATCAACCATGTTAAGCCTAAATAGCTATTAATGTTCTTCATCCGGAATATTTTTATACTGTATTATTGTTGGTATTTATGGCTTTCATTGCTAAAATATATTTTATAATTTTTAATACGAATTTTATTAATTTAAGATGTAAAAGAAAGTTCTTGCCAGTTATACTAAATTGTATGTATACGTCCAATAAGTAGATCCAGTTATCGAAGAATACATATATCTGTGGAGTTATTATTTTTAAATATTCAAGTAGTACATCGTTAAAAAATCCTCTATAATTTAATTATTAGGATCCGGAAACATCGAATCATGGTTAAGTATGCATATTAATTAATATTCAATAGATATCTTACTGTTGTACATTGGCTTTTACTGCGTTTTCATTTTGTAAAGAACGCGCTGGAGAGCGCGAGAGTAAAATTTTTATTAGATAGTAAATAAAGTAAACCATATAATTTTTTCCAATAACAGCTACACAGCAATATGTCATTGCAAAAACATATTTTAAACAAAACATTATTATTTAATTTATCTTTAAACATTGGACTAAAAGTACAAATATTCCATGTAACTGATAATTGATGAACTGAACTAACAAGTTTTAGATTTCTTGTTTGCCTTTGGTAGAAAAAATCAATAACCCACCATTAGCATAACTGGTTTTAAAATTATGCTACAAATTATAAGCATTGATACTGCTTTACGTCCAAAAATTATAAGGACCGTATTTACCTTGTATTGTTTTAAAAATACAGTTGATTAAAATCGTTAACTCGGTATTGCTATTCCCTAGGGCCTAGGCTTTTATTGTATGAGTAGGGAATATATTGATTGCAAGTGTCTTAAAAGCTGTTGCCCGTTGTATACTATAATAAGAGCGCTAGTTGAGTATACACGTTGTGCAAAATTTGTATAGGTAACTAAGTATATTAATCTATTTCCTTATATATTTACTTAATCTAAAGCTTGGTGTTATGAGCTGTTGGTCACATTATCATTCCGAAAAACGTGTGCTTTGTGAATATTAGATATTAGTTTCTTTAAATATTTTAGGAACACTATTTGATTCAATATTTAACACAAAGTTATTTATGAAATATTAAATAGATTAGAAGTAAGCCTTCTTTACTATAGACGTAGGTACCTACATCTATAACTTTGTAACTGTTAAAAATAAAAAAAACAATGTCTAGAAATAATGCTGTTTTTTTTACTTTTCTGGTCAGTTTATGGATTATCGACGGCCCTATGATTGTTTTACGTAGTTTTAAATGTTATCAGTATCAGGCGGTTAAACTATGAGTTTAATAAAATTTGTTAAATAAACAATAAAAAAAAAACAATGTGAACAGTAAACCTACGAGGTGTAATATCTATTATTTTATTTTGACATTTTACAACCAGTGACAATTAAATAACTATTAACATAATATTGATAGCTCCAAAAAACATTGATCTAACGTTTGTAATATAGGTAGGTAGTAGGTACATTCATTTAATTTTATTGTTTCAGTCTGAAAGAGTTGTATATTAGATACTAACATTTATAAGTAGAAAATACACTGAATACAAATTCCATGATGTAGTATAATATTCCTTCAATATATTACTTATGTAAATGTAATGAACTCGTTTCAAAGTGGATCGTAGACATTCCTACATGAACTGGCAGCAGTGACCTTTTCAGCACTATTAGCGCCCTGAGTGCAATTAAGGATGCTCTGGCCGATTATGGTACGACGCCGCCAATCTTCTATCGAAACTCAAAAATACAGCGGATGCGTCTCCCCTTACTTTGTGGCGCCCTGGGCGGTCACACAACTGCGACCTGCCCTAATACCCGTAATGGATGCAATCTATTAGCTATACTTTATATCTTGGTCAAAGAGTCATCATCATCATCTTCGTTAGTTGCAGTCCACTGCTGGACATGTGCCTCACTAAAGGTACGCCATAAATATGGCTTGGTTATTTAATCTAACTGTGGTGGGACCGGACATAATAGAACAGTGGAATAATTTATCACCATAACCAGATATAAGTTGTTCCAGAAGAAGTAGGGATCCCCCGAACGGAATGCCGCGGCGGATTACGTTATGCCGTGGCACGCCAAAAAACGCCGCGACACGCAGCGAGTTGAGGCAGTCCTTGCGTACCTAGTCTTCACTTTCCTACTGCAAGCATGAGTTTTTGTAAAAAAATATTTGAATAGTTTCTTCACATTTCATTACTTTCGACATGAAATGGGTATAATTGGCAAGCCGCGAGGCGCCGCATCACGTCAGGGGATGCCGCCGAGGCGGACAGAATGCTACGTATCGTACGTACGTAAATAAGCGGCTGGCCGGTTGCAAAATCCCTTGCCATTCCGTCCCGGTGTCTAAATATTTATATTATTTTATTAATGCCTGCCAGTCTGATGAAGCATGATCTAAAGCCCTGTTAATTGTATAAGAGGCTCGTGCCCTGCAGTGTAACAAAGTTCTATGATTTGTTATTATAAGCAAAATTCTAACAACTACTTATAAGCCGGCATGGTATAATCATTTGCTAAGAATCGCATAAGAATAGATCTTCCTGCGTGAAGCACAATTCTGTTCTCACAAACTGCAAACAGTTACTGAGCTCTATCACCTACGCGGCGATTTTGTGTTCCAAGGC
Source organism: Hyles euphorbiae (assembly GCA_023078785.2). NCBI lineage: Eukaryota > Metazoa > Arthropoda > Insecta > Lepidoptera > Sphingidae > Hyles > Hyles euphorbiae. The sequence continues at coordinate 11,965,352 of CM041043.1, forward strand.
AGGCTTCTCGTCCAACTACACCACGTAGATTTTCATTTAAATGTTCGACATCATTATAATAATAGTCAATAAAATTACTGCATACATGCTGCATACCTATTGATTTCTTTAGGTATAATTTTTCGTGCCGTTGCCTGTAAGTATAAGGATATTCAGTTGTCGGAAACTATCACGTTATGGAAAAAAATACGTTTTCACAAGAAAACCATAGAACTCAACATATTATCTCGTACATGGGCGTAGCCACGGTGGGGCAGAGTGGGGCGCTTGCCCCACCCTGGCTTTGGCCTGTAAGCTAGTTAACGGAACCTAAAACAATAAATGATGTAGGTAAAGTACTAGACAGGTGAGAAATAAGAAAGTGTTTAGGATAAATCGCATTATAAATTTAGATACAGGGTGCTTTAGGGTGTAACCTTTTTGTATAAAACATGTACAGTTTTCTAATTACGTATCATTTTAGACTGCTGCCCCACCCTGAGCCCATGACTGGCTACGCTCATGATCTCGTAGATTTTACCCGCTTTTTACAATCCACACAAAAAAAACAACATAATATTTTCTTATCTATCACAAAATCAGACCTACATACAGGGTATATCAAGACTGCTACCGAAAACGAAGCCGGGTGGTAGTTTAAGCGACTTCAGACACAATGCAACAGAAAAAGTTGCAAAAAATAGCGACAATTTTTTTTTTTGTTATTTTTTTCCTATGGCCATATTTGGGTGGTAAATACATTTTTTCCTAAAATAATCGTGTATACCCTTTTATTTATAAATACTCTAAGGTATAAAAGAGTTTAAATTATTATTTTAGCAAAAACTATGGATTTACCACCCAAAAATTACGATATTTAAAAAATCATAAAAAATAATTGTCGCGTTTCTATGCGAAATTTTTAATTGCATTGTGTTTGTAGCCACTAAAACTACCACCCGGCTTCGTTTTCGGTAGCAGTCTTGAGATACCCAGTATAAACGGTAAAGAGATGTCTATAGATAAAGATTGTATCAGAATTCGGACTTGAGCAACCTGTATCAAATAATGAAGCCTCGACCTCGGCTCCTTTCCGAAACTCAAACACATACACAACTCCACTTTTCTGAGACACAGCAACAACACAGGAGAAAAAGAAAACAAAAGCGATATCGGATTCCGGGTATGTAATAGATATAAATTATTCAAATTATGCACCGTAATAAAGTGTGAGTAGTTATGAGTGTGTGTATAAATTAGAAGCCATAGTAATATCGAGGCTAACCTACGAAGATAAAAATAGTAAGTAGACATGTACATATAAGGGTGACGCTACTTTTAAATCAGATGATATCAATGGGGATAAATAATTTATGCCCAAGTGTGTGTAAGAACGTATCATAAAGCACTAAGTAGATATATGTCATATCGGGTTCACTAAAAAACAATATTTCCGATTGTTTATGCACTCATTAGTTATTACTTATTAGTATCATTAGTCTAAATTACATACAGCAATCCATAAAAAGACCGGCAGTGGACTGTATAGGGCTGATGATGATGAAGTAATAAAAGTCATCATTGGACTACTGTAATTAATGAGAATTATTCCTAAGTAGGCCATTTTAATAGTGTTAATAGATGACGCAGACTGTAGCCAGTGAGATTGTCAAAGTGTAATACATACTTATTTCCATCCTTATTCCTTTTCCTTGTCCTTCTATTTTGAAACAATGCCATCGCATCTACGATGAAAGTGTTGTAGGCGCTTATGGCGGGAATAATCACCTACTGTAAGGCAACGGCGGATCCAGATTTTACACCAGGGGGTGGGGGGTCATATAGTTCATGTCAGAACACTGAGTACGACTTCAATACCCCAATTTGTAATAATGATTTTTGAAAGTCTGTTACAGACGTGATTTGTGATGATACACACACGTTTATACTTTATTTATCGACAAAGAATTAATTGTACTTATAAAGAACATTGGTAAAATCATTGTTAGTGCAATTCTTAAGCGTCTATAAATTTCATGTATAAAAACATTAATCATTAATTTTCTAAGTAATTTTGGTGCCTAGCTCACGGCGAACCTAAGCCTGAATTACGAAAACACATTTTTCGTAAAACTCTATTGATATTTGCTTTAATTTTATTGGAGAAGCGTTATGTCGTTTCAATGTTGCCATTTCTAAAATATATGCTTGACAGGCTTTCTTGCATTATCTTTCTCAGATAATAATTAATGTAAAAACTAGTGCAGAGAAGTGAGAACAGCAACATAATCACTGATTAATTAATTAAGGAATAACAATTTGCTTCTGTCGCCCGAAAGCGCTATTGTGCAAATAATAATATATAGTTGTCCCCTCTTTCCTTTTTATTTCATTGCACATGATATTACTATTAGATTAATGAAATAAATAAGTACTCGATGTTTAAATTGCGTGTAAAATATATTTTTTACTTTTATTTGTGGGTCATAACTTTGCCTCACGCCAATATAAATGGAACAAAATAACATTAACTACCCACAGAGTTTGACAAGATATAGAAAATCTGTAAAACTTTAAAGTGGAATATCTTTTTTCCTAGGCTTGCTACAATAGTAAACCTTAAGAAATTAGTGTTAAGGAATTCGAAATCTATATTTTAAAATATTTTTCATCTCAATACACACAAAAAAAATTACAACAAAATAATGTATGGAGGATTATCATTGTTCTTTCATTAGCAAGATAATTTATAAATTTTGCCAATCTGAAGCCACCCCGGGGCGGGGGGGGGTCATGACCGCCATGACGCCACCCCGGGGCGGGGGGGGGGGTCATGACCCCCATGACCTCCCCCTTGGATCCGCCCTTGCTGTAAGGTGAACAGTTTGTTTATTACAGGGTGTTTTGCAATAAAAGCTTCCGTGGCGCAGTTAGCTCGACGCTGGCTGTGAAACGATTGATCGCGAGTTCGACCCCAGCAGCGAGACACAAATTTGTATGACCCACAGGTATTTGTTTCGGGTGGGGTGTTTGTGAGCCCAAAAAACAACTTTAGTATGGGGCCAGGACTATGTATCTGCTTATTTGGTTTATTTACAAAAAAAAAACTTTATCTATAATTAATATTTATTTTCTAGGTTTATACATTTACATTGAAAATAAGAAAGATTCATTTATACAGATAGACCTATAATACTAATTATTGGTATGAACTACACTAGAGGACAAAATTTCCATTCATTAATGTAAGGTTGCGCCACCGGACAAAAAATATGTAGGGCCGGTCCACCACTATCTCTAGCTCAGGTGTTTCTTCCCACTCGATACCTAGGAAAAAAGACAATACATGTAATTACATGCAAGAGATTACGTATTAAATTGTCTCTACGCCTTACGGTTTACGTCTAAATCATGTTCCAGGATAGCAACCTCATTTAGTGCCAAAATATTTTTGACTAGACACATATAAGTACATTAATAAGTAGGTATGTACATATGTAAGTACTAAGTACCTATGTTCAAAGTGTAAAACATACCTCCGAAACGTAGCACGCAGTCAATTACTTATCACCAATATATGTATGTGTTATGGACCTAATTTAAATTTGTTTAGAATATTTGTTCTTACTGATGAAACTATAGTTAACTGCTAATAAATGCAGAGGCGGCATTAGAAGTGAGAAACGTCGACCATGCCCACGGCAGCACAGGACAAGCGGGGCCGATGCGATTCGAAATTTAAAGTAGATTTTCTCTTAAGTACCTTATTTTCAATCATAATAAGTCCACTAATGACCATAGGAGACGAAGGATTTCTATAGAGGTCTGTTCGAAGCGAACTCCTTCTAGCAAGAGATTTTTTAAGTCGTAGGAAATATTTACAGTTGAAACTGCTAACATTTTCCATGACCTCGAGTTAAGTTCTCTGGCGTTACAACTGGACCTCATAAAATGTACGTTGTCCACATGAAATTTGGATTTTGCACTACCATTCTTAATATAAATATGTACAAAAACTCTTAATACGATACACATTTATCTAGATCTTCTTGGGGTCTGCTATATAAGTATAAGATAAAATCAGATCACCTGCTATTCTGTCTAATCTCGGCCCCTGTCTAGTGTACTAAAAAAATAGGTGTATTAGTTACTTATATAGTGGTAGACGCCACCAACAAATCATAATATATTTGGAGAATTCAAATTCCCTACTCATAGCAGCTTATCACTAAAACACTGCATTTACTAATGATAAATTTCTTTATCGTCATTACGTAAGTAAATACCTGTATTTTTCATAGTTGAGTCATTTTTTATTCAAGATTAGCAGAGGAAATTCTTAGACTATCGCCCTTCATTCATTCAGTTTTAAAATGTTTGTGTCTTTGAACAGATTTTGAATTCAGTTTGAGCGAATAAGACAAAACATTCAATAGCTAAAATAGATTTTAAAAATGTCCATGAATATAAATATACATACCTACGGCCTTACCTACAGTTTAGTTTTATCTTAAGCATTTTGCTACAAGAAGTTGCTATCTTTGACAATAATTGAGATGTAAACACATCCAGGCGATATGCTCGCAGGCCGGATATATTCAAACTGGCTCAATTGGCTCAATAGCGAACCGAAATGCTTCTTTAGAGGAACGCCGAACAAGACGCATCGACTTCGTAAGCCCGTCCTTGAGCCAGATACATTTAAAATATCATATTATATGTAGTATAGAACAAAAATACTGTTTTGACAAGATGCTCTGAACCGGTATTTTGATTATAGATTACGCAAGGCTAATTTTAAAAATATTATTTTACCATCATCTTTGAAGGCATTGCGTCCAGCTTCTGCCCAAAACATGAGACGTTGCACGGCGTGTGATAATCTTAGAGAATTAGCAGTTTTTGATGTATCCACAAGTCTCGTTATACCCATCTACAAAAAAAAAATTAGGATTGGAATTTAAGAACAATTTTTCATGCCTAACTAAAAACATTTTATATTCCTGTGCATTGATCAAAGGTCAGTTATAAAAATATGAAAATTGGTCCCTTCAGTCGTCTTTCAAGGGTAGTAATTAACAATATAAGTAGGTGATCCCAATACTGAAAATGAACCCCTAACTTTTATGCTGCGAAAGCGATAAAATTTTCGTGCATGCGCATTGTCGTATCAATAAAAATTTGGGTCAACATAACGCAAAACCGGAATATCAACACGTTATCCAAACGGTGTTGTTTTCAAACAATAAATAATATTGAAGTTATTTCAGTACTAAAATTGTATTTAATGGTATAGACCTATACAAATAACATTTACAGTCATCATTATACATTTAACAACATGAAACAATAAGGACAATTCATATAAATTTTCTTTACATAAGTAACTATTTATAATATAAAAGTAAACTATTTTGCGATTGCATTATTCCTTGTTTGATGATTGATTGTTATATGCACAGGCACTCATGATGGTTCGGCAATGTGACAAAGCTAGATATAGTCTCTAACAGCTATAGCGCGCCATCTTACGGCTCCCGCGGGCCCCATATCGCTCCCGTCCGCACCACGGGCTCCCGTACCATACCGTGCCTATGGGTTGCGCCCGCGCTCACACCCCGTCGCCCTTCGTGAGTGTCGAGTCGGTTGTTGTCCGGGATAGACGCGTGCGCGGGCGTGGCCCGTGTGCTATTCCGCGGTTGTCGATGTAGTACTGTGTTACTTAGTTTCCGACAATATAGTTTATTCGCGAAGATGGTCTTTTAATCCATTTAGTTCCTATCCTGTGACCGGCACTCCTCAACAAAAATAGGTATTACGTATCCCCGATAAGTGGCTGCCCAACGTTCGGCTTCGAACTTGCCGTTATAATTATTGTTATCGAGTTACCTATTTTTTTTTGTTTGTTGAGTGAACATTTAGTTCTGATCCAAAGTGTACAGTGTACGTATATAACGTTATACGACGTATCACGGTATTCGGACTGCTCCACGCCGTGAACGTGAACGTGAATGTTCGAGAGTTCGAGCCGAGAGTAAATACACGTTAACTCGTGTCGTCATACCAAAAAGGGACGATAAGTATACATAATTTCTTATGATTGAGTGTTAAATGTATTGCTATGGACGATGTATATTGATTCTTGGACATTCCGCCTAGCAATCATTAAAGTGTTTAATCTCGGACTATTGTTTATCGAACTTTTGTTTAGCTTAGAGTAATATTACGTCGTAGTTGTGTCGCCAATATGGAACCATAGTGTTTATGTCGAACTATTTCTTTGAACTTTTGTTTATTTATGTTACGTCGTGTTTCAAAGACGCAATTGTGGACGCATAGTGTTATGTCTGAACTTTGAACTATTTGTGTTTTATGTCGAACTATTTGTTGAACTTTTCAAATTGTGCACTGCGTAATAGTTAATGGACGACATATTTGACTCTTAGTGCTAAGTTAACTTTGGAAGTTATTGCGTTATTATGATGGCACCCACAACGCGACATGGACTTAAAGACAAGGAGAGTGAATCGCGACCAAGTTCCGGGTTGGCTAGTGATGTTGTCACGCCGACCACGTCGACCACGTGTGAGCCAACACCGCCTCAACCGGCGCCGATGGCGGCGACTCCGGTTGTCATCACTGATCAGCAGCTCCTGCAGCTTGCGCAATTGCTGCGCGCGCAGAGTCCTACAGTTTCGTATCCATCGCCTCCGCCTACATTGTTGCAAGGAAATTTCGCCAAATGTACGGCGCGGTTCGACGGCGCTCAAGACAGCGATGTGGTTGCATTTATCGACGCGTTAGAAATTTATAAGGAGTGCGTCAGTATAGAGGATGGTATCGCCTTGCGAGGGTTACCCATGCTTCTCACCGGGTTAGCTGCAACGTGGTGGCAAGGTGTCAAGGCTTCTGTAACGAGCTGGTCAGAAGCATTACAGTTGCTAAGGCAGACATATGGGCCGCGTCTCCCGCCACATCAAATCTATAAGCAGTTGTTCTCAAAGGAACAAGAGGATGAATCCACCGATATTTTCGTGTGCAGAGCGAGGGCTCTGATTGCTCAGCTTCCTTATAGCTTGGATGAGGAAATTCAGCTAGACATGGTGTACGGACTACTACATTACAGGATAAGAGAGAAAATTTTGCGAAGTACTTTCAGTACTTATTCAGAATTATTGTGCCAAGCGCGACGCTTGGAGGATTTGTTTCATGAAGGCGAACCTAAACTGTGTAAGTCAGATAAGACTCCAGTTAGTGCATCCTCACCATCCGCCACTCACCAGTCTGTATTGAATACGTATGCCAAGAATAAACGGTCACGACCCCTTTGTGGCTACTGTAAAAAGTACGGCCACGTGAAGGCTGAATGTTCCAAGCTTCGTGACCAGAACAGACAGAGGACAGGCGAAGGCACATTGCGGCCGTCTTCGACGTCGATCGTGTGCTTCGGGTGTGGTGCACCAGGCGTGATTCGCGCTAACTGCGCGACGTGCAGAGGACGACGCTCGTCCGTCTCTCCGGCTACACATAGTTTTTCCGCGGTATCGAGTGCGTATCCGCCGCGAAGTAGGCCCGTCATTTGCGTGGACATTTACGGAGAGACAGGCAAATTATTATTAGACACTGGTGCGAAACAATCAGTCGCGAGTGTTAGTTTAAGGGATTATTTAAAGAAACATAATCACAAATTTGAAAAAGTGTTTTACAATTTAAAATTTGCGAACGGTGACACTAGCAGCAATATTGTAGAAACTGCTCTAGTGAGTGTGAAGGTACAGGGAGTAGTGGTGCCGACGCAGTTCGTGGTATTGCCAGGTGCTACGGAATCTTTACTGGGCATTAATTTCATAAGGGATGCTGGCATGGTAGTTGATTTTATCAGGGATCGGTGGTCATTGCGAGACAGATCAGGCACGTTTATATTAGAGTACGAGGATGACAGGACTCGCCTCGTCTGTTCCACTGTAGACCTTCTACGTGAGGATGAAGGAACTCTCCTGAAGGTTCATGAGCGCATGAAGCTTTCAGCACTCCTGGAAGACAATAAGGGTATCTTTGAGCCAGGGGGAGCTGCTACCACTTTTGCGATCCATCGGATTGATACTGGCGATCATCCACCAATATCCGTCCCGCCCTATCGTGTTACACCTGCGAAAAAGGAAATTATGAGGAAAGAAATAGATAAGATGTTAGAAGAAGGAATAATAGAAGAAGCTGACTCCGAGTGGACCTCACCAGTCGTGTTGGTGCCGAAGAAGAACGGCACCGTACGGTTTTGTGTAGACTATAGGAGTCTAAACCGGATTACACGTGCCGACAAATACCCGCTGCCTCTTATTGACGAGCTATTATTATCGACCAAGAGGAATAGCGTGATGTCAAGTATCGACTTGAAGTCTGGCTATTGGCAAATTGAGGTTGCGCCGGAGGACAGAGACAAGACCGCTTTTGTGTCTCCTTTCGGGACGTTTCGTTTCCGACGGATGCCTTTCGGACTTCGAAATTCTCCGTCGACGTTCCAAAGGCTTATTGACCGATTTCGTTCTGGCCTCAGAGATATTACGGTCATATGTTATTTAGATGACATATTAATTATTTCGGACGATTTAGAGACCCATATACAACATTTGAAGCAAGTGTTCGACCGCTTGAGGTTGTTTGGCCTCAGGGCCAATCGTGAAAAATGCGTCTTCGGTAGAACTCATCTAACATATTTGGGTCACGTGATTTCGCCATCAGGAATTGGACCAGACCCTGAGAAGGTTCGCGCAGTGATAGACATGAAGGTACCATCATCACTGAAGGAACTCCGGACCTTTCTTCAGACGTGTTCTTGGTTTCGGAAATTTATTCCCGACTTCTCGGGCGTAGCTCGGCCTTTAACAGAGCTTACAAAGAAGAACCGTAAGTGGACCTGGGAGACAGAGCAAACCGAGTCCTTTGAACTACTAAAGCAGAAGCTTTCGTCTGCTCCTATCCTTAGACAACCCAATTTTGAAGAGCCTTTTGTGCTGCGGACAGACGCAAGCGCATACGCTTTGGGCGCTGTTTTGATGCAAGGATCGGAGGCAAAAGAAGAGAGACCAATCGAGTATGCCAGTAGGCTACTGACACCTGCTGAGCGTAATTATAACACGACAGAGCGCGAAGCTCTAGCTGTCGTGTGGGCGTTGGAAAAATTCCGAGGCTATGTTGAAGGAGCAGAAGTAAAGGTCGCTACAGACCATCAGCCGCTCAAGTGGTTGATGTCGCTTAAAAATCCTAGTGGTCGCCTAGCTCGATGGGCTATGAAAATTCAAGGTTACAATCTGACTATGGAGTACTGTCCTGGGAAAGCCAATGTAGTTGCCGACACCTTGAGCAGGCCTGTTGCAGTAGAAGCCTCAGAAGGTGAAGAGGAATGTCCTATTTGTCCCATAGTCGTTGACTTGCCTCGACGAGGACCTGAGGAGGTTCGTACAGCCCAACTGTCAGACCCAGACTGTAAAAAGATTATCGAAGATTTCGAATCTGATGATGATGAACGCGCTTTGCGTTGGATCGATCGCGGTTATTACATGGCGCAAGGAGTATTGTACCGGTGTGATCCTGAGGGAGAAGCCGAGGAGCCATTATTGGTATTGCCTGAGGTTTGGAGGGACGATGTCATGAAACAGCTTCATGATGCCCCAACGGCAGGTCATCTTGGGGTAGAGCGTACTTTACGTAAGTTGATGGAGCGATATTACTTCCGTGGTATGCGCTCATATGTATCCGACTACGTGAAGAAGTGTGATGCTTGCTCTAAATTTAAGCCGTCCAATCTGAAGCCTGCAGGACTATTGCAAACTCCTATACCGCACCAGAGGTTTGAGGTAATCGCGATGGATTTATTTGGTCCCCTTCCAGAGGGTGACAAAGGAGAAAGGTGGATTTTTCTAGTGGAAGACACCGCTACCAGATGGGTAGAATTGTTCGCATTAGTAGACGCCACCGCAGAAAACTGCGCGAAAATTCTCATAGAAGAGATATTTATGAGGTATGGTGTCCCACGGCGAGTTGTGTCCGACAATGGATCACAGTTTGTATCCGCCGTGATGCAAAAGGCCATGTATGTCATGGGTGTTCGGCAGTGTCCAATACCCGCTTATCATCCGGAGGCGAATCCCGCCGAGAGGAAAAACCGGGATTTAAAGCAGAGGCTGGCCCTGTTATTGGGACCGGAGCATCGCAAGTGGCCAGAGATGCTCTCCCAAACTCGTTTTGCTCTCAACACCGCCTATAATAGTGGCACAGGAGAGACGGCAGCCTACCTGATGTTCGCTCGGGAATTAAGGTCGCCAATCGATGTGGACCATGATATGAGAGCCATCGTGTCCCAGGAGAACTACGTCCCACAGATAACGCCATACTTGCGTAATTTCGGCCATACACTCCAACGTGTAAAGTGTCGGGTGGAGGAACAACAGGACATCCGCAAAGCAGCGGCAGACAAGCATCGACGTCCGGCTCCTGCTATCCAGGTGGGAGATCGAGTGCTCGTAAACTCACATGTTCTCAGCAAATCAAGAAAGGGCGTTACCGCAAAGTTCGCACCTCGACGTAACGGTCCGTACGTGGTATCGGAGGTGGCGAGTCCGACGTCTTATGTCATTAAAGATAGTCGCGGTCAGGTAGTTGGCAAATACCATACTAGCGCCCTTACTCCTTATCAGGGTACAAGGAGGATTATACAAAAGGCACGTAGGGGAAGGCCGGCCAGGTCACATCCGGGACGAGCTAGTGACCTGGAGGGGGAGGATATAGCGCGCCATCTTACGGCTCCCGCGGGCCCCATATCGCTCCCGTCCGCACCACGGGCTCCCGTACCATACCGTGCCTATGGGTTGCGCCCGCGCTCACACCCCGTCGCCCTTCGTGAGTGTCGAGTCGGTTGTTGTCCGGGATAGACGCGTGCGCGGGCGTGGCCCGTGTGCTATTCCGCGGTTGTCGATGTAGTACTGTGTTACTTAGTTTCCGACAATATAGTTTATTCGCGAAGATGGTCTTTTAATCCATTTAGTTCCTATCCTGTGACCGGCACTCCTCAACAAAAATAGGTATTACGTATCCCCGATACAGCTTGATGTAATCAGGCCGGTATACCAATGATTGTAATCTATACTAATATTATAAAGAGGAAAACTTTGTTTGTTTGTTTGTTTGGTTGTAATGAATAGGCTCAAAAACTACTGGACCGATTTTAAAAATTCTTTCACCATTCGAAAGCTACATTATCCACGAGTAACATAGACTATATTTTATTTTGGAAAAAAATAGGGTTCCGTAAGATATTTGGATTTTTCGGACACAAACTGAAAAAAATCAACCAAAGAAGTTACTTATTTTGCGTACGCTGCCTAAACTACAAAAGATAGAACCATAAAATGTTATAATTAATTGTAGATCTTATAAATATCTACAAAAAAGTCCGCGACACACTATACCTATCTATGTCGAGTGAGGCACAACAACCACATTTTTATTTAAAAATCTTGAATTTTTTTTGGACTACATTTAAACGCGTTTATTTTACTCATGCCATTAATCCTTATCAAAATAAATTATTTCATCAATAAGTACAGTTTATGTTGATAATATTTGGTCTTTGAATGATTAAAATTGGACGTTTGGTTTTGAAGTTGTGGTGAAATTAAAATATTACGATTTCTGCTGCACAAAAATTTCATAAGGCAATCTTTATATGTACATGTATATGGAGAGACGGGATATAATAGAGTGGAAGGTACGGGAGAAGGCTGGGATAGCTGACAGATTTGATAGGACGAAATATAAATGCACGTTATAAGACGGGATGGATAATAAAGAGAAAGGACGGGATGGATTGGGAAGAGACTGAACAGACGGATGAGACGGGATTGAGCCGGACAGTAGGACAGCTACGTCAAGTTTAGGTATACAAGAGTTTATACGAAAAATAACATGTATTTGGTGTGGAGTGGAATCAAAAAATATATGCACCCAGACGAAGCTGGGCCGGGCCGCTAGTAAATAATAATCTACTGAAAAACCGACAGTACACTGCCACTCCGGTTGAACCGGAACGGTTCATTAAGGCAGGTTTTCCTTTTCCACCAGTGTGAATATTCTACTGCATTTTATAGGAGGTAGTCCATTCATACATATATTTCAACGTAATGTACTCCTTTATACAAGTGCTCTAAGGCCATACAGCTAACTACATTATGTATTTTAAGATACCTGATTTTTCAATCCGAAAAACTCACAGATATTCACAATCATATATTGACAGCCTCCGTGGCGCAGTTGGTTAGACGCTGCCTGTGAAACGAGAGGCCGCGGGTTCGATCCCCGCACCGAGAGAAATGTTTGTGCGGCCGACAAATATTTCTTCCGGGTCTGGGTGTTTGTGAGACCGAAAAGTCTCTCGTAGTTTCTGATACCCACGACACAAGACTCGATCTTAGTGTGGGATCAGGACTATGTATGTGACTGTTGGGTGTTATTTATTATTATTATTATTATATATTGAAGTGCCCAACATTAGATGCAATTTCAATACCAGGATTTACAACCAAAAACGTTGTTATTAGACCAGAGGCCTAATATTCTCCACAAACAGTATAACATCACGGGAGGAGGAGTAACACTTTCCAAATATATAGATATTCGTCTGAATTCAATTTGACATACTTACAGCTTGCAATTTGTTGGGCAATAGGAGAGTCATGCGCAGTGTGTACAAGGGCATGGTGACAGCAATGCGTATCGTCTGCATTCTCTGTGTGATGTAATGGGTGCTGGTATTGGCCACGTGGTCCGCCAGACGCCTCAGAGAGTTATCTCGAGGCACTAGCATCAACAAACTCAGATCCGGAGTTGCATAAAATATTTCTATAGCCTGAAAATAATAATCACAATCATATATTTTTTGGAACTAGATAAGGCAGAATTATGACAAATGTTTATTATCTCCATGTGACGGATTTCTATATTATCTAATTTGCGTTTTATTTCTTAGTCATCGTGTAATAAATGTTTATATTTCGATTTTGTAAGGATTTCGTATCTGCTCGGAGTACTAGTAAACACGCTATAGAGGAAGGGAATCGGTCAGAGTCCACTCCTCAAATCACTGTTGGTATATAGATAATATGTACATATTATGTTGTCTATATACATTTTCTATATTTATACAATAATAGAAAATAATTTAGGATTGATGTTTGCAAAGCTGAGGTCTCGGGTACGAATCACGGGTCTGACAAAGTGATATTGGATTTTTCAATTTATTAACAGCCCGGGCCCTGGAGTCAGAAATTTGTGCCCGATATGGCGATAGGCATGCCATCACATCGTGGGACAGAAACTACAAGGCGAAACGTGGGTGTCCTGGTTGCATCTCTGCTTACCCCTTCCGGGAAAATGGCGTGAGTTTATGTATGAATGTAATTTAGAATATTTCTTTCATACTACCTATCAGGTGATAGGCCTAAGAAACCAAGCTAATCCAAATTTTCAAGAAAGAAAACGTGTGCTCTCGGATTCAAACTCGTGACCACTGACCATCGTTTTGGTAATTCACGTCGTCTCAGTTATCAGCAGGGCAACATGTATGTACTTATTTACGTAACATAAAAGTGCGTGGTGGCCTGTTGATATCAGACCAGACCCGGCTGCCAACATGGTCATGGTGGTCACGGTTTCACATCCTAGGGCACACCTCCGACTTTATGTAGTCATGATTGTATTGGTGGTCATTCACCACTCATTATAACGGTGAAGAAAAACATCGCGAAAAAATGTGCTTACTGTAGCGATTTATAAGAATACTAGCGGTCGGGCCCGGCTCCGCCCGGGTGCATACACGTTTTAAAATGGCGGTCAACATATTTAATTCTGACTATCAGTTTAGAATATCGACCAATCGGATCACGAAAAACGAACAAATTTTCCTCGTATTTGCTAGAAATATCACTACTGCTTCCCTCCTATAGGTCATAGCGTAATGATATGATAGCCTATAGCCTTCCTCGATAAATGGACTACCCAACACTGAAAGAATCATTCAAATCGGACCAGTAGTTCCAGAGATTAGCGCGTTCAAACAAACAAACAAACAAACTCTGCAGCTTTATAATATTAGTATAGACACCGGGTATATCAAGACTGCTACCGAAAACGAAGGCAGGTGGTAGTTTTAGTGACTACAAACACAATGTAATTAAAAAATTCGCAAAGAAATGCGACAATTTTTTTATTATTTTTTAAATATTGTCGAATTTGGGTAATAAATCCATAGTTTTTGCTAAAATAATAATTTAAAGCCTTGCGTACCATAGTGACTTTAAAAATAAAAGGGTGTACACTTATTATTTAGGAAAAAACTATGTATTTACCACCCTAATACGACGATAGAAAAAAATAACAAAAAAGAATAGTTCCCATTTTATGCACAAAATTTGCTTGCATTGTGTCTGAAGTCACTAAAACTACCATCTTGTACCAGTCTTGATAATTCCTATATACCCTGTATAATTCAGTACCTACAATATAATCTATGTTGTGCAAAGTTCGCCAACCCGCACTGGGCCAGCGTGATGGACTATATGGCCTCTCTCTTCAGCCACAGGGAGTCCATTGCTAAATATAGGCCTCAACCAATGACGTCCTTACGACCTGTTGGAAGCGGCTTACTACCAGCAACTTCCTACATACCTATATGGTATAACCCTTCCAAATAGCACTCACGATTGTAGAGGAGGCCCGTACACTACAGCACAGAATACCTACTAGCTACAGAGGGACAGAGTATATGTACGTAAAAGAAAGTAAATAAGAACTGTTTTAAAAGTTTTTGTTCTTAATTGCAAAACGTTCTAATATTCAAATTTCTAACGATAGTACCATTTAGTATTCGATATTATCAATTTACGGAAACTAATCAATTGCAGGTCATCATTTCGTGTATTTTTATAACGATATTATATTAACGTCAAAACAGGGTACTTACATAGACACTTAAATTGGAACGCTGAGATACTAAAAACAATGCTTAGATATGAATATATGTAACTCTAGCATAACACTAGCAAATGGTGCCTGTTATCGTTGGGGGCGGCTATGCGTATCGAATTCCTGACCAAATGTTATACGAGTGTATAGCTGTTGGTGGAGAGCAGTTGGTGTTGGAGCAATCATGTTGCCGCACGTAAAGATTTGTTTAATTGTCACTATATTTTTCATAATTAGAGGAAAAGCTTACGAATGTCCGACCAACAAAGAAGAAGCGAATAACGACGAAGCGAAATTGCATAAGGATTTGTTCTGCGCTTATAGCTATGATTTTCGACCGGTTAAAGATCACAAGAATACGGTCAACGTAAGAGTTCGATTTGCAATCAAATACATCAGCTTTGACGCGCTAGAAGAAACTTTCACTCTTCATAGCTGGGTGGCCCTGACGTGGAAAGATGAATTCCTCTCGTGGATACCATCCAATTACGGTGGTATAACAGAAATTCAAGTGGAAAGTCATCTTATATGGACGCCGCGTATGGCCCTATTCAACGCCGATGCAACATCTGCGATGTATCAATCGGACCAGTTTTACACAACTTGTTTACTATCAAACACGGGCTCCGTCACCTGCGTGCCACACCTGGCTCACACAGGAATGTGCCACACTGCGCTTCGACGTTGGCCCTACGACGTGCAAAACTGCACAATGTATTTCGGTTCGTGGATGCACACAGGTGAGCAAGTTAACTTCACCTTCTATCAACATCAACCAGTTATCCTTGAAGATTTCCAAGATGGCCCCGGCTGGAAATTACTAAATGTAGTTAACGAGAGGCTCCCAGGAAACTATCACTGCTGCCCAAATAGCACGTATCCCATGTTGAAGTATACTTTTGAACTGAAAAGAGAAGCCGCAGGACCGGCGGCAGTTGTAGTAGTTCCTTCGGTCGTCATCGTCATCCTTACGCTCACTTCCCTTGTGCTGGGTGTCAAAGACATTACGAGACTACTTTTAATATGTTTCAGTCTCTACGGACATTTTGTATTTCTGACTGAAATTGGCTATGGAATCCCGAAACATAGCTCGGAAACGCCCATCATTCTTTTGTTTCTCCGTGATTCAATGATAGTCACGTTAGTAGGAATCTTAGAAACTTTGTTGCTGATGTACTTACGACGCCAGACATTGCCACCAACGACATGGATCGTGTCTTTGAACAGACTCGTGTACCGCGGCGCCGGCAAGTACGTTGTGTTCACCGAAATCGAACCAATCGACACGACCGACACCAAGTCCCTTGCTGGAGAAGTGAGTATGGGGCAACCCAATACGGACACCAGTGATTGGATAAAATTTGCTAACTTATTGAACAGTGTTCTTTTCATTATAGCACTTTTAGTTTACTTAGTCCTTATATGTACATACATTCCGTATGATGACTAATTGTAATCTTCTAAGGTGTTAAGTGTAGCCATAACATGTGACTGGTACTTTTATTTCTTGATATTTTTTGTAGGAAAATACTTTGTAAGAGTTAGTCAAGATATTGTTCCCGTTTATGTACACGTAGAAATAAAGGGTTTACATAAAATAAATTGGTAAATAATATTATTTCATATATGAATCAAAATTCATATTAAATTGGTACCTCAGCGTTCCATTCAGCGAGATCAGCGTATCTCATGACATCATTAACTCTTATACAGCGCATGGAGCGAGTGGGAGCTCCCGCTGTGTCTCTAAAAGGTCGCGAGCCGTTCAGCATAGTGGGGGCAGAGCGCCACCGCCCCCGGAGATACAAAGTTGTCAATAAAATCGCTCGAGCACCATCCGACAAATCATCCTCCTCAAATGTGTTCCTTATTGATCCACCTGAATCCGTTTCCACCTAAAATATACAATTTAAATAAATTACAGTAGGTGGTAAAATCTTTCGTACGGAAGTCGTTGGAATTATCTACTCCAACATTTTTTTGTTTAACAGAAAATGTGTGAAAGCAGCGTTTTATTTCCGTTTGAAGGACATTTCAGGCAGTAAAAATATTACAGACATAGAGTTTCGGAGCCACACGCGCAGTGCAAAGCCATGCATGCAGTACTTAGCAACACGTGTTGCTCCTGTTAATAGGCATGCGTGAGATAAACCATCAGGAAAGGGTGAGAGGTGTACCCTTTCCTTTTACTTACCCTTTACTCGTTCATAAAAAATGTGCATACTGGGCAACTACTACTACTTATACTTAATACAATGAGAAAAAAATGTGTAAATAATTGCTTCTGCGGTTAAGTAGCTTTACGTACCATGTCGTTAAGAATCTCTGCGATTTTAGATGGTGTTTCAGTGCCGTTGAATGTGTCCACGTGCATTCGTAGTGCTGCAGCAGGACCAGTCTTGAACTGTTCGCTCACGTTGTAACTCGGCCACAATAACAGCCGAGTCGACCAACGAAATTTCAAATCGTTGTCTGACGGTGGTAGTGATGCCAATATTTCTTTTGTTATGGCTGATAATTTATCCTAGTGATTTCGAGTCAAAATTGAAATAACAATACATTACATAACAAAAAAATAATAAACTGAACAGTCGTACATAGACCTGACCCCACAAAGAGCGAGTCCTGGATTATGGATATCAGAACTACGAGAGACTTCGGTCTCTCAAACAAATACCTGTAAATCACACAAATATTTGTTTCGGTGCAGGGAATCGAACCAGCGACCAATCATATTATAGCCGGCGTGTAACCAACTACGCCACGGAAGCATTAATATAAGTTGATATATGTTACCTTAATTCTATTTTCTCGTCTAGGTAATTTTATTATATTCACAGTATAAATAGGTGTTTACTGATTATATTTAACCGTAACGAATGAACGGCAATTGTTCATGAATGTTTTTTTTTTGCTCCCGTGGTGTAGTTGTATTACAGAACTATTATAAAGCTGTGGTCTCTGCTTCGAATCCCAGGGCGGGCAAAATGATATTAAATTTTTCTAGTCACTATCATCCCGAAGTCAGGAATCTGTGCGTGATATGGCATGCCTCTATTATGGGACGTAACATACAAGGCGAAATGTGTGTGTCCTGGTTCACCTCTGCCTCTATGCCTCTGACTACCCCTTCTGGGAAGAAAGGCGTGAGTATAAGTATGTACGTATGTAAATATTTTTAAAACAAGAATTTGCAGAAATCGTATGTCTCTAATGTCGTTTTCATAGGACAGTTTATTTGCACATGTTAAATAGCACCTATTAGACAATTCTACGTGGTTTACGGACAACCGTTTATTTACGAAATAAGTGGCAATGTAACTGATAAGTGTAATTTCGATTTATATTAATAATGTCTATGATTTTCTTTATTACTTACGTATTCCGTAACTTGTAGTTTAATGCAATTAGCGATTTCTTGATTTGTTTCAAAATCTATCTCAGATGCCAAAGCCACTAGACCCAACAATAAAAATAGGCCAGATTGCACGAAACTGATTCCATTTTCTTTTCGGTTCGTTGGACTGATATTTAATAGTTTTTCAAATGTTGTCTGCAATATCAAATGGTCATGTGTTAGCATTTTACAGCTGGGGAAGCGAAAATAATCATTAAATATTTATCAGATTCTACTGCATTTTGAAAAGAAATCGTGCTTCGTAGTGGCTTTGAATTTTTGAGTGCCCTTGTTTTGTTTACTTTAAATCTAATATATATATATAAAATGCTAATGTTAGTACGTAAATCCACGGTTTTCTCTATCATCCACAACTCCGATCAATTCCCCGTTGGGGTGGTGAATACCCCTTGGTCTCCAGGTGTGAATAAGGGAGTTTGGTCGGGGTGGGTGGAAGTGGGTGGTTGTGGGTGGCGAAAATGTAAAAAAATATATATCTGTCCTTCTCTAACTTATGTGAACTTAGGGGAAGTTCTGAAAATTTCTGGAGTGATCTAGAAAGCTCCAGAATGTGTGCAACTGATATAATCAATCTAGAATGTTCTAGAACGTTCTAAAATTTTCTGGAATGATCTCGAAACTTCCAAAAAGCCTAGAACCGTTGAAATCGATCCGGAATGTTCTAGATCGTTCTAAAATTTTCTGGAATGATCTCGAAACTTCCAAAAAGCCTAGAACCGTTGAAATCGATCCGGAATGTGCTAGATCGTTCTAAAATTTTCTGGAATGATGTCGAAACTTCCAAAAAGCCTAGAACTGTTGAAATCGATCCGGAATGTTCTAGATCGTTCTAAAATTTTCTGGAATGATCTCGAAACTTCTAAAAAGCCTAGAACCGAACATTTTGAATATTCTAGAGTGTTCTGGCTCTAGAAATTTCGATCTTTGACAGTATATAAAACAAACTCCAGTGACTTTTCGTCAGTTCTATCGTGTTTTCAGTCGAGTAAAGATCGATAAGAGTACGAGTGAACAGTGATTGATCTATTTCAAGTAATTTCGACAAGTGGAAACGACCGAACTATTTGAATATTCTAGAGTGTTCTGGCTCTAGAAATTTCGATCTTTGACAGTATATAAAGCGAACTCCAGTGACTTTTCGTCAGTTCTATCGTGTTTTTCAGTCGAGAGACTGATTGTTATGTATAACTTTTTTTCATTGCACATGCACAATGCCAAAACGTAAAAAAATATTTACGAAACCTCTAGCGGTTTCAAAAAAAAAGAAAGCAGCACGACAAAATGAAACAGAAGAACAAAGAGAGCAACGGCTTTCGAATATTCGTGAAGGGGTGAACAGAATTAGAGGAAATCAGACTGAAGAAGAAAGACATGCACTAACGATGAAACGCGATTACGAGTAAGATTAATCCGAAATCGTCAGTCTGTTGTTCAACGTGAAGTGGAAAAGAGCAAAAGTAAAGACAAAATGGCCACTCTACGTCAACAACGAGCTGCTACATCTAAGATTAAGAGTCTAGAACTTCAGGCTTTCCATTATGATTGCAAAATACAATACAGTGAACATTCAGATGTCGTCATCGGAAAAATGGATACGATATGCGAGTATTGTCATGCCCGGAACATACATCACAAAATCATCAGCACGTGGACAAATATTGAAACAGTGCAAAGCCATTATATGGGATGAAAGCACAATGGCCCATAAAAAATCACTAGAAGCACTCAATACACTTCAAGATTTACGTGACAACACGAATATAATGGGAGGTGTATTGTTAATATTACCAGGCGATTTTCGTTAAACGCTACCTGTCATTCCGAAATCAACGCCGGCGGATGAAATTAACGCTTGCATAAAGAAGTCGGTCATATGGGAACACGCAAAAATAATTAAATTAACAACAAATATGAGAGCGCGAATTTCAGGAGATGAAAACGCGCAAGAATTTTCTGAAAAACTGTTACAAATAGGAGAGGGCCTATCCAATCGACGAAAGTACTGGCCAAATCACATTATCTAATGAGTTATGTAATATAGTTGAAACACCGGAAAAACTTATAAATGAAGTATATCTAAGTATTGCTGAGAATTATACCAATTCAGAATGGTTACGCGAGCGAATTATTTTAGCCACGAAAAACGACATTGTCAACGGCATCAACAACACCATCCAGGAAAAGATTCCGGGAGAAGAGAAAATTTACACATCAATTGATACAATGATTGATCAAGAAGAAAGCGTCAATTTCCCTACTGAATTTTTAAATTCATTAAATCCTCCAGGAATGCCATTACACTGTCTTAAGTTAAAAGTTGGTTCACCAATTATTTTATTACGAAATCTGAACTCGCCGAAACTGTGTAATGGCACGAGACTCTACATTAAACAGCTACAAACGAACATCATTGAAGCCAGTATAATGACTGGTAAAGGAAAAGGACAGACAGTATTTATACCACGGATACCTTTAATTTCAAATGGATTGCCCTTTACTTTTAAACGTTTACAATTTCCGGTGAAGTTGGCTTACAGCATGACTATCAACAAAGCACAGGGCCAAACTATTCAATACTGTGGCGTTGACTTGAAAGAACCATGCTTTGCACACGGCCAATTATACGTCGCATGCTCACGAGTAGAATCACCTCGAAATTTGTTCATTTACAGTCCGGACAATAAAACGATAAATATAGTTTATAAACAAGTATTATAAAAAGAAATTAACAAAAAAAAATGTAACTAAAATAGAAAGTGTAAATACATAATATGATGATATGTAATATGAATGTGTGTTTGTCATATGTAATATGTACAATATAATATGTAAATAATTGTATAAATAAAACATAAATTTATCATTTACTAAAGTGTTTCTTATTTTTCTTATAACTATTTCAAATCGTTAATTCGTTAATTAATTTGATGCACTCTATATACACCGTATGTTTAATAGTTGAATAAATCTCTCAACATCTAAGATAAAAATGTTTAACATTTACTTTAGAAATTAGATCTTTAAATATTTTTTATACCATTAAACATGCGATGTATTTTAACCCGAGCAACGCCGGGTTTCGCTGCTATACTATATAAATGTGAAAATGAACAGAGCTGGGAAAGCGAGATCACACCCTGCCAACGACGAAGTTAACGCCAGACGAAATAATAAAATTTAGTCTTAATCTATGCATATAAATAAAATTGAAGTGTCTGTTTTAAGAGTGAAAATAAAAAAAATATGTCCTACATATCGTTATATACACGATACCTGTGCCGAAAGTGATATTTAATTTTTTTTTGTCTGTCTGTCTATCTGTCTGTCTGTTTGTTCCGGCTAATCTCTGAAATGGCTGGACCGATTTTGACGGGACTTTTTTTGTCAGGTAGCTGATATAACAAGGAGTAACTTAGGCTACATTTATTTTAGAAAAGTTATTTTCTGTCTGTTTGTTCCGGCTAATCTCTGAAATGGCTGGACCGATTTGGCGGGACTTTTTTTGTCAGGTAGCTGATATAACAAGCAGTAACTTAGGCTACATTTATTTTAGAAAAATAAAGTAATGTTGCAATGCCCGCGCGCAGCTCACGCGCATGCCACCACTGGGCTGTCACGTCGGGCGCTTCTTCTACCACCAACGAATAAATATCACACTTACAAAATATTGTATATAAAGAAATTTTTCAATAAAGCTAATACTAAAAACAGAAAATAAATGATAATTAAAATTTCATCATGTGACTGAATGAGACGGGACATAAACCGGATAGAACGGGACGGGAAATATAGTTATTACGCGAAATAATATGTTGTTGCCAAATCAATACTGGACTCAACAGCTATCTGCACCCGGGCGAAGCCGGGTCCCACAGCTAGTTTGTAATAAAATCTCTACATACCGCATAGAATTTCCGTTCCAATTGATCAAGACTGCGACCGAAACTATCATATAAATTTTCAGGTGGTTTTACTGTTTTTTTCGGTGCTACAGGAGATATATTAGGGGCATCTGTTTGCTTGACGCTCATTGCAGTAACAGAATGCTCTCTCGACAGAGATTCAGGATAATAATTGTAATAATCAACCATATTGTCAAGTGGTCTATTAAAATTATTCAAATTGAGATTGTTGTCACTAACTGGAATCTCAGAGTATTGTGATGAAAATAAGTTACTAGGTATACTTATTGGCAATGGTAAAAGTTTTAAGGGATTCATTATTTGTGGCAAAAACATCATTCTCCTGTTATTTTGTATTGGCTTCTCGATGCTTGCAGTATTCAATGTTTCACCATTAACATATTGATTGTACGTTCGAGGAAGTTGTCCCGAATATCCTCTATACATATTTGTTAAACCTTCATTGGATATTGCTGAATTTATGTGATTAAACTGATTGGCAGTTGGACACGAACTCCATTGATTACTGATGTAGTTGTAGCATTTAGGGTGAAAAACTTGCGGTTTAACTTGTTGTGGAGGCGTGTTCCAATATGGAGTGATTTTTGTGTAGTCGATGTGGCTCATTTGAGGTATAGGAATATTATATGCTGCGACGTATAAAGTGTTTAGAGAAATCACAACTAACGTTGTTAATATAGACATGGTTAAGCTTTGTGGAACAGCATATTATATGCCTGTACACATGTTCTCTAAGAGCTTAAACACCAAAGCACCACAGACACGCGTCAAATACATTTTTCACATTATAATAGTTAAAACACAATAGCTTGTATACGGACCGAGTACTCTTATCAAACTGCGGTTGATTGTTAATCGTGTACATAAATATTCACGACAGTCCCATACTCCGTAACGAGAAATGTATGCTTGACGGCGGATTAATGAGAATAATTAATACACCGCAAAAAATAAACTTGATAACATTGTTAAATGTTATAAATGTTTTTATTTTTTTGAATAAGCTATACAAAATGTCGATGACATAAGTTCTTTCCTTTGGACCACATATAGGGTATCGCATCAGCAGCCCGCACACCAAATATTATTAATTTATCATCACTCGTTTAGCCACAGGATAGGTTTTTAGTTTTTCATATTTAACCTCCTGCTGTAGCAAATTGGTTAGGTCATTGACACAAAGTCAAGCGCAAAAGAATACAAGGTTTTATTATTAGTTGCATAGAAATAAAATCAATAATTGAATTTAGACCCCATCTCCATGGTATTAAAACTCATAATAGCTCAGCGACGCGACGCGACGTTGTCAGTTCGAAATCTGGGATTACACGTGACTCCTGGCCAGTGTTGCAAGGTGCGCCGTAATTAAACTAAAACTATTTGTTACATTTACTGTCAAGTAACAAAACATAGTATTTAGTAAGTATAAAACGTACTGCAATATGATTAATAAGATAAATAATAAACCTATTTCTGTAACTTACAAACACAAAAACAAAATTAGGACTATAAAATAATTTTATAGGGTTTTTATTTCACCGAGACATCCTTAAATTTTCAACCTCACCATAAACTCGATCTTAATGTCGGGTCATGACTATGTATTTAACTGTTGCGAGTATTTAATATTTATTTATTATATCTCCAGTACTTTATGAACAAATAGAATAGTGACACATACAGCGATTAACAGTCTTTTTGTTTTTACAGAATACTTGTAATTTTTAATAATGTATGTGTATTATCGCTTACTGTAAATATGTAAATATCCCTGTAATGAAGAGTATAATAATCCACTGTGGTTTACATCCGTCTACTATTTTTTACGAAACTTTTCCCGTATTTTTTTAAATGTAACCTAGCAACACTGCGGGGGTTAGGGGCGGGGGCGAGGGCGGTGACTCGGGAGTCGGGCCCCGCGCCGCTCGTCGCGTCGCCTAGTCAGTGCGCTTTGCAGTGCGCCGTGCTTGTCCTCTGCGAATGCGCGTGCGTTGCTGACAATACATTACGAATTACGATAGCATTTTATTCAAGTTCATGATGTCGCGATTTACAGCTGTGGAATACACCGATATGGTTTGTTTGAAGGTCTGTTTAGTGGCAGTAATACTTTACGCGATGTGCTCTTTTGATCCCCCGACGAAGCAATTTTGACCTACTTTATTTGTGTAAAAGGGGACTTAATTGAGAATGTGTTATTACATTTGTTATTAAACAAATAAAATTATGCCTAAAAACTACAAAGGAATCACCGCGCCAAATCAAATGATACCATTCGTTACGTGGTGACGAAAAATGCGGCGTTGCCGCTCTTATGTCTGGGTCAACTGAGGGCAAGTAGGTAAACATATAAGGCATGTTGTATTTTAACTAAATTATTTTATTATTTACTTTCTTTGAAAATATCATTTTTTTAATTTTATTGCGATATAAAATCTTATAATTTTAATTTGTTTTAATTGACGTTTTTTAATTATGTTGCAATTGAAAGCATTTATAACACCGACACTTTGTATAATTTTCATACTTATTCCTGCACTCTCTTTTTAGAGTTCATAATGAATTTACCACTATGGGAAGGCTTTACTTTTACTTATGCGGGTCTGAACAAAGATGGATCCAGTTCAAAAGATATAAAAAATTAGAATCACTTATTTGGCAAATATAGTTAACGTAATATACATTAGGTAGTAGCCCAGAATGAAATGCACTTTTTGAGTGCCTGCCTGGGTTTCGCAGTTAATATCGAGCCCCGGGGGAAAGGGACTCCTCGGATAGCTTCGTTTTTCATTTTCAGATATAGGTACCTAATAAATCACTTCTCGAGAGACCAACACGCATTATATGTCTACGCTTTTTTCCAAAACTATTGATCGTATTTAACTTTGCGAAGGCTTTATAGCATTAAATTTGGTCTTACGCAAAATCAGTGAGCACTAAATGCTAATTTGATTAATCACAGGATTATCAGATTCCTAAAAACGGTATCAACACCAATAATAATTTTACATTGGATTCGTTAACAACGAAAGTATATTTTTGTTAGGGGTTTACATTTAAGTTATTTTTTTTTTATTGCAATTAATAGCGAGATACCGTTCGCCTGATGGTAAGTAATAGGAGTTAGGACCGCTCAAGAATAGTTGCAAAACTACGACGCCTTGAATCACAAAGCAATGCTTTTGATTCCACTGCGCTCGCCATCCTGACAAATTAGATGTTAACTCTCAATATGTTCAGTAGTTACAATGGCTACAATGTCCTTCAAAGTGAAACACAACAGCGCATTTACACTACTATTTGGCGGGAAATAAATGAAAATGCCATTAGGACGTATACCAGTAAAGATGAGCGGTATTACATTTAACATTTGTATTTTTTAAACCAAAAAGAGTACATAGTTAGTGCATGCTAGTGAAGGTTGTTCTAACTACATTTTACATGACAAAGTTAGCTCCTATACCAAATGCGTATTGGATTACTTCTCACCTCTATACTTGTCAACTTGGATTTGGATTTAACTTGGGCTAAACGGTAATTCCAAGATATACCGGCTAAAGAAGACACGAAGACATCAACTGAAACGAAATACGAGGTATTACAACAGCTGTTCAGACACCATAAATAATTAAGTTGCACTTCAAAGTATGGCTATAGGATAATTTGACTGGATAGTTTATTACGGGATATATTATATCTTAATTGTCTCAGCCCGTATACGCCCACTGTAGGTCATGGGCCACCTCTATAATCGAGAGTACGATTGAGAGGGCCATATAGCTACTACTACGCTGGCCTATTGCGGGTTAGCGGACTTTAGATAGCATAGAAATTCTTTAAAATCGGTATGGTATGCAGGTTTCATAACGATGTTTTCTTCTACCGTTATAATGTGGTAAAAAAGGTAATTGATTATCAACACACATATGAATCCGAAAAGCAAAGGTATGCCTTGGTATTCGAACCTGCGACCACCGTGAATACGTGAGCCCGTCGTGACCTGTTGGTAAAAGGACCAGACGCTGCTGCCATCCTGTTCACGGTGGTCGCGGGTTCGAATAACATTTTATATTATGGTTTAAAATAGAATTTAGAATTTTTGTAAAAAGTTAAACTGAATTTCTCAAAAACGGTTACAGCGGGCAGGCGAATGGTGGAGAAATGTGGCGTGGTTCATTCAAATTTGGTTATATGTTACACATCACGAGGTATTGGCAACCATTTTATAAAAACAACGATGTCAAGTTCCAATGTAACAGTGCTTCCTACCCCTAATTAGATTTGAATAGGTACGGATTATGCTTGAAAGTTAATGTCCAATTGTTAATTTAATCACAGCGTGGTTCAAGAAGCTCGAATAAACAGTTGCGTTAAAGAATATTCAACCTACAAGCCGGCTGCGTTTAAGAAGTAGCCATAATACACTCGAGAGGTTGATATCTTTGTACCTAAACGGATTCGAAACTGAAAGAATGATTCAGAATCATCTACGTCTTAACGTTTGGCAGCTCTCGCAATACTAGGGGCCCTACTATATTCATCCGAAAAGAAGTTCGAAACTTCGGACGATCGAAGTTTTTTATACGATACGAATGTATCTACTCTGTAAAAGTTCGAATTTGTATAACGTACACCGTAACTATAAGGGCTGAAACTGCGTTAAGCGGGCGCCCGCGACGCGACGGGCAACCGTCACGCGTCTCCTCACGTGGACACGCGGGCAGGCTCCGTGAGAACGCGACGGTCCTCCGGAACTTACTGAACTTTACAACAAATTCTTCGCCTAGCAACCTAAATTCAATAAACGGGCTTCCTGGCTGTCGTTTTTTTTTTGCTAGTCGTCGTTTTGCTATGTAATAATATATTAAGCTCTCCATCGACACGACTGTAAACGCACACCTTTAAAATTGAACCAGCGACACTGCGTAAATCCGGTCTCCGCGACGGGTTCCGACGCACGGAGCCGGGCTCCGCCGCGCGGGTGCGTGACGCGCCTCCCCGTGCTGGACGCCCGCGCGGATCCCCGTGACGGAGCACTTTCGAACTTCGTTTCGGATGAATTTAGAAGGGAAATAGGAACAATTTAGTTTGAGGCAAATACATACGTGCGTCAATTGGAGGAGTACCAGCGACTAGTCACTAGACTATGCACAGCGCGACGAGGTACGTTTATTGATTAATACCAAATTATATTTTTAGTTAAATTTCTATTCATGTTCTAAAAGTGCAACAATGTTCGGTCTACGGACTACTTCGTAGCGATTATTTTCTAGTTTAAGAGCGTTTATACCCTGCACGCGCTTTTTGGCTTAAAAACAGGACTTTTCAAATGAGTTAATAGCCACCAATAAACAATTTAAAGGAAAAATAATTAGTACTTATTTTAGAAAAGGTTGTCATCTAGGGATTTTGGTGGAAAACATTATAGATTGATGGATAATTTGTGAGTACTATAAGGATTACTGAACACAAGTTTCGTTATTTAGGCTTTAAATGGCAATTTAGAAGCTTAAGATATCCGAAACCACTAAATATAAGATGAAAATAAAAATATTATCAGACTAATAAGACCCTTATGGAGGGATTTTGCTGAGAAAAATAATCTTTTTGTGTTTAGTTCCTGAAAAATAAAAATTTAAACAATGCGAAATTATTCAGAAACTCTCGTCAAGAACATATTTTTTTACACGCTTTATATTAGCTTCACTTGTATGTTTGTATGTTTGTATATTTGTATGTTTGTTTGTAACCGACTTCTTTGGGCGCGATTTTGACCCACTTTAAACGGCCAGATTTCGTTCAAATTTTGCACACCTGTCAAAGACCGATGACAATACAATAATTCGATTAAAATATATAATTATCCTGATTAGATTCGCCAGGATTAATTATTCTTATAATTGATGACCATTGCTACATTCATCGCTAGATGGCGTTAACATTGTATTCTTCCAAGAAGCTTATACCCAAATGGAGATTGCATTCCGTATATAAAAGTGAAGCACACTGATTGCTATCCTTTTCTTTCGAGTGACAATGAATGAACAAAAAGTCATTTTCATTCATTGTCACTCGAAAGAAAAGGATAGCAATCAGTCGCAACGTCATTCGAGGTCAAATTTTTGTGCTTCACTTTTATATACGGAATGCAATCTCCATTTGGGTATAAGCTTCTTGTATTCTTCAAGTGTCAAATGTTACTACTGACCAACAGATGGCGTTATTGACTGGAAATACAGCCGTAGATGGATGTTTTTAGTCAAAACAATTATATAATAGTTAAAAAAAACTAAAATACACGCTTTAATAAGATATACAACTAAAAAAGTAAAAATAATTGATACTGAATTTAAGATAAGAAAATGGAGTAAAATACATATATTTTATTGTTACAAAGCGTGGGGTGCAGGAGGATAAGTAATTGTTGTAAACACCCCACGCTTTGTAACAATAAAATATATGTATTTTACTCCATTTTCTTATCTTAAATTCAGTATCAATTATTTTTACTTTTTTAGTTGTATATCTTATTAAAGCGTGTATTTTAGTTTTTTTTAACTATTATATTTTCACCAACTTATCGTACATAATTTTTTATAGCAATTGCATATTATAATAGAAGAACATCTTATCAATAAATTGCCATTTTTATATTTCAACAAAATTAGTTTTCATGTTTTCTACAAATATTTTAAAAACCACTATAAAACACGCTGTCCGACGTGGCTCAAATCAGACCGCCGCAAGGCCTTTTAGAGGGAGGACGTATCGCTCGTCGCTCCGGCCTGGCTGCAGTCGATTATGCCGCGCGTAGTAAAAATAGCCACGCGCGGAATGCGATTACCATATCTTAGTACTTTGGTAGTAAAATATTTAATTATTTTTATTACCTACAATGATTTTGTAGTGAGTATGAATTATGTTTCAGATAATATAATGGGATGTAATTCCGAAGCTAAATTATGTCATGTATTGTAATATAAAATTAAATATATGTCGTAATTGTAAGGGGTTGTAAGGCCCCTAACACTATTTATGTGTTCGAACACGAAATGATTAATAAAACGTCCGTAGTGTCTACTGATTGAACACTGATTTGAATGCAACTTAACAATGTAATAAGAACGAAAATATGATAAGTATCTAAATTTGTATTATTCTTTGCTTGCACAGTAATATTTGTCTACTTATTATGCAAATAAAATATTTTTATGATATTATATTACAGTTACATTTCAATTGAATATTTGAAGCGCACGGATCAAAGTTGTTTGAGCCGATTGTATAGCGAGCCGACGCGGCAGCTCTACGCACACAGCTTTGGTCGCTTATGTGTGCGTGAAATTAACGAAGAAATACCTATAGTTGACTTTGCGCGCAAGGTGTATACGCTCTTAATATCGTCATGAATCCAGACTATGGTATACATACATCACTCTGGATACGTGCCGGTACACCATACATATTCAGTATACCAAATAGGAATTAGATACTTAGATGTGTAGTTTTTACCCTATATGGAGATCTTATACCCCAAACTCGAAACTAATATACAAAACTCATACACAAATTAATAATATGGCAGAATACGTGGATAGTGCGGCCGTGCAATGGCCTCGTAACTCAGTTCAACGATCCCATTTATAACCTAGTTACAGAAGAATTTGGCACATCTCATACTTATGGTGTTGTGCTTTATTCTTATTTTTCTAATTTATCTCACTAGACAGTGCTAAGGCTTTTACATGTGTACTTTTATAACAGAGACTAACGCCTGTATCCCCGAGAGCACAGGCAGAAGTGCCCATTAGTTGTCAACCACGTTTCCAGAATGCATTAAGAGGTAGATGAAAGTGTATGAAGCGACAGTAATGTCAGGATCGAGCAGTGGCGATCTATAATTTCTGCCTACCCCTATGGGATACAAGCGTTACGATTAAGTATAATGTATGTACGTTTCCAGGGTGTGATGATTTTTTTATACGATTATTCTGGCAAACGAGCAAACAAGTGATCTGATAGAAAGCAATCACTGCCCCCATGAACATCCACAACGCTTGGACTGTATGTTGCCAGCCTATCTAATTAGGAGGGGAGTGGGAAAGAAAAGGGTATTGGGTATCAGGCAAATTCACTCACCGTACGAAACGCAACAACAAAGCTGTCACTTCTCATTGATCTCCAGTGAGAGAATGGTACCGCCCCCGACGAGCCTGGCCATTCATGCTGAGTCATGATCGACAACAGTCTAGCTCAACCACTTCACACAAATGAGAGCAGCCTAATGCAATGCCGGTCACAGACTTTTGCACCGGCCATGTTAAGTAAAAACTCTTACATCCATCAGACCATAGAGATAAGTGGAGCCTAGTAACACTTTTGAAAGTAGTTTCATTTAACTAATTACCTACACGCTAGATAGTACATACCTACTATAATATGAGTATATTACCTACACAACACGGACATATTTTTAGTTTTTACGGACATCCGACATATTACGTTGTTATTCCCAGTACTTAAAACAACTTTCACTAATTAAAAACGTATCGTCATGTACATAGATACCTACTGAACCACGCAGAAAATATCTAAAAGCAGTGATTAAAAAAAAATTAAACGTTTTCAATTCAACCAATTACATCTAATTAATATGAATTAAATAATTTCGAAATTAAAATTAAAAACATTGTGGTGATAATAAAATAATAAATGAATAACATATTATTTCCTTCGTCATCCTTGTCATCCAATATCAAATCCTTTGTATATTGTCCAAAACAATGTTATCTTTCGGAGCTTCATTATCATAAGGAAGGGATGGTCGGCTGAAAAATCGATTTCCTCAAAATCAACACAAAGCCGCGTTACTTCTACACCTGAGAACAAACGTTATGTTTGTAATTGTAAAACAAAATCATATTTAGCGAATATGATTATGTATGTCTTATGTATTTCTTGTGACATTTTCCATGGCGCAGTCGGTTAGACGCCGTCTGTGAAACGATAGGCCACGAGTTCGATCCCCGCACCGAGAGAAATGTTTGTTCAGCCCACAAATATTTGTTTCGGCTCTAGGTGTTTTTGCGACCGAAAAGTCTCTCATAACTCCTGATAACCACGACACAAGGACTCATGGGGTGAGGACTCAGGACCATGTTTGTTACTGCAGGGTGTTATATTATTATTATTAACAGAGGGACAACAGCGGTTTGAGCATATTTAGCTTTGGAAGAAAAGTAAACAAAGTTGTATTGTGCTATCAGCTATCAGCGTTTCTTGCTACGAAGTTCACATAGAATTTGAAGTTTTGAACCGATACTGTTTAATAAGGCAGTATTTTACAGGAACACATGATCGCTCGGAAAGTTACGAAAATATATACGAGTCTTTATAATCGAAAAATATCTTTCCAAGAGGCGAGAATGATTTCAAAACGAATGAAATACTTATTAATACATATGTATTAATAACTATTTGATCGTACATATTTTCATAACTTTCCGAACGATCATTGTTTTTTTCATTCATTTGGAATATTACATGTATTATTTTTAATAAAACAACAAAATACACAACAAATATATATTTTATCATAAATATAACATTAATAACAACACATCATTTTGCATATTGCGTTTGTGCTTACTGCTTAGTATAATACTTTAGATTAACAAGAGGTGTAATGTCATGTAAATGCATTAAGAGTGAAGAGAGCATGGAGTTTATTCATCGCCGCGGTGCGCTGCGTAGAAGAACGGTGTGCCACCCACAACGATCACCGCGACGAACGGGTGGTCGGCGATGAATGTACGCACCGGAGGCTCTCCGATCATAGCCGAACACATCACAAACCCCATTGCTGTAATACAAACATTTCAACAAATCATTTAAATCCTTTCTTGATTTATACGTTAACTGCGGCGCACACACACGTTGTGTTTAGGGAATGCAATCTCGTTCTCGCGAGATCTCGGCCTTTTTTAGCGACATTGATCTCGCGTTCAAATAACCTAGAGACAAAAAACTAACTACGAATTCTCAGGAGGCATTAATCAAAAAGGAAATGAATTTATACCAGTCCGGGGGGTCTATAGGCGAACTTTTACAGTTCGTGGATAACTGTCTGAGATCTGTTGTTCTAACTAACGTTGAATCCGAAAGGGCCTATTCAGTGGCTGGTTATCTGGCCAACAAAATAAGAAGCCGTTTAAGAGCGTTTATACCCTGCACGCGCTTTTTGGCTTAAAAACAGGACTTTTCAAATGAGTTAATAGCCACCAATAAACAATTTAAAGGAAAAATAATTAGTACTAATTTTAGAAAAGGTTGTCATCTAGGGATTTTGGTGGAAAACATTATAGATTGATGGATAATTTGTGAGTACTATACGGATTACTGAACACAAGTTTCGTTATTTAGGCTTTAAATGGCAATTTAGAAGCTTAAGATATCCTTAACCACTAAATATAAGATGAAAATAAAAATATTATCAGACTAATAAGACCCTTATGGAGGGATTTTGCTGAGAAAAATAATCTTTTTGTGTTTAGTTCCTGAAAAATAAAAATTTAAACAATGCGAAATTATTCAGAAACTCTCGTCAAGAACATATTTTTTTTCACCAACTTATCGTACATAGTTTTTTATAACAATTGCATATTATAATAGAAGAACATCTTATCAATAAATTACCATTTTTATATTTCAACAAAATTAGTTTTCATGTTTTCTACAAATATTTTAAAAACCACTATAAAACACGCTGTCCGACGTGGATCAAATCAGACCGCCGCAAGGCCTTCTAGAGGGAGGACGTATCGCTCGTCGCTCCGGCCTGGGGCCCTACTATATTCAACGAAACGAAGTTCGAAACTTCGGATGATCGAAGTTTATATACGATACGAATGCACCTACATATACTTATGGTCGTATCCATAAACTTATGGTTACGTTGTACGTTATACAAATTCGAACTTTTACAAAGTAGATACATTCGTATCGTATATAAACTTCGATCGTCCGAAGTTTCGAACTTCGTTTCGGATTTATATAGTAGGGCCCCTGGCTGCAGTCGATTATGCCGCGCGTAGTAAAAATTGCCACGCGCGGAATGCGATTACCACATCTTAGTACTTTGGTAGTAAAATATTTAATTATTTTTATTACCTACAATGATTTTGTAGTGAGTATAAATTATGTTTCAGGTAATATAATGGGACGTAATTCCGAGGCTAAATTATGTTATGCATTGTAATATAAAAATAAATATATTTCGTAATTGTAAGGGGTTGTAAGGCCCCTAACACTATTTATGTGTTCGAACACGAAATGATTAATAAAACGTCCGTAGTGTCTACTGATTGAACACTGATTTGAATGCAACTTAACAATGTAATCATAACGAAAATATGATTAGTATCTAAATTTGTATTATTTTTTTCGCTTGAGCCCTAATCTCGCGAGATTTGCATTTCCTAGTTGTGTTCTCCGAGCGCTCACATTTGCGGCCATAACACGTTTTCATAAATAATGCGCACGGGACACAATGGTGGATAGTTCGTTGTTTTACCGCCGCTGTCAACGTATTTTTGATAATTCACACAATAGTCACACACTAATCCTTAACCCACAGTACGATAAATCTTGTGACGAGATGTCAGACACTTCCGAAGTATTTTGGTGTTGCTCCACCACTAAGATAAAAAAAATTCTAACTCACACTAACATTTATTTTGCGGGACTCGAACCCGCAGTCTCGCTTTTCACAGCTTTTCAACCAACTGCGCTATAAGGGCTGTCAAAGCTGTTTTTAATGCAAAACTTAATAACACACAGTAACACAAGGCATTTTGTGGCATACACATAAAAATTTAGTTAAATTGTAAAACACTGCCAATTGTAGTAAAGATTAAGCGCATCACAAAACAAACAATGGGCAATTACGTTTATTAAGATAGCGGGTAATGAAGAATGACGCACGGTTAAAATGTTCCTTTAAATACGCGATAGAATAATATCGCTTTTGGCCAACCATGAACATTGTTGTGAATACATTTATTGATGATTTTTCTTTAAAAAATAACGTTATTAAAGAAAATGTAACAATAATTGCGCGATACATTGAGCAAAATGCAATACTTAAATCATACGAATGCACATTTTGTTGCTATGAGAAGACGACAGGCGCAATCTTAAAAAATAAATAAGTAGGACTGTGTATT
The DNA here is from genome assembly GCA_023078785.2 of Hyles euphorbiae. NCBI lineage: Eukaryota > Metazoa > Arthropoda > Insecta > Lepidoptera > Sphingidae > Hyles > Hyles euphorbiae. The sequence goes on from CM041043.1 coordinate 11,999,911, forward strand.
TTGCAAAGTATGCATATCCTTAAACTAGTGTGAAGCTATTTAGCGCGTTTTGGTAAGGTGGTATCATCAGTGCAACGCATAAAAAAATATATGTGATCCCAAACATCTGGGTATCTACTGAATATATTTTTACTATATTTATATCAAATATATTTTTCATTAAAGGCGGTGCTTGTGGCAATACATACTATTTCTCTATTTAGAAAATAATTCTTAATAACCACATTAAAAACAAATGGACCCTAGTTCTTCCATTTCTGTCAAATGGTTTGAAATATTTAAAATCGTTCTGGAAGATTTCATAAATATTATTTACCTGTTATCTTTAATTAATTGAAAAGACAAAATAATTTAAAATAAATTTTTAATAAAATGTATAGAAATTAGGAAAAATATATCTTTAATTGTAGTACTTATATTATGAATTGGTGAAGTTCTCCATCACATAGTGATGTACGCACTATGCATGGATTCAATGAAGCGCATTGGACGCATGTTAAAATTATGAAAAAAATAATTACGTACAAAAAGCCGGAAAAAACGTTTCATTGCACATTAATTGCCACGATAAACGCCAACGAAGAGCGTAGTGCGGTTGGAGCCGACGAGCAGGTAAAGGAAGGGATGGTCGGCTTGGAAGCGCGGCGACGGCGGCCGCGCGCACCGGAGCATCATCACCATTCCTGCCGCACACACACCACACTATAGGTCGGAGCGAGGCGCGGGGGGCGCGGGCGGCGCGGGGGGCGCGGGGGACGCGGCGCCGCGGTACACGGCCGCCAGCAGCGTGTGCCGCGCCGCGCTCACGAGCCACAGCGCCGGCCGGTTCACCTTGAACTCCCGCGGCAAGGACACGCTGCGACGCTTGCGCACCTTCATAGCTGTCGACCGCACGCCCACAACGCACATTGTCAAACTCCCACCACATACAAACAGCCCGACACCGACATCCCCGAGTACCCCGACTATGGTTTTTAAATGTTACAGTATAAAATGCACATTCACATGCACGTCCAGTTAGCCCTTAATAATATTTTTTTGTAAACAGAAAGTGATACTCGACGATATGACACTAGATATTCAAGCAAACAGTCTTCAGCAGCAAGCACATAAACACAGTTAGTTATGTATGCTATTAAGACATCCTGTTATGGTAACACATTATTTAAGCAGAATCAAAGCACTATCTCTAATAAAGTCTTCTCAAAAAAGAAAGACAACCAATGTCATTAAAACCTTAAACAAATCTAATTAACATCTTAAAAGTAGGTACACTAATTTACTTCTGAAAAGACATATTACCTGTAGCGGCAGCAGCCTCGGCTCCTTCCTCAGACACTTCAATGAAGGCTTTCTGCACTGCCTTCGATACATACAGTGGCTCACCAGTGGTCAAGAGCTTGTCTAGTCCAGAATCAGCTCGGTCGAAGATAGTTTTAATTCCGAGCTTAATAAAAAATAAACTCATGAGATATAATTAAAATAAACAAAACGGGGAGCTGATAAAAACAATAAGTATAATAAAACCAAATTCAATTACCTTCGGCAAAACCTCCAACAGATCAATTTCAGTCTCAATCTTGAACTTAGGAACAGTAACTCTAACTTTGGTGTGGAACATTTTCTCTATCTCAGACATGAGATCATAACCGTCGGCCAACTTTTGCAATACTCCATCCAGACCGTCCGTCTCATTAGGCAACACAATAATCATACTCGCTTCCTCTCCTACATATGGCATTTCTAACAACTGAAACATAATAAATTATCCTTTATTATTACTAAATCTGTATTACGTATCCATCGGAATAAGTTATTATCTTTGAGAAGAACTAATGTACGGAATGGATGTCATTCCTAAGATATGCAAATATTTGTAGGTTCCTAACATTCACAGCTTCATTAATATTCAAGAGGTTTGGGCAGAATGTTAAATAGGTTAGTTTACTTGTAAAAAAACCACTAAGATGAGCATAATAACTTGACTGTTGGGTGTGTTTATTTATAGATTACTAGCGGCCCGGCCCAGCTTCGCCCGGGTACAAATAGATTTCTGTAGAATAATATGTACGTATTATACATATAAACCTTCCTCTTGAATCAAAAAAACCGCATCAAAATCCGTTGCGTAGTTTTAAAGATTTAAGCATACAAAGGGAAATAAGGACAGAGAAAGCGACTTTGTTTTATACTATGTAGTGATTTTTAACTGACTTCAAAAAAAGAAGGAGGATCTCAATTCGTCGGAATCTTATTAAATTTTTTTAGATGACAATACTAAGTGATTACTAATTGTATCTAGTTGTAATTGCAGTGCATTCCAAATAGAGCATTCATTGAAGTGAGATGAATGTATCTCGCCAGTCGAAACAATTATGCCGGCATATCCGGAATCAGATTTTTTTTTTATTAGACGAGCATGCCGTTCGCCTGATGGTAAGCGATGCGACCGCTTATGAACAGTAGCAAAACCAAACAACACCTTGAATTACAAAGCAATGCTTGGCATTCCACTGCGCTCGCCATCCTGAGACATAAGATGCTAAGTCTCAATATGTCCAGTAGTTATTCTGGCTACAATGTCCTTGAATCCGAAACACAACAGTGCATTTTAACTGCTGTTTGACGGGAGAAATAGACATTGCGGTGCCCACCCAGGCAGCCTCTCACATATGAGAGGCCTACCACCAGTAATATTGCATAGGTTCGGCAAACGAGCAAACATGTCACCTGATGGTAAGTGATCACTGCCGCCCATTAACACCCACAAAACTTGCATCAAGGATGTGTTGCCAGCCTGTCAAACGGGGGGGGGGGGGGGGGCTGGGATAGCAGAAGAATGGGAAAAGGGTATTGGGCATCCGCAATAACAGCTGGCATAATTGTGTATTACTGATTAACATTGCAAAATATTTATACATGATGCTGTTATAAAACAACAAATGCAAGAAAAATATTACTAGAAAACTCAAGGTTTATTTACATGAGCAAGTGTTGCGGTAATGTACGTTATATTGCGCTATTAATAAATTCTATTTTTATACCTGAGCCTGGAGCTCGGAGCTCTCGCCGTATCCGAAATCTTCCTCTTGATACATCATAGGTACATTGACAGAAGTTTGAGAATTGATGTGGAATGGTTGCTCCATTGTGTTTGAAGGTTCAAATTGACGTTTCCAAGTGCCCTGAAATTAAATAAATTATAACACATAAATAAAAAATTAAATTCGATTTAAAACAACAAAAAACAGGTTCAGTCTTTTGTACATACCTTGAAATAAAGTGCATTCACAAGCACCAAACGAGTGTCTGAATTGAAACTATCAGAGCTCAACAGATCTTTAATTCTTTCGTTTGTCTTGTCTTCTACCTAAATAAATCAATTAAATATTATGACCATTGTTTATTATAAACATATATATATTAATTATGCAGTTCCAGTTTAATCTGAATGCAGTGTGTACAAATATATTTTTACCCATTTATTGATGGTATTAGCCGCAGCAGCACTGTCCTCAAAGTCGAGTTTCTCAAAACCAGCATCAAAAACCTTAATAGCATCTTCCTTTAGTTCCGGGACTAAATCATATGGACCTTCTTTCAAGTATACTCTGTTGGCTACACTCAGTGTTACACCCTTAATTGTTTTTAATCTTGCTGAAACAGCTGAGAATGAAGAACGGATCTGTAATCAAAAGTTAATATCATCAATTTGATAATATATCACCATAAAATGATGAATACTATCTATAAGTAGCTAATTATTTATAAATAGCCGGATAATGTTTGCATGTACAATAAGATAATGCTTTCCTGTGATCAATATATATATTTGATATGACCCATGACTGACCATACATGCACTGCATTACAAAAGTGATTTCAAGGTATTTAATGATAGCAAAATTGTGACACAAGACAAGGAAAATAATACTAAAAACCAAAAATTCAGCTTGAGTAACTTAAATATTTTACACTGCGTATTGTAACTTGTGTATACTATTAGTCTGATAGAGTTTCACACAAAGGCAAAATGTTTATATATTTAAAAAAACATAAGTTACATACAGATTCGTCATCTGGGATTTCCAGGGATGTAAGCAACTCGGTGTGCGCAGGCTCTGTGGTGCCCAGAGCGAGTAATGCTAACAAATACTCCGCAGATAGTGGCGAGGACACCACACTCTTCGATTTGTCCAGTTCCTGAAAAAAAAATATTATGTCGATGACAATTGTTGAACGAGTGTGTGAGGTCGCATGTGCGGAAACAAATTCCTATGTCATATTGTGTGTCTATAGACCTCCTTCATCAAATATTTCGCTATTTTTATCAATAATGGAGGATATTTTAAATAAAATTAAAAGTAATAAAAAAGTTCTAGTCTGTGGGGACTTTAATATTAATTTACTAGTTGATTCGGTTGATAAGTGTAGGTTTGTATCTTTATTCGGCTCATTTAATTTTACATGTTTGTTCTCGGAGCCTACTAGAATTACGTCTGAAACTTCGAGTTGTATTGACAATATCATAACAAACTTCGAAGTACTTGAAAAAGGTATAAAGATAGGGGTTAGATCTGACCATAAATGCCAATTAGTGAAATTAGAACATGCTGTAGACAAAACCAGTAGATTAATAACTTTTAGGCTGTTATCTAAGAAAATCCTAGGTCAATTTAACAGTAATGTACAATCAAAAATAGATACTTTTACACTTGATGGCAGTCCAAACGACATGTACTCATCATTATTTAAAATTATACGTAAAGAGTTTGACCAAGTATGTAAAATTAAAACTATTAAAATTAACTCTAAAATAAAATTTAGTGCTTGGGCCACTAAAGGCATTAGACGTAGTAGGGAAATTTTGTATGAGTTATATGACAAAAGGTCCTATACACCTGATGTCAACTTTAAAAAATATGTCGGATTATATTCAAAATTATTTAAAAAAGTATGTATGCAGGCTAAATCTAATTATATAAGTGAAAAGCTTAGATTGTCAGATAATAAAATAAAAACTACCTGGCAAATTATTAATACTGAAACTGGGAAAAATAAAAAAAATGACAACAAAATTGCTCTCCGCATAAATGACGACCTTATTTCAGATAAATCTACTATTGCCAATTATCTTGACAATTTTTTCACTAACATACCATTAGACTTAACTAAACATTTAGATTCATCAGTAGATTTAGCGGAATCTTTTTTAAAGGAAAATGTTCCTGGAAATATGCCTAAGTTTAACTTTCAAAAGGTAACCAGTTGTCAAATAATAAAGGCTTTCAAGCAAATTAAAATAAAAACTACAGAAGATATATGGGGACTGTCTGTTAAAGCTATAGAAGCTATTATTGTTAACATTGCACCGTTATTAGCTACTATTTTTAATTCCTGCCTAAGTGACGGTAACTTTCCCGACTTAATGAAAATTAGTAAAGTCGTACCCATTTTTAAGTCAGGATGTTCGAACAATCCGTCGAATTATAGACCCATTTCTGTACTACCGGCTCTTAGCAAAATCTTCGAAAAGCTTTTGCTTAATCAAATGCTAGCACATTTTGATGAAAATAAGTTAATACATAGGAATCAATTTGGTTTCACAAAGGGTCGCTCAACTCAAGATGCCGGGACATCACTAATCACGTCGGTTTTAGAAGCCTGGGAAGCATCTCAAGATGCTCTAGGAGTTTTTTGTGATCTCTCCAAGGCTTTCGACTGTGTTGACCACCAAACACTTATTATGAAGCTAAGGTACTACGGAATCAGTGATACGTCACTTGATCTCGTAATGTCTTACTTGTCGGGTCGTGAACAAAAGGTTTCTTTGGACGGGCTCACTTCGGTAGGATCAAAAGTTAAAATTGGGGTTCCGCAGGGCTCCATTCTGGGCCCCTTTTTATTCTTAGTCTACATAAATGATCTTCCTTGCATGGTTCAGAAGTGGTCAGACATAGTTTTATTCGCTGACGACACCTCTATAATATTTAAAGTTAATCGGAAAGACGATAATCTAGATACACCTAACAATATTCTTAATTTAATTTCGGATTGGTTTTCTGCTAATAATCTACTATTAAATGCTAGTAAGACTAAATGCGTCCGTTTTGCTTTACCGAACGTGGCAAGCGTAAACACGCGTATCGAATTAAATTCAGAAATTCTAAATTTAACTAATTCCACAATTTTTTTAGGGATCACTTTAGATAAAAAATTACAATGGGGTCCACAAATTGAGAGATTATCAGCTAAACTTAGCAGCGCAGCGTTCGCGGTCCGAAAAATAAGACAACTAACTGACGTTGCAACGGCTAGATTGGTATATTTTGCTTATTTTCATAGTATAATGTCATACGGCATTATTTTATGGGGATCAGCGGCTGATATCGAATCTATATTCATCTTACAAAAAAGAGCAGTCCGTGCTATTTATAATCTAGGAAGCCGCGATTCTTTGCGATCTGTTTTTAAAGAAAGCAATATACTAACCGTATCATCTGAATACATCTTTCAGAATTTAATGCACGTTCGTAAAAATATTAATAAGTTTTATAAGGTCAGTGACACCCACACCATTAATACACGGAATAAAAATAAACTAGCAATACCCTCGTTTAGACTAGAAAAGTCAAAAAAATCTTTCTTGGGTAGTTGTATTAAATTTTATAATAAACTTCCCAATAGGATAACGCAGCTACCGGACAAACTATTTAGGGCCCATATTAAAAACAAACTTATGACTAGGGGTTATTATAATATTAAGGAATATATTGAGGATAAAAAAGCCTGGGATTAGGTGTTCTCTTGCACATTGCGACCTCCTGGGGCCCTGAACTATTCGCTTATTATACCACCTAATTTAAATAATTAAAAATATCTAAAATTGTGAACTCAGAAATTAAGCTATATACAATCAAATAAATCAATTAAATTATATGACGACCGATCGAAAAAATCATATAAAAATAATAATTAATATGGCAAATCCTTGTAAGACAAGTCACAAATACTTATTTTAGTAAATTGACCAAAACCAAGCCCACTGAGTTTGACTCGCTGGATCTACTCAGAAATGGGTCGCGCCGCGTAGTATCCAGTGGTAAAGTAAAGCCCGCTGAGTTTGTTCGCCGGGTCTTCTCAGTCAGGGCCGTGTTGGATCCGGCAGTAAGCCTAAACATACGGGACGTATCGGAAATACTTATGGTCGTTGTCTTGGACCCAAAACAAGCCCACTGAGTCTTAGTCGCTGGATATACTCAGGACTGGGTCGCGTCGCGTAGTTCCAGTGGTAGTGTAAGCCCACTGAGTTTGTTTCGCCGGGTCTTCTCAGGAAGGGCCGCGTTGGATCCGGTGGTAACTATAAACCGCTACGCACCGTTGTAATATTTATGGTCCACAAATAATATAATTTAATTTGACTAACGTAAATAATGTATTTCTTTGACAAATAAATTACTATAAAGTAAAAACTAATACTTTAAATAAAATATGAATAAATACTAAATAAATAAATAAATTTAATTATAAATAAAAATAAAATTAATTTAAAAATAAATAAAATTAATAAATAAATTGATAAAAGCAAGAAATTAAAATAAGTAATAATAAGTATAGGAAATATATTGTAAATAGAGATTAAGTTCTATGTATATTGACTTGTCATAAGAGCTCCTTAATTGCCTACGTGATCAATAAATACATTTCATTTCATTTCATTTCAATTTCTTTACAAACACATATTGTGACATAAGCAGGATTATTTCAAAATAATGTCATAAATTATAAGAATTAATAACTTGCGCCCATAAATATCCACATACATTCCAGTTTGTTTAGGACATTCATTTTCAATGATAAAAAAACTCCATAATATCTTTTGCTTATGTAAAAAGGGAAATTATGTTAGTTTTAATTTAATCAAACAAAAAAGGTAAATAACTCTTTCTATATTTTTAAAATCAACTGATGATATGTCACTGTTTTATTATAAAACAGTGGTTAAATATTTAATGCAATGAACAAAATAGGCACTTTATTAATATATATGAATATGCTAATATTATTATCTGAATTTGGCGACAGTCAATAAATTATACAAATTATTTTTCTTACAGCAATCTTAAAAATCACAAAACAAAATTAATGCTATATTTAAAGTAGCTCTATATTTGTATGAAATTAAATTATGAGTAAAATTTGATGATCTCACACAATTACAGGTAGAAATGACATAATTATAAAGATATCTACAATTAAGACTGGATACAGAGAACTTAATCAATCAATATTATCACAAAGATTCTCAGAATTAAGTTATCTTTAATGCAATACTGATAACAAAATTAATGAATGTATGCTATTTCTTGTTGCAGTGTTTATTACTGATATTTTTATTTAAAGTATTTGTAGCAATATTTATTTTATTACATTAATTAATCTTCAAAATTTTAAAATGGCAGTGTTCTTTAGCCAAAAAATGAGTGAAGCCTATTTACTGATTTATTTTAAATATTTTGCGTTGATTAATAATAAATTTATTAATGTTTAGTTTCTGTCTAAATTGATACTGTAAATACAAAGCTATACATACTACATACTACTATTGATATTCAAAAAATAAAAACACTTACATTACAAAACTTAGCAGAAAACTTGGCCACAGCAGAAGAAAGTGCTCTCGCGTCCATTTTAGCGATCGAACTGTTCACTTGTAGTAGAAACAAGGGAACTGTAAACAAAATTAATTTTAAACGACACGGAAAGTCCGATATACAAATATTCAGTACAACTATTCCGAGTAAAACGCCAAACGCCAGTGCCGACAATTGTTAGTGAAATCCAATATTGGGTTTGATGACATCATCCCTAGACGAAAAACAACACGGTATGTTTAGTGAATCACACTTCTCGCAAACGTGCGGGTAAGGACAAACACAAAAAATGGTTCACTGCGTGTAACACACAAAATTACTAAAATGTTGGAATTACTCACTTAGCAGACACGATGTCTTCAAGGAAAATGGTAACATTATAGTAATTACAGGCTTTAAATCATTATTGAACGTACATACTACATACCACAAAATAGATAAACAACGTCCAATCGCAGTACACATTTATATCTTATCTACGAAATTGAATACGGTGTAAAATTAATTCACCGAGTTATAACCGTGATTTACCAAATATGTTAAATTTTAAGCAGACAAACGGCTAGGCGTGCAAAAATAAAACAAATACTTGCAAAATAAACTACTTTGGTTTGAAAAAATGACAATATTTGATTTTGTCATTTTGAATTTTGATGTTTCAGTTGTTTTTTTTTAATACTGATGATGATGACTCTTGTCTTTTAGCCAATGATTGTAAACACTAAGCCTTATCTTCAAAATGCGAGTTTCTCAAAGTTGGCTAATATGCCCCCGTGTAGACACTGGAAGCTCTCAGAGGGTACGTACGGTGTTTGATTCAAAATGAAATAACGAAATTCCTTATTTCAACGAACGAAATATTCCTTAAAGGAATATTTCGTTCGTTATTCGTTAAACACATCAAGACGTAGGTACCCGTCTTGCTACCGCAAGAGAAAATAATATCGATTTAGGGTTCGTTCAAACATGCAGGCACCGCGCGATTGCAAATCTTACGTTTTGGAATCGCGGATGGAGTCAGTATCGACAAAGATATATTATGTTTGCTCGCACTAATCGCGCGGTTTCCGTAACGTCCCTGTGTATTATTATAATAACTATACAAATATATAATTATCATATAACCGTTAAAAAAACATGCTATCTTATTTATATATTACTAGCTGTGTCCGCGACTTCGTCTGCGTGGAATTTAACAAAAAAGTTAATTATTTTATTTAGTTTTTTTTTGGCTTTTGCATTTTTATTTTAATTATCAACCTTTGTAACGAAACCATACCGCGATATAATTCTACGGTGGCGCCATCTCTTAACGAGCGGCGGTAAACTCCCGTTACACATTTATTTTCAGTTTTTTGTATTATCTTTATTGAAGAATTTCTTTATATACAATATTTTGTAAATGTGATATTGATTCGTTGGGGGGAGAACTGGTGGGAGGCGCCCGACGCGACGTGACGGCCCAGTGGTGGCATGCGCGTGAGCTGCGCGCGGGCATTGCAACATTACTTTATTTTTCTAAAATAAAAGATTTTTTCTAGAATAAATGTAGCCTAAGTTACTCCTTGTAAAATCGGTCCAGCCATTTCAGAGATTAGCCGGAACAAACAGACAGATAGACAGACAGACAGACAGATAGACAAAACAAATTTTAATATCATTTTCGGCACAGGTATCGTGTATATAACGATATGCAGTTGGACATTTTTTTATTTTCACTCTTAAAACAGACACTTCAATTTTATTTATATGTATAGATGTATAGATTTAAAATTAACAAAGTTTTATCCAAATGTCTACTATGTCTAAAAAGTAATTATAGTCACACAGTAATATTATAATTGATTATACTCTATGTCGCAACGCAACTGAATTTACTGAACGCTGCGAGACGCTCAGTCAACAACAAGAACCGTCAACAAGCACGAAATATTTGTTTTTGTTTTGTGTCAGGGTGTTTAAAAACCTAAAATACATAAGTACGCAAACTCACGCCCACTCTCCCAGAAGGGTCAGAAGAGGTGCTACTGGAAGCACACACGTTTCGCCTTGTGTGTTCCGTCCAAGAAGCTTATACCCAAATGGAGATTGCATTCGGTATATAAAAGTGAAGCACAAAAATTTGACCTCGAATGACGTTGCGACTGATTGCTATCCTTTTCTTTCGAGTGACAATGAATGGAAATGACTTTTTGTTCATTCATTGTCATTCGAAAGAAAAGGATAGCAATCAGTCGCAACGTCATTCGAGGTCAAATTTTTGTGCTTCACTTTTATATACGGAATGCAATCTCCATTTGGGTATAAGCTTCTTGGTTCCGTCCCATGTAGTGTTGCCAGGTGTCCCGCTTTACGTGGGACGTCTCGCTTTTCAGGGGTTCGGTGACGCGTCCCGATTGAACCATCGGCGGGACGCCAAATGTCCCGCTTTTTGACCACCCCTCTAGAGTACTTATAAAAGCTAAATATTACACACTTTTATCACTGTGTTTCCCGATTACCTACAAATATTTACCTACATAGTATCTAATTCGCTTCTAAATTTGTTTTCAAAAATTGATTCCAAAAATAAAATTGGACTTTACATAATTTCCCGAGGTTTTTTCACGTATTCTTTTCCTTACTGTTCTTATTTTCGATGGTAACACATTTGCAAGTAAATACTGTTAGTGAGCTTAAGTCTAAGATAACGAATAGAACTTTTCTTTCCTAAGTAACAATAGGGAATATGCATGTCATTTTTTTATATTTTTAATCGATTCTGTATGTTATTACATTACCTTCAAAAAATATAAGTCTTTGAAAATATCAATTGGAGCAAGCTAAAAACCCATAGGGCCGTATGAATTGAAGACTAGAGAGATACATGATACTTCTTGGAAAACCGTAAAGATTTGGGAAAATCCTTGAATACCTAAGTGAGAAGGCTAAATGGGAAGTTCTTTGTTTTGTGTTTTGTGCTGTGAATACAGGAGGTATTCACTAGACCTTGCCCTTTCTGACCATAACTTATTCCCATCGATGGGACTTGCTCTGGTTGAGCTGTTCGTCCATTATTTTAACAATAACCGAATATGGCTATTGCCTTTGACAGCGTCCAGAGACGTGATGTTTTTCGATATGATGTTAGAAAGAGGATTAGTACTAATAAGTTATGACAAAAAAAAATTACTCTATTCTAATATAGGCGTCCCGCTGAGGAACTAAAAATCCCGCTTATTTTAATCTCTTGTCCCGAATTTTCATCAAACAAACCTGGCAACACTAGTCCCATGATATGTTAAAGGACGCGACCTATCGTCTTATAGGGAACCAAATCCTGACTCCGGGCTGATAATGAACGTATCAATATATGAAAATCTGTTGTCACTTTGCCCGACTCTAGATTCAAACCCGACACTTCACGCGTTGTAAGAGTACAGTAGGACAACTGTGTCACTAAGGCAGTCAAACCAAAATATTTTGCAATATATAAATAAACTAGCTGTCGGGCCCGGCTTCGCCCGGGTGCAGATAGTTTTTGAGTCCAATCCACATCAAGAACATATTATTTCGCGTGTCTACTAACTATATTTCCCGCGTGCCGTCGACTATATTTCCCTTCCGTAGGAGAGGACATCCCGTGCCAACAATTTGAATTTGAAAGAGTAGAAAATATGTATATTTGGTTTCCTGACTCATCCCACGGGAACACTACATTTTTCGGGATAAAAAGTAGCCTATGTGTTAATCCAGGGTGTCAGCTATCACTATACCAAATTTCATCAAAATCTGTTGAGCCGTTTTTTCATGAAAGAGTAACAAACATCCATACATACATACATACAAACTTTCACCTTTATAATATTAGTAAGGATAAATAAATAACACCCAACAGTCACATACATAGTCCTGACCCCACACTAAGATCGAGTCTTGTGTCGTGGGTATCAGGAACTACGAGAGACTTTTCGGTCTCACAAACACCCAGACCCGGAAGAAATATTTGTGGGCCGCACAAACATTTCTCTCGGTGCGGGGATCGAACCCGCGGCCTCTCGTTTCACAGGCAGCGTCTAACCAACTGCGCCACGGAGGCTGTCATATATGATACTCATGACACAAGACGTATACCTTAATCTGTATCAACGTATTTTTTATCTTATTCTTTAATCACATATTTTTATTAAAAAAATGTGTTAATGTTTTTTTTAAAATTCGAGTACCGAACTGTTGATTAATTTGCTTAATGACTTGACTAGCCAACAAATCAAAATATATACGTAACATATTGAAGGCGGGTCGCCAAGTACTAAACATATTTAAATTAATATATAAGGCACAGGTCCTACATATTTAGTACTTAGCGGCCCGCCTTCAATATGTTACGCATATATTTTGATTTGTTGGCTTGTCAAGTCATTAACCAAAATATAAAACATGCACAAGTACCTGGGCGTAGCCACGGTGGGGCAGAGTGGGGCGCTTGCCCCACCCTGGATTTGATCTGTAAGGTACTTAACCAACTCTAAAAAAATAAATGATATAGGTAAAGTACTAGGCAGCTGAGCAATAAGAAAGTATTTAGGATAATTCGAATTATAAACACAGATACAGGGTGTTATAGAAGAATACCGTGGGTACAGTTTGCTAATTACATATGATTTAAGACTTCTGCTCCACCCTGATCCCACGGCTGGCTACGATCATGCACAAGTACAATGAAATAAATATTATTTTTTGCTTTGCACTGGTATTCATGATTTTATAATTTTCTGGTTTTTAGTATTTTTTTTGTTTTGGAGTCGGTTTTTATTTTTTTATTTATAAATCGCTATGGTATGCAGGTTTCCTCACGATGTTTTCCTTCATCATTTTAGTGCATGGTGATTGACTATCAATACACACATAACTCCGAAAAGTCAGAGGTGTGCCCTGGGATTCGAACCCGCGACCACCGTGACCATGTTGGCAGTCGCGTCTAGTCCGTTTACCAGCAGGCCACCACGCACTTATTACACTATTTTCGTGTAATAATAGATTTAAATTTATTTATAGTTAAGGCTTTTATGTGAGTGGGAACTTTATTATAGAAATGTATACTGTATCAGCCCATATACGTCCCACTGCAGGGCACGGGCCTACTCTACAATCGTAAGTACGATTGAGAGTGGTTAGGCCGTATAGTCCACCACGCTGGCCTAGTGCGGGTTGGCAGACTTACATACCATAGAAATTTATATAAATCGCTATGGTATGCAGGTTTCCTCACGATGTTTTCCTTCACCGTTTTAGTGCGTGGTGATTGACTATCAATACACACATGACTCCGAAAAGTCAGAGGTGTGCCCTGGGATTCGAACCCGCGGCCACCGTGAACATGTTGGCAGCCGCGTCTAGTCCGTTTACCAACAGGCCACCACGCACATATAGAAATGTATACAGTAACCCTTAAAAGATTTGCTAATTTTGGGGAGCCTCGTCTTATGACTGACTAGATTATTTCTATTTCTAGGATGTCTGTCATAAATATCGCTAACCTTTTGGAATTGTTCTATATTCTTTTGGACATACATTAGATAATCGAATATAAATTCTGATGCTACTGTCATGATATTTATTTCTTTAAATTTTTCTCTCATAGATTGGAGCCAAGCGAGTAAATTCAATTTCAATTCAATTCAATTTCAATTTCAATGTATTTCATGTTTCAATTAGTAGTTACAATAATTTCCTTAAGATTAATTATTTAATACAACATGTAACATTTAATTGGTTTTGTCAGTGGTACCCAAACTAAGCATGCTTATATCTTGGGTACCGTTACGAGTAAACAGACGACTTTACATTCAACAATTTCTAATCTTAGTACAACTTATTACATTAATTACTACTTCTGTATATTCTGTATCAGCCCATATACGTCCCACTGCAGGGCACGGGCCTACTCTACAATCGAGAATACGATTGAGAGTGGTTAGGCCTATAGTCCACCACGCTGGCCTAGTGCGGGTTGGCGGACTTACATACCATAGAAATTCTTATGAATCGCTATGGTATGCAGGTTTCCTCACGATGTTTTCCTTCACCGTTTTAGTGCGTGGTGATTGATTATCATCATTCATTATCAATACACACATGACTCCGAAAAGTCAGAGGTGTGCCCTGGGATTCGAACCCGCGACCACCCTGAACATGTGGGCAGCCGCGTCTAGTCCGTTTACCAACAGGCCACCACGCACTAATTACTACGTGATTACTGTTAAATGTACAGCTATGTATGTGTGTGTGCGTGCGTGCGTGCGTGCGTGCGTGCGTGCATGCGTGCGTGCGCGCGTGCGTGCGTGCGTGCGTGCGTGCGTGCGTGCGTGCGTGCGTGCGTGCGTGTGCGTGTGCGTGCGTGCGTGTGCGTGTGTGGGTGTGTGTGAGTGAGAGAGAGAGAGAGTAAGTACCATTAGCCAAATACAATTTTTTCAGATTCTTCATAATTTAAAGAGACTAGCCAATTCTTTAAAACTAACTGCCGGCATAGCTGGAAATAGATCTTATGACTCGCTTTTGAAGAACAAAGATGGATTTCATGACAGCAGCACCACCCCACAGCAAAATTCCGTAACTCATTAGGCTATGAAAGTAAGCAAAATAGACCAATCGAGCCGTCAGTCAATTGGCGAATCTTGCCCACTGCAAAAATTGCAGCACTCAGCTTTTAAGCTTACGCAGTTATGTGGGGACGCCATTGAAGTTTAGGATCTAATGTGATTCCTAAGAACTTAGTAGTCTCCACAAGGCTCAACACATCCCCGTTCATAAAAATGTCGGCATTCACTTTTTTGACATTACGTGTTACAACCGAGAGAGAGAGTTTAGCCTCAGTCTCCTGAATGCTGCGGTTGCTTTTGATAGTTTTGCGTTTAGTTAGTTTGTTTCTCTGTAAAATGACATGAATTCGTTGCCATATGGACTCTAATACTGCTTCTAGAGTGGTAACGATGTTCGCAGCTGGTAATCTTAGCGTTCCGGGGCTTTATGGCTAGGATATACACGTAGAGCTGTCCAAAACCTTTGAAACTGATCATAAAGAGACGGGTAGTGTATCATGGCGTCGTGGTACAAGAAGAGTTTGTGCTACCAACATCCAAAACCGTTATGTGCGACTTTGTGCACGTTAGGAGCGGAATATTACAGCCCGCGCTCTACGAAATCGTTTACACTGGACTACGGGTACTCTTGTCAGCGACCAAACAATAAGAAATAATTTGCACGAAGACCACCAATATATAAGAAGGCCAAGAGTCCGAGCTAAATTGACCCAAGCTCACCGTGCAAGCCGTTTAAGATTTGTACGTCAACATTACGAATGGGGTATAAACCAATGGCTTAACGTGCACTTCAAGGATGAGCGTAAAGTGAAGTTTTTTAGTCATGATAGACGTGGACGAGTATGGAGAAGAAGTGGAGAACGTTTTTCTGATGGTTGTATTCATGAACGTGACACATTTGGTGGACCCAATGGTCATGGTCTGGGCCGGTATTAGCGTACAAGGTAAAGCTGACCTTTTTTCTGAACGAAGTTACTATGACAGCACAAAGTTACATCGATCGGGTAGTCAGACCTCATAACATTCCATTTTCACAATTAGCCTCTAAAGATTTTATGCAGGACAATGCTCGACTGCACATAGTGCGAGCAACTTTGGCCTAGATGAAGCCAATATTCAGGTTTTGGCGTGGCCTGCCAACAGTCCTGACCTGAATCCAATTGAACAACTCTGGGATTAATTCAAACGACGGGTTAGGGCAGCTCAAGAAGTTGTGCATAGTCATCAGCTAATAAACTTATTAAAAAGGTGTTGTGAAGAAATCCCTGATGACAGGGTCAAAAATGTTGTAAGATCATGCCTTCAAGTTTCAAGGCTCCATGAATGCGATTCAAAAAGAGGGGGACATACCCGATATCAGAATGTAAAAAAACTGCTTGTTATATACATGTTAGTTAGAATTTTAATATTAATTTTATGGATAAAATCAGAAAATTTGGATAACATATACCTAGTCAGGTCATAAATTCTGTCACATGTTTAATATAAAACAATTGAAACAAGTTTATTCATTATGTAACCATTTATATATACCAAAATGAACTTAACAAAACATAGATTCTTATGACACTAAAGTTTATTCAAAATGACCTCCGTGATTTTAAATACAGGCCTTCAATCTGCGCGGCCAGTTGTCTATCGCAGCACGAACGAGGTCCATGTCAATATCGGCGGCTGCCTTAATCAAGGATGTCTTGAGTGACTCCAAATTGGGATGAGGCTTTGAGCACGCCGATTTCTCCAAGTGTTGCCATATCTTGTAATCTAACGGATTCAAATCTGGACTGGAGGAGGGCCAGTCTTCGTGCCGGATGAAGTCGATTTCACGCGCCGCCAGCCAGTCTTGTGTGCTCTTCGCTCTATGAGCTGGCGCCGAATCTTGTTGGAATACCCAGTGCCTGTTATTGAACATGGTATGAGAAACAGGTTCCACAAGGTTCGTCAGGACTGTATTTTGATACACAACTGCATTCGTTTTTACACCTTTCTCACAAAAATGTACCTCTGTTAAGCCCCAATAAGAAACTCCCAACCATACCATGATCGAGGATGGAAAATGACCTCGTTGGACACGCGGAATACGGTTGCTTGCTTCTTCACTACTGTGTGCGTACACCTTATTATTTTGTTTGTTGTAGCTCTTTTCTACGGTAAAAATTTATCTGAATAAAGAATTTCCCGATATTTTTTTCCCGCGTACCGCTTCAACAAAGCGCGGCATCTCTTAAGTCTCAGGTCCATTAGACGAGCATTCAAACGATATCCTGTTTTTCTTCGATAAGCCCGAAGCCCTAAGTCTTCATTT
Source organism: Hyles euphorbiae (assembly GCA_023078785.2). NCBI lineage: Eukaryota > Metazoa > Arthropoda > Insecta > Lepidoptera > Sphingidae > Hyles > Hyles euphorbiae. The sequence goes on from CM041043.1 coordinate 12,017,451, forward strand.
AACACCCTTTTCACCGTGGTTCTGCTTAACCCCAAGAAGCTTATACCCAAATGGAGATTGCATTCCGTATAAAACACTGAAGCACAAAAATTTGACCTTGAATGACGTCGCTGTTATCTTCTATCCTTTTCTTTAGAGTGACAATGAATGAAAATGACATTATGTTCATTCATTGTCACTCGATAGAAAAGGATAGAAGATAACAGCGACGTCATTTAAGGTCAAATTTTTGTGCTTCACTTTTATATACGGAATACAATCTCCATTTGGGTATAAGCTTCTTGCTTAACCCCATCTGAAGGGCCAACAGTTTCTGCTTACGTTTGGGATTTCTTTGAATTCGCGCCTTCACAGCTTTTATCACTGCTGGAGTCCTAACAGACCGAGGGCGACCACTTCTTGACCTGTCATCTACACTAGAGTCTTCACTGTATCGTTTGATGGTACGATATACGAATCTTTTGGTTATATTCAAATTTTTCAGTATGTCAAAAATTTGAATGGGCGCGTAACCGCAACGATGCAACGCAATAACTACAACACGGTCTTCTTTAAGCGTCCACTCCATACCGTAAAACGTGGTGATTAGGGATCAAAGGGAGATTAGGGACAAAACTGAGAAAACATTTTAAGGTTGAAATGTGAGCAATTAGTTGCACATAATTTATTAAAAACAAATTGTGACAATAGAAGACTATATATAGTCCTTAGTGCAACAATCAGTAACAATTAATTTGAGTTACAAAATGTCTTATTAGTCTTTTGAGAATAGCCTCTCGATATGCAGTAAAAATACACCTAAACGAACTTCGGTCTACTACAAAAACTACACCATTTATGAAGGAGATATTGTTAAACACACAAAGTATAAGTATTGGACTATCGAATTCATAAAAGGTTAGACTCAATTTCTCGTTTAATTCATGTTTTTTTGATTATTTAAAAAGTAAATAAAAAAATATGAAATTTTGAGGGGAATAGAGGCGACTTGGGGGTGATTAATAACGAGACTAAGGTTTATAGAGACGTGAAAGGTACAATTGGGACGAAAAAGGGTGTATAGGTACAGTGTGTGTAGGGTTGTCGCAACAGTTTTTTTCGCCATTTTCCTCTTTCTAATAAGTAGTACACATTAATTTGGGCAAACCGCTAAACAGCAGTGTAAATGCTCTGTTGTGTTTCGTTGTGAAGGACATTGTAGCCAAAGTCACTACTGGACATATTGAGACTTAACATCTATGTCTCAGGATGGCGAGCGCAGGCCTAGCTTTGCTTTGTAATTCAAGGTATTGTTTGGTATTGCTACTGTTTATGAGCGGTCATATCACTTACCATCAGGCGAACGGTATGATCGCCTCATCAGTGCAATAATAAAAAAGAGCATTACGCACTTAAGAAATTTCGTGTGTTATTTTGCCCATCAATTTTCTTCGTAATTTGTTTTGTTAGCGTATCTCATAATTTAGCACATAAGTAAGAAATCATTAGCTGATTCCAAACTATACATAATACTCTACGTATTACTTCTTAGAAGAATAATAAGACTGCATTATAAAATACCTAATATGTTGATTTTTAAATTTTTGAAACTATATCTTATTGAAATGTGTCACTTGATTTGATAAATATCATTTAAGACAGTTGTAATCTTTAATTATTTCATTTGTGTCAAAGCAAATTATTACGATAAATAATTCAGAATATTTAGATGTGTCAGTTAAAAAGTAATTAATAAGAAACAATTCAGTGCCAACCCTTGTTAATTTCCCTATTGTACTCGATCCCGCCTCTATTACCCCCAAAATCCCTATTAACCCCAAACCTATATTTTGTGCCCTTTTTTTCTTATTTTCCAAGGGATCTAAAAAAATTGGATAGTTAATAGTCAAGACGCAACTAAGACTTAATGAAATATGCTATAACACAAGAATATTTCTGTATAATACTACCAGAAAATTCGTCGTGAAGTTGAAAATTGTCCCTATCCACCTCGTTTTACGGTATTTAAAAATGAGTAAAATTCTAAAAAGTATACATTTTTATTTTCATGAACAATTCGAAATTAGAATTCAATAAACTTTTTTGTGGCCAGCATTCTAAAAGAAAAGTTTTTACTGTGTGACAATTCTTATAACCTGACTGTGTATAACAAGAAGCTTATACCCAAATGGAGATTGCATTCCGTATATAAAAGTGAAGCACAAAAATTTGACCTTAAATGACGTCGCTGTTATCTTCTATCCTTTTCTATCGAGTGACAATGAATGAACATAATGTCATTTTCATTCATTGTCACTCTAAAGAAAAGGATAGAAGATAATAGCGACGTCATTCAAGGTCAAATTTTTGTGCTTCAGTGTTTTATACGGAATGCAATCTCCATTTGGGTATAAGCTTCTTGGTGTATAAAGATTGCCTTATGAAGTTTTGACATTAAAAACTTTAGCGTTTTTTATTGTCCATCCAATATTCCTTCCCTTATTTCAGCACCAAAATGCTGTTTTTCCAAATAATATTACACCCAATTACTTTTTGTTAGTGATAAAGTAATAATAAACATTAAAAAAAAAGAATTGGCCAAATGGTCCAGGCGATGTTGGTAAGCGCATAACTCATTATGTGCTTACCAACACATTTTGCGATTCATTTTTATATTATAGAAGAAGATATAGTCCACCCTGCTGGTTTAATGCGGGTTGGCGGATTTTATTTCACGTAGAAATTAATCCGAAAAGTCAAAGGTGTGCCCTGGGATTTGAACCCGTGACCATCGTAAACTTGTTGGCAGTCGCGTCTAGTACGTTACCATATACAAATTAATAAAACCTTCATACTGCCTTACCAGGTGACGTAAGTAATAGAACAAATATTTAAAAATATAAAACTGCATATCGTTTCATTTTAATGTCTAGATGCGGCATCAACTTGGGCATCAACGTACCAATATTTTTTTTATTCTTGAGTCTAAAAAAAGAACTAATGCAGAATTTAAAGGAGATCGGTCGATTTCCTAAGGAAATTGGGCCTAGTAGTGAAAACTTGACGGACACAAATGAGACCTAGAATTAAATAATAAAGATTCAATATCCTTTAAATATAATATAGTCTTTTTGAGCTACGATATGGGGTATTTAAGATATATCCTCTTAAAGTTTTATAAAAACTACCATATTCTACTATCTTCAGATATATCTTATTTGGATAATATTTTATATTTTCTGTAACTATGTAAATAATTTCGTTTAATAATATTGTAAAATGTATTACATAATTATAAACACGTTAAATACTTTTCAATATAAAGTTGATAAAGAAATTGTTTCTGGGGGTATAAATATCCGTTTCAAAAGAAGGTAATTTGACAAACACTAATTATAAGACAGATGTCAATTCTGATAATATTGCAAACAATGCAAAAAGTGGTAGAATATTTTATGATATCCTTTTTTTTTACAAAATCTGATCCCCACGGTGTAGGATAAAAATAAATAGAGAAATGAATCTACAAAAATACGTCTAATTTTTAGTCATACTTAATTTCTTGTCCGTAGTTGGACCAAATCGACTGATCTCCTTTGTCCCCCAGCGCATCTAAAAGTATCAATTCAAAAAACAATGTCCTTTATGAAAACGAAAAATTATAATTAGACATATTTTGGTGTACTCCGGCAAAACGCTTTGATAGAGTATACCTTGTTTAAAACTGTTGCAATAATCTCAAAAAATAATGGTCTATTTTGGTAGGTCCATATCTATCGTTTTATTTTACATTTAACAAAATTACGGTGATGGTAGTTGAAGCTTGACCGTCTTTTACGTCTCCCGTCAAATAAACAAAGATCATCCTATATTGGCTGGACGCATCACGCTTGAACGATACCCAAAAAAAAGGTTTTTAGTATCTTCCTTTGAAATTTTCCAATTTTTCTCACTCCTTAAACCTTCCCAGGACTTCCACGAATATTTCAAGACCAAAATCAGCCAAATCGGTTCGTCGGTTCTGGAGTTATAGCGTCAGGAAGGAAAACCCGAATTATTTTTATATTATAGATTTTTATATTATAGATAGATGAATGTAATTAACTCAATTTCGTAATCATTATGCACATTAACAATGAATGTTTATATTTATTCGTTTTTTTACATTTATTTATTGGACTTTGCTTTTCGTTGAATTCGATAAGATTATGATCAATTAAGATCCTTATTTTTAAAATAAGGGATTCAATGCAGCTAAAAATGTACAGAAAATCATATTTAACTCGTAGGAAATTCATCGTTTATAAAAAGGGTTTCTTATGATTTTCCGATTAATTTATGCGTTTCAATGATATTTCATTATCAAACTTTGATATTAACTTTTTGATAGAAAAAGTGAACAAAAAATAGTTTAGGGGCGGAAAACACTAGATACTGTTCTAATACCTAAATAATATGCCACCGATGGCCGATAGCAATAGGTTGTTGGGTCCTCGATAGATATGACCAGCCCATTGCTACTACAGCGTGCTAATCCTATGAGCTCTGTCTACGACTTTCGTTGTCTATCGGATAAGATCGTTACGGTTCCTATCCTTCAGAGAGACTCCCAACATAGGACGCTCCATAGCTCGTTGAGCGACTTTAAGCTGGTGAATTAGTCGGTCAGCAAGTGTTTAAACCTCAGTACCGTAGGCTATGACACGCAGGACGCACTGGTTGAAAACTTTTTTTTCGGGCCTTGCGGTGAAGTGGCGAGAAGACACGTTATATAGTATACCAAATGCTGCCCAGCCCAACTGGATCCTTTTTCTGTTTTAGGCCACATACAGTGACAGCTATTGGATAAAGGTGGTTGAAGACTATATGGCCATCAAGACTATATGGTCAGAGAAACGCAGGCGCTATGCACACTTTGATATGCAAGAACTTTTTTCATGTAGCCCTTATCTTATTAAATCATAACCATTTTATAAAAGTACTAGCAGTCCGATCCGGCTCCGCCTGGGTGCAGATACACTTTCCAAAATGGCGCCCAAAATATTCAATTTCGAATATTAGGAAAAAAAACATCTCACTTTACATTTTATGATAATGGGCATATTAATACTATAATATTAAACGTATAAATGCTTGTTTATTACCTATATGAAAACTTATATCAAACAATGCGTATATTATGCGTAATATGCGCTTAATAGATATTATGTCAATGTACACGCCAAGAGAAAAATATGTCGTAAAGTAAACTTTAATAAAATATTACAATACGTTTTTTTAGTAGATATAAATATTTTATATTTCCTTGAAACCTAGAAACTTAATAATAATTTGTGTTTATGGACTGTATTACATACTTGACTGAAAAGTTTTGTTAGAAAAACTTAAACGTCATTTCGACATAATTATCCATCAGAAAAATGCAGAAAAATGTAACACTACCCAACCGAAATTATTAACAAATCGCGCATAAGTAAAATGTACAATAAGATTATTGCCATACGCCCTGTCATAAAGATTGCAGGGCGAAATGACGGATCGCAAAATTACAGTCTTTGCTGTCCACCGAGAGTACCACCGTGTCAGTGCGGCTGCCCTCCACAAGTGCCGGGCGCAGGGCGAAAGATAATTCCACCAACTGACTGTAGACCTGGCCCCATCCCACCCAACCCCTGCGTGCCTCGCTACCACCACGGCAAGGACACGTGGAAGAAGTACAGAAACCTCACTTTCTTCGTCTTCTTTCCATTAATTATAATGCAATCAATTCATGCACTAGGACATGAACAACCTACGAAAGGAGAATGCCGGGACTATGAGTATATGCGTATACGCACCAAGAAGTTCCCCTGGGGCGATGGAGTCAAAACCTTTTTTCACAACGACCGCGTCAATCATTTACCGGGAGACTGTGAGCTTCCGCCGCTTGAATGCGACTAAATATTTCTGTATATTGGTGAATATCTGACCCTGTACCCTTGAAACGTGAAATAAAGTGACCTGAGCGTATACCACTTTCGATTTTATTATTTATACTAGTAAACCTAAAGTATGAGCCTTATCCATAACTTACCGCGAGGGTATGTGAAAAGTAAGATGGACCGATGACTTTAATATGCATGTGGGCTAAGAATAGGATGGATGGCGTTGGGCCCTACTTTCAGCAATGACAGACCCGGAGTAAGCGGCTGATCTTGACCCTGGTCTGTATCATAAATGAATACACCCAACAGTCACATACATAGTCCTGACCCCAAATTAAGATCAATTAAGTCTTGTGTCGTCGTTATCAGAAACTACGATATGCTCGTCGGTCTCACTAACTATGGCAGTAATATAAGTTGTAAGGTGAAATCACTGGTCACAATGGTACATAGTGTTAGTCAAAGTATTTTTTTTTAAGTTTACAAGACTGTTTCTTGAAAACTATCGGGGATATAACTATATTTCTTTATGTTGCTGTGCCGTCATAATATGGTAGGTACCTATATCTCCCAACCCGTTACCAGTTTATCGTCTAGTTCTGGGACACGTTCTATAAGAAGGCAAATATACTTAGGTACCTAATAAATTGTTTATTATTCATGGTCGGAATAAAACACTCAATGCGTGAGTGTTAAAGACAAGATATGGCTATTGCTTTCAATCGTGCACAAGGTTTTGGCCAATGTAGTACGTACCTAATATAGCCAAAGTTTTGTTATGTTCCTGAGCTCCAAAACTCTACCTAAAGTAGGTCCATATGTACTTTTATTAAATCACAAGTACTTATTTAAAAATGCTTTTTAAAATAGCACCCTTTATCTGGTAATCAGTAACTTGATATTTGTACCTAAGGTAAGGTCACTAGTAATGGACCATGTGCCAGTAGTTGACCACTAATGCACATAAACCGATAAAATAAGAATTCGTAGCATATTTTAAAACTAATTCCATATTAAGTAGTCAGTGCTACCATCTGATCAACGAAGCGCGCAAACTACGCGTTAATTTTTTTCGTATATTCCAAATGCTCGCCAATTTTATGTTGAATGACATACTATAAATCTAATCTAATTTTTTTTCGTAACAATTTTCTTAAGGATTGAAAAATTTTGAACTTAAATATTAACACTTTTGTCACTTTGTTGATGGTAAGTGTTTTGTTTTTCTCATTCGTTTAGGATTCATTGAGGTAGCAGGGTATTTAAAATACGAAAATTTGTTTACAAAATTGAGATGTGGGGGTGGTCCACTACTGATTCCGTTTTACCATCATTTTCTAGTAATTGACCAGGATGGTTGATAGTACGACTTCTGATGAAATTCTGTATCATGTAAATATACTGTACACAATAACATATGAAGGGCAGCATTCATTAGAATGAACTATTTTATTTACTTTTACAATAAGTTAATATTATTTAATAGTTGGACATCTTCATTGTAAGGTATAATCAGTTACTAAAACCACTTTGTCACCTTGTGATGTCTGGGAAAAAGAGAGCATTCCTAAATTATACTGAAGTTTCAATTCTATCGGCAGTAAAGAATGTTCTTCTTCTTAAAACACCCATAAGAACGGCTGCAAAAAATCGGTGTACCAAGAATAACACTTACAAAGTTACATTTACAAAGAAATTCATCAAAAACAAGTCAAAAGAAAGAAAAAGTCTTAATTTGCTTCTTATTTTACAAATAACCCAATGAACACTTAAGAATCTGAATGGTCAACTACTGATGCAAAATATGGTCATCTACTAGTTTTTAGATGGTCAACTACTAAATCTCTTATACGAAGTTTTATTTTATTTTATATATTTTATTCAAACATTGTACAAGAAAAAATACTGGTTTGTCTCGTTAACAGACTTGCATCGAGCTTATAAAAAAAACATTCATTGAATTCGGATGTTAATTAAAGTTAAACATAAAAAAAGAAAATTCAGTATCCTTAAGTGGTCATCTACTGATGACTGTACCTTACTAGTTACCTAATATTTCTATAGATTAGCATCTGTGATGCTTATGCAAAATAGGTTCAATTTAATGACTGCATTGATCGCGATATTTTGAAGAGATATTTTAGGAACGAATTTAAGTCCAGTGATATTGAATGCAACCTAGTACATACATATCTATTTACATGCCTTATAATTTATATTGCGAATGTGAATTGCAAAATATGTACCTACGTAATTACTTAAACATAAAAAATTAAGCATAATTTATTATGTAATATAAGTAATATAGATATCTACATAGCAAATATGTATCTATATTTTATAATAAAAAGTACCTATATATAATTAAAATTGATATGCATCGTTTGTATATAATGATGTTGAGGGATAGCTATATTATGTGAAGTATAAATAGATACTTACATGAAGAGTTCACATAAGCACTCGGATATGCGCACGCATGCGATAAGGAGCACAGCGCGGCGGCGCGTCAAGGCGGGCGGTTCTCCAGCGAGGTGATCAATAAAGGCGCTGACGTCAGCAGGCTAGCGCGCGCCATTGGTTCGGGCGGCATTATTAAATAAACCTCCGTCGGAGTGGCGCGCACAGCGTCGCGTCGCGGGCACAGCACCGCAGCACGCGCGACGCGGCGAGCCCGCGCACGGGGCTCCGCGCACCGCGCACCGCGAGCGGCGAGCCGCCGCACGCCATGGCCGACATGCCGGACCTGTCGCACCTCACGCCCGAGGAGCGCGCCATCATCGAGGGAGTTATTATGCGCCAGCGACAGGAGGAGCAGCGCGAGCACGAAATTATGAGGTGTGTCCGACAAACAACCCCTCTGCCTCACTGCCTGCCTGTCTCATCTCTGTATGCCGCCACCCACCTCCCCGTCAACCTCCCATTTGTCTTGCCATTTCGGGAGATCATACGTAATGCACCAAAATCATGTTATGTGTAATAACTGGGTTCCTGAAAACACCTATCTACATATTATATAAGTTATAATCGAATAACTCGATTGATTTTGCTAAGTGAGGAAAATCATTGCATTCAGTGGAAGTTCCGTCCATTTTGTCACAAAGTAATTAGTTTTCCATCTGCGCATTCTCGTTTTTACAGTCCATGCAGAACCTACCAATCATTTAAATCCTTTTTTATAGATATCAGTAAATTATAAGGAGCAGTCCGGTGACCAATGATAGATAGCAACTGTTTTAGACTTGCTTGTTTCTGCATTATAATTTAATTACTTACCAATCACATAAGTTTCATTTACCTACTTAAAACTTTTATAAAACAAAAGTCTATTTATGAACATTAAATTAAAAAAATAGTAGTTATAGATTTAATTCGTATCGTGGTAAATATTAAAACCATAGTGTGACGTGATTGATGAAGATCTTACGTAAACAGATGTTTACGAGATAAGAGTAGGTACGTAAAATGCAACGTAGGTGGTGAGGCTGATCCATAATTCACTAATACAACGAGTGTACTTCAATGATGTGGAAAATCGTGTCAAAATATATAAATAAGTGTTAAATAGAAACGCTCTACATTTGCGAAAATGATTCTACAAATTACAATGCCAGTATATCAGAACAAGTTTGAAAAATATATAAGTACGAGATTGCAACAGGATTTCGATAGTTTTTTTTCGCTTAGTCGTTGATTGTATACCTAACCATCCAAGTGCTTATATATTGATTGATCATTTGTTATCCTGAAACTTTATTATTACATATTTATAGTCTTTGCTACGGCCTACAGCGTTTTCGATACAAAGGAGAACCTATATTTCATGGAATTACTAGAAATGTGTACCTATTTAGGTACATATTATTACGTAAGTTATGTCTAGGAATATAAATAAATAAAGTCTGTTAGCACTTAATCTAATAAAGATCTAAATATAGAAAAGTGTTTCTTACAAGTTTTTCAATATCTTGTAATGCGTGTACTTGCGCTAAGACACATACATAAAGGCGAACCAACTATTATTTAAAAATATATTCTAATAGTGGAATTAATGTTAATTAATCCCAACAACAAAATAATAAATAATTAGAAAAGTAGTAATCTAATGGAATGAATATTGTAGTAATTTGAGCGTAGGTGTAAAAAGCTACATTGATTAGTATAACGTGTTTGATGACGAGCACTTGTTTGACATTGGCAGACGTAAGCAGGACGAAGTGGCTGTGCTGGAGCAGACGATCCGTACGAGGAACGAGATGCATCGTGCTGCTGGTGTTGAATTAGCAGCGACTTGTCACATATGCCTCAAGACTAAGTTTGCAGACGGAGTGGGACATTCGTGCCATTATTGTAGAGTGAGATGTTGTGCACGTTGTGGCGGAAAAGTCACTTTACGCTCCAACAAGGTTCATATTTTCCTTTTTTTACTTCATACAACGATTGTGCAAATTATTGAAGCATTATTCACGGGCACGTTTCTATACCATATTCAAGATACGAGAAATTTTAATGTAAACAAAGAAAACCTTAGTTTCGATTTAATATTTTGTTCCGATCTGTTAATTACATCCATTTTAATAATTAGAGAGAATTTAGAATTTTATATAGATAGAGTTGTTAAATAGTTTCGTATTTTGGCTCTGGTATAAGTAGTACACACATCTAACAAATCAATACTTTAGAAATGAGCGATACTGTAGTTGAGAGTGGAACAGCTGCCAGGGCTCTACGAAGTTTTTCCAGGAAACAATCTTTTAGCTTTTAATGGCTATACGTTTATGGTCAATTGCTACAACTTAAAAAGTGATAAAAAGTGCTTGATATACTTCACGGACTAAAGCCGTACCACTCTCAACGGTAGAGGAGACCTGTCCTCAGTAGTAGGACGAACCATTCAACCGGCTGAGATAAAACTTTTATAAGTTGTTGTAAGTGCTCTAACATACTATTGATAACTTAAAATATAGATTCCTTATTCCTTTGGCGGATTAATCTCAAGGTCTGTAAACATTGTCTTCTATAGATGTACAACAAGAACATCGGGCCGGGCAAGTAGTATTCAACTAAATATATGATAGTTTACAAACAATCTTATTATTATAAAAGTGTGAAATTATTACTTGATTTTAGATAGACTTACTACCTAATACTAATATCAAACAATACTTGGAGAGTCATAGCCTTAAATACATTTTTATTTAGGCGGCAGTGTCAGATTTTATAATTCAGTCATTTTAAATTCTGACGTATCAAATACCTAACAGGTAAAATAAAATAATGAAAATTGCATTAAACCGGACAGAAACAAAAGGTTGATTTTATGGTCATGCTACTTTATAATATTTGTACGTAAATAACATTGCAGGTTATATGGGTGTGTATATTATGCCGAAAAAAACAAGAATTATTATCAAAAACCGGACAGTGGATACATAAAAGTGCTGGTCAGGACTCTATGTTATGGCGCATGGAGAATGACATGCGCGGTTTGGCACCACCACCAGACGGTTCTCTTGACAAAAGGCCAAAGTTAGAGAGAGCGCACAGTGCCGCTGAAAAAGAAAACCAGCCATTTCAAAGATCAGGCAGCGCTCTACGTCGTCAATACAGCCAGCAGGAGCCGAGATGCTACGGCGAACTGGAAGGGCTGGCTCGGACGCATCCCCATCTGGTACACCCGAGACAAAAAGCTGCGTACGGTGTGGCCGACGCAAACGCGCCGCTGCCCCCGGCGACGCAGCTTCTGCCGCACGCGCCTGTCCCTCATCCAGCGCTGCCGCCTCGGTCGTCTTCCTCCGACGACGAGGTGCCGGAATGTGTTTCCGATGAGAACGACGAGTACCGTGACCGCGGTAAGTACGCACGCTTGTCGATCACCCATGATCCGATCCTGCCAATCGTAACACTACATATCCCACCCATCCGGTTGAATTTTGGTTCTGGTCCCTCTACACTTATACGTGATACGCACACAGACACACGTACTCGTAACAGACACGCATAGTTACATACACATACATAAAACATAATACAGTACAAAACCAATATGCAAGGTGTACGTAAATGGCACATCGATCACATTGGAATAGGTGTTCAATGATAAGTTACGGTGTTCCGTGCGAGGTATTACTGACATGAGTAAAGTCGCAGGTTTTTTTCAGGTCATCTAGTTACGTCATTCACAAAATGATATATCGAGCACGTAGTTTTAGTGTCGTTTCATCTTATCAGTCCACGTAGCCTCAGTCCACTTGTGTTATTGTGATGTTTTATATTTTTACTGTTCCTAATATACTATATTAGTTCTTTTCAGATAGTGTCATCAACTATGAGCCTCAATCCCATGTTAAACATAAATAACATCTGAAATTTTAAAATACTTAGTATAAAATGATTCCCCCAAATGCTTGTGCGTACGTGTTGCTTTAAATACCCCAGTTACGCGCCCGGTAGCCGCGTTACGCTGCCGGTCCTCGGATTCCTAAGCTTCACCAAACCGTGCCCTGTTTGCAGGTCCTAGTAGAGATAGGAGCAGTTCTGACAGCTCCCGAAGTCAACGTGAGGCGATGTTAAACGAGAAAATGAATAAGTTTTTATCGGTGAGAGGGCGTGTTTTATCGGGAACATGTGTATGCGTTGTAATTATATTGCTGGATTTTAGACGTCAATATTATTGTTACTGTTTAATGTTTTCGCCAAATCCTTCTTCCTCTGACTGACCAACTGTGATGGCTGTTAAGTTAAAATAATTCTGAAAGGCCGCAACGCCTTCATGTTTTGAACATAAAGTACATTTACAATATTCACAGACTTTCTCAAATACACTTACATTTCTTACTACCCCAAGTAACGATATTCACTGATCTATAACACTGAAAAATTATTAAAATTCAAGTGAATAGTGAATGTACTTAATTTGAAGTTTGAACCAAAACTATCGAGTTTACATTTACATTATTTCTACATCTATATTTTGTTCTGCTATTTGATCGAAATTATGTTACACCGTTGCTTTCGGTTCTAACTGCACTAACTAGCAAATTGAGACATGAGGTATATTTTTGGTTCAAACATGAAACGCATGCTTGGGCGAAAAGAAGTGTACTTGTTAATATGTCTCTTATAAACTGTTAGATTTGTGAATGCATATTCCTATTGATTTTATGGTGGTTGTCTATGTTTCTTGGATAAGTTGACACATTCTTTCCGCTTGTGCGTGTTCACCGCTTTCGATTAATTTGTTTAGAACAAACGTGTCATTTTATTATGTTAAAATCACTAATGTGTGTACTTGTTTTGTATATTGCCACATAAATTGTCATTGGACGCGACGCAGTAGAATAAGAATCTAACATATGAAGTAAAATCATTTATAATTCTTGTGCATTAAATGCGTTCTGTGAACCCATCCGCCTCGTTGATATGAATTTAATGAAATTATGTTGCCTGATAAAAAGTGGAGTTGTTATGAGATCATTCGGTTCCGGGCGCGTACGAGCGGGATTATTCCTCCAAATAAAGCAAACCGTTACGCGAACCTGTGCGCATATGCAATAGTTATCTTTGCTACATACAGAATATCGTTCTTAGGACAACTAGAGGCGTGTGCTTCTCTTCGGCACCCGCATCTGCGCAGCGCCAACGTGGCTGCCAATAATTATTACAATTTGACTAATCATTCACCGGTCGGTTACGAAATGGAGCCGGGCAGTCATTTCGAAGCGAGGACAGCTCCCGCGGGCGGCCGCAGTTTTGATTCTGTGACTGATTGCCGATGGAGAGCTCGGGATGACAGTGAGGGTGCATATTTACGGCCTTACGCACCGGATCTGGGACCGCGTCCCGATAGAGCCGTGTATAAGAGTGCCTATTTGTGGGAGGACTCCGCAGACAATAGACGTTTTACGGAGCGAAGAAAAAAAACAGTTCGTTTCGATGGACACGAAGGCGCCGCGACATTTCCACGCGGAGGACGCGACGCGTCAGGCGCCCCACACGATTGGGCCTCTCTGCGTTGGGAGTCCGAGCGGCAGACCAGCCAAGACTCCGCCACCAAAGATTCGGGCATAGATACCTCTAGCACTTTTACCTCAAGTGAAGACTCGAACAGAGGCGATTGCCCCAAGGTATACTACTTCTATTGCAGTGTTTGCTTATTACGTAAACTATATTAGGTAAATAGGTCTTGAGGTTAGTTTTAAAACAAAATGGTCCCCCGATGGCACCACTTTTCATAATAATTGTAGGTATTTCAGCATGTTATAGTGCAACTACTCCGCTTTGTAAAACATATCTATAACATTATAATATGTTACAGAATTCGATATTTGTACTCCGAAATATTAAAACACAGATGATTCTTTCAGTCCATATGTCCAAATCCAAGAATACGCAGCACATCTCCAAGGAACTTTAATATTTTCTATAGTAAATAATATTAGGTATCTACTTTAAATATTTTCAATAAAACACCTCGTTCGTTTTTTTATTCTCATTCATTCGTTTTTGTCTACCTTAAGTATGTACCTATTTTTAAACTAAGTGTATTGATGTCTAGGTAAAGTATTTTGGTTTGGCTGAGGCATGATTGCATTACAGCATGCTCCGACTGTCTACTTCTGAATGTGCACCTTTGTGTCTTTCACCACAGATGTGTTGTCTGACTATTACTGTTACCATGTCGACTGTATGAATACGGTTTCGATACATTTCCGTATAATTTTATTGTAGCCATTAAGATTCACACTTGTGTGTTTTTTTATTGACCAAGTAGTTGCTAAATAGAGATCACATATTGAATAGAGTATGAAAAGTGATGTTTGTTATCATTAAACAGTTTCCGCTGAGCTGGCAAATGTCTGTTGACGGGACACGCATGATTGGCCACATGGTTCTTCGCAAGAGTATAGTGGAAGGCAGCTCGCATTCGTCGGCGGCAATCCTGGGCCTTAAGGTTGTAGGAGGTAAACTGCTACCCGACGGGACACGTGGTGCAGTCGTAGAAAAAGTAAAAAAAGGATCCATTGCCGACTTAGAAGGTCAACTTAGAATCGGTATGTGTGACACTTAAGAAAAATAGAAAATAATTCGGCATTTTTTTTTCTTTTATGATTAATATGTTATATAATATATTCCCTTTCGCTTGCAGGAGATGAAGTGTTGCAATGGAATGGTGTGCCATTGCAAAACCGAAGTGCAGATGAAGTGGCCGCAGTAGTTGCAGATAGTAAGCATGATTCTCATGTAGAACTAGTTGTGTCTCGTCCGATTCCACCTAATCGACCACCTGCACAGCCATGGAGGACTCACAAAGGTACGCTAAATTTTATAAGTTTTATTGTAAGACTGCAGAAATGTCATAATATTTGGTCTCTTTGCACAGAAGTATACACGGAAGTGATAGGCGGAGGTGAAAAACCAAGCGTCCTAGTCACATCTCCAGGCTCCCCTGACGTTCATTCTCGGCGCCGGCCCGCGCGCCACAATCACCACAACGCATACGTCGCTGGCCGGATACAAGTGAGTTTCTGCTTTGATGTGCCTCAAATAATGTATATTAAACTAAGGAAGTAACTGAACCTTTTGTTATACAGCTGAAGATATATTTTGATATTACTGCTCTGCAACTGCTGGTGACCGTCGTCTCGGCCAGCGGACTCAACCCTCGCGCTGACGGATCTCCCAGATGCCCATATGCCAAAATATTTTTATTACCAGATAAAAGCGAAAAAAGCAAACGCAGGACTAAAACATTGGCAAATACTTTGGAACCGAGGTGGAATCAAACGTTTGTCTACTGTGGCATACGTGTCACCGACATTAAAAAGAGGACGCTAGAGGTATTTTTTACAAAACAGTTCAAAATGTGTTCATTTCTAAACCTTGAAGAATATCGTAAACAATGATGAAAATATTTCAGGTGACGGTATGGGACCTAAACCGCTACGGCCCTAATGACTTTTTGGGAGAAGTTTTACTCGACCTTGACAACGTGGTCGTAAACCATGAGCCAATTTGGTATACGCTTAAGCCTCACGAAGACAGTTCTGGTTATAGTGTGAGTTACAGTCTTATTACTCAGATATCAAAACATTCAAAAATAGAATATACCTACGTAGGCATTTTATTATACTATTTATTCGCACAGAGATACCGCGAGGAGGAAGCCGACGGAGAACATCTGTCACCTCCTTCCACCTCCACATCTCGACTCTCAGACTCTGATACTCCAAGCGAATGTGACCTGCGCCGGCATCATTCCCTTTCTAGTCTAGCTTCCAGCTCTAGTCCTCCTCCATCAAACGACGTAAGTAGAAAGGCCATAAAAAATATAATTGGTGACATAAAATTGTCAAAGCCTTACAATAATGATGTGTTGCAGCGAATAGAAATGGAAGGAGTGCGGTGCAGCCGCCGCGATATGTCTCCGGCGGGTCGCGTGCGAGCTGCCGGCATGACCAGAGAGCGGGTTAGTAGGTTGTAGTGAGTGCGGGCGGAGTGGCAGGCCATGATGTTGACGGTGTGAATTGGTTGCGGCAGAGCGCGGGGTACAGCGTGGCGCGCTCGCAGTCGGCGGCGGGCGTGGCGCGGCCGGCGCGTGCGCGCAGCAAGTCTCCGCGGCGCTCGCTGTCGCCGCCGGCCGACCGCGACGCGTGGCGCTACACAGGTGCCGCACCCGGCGGCGCCGATTCGACTCTGTCAACCTATCCCAGTGCCAAACGCCAATGAGCTATAGAATCGCATCGGCGTTTGACCAAGTGTCGATTGGTCCGTGGATGTGGGAGTTGACTGCGGGCCCCGACCCCGCACGGAACACTGTTGAAACGTGCACATTGTCTTCGCGTCTGCTCATCACCACTTCACTCTACCACTTACTGTTTTGACTTCCTCGTTCTGTTTCACAAATATTTCACGCATTTTCCGCTAACCTCATCCTTATCTAACAGATAAGAGCACGCTATTCTACTTAGGTGTTCACTCTGCCATTTTACGTAGATTTTTACATTCTTTTATGAATAATACGTGAGTACTATCCGACGACGTCACGATTATTTTTTCCATTTCATCTGATACTTTTATGCATGTGTCGATATCAAAAATATCTTTTTTGATATCTCATACTTTAAATCTATAAATCGATGCTATATTTACTATCTTATCTCTATTTTCGTGTCTGCAGCTGTGATACCTTCTGTCAATCCCATATCGTGGATCCACTTTTTTGAGATAAAGAGGGGAATGAAAATATTACAGCAACAGAAGAACGTGGCAATGATACTGCGCGCCTACCCACACACGCGTATACGCCACGCTTCCAGTCGCGCTCCGCCACCGCCACTCCCACCACCAGCCCCAAGAAGCGACAGCTGCCACAGATACCACATCAGGTACTTCATAACCACCTCACACAACCTTAACCTTAATACATACTGCATAAATCAATTTATTTTTTATTTCATAGCAAAGTGCCCAAAAAGCGGTGCGAGCCCAGGTGTCTGCGGACCTTGAAGAACGTAAGTGGATCGCCCCGCACCACATTGGCGCCACTCTCACGTACCGCAGCACCCCGCAAGGTCAATACACGCATACCCTTACCTGTGAATACACATCCGACTCTACACATGTCAACTGTTTGTTCAGCTTACAGCTATCAATTACCCCTCTTACGTTGATAAAACCCGATCATACGAAAATACCCATCACCTTACCCACAAGCGCACCTTACACACCAATACATAACTGAAAATATGCCTTTATTTTGTAGCAAGTATTCAAATCTTCAATTTAAATCAAACGAATGTGTATTCAGGGTGGGAGCGTCACTATGCTGGATTATCGGACTCTGAGTTGGCGGCCCGCAGCGGCGCAGCGTGGGCTCCACGACGCCGACTGTCGCCTGACGCCGCCGCCGCTGACTCAGATCTAGAATCAGTCGCGTCCGTCACATCTAGCGCCTTCAGCACGCAGTCTGAACGACCTCGACCCACTCGTATGCTAAGGTAAGTAATATATCAGTAGGTAATTAAACTTTGTCCATAAGGGCCACTTATAATGTGAAGATTGTGATTGTGAATCTACAATTTCGGATAAACCGTTGGATGACATTGATTGTTCGCGTAATGTTACAGCCACAAACGAATTCTTCCTCCCATTAGCACGTCTTCCTCGTGCGATAGCGCTAATCTCGTCCCTGAATCATTTTATCATTTTGATGGAGCCCCTCGTCGTATATTACCCCACGTGTGTATGTCGGCTGGTGTGGAGCGCGTAGTCCGTCGCCGACTGAGATCACGTAGGGATATTGGCGGGATGTCAATGTCTGTGGCGCACCGTGGTCGCCCTACCCGTCGGCTCCGACGCATACTAGCCCGCAGTCGATCTGCCGGTTCCTGTAGAGATTGCTTTTATCGTCACGCTTGTGAACGCAGCCATAGTTGCTCCGAAGATCCAGTATTTATTAACACTCATAAAATCACAGAAAACAAGAGAGATTACATATTTCAAATGGCCTTACATCCTACACAAATCCCAAATAATTACAATATCACTCATTCTTTAGATGTAGAAGATCATCAACCAAAAAATATGTGTCATGTTCCATCGCATAATCAGACAAAACCGCGCTCGCATGCTTTAAAGAATAGAGCGTATAGTTTACCCAGTAGAATATTAAGTAATTATCAATGCTCATCATTTATAGGAACATTAGGTGATCTAGATTTTAAACAAACCAACGGAGTACAACGAAAGTTACCGGATATAGAAAAAATACGAAAATCGAATATAAGATCTCTTCCTAAAACTCCCTCAATCGGTGGTCCCACAACAAACATGGTAGGTCATGTAAATGAAAATTCGAAAAATATTATAAATAACACTTTAACTTTAAAGCAGCCGTCGCCGGAATGCGATAACTATAATACTATAAATAATGAAGTGGTACCTGAAGTTATTGACGAAAACGAATCCAACACCAATTTAGGACATGAAACTGAAGAATTATTAATTGCAGATGCTATAAAAAATGAATTTTTAAACAATTCTGAGATACAAAACACCAAAAGAAAAAAGTTTTTATCCCTTGATTTAAAAAGTCCTTATGATCAAGATAACCCCATAGAGTTACAATTACTTGAATCCAAAAATAAAATAGAAAACGAACCCATTTCTAAAAAAAATATTGAGGCGCAAAATACTTCACATCGACATACAAGAGATGGTTCTCAAAGACGATATTCAGATTCTCTACTTGTATTAAAAGGTTCGCCTGCTATAACAACCCCCGATGACATGAGAGAATTGTTTAAAAAAATGAACCTTAGTTCTAAAGAAACCGTGGAAATACAAAATGGTAACAAAAAAACAAGAAAACATAGCCATTCTGTGAGCATTAACGAAGTCCCAACATATAAAGAATATCATTCACCTGATTCCTTGTCACCACAATCTAGCATCGATTTTTCATTACGAAAACCCTTACCCTCTATTATAAAAAATGCTCGAGTGCGTTCACAGTCTTTAGCTACAAGCAAACATTTAGAAGATGAATTTAGTTTTATAGCTAATTCTTTGTCTGTTGCTCTTTCTCCTTCGACCCCTGGCTCGCGTGAACGTCGTGCGCTCACTCCCACCGCCTCGCACCCGCCACTCGACGACACTCATCACTATTATCACGATGGAACGACACTGCCTTCTCCGGGTCAATCGCCGCTCTTCGACAATCTTCAATCTCTACAACTGTCGCCAATACACTGGAAATGGTATGATGAATATCACAATAATCAACCATTTTCAAAATCGTCACTGGAAAAACAACCCAACTCGATGAGGCGTCGGGATACGAAACACAGCAACGACTACGGTGGTCGCGAGAACGGACGAACCAACAATCAGCAACAACCATTAGAAAGAAGGGAATCGCGACGCGGACAATTCACTCGAAGTCTCAGTAACGCGGATGTGCCTCCTGATGAAAAAGCAGGTAAAGATATTATATTAGTAATACCATTTAGCTACTTATTTTCACCAAAGTATTTTGATATTGCATAATATTTTCAATGTTGACCAAAATGTTCTGTGTGTGATTTGCAAGATGGAAGTTTGAGTGACACGGCATTAGGCGGCACGAACGATCTGGAGCCAGCTAGTGACGATGTTCTTCTAAAAGCAGAACCGCGCGATTACTTCGGTCCCGGTATGGGCAAGAAGAGTAATTCTACTTCGCAGCTATCCGCCACAGGTGAATTCTACACTACAAACACTTTTCAGACTCACAACTGGTACCTACTTTTTATCTCCACACTTACCTATATTTTAAGCACTGCTGCAACAACCCGTCAGCTACTAAACACCCTACATGAATAATATTCCAGTTTTAAGTAAAAGTCTTTTCAGTAGTTCAAAAAAATATTACTAAAAATCATCGACAGGACGTAAGCGGAGGTTAGGTTTCGGTAAACGAGGCAAAAATTCCTTTACGGTGCAACGCAGCGAGGAAGTGGTACCTGGCGAAATGCGAGGAGGCGCCGGAGTATCGCGGGCCTCTTCCGCTTCGAGCGAAAACGACGATGACAGGTTCGCAGTGCACTTGAAATACGACATTGAAACAATAGTGCACTCGACAGCCGGGCGGTAGATCACGCGCGACCATTACAGTTGAAACGCCAATTGTTAAGACAATTTATTTAAATGAGAAACGAAAGGGACAATCTGCATGAACATAACATAAACTAAACTGAAAATAGCATGCCCGACAAGCAAAAAAAACCTAGGTAAATGTGGAATGTTGCTTTGTAAAATTAGAGCTATGTAGTCCGTCAGCTTTAACTTGTATTGATGTCGATCAAGTAAATAAACAGGAAATAAACAGAGTACTTAATATCCACTATTATCTTCGAGGTCTGCCTCGAAGGACCTACTTACTTACATGAAGAGTTTAACAGGTATACACTGGTCGCAAAATATAGGCGAATGTAAATATTGGGCAGGAACCATCATAATATAAATTACAGTGAAAGCATAAAAGAACTCCCACCCTTTCATGACGTTTTTATATAGTAAAATTGATCAATATTGTGCACATCAAACTGATTTAGCCACGTCCACATGGGTTCATCATTTCATTCATGGTGGGCATCAACAAACTGTTTAAAACCATCCCCGATAGCACATTAATCTATAGTAAATTTATACCCCTGTATTAATTTGAACTTAACTGTTATTATTATTTTAAACTTGGTATTCGGAAACCAAAATTTCAAAATTGTATTACTTATAACAAACATAAAAAAAAAAAAAAAGCAACATACAGTCGAATTGAGAACCTCCTCCTTTTTTTGAAGTCGGTTAATGATTGTATATTAGACATCAACAACCGTGTATATGGCTCCGGAGTCCAGAGCTGAAGTGAATGTATATTGTACTGTGTACATATGTAGGGTATATTTGTTTGGTGTATTGAATGTGTATTGCGCTGTGTGTGGCGGGGCGCGGGCGCGTTGTGTGGCGACAGCGCGCGTTACTCGCGTAGAAGGCGGCAGCGGCGCTCGGCGCAAGCGCTCCGGACCCGCGACCACGAGCTTCCAACGCTCGCACGAGGTGTGCGCCGTCAGCCTCGTCTCCATATCTAGCTCGGAGGGATCTTCGTAAGTCGCTCGCTCGTCCGCTCCGTTCGTCGAGAGCCTCGACTCGATTCCTCTATGTGCGCCTCGATGTTGCTCTTGTCTTTTAATCTTCTCCTCTCTGTTTGCCTTACGTCTTAAAACGCATGACGGTCTGTATTGATGTATCTCACTCATTCTCTTTTCTGTTTAGCACGCAACGATAACCGCATAGGCAACGCACCCTCTCGACTGCCATGCATTGTGAAAGCTACATTTATCTCTGGTAGAGCCCGTGAATATATAATTTGTAAAAATTTTAAACTTCAATGATCTACACGAGGTTTTACGGTCCGGTGTCGTATTGAGGGTGCCGTTAACCGTTTTGTAAAGATGCACGACTATAATTGGACGATAAATGTTGCCTGGAAGATTGCGATGTATTGCACATTTTTGTTGTTTGGTCAATATACATTTGTCTAATTGATGTTTACACGTACACACATCCTACACAACTGCCATATTATTGCATGATTCACACCCCGAAGCATAAATACACAATAAATCCGTTATAAAAACTATATCGAGAAGCTATATAATCGAGCACATCTGGCAATGATATGGCTCGTATATTATATCTCTACTATAATACATTTAATATAATACATTACTGATAATAAATTAAGTGTAATATAATAGTGTCATGGTAGGTTCTCTTATAAATATAAGTAAATGTCTCATATTAAATGAGTTCTAAATCTTTTCTGAATTAGTTGCAGACCATTCTCTAGCGTTTCTCTAGCACCTTTCTACAGTTTGATAATTTTATCTGATTCTATAGTACCTACATAGAAACCGAAATCCACGTATAAGTATATACCTTTTAACATAACTATTTAATACACCCGAAGACTACCGCCCTTTTTCACTATTGTATCAATGTTGTTATTATATAATAGTTGTATATATATTTATGGTAATCTATTATTGTAGAGTAAATATTAGGAATAATTTGGTGGTAACTATAGATCCATTTATTATTAATTGCCTTGTACCGTATCCTTTGCCTTTCCATAAATATATATTTCGTTTAACGACAGCTTTTAAAACATGTTTACAGTTTTATTCTCTCAGAATAATAAGGGCTAAATATTGATATATAAAAAATATTTTTAAAGGTCATAGGCGAATAAGGGTAGTGAAATGGCCCCAAAACGATATCGTGATGATCTTTTGAGTGTATGTTGTTACTAATGAAATTCTATAAGGTTTCGAAAAAAATCCTATACACGACAGTTTTCAAGTAACAGTTTTTCTAGTAAAAAGCAAAAATCTACTTTGACCAAGACCAGAGATTTCTATATTAATTTAATTCAAATTTGAAATGTGATGCTAGCGAACTGGGTATCAGCCGGCCTGTTCGGCGAGAAGCTCGCGGAGTTCGTGCCGTGAGGACTGTGGAGTAGGCGCGTTGATGGCCAGCGCACGGCCCGCTCGGCCGCCTTCTCTAGCGGACATAATTTTTTGTATAGAAGTAAAAAATATGTATATTTTTTACCAACCATGGTGTACGTCTTTACATTTGAGGACTTTACGGAGCATTCTACATTGAATAAGGGATGTAAAAAATTTAAATTGTAACTTTACGTTACCAAGAAAAAAAAACACTTAGAATAAATTCGCGTGTTTAAT
Organism: Hyles euphorbiae; assembly: GCA_023078785.2. Taxonomy (NCBI): domain Eukaryota; kingdom Metazoa; phylum Arthropoda; class Insecta; order Lepidoptera; family Sphingidae; genus Hyles; species Hyles euphorbiae. The sequence continues at coordinate 12,040,645 of CM041043.1, forward strand.
GTGTTTTTGACAACCTCCATAGCGCGGTTGGTTAGACGCCGCTTGTGAAACGTAATGCCGCGGGTTCGATCCCCGCACCGAGAGAAATGTTTGTGCGACCCACAAATATTTCTTTCGGGTCTGGGTGTTTGTGAGACCGAAAAGTCTCTTGTAGTTCCTGATACCCACGACACAAGACTCGATCTTACTGTGGGGTCAGGACTATGTATATGACTGTTGGGTGTTATTTATATAGTTATATTAAATATTGTAATTTGTTATTATTTTTTATTAAAGGCTTTAGATACCTGTCTAAAGTCCAAACACTAATCGATTTTGAAATTTTTATGGTTATTCATTATATTTGAAAACTAAAATAATGTAGAGTTCCACCAACATATTCTAAAAAGATCATCAAGATATCGTTCCGGGGCCATTTTGGTACCTACCCTTATTGACATATGGCCTTTATTAGTTCATATTTATATAACTCTTACATAATATTTTTATACCTTAACGATATGCATTACAATATAAGCTTTTTAGCGTCTCCTCCATGAATTCATTTACGCATATTTTTTAGTTTTTGAATAGCTTTTGTTTTCCATTTATAACAGTAATCAGGATTTATTTGAAATGTCAGATGGTCTCCCGGCATGCGCGGCTCAGGCTCGTCGGACGGCGGCGGTTTGTCGGACTTTATTGACGGCTTAGGACCTGGGCAACTAGTGGGCAGACAGTTGCTCGGCGCACCTACGCTTGGAGATGTACAGCTCTCTATGTGCTACCAAAAGGGATTTCTTGAGGTTACAATTTTATTTTTAATGTGCCATCAAGCCTATCGAGCTCTAACATGTAGTTAGTAGTCCAAGATGATAATTCTGTATTCTAAACAACTATGTTTCAGTAAGTGCGGGTACTAACCTGTTCTTAATGTCAATCACACCATTAGCATCAAAAGAGTTTTTGTAAAGAATGTCATGAACTTCTAAATCGTGCTTATACAATTGCAACTATCTAGTATCTATTGAATATAGTTAAGGTATCATTTAATCTTGGCAGGTGGAGGTGATTCGCGCGCGAGGGTTACAGGCTAGGCAAGGCAGTAGAACGCTGCCTGCGCCCTACGTGAAGGTGTACCTCGTCAGCGGCAAGCGTTGTATAGCTAAAGCCAAGACGAGCACCGCGCGACGCACCCTCGATCCACTGTACCAACAAACTCTCACTTTCAGAGAGAACTTTAAAGGATGTGTGTTACAAGTAAGTGCTACAACTTTACAGTAATTCATATAGGGCAAGAAAATTCTTGAACGAAGAATTGAATAGGCCTGTTAATATGTAGTGCATTGTTCTGCAGAAGAGGTGGAAAGGCAATTTGTGACCCATCAGATTGCTCGTAAGTCAATACCTCTGGCTGCTGTCCTGGTAGTCGGTAGCAATGCTGGCGAATGTAAATGCAAAGCCATAGCCTCCTTCTGTTAAATCGTGATGATTAAGTAAGCTGTGATTTTTCCGTTCGGACACGATGAGTGATAGCTACGGCCTTAGGGCTTACGCGAAACAATGACTTCTATCTAGTAGGTATTGCTACTGCAGCACACTGAAGGATACTTGGCAGTCACTGTGTTTGATACGCCATCCCGAAGTTTCTTTAATAGTGCTGACGGAGACCTTCCACCTTAGCCCATTAGCACTCCTTCTTTTACCCGGTATAAATCCTAGATTTGGAAAATGGTTTTGCAACTATACTGAATCACAGGTAAAATTGTTAATCAAAAATTAATTCATCAAGACGTTTTGCGCGAACATACATATAACATAGGTAATAAACATATCGACTGCCTCAGGGGTGTAGTTGTACTAGGGTACGGTTACAAAGCTGAGGTCTCGGGTTCGAATCCCGGGTTGGGCAGTGATATTGGATTTTTCTATTCATTATCAGCCCAGTCAGGAATTTGTGCCCGATATGGCGATAGGCTCGCCACCTATCACATCGTGGGACGAAACATACAAAGCGAAATGTGGTTGTCCTGGCACCTCGCCTGCCCCCTCTGGACAAAAGGCATGAGTTTATGTATGTAATATACATATGGGGGAATTAAGAAGCTCCTCTTTTGGATGATGGTTAAATCGTATTTTCTATTGCTCAGGTAACAGTGTGGGGCGACTACGGTCGCATCGAAGGGAAGAAAGTATTTATGGGCGTCGCCCAGATCATGCTCGATGATCTCAACCTGTCTAACATTGTCATTGGATGGTACAAACTCTTCGGGACGACGTCCTTGGTAAGCTATTTTGACTATTATGTAAATATCCATAATTGAGCAAGATTTAATCTTCGACACGAGTTATTAGTCGTATCGGATACTTTAGATATGATTGCTTATAGTCATAAGTTTTCGACAGACTTATAATAGTTAATTTGTTTGTTTCAGTAACTGCTACTGCGGCAACGTCGGCCCTATACGAAGAATATATCACCTTAAAAAACTTGTCCAAATAACATTTATTGATACTGCTTTAATATCATGATAAAACGCGATATCTTAAATATAGTAAATTTTCTATAAAACGAAAAGAATAATGATTTGTATTTTTCTTTTTGAATGCCTACCGGAGTTTTGATTAGATAGCATTTTATAGCAATGAAACAAATGATTAGTGTATTCAATAAAATATAATTAAGGATTAAAACCAAATGGAAATCCTATATAATCTTTCTTCTTCAACACCTACAGACAACCCTCATTTTATTTTTATACTTATCTCATTATTTCTTTGTATTCCAATAACAACTTCAGAACCTTAACATAACAATATGTCTTTCATCACTACAGGATCACAAAAAAATAAAATGTATATTTCATAGATTTATTTATGTGTGTAGATATGTTTAACATTATCATTCCATCTACATCATTTCATAATCAGTCATTTGTTACCATCAAATACATACTTGACGGAATCAGGCACATACATATAATAGTTCCTCGACTTCTCCGGTGCAACACTTACTCTTACAGAGGCAACAGATACGGAACAGAACATTCACGAGTCAATAAACAAGTGTAATCATTATTACAAACGGCTGGTGTGTACTTTATACTCAACTTTATAAACGAACATTATGCACATAGTGATCTCAACATCTGTCGCTAAATAGTAGTTAGTGAATACTATGTAAACATGTAGAAGTAACATTTAGTGCGGTATTTGCTTGGGCTGCTTGGAGGGCGACGCGCCTGACAGCCGAGCCTCGCCCGCGCGCTTCACGCCCGTCGACTTGATGTCTGCAATACATCATTCACTCTTAAATCTTATTACATAAAAAATACATAATTTACAACTACTGATTACCCGGAGCAGTTGGAAAAAATATTCATCACTATCAGACATTCACTGCAGAGCACGGGCCGCCTCTACAATCGCGAGTACGATTAAAATATGGATAACAAAATACTAGTATAGTTATTTTATTACCATCTTTCCAATAATTTATTCGCGCCACGTGCGAAATGATAATACAGATAATTATTACATTTAGTTTCAAACAATTAGTTTTTCGTAAACATTTGTAGGTATCGCAGTTTACATTTTAAAAACTGCTTTTAATTAAGATGCAAAATTTACAGTAGTGTGCATCTTTATTCATCACTAGCAAAGCTAGGCTGTAAGAAATAGATTAGGGTTACTCTTACTACTACTTAACCGATGCAACGAACTATTATACCACTATTTTGATAGCACTGGACTCACACTCACATGCAAAATATACCCACATGTTTGTGCCAATACAAAAAAGTAAATCCAAGTTGATGAAATCATATAGATAACAGAGTATATTTGTAATGGGAGAGAGTAGTGACTAGAGAGTGTAGTGCGTACCTTGCAGCCACCTGACTTGCGTGGCGGGCCCGTATCCCTTGTCGTTGCGCGCGGCGATGCGGAAGATGATGGCGGGCTTGGTGGAGGAGTCCACGTGCGCCGCGCTCAGCGACGCCTGCGGCACCACGCACGTGTTGGCCTTGCCGCAGTACACGCGCACGAACGCCAGCTGCGACTTGGACGCCTCCTGCACATTACAAACATACATAAACTCACGCCTTTTTCCCAGAAGGGATAGGCAGAGGTGCCAGGGCACCCACATTTCGCCTTGTATGTTCCGTCCCACGATGTGATAGTTGGCGAACCTATCGCCATATCGGGCACAAATTCCTGACTCTGGGCTGATAATGAATAGAAAAATCCAATATAACTTTACCCAACCCGGGATTCGAACCCGAGACCTCAGCTTTGTAACCATACCGTAGTACAACTACGCCACCGAGGCAGTCCGTGCACATTACACACATACAATTTCATTTTATTTTATTTATTAAGGACAGCCAATAATTGTTGTTACAATATAACTTAGACTGATAAAACATACAGAAATAACTTAAGAGTTTGAAGGCGGTCACAACTTGCACCATTTGTGATAAAACAATATACAATAAAAAAATTACCAGGAAGAAATATTTGTGGGCCGCACAAACATTTCTATCGGTGCGGGGATCGAACCCGCGGCATCTCGTTTCACAAACAGCGTCTAACCAACTGCGCCACGGAGGCTGCCCGATGACAATATACATAGATGTTACATATTATCTATACTAATATTATAAAGCTGAAGAGTTTGTTTGTTTGTTTGAACGCGCTAATCTCAGAAACCGCTGGTCCGATTTGGAAAATTCTTTCAGTGTTGGATAGTACATTTATCGAGGAATGCTATAGGCTATAAATCACTACGCTATGACCTATAGGAGGGAAGTAGTAGTGACATTTCTAGCAAATACGAGGAAATTTTATTCGTGGTCCGATTGGGCGATATTCTATATTGATAGTCGGAATAGAACATTTTGACCGCCATTTTGAAACGTGTATCTGCATCCGGGCGGAGCCGGGCCGGACCGCTAGTTTTTTATAAAGGGTCTGGTTGTTTGTGAGTCTGAACTGTCCCACGACACAAAACTCGAACTTAGTATGGAGTCAGGACTATGTATGTGCCTGTTGGGTGTATTTATTTTATATCTAATCTCACGCCTGTTTATCTGTATACAGGTTAACTGAGCTGAATGATAGGCACAAGTTCTAATTTTAAAATTCATGTATTTTTTTTTCGAACCAAAGTTTGAATAACTAAATAATTCAGGAGGTAATTTTCAATACTAGCCAAATCCACTTTTGTACAAATCGAGAAATTGTACATTTTTTGCCTGGCGTTTCTTATGGCTGTTATTAAGCTGGAAGTACATTATTCAGATAGTTTTAATGTTTGAGGTGAGAATTTCAATATGTAAATGAAAGTTTACAGTGTATTTAATTAGAAAAACGACATTGAAGTTTGGATTTGGCTACTTTTGATTGTAAATGTTGGATTTGACCACTTATGAAAACAAATGAATTGGATTTGGATATTATTGAAAATAAGTGTTTGGATTTGACCATTTCTGAAAGTAAAAAAAATATCTGATTGTATAGGGTTACTCGGATAATGTATAGCAATTGTAAGATGGCAGTGGCGGTACTTCCATACAAGCCCAAAAGCCCGGCTTGCCTTACTTTATACGCATATACTCAATCCTAAAGACAAATCAGTACTTTAAATATAATATATTCGTTTAATGCAAAACGTCTATCATTTTTAAATTTACCGCGCCATAACGGACCCCGCGCCTGCGACGAAGCACCCGCGCCGCGCCCGGCAACTCGCCTAAGTGAGCCTCGCGGTCTAAAACTAATATAAAATTATTTCATTCAAAATCAACGCGTGACGCAATATCTTAAAAAGATGGAACACACCAAAGTATTATCTATCTTTTTCTCTCTCGTGTGCTTTTACCTGGCTTCTGGCGTATATTGCCCTCTCAGTCGCACCTATGGGTGAAATGCTATTACCATGACACTACGTACCTATACATATATATAGCTATTTTTTTAAATTTGTACCAAGCAAAATGCCCGGCTTCGCGGAGTGAAGTTGTGCACTTGACATGTCATATTAAGATCCAAATATATCGAAAAATATTTATGTTTTGTTACAAGTTATATTGGATAATATATAAAATAAATAGATATTTTTTGAGACCGTATTATGATGTTTTAAATATTTTTATTAATATATTAGAATTAGAATACTTAATTTGGAATTGTCCATAATTTAGGACCTGTGGCTAGCTTCACGCTTATTATTATGTCTTTCGAGCGGACGATTAACCAGTAACCCAAAGAGCAGTAACCACTGAACATCTACGTTTAGTTTTCGTTTAATTATAGTATTTTACGTTTATTACGTATAATAATGGGTGAAAATGTGCCTTGTGATGGTTTGAAGTGTGTGCAAGTGTTGATCGGCGAAGAAAAGGTAAATTCATTACATTTCGTAGACAAATAACTACTCGTATCTGGTCGAAAACCTACGCCTGATTTGTTGTGTATTTCTCGAAAGTAGTGAAAACTATAGAATACAATTTTATAGATCAGTGCACATAACTACATAGATTGCTGGATGTTCTCATACTAATAAGTTATACTGTCGGTGTTGTATATTTTTTTCGAACGATGTACTTAATTTTTTTTTGGAATTGTTCCGGCTATAGTGATTTAAATAATTTAACTGGTACTTTTATAGTAATTGACAAAAACATGTGAATGCATTAATATATTTTCATAATTCCAGTAAACAGCGTATAGAAACCTCTTTATGCGTCATATACATAATATGTGATGAGATTTCTTAACGTTATGCTCGCGTAGACAGTAATCGTAGTGTTTTTCAGATATTCCTTAGCTTCCTTTCAGGCTCATGATGAATCAAAAAATCACATGCATACACAAAAACATAACATGAATATATTAAGTAACAATAATTTGTGGCCGCGAAGTTAAACACGACGCCGTACTTGTGCTATTGTAGTGCCGTTTATTAATTTACAAAATAATTACAATATAAAGTTACGTATGCATGCCCAAAAGTAATTTAACTTACACATTTGTTTTATTCATCTATTTAAAACTAATGATGGGCCCTCATTGACGTAAAATATATGGACGGGGCGGAGAGCGAGAAAAGTGTTGTCACGAAAGTGGTCTGCAGACCAGTGCAGCGGTTGTGACGTCACAGCGCACCGGTCTGTAATTCGTCGTAAAAATGCCCAATTGTATCGTGCATGGGTGCAATAAAGATGACCGAAAGTTCACAAAAAAAAAAGATAACATTTCTTATCACCGCTAAGTAAAAATTATATAACTTTAAGTCAATAAACTGACTGCCTCGGTGGCGTAGTTGTACTACGGTACGGTTACAAAGCTGAGGTCTCGGGTTCGAATCCCGGGTTGGGCAAAGTGATATTGGATTTTTCTATTCAGTATCAGCCCAGAGTCAGGAATTTGTGCCCGATATGGCGATAGGCTCGCCACCTATCACATTGTGGGACGGAACATACAAGGCGAAATGTGGGTGCCCTGGCACCTCTGCCTACCCCTTCTGGGAACAAGGCGTGAGTTTATGTATGTATGTATGTATGTATGTAAGTCAATAAACATTTATTTTAGCATTATTGAAAAACGATTTCATGGCCGCCATTGACGTAAAAATCCAACAGATGGCGCGATTTACACAGCCATCTTTTTGACGTACCCAATGTACTGAAGGGCCTATCCTTAGTTTTTAAATAAATGTGGGCCCTTCAGTATTTTGGCAATATTAAATAGATGGCCGTGGAAATCGCGCCATCTATTAGAGTTTTTCGAAACAACTTGTTGTAATAGATTTTTTCATAACGGTGATAAAGATAGTTATTATTTTATTGGTTTTTATCCTAATCTTATATAAATCGTGTAGTAGGTCTGAAGACTGCCTCGATGGCGCAAAGTTGAGGTCTTGGATTCGAATCTGGAGTCGTTTTCTATATATATTTTTATTTAATTACATCGCATAGGCTCGCCCTCTATCGCATGATGAACACGTTCTTCTTTCTTAATACCATTTGCTCTTGAACCAATATATAAAAAAATATTGGGCTTGCCCTAGTCCACAACCCTAGGCACGCCACTGTAAGATGGCGGATTAATCTAAACGCGTTGTGATTGGTCAATTTGGATTAGACTAAGTTTGAAAGTAAGTGGTTTAAAAGTATCGATGGAATAGGCCAGTTTTGAAAATAAACACCTTTTGAAAATGCGTTTTGGGGGCTTTTTACTGAATCTACAATTAAATTGTCAGGAATTCTCAGCAGATTCATCTGGCATTATTAGTACAAAATTCGTGAATTTGGAGATGACCACTTTTGAAAATCACCTCCTGAATTAAACTGAATAACATAGATTGCCTGATGTAGATATATTTTTCTAGTCTTCCACGTTTGACACGCTATAATATTTACAACAATTCAAAATATATTACCATTGAAATAAAACTATTATTTACGGATTTTATCGCGAATTTAGTTTAATTTTTACATTTTTAACTTCCCGACGTTTCGATTACTTTACAGCTTTCGTGGTCACGGGGCGGACTGAGGTATTGGTCGTCCGCTCTGTGACTGTTACAAATCAACTACCCTTATTTTACAAATATTAAATTAAAAAAGTTAATTCAAATAGTTAATCTATATTTGCGATCCGATCTACGCAGAAGGAGCTCACAGTGTCCTGAGGTCTGGCAGTTGGTCTTTTGGGTTCCGATTTAATTAAATGTAGAATTGGATCCCATGCTTGTGCTAATGCTTAATCTGTCAAAACAATCATTGGATGAAAACACAGTTCAGGTTTTATCAAGAGGTCTAAATTTTGCCGTAACTCCACGTAGGATACCGTACGAAGACATTATTTGTAACGTTGAGAACAGTCTCTTCATTAACAATTTGAAAAGGGAAGATTCGGAGGCGATACGTCAAGATATATCATCTTTATTACGACGAAACAAAGTGCCCAAACCAAATCTCCCAAAACACTTATTTATCGCTTTAAAGAACCTGCGATCGAGGAAGGAATTAACTGTTCTCCGTGCAGATAAAGGAAATGCGACGGTAGTGATGGACACTTCAGATTATAACGAGAAAATTGAACATCTTTTATCGGACGACACTACATATAAAATAGTCAAATCAGACCCGACTAATAAAATATTAAAGTCCACTAGCGCTTTAATAATAAAATACTCCGAAAAGTTAGATCTGAACGTTAAGTCACTCATCCCTTCGTGTGCAAAACCTCCAAAATTGTATGGATTGCCGAAAATACACAAAGAAAATGCTCCACTACGTCCCATTGTGAGTCAGATCGACACACCAACCTACAGACTGGCTCAGCACGTAGCGCAAGTACTCTCACCACTCAGAGGTAACACTAGAGCATCTGTGAAGGATTCATACCAGTTTGTCAGTGATATTAAACATCTACAATTAGCTGACAATGAAACAATGGTTAGTTTTGATGTCCAGTCACTTTTTACAAGTCTTCCGGTACAAGACTGCATCAAAATTGTCTCTAAGAAGTTAGCAGAGAAAGACATGCCTCTAGAATATGCAGAACTACTCAAACATTGCCTCACATCTGGCTATATGTTGTGGAATAACCAATTCTATGTACAAGTGGATGGCGTCGCTATGGGCTCACCTGTATCTCCAGTAGTCGCCGATATTTTCATGGAAGACTTTGAGGAGACAGCCCTTAGTACAGCCCCAGTCTCGCCGAGATTTTACAAGCGGTACGTAGATGATACTTTCACAATTTTACCATCTAACCAAGTAACTGCATTTTTAAATCACCTTAACTCCATCAACAATAAAATTCAATTTACTATGGAGTTAGAACATAATAAATCTCTTGCTTTCTTAGATGTTTTAGTTATCCGTAATCCCGATCAGTCCTTAAGTCACACTGTGTATAGAAAAAAAGACCCCATACAGATAAATATCTGAACGGCGATTCTCACCACCATCCAAAACAGTTAGCTACCGTGGGTAAATCCTTGTTTCAGAGAGCACGAGGAATCTGTGACGAGAAACACCTGGCGACTGAGCTGCAACACGTCAAGCAGGTACTGCGAGACAACAAGCTCCAAATCCCACGCCGCCGTCACAGAAACCGAGTGAAGCCAGCCACAGTCGAACGAGCCCCCGTTGTCTTGCCTTACATAAAAGGAGTCACAGACAAAATTGGCTATATCCTGAAGCGTGCTTCTATAAAGACCTACTTCAAGCCGCCCAAGAAGATTAGTCAATTTTTACCACCTGTCAAGTGCCACATACCCTTGCAAGAACCGGGCGTATACAAAATAGATTGCGACTGTGGCCTCTCCTACATAGGCCAAACAAAACTAAGCATAGGGACCCGCGTGAAAGAACACATAGCTGACGTCAAACATCGACGCTCAACGAAGTCTGCAGTTGCTGAACATATAGAAGAAGGCTCCAAGCATTACCTCCGCTTTGACCAGCCTCAAGTCCTCGCTAAAGAACACCGTTTCCTGCCCAGGATGTTTCGCGAGGCTATTGAAATTAAAAAACATCCAAATTTCAATAGAGAAGATGGCTTGAAGCTTGCACAAGCATGGGATCCAATTCTACATTTAATTAAATCGGAACCCAAAAGACCAACTGCCAGACCTCAGGACACTGTGAGCTCCTTCTGCGTAGATCGGATCGCAAATATAGATTAACTATTTGAATTAACTTTTTTAATTTAATATTTGTAAAATAAGGGTAGTTGATTTGTAACAGTCACAGAGCGGACGACCAATACCTCAGTCCGCCCCGTGACCACGAAAGCTGTAAAGTAATCGAAACGTCGGGAAGTTAAAAATGTAAAAATTAAACTAAATTCGCGATAAAATCCGTAAATAATAGTTTTATTTCAATGTGTAACATTCGCGTAAATCTAAGAAACCATTAATATATTACCATTGAATATTTACCAAAACAGGGGCCTATAATAGAAAAAATAACAACTAAAACATACAGAATATATATTTTTTTCCTAATTTATGGATATTACTATAAGATATTATTACCTTAGGTTGTGTATTTGAACGCACTGCTAGGTATACTGAATACTCGAAGATGCCTTCAGCTGCGACCTGCGGCGGTTCCCACGACAAGTGCGCTCCTTCTACAGACTTCGATATCTTGATAGCCGACGGAGCGCCGGGAAATCCTGGCAGACACGTTTTGAATGCCGATTCCTGAAGAACCAAGGATAATTCTATATCAGATACATTCATCGACTCAAATCATTAATATTCCTTTAAAATTCATATAAATAGGTCTTGTATAGTTAACTAATTTGGTTGAATATTTTAAGTAAAAGCTGTTATGGCAAAAATATTAAGGTTCCTACACACTACACACTATGCGAGCAGCACTACCATGCCGGCGCGGCGGATTTTTGCTGCGCGAGTATGTCGGCGGCATTAGATAACATTAGTCTATCTATAACTTAAAAGCTATTCCAAAAATTAGTATCCCAAATATCCCTAGTAACATAATACAAATCAAATACTTACTTCACTAAATTCTCCTTTGCCGCATGAGTTAATAGCAGCTATTCTGAATTTGTACGCAGTACCGTGCTCTAACGGCGTAGTGGGCAGTCCCGATAAATCGGGCAGATTGTCCAGTGAGAGATTAGACAAATCCACATTAGGATCTGATATGTAGTTTTGAACCTGAACAGAAATAAAAAACATATTATATTAATTGATAATTGAATACAACCAACATCGAAATATTTATTATACTATAACGGTTTCCTAGGTTTACGCGAATGTTACACATTGAAATAAAACTATTATTTACGGATTTTATGGAGGATTTGGATTAATTTTTTCAATTTTTAACTTCCCGACGTTTCGATTACTTTACAGGGGCCCTATTATATAAATCCGAAACGAAGTTCGAAACTTCGTGACGTTTTTCGTTTCGAAACCTACTCTGTAACACGAAATTCGAATCTTCGGATCGAAGAATGAATTATTCCGATATATCGGCAATACGAACATTTACAGAGTAGGTACATTCGTATCGTCACAAACTTCGTTCGTCCGAAGTTTCGAACTTCGTTTCGGATGAATATAGTAAATAAAAATGTAAATGTTCGGATTGCCGATATATTCGAATCATTCATTCTTCGATCCGATGATTCGAATTTCGTGTTACAGAGTAGGTTTCGAAACGAAAAACGTCACGAAGATTCGAATTTCGGATTTATATAGTAGGGCTCCAGCTTTCGTGGTCCGCCCCGTGACCGTCCGTAAATAATAGTTTTATTTCAATAATTACTAACAAGATAAATAATGCGATGAATGATGAGACTGCTAAACTTCTGTATGCCAGTAGCTTACTAATAAGATAAATTGTTATTTCTACACTATGTTGCCAATAAAAGAGTGAATATAAATACCGTAAATGTGGTGCCCTTCACGATGCCGACCGTGTACCACGCGTCCTCGTCGTGCTGTTTGGGTTCTTCTGGCTCTGCCTGAAAGTAATAAACAAACTTTAATAAGGTTCTATAAACGTAATATACAAGTTGTCTTATTTCGTGTCATTTTTCCGGTTTAATATTATTTCGGAATTATTGAATTCGAAATAATTTTTTTTCTAGCCCCTATTAAAACTGCTAGAGTATTACAAAAATAAAGTGTGAAAAAAGTGGTGTTACAAAAGAGAGGATATTTCCAAGAGGTATCAGACATACACATTAGCAAAGCACCTAAAAGTTATACCATTGGTACTTTTTTGTTGTTGAAGACTAAATTGTGTTCAGGCATGACATCACTGTACTATCCTAACATTATTAAAGTCCGTCAACTAATTGTTAAAGGAGTAACTAGAACGCCTACGTTTTCAGCAAAGTCAGTCAGAAGAAAAAGTCATGGGTGCGAAACATTCGAGATTGGACAGGGATTGCTATCGTCGCAGAACTATTTCACCTCTACATGGCAAGGAACAGTATGCTGAGCTAATTGCCTATACTAGTTGGAGAGGCACTACAAGAAGAAGCAGAGTGTGGATGATATGTAGTGGACAGTGGATTCGAGACGATGGGCTCAAGATCGAGCCCAGTGGCGTGCCAAAAACAGTCCTATGTCCAGCAGTGGATTCAGATGGGCTGATGATGATTGATGATGAAGTGTGTACGATTGTTGGCGCAGTGATAATTATTTTAAGTGTTTGTGTTTCACTTGTGTTACCTGCTTTGTTTGTATATCTTTGTTACCGTCCAACAATAAATTCTTCTTTCTTTTCTTTGTGCTCTAATTGCCTCGGTGGTGTAATTGTACTAAGGTACGATTACAAAGCTGAGGTCTCGGGTTCGAATCCCGGGATGGGCAAAGTGATATTGGATTTTTCTATTCATTATCAGCCCAGAGTCAGGAATTTGTGCCCGATATGGCGATGGGCTCGCCACCTATCACATTGTGGGACGGAACATACGAGGCGAAATGTAGGTGTCTTGGCACCTCTGCCTACCCCTTCTGGGATATAGTCGTGAGTTTATGTATGTATGTGTTTTGTTACCTGTTCGTGGTGGTGCAGCGCGGCGCTGGCTAGTGTCGCGAGCGCGTGCGCGGCGTCGGCGGGCGGCAGCGGCGCCACCGAGCTGCTCACCGCGCCCTCCGCCTCGCCGCCCGCCGCCGCCGCCGCCGCACCCGCCCCCGCACCCGCACCGCTCCCCGCGCCCCCCGCGCCCGCCACAGACGACGACACGCCCGCGCCGCCCTCCTCGCCAGCCCACGCACCAGATGCGCTGTCTAAACAGTCACACAACTCTATTGTACTTAACTTTACAAACACCCCCCACATACATGTGTTCTTTAACAATTGATCCAGTATAAGATTATGATTGTCTGGAAGAGGTCGCTAATAACGATAAATTATAATTTATAATTATAAGTCATATTTTTGTATTAAATGGTGTACAATAAAGTGTTGTTTTAAAGTGACAATTGATATAACTAACATTATCACTTTCGACGGCGTAGTTGGCCAGCATACTAGGAAAACGCCTGCAGCAACATGGACTGTAACTTCTCAAAATAGACACGAAACTTCCATCAGTTCTCAGCCAATAAGCAATAAAGTTTTAGCTTTGATTTAATGGGAATACTCATACTGTCTACTTCGATGCGGGTTCTTCTATATACTCGACCAATCTCAGAATTAGTCGTAAAAACAATTTGTGTCTTCAAGGATGTAATTATTAATTACAGATGTATTAGCAGGTGAATTTTACTCCCTAAAAAAAACTTTGTAAAAGATCGTACCTTGCAATAAAGTCGGCGATAACAGCGCCGAACCATTAGTCCGGTCGGGTCCAATAGAAAGCAGCGGCATAGATTCGCTGACTGTGGGCATCGTGTCCGCGGCGCCCTCCATCTCAGACGTGTCCGCGTCACTGAACCTGGTCGAGAGGAATTTCAAATATCTATTGAAATTTAATATCAAGTCCATTGATTGCTAATAATAAAATGATACTAACTCGTTGGTGGTCTGCTGCTGCGGCGTGAGAGAGAACGAGTGCAGCACGGCGGGGCCGTTCGCCGTGGACGATATCAGAGGGGTCTCGGACTGACCACTGCTCGATATGTCCGCACCACCTTCGGCTGTGCTTGAGCTAGAATGCATTTTAACAAAATAAATAACAGAATCTTTTTTTTTTTATTGCATTGAATTGCGAGACGAGCATGCCGTTCGCCTGATGATAAGCGATGTGACCGCTCATGAACAGTAGCAAAACCAAACAACACCTTGATTTACAAAGCAATGCTTAGCATTCCACTGCGCTCGCCATCCTGAGACACAAGATGTTAAGTCTCAATATGTCCAGTGGTTACGCTGGCTACAATGTCCTTCAATCACACAAAACACAACAGTGCATTTAAACTGCTGTTTGACGGGAGAAATAGACATTGCGGTGGTACCCACCCAGGCAGCCTCTCACATATGAGAGACCTACCCCACCAGTAAGTAATCTTTTCGCCAGTTGCTCGTATTTTTGATGGATTCTAGTAAAAAATATTTTTCTGTTTAAAATTTTAGAGGAAGTATAAGGTACAATCCTTATTGACAAGCATTTTGGGATTATTACATTTTTGTACCATTGATTTATTTTCCATCAAACTCGCAGCTAAAATCAGTTAATAATAATTTTAATTAAATATTTTTCGTCTATTTCACGACATTTATAATAAAGTTCTACAAATCTTTAACATAACTCGCATCCCTGGTGCAACACTGTCACTTATGCAAAAATGCAACTTCTCAGGAGAAGAACTTTGACATCATATAGAAATATGATAATATTTCATGTATAGCTTATATTACAATATCAATTTTAACTTATTGCTAAAAATAATGACCACATAATTTTGTAAAAAATATACTATAAGATTATTTTTAACCATCCAACCTTAAATTTTTTTGCATAAGTGACAGAGTTGCACTGGGGTTGCAATAATAAGGTTTGTAGGAGAAACTGTCCATCACATTGCATACCTGATACCCGTGCTGAGTACCTCCTGCGCGGCGCTGCTGATGTCGTTGACGTCGTCGCTGCTGGCCACGCCCTCGCCGCCGCCCATGTCCTCGTCCATCGTACTCGACTCGTCTAACGACAAATCTGAATTTACATTATCATAGAAATATTCACACTCAATATTTTAAACATAAAAGTATCAAACTAATATTATAAATGCGGAAGTTTGGGTGTTTGTTACGTCTTCACGCTGGAACCGCCAACTTTGATGTTTGATATGCTGCTGACATCCTGGATATAATACATAGGCTATTCTTAATCTCAACAAAATTTCGTTTTTCGTGGGATTTGGCAGAAATTGAAATATATTCAATACTCTTTCAAACTGAAATGAATGGGATAGAAAGCATAAAGTACGGCGGTAACGTTGATTTGAAATATTTTAAAAACAGTTATCACGCGAAATATTTTCTGTTTCTAAAATGGACTGAAGCCAAAAAGAATCCGCAGCCGGGCGAAACCGAGACGGAGCACTAGTGTTGAATTAGTAGAAACCCTGTTGGGGGATACCTAAGAGTGACTTTGTTGACTGTGAGGAAACATATTTCAACAAATGTATCAACTCATGACTGATTTGATCTCCCCCGTGTGCATGAATTTGATACAGTTTGGGAATGTTGCTAATTCAATAAATTAGTTTTAGTGAAATATCCTGAATAAATGCAGATAATTGGCTATTTTTAAGAGCTCCCACTGTAAGCCTAGCATGTAGTGCGATATACAACAACAAAAGTGAACTTGCACAAAAATGCTGAAGTTACTATTTTATCCAATGTCCTGTTATCGTCATATGGGCTCATATTAGTCGTGCTGCAAGGCATGGGCGTTCTTTACAATCGAATATACAATTGAGATTGATTGGTCCAGTCTGCAATGCTGGCTTAGTGCGGGCTGGCAGATTTACATACCATAGTTGCTGGACGACCAAGAGCTCACCATAGTAATTTTATAACTACATATAAAAAAGCTGAATAATGAAGACATTTGTAAATAGTTACCATCTTGTACCAAAGGTGGTTCACCACCCTCTCCTACTCCGCTGTCAGTGGGCATAGCAGAACTAATCGACTGGTCAGGAGATTCCTCTGCCGCAGCACCCATGCCTTCTGCCTCGTCTAAGACGGGATCTTTCATCATGGGGTCCATTTGGCTTTCTGTATCCTGTACAGAAGTTTTAAAATAACTTTGTTATGTTTGCAGTCAGGTAAGCTGAAGGTTGTGAGGGCACAGGTTCTAAAGAATTTCATTTCAGAATTGGATAATATCCTGGTTTCAATGATGTAAGCTAAGTGAGGCATATGAGAAAGTCAAAATGCAAAACACTTGTTGTTTTTACAACAAATATGAAGGATATTTTACAATACAAAATAATTTAATCTAATAAGAATATGTAATTTGTTAGTATTAAGTAAAAAAAGGTTTCAATTACAAGAATTTACTCACAGGAGTAGATAAGCAATTGTCACCAATATATGCTGATTCATCAGCTGCAGTGCCTGCAGTTGTATCATCTATGTCCATCTCCTCCTCAGCATCTGCATTGGCTGAATAAGACAAAAAAATATTTATTACAAATTATCATTTTATTCAAATTTTATATGAGAATAATGTTAAGTACTATATTATTAAAGAATCATATTAGTATTTTTTGAATATTGCTGAGGTCATTGGGTTAATAAATATAAGCAAATATTAATGTTAAAGTAAAATATTGAAAGCTTCAAGTACCTTGTTCGGGCGCTGACGGATCCTCGTCAGCGGGTGGGGCAGACGGCTCTATATCTAGAGCATCACTGCTACTTGTTGGACCTCCATTAGCAGCTACAAAAATATAAATATTAATGGAGAAACTAAAGAATATGTCGTATAAATATATATCTTGTGAATATAAGCCCAGTACGTTTAACGACTTAAAAGTGCATCAAGACTAACGGTAAAGCTACAGTTGTTGACGGAGAACACTGCACCTACACCGATGGAAGCGACAGCACATGGACATATAAACAAATCCTTACCTGCTTCTTCGACTGCAGCGCTGTCATCATGGCTCGTAACATTATTCTCAGATATTTCCCCTACAGTATCCGCAGCCTGGTTTTCGGCTAAAGGCGACACTTCCGCGCCATCGTGTTCATCACTGTGAATAGAGGAATTTGACTCCATAATGCGCCAATATTTAATACCACTTTATTTGAAATTAATAAACATTGAAATCTAAATAGAAATTAAGTGTCAACATAAAACATTTTCAGATAAATTCAGAAATTAAGTATCTTTTTTGACAGATTGCGACTGCCATAGCTAAAAACACCATAGTGGCATATTGGCGTCTCATTTTATTTCTCGTTCTGAAAAACATGAGTGGCAAAGGAAATAATAAACATTATGGTTAGTTACACTTTTATGACCGTTATGAACATCAATTACAATAAATATTTAATTAATTAAATGTAACACGACTAAACATTTTTTTAATTATTTAGGACTATTTTTAACAAGTTATAGTTAATGGTAAGTCAATATATAATCTATGGTATGTTATGTATGGTGTTTATATTTATAGGGATTCAATTAATAAACTAAAAAAAAGAGGCCAGATTTGTATTAGGTAGTAGATATGGGTCATTCGCGATTGAACGGGTCAAATAAACCAGCTCGCAAGAACCACGCGATCGATTCGATCTTTATGTACAATAAAACTCGTTCATTCGATCGATCGCGATAGGAGAATCGCGACGGTTCAAACGAACCGAGAACTGAAAACCGAGAGCCGAGGGCCGAGAACAAAAACCCGTGAACAACGGTTCGCGAGCCGTTAACGTCCTGTGAAGTGCGACCCGACCCGAGTCGAGCCGAATCAAGCCAAACAAACGTTCGGATATCATCGGTTTTAGAGACGAATACAGACACTAAATAGTTCGAATGTAAATGACAAGGTTAATATATGCTTTGAGTGGTAGGCTTTAAAGTTTATTTTGCGTTACAATTTTATAGTTTTGTCTTATTGAGTGAGTTGAAGTTACGTCTTGATTTATGATTACTTGCAAATTGCGTTTGAAAATATTGTCATCAAGTAATAACTCCTTTTTGTTTGTTTTTCGTAATTAGTATCCCATTGTCCTAATATTTTGCCTATTACGATTGTTGTAAAATTGTTTTTCACGTGTTTCAGTTGTAAAAGTGATATTTTTGTGTAAAATAATAGGTAATATGAACTTTAAAACGTGTTTATCTACCTATACTTCTACTAAGGGCCTATTCATCTATATCAATGACTTAAACGGAACCAATCGTTCGATTAATCGAGTCATTTGAACCGGTTCATTTCATAGTTGGATCAGTATTTATCCGGGTCTTAAAAATTGAACGAATTGCACATTGCTATTAGGTAGGGATGAAACGGATAGTGATTTGGTCGGGTACCGGATACCGGATATTCGGCTAGCTACGGGGCCGGAGCGCCGGATATCCGGTACCGTTTATTCGGCCGCAGCGTTACAATTTGATTTAAATATGCACGCGCAATTAAGATCGGAAATATTCGGATGCGATCGGCGTGATCGCCACGACTCGAGGGCGTTCGAGTGTAATCACGCCTAAACTAGTCAACTGATTTAGATGAAATTTGATACAGAGATAGATTAGACAATGAGAAAGGATAGAGGCATAAAGACAAATTTGTGTTTTTTTTTTGCTACTATCCGGTATCCGGCCGGATAGTGGAAATAGGACGGATAGGCTGGATACCGGACAGTTACCGAATATCCGTTTCATCCCTATTATTAGACTTTTCACACACTGCCCCCCATCACGGAACGTAGCGTGAGGATACTTGTTCTTACGTTGCTTGTAAGTATTCCTATTTGTATTGAATACAAAATTTGATCTTAGTGTGGGGTCAGGACTACGTATGTATGTATTTATTTATTTAGTCTCTAATAGTTTCTCATATCTATTATACAAAATAGGACGTATTATTTGTTTAATAAGTAATTTTGGTTTCTCATTATTGCTTTTATTTTTATCAAATTTTTACTATATTGTCTTATTTAATTTTAACATAAAAAATTGATTCCGTTCACTTATTTGACTTCACATAAATTAATGCTAAATTCAAAAAAATCTGATTGCCCTTACCTACTAAGTGTGCCTTTACTAGTCAATGGTCTTAAGGTAATTGTAGACAGAGTACTACTTGGTCTGTGGTGGACAGGTTTAGAGGCAGTTTTTTGATGACGTCTTTATTTCAACTTCAGTTATTATAAAATTCATAATTGAGCAGTCGTTACTTAATTAATGGAATGAATATTGGCTGAACAATATAAATAGCAAGGGTACACAATATACATAAATAAATATGAAAATGCAGAAACCGCCTTAGTTCTGCAATAATAAATGAATCAGGAAACGCAAATTTTATACATAAATGAACAGATTTAGATTTGAAAATTATCGTAGGTAACCGAATGCATTATTTCATCCATGGGGGATGGTTTACAAATTGTTATCAGATTTTGATGAAAAATTATATCCTGTTTCATTTGAATTGTATATAATTTTAGATGAATCTTACTGTTAGAGAAGTTAATTATCATTTATGGTAAAACAGAACCCGACCCACGTTCTCTTGAAGAGTTAATGAAGATTGTACATAGTGTTTATTCCGCCCATGTTTACTTTATCACCGGACTTTACTATTATTACTAGGCTGTACAGGCTCGAATCCTTGGCCTTGCCAACATAAGGGAGAGAATAGAAAAAAATAAAAGTTTATGGTCTCTACAATCGTAACTGTCACTGTCACAATATGTCAAATTTCAAAATTGTATGATCCAAAATCTTGTGTTGTGATTTCTTTTTTGGTTACCTAATGAGTAAATAAATAATATTCGCTTATCACTGCAGTTAGACATTATTATACCATGTCGAACACCGAAAAACCAGGAGATGGACTTAGATCTGTGCGGTCTACGACTGCGTTTAGGCTAATTAATTTTGAGCTATACGCAAAACCTGTAAGTGCCCTGAGCCCATTTCTCTTTACTCATTAAGTGTTACTTTATAGTCTTTACGGGCTTATATATGCGGGCTTATACTTGTAAAGGGCAAAGGAAGCTAACTTAGACCTCCCCTATGGATCGCGACATAGATCTGTTGCAAAAAATCCTGCATCCAACGGCCTCAGCCTAGGTTTAATATTGATTCTCAGTATCTGCATCCTTCATCGATAAAACCTGTCACAATTAATCATAAACTGGATAATTTTATGAAAATTGTCTGATATTTAATCAGAAGCATTCATTTGTATTAATATTATATCCTTTTTCTGTTGTTGTTTCAGAACATTGTTATAATGAGTATAGGCCTTGCATGCTTTGGTATTACGCTTGGATACATAGCCTACATGAGGAAGAAATATGAAGGAATGGGATATTATGCAGCTGTTGATGAAAATGGAAAAGAAATATTTGAAAAGAAGAAATCCAAGTGGGATTAATGTATGATAATGCAATCCTTATTCCTTTGGTTATTATGTGTAAATATACCAATAGTATTTAATTAAATTGTTAAAGAATATTATACTGTCTTGTTATTAATCTTATAAAGCTTAAGATGATATGATGCATACTTTATCGGGAACATGACTTTTTTAAATCCCTGGATTACATACTTACATTTAAAATAATACTTATTTTTCAGACTTGTTAAAGCCACAAATGCTATTGGAGTAGAGAAGAATTCTTATAGCTTAATATGGTACAATGGTACTAAAGTCCCTCATCAGATTAGTATTTAATTCCCATATCCAGCATAAATCAAGGTACCTACTTGATTTTCATTGTTTTATACAAAAGTAGGTATATAACTCATGTCATGTCTTAAAAATCTTAAATTATACAGTGAGGAACTAGTATGTAACATTACAGTTAAAGGACTTTTATGTATTTCTTATAAAGCATAAGTTTTTAATATAGCATGTTTATCAAGTTATGTATATGGTCCAAAGTATTAAACCACTTTGAGGGATAAAATATTTTTGTTTAATGAGAATTTTAGGGCCGTTTTTTATTTGTTATTTCTATGTATTTATAAAGGTTATTTTATACAATAATGGGGGTGACATTTTCAATTTAGAAATTTATTTTTAGAAGAAAACAACTTAATTTTTTATTTTAATCAAATGAGAATTGTAATTAATTGGGAACATACTTAAATAGAGCAAGTACCACCAAATTAAAATAGGTATTTCATGCTGAATCAACTTTATAATAATCAATTATTTCAAATATGTTTCAATCAATTTGGTCATAATTTGATTATTATTCACATCCCTGTTAACCAGTAGGTTAGTTGGTGGTTTGGTTGGTGGTTGTTTTTAGTCATTTGTGCAAGGGTGGTCATATAGTTCATGTCAGATCATTGGGTTCGATTTCAATACTCCAATTCATAATAATGACTTTTTAAAGTTTGCTACAGGTGTGATTTGTGAACATACTTTTTTACTTTAATTATCGAAATACAAAGAATTAAATGTGCTTATAAATTTTATCAACAATATAATTCGTAAATTTTGTCAATCTGGGGCCAGCCCAGGGGGGTCATAAATAAATAACACCCAACAGTCACATTATACATAGTCCTGTCCCCACACTAAGATCGAGTCTTGTGTCGTGGGTATCAGGAACTACGAGAGACTTTCGGTCTCACAAACACCCAGGTCCGGAAGAAATATTTGTGGGCCGCACAAACATCTCTCTCGGTGCGGGTGCGGGATCGAACCCGCGCCCTCTCGTCTCACAGGCGGCGTATAACCAACTGCGCCACGGAGGCTGTCATCAATGATTATAGATTAATCATTGGCTGTCATGACCTCCATGACCTCCCTCTGCATCCTCCCTTGCGTCTGTGGTTAGTTATTATAATTGATTGTTGAATGATGAGTGTTGACTTGCCGTGCATTCCACTTGTAGATTAAAACCACGTTTTTCTTGTAAGTCTGTGATCCAAACTAGGGATGTTGCGGATGTCGATTTTTACACATCCGCGGATGTGAATGCGGATGCGGATTTTTAAAAGCTCACATCCGCGGATGCGGATGCGGATGTTTAAGATCCTATAGAGCTATATGTGAATAAATGTTGAAATAAAACTATTATTTACGGATTTGATCGCGGATTTGGTTAAATTATTAAAATTTTAACTTCCCGACCGTTTACTTACTTACTTTACAGGATTCATGGTCACGGGCAGATTGAGTCATCCGATCATTGACTGTTACAATTAAACTACGCTTGATTTACAATTACCAAATTGAAAAGTTAATTTAAAAAGTTTAGTTTTTGCGCTCCGATCTACGCAAAAGAAGCTCACTGTCTTGATGTCTGGCGGTTGGTCTTTTGGGTTCCGATTTAATTAAGTGTAGAATTGAGTCCCATGCCTGTGCAAGCTTCAAGCCATCTTCTCTATGGAAATTTGAATCCATCACCATCGTTTCGACCAGCCCCAAGTCTTCGCAAAAGAACATAGTTTCCTACCCAGGATGATTCGCGAGGCTAGGTATAGTTAGGCTAGGCTAAGAACCATTGGAATTCTATTCAATTTTGAGGAGTTCTCCTATCTACGTCCGAAGGTATTCATCAGATCTTCACCATTGACCTAATGACAAGCACCAGCTTTCAATCAAAGAAAGAATACCTAATCAAAATTGGTTTATCCAGTACAGAGTTACGAGGGAACAAACATAAAAAAAACATAAAGTTGAATTGAGAACCTCCTCCTTTTTTGAAGTCGGTTAATTAGTACTTATTAAGTATAACGCCGCCTATTCTGATTCAAGGCGGTTGCGAAGAGGTTCGTAAATTAAACCCACGCTGCAAAATAATTGTTCGCTAGAAACATTGCTTAGTAGAATAGATAAAAATCTTCGTGCTATCGGCGATAATATCTTAGTTTCTTCTCGATGGACACCACTTAAGAGGATTTTCATCCAAAAGGACTTTCTGATATTTCTCGAGTCTTATCTTAACTAGAAGAATCTAACATCATAGCAACAACAAACGCGTCGATCATGTCACTATTTCTTTCGCTCCCTTAGGTCAATGAAATCTGACTTTTATAGGAGGAAAGAGGTGTAAGAATTTAGGGGAGCATTAGGAGCCGCAGCAGTTCAGCCGTTTATCGCCCGGCAACCTTTTTTGCAGGTGGTGGCGAGCGGGATCGTTCACCTCACGATCTCGTTTCGCGTTCTTCTTCTGCGAGATTGTGACCTCGACGAGACGACAGCATTGCTTGCCAAGACCTTCGAATCTCGACCATAGAGGGCATCACAGCCGAGAGCGAGAGGAATACTCTGGCGGCTGCATGCATTATTCTGTGCTCGTCACTCCAGTGTAGGCACTCTGAAAGAGTGTGTTACCTTTCACAATGATCACACACAGTGGTTTCATTCATTCTCGCCACCCGCCACATATATCTAACGAAGCAACCGTGCTCCGATAGGACCGGTGTCAGATGGACCGCAACATGCCATGGTAAAAAAAGGACGCATTGCCAGATTGGTCCACTCACCAGTACTGGGATGATTGTCCATCCTAAGGTACTACTCCTCCAAGACGGACAATGCATCTCTTTCAAGGGCTGGTGGCTCCCCTTGACATGACGTGTCCAGTCGCTAGTAATAAACTGATAACAAAAGGGCTTTGGCTTCAATGTCCCAGGGAAGGAAACCAGCCAGAAAACAGGCGGCCTCTTGGGAGATCGCACGACATTACTTGAATAATGATCATCCGCTACGCCACCACTCGAGAGAACAGCACAGTCTGCTCAGAGATTCAACCGAAATGGTATTTGTTCGAATGACCCTCAAAGAAGCTTGGTATGCTCAACAGATTGAGGCAATATACCAGACGTAGGTTCAGGTGTGGCCGAAGCCCCCATATGGAATATTGCACCCATCTTTAGGCAGGGGCACCCCAGTACAAACTTTTCCCTTTCTTTCAACGTCGCGGGCAGATCGAATCATCGACGTCTAAGTTCTTTCCGATGTTCGAAATTTTCTCAGGTGCTGAGTTTCGCCAACGTACAACGCAACAAAACTCCAATACCATTCTAGTACCTTTCTCCCTACATTTTCTTCTACGTACAACAAATCGCGAGATTGCCAACAACAGCATTTACGGTCAAATACGACCTGGCCATTTTCAAGAAAATAGCGTATTCTTGCTTTAAAGGTAGGTAGGTCCTAGGCTAGATAATCCGTCTGCTGCCTTCACTGGTTTCGGTCTAAGGCTTTTGAAAGAGCATTCCACCGACTATACGAGACAACTCTAACTTCACCAAGAGCTAAAAGAGACCTCCACACCATCAACTGTTATAGGGACCCCTGCAGGTGGCCCCGACACTCGGGCAAGATAGTCTCAAATTTATCCACTACAAGGCCCAGCTATCAAATACTAGAATTCATTCTTTTTTAAAAAATAAAATGTTTACAGTTGCGATAAATTTCAAAATATACTATTAGTATATTCATAGTTAGGTAAGATACCAAGGGCTGGTAGTTATTTCTGGGTAAAGGAAGATTTTGTATGCTTTTTGTGGGTGTCTTTGTCATCCCTTGGTGCTTGGTACCCGGGACGGACCGCCCTTGCTGGATTTCGGTGATCGAACGCGTGCTATTTTTCATGATAGATTGCTTGCGTGTTTGGGGTTTTTTATTAGCGAGACTGGAACGATCTTCAGGGCTTAAACAAAAATGTAATATAAATATATTAAAAATTGAAGTATGAAATTAAAAATCCAAAAATTTTTGTAACAAATAAAGTTGAAATGTTATAGATACATACCCGAGCTCACTAAATACCATGTTTAGTAGTATATTCTGCCCTGTATCACGCCGTAACAGCTACTTGCAACTCCACAATAAACGTTTTCATTGTTCAAGCTCACGTTTCCGTTTAAAAGCAATAACTGCAGCTGCCACAATAATAATTTTTCTACGTAGAATTAACTCAGTTGCAATAGTTTTTGTACTTGACCGTTCGTGGTACTGCAGAAGTTATGAATACTCGTGTCTTTAATGGCGACGTCGCGTCGCTTCGCAGGCACGCCTAGCGGCGTGTAGTGGCAAGCACCGTGTGAAGCCAACATATCAAGAGAGCCATCATTGAACCCAGCAGCAAATTATAGCATGCAATCCAGCAGCAAAACAAGCGTCGTGGGCAGTGGGTTTTATATAGGAGTGAGCATCGCGTGAGTATATGTCGTGATCGTGAGCGTCAAGTGGAACGGCGAAATGAAGTAAATGACATTTGATGACATTTGACAATCTGTGTCAATCTGTGTTGACAATGACAAGTCAGCAGTTGTGACGGAATTTTTATTTTTTATGTGAATTTTGTTTTTTACGTGCAGATAAAAGATTTTAAGATGTTTTCCGCTCTTAAAAAGCTAACTAGGAGTAATGATGACCGCTGCACTGCTCCGATGCCAATGTCTTCCTCCTTACAGAAGAAATTTTCAAGAGGAGTCCATTTTAACAGTAGATATTATTCACTTACATATATTACATAGGTACTTTAATTTATATTATTATTTAATTAACTTTTATTCTTAATAGTGAAAATACTAATAAAAGGCGATAGAAATGTTGGTAAATCTTGTTTACTTCAACGACTTCAAGGCGGTCCATTTATTGAAGATTACGTACCAACAGACCAGATTCAAGTGGCTCCTATACATTGGACCTATAAAAATACTGATTACATAGTGAAAGTAAGTGAATGTTGTATTTATTAATTATTAATATTATGACCTTGTTAGTGTGAATTGTGAGCAGTCTATTTTATTAATTTATTATTTACTGTAAAGTAAAGAATACATCCAGTAAATCAATAATAATTTAAATCAGTAAAAAATCCCAATTAAAAAATGATGAGAAAAACATCAACACATTGATTCAAGTACCACATACATACATAGTATTTTATTTAGGATAAACATGGATGCAATATCACATACCAGATATTATGTTATTTACTAACATTATACATACAAGCTCCACAACTGGATATTGACTATGCATATTACTAATGTGGTTAAATTATTCAATTCTCCTTTTTATAATCCAGGTTGAAGTTTGGGAGGTAGTTGATAAAGGAAGGACGAAGAAGAAGCCACCTTTAGGTCTTAAACTTGAGAATCAATCCACACCTGCAGCACAAGATGATGGGTATGAGACCCCTGTGTTGGACGCTACATTCCTGGATGTTTACAAGAATGCTAGTGGTGTTATTTTGATGATGGATATCACAAAACCTTGGTAAATAGATATCAAACACTCCAAATAATATTCAACCATTATTTGTAGTGATAATATAGCACAAACCACTTACACCCAAGGAAAATAGCTTGTAGTCTACAGTCTAGAAAAATATTGAATGACACTTCAAAACCAAATTAATAGTTGATATGAAAAAAAAAAAATTATTTGAATCTTTAAAATGTTATACATTATTAAGATTCAACCACTTTTATTTTCTCTGAATTTATAATGATCATATGAATGCACTCTAATATGTTCCATTTATCACTTCACTTTGTCAATTGCTTTATTTGTGTTTGCTTGAAACTTATACAGATATGAAATTTTTATTTAATATTTAAATGTAGTATATATGATTGATTCTTTTATTTATCCAGCTATGTATTGAGGATTTTTAATTGACGTCTTGTTAATTTAACATGATAGTTTCATTGATAACTGCTTTTCAACCATATCATGTGTTCACAATTTCCAGGACTTTTGAGTATGTGGTGAAAGAGTTGTCACAAGTGCCAGCAGACTTACCTGTAGTGATACTTGGCAATCATTGTGATATGCAGCACCATCGCCAAGTGCATTCACACCACATTGAGACAGCGTTAAGTCAAGCTAAACTAGTCAGGTAAATATATTTCAAAATCATCATCATCATCATCATAATATCAGCCACAGGAAGTCCACTGCTGAACATAGGCCTCCCCCAATGATCTCCACAATGACCTGTTGGAAGCGGCCTGCATCCAGCGACTTCCTGCGACCTTAGTCAGATCGTCCGTCCACCTTGTAGGCGGGCGTCCGACACTTCGCTTGCCTGTACGTGGCCTCCACTCGAGAACCTTTCGGCCCCAACGGCCATCGGTTCTACGAGCTATGTGCCCGGCCCACTGCCACTTCAACTTGCCAATCCTATGGGCTATGTCGGTAACCTTGGTTCTCCTACGGATCTCCTCATTTCTGATTCGATCTCGTAGGGAAACACCGAGCATAGCCCGCTCCATGGCTCGTTGAGTGACTTTGAGCCTTTTAATGAGGCCCACAGTGAGAGGCCACGTCTCGGTGCCGTATGTCATCACTGGTAACACACAACTATCGAAGACTTTCGATTTTAGGCACTGAGGTATTTTGGACGAGAAGACGTCGCGAAGTTTCCCGAACGCTGCCCAACCGAGTTGGATTCGCCGATTGACCTCTCTCTCGAAGTTGGACCTGCCTAACCGGACCACTTGTCCTAAATAGACATATTCGTCTACAACTTCGAGAGTCGAGCCCCCAACTCCAATGGGGGTGGGCACAACATGGATATTCGACATGATCTTCGTTTTATCCATGTTCATTTTAAGACCCACCTGTTGGGAAACTCGATTAAGGTCTTCGAGCATAGTGCTAAGGTCTTCCAGCGATTCTGCCAAGACTACAATATCGTCGGCAAATCGAAGGTGAGTAATATACTCGCCGTTGATGTTGATGCCGAATCCTTTCCACTGCAAGAGCTTGAAGGCATTTTCCAGCGCGGCAGTGAACAGTTTCGGAGATATGACATCTCCCTGTCTCACGCCTCTCTGTAGTGGAATAGCCTTCGTGCTCTGATCCTGTACTCGGACCGACATGGTGGCGTTGTTGTATATACACCTCAACACTTCGATGTACCGATAGTCTATGTGGCACCGCTGAAGAGACTGTAGCACAGCCCAGGTCTCGATCGAATCAAAGGCTTTCTCATAGTCCACAAACGCTAAACAAAGCGGCAAGTTATACTCCTCGGTTTTTTGTATAACCTGCCGTAGCGTATGAATATGGTCTATGGTACTAAAGCCTTTTCGGAAACCGGCTTGTTCGGGAGGCTGGAAGTCATCAAACCTGCCTTCGAGACGATTTGTGATGACCCTTGAAAACAACTTATAGACATGGCTCAGGAGCGAGATGGGCCTGTAGTTCTTCAGCAAAGTGTTATCACCTTTTTTGAAGAACAGTACCACCACGCTCCTGCTCCATGCCTCTGGCGTTGAGCCCTCGAGGAGAACGGAATTGAAGAGCCTCTGAAGGACTTTCAGTACCGGCGTTCCGCCCGCTTTCAGAAGCTCTGAAGTGATTCCGTCCTCACCCGGCGCCTTGTTGTTTTTAAGTTGTTTGAGGGCCATCTCAATCTCAAACAGGCTGATGTCCGGGATATCATCGCTAAAGTGTCGGATTAACTCGGCTCTCGGGTCTTCGGCCGAGCTAACAGTAGGTTCGGCAACCGAGGTGTAAAGCTGTCCGTAGAACCTCTCGATCTCTCTTAATACCTCTGCCCTAGTCGATACCGCGCTGCCATCATCCGTTTTCAGCCTAGACAACTGGCTTTGCCCAATAGACAAGTCTCTTGCAAACACTTTGGAGCCTCCGTTCCGCTCAATTGTCTCCTTAATGCTCACAGTATTGTGAGCACGGACATCGTGTCGCAAGGACTTCCAGATCCTAGAATATATTTCAAAATATCTCCTAAATAATAGTTACACAGTATGAGAACAATAACTATGTGACTTACCTGGCATTAATTTTTATACACTAATGCACACAATGTTGTGGCACCTTAAGCTCCAGATGTGTTATTTACCTTGATAATACAACCAAAATACATAGATGAGTAGTTCAGTGATATAATAGTATATTGTACATAGAATTTTTAGATAATAGCACAAGTTTCAAAGGTAAGCAAAGTTATTAAATTCTACAGGACGGCCCCAATCCGCTATGCTGAGTCCTCAATGAGGAATGGTTTTGGCCTGCGTTTACTCCACAAGTTTCTCAGTATTCCTTTCCTACGACTTCAAAAGACGAGCTTATTAGAGCAACTGCAAAGAAACCAGAAAGATATGGAAGAGGTTGCAAAAGAACTTGATGATTTTCAAGTAAGACTGCTCCTCAAAATTTCATCACAATTTATTCATGTTATAGTTTAATCATGGATCTACATAAACATATTTTTTACAGAACTCTGAAGAATCTCACTATAATTCATTCCTAGACCGTTTGGCAAATAAAAGACGTCAAAGTCAAACAGAAACTAAACCTAATAATGAGCATTCACCAAGTATTGTTCTTGGAGCTGGAAAACCTATTGTGCCATCTAATGTAAATCCTCTTGTAAGTATGTTATTTTATAAATCTTTTTGTATTCTTTGCAAGTACGTACATAAATAATTTTCATGCCTGTGTCCCGTAGGTGTAGGCAAAGACTATAGATCCGCTGGACTTCCTCTCGTTTTATTTCCCTGTTCCCTCTTTTTGCTCGATCCTAACATACCACGTTCGATTAATCATCGTCCATCAACCTCTTTATAATTTTTTTGGGCTTTTGACCTGACTTTTTTTGAAGGTATCACGGATTTGGATTGTGTAGGTTCGTAATGTCGCTCCCTACTGACTCTTCCATTCACACTAGCCTTGTATACTTGCTTGGTTAGTCTCCTTTCAGCCATCCTGTTCACATGACCAAACCATCGTAACATTTCTTTGTCAATTCTCATTACTACATTCCACAAGTTTTCATATCATTTAGACACTATGTGTATAAAGATATAATATGTATGTCATTCTTTTTGTTTAGTTGGCTCAGTCACTGAACCTTGCACCAAAAGTGGTGGTACCGGAACAGGTTCAGTATGTAAGTCCGGAACTATTGAAACCTAAACCTGCAGTGAGTATGGATACCACTCCACCTAGAGCACCACAGCATGAGAGGTAAACTAAACTTAATTAAGGGAATATTAGTTCATAACTACAATACTTATGTTTAAACATTCTATTTTTTATATTATGCGATAACATCGTGAAAGGAGAATGCCCATTTTACTATGAAACTTAGTATAGATGCGAAGATTTTTGGCCCTCGATGAAATCTACATTTTTGAGTGGGGCAAAAATAATATTTTTAATAAATATAATCATAATTGCGATCCAGGCCCTTAGTTCTTGGAGCAATGAACTTGAAGTCCAATAAAAATATTCTTTTATTGACAGCCTCCGTGGCGCAGTTGGTTAGACGCCGCCTGTGAAACGAGAGGCCGCGGGTTCGATCCCCGCACCGAGAGAAATGTGTGAGACCCACAAATATTTCTTCCAGGTCTGGGTGTTTGTGAGACCGAAAAGTCTCTCGTAGTTCCTGATACCCACGACACAAGACTAGATCTTAGTGTGGGGTCAGGACTATGTATGTGACTGTTGGGTGTTATTTATTTATTATTTATTTACTTATTTTGTCGTCGGCTCTGTGAACAAAATGTAAAATGTTATAATAATTACTTTATTTTACAAAAATCGTCGCCTGGAATATAACAGGAATTCCGAATACGTTTAACGACAAAAACCATAAAAAATACTATAAAGAATTTTAAGCAGTATCGGTATCCGGATCTACGATATTTTTTACTAATACTATGAATGGACATACAGCATACTCCTTTCCGTAAATTCTTGCTTGTATTTGCTGTCTTTAGGCACTCTTACAATATATCTTATTCAAATTCGAGAATACACATTCTGATTCAATTAATACTTCATGGATTTGGATTGTAAGTATTGCATAATCGCCTCTAGGCTGCTAACAGACTAACCACAAGTATGTAAATGATACGTATAAGATATGTGGGCAGTCTTAAGTTCATTAAAACACCGCGTCGGGTCGGGTCGGTTTCGTTTGCTATTGTTACACACTTTCTATATTTGGTCTATGAATATTATATTTATGCTTGTGACTTACGAAATTTGTCCGAAATATGATGGCAAGAAAAAGAAGATTAAAGTTTGGGCCTTAGTATATGAAGAAGAAAACCCAATGAAGTAAAGAAATAAAATGACAGTCCCCGCGGCACAGGCGGTTGGACGCTACCTGTGAAACGAGAGACCCTGAGTTCGATCCCCACACCGAGAGAAATGTTTGTGCGGCCCATAAATATTTCTTTCGGATCTGGGTGCTTGTGAGACCGAAAAGTCTCTCGTAGTTCCTGATATAACACACAAGACTCGATCTCAAGATACATATGTGATATACATATGTGTGTGACTGTTAGCTGTTATTTATAAATGTAAAAAAAAATAAGCAAGCCAATATTGTTGATAACATGGAATCATATCTGACTCTATGGTAATGATTTCAGTAGTGTCAGCAAGTCAGACGCCACTGTTTCAACTCCAACGGGAACATTAGAAGAATTTTACGCTGGAACACTTGATAGCAGTTTTTTGGAAGACCTGGCACCGCTGTCTACTGAAACCCACGATAATAATAATTATGAAAGTGAAAGGTAATAGATACAGCAATCTAGGTCTTTTACTTACAGACGAAATCCAAAGTATTTTAATGATAAAAATTATGTTAAATATTTACCAATATTTCAGCGATGAAGATGATTCCAGAAATCCTAAGGTAACGGTGGATCAAGATGACCTTGATATAGACATTAATCCATCTATGAATGTGGTGACACAAACAAAGGTCACCACAGAGAAAACGACAAAAGTTATCGCACATGATGATCAAATGAATAATTTATTAAGTAGAGTTTCAATAAGCCGAGAAAAAGACGCGGTTACAAAGGAAATTGATCATAAACCAATTTTTGAACGAAATCACAATGAACCTTTGGCATTAGACAATGATTTTACACTGTGGGTAGGTGATTCCAGTGTTCGAAGATCTCCGGAAGGTAAGCGGTTTTGTTTGTCAATGTTTCATATATTACGAAATTATAAATATCATAATGTAACAAATATATTTCATAGGTGGGGAAGATCCAGATTTATCTAAAGAACCAGATGACAAAGAGAAGGTAATATTTACGATTGTAAATACGTTAATTTTAGTTGGAATAACATAGTTTTTTCCGTAATAAAACTTTACTTTCTAATCGGTACCGAGAAGTCAGACCATATTCTTATTTAGGTATATTTGTTGAAGATCATTGGAACAAAAGAAGTAAAATCATTTAATTTGATATACTTAATCAGACTAGACAGTTTTATGATAATAATTTGTATTTTTAGGAGAAAAAGCATAAAAAGAAGAAGTCAAAGGATAAGGACCGAGGAGATTATAGTGATAAGTCAGATCGAAGAGAAAAAAAGACTAAACATAAAAAATCTAAGAGCGACAAGAGACAATCTAACCCCCAACAGGACTTATTGGAACCCACTTCTGCTGTTAACTTTAATTATGAAGAATATGATAGTATTTAACATCCTGAAATACGTCATTGTTATTACAAAGGCTTCCACAGGTGACATTCCATAGCTTTATCGATTAGCATTTGTATAAAATTGTGACCACCATTTTATTTAACGAAATGTGTATGAAGATGTTTGTAAAATCTAAATGATAAATATGTGTTTACAAATAAGTGAATTGTACAGAGGCGATCAGTTAGTAATTAATCAAAACTGACACCGATAATGCAACAGATGATCGACAAAGTATAGGATCAATTTTTATGAACTGAATATTCATCTTAAATAGTTCATCATAACAGCAAATATATTGGAACAAATATAATGGAATTCTTACGTAGTATCTGAAAAGTACCTGTTCCGGTCAAAGGACTCATTTGTGAGGTCTCGAAGCCGATTTTATTTATTTTGTATGCTGGTCCTTTTGGTACGACACAGTGTCTATAATGCACCTGAGGGTAATGAGATCAGCCCAGAAAGAGTATACATTTTACACTGAAGTGAGATGGTTATCTCAAGCGGGTCGACACAATTGTGAAGTTTAAAGGAAATTGTAGCGATAGTTGCTACTGGACATATTATGGAGACTTAACATCTTATGTCTTGGGATGGCGAGCGCTGTAGAATGCCAAGCATTGCTTTGTAATTCAGGGGGTTGTTCGATATTACTGTCCATGAGCGGTCGTATAAATAACCATGAGGCGTATGGCAAGCTCACCTCGCCATTCATTGTAATAATAAAAAATAAACATACCCAACATTCGTAGTCCTGACCCCATACTAAAATTGAGTCTTGTGTCGTGGGTATGAGAAACAGCTAGTTAGTTTTTGGTCTCACAAACACCCAGATCCGAAGCAAATACCTGTAGACCACACAAATATTAATCTCAGTATGGGTATCAAACCAGTGACCTTAAGTTTAACTCTCGGCGTCTAACCAACTGCGCCACAGCGGCTGTCTATATAAAGTAGGTGGTAAGGTAGGTGGTTGATTGACCAGAGACACACATGGCACATCGATTTGTTATTAATTAAGCTAATATCTTGACTCCAGCTAAATTAAATCATACATGTTGTCTTTGTGTACTTAATTTGATTTGAATGTATCCAGAAATTGTTTATCGGTATTACAAGTTAATTATAGCTAGCTTTATTATGTGATTACGAACGGTATTGAAGTTTTATCGATAATTATATGATATGTTAAGATTTAAGAACAATGCATATGCTTGTTTATTATTAAATATCCGAGATGTTTCAACATGTCCTATGAGATTACTTAATTATGTGAACCTAACATACGATGGTCCCTATTATTGAAACTTTTCTTGCCATATTTTGATCGAATACGCTAGTGTAGAAATAATGTGTAAAGTAGGTGTTAAGTAAAATTTTAAGGAATATTGGCCGGATGACGAATAAAAACAGATCTGGCCCTGATGTTTTTACAAATTATTCTGGGTGTTTGGTATTAGATGTTATACATTATTATCGTAAGTGCTTGTTTTGGTACCCATACGTACGTTTACGTATGGTTTGCTTGTAAGTTGTTGTTTGCACCCGAAGGCGTGAAAAAGGGTGGCTGGGATTGCCCGCTAGGCTTCCTCTATACGAGGGTCCCGTTGCATCTAAAGCAATAGTAACTGCTATAAGACTAGTCATTGAATTCGATCAGGCTGCAAGCAAGAATAACGATCTTAATAGAGTGTCATCCTATAATTCATGTGTTTTCTTAGATCATGTGTTTTCTGCATGTTTTAAATATTTATGTCGAACGAAATGTAATGCTACAATGTATGTAAACAACTTCCAATTCTTTAGAAACCATTGTCAATTTTGCATTTAATGATATACGATACGAGTGCTTTATATATTTTGTTACTCAGATGTTGCCACCCAACGTTCCTGCACAAGCGATTTGGTCTAATTGAATCTTTGCAATATATTGAAGAATTGTAAGCATAACTTAGGAATAAAACAATGCATAAACAACAGAACACTAAAGCACTTATTGTGCTTCTTCGTGATGCCTTAATAAGGATTCAGCCCTTATTAATATATATTCTTCCCATTTTACCTATAGGATTATTGCAATGTGTTTCAGTATCATTCATAATCGTGGCATTCCAAGTGTTCAAAAATAAATCAACTCTTTATTTAGATACATGCGTCATTAAAAAAAAACTATTGTTATTAATATAATAGGCACCATTTATGACGACGTGGCTCTGTGCCCCTTCATTTGCTATATTTTTGTATGCCTCACTGTAGCTACCGTTGCTTTGCAGAAATAACTGTATGTTTAAATAATTATAATAGTATATTAAATACTGCTTTGAGCTGACATCACGAAAACGCAGTGAAATCATAAAGTAGTGAAGAAAGAGGAGAAACTAATTATACTGCGCCTGCGTAGAAGTGGTAGTCGTAGAAATTTCACTCTGGTGTGTAACGCACTGTTTTATTACTTACATTTTGTTTGCAGTCTCCCCTAGTATTTTTATAAGTACATATTACAAAATATTTAGTCGGATGTGTAGATTTCTCGTAATTGTGCGTGTGATGTTTGCCATTGGAATTTATTTAAATGGCACTTCTATACCATTATTCATAACAATCTATTTTTTATATTACCTGTGTAAATTAATAATATGTAATTTAATGTATTTTTTAATATCTATGTTGATGCATTTTTTCTTGAGTAATTTAATATTAAACTGTTGTAAATGTATAATAATATTACATGTGTTGATGACCTTTATAGGTTTAAACAAGATCAGTTATTGTTGTGCTAATAAACCATTTTTATCGCACTGGGCCTTTTTATTTAAAATATCTGATAGTCACCATCATTTACCATCATGTTAAATGCGATAGCAGCGTGCAGACTTAGAATTTCTACTTAGCTCGATCCTGATGTATCCCTTTCATTTCAAACATTTTCGCCAATTTCTTGAGGTATTTTTGTCTGTTCAGCTTCAGGGGTAAATTTATTATTATTACACTAATGTAGCTATGAGCCATTTCTTAATATTATTTTCAGTTCTTTAGTCTATAAATGTCCATGTCTGCTTTTTATTAATGAGCCTACTTTTTGTGACCTGCTGACATCAAATTTAGACGATCGAGTATTTGTATTAGGCTGTCATCACTTTCAAATATGTTTAAATAAATATAAATCTCCGAGCAACTCATTCTATTCTGCATGCGTGCTACAAAAAAGAAAAGGAGGGGTATAAGTTGAAACAGATGGGATAAGAGCATGGTTTCAACAAAAGAAATTTAATAAATACATTCTATTCAAAATGTAAATGTACAACCACATCGATATTTTATTGGTTAGATTATAAAAATTGGACCACATGTGAGAAGTCCACGCAGTACTGCAACAATATTACAAACAAAAAATCTCTACATAACAGAACTTAAAGATATTAGTCAACTTTATTTTATACAAACTATAATACACGATTAATTAACATATCTTACCTAATAATTATATTTATACATTCTATGTATAGTAGATAATATTTTTCTTTTTGTAATAAGTTAATAAAACTATAAAATATTTTCTCAGTTAAACATTAGGCAATTCATAAGGCTAATGCAGGTATTGGAAACAATATTTGGTTGTTTTCGGTTTCTTCAATTACAACATGAATTATGTACCTGTTAGGTAAATTACAAATATAATTTACTCAAAGCACTTTGTACTTGCTTCCATTTTTAAATTTTGAACATGTTTTTGATGACATAATATTTATATAATGAATATTCACTATAGTTTAATGAAACGCGTATAAAAATATAAAAAAGTATAAATTGAAATGCATTCAAATAATAGTGTGACCCGAAAAATAGTTCCAATTGTTATGCGATTTACTAGATATCCGCAGCTCTGGAAATACTTAATTAGGAATAGAAAGTTTATTATATCGGAGTTAAAAAATAATCTTCATGAGATTCTGCGTTTACCCGGTATTTCTGCTGAACAATATAACGAAAAGTGCTGCCGATTTGCTATCTAGGTATTGTTTTGTTTTGTTTTAATGTTGTTACAATCCTAGCTGAATAAAATAGAAAATTTCATAGAAAATAAAGCATTACAAAAATCACATACCTTCGTACAAATGAAATAATCAATAAATCATGTGATTTAATTTTTTGTGTCAGGTAAAAAAAATGATACCCACAAAACTATCCACAATTAAAATACCCGGGTCTTTGTATATAATTTGAAGTATGTAACCAATACATGAATATATTGTTTAATGACAGAGTACCCTCTGCTGGGTTGGAGAAATGCTTGCATTGGATTGCAAACATTTCAACAAAACAGTTTATAGATATATATTTCTAAATTCATTACCTAATCTAATACATTGCCAACAATATAATATCCTTTCATTCAATGTTAACAATATCTAAAGCATCTAATTATGTATAATGCAACAATTGATTGCATATTTAGTGATTTAGAAAATGTAACATGTAATGATATATCCCAATCAGAGATAAAATATTAAAGGAATGTTTGTCTTCACTGCAAGATTTATTTGTCAATATAATTCATCTATTTGTAAACAAAATTGATTTATTTCCACTATGTATGCATCAAATTCATTCAACAAATTCCATACTATACAATGAAATAAATATTAATATTTTGGCCTCAGTAACAGATTTTGGCATTCAAATAAACAACTTGAAAACTAAATTCATGAGTATACCCAAGAAACTAAATAGATGGATGAAACTTTTACTATTCTTAATAATTTAAACTGTCTTTAACTCTTATAGAATCCGCTGCGAAATAGATTTATACATTCCTAGCTCCGTTACTCTTAATATTTAACTACATAATCTTATTTACAAAGTCAATAATAATTAATCTGTTTAAATTACATCACCCTAGCCTTCTTCCGTAAAAAAAATGACCACTCGTCAGTCGGAATCGTCCACGTGAAGAAACTTTATTCGAGACACAAGACGGCAGCAGGTCCCTTGGTCGTCAGTCCACGCGCGACGCCTCGGGGAACGCGTCGTCCAGGTAGCCGGGCAGCGCCAGCGACGCGTGCTCCACGTGCCGCGAGCTCAGCGACTCGAAGCTCACCTTCTGCTCCACGAAGTTGTTGTGCATGTGGTGCGGCTGTTCCACGTGGAACTGACCCACGTTCCACGGATCGCTCAACTCGTCGTTGGATCTCCTCGCGCTACTGTCGAAGGGAGGCAACTCGGACCACGTCTGTGGCGGCGGGGTATTGAGCAGGGGAGCGGTGGACATGTTGTCGACTCGCGGCGCCATCGCCGGCGGTTCCGCGGTGAAAGACGTGGCTCCCCAAACCAACGACTCGATAGTCGACGAGGCGGTAGATAATTGATTGAATTTATCCATTCCCCACGAAATGTCGGACGGCGGCACGCTGTGCATTAAATCTGTACCTTTCGACAGAGACCTTCCATACAGTTCGGGCGTCCTGCCGTGCGCGGCCGCTCTCGAGGCCGGTCCTCTGTCGGGGCTGGGCAAGTGATAATCGGGCCGCATCATGGGACTGTAATTACCTAATCCGGGACTTTTCTTATTGCTGTAAACGGAATTATCCACGCTGGGTCTGGGCGAATACGGACTGTGATGCATCCTGTCCTGTCTCGACATTGGGCTGTACTGGCCGGGTGTCTTGCTTGGATTGTTACGCAGCGCATCAGGTTTCATTCCCAATCCCGGGTCGGGACTCGGATGCGTGGACGGGTGGGGTGAGAAGGGCGCGTGGTGTTTGGTCATGGGGCTGTAGTTGCCAGTGTTCCAACCGCTGGATTTGGGAAGCTCTGGTTTGATTATTTGACTAGTATCTGGGCTCGGCTGTGCGGAGTAAGGACTAGGTTGTGATGAATATGGGCTAGGTTGAGTGGAATAAGGACTGGGTTGCGTTGAATACGGGCTCGGCTGCGCTGGACTTGGTTGAGCGGAATAAGGACTTCTCTGTGAAGAAAATTGCGTGTCTTGTCGGGGCATGGGGCTATAATTACCATAATTCCAGCTATTGGGGGTTTTTAAGTCTTGTTTAATACTATTGGTCTCTGGACTACGTTTGTTTTCATGAGACGTGGTCGGGCTGCATTGTTCTATGATTTTACTGTGTTTGTTTTTATTATTGGCTTCAAATTTGTTAAGGGGACTAGCTTCTGATTTATGCGTGGGCGTGGTTTTAAATTGTCCTAAAGTCCACGTATTGCTGCTTTTCAACACTTCCGTTTGTACTTCGGGACTATTTTGTACTTGACTGTCGGGTTTGGGTACAGGGCTAAAATGTGGGCTACCAAAATCAGATTTTGTTGGTTCTGACCGTGGTGTCGATGACGAGTCTGGTCTGGATTGGGATGCGGGACTCAATAGTTTAGGGGTTGAGTTCCTAGTCGACCGCTTGCCCTCAGGCAAAGATGTGAATGAGTCCACGGAGTTCTTGTTATAAGACATTTCGTTTGTTTTACTGTCGGGCAAGGATTTTGTTAATCTATCAATTGGTGAAGTTTGTTTATCCGTTATATTTGATCCTGCATCTGAAACACTTCTTGGTTCTTGGAATGGCGAAGTGAGCGGCTTCTCCACTACTTTGCTATCGGCTTTAGTCGCGGATGTGTCAGTGGCGGCATGTGCGGGCGAAGCTTTCACATCCTCAGATTTGGAATCGGCTTCTGTCTTTTTCGCGGCTTTCTTCGACTTTCCCTTTTCACTCTCCTTTTCATCTTTGACTTTCGCCTTCGTAGGATCTAAACTTTCTTTTAGGTCCTCTAATTCTTTGCCTGTGTATAAACGTTTCATGCCCCTCGGCAAGCCGCGGCACGAACTGAGATTTAACGATTCTACGTGGGGGCACTTAAGAAGCACTTTTTTCACCGGCTCTAACGATACAGATGAGCCACACAAGTTGAGTATTCTGAAAAATCATTCAAATTCATCACATTAGTTATTTATAATTGACATAAAAAGATTACGTGGGAAAATATTTATACAGGATGTAAGGTGAACGAAGGGAGTTTTTGACTGATGGTATGGTGATTCCCAAATCTCAGTACAAATAAAAATAATGATTGTTATGAATTTGTATAGTTGGTGGCATACCTCAGCTTGCTGTTGGGCGAGTCGGCGAGCGCGGAGACGGCGTCGTCCAGCACCCTGGCCGCGGACGCCCACGACAGGTCCAGCTCTATCAGACTGTGCGACCACTTCTCGCAGATCAGCTCCAAGCATGCGTTACTTTGGCGCGTTACGTTGCAACCTACAGGGACAATCATGCTTGTAGAATCAACGTGATACTAAATAATATATTATGTACTATTTATAATAATATATGTGTTTAACCAATATTCTGTTATTTTTTGAGGTATAGTTTCTTTTAATTGTAACAATTTTATTTTTCAAATACGCTTAACATCTGGATGCTAATGGGTAAAAGACCTTCCCTGCATTGTTCAATTTTGTTTCCTTTGATACAAGACTGCGTCCTCTGACAATGCAATAAACATAATTTACTGGTGGTCTCTCATATGTGAGAGGTCGTCTGGGTAAGTACCACCGGAATGTCTATTTTTCCGACCAAAAAGCAGTGTAAATGCACTGTTATGTTTCGGATTAAAGGACATTGTAGCCAGAGTAACTACTGGATATATTAAGACTAAACATCTTATGTCTCAGGATAATAATAAATAAAATAATGTGGAATGCCAAGCATGGC
Source organism: Hyles euphorbiae (assembly GCA_023078785.2). Lineage (NCBI taxonomy): Eukaryota > Metazoa > Arthropoda > Insecta > Lepidoptera > Sphingidae > Hyles > Hyles euphorbiae. The sequence goes on from CM041043.1 coordinate 12,081,457, forward strand.
TTTGTAATTCAAGGCCTTGTATGGAGTTAGCTGTCGTATCACTTATCATCAGACGAACGGCATGCCCGTCTCACCAATCATTGTTATAGAAAAAAAAACGAAGGCTAGAGCGGCACATATCTGTGTCCGAACACTGACCTCCGAGGAAGAGATGCTGCAGGTCCCAGGCGGGCACGCGCACGAGCCCCGAGTCGGTGAGGCGCTGCAGGCCGCGCAGGTCGAGCAGGCGCAGCCGCGTGGCGCCGCGCACCAGCCGCGCCAGCGCCTCGTCGCCCAGCCGGTACTCGCCCACGCGCTCCGTCGCAGCCTCGCCCGCCACGGACAGCTCCTCCAGCGCGGTCCACCCGCTCGTCTCCATCTGCATATACACACATACATACTCACATACTACATACATACTAGGGTCAAAGGACAAATACTAAACAATTGGGACAACTCTACAACAATATAGAGGCTTAACATGCTTCTCTCGGATTAAGCCCATATAATCCATGACTGGTTGGTGAAGACTTTTTATAATAACCTGACATGTTTGGCTCATCCGATACTCTTCATCAACTGAACATAAACATCATCCAAGGATTTCTACAGTGACCTGTAGGAAGCAGCCTCCATGTACATACTACGTACTTCTTGTAACCTTTAATATATTGTTCATCCATCCTCAATGAGTAAAAATCCCACATAGCCTATACCGAAACGTGGTCTTCAATTCGATAAATTATCAAGCTACTCCATTAAAAACATTAATTGATTTAAAAATCAATGTTTCTTATATTGAACATAGTAACAATATTTAAAAATATGACATGAGACTTCATGAACTCATTCAATAATTGTAAATCACCATACCTGTTGTGAAGTGGTGGCGGATGCAAGAACTACTTGCGAGTTGGCGGCTCTGAACACGCGCATCTTGGGGCAGCCCTTCTGCAACGCTTCTAAAGGCACCGCGGCGGGGTGCGACGTCGCTAGAGCTCCGGAAATATCCAGCACTTCGAGGTTGTGACAATGCGCCTGTTGACCACAACATTTGTGTAATATTCTACATAATGCGAAACTTTATTAATATCGATATAAGCAATAATCTTACTGCAACTGAGGAGAGTATCTGTGGTAGTGCTGTGAACTTATTATTGGCTAACGTGAGGTGAGTAAGGCGATCCCCGAAGTTCTCAGCGATGCGTGCCATCGACGCCGCCGATAGACAAGTGCTCGAACCACCCGTCTCAGACTGTAAACACAACATACAAGTTAACGCCATCTATTGAGTAGATAGATAGTCAGACCTAGATTACTTTTCATCGATTCTTTTTCTACTACTTTAGGGAGATACACTAAGATACTCAAATCATCCATGTTTCGTAAAAATACCAACATTAAGTTATAGATAATAAATTGCAAAATTGAAATCTTAAATGATATAACATCAGCAAATGTGATATGAAAATTTAAATGGAACTGTTGGAAATCTGCTGCCTGCATCCAGCGACTTATAGCACACTGTAATATCATGATAGAGTAGTTACCGTGAGTGAAAGATCGAGTCGTTGTAAATTAGGAAGGGCCTTGATGAGGTCGAAGAGCTGTTCCGGAGTGATCCGGCTCCAGCCCGCCACGCTGAGCTCCACCAGGCCGGGGCAGTAGTCCGCCACGCACGCCAGCACCCACGACACGTTGCACACCTTCCACTGAGCTGCACACACGCACACACACATACAGTATCACTATCAGCACAACGTACAACTACAGGGCACGGACTTCCCCTACAATCGAGAGTACCATTGAGAGGAGTTAGGTCATATAGTCCACCACGCTGGACTTGTGCGGGTTGACGGACTTTACAGGTCCTAGAAATTCTTCACTTTGACTGCCTCGGTGGCGTTGTTATACTAAGATACGGTTACAAAGCTGAGGTCTCGGGTTCGAATCCCGGGTTGAGGAATGTGATATTGGATAATTTTATTCATATTCAGCCTTTCCTTACGATGCTTTCCTTCACCGTTTTTGCGTGATGATCGACACATGTGACTTCGAAGTCAGAAGCGTATCTTGAGACTGGTACCCACGACCACTGAACATGTCAGCAGACGCGTCTAGTCCGTTAGGCTACCATGCGCATACACATATTTTTTTTCCCAGACATAAGTGACTAAAATGCGCCTGACGGTAAACGCAGTGCGTCCAGATTTACAAAGCAACGCGGCCGCAGTGTTGCCTCCGCGCAGCGCTTTGCGGCCCAGAAGGCACCCTAAGGTTCAATGTGATGCGTGAACAAGAGTGTATTTTTTTTATTTCAATGAATGGCGAGACGAGCATGCCGTTCGCCTGATGGTAAACGATACGACCGCTCATGAACAGTAGCAAAATCAAACAACACCTTCAATTACAAAGCAATGCTTGGCATTCGCACGCCATTCTGAGATTTACAAGTGTTAAGTCTCAATATGTCCAGTAGTTATTCTGGCTACAACGTCACGTCTGGTATCCACGCAATGTGATGTTTTTTGCGAAAATTTTATTAAGAGCGTTTATATCCTGAGCGCGCTTTTTGGCTTAAAAACAGGACTATTCAAATGAGTTAATAGCCACCAATAAACAATTTAAAGGAAAAATAATTATTACTAATTTTAGAAAAGGTTGTCATCTAGGGATTTTGGTGGAAAACATTATAGATTGATGGATAATTTGTGAGTACTATAAGGATTACTGAACACAAGTTTCGTTATTTAGGCTTTAAATGGCAATTTAGAAGCTTAACATATCCGAAACCACTAAATATAAGATGAAAATAAAAATATTATCAGACTAATAAGACCCTTATGGAGGGATTTTGGTGAGAAAAATAATCTTTTTGTGTTTAGTTCCTGAAAAATAAAAATTTAAACAATGCGAAATTATTCAGAAACTCTCGTCAAGAACATATTTTTTTTCACCAACTTATCGTACATAATTTTTTATAGCAATTGCATATTATAATAGAAGAACATCTTATCAATAAATTACAATTTTTATATTTCAACAAAATTAGTATTCATGTTTTCTACAAATATTTTAAAAACCACTATAAAACACGCTGTCCGACGTGAATCAAATCAGACCGCCGCAAGGCCTTCTAGAGGGAGGACGTATCGCTCGTCACTCCGGCCTAGCTGCAGTCGATTTTTGCCGTACGTAGTAAAAATAGCCACGCGCGGACTGCGATTACCATATCTTAGTACTTTGGTAGTAAAACATATTTTTTCTTTTTATTACCTACAATGATTTTGTAGTGAGTATAAATTATGTTTCAGGTAATATAATGGGATGTAATTCCGAGGCTAAATTATGTTATGTATTGTAATATAAAATTAACTATATTTCGTTATTGTAAGGGGTTGTAAGGCCCCTAACACTATTTATGTGTTCGAACACGAAATGATTAATAAAACGTCCGTAGTGTCTACTGATTGAACACTGATTTGAATGCAACTTAACAATGTAATAATAACGAAAATATGATTAGTATCTAAATTTGTATTATTCTTTGCTTGCACAGTAATATTTGTCTACTTATAATGCAAATAAAATATTTTTATGATATTATATTACAGTTACATTTCAATTGAATATTTGAAGCGCACGGGTCAAAGTTGTTTGAGCCGATTGTATAGCGAGCCGACGCGGCAGCTCTACGCACACAGCTTTGGTCGCTTATGTGTGCGTGAAATTAACGAAGAAATACCTATAGTTGACTTTGCGCGCAAGGTGTATACGCTCTTAAGATTAATTTCCGAATTTATGTGACACATTTATTTAATTTCATACCTACCTTAAATTAATTAATACGTGGTTAGTTAAGATATAAATGTCTAATTGTTATATGCTTCTATTAGTTACGTTTACTTATCATGTGTATTAACCCATATATGTACATTAAACCTAAAATTCTTATTATTCTACAAAAATGAGTTTATGCCGATTCGAAGATTTTACATACATAATTTAATTTGGTTAAGACAAGTACTCAGAGACATTTAATGTCAATTAATACATTACTTCGCGTGTATTTTACGAAGATAATCTATACTAAGGAACAATATAAAATCCCTTTGTGGGCCATAAGCTATGACAACAAAAAATCCATCACATAAACATAAATTAAGGGTATAATACATATAATATTAGCTGTTAAATATTAAATACTGGGTATATCAAGACTGCTACCGAAAACGAAGCCGGGTGGTAGTTTTAGTGACTACAAACACAATGCAACTAAAAATTTTGCAAAGAAACGCGACAATAATTTTTTAATTTTTTTTAAATATCATTATTTTTGGGTAGTAAATCCATAGTTTTTGCTAAAATAATAATTTAAACTCTTTTATAACTTAGTGTATTTATAAACAAAAGGGTATACACTATTATTTTAGGAAAAAATGTATTTACCACCCAAAATTACACCATAGGAAAAAAATATCCAAAAAAATTGTTGCTTTTTTTTGCAACATTTGCTGTTGCATTGTGTCTGAAGTCGCTTAAACTACCACTCGACTTCGATTCCGATTTTCGGTAGTAGTCTCGATATACCCTGTATACTATAATAAATTTGGTTCCCAAAACAGAAATATAATAAAAGAAGATTAAATTAACTTACCAATGTTTAAAATTTGACATAACGACAATCGATTTTCGAGGAGCCACACTAGTTTGTAATCAGTTTTACATTTGTCACTCGTGTATTGTGCTAGATCAACATTCTTCCATAATTCGGGACGACAACTGACGCTGTGCCATAGTTTACACACTCTACCTAATCTGAAATTTTAAATATAACATATTTATTATTACACAAAACTATGAAATTATTGTTTACAAAAAACATCACAAAAATTTAAAACATTATAATAATTAAAAAATTTAATTAACTACAATTACATCCATATTTAGCATATATTTCTATTTGAAATCAAACTTATTAAACAAATATACAAACAAATTAGAATCACACATATAACGTTGCTGAATGATTGGCGTAAATACCACGATTTATTCCAATACATTGAGTGATTCCTATCGTACAAATCTAGTAAATACTGTAAATTGCTTGATTGTTATTTTCGTATATTGTGTGTACGTAATGCACATACAACACCTATAGAAAGCCACCCCAACAAAGTTGAGAGTCAAATTACTTTCATAAAATAAACAAGCAGGTGTTATTTCAACTGCTATTCTAACTTCATTAAATAAGCGTCTATAAGGATAAAATTACAATATTTTGTTACATTATACAGGGAGCGCAAAAAAATGGCGCACTTGCTCAGATGGGTACAAGGGCATAATATTAATATCGTAATAAAAAAATAATATTTGGAAAATACCTATCCGTTTTGAAGTTATGACCGTTTAAAGTTTTAAGTTTAATCACCACTTTTTCGCATAAAACCAGTTGGAATGGATGAAGAACAAGATTTAAACACATACGTATTTTTTCGTTTCGTCGTTAATTGAACGGTTAACGAATTATACCACGAAAACCATTTTTAACAGCATCAAAACTTCCTTAGACTTCGCTTTAACCGTTGTTTACACATGGGTAAGGTCATGAACTCTTAGCTGTATAATTTATCCTTCTCTAATTTCAAAACAGGATATTTTTTGTTTCATTTCAAATAAATAAATCAGTTAAACAGGGACGTACTTAGATTTAAGCGTCAATAAATTAACAACATAATAACTTTAGGTGCAGTTGCATCGTGTATGGATTGACTATTTTGTTTGTCATTATTTTCCTTAGTGTCACAAATCCAAACTGAAAGACACCAAGAAATCACACTGGTCACCGCTTAAATCATGTAAGATTGCGAATTTAATTATAATTAGAAAAGTTTTGGTAATACCTACATAACATTTAAATTTTCTAAATAATTAATATTCATTGAAAAAATAATCTGATGACACTGATTAATAAAAAATAAGATTTTTAAAATGATGGCCCAATTCGGCCCTATTAGTCAAAGGAAGCCGCCGGTCATAGTGTACTTCGTCGGATCCAACGCGGCTCGATTATTCTTCCTTTGAGGTTGCCGCCGCCCTTTGTGAGCGCGAGCCGAAAGGCGGCAATTTCTTTGTCGGTAACTTTTAGCATTTTGCAAAAGAAGACCGACATCTTGAGGTGTGTTCACACTACACACTTGATATAACTTAATTTGATTAAGTACCTACTCCGATATAAAAGTTACGTTAAAAAAAAGATCTTATTGGACTGATAGAATGGTCCTTACTTGCTCAAGAGCTTATAATATTATTTAAATATGTCATTAACCGATCCAGTCAGTTACAAATTGCCTATTTACTTTTGCTTATTATTGTATTTAACATTACTTTAATGTGTTTTGAAAATAATGTTACTTTAAAGTGATAAATTTTCTTCTAAATTTTTATACCTAGAGAAATGTCGTCTACCATTATAGCATAGAATTTGCATATGAGACTTCTGTGAGATAAAATTAGTGAAATCAATAAACACTAAGCACTAATTTACTGCACTGGAGACCCCGTGCCCTGCAGTGGCACGTATATGAACTGATACAGTACTAATACTAATTGTTCACATGAATTATTATGAACTCAAATAGGAAAGCTTTGTATCTAATGTGAACAGGCCTTTATCTTTCAAAAATCAAAATAATAATTTATTTTTTATTAGTTGAATTCGGATTGCGATCGCGTGTGCATGTATTAGTCGTGTGCATATTATTGTAAATTCGTTTTCAGTTATTTTGAGTAAATTTTATTAATTTCATTATGCTTTGAACATTACCCAATTTGATAGCTTTTGGTGTAACTTGTGTTATGTGAAATGTAAAAGAAAAAGTGATTTGTGCTACCAAACTGTGACAGTGTTTTCGTGCGGGTTTTGGCGGATCCTGCGCTTCCATCCTTGCCTATCAAGGTCATTACGGTTTACATTACAAGGTCAGTTAACTATTTTAGTGGTCATTAATGACAACTAACCAGCCCATATGGGTCACCGACGGCCTCCGTGGCGCAGTTGGTAAGAACTGCCTGTGAAATGAGAGACCGCAGGTTCGGTTTCTGCCCCGAGTCAATTTCCATGAACCATAATTATTTTTCTAATACCCGCGACACAAGATTTGTATCTTAGTGTGGGGTTAGTACCCATGTATGTGACTGTTGACACTTGACAGTATTAATTTAATATCTTTTTTATGTAACCTGAGCGTTATGTATACAATCGCACGACTTATAAGTAAATAATGAGCTCTGCTTATTTATTGTTGAGTGTCTACCGTTCAGTTGCAAGGTTCAATCACTTTAGCGTAATGTGTTAAGGGATAGCATATGTAACGCTGGTTTTTTTTTTCTCGGCATCTTTCTTAATATTCGCTAGCGCCATGCAAATCCGTCTTAATTAAGATGCCTTCACCATATACTATAATGTATATTGGCAGGTGCGCCGTTTTCTTGTCCACCCTGTATTGTATTATATCAAAAGAATGCATTGTTTCTTTTAATATAATACAATCTGTCAAATTATTAAGCTCTTCCTTTTTTGGAGTGGGTTAAATTTTAATTAAACTCACCTGATCACAGCAGGCAAGGTACCCTGCGAAGCTACGACATACTCGAAAATCTGTTCGAGTATTTCTTTTGGCATCGCCGCCGCCCAGGGACTTTGAGGTCCAGTATCCTTACTTTCCACTGCACTAATCCTATTTCTTTCAGTCTTTTCATTTTTGTCTGTTGCCAAAAAAAGTACTTATTTGAAACATTTAGCAAATAGTGATAAATATTACTTATAGAGAAGTAAATTAGGGTAAAAAATTACCCCGAAATATGAAAAGGCTTGATTTAATACATTAGAATTTGTACCTTATGGTATTAAAAAAAACATTACCAATGTTTGTTGGCATTAAAAATTATGTTTAATGCCAATTGTTCATTCATTTGTAACACAATGATATCTCTTAAGATATCAGAAATATGCATAACTTTACTTTTAATCCAAGGTCGAGGAACGGAAAAATATGCCTTTTATCATTTTAATAAACGGTCTCGGAAATAAAAACGTATGTAATAGTGACATACTAACACAATTTACATTCACTACTATATACTATTCTATGATACCTGTGGGCTGTGTATGCTGTTGTATTAAGGGGTCAAAATTGACTAAACATGACACTTGACATATCATGATTTTGTTAAATATTAGTTTTTTATGTCCATCAATAGAAAAATGTATGTAATGCTCATCACTCCCTTCTAAAGAGAAAGTTTCAAAAACTAGAATCTCTCCGGCATGTATATTTGATGAATGTGACTGGAATGTTTTAAATACTTACCCTTATTTTTAGTGTTATTAGGTTTTCGAGTCTTGGGAGTTTTGGGACGTGCATGCCGCGACTTGGGTGCAGCCACACTGATGGCCGCCGCAGTCTCGCCGCGAGATGGATCGTACTCCTCGCCAGAACTCTCGCTGGCCACTGGAGACGCGGCACGCTTCTTTTTTGATTTCCTTTGCCCAATATCAGCCACTGACGTTGGAGTTGGTGTTATCTGCAAATTATTTTAATGATAGTAGTGAGAAATAAATGAACACTATTATCTAATGAATGGTAATTTATGAGATAAAGACATTGTTACTACTATTTAAAACAAAGTATTGATTAATCAATAAATAATTATAATCATTCATCTTATGTATGATGTTGAGTGTTTTAATAAGTCTTCCATATATACATCCATTGGTTTACGAGCCTAATAAATCATCAATTTTGATATCAATGTACAAAATGTTAATAATATACATACATATTATACGACTTAATGTTAAACACTTGATCTATATGATGTGTTTTGATATGGAAATTAGTTATTAATCATCATCATCATCAGCCTATTCGCGTCCACTGCTGGACATAGGTCTCTCATATAGCACGCCACTGGGCTGGATCTTTAGCCCAACGTCTCCAACCGCTACCAGCCATCTTTCGGATATCATCACTCATTTATTAATGCACTGATCAAAAACTAATTTCCCAAATATGAACCTAGTGAATACAACATACGGCAACGAGACGTGGCGCCTTCTATGGGGCCTGATTAAGAGGCCCAGCCACTTAATGAGCTATGGAGAGCTATACTAAGGGTTCCCTTACGATACCGAATCAGTAAGGAGGAGATAGGATAACTAAATTAATTGACATAGTCCAGCGGATTGGTAAGTTGAAGTGGCGTAGGGCGGGGAACATAAGGTGGAGACTGGAGTACTGATGACCTATGGGGCCAAAAAGTTCTCGAATTGGGGCCACGTAGCGAAAAACGCAACGTGGGACGTCCTCCCACAAGGTGGTCAGACGACCTGGTAAATGTCGCGGGACGTCACTGGATAAAGGCTGCCTCCAACATATTACTGTGGAAAACATTGAGAGAAGCCTTTTTTCAGCAGTGGATTTTCTTTGGCTAATGGATGGATGCTAAATTACATATAACTTTCGCCCGAATAATAACGCCATTCAAATAATAAGTTGCTCTTAACAGCACACGGCCCACTTAGCCAGTCCATTTAAGGGATTAACGTAGTTAAGTGCAACTTATATTTAAGTATTCAGGCGATAATCCTTCTAATTTTTAAATTATGACAAGATTTTATCTAGTAGCACACATCATTTCTTTGCTATGAAAAAAAAAACAGCTGAAAATACTGATGAAATAACACTAGATTCCAATCAAGTCATATGTTTTGATAAGGACTATTGATTAGTATCTAGTTAAATAAATATGAAATTTAAATTACAGAACCATTGTTCTAAATGTGTAATGTTAAGATACCCAAAATAATTTTCTATAATTTTTTTATAAAACAGTTAATTTAAAAAGATCTTAAAATAAATTAATTTATGTATTCTAACTCTCTGAACACCATTTTACGAATTCATTTAAAATACCTTCCATATTGGAGATATTTTACAAAAAATGTGCTATTCTTATAAAATTTGCATATTGAAAAACCCAGAATTTAAAACGGAAAATACAAACACCAGAATGGACAGACATGAGTAAGTTATAAGTTGTCCATGAAATTGTGTAAATGTATTAGCTGTCATTGTACAAGTAAATTAGTAGTTCTATAATGTACATAGATATTGATTGAATGTAAAAGTAAGAAATATAATTATTGGTATCAGCCCTTTCATTGAGACTTTCTGTAAGTAAAGGACTCTCATTATAAGTTAGCAACTTTGGACTGATGTAATGATGATAAAATGAAGGTAATTTCCATATGCTGGCCATTTATTTGTGTAATTTGTATTTTATATACAGTTTTCATATATGGTTACCATTAACACTTTTGATAATCTAAAGAACTCCCTCAATTGATGGCACCCTATATAAGGGTGACCTGAACTGACGAGAATGCATCAAGAGATTAATTATAGTGGATGAAATGAAAGTAGTATGTCAGCACCAACCAAATTGGAGTTTCAAAGCCTCTGCATACCTTAACCCTGATATAGGCGTGAGTATATGTATGTAAACAACTCACTTACAACAATAAAAAAATCCATTTACTCCTACATATGAGCACTAATAAATGTTTATATTCTTGACCATATTTAAATGTATTGTTTTGAAATTAAAAGTGTAAACAACAATTACTGATACTCATTCCCCTTAAAGGGTAGAATTTAGCAGTCTCTCTTTTCATTGCTAGATATGTTCTGTTTAGACTTATTTTTAACAAAATAAAGCTTATACATATTGGGTATTACAAAAGTTTAAATCCCTATTTTGTAGTAAACATTGACTTGTTGATATAAACTTATATGACCTTCCTATAAATTGAGAGTAATTTCCCTGAATGTATTACAATTTTGCTTATGTTAACTCTTGGAAATGTCAACTTAAATCATACATACACAAAAGTTTATGTTTTACTAAACAAAAATTGCATTTCACACAATGTCAAAATAAATATAATTCTTGAACTGGTTTTTAATGCAACAATATTTAACTTAACAGATCTATTTTTGGGGACACTCAAAAATATTATCTTTAATGTAACATATAATTGCATATTTATAATATTCCTTGATAAATAAATGTGAGGCAGGTTTGTACACAATAAAATATATGATGTTGCTAACAATGGCAAAAAGAAAGTGTACCAGACAGGTTTTACAGATAAACAAAACCCTCCTAATAGTATATCCTATGTAAAGAAGATATGGAGAATTCATATACATTTTGGTAGTTTCTCAACATTAATTATTTAAAGTTGCTTTGTCATATTGATAATGTAAATACATATCTTTATAAAAGCTATCAAAAACTTCCATTCACCACCTAGATGTAGGGATTCACAATAAACAGGTTAGTGGCATTGAGGTCGGCTAAATAAAAAGTAAATACATACTTATTTTCTTATGATTACAAACTAATGTTAATGTTATTAGCCTGCCATGTTACATATGATTGCTAAATACACTCTGAGTGAACTATTTACATAATTTTTAGTTTCTATAAGTATTTATATTTGATTTATGATAGTGGCTACATAATGTCACCACAAAACTTATTAGAAACTTGAGATATAGTAAAATATGTAGATAATGCTTAGTACATATGGCTTCATAATTGATAATGTATGGTGAGATAAAAAAATAATCATAAGTAATAATTGTTACTTACAGTATCATGAATGCTTGTTCTCCTAATTTTAATCTTTATAGTGTTTGTGTCCACAATCTGGCTATGATATGTGGCTGTACACTCAGATTTCTTAGACTTCTTTTTGCTACGTGAACAAATGTCCAACATGGAACGTGGTTTGCCACTACACGGAGTGACTGCATGAGTCCTTCTCTCTTTAGAGTTCTTTTTGCTCTTTTTAGTTGATAATTGACTAAGTTCATGGCTATAAGGTTTGCCACTCTGGCGCTGCACATTAATTAAAGGTAACTTCACACTGCACTTGAGCACTTCATCATCGGAACTTTCACTTTCCTCAGATGCCTCCTCTTCCTCCTCCTCCTCCTCTTCCTCCTCCTCGCTGGGCTTCGGCTCCTCCTTATCACCATCACTCTGGCACTCACTGCTACTCACTAAATACAAGTTTTTACCACTTATCACCTGTGATTTGCTATTCATTGAACGTCTTTTGTGATGGTGTTTTTTTCGTTTACTCTCTGGAGGAAGACAACCATTTAGTGTAGAGCTGTCGGTGTCGCGTCGCGAGTGCTGTTTGTGCTTCCTGTGACGTGACCTTGCAGGAGACGACAACGCACCGTTAGCTACCTGCAGCTTTTGGTTGGCGATGTCGTCAATGCTTTGCTCGAAATCAGTCTCTAGTTTGACGCAAGAGACTGCGTCATCGGAGCCTGGCGCATCGCCGTCGTCAGAGGTAGCTGTCCCCACTTTGGGCACTCGCACTTCAGGAAAGAGATCCTTGCGGACGGTGAGCCTCGCGGCCTCATAGCCGCCGTTCACGGGACTCGATCGACCAGACATGCCGCCCGCCTCCCGCCGCCCTCGCGTACCACTTCTACAATCCACTCACCTGTCCGCGAGGTAAACAATCAGTTTGACACATCACATTTTCACTTTAGTGACCGAGCAATGCACCGATCGTTATGCGATGGTCTGAATATGTCAGTGATTACCAATAATCAATGTGTAAAACATTATCATTTCTTTAATTTGCACTTCTTGTGAGTCCCGAACATCTTTTTTTCTTCACATATTCGCATTTTAGGTCATCCATGTTCATGTAACGTTGTGATTGCGAAAAACAAAGTACAGATCATTTTCGCGGACACTTGGTCTTGAATGTGTAGTGATGACACATAAAATATACAATACTTTGAGATATGAACATAATACACACTTATTTTTGATTATTTTCGACCACTAAGAGTTGAAGAAAACTGTTGACCTTGTTTAGAAGCTTATTATGTTTCAAATTTTAATCAACAGATGCAGACATTGTCACAAAAAAGTTGCTCTGGTCTGGACGCAGTAACTTTGTAGCGTGTTCAAAATATTAAAAGTGAAACTATTTTTTAAATAACTTCTTTATTATTATAAATTAAATATAAAAATATATATCAGATGTGACTCAGGCAAGTACTAAACATTTATTTATAAACTTTCATTTTTCGAAATATTAAGAACATAGTTACGACGTAACAAGGATACTTTGTAAACGTCAAATAATTTGTTCTTGTCCGACTACGAATTATGCTTATAATGCGTGAGATGGCAGCACTATTCAAAATTACAGAAATTCAATACGGGATTTTGCAGATTTTTGCTTTGTTTCTCTTTCTTACAAAATGTACGATATTGCTTGACAGATGTTAGTTTATAACGATGAATGTAATATATTTCTTTAATTTAATTCATTATCATATCGTAACCTTATTGAAATGTTAAAGTGTGTGCAATTAGTGACAACGCGTTTGTTGTATGTGCTATGTATGACGTTCATCAATAGTGATAATGATAACCTACACGGTCCCTCTTTAGCGAAGTACATAACCGGTGAGTCATATTTATATTTATTACATTTGCTGTATATACTTATCGATGATCTCATACATAAAATTGTGATACTGGCTTATACTTCATTGCTATAGGGATGGGCAAATGGAAAAAATATATCGATATTTATCGTATCGATATTTTTCAAATATATCGATATATATCACCCAAAAAATATCGATATTTCGATATATCGATATTTTTGCCCAATTTGCAATTATTTATAAACATTGCCAAAATTATCGGAATTTTAAAGCAAATACACATCTGGCCTGTTTCAACATAAGTTTTATTATTTAAAAAAAAATCGAATTGCTCGACATAAAAAAAGAAACAAAATAAAAAAACATTATCCAAACCAGCATTTGTTTGATATTGACATCAGGAGCACTCTTTGTTTGATGTGTTCCCCTGTTAATCTGCTCCTATCATTTGGCACAGCCAAATTTACCACTGAAGCTACTCTTTCAGATTACACTGAAGATGCTTGACAAATCAAATATTTTTGAGCGATATCCAAGGGAACCGGCGTGTAATGTTGACAATTTACCCAGCTATATTGGATCAGATTTTCTTTCTAAAAGTGATACTGCTTCAGTTCATTGGGGACACAGCTACTGCTTGTAACCTATGCTCAGATTTAATAATTTCTCATGTCTGGACCAGATGGAGGACCCACCCATATTTTCTAAATTTAAGAAATCGGATTGGTTAAAAACATGATGTGACGCATGAGCAGACAGCAGAGCTTAAAAAATATATCGATTTTGATATCTGAAAATAAATATCGAAAATTGATATATCGCGGGAAAAAATATCGCTAATTTATATCGATATTTTTCTGAAAAAATATCGATATTTTGATATATCGATATTTTTTGCCCAAGCCTACATTGCTATGCTTACTATGCATTAACTGGTAGATATTATAGAATGTAGGTAGCTATGTTTCGCACACTTGTTCTGGTATGTTGCCTACTTTCTATTGATTAGGTACATTTATCGAATATTATAATAAAACTTTTCGTTCCTAAATCTTCCACTGCTGATATTCAAGTACCTAGTAAACTATTTAAAAATACCGAGCAAGCTTGTGTAAATGATTTTTGAGACTAATTTTGTTTACAATCTTGCAACGAAAGGTGCTATCATTAATTTTAACTTAATTTCAATTGTTATATTATCAAAATTCACAGAAAGCTTAAAATGATATATTACTACAATATTATTCATTGATCATTTGTTTAAATAAAAGGGAAATAGTAAATAATATCATACTTCATTAGTCGTAAATAACTGAAAACATATCTGAAGGTCCAGGCTTGAGAACACGTAATATTAAAGAGATAATTTGATGTTTAATTTAAGAATTTACTTAAAAAATGTTTCTATTTCAAAATTGACCAATTTCTTTTGAATGTGTGGGTAAAATAAAATAATAAGTAAAAATTGTCTCTCCGTTTGAAATTAATGGGCGTTTTAAAAATACTTATTCTATATCACAAAAATGGAAAACAGGGATATAAATATTAAATACCTACGTTGAAGAACTGGCGTTGATGCTCGCATCATTAATAGGCTTGAGGTAATAAACTAGAACGGACATCGGGAACAAAATCTCTGCGGATGGTGCGTGCGCAAGGGTACACAGTGAAGCGAAAGGGAAGATAATGTTACTTCGTTGGCGTGACAGAGACAGAAATAGAATATACCCTTCATTTTGATACAAACATTTAGTTTGCAGTGTTCCCTCTAGTATATTATCTTAATGTTAATCTTAATAGGTAACAAATTCTCAAGATAGTTTATTGGCGACATAAGCCCGGTATATTTCCCGTTTAGAAAGTTCCGAACTAACAAGCTATTACTACGATATTTAATTCTAGAACACAAACTATTTTCTCCATAAATCCAAAAAATCTATTTCCTACTTATACATAAATATATGGGATCACGAACTATTATTGTCTCTCCGGAATTTATATCTAGGTGTGACTATAGTGTTAATTTTTTAGATCTGGGTATTTATTTCCTATTGCAATAAAATGTTGAATAACCTGTTCATGGAGGCGATTCCAATGAATTAAAACACGACAGGGACTTCTGTTGTAAGCATCACATCACACTGTTGTGGCATCATTGAATTTATAGGATTCTACATTTTAAATCGGTATTATAAAGTGGTAGATTTACGCGGTTGTCAGTCAAGGCTTAGCATGAATGGGCAGGCTCGTCCGGACCGGTACCACTGGCTCACAGGAGAAAGACGCGAAGCGACAGCTTTGCTGTCTCGTTTCGTTCAATGAGTGAGATTGCCGGATGCCCAATACTCCTTTTTCGTTCCCACACCGCTCTCGATTCGATGGGCCGGTAACACATCCATGAACCAAGCGTTAGGCCTCTTGTACACACACGCTTTTTCGCCGTGAAAATCTACGGTTAATTCGCCGCGTGTAGGCACGGTCGTTAGTGTTGTATGGATTACTATGAAAGCTTGTAGACGCGCACGGTGACCGTGCCACGGGCACGGTGCCGCGGCACGTTCACGGC
Organism: Hyles euphorbiae; assembly: GCA_023078785.2. Taxonomy (NCBI): domain Eukaryota; kingdom Metazoa; phylum Arthropoda; class Insecta; order Lepidoptera; family Sphingidae; genus Hyles; species Hyles euphorbiae. The sequence goes on from CM041043.1 coordinate 12,097,558, forward strand.
GAAAAACCGTGTGTGTACAAGAGGCCTTATGGCTTGTTTTCCACGTCACGGTTATTCAACCGTACGGCGTGTTAGCCGTACGGTTGAAAAAACGTGCGAGCTTGTACATGGCACGGCAAAATCACCAGGCCAGGGGCCCTACTATATAAATCCGAAACGAAGTTCGAAACTTCGGACGATCGAAGTTTATATACGATACGAATGTATCTACTTTGTAAAAGTTCGAATTTGTATAACGTACAACGGAATCATAAGTTTATGGTTACGACCATAAGTAAATAACGACCATAAGTATATGTAGGTGCATTCGTATCGTATATAAACTTCGATCATCCGAAGTTTCGAACTTCGTTTCGTTGAATATAGTAGGGCCCTAGACATTGGCCAGGTACGGGCTAGTAGCGCTTTTATCAGGGTCTGTGTAGGACGTGCTGCGACATGAATTTTCTTACGAAAAAAAAGATTATCGTTGCTTATCTATACTAATATTATAAAGAGGAAAACTTTGTTTGTTTGTTTGTTTAATTGTAATGAATAGGCTCAAAAACTACTGGACCGATTTTAAAAATTCTTTCACCATTCGAAAGCTACATTATCCACGAGTAACATAGACTATATTTTATTTTGGAAAAAAATAGGGTTCCGTAAGATATTTGGATTTTTCGGACACAAACTGAAAAAAATCAACCAAAGAAGTTACTTATTTTGCGTACGCTGCCTAAACTACAAAAGATAGAACCATAAAATGTTGTAATTAATTGTAGATCTTATCTACAATCTACAAAAAAGTCCGCGACACACTATACCTATCTATGTCGAGTGAGGCACAACAACCACATTTTTATTTAAAAATCTTGAATTTTTTTTTGGACTACATTTAAACGCGTTTATTTTACTCATGCTATTAATCCTTATCAAAATAAATTATTTCATCAATAAGTACAGTTTATGTTGATAATATTTGGTCTTTGAATGATTAAAATTGGACGTTTGGTTTTGAAGTTGTGGTGAAATTAAAATATTACGATTTCTGCTGCACAAAAATTTCATAAGGCAATCTTTATATGGAGAGACGGGATATAATAGAGTGGAAGGTACGGGAGAAGGCTGGGATAGCTGACAGATTTGATAAGAAGAAATATAAATGCACGTTATAAGACGGGATGGATAATAAAGAGAAAGGACGGGATGGATTGGGAAGAGACTGAACAGACGGATGAGACGGGATTGAGCCGGACAGTAGGACAGCTACGTCAAGTTTAGGTATACAAGAGTTTATACGAAAAATAACATGTATTTGGTGTGGAGTGGAATCAAAAAATATATGCACCCAGACGAAGCTGGGCCGGGCCGCTAGTTACATATATAGGAAACGGAAAATAGAAAAAAAAGGGAAAGACGGTTTTGGATACATCCGATTTATATAATGAAATTAATAATAATAATGAAAAAATGATAAAAATAATGATAATGAAATTAATACATACATACATAAACTCACGCCTATATCCCAGAAGGGGTAGGCAGAGGTGCCAGGACACGCACATGCTGCCTTGTATGTTCCTTCCCACAATGTGATAGGTGGCGAGCCTATCGCCATATATCGGGCACAAATTCCTGACTCTGGGCTGATAATGAATAGAAAAATCCAATATCACTTTGCCCAGCCCGGGATTCGAACCCAAGACCTCAGCTTTATAACCGTACCTTAGTACAAATACGCCACCGAGGCAATCAATGAAATTAATAATTCTTGATTTATGCTCATTTTATAACAAAATCGGGAATCAGCGTATGTAAACCGTCACGAAACCGTGCATACGTCCGGCGCTGTCGACACACTCCCATAGAATGCCATACAACACTGATGAAAATCACGCCGTGCGTAGACGCGGCGCGCCGAGGGGCAGTCACGGCGCACACGGCCGCGGCGCCATGCCGTGGTGCCACCGTGCGCGTCTACAAGTGTTCATAGTTATCCATACAACACTGACGACCGTGCCTACACACGGCGAATTAACCGTAGATTTTCACGGCGAAAAACCGTGTGTGTACAAGAGGCCTATGGCTGTAATGAGCGGCAGTGATCACTTACCATCAAATGACCTGCCTACTCGTTGGCTGGACCTAGGGGAAAATAGATCATCAATGGTGATGCCTTCAACAATTAGAAAATATTTACCACTGAAATGTCTATTTCACCCGTGAAAAGCAGTTTTAATACACGTTTGAGTTCCGATTTGAAGAATATTGTGGCCAGAGTAACTATTGGATATATTGAGACTTAACATCTTATGGCGAGCGCATTGGAATAGTCGGTGTAACACCACTGTGCCCCAAGCAGGAACATTTGGCTCTATAGTATAGTAATCGTAATAGTAAAATTTTGTATGGGAATTTGAACAGCGCCATTGTGAGCGTATTTGGAACTAAATTATGGCAGCAGGAAACGTTTACGATACTATAGTATGGTAATAACGATAGTTTTACTATGCAAATGTATGAAAAGTGGTAGCAGGAATAATTTTTGACGTATAGTATCGCCGATTTACTATCGAGAAATACGGTTGTTTTGTCACCGACATTTTTACCGTGAGAACATTATCGAGAGTATATTTTTGTATTTCTACACATCGAATTAAGGAAAAATGTGTTAATTACGGTCATGCTTAGTGTTTCCCGATGCCTTTGTGTTATTGTGTGTAATTATCTACTCCGTATTTCGCTAGTTATATGAAATTCAATGCTGCGATATGAAGTTATAACTATTGTGATACCTAACTCAAATATGAAGGTTATTTCTTGGACTATGGACTGTTTGGAATCGGAGCAATGAACTTGGGAATCTTGCGAACAAGTATGAGGATATAGAAAGTCTGGAATTTATTGTAGTTAAAAACATACCTAACCTAAAACTGTAAAAAAAATTATAAATAAAATATTTACATGGAACTTTGATTTTCGTTTTGCGTACCTACTTAATCATTTTATGTTATACTTATAAGCTTATAAGTCAATGTATAGTCGAGCAAGCTCTTAGGGCAGAGAAGTGTGAGCATAATATATGTGAAAATAATTGCCGAGGAACTTAACGAGCAAAAATATAGAGAATACTTTCATAAAGCTCTCCTCCTTAAAAATGTAGAGGGATTTTATAAAACATATGTACATATCTTTATCTATAACTTAAATAATATGAGAGTTATTAATTTGCATTCACAGTTTGCATTAATTGTTTGACAACTAATCAAAAAAAAATTGCTACGTTCGGAAATCTAAACGCATAATTAATTGGAGTCATTTTTGTATATTGCGGAATAAAAGCAAGAAATATGTATTTGCTTATTAATTTATTTCCATAACCTTTCTACGCGATATTAATGCATGTTTTATATTTTTTTGTTATTTTATAATAATAATAAATTAATTTACCCACGTAGTGAATGACAATTCCGCACGAATCATTCAATAACATTCGTTCATTACCCTAGGTTATCTGTCACTATCGTAACGTAATAGTATCGAGTTCACGAGAGTATGGTTAATCGATTCCTGCTACCGATATGGAGTAGTAATAGTATAGTAATCGTTGTCACGATACTATTACTATACGATACTTCAAAATGTTCTTGCTTGGGGTACTGGTGTTATTAGAAGCCGTCCATTAATAACGTGATTTTTATTTAGCATTTTTTAACCGTCCCTGCCCGTTAGTGATTTGTGGTGACATTTAAGACTACCCTTCCCCCCGCCCCATCCAACATCACGTGTATTTTTAGTAACTACAAGGAATCTTAATCATCTTATTTTATTCTGAATTGAAGGACCATGATAAAAATGTCTAGACAGAAAGCTTGCAGCTGTTTTTGATTGGCATACAAGTAATAATAAAAGAATCGTGTAATCATACGATAAACATATTATACTGTGGCATTTTAATCAAAATTATAATGTGCCGAAGAAAAATGTCACGTGATTAATGGACGGCACCTTAGGATTTACTACTGTCAATGAGATTAAAATATGGGATTACACGGACGCATGCATATTTTAATATCTATTAGTAGCGGCCTGACATAGCTTCGGCTAGACGCAGGGACCAAGCTACCACCAAGTATAGAAGTCCTAAAGTAAGCTCACAAAAAGGAATTAATTTCCGCTTCTTTTTGTCATAGCTTGATGTTATATTATAGCCTTGCTCGACAATCATTAAATTTCTAATTGAAACAATAGTACTCCCTAAGATTAGCGCGTTGTAACAAATAGACTTTTCAGTTTCATATGAATGAATGAATGAATATTAATATAGTTTCAATCATTACTAATATATATACAATATACAGAATATTTTTTGAGATTATCCTTACGTTTTAGCTCCGGTCAGTATTATGTATGTCGTTCTTGCCGTCATTTTTTGTTATATAGCAAAGAATGGCCAAACGAGCATGCCATTCGCCTGATGGTAAGCAATACGACCGCTCATGGACAGTAGCAAAACCAAACATAACCATGAATTACAAAGCAATCCTTGGCATATCACTGCCTTTGCCATTCTGAGACATAAGATGTTAAGTCTCAATATATCCAGTAGTTACTCTGGATACAATATTCTTCTAAGCGAAACAACAGTGCATTTACACTGTTGTTTGGCGGGAGAAATAGACATTGCGGTGGTCCATAATATGAGAGACCTAACACGGACAAAATAAATTTTAAATCAATGTAAAATCCTTTTTTTTATACAGGGTGTATCAAGACTGCTACCGAAAACGAAGCCGGGTGGTAATTTAAGTGACTTCAGACACAATGCAACAGAAAACGTTGCAAAAAAAGCGACAATTTTTTTTGTTATTTTTTTCCTATGGCCATATTCGGGTGGTAAATATTTTTTTTCCTAAAATAATAGTGTATACCCTTTTATTTATAAATACTGTAAGGTATAAAAGAGTTTAAATAATTATTTTAGCAAAAACTATGGATTTAACAACCAAAAATGACCATATTTAAAAAATCATAAAAAATAACTGTCGCGTTTCTTTGCGAAATTTTTAGTTGCATTGTGTTTGTAGTCACTAAAACTACCACCCGGCTTCGTTTTCGGTAGCAGTCTTGAGATACCCGGTATATTTTCTAATACTGATCATTTAATTTAAATGAATTGATAAATTACCTACCCCTAAAATTAGGGTCTTATAAACCTTTATCGAAATGTGTATGTAATATTTAAAATTGGTTGCAAATTACGCCAATATTGCCGCGATTTAAGGCTTTTGTATTAAGCTTTACGTTATTGAATAGCTGTATAATATATAAATATACAATATACATATGTATTACCTATTTGAATGATTTACTATATAATGCTTATTTTGCTTATGAGCAAATTGGCCCTGCATGTGATCATGAACAATGCATGTGTGCATGAATATCGCGAGTACCACAGTAAGGCATGCATAGAGCTCACATCTCCTTAAATTAATAGTGTGTTACATGGTAGGTTTTGTTTGTTTCAGATATTGTAATTAGTCTGGCCGCGCGTTTATAAACTTATTTATGTTACCACTTCGCAGTATAACTTGAAACCGCACACGTATCGATATCAATTTGCAACCTCGGGTGATTGAGTGTCGCGCAGTGAGCACAGGCTGTGAGGGTTGTTGGTACTTGCATCGTGATGTCAGTGTGCTAGTGGTGGTGTAGTAGGTGGTGGCGAGGTAACGGGGCGAGGTGGCGCGACTCGCGAGTTATGCCCATCGCGGTGATGCAGAGGCATGGTAGACGCGGCTGCGGAGCGCCGGGCCGCTGCCGCTGCCACGGTCTGCGATGCTACTTCCAGCCTCACCAAGTGAGTACATACGATCAAATTGCGATGTACAATTTTGTATTAACTTACTATTGTAATCTATGTATTCATTATTTTTACATGTATGTACTTGTGTGGTTCGACAGTCGTGAGTCGTGACCGATAGATGACGAACGTTATCAGTGTTTTTTCGCAGTTGTCGCGATAATTAATTTATGTATTCACCTGCGCTTGCTGTCAGCATTACAGTAATGTTTTAAAATAATCACTATCGGGCGCATGCAAACATCGTATTTCTTGGCAGCAAAATAAGAGTTTTTAATTGATTCATTGCTCTTCAGTTCACATGTCAAGCCATCGTTATTGACCGTTGGCATTTCGCAGCCGACCCCGATGCTCTTGCAATCGTTCTATTAAACCATTGGTAGGTCGTTAATAGCTGATCTAATAAATGTATTTTACCGAGGGGAAATATTTGATGACTCGACCATTTGAACATTATGGCGCTATTTTTATTTATTTGTTTATGCAACAATTTACAAGTACCGATGACATTGATATATTGCAGTTGGAATGTGTTTTATGTGATGATTAGGTGAATGAAAGTGATTGTTTACATGGAATCCACAATAAGCAACATAAACAAGGAGGTTTCTTGGTGTGGAGTGTAACCGGAGCGTGGAGGTTGATGAGCGCGCCGCCACTTGGTTGTAGCAAATTATTTGATTGTATGTAAGCTAAGCCGGGCACGCAATATGAGTTGGTTGGTTAATGAGAGCACCGATACGACTCGCCGTCACGGCTTTGCGTTATCAGGGCCGTGGGCGAGTATGTGTGGCACACGGACGCAGCGAATTGCGCATGTGTGTGTCCATAGTAGCGCTTCCAGGAAACGCGAGTAGTTTTCTCAGAATCGATTGACTGTCGCGCGCGTTTTCAGCAATGAATGGTCGTGCAAAGCAACGTTACAAATATTTTTACGTTATTTCAAAAGATTCAATAACCCGTTTGGCTACTATCTTATCACTATTATGACCTCGTTACTGGTTATGTAGGGCTCGGTGTTACGATTATATTTACCTAGGGCATTTCCCTTGTATATGTCTCGGTAGTTGAATAAATAACTTTATTATATACTTTACACTAATGTGTAATGTAAAAGTAAAACAGATTTATTTATTAAAATCTGTTTTATGGAATTATTGCTTCTTAAAATTATGTTATATCTAAGTAAAGCAAGGACCTCCTTTTTTGTCTTGAAAATGTAGCTAAGCGTTTAGTGGCCACAAGCACCTTTTTATTAGTTTGGATTATGTACTAATTGTCTATGTTAGTGACTGTCGGATACATAAATGGTTGATTATATAAAATTATCGCTTTACTGTACTGTATCATCCCCCGTATAAGCTCCATTGCAGGGCAAGAGCCTCTTCTACAATCAAGTCTACGATTACAATTGAAGTATCACCATAATAATTTTTTGTTTGAAAATCTAATTTGAAGTGGATGAACGTAAAAATGTGTAAGCATGTATTTTTAGAAGACACAACAGTTTTATTAAAATAAGGTTTAATATTCCGACTAGCAAGTTTGCAATGTTAATAATAGAGTATGTGAAGGAATGTACAACTAGACAGAATGTGTAATAAAATTATAAAGTCCCATAAACGTGCCAATCAAACTAAGATTTATATAAAATATTACAAATATTGCTTGTTTTGCAGTAATTTTAACGCGTAAGTTTTCATAAAGAAAATCGTGATCAGTATAATAACTGAAATAAACATGGGACCACCACTGGCCAGAGAAACCTGCACTCTGTTTACTCAGAAAAAATCGTATTAACTAAAAATAATCACAAATGAATTTCTTAGCAACAAAATGTTATTTCAATATTTTCTTTATATGTACTTCAAAAATACACCGTATTTCGCCGACTTACATCCGCTGCCAATAAACAATCCCAATCCAAAATTTGCCTTTTTAGATTTGACAGCTCAATCTTTTTTCTGCTACTATATTGCCAATAATCAATCTCAGTAGTGAAAAAACTATGGCAACATGACCAATCGAAAAGTAGAAAACAACCCAGATTGACTTCAATCTAATTTTTTCGATTGATTATTGGCATCGGCCGTTAGTGACTTACTGTTGTGATTTTATTATTTGATGTTGGATCCTTTGTGCTCGTAGTATATTTTTTATATTTTCTCGTAACTAAGGTATCTAGGTAAATTATAATATTATGTAGAGTAATGGCGAGTTGTTCATAATGTTTATTAATTAAATTAATGGCAATTATAACACAATGACTTTAATAATCTCAACTGCTTTCACATTTTATAATGCTACGAAAGCGCCACGTCCAGGGCTTCGTGCTCGTCTCATAATCGTATGCACAACTTGGTTTGTCTTTTATGTGATCTTTGTGTTGAGTACGTTCTTCCCAGCGCATTTGAATTGTATATTGTTTTTATTACGTCATCCTCACATTCACGTGTCCGAAGCGAACACACTTACATCATGTAAACATGTTTTTTTTTAAACGGGCCACATCGGTGATTTCTATCGCAGTCGTATATTTTCCATCGAAGTCCTGAATTACAAATTAACGAGTGCGAAAATTTTTTGTATGTTGCTTGTAGGTTTTTTTTAATATAAAACTGCGTACTTTTTGTTTTACAAGAAAATACATTTACGTATATTTACTTGCGCAGTTTATTTATTTCTACGATGGAACTTAAAGGTAATACAGAACTCTCCTTACGTTAAAGCGAATGAAAGTTAAATATGGTATTGGTTGGTAGTGTTGAGGTGACCCGCTTTCAGTTCACCATGTGGCTACAAAGCGAGTGGAGTTGGATGTTAGCAGTTAGGTGTAGCTGGCGACCACCGCGGCACCGCGGCAGCGCTCAGCTCGCTAATTCTGTCGGTGACGGTGTGAGGGGCCGCGGTTGGTGGCGGGGCGGGGACTATTTTCGTCTGGCGGCCACGTTTGGAAAAGGCGCGATGACGTCACGATCCTCCACGGCGATGATGCCATCGGGCGGCCGCGACACGCACCGGTCGACTTGCCAAAATATCGCAGCACGCTCCACACGTCGCTGAGCGCCGCCACACCACGCCGCGCCGTGATCAACTTTATTTTGGTCATTGTTCGCTGGCCGATGTTAGCAGTTTGCAGTTAGCACTGGCGCCTCACGCGATCTCACATGTCATGCCCTCGCCGATATTTATTATATGATAATTTAGTTGTGATAACCAGATCTTATTGTGTGCGGTTCAAAGCCTTTGACACTCGCTTCCTTTGTTTTATTATCATTTGAAGGTTATGCAAATTGAAATTTTTGTTTGGTTAACGATCTAGCTACTTATGGCCCTGCGCAGACGACAGACTATCCGTAACTCACTTTTTAGTCTGTGAAAATAGAACCTATGCAATTATATGCAGTAACGCACACGACACGCAAAAAGTCCGGCGCACGAAAAATCCGTGTAATTCGGGCAGACCGCACCGCGCCGCGGCGCGCCGCTCCGCACAAAAAGTGTGTGAAAAAAATTGAACGTTTGCTTCAACGCGCGCTAACGTAGACGGCGCACTCTTTAGTCGGCAATCTGCATTTGCTAGGGGTGGGTGGACGTAACGCACGCGATCTATTATCATGGCGCCAGAGGTCGATGTAACTATGTTAATTCAAGAAATACAAAACAGACCAGCAATTTATGATACTTCTAAGGCAGAATATCATGATAAAAAAATAACCATGATTAATTAACCTAACCAAAATCACGATAAAATAAATAGCAACTCATCAAATGTAGGAACAGACATTTTATAAAATTTGAAAAAATTGCCGGATGTTGTTTCAGAATTGAATGTTTAGTATGGAACTGTCCCTTCAGTAATCTTTCCGAAAGTATAGGTGTACCCAAAATTCTCTATTTCTTCTTCTTTTTCTGTACTTCATGTACAAAATAATACTTCGCGATCTCTGCACGATTTCCATAACGTCTACGTTCCTACAGCTCTGCCGACAAAATGATCGAAGATGTGCGTCGTGTGCGTTGAGTGTGTGAAAAATCCGCGACCGACTTTTTGCGCGCCATGCAGACTTTTTGTGCGCCGCAGACTCGATCGCACAAAAAGTGTGCCGTCTGCGCAGGGCCTATTTGTGATAGTTAACTTATTTGCATATTATCTATAATTAGGGGGTCCAGATATTTCATTTGACTTGGCAATGTGTATATATTGCTTTGGAAAATGAACTTTTCTTTGATAGTAATGTAAAACATAAATAAATCGCATTTTAAATGGATTATATTACTAAAGGTAATTTATTATTAAAGGTAATTTAATCGACACTGCATGTTCCTAAGTTTATTGCGATAAGCTTACTGTGTTCATTATACTGGGGGGTCTGGGGTCGATCATATAAAATATTATTTTGATAAATAATGACAAAAATAACTCAAAATTATTTTAATTAAATGTATCATAGTACAATATTAGTCAGTTAAGTTCAGGACGAAAGACAGAAGCTCTGTAAAAATTCGTTGACGCGAGTATGAATATGCATTAATAAATTTTTTTTCTGAACCTCCATAGAATATTATTCATTTTATAGTACTAGTATTGCTTATTTTACCCTATGATATTGAAAGGTCCGTAGCGTTTATAACTCGAAATTGGATCACTGTATTAGTTTTTTATTATGTTACATTGAACTTCCCATATCAATTAACCCGTGTGTCATCGGTCAATGACGAACATGCCAAGTTAGACTCTACGTTTGTTTTGTCTAGAAAATAATTTGTTTTCAGTTTTCGAGGGGACCGGTAAACTATATTTTGTAATTGAAATTAGAAATTATTATACTAATTAGGTATAGAAAAAACATAATCTTTAAAATTAAAAGAAAAAAGTCACAAATATAGTGCTGAACCTACACTGAGATTACAAATAGTCTGAAACTACGAGACTACAGCACTCCAATCCAAAATAAATGTATAAACAATACTTGAAGTTCACACAATTGCTTGTCCTCAGTCCTGGGACATTGCAGGCACAGATAACTCCCAACTGGGAGTGATCTGCGATTGCAGGAAACAAACCTGTAGCGTTCTGGTTTCACAGCCGGATTGTTAACCAACTGCGCCATATTCACCGTCGAAATTATACATAATTCTTCTTCGAACTTCTGTAGCCGAAAGTGTTGTTGCCAAAGTTATAAGAACAGCTTTCCTCTCTTCACTTTTTATTACATTGGACATGTAAATAAAAAAAAAAAAAAACAAACTATTTGATTACGAGAATAAGGCTCAGTTGCACCAAGTAACTTTGCCAATACCTTTGCCTATGAAAATGTCATCGCCATACATTTGAGATGTATATAACCTTGCGAATGTATGGAATTGACAGTTTCAAGGGCAAAGGTATTGGCAAAGTTAGTTTGTGCAATTGAGCCTAAATGTTTTTAAAACGTTACGTAGATTTTTTAAAGTTTTAGTTTGTTCCAAATTTTGCCACACTGGGAGATGATATATATTAGTGATAACATTTATTTTTGTTTTTAAATATAGGTATTTGCTATTTTCAAGACGTACCAAAATATCGAAACATTTCTCATGCAACATGTTTGATCAAAGTAATTAAATGGTATAAAGAAATGAATTTTCGATGCGTATTGAAATAAATAATGACTTAAGCCATTGTAATCTTTTAATATTAATTGTTTGTTTAAAATAGTGCGTGGTGGCTGTGTTAACGGAGTAGAAGCGGCTGCCAATATTTACGATGGTCCCGGATTCAAATAGTGGGCAAATCTCTGACTTTTCTGAGTCATGTATGTACATCACCACGCACTATGAAGATTAGGGGATACACAAACAAGCTTACAGATAATGTATGTGTAGGTTAACAACTGCATTAATTCTGCATGTTATTACTATTGCTTTATTATTATTTGCCAGTGTGGTATAACTATACATTACGGCCTAAACGCTTTCAATCATACGCGCGATTATAGTGGAAGCCTGTGCCCTGCAGCGGGACTGTTGCAAGGCATATAGAGGCTGATAAAGATACAGATTCAATTGTTAAAGATTACGAACCTGTAAATTTTATCGGTCGTGGGGACGTGAACGACATAATATTTACCTACTTGTGATATCAAATACATACATATATTAAATTTAATATTAAATTGTTTATACCTACATATTTATAATATGTACGTCATATTGTGTTATTGTATTGATTGAATTCCCTCCCATAAGAGTATCGCTAAAAATAATCATGTCATAATTCTACAGTAGCAATGAAGTAGGTATTGTTATTATATAAATTATTGTTAAATTTTCCTTTACGCTACTAGAGTTTCTATAAAAGAAATTAATACATTATTTACCTGAATCAAATATTAACATATTCAGAACTAGCTGTGCCCGCGACTTCGTCTGCGCGGAATTTAACAAAAACTTTATATTTCTAAAATTAAAGATTTTTCTAAAATAAATGTAGCCTAAGTTACTCCTTATTATATCAGCTACCTGACAATAAAAGTCCCGCCAAAATCGGTCCAGCCATTTCAGAGATTAGCCGGAACAAACAGACAGACAGACAAAAATAATCTAATCTTCGCTATAGGTATCGTGTATATAACGATATGTACTTGGTCATTTTTATTTATTTTCACTTTACAAACAGACACTTCAGTTTTATTTATATGTATAGATAGGTATCGAGTATACTGGGTATCTCAAGACTGCTACCGAAAACGAAGCCGGGTGGTAGTTTTAGTGACTACAAACACAATGCAACTAAAAATTTCGCAAAGAAATGAGACAATTATTTTTTATGATTTTTTAAATATCGTCGTTTTTGGGTGGTAAATCCATAGTTTTTGCCAAAATAATGATTTTAACTCTTTTATACTTTAGAGTATGTATAAATAAAAGGGTATACACTATTATTTTAGGAAAAAAATGTATTTACCACTCAAATAGGGCCACAGGAAAAAAAATACAAAAAAAAAATTGTCGCTTTTTTTTGCAACTTTTTCTGTTGCATTATGTTTGAAGTCACTTAAACTACCACCCGGCTTCGTTTTCGGTAGCAGCCTTGATATACCCTGTATACTTAGATATACATTATTATATTCTTTGCTTATTTTATTAAAGTGCGTGGTGGCCTGTTGGTAAACGGACTAGACGCGGCTGCCAACATGTTCACGGTGGTCGCGGGTTCAAATCCCAGGGCACACCTCTGACTTTTCGGAGTCATGTGTGTATTGACAGTCAATCACCACGCACTAAAACGGTGAAGGAAAACATCGTGAGGAAACCTGCATACCATAGCGATTTATAAGAATTTCTATGGTATGTAAGTCCGCCAACCCGCACTAGGCCAGCGTGGTGGACTATATGGCCTAACCACTCTCAATCGTACTTTCGATTGTAAAGTAGGCCCGTGCCCTGCAGTGGGACGTATATGGGCTGATACAATACAATACAATACAATATTTTATTACAACGAAAGTATTTCTACAGACTATACATATAAAAACTGTTATGTGTTAAGAATGGCTAATAACCATCTAACATTTGACAGCCACCGTGGCGCAGTTGGTTGGTCTGCATCCGCCTGTGAAACGTGAGGCCGCGGGTTCGATCCTCGTACCATGTTTGTGAGACCGAAGTGTCTCATAGTTTCAGATATCCACTACACAAGACTTGATCTTTGTGTGGGGTCAAGATTATGTATGTAACTGTTGAGTGTATTTATTATTTATTTAATTTAAATATATATAAATTAAACTGTAACAAGTTACATAATATAAAAAAGAACGAACTACTGACATAAAACCCATAAATATTCCAAAATACAGAATAGAGTTTCCGTTCGAAAAAATGTACTATATTATTGTGTTTGAAATGAAATGAAATACATTAAAATTTACTTCAACATTCATTTAGTTGTGGACGCCAGACATACGAAATTCATAAGATTCTTCATTTTGTAGCGACTGGTAATTATAATTATTGCCACAAATTGCATATATTGACTATTTTGTAATCAATACAAATTAAGGACATTTATAATTGGTACTCTACATGTTTAAGTAGAGCCAACTGAGATAACTGGCTCCATATTTAATAATATTTTGATCCATATAATTTTGATGCAAATATCACACAAGAAACTTACATTATTTTACTGTATTGTTTGCGTGGTAAGGAATTTTTCTACATTTATGATATTCAGGGTTTCTAATTCCATTAAACTATTTTCGATGTATATAGTTAAATATGAAATAACTTTGCTGTTCTTTCATATTGGGCGCGTTCCACTGAACCTCCACGAAGTTCAAAATATTCTTTTGCCTGTTCCAAATGATCACCACATCCGTTTTGCACAAGGCGAAAACGTCACTAATGACGTGACGGCTTTCATTTTAACGCGAATCTCACAAAGACCAAAATAAGGAGTGTTGAGAATATTCCCGGGATTTTCCTAACTCAAAGCATCAAATATGGAGGCCGTGAAATTACATTACATATTTTGGTTAAAGTGAATGTTTCTGCGGAATTGTAGGAGTTACGACAATGTGGACCATTACGTGGTACTTCGCGTACCACTAAATATTCATCTGGCGCCGCAAGATATTTTGATTATTTTCAAAAGTAAATCAAATCAAAAGTAATTCGAATCCCGGGTTGGGCAAAGTGATATTGGATTTTTCTATTCAGTATCAGCCCAGAGTCAGGAATTTGTGCCCGATATGGCGATAGGCTCGCCACCTATCACATTGTGGGACGGAACATGCAAGGCGAAATGTGGGTGCCCTGCCTACCCCTTCTGGGAACAAGGCGTGAGTTTATGTATGTATGTATGTTATGTCAAAAGTAAATAAATCAATTGTATGTTCCGTACCACGATGTGATAGATGACGAGCCTATCGCCATATCGGGCACAAATTCCTGACTCTGGGCTGATAATGAATAGAAAAAAAATCTAATGTCACTTTGCCCAACCCGGGATTCGATCCCGAGACCTCAGCTTTGTAACCGTACCGTGATACAACTATGCCACCGAGGCAGTCAGATTTTTATTGTTTTAACTTAAAATTCAATATTCTTGCATTTGGAGAGGAATTCTAAATTTTTGCTGGAATATTTATGAAAAAATATACCAAGCCGTTGAATTTTTGTATTTTAGTGAGGATTTAATGAATAAATATATATCTGATATAATGAAGACATATGTGTAGTGCCACTTGCGCTTTTGGACCTATAAATGATCTTGACGTGGTTTATTAACTGTTAAGCGTCTCCAAAGAGATCAAACAAGAAGGCAGCTTAGTCAATGTAATCTTAGAAAGCCAGAAAAAATTGAAATGAAGCCTAAGAAACAATTGTTCCGAATAATTATTCCACCTCCAACGGCGTCTCTCCTATGGCACGCCACTGGGCTGATCTTCAGCCCATCGTCTCCAACTGCTACCAACCATCTTACGAATATAGTCACTCCACCTGGGTGGAGGGCGCCCTACCCTACGCTTGCCGAGTTGTTGCTAATAATAATTAAGAAAGAAACTTGCTCAATGAAGCATATAAAATCTATGTATGTGTAACTACTACAATTGAAAAAGTATACATAATGTTATTTAGACATTGTTTACATAGTTTGTTTGTGTGTGCAGCGTGTAATGTGTGTGTATGTACGTTCGGTGTATGTAGTCCGTAGAGTGTAGTGTGTAGGTACGGTGTTATCAACGAGCAGGCAACAAAGCTTGCTGTACACCAGCCACCACGAAGCGTTGCTCGTTATATTGGTAGTAGTTGCGCCGTGGTCCCGGCCGATGCGAGCTGCTACGTACGAGCTCGCTATCGATACACACGCGGCGGCGCGTGTCGGCAGCGTGTGGTGGTAGCGGGCGCAGGGTCGCTCGGTCGCTATCGTTCACCGGTCACCAGTGCTGTGCGATCAGCTCAGGCGCGTGGTACATATGCGGTTGCACGACGCAATACTATTTTTGTTTCGCTAATTGAACAAACATGCCAGTTTACGTACAGTGACGTTGTGTGAAACTGATTTATGGAAATACATTGGTGGAAAACAACGCATGGGTTTGTAATAACACAGGTGAATAAAACGCCGCCTGCTATAATATATCGACTTTGGATCGCTGTTACATTCTCGTCGATCCCCCTTTTCCAAACGTTATCGATCGGTATTGAAGGATATACATAATACATGTACGTAAGCTCTTTATGAGAATCATTTGTGCTGTTGTCACTTACTTTTCATTTTCTCTAAGATGTGGTTGTCGCAATGATGTTAACGTAGCTCTAGAATGTAGAATATGTTTTTTTTAATTCCTCTTTGATGCTATGCACCGTATGCTTGGCATATTATCAAGGTCTTCTATCACGTAGGTTTAAAAATGATGGACCATGTGACCACAGTGGCTACATCGAGTGCTTACACATTATCTTTAAATAACTTAAAAGATCCCTACGATTTGTGAGGTGATTATTTTTACAATCTGAACATGGATTTGAAACACCTAAAACGTCAAGTGTTTATTAACGCAGGCATGAAATCATACTATAATTATTTAGATGTCAAAAATAATTAAGTCTGTTTCTGTATGCAAATTACGTTTGACGTTTGCCTACTCCAAGTACGAAGTCGACTATTAATGCGAGCTGTAAAGAGCCAAAGCTTTTTATTAAATTTACTGCTGTTGTGGACTTTATACAAGTATTTTTACAGGTATTGTTCGACTATGTCATTTTATCAAAATATAACTAAAGGTATATTTTGATAACCCACAGATTAGTAATTTTGGTACAGTATTTTCATAATGGATCAAATGTACATATGTCTGTATTTAATGAATTCGCAGCTCTTATATAGAACATACAATAATCGAACAACACCTGTAAAAATACCTGTATAAAGCCTACAAGAGCAGTACATTTAATAAAAAGCTTTGGCTCTTTACAGCTCGCACTAAGAGTCCACTTCGTAGTTAGAATAGGCAAATATTAAACGTAATTTACATACAGAAACAGACTTAATTATTTTTGACGTCTAAATAATATTATTTTCATTTCATGCCCGCGTTAATACTCTCGTCGACTCGTCAGCACTATTTCTTCCTTGATATTGAATATGAAACTGTATAGTTACCCGTATAAAATTATAGCCTTAAATTTTATCTTAGGCAAAGTATAATGAACCACATCAATCATAAATATAGTAATGGAAGGATTACATTAATTTACTTGGGTTTATTGACTAGATATTGTCGTGACTTGATCGTTGTTCTCTTCATTATGTAGGCGACGATTTCAATACTGTAGCCTAGAATTAATCTTGGCTTACTTTAATTATATATTTTTTTAAAAAGCGGTATTTGTGAATATTTCTTACACAAAGCTTTGTTTTACGAGAGATAATCTTAGGTTTTTGTTTTTAAAACAGGCGGCGGGAAAGAACGATGCATATGTTTATTTTATTGTATTTTAAGCTAACTGGTAATGCACATAAATAAAAAACGTTGGAGAGTGTAATATAAAATTTGAACTTAGTGATAGATGCAAATGTTGCCGTTATATGTATCAATTTTTAGTACTTGCCCCAATAAGGTTTTCGGTTTCAAAAGTACTCTTCTTCAGGATACATCTGATAGTTTTTCGTTGGTAAAGTAGCATAGTCACAAATCAACGTTATATACAAATATTATACCAAATATTACGTTTTATGATTCGATTAGTGATGTCAGTCTCTGTCCATTTCAGTCTGAAACGAGGTTTTTTATTTCGTGTTTCTAAGTGGCAGCATTAAGTTGTCAAGTAATTTGTCATTGTTTCCTTCAATACTTCAATACTTTTTTGGCGTAGCTTGAAGATGCATTCTTGTAGGCTTAATAGTGTCGAGTGGCAAGAGATTAATTTTTTGTCGCCCGTCGATACACTACCGTGATGGAATTTCACTTACCGTCAAGTGCAATGAAGTCACTTTCCCAATCCAGGATAAAAACATTATAAAACGAATCGACATATTGCAGCATATTCTAACTGTACAAACATTTTAAGGCACAGTTAATAAGTATAAGTCAAACATTTTTCCAGTTAGGCAAGCAATGCAAACTTACGCAACTCAATACATCCATCATTTTGCCGTGTTTTGAAACGGTTACTTTATCTTCTTACAATGGAATAGTTACGTGCCTTCATTACATATTGTTACCGAATTGGAAATTCGGTTTTTTGATCATATACTACTGTAGTGATGTGGTTCATTTCATGGATAAATGACACATATTGGTGTGGTTTATAACTTCTGATATGGATATTTTTTTGAATATTCAACAGAATACCATGTATACGTAGTACCTACGCATTGTTATAATTACCTAGATATATGTATGTATTTGCTATGCTCGTTCCAATTGTATATTAAAATAAAATTATCAGGTTTGTCACAATGATGACATAGTTACACAGCCGGTGTCATTGTATCAGGCCCTTTGACCAAGCTCACCAAGTATACATACTTATATATCTACTATGCTGCCGCACAACTGTGCTTAGATTTGAGATAATATATATTTTTAGCACATGAGCACATAAATTTGTTTAGTTTACAATGTATCGTCACAAATACATTGAGAACACACGTAACTCTGCGCACTATTTATCGTGGATGTAGCAGAAAAGCTAATAGACGTACAGTCGAAAGTTTCCGCAGTAAAATGTAATGTTATTTACTACTTAAATATGAACTACTTAATATTCAGATTGACTTTCATGGCGAAAGCAATAAATTACATGCTACAATAGTATCTCCATTTACATTTGGCCACTAATTTTTAAGTACGTATGTCAGCGTGGATATTGAGAATGCGAACATATTTAAGATAAGATAAACACACGTTAATTCATAGATATTCGTTTCAAAGCATACATTATTATTAGTCCGATTCAGAGAAATTAGTATTAAATTCGTTTCTAACGTTTGTTTTGAGTTGACAACAGTTTCCTCGTTGTAAATCTAAATAGAGATATATCGTTTGAATCACATCGCGCTCTGTGACTAATAAAATACCTTAATATGGTTACACTGAACATCCGGAATCATTTAGTTTCGAGAATGACAGCTGTATGCTACAAACAGAAAAAAAATAAGCATTCGAATGGATTTGTTGCCTTTAATGAACTTGCGAAAACATAATAATCGATATTTGTTATCTATTTTATTATTTGTAACTGTATTACATAATAGTAGTGAGTGTAGCGTTTAGTGACGATGCATTACGGGACTAATAAAATACTTTAATTTATATTACCCAATGTCTTTTTTCACTGAAAAGCATTAATTTACAATATAACATTGAATACACAGTAATGTAGAGTCTACAATTATGGATGCTTATGTTTTTATACAAAAACGCTCTTGTTAGCTGACATCATTACGAAATTGCGAGGATTCTTCAACCCGTTCTCTAGACGAGAATACAATCGATGTACTACAAAAGGCTGACCTCGGGAGATCTCGTTAGCAATAAATGGACAATACACCGAGTCAACTCCGGCCGAGTACTCACTACAATCGTTCTCAAATTTGACCATCCACATCCGTCTACACGTCATGAGATGCCGTTAAACCCGTTTCGCCTATTATAACGATTGTTAACACATAACGGTTTGACCGTGTACACTGTGGATACTTTAAATCCGCGTATTCCTTTAATGTATTTCATTGTTTGGCGTCAACATTCCTTTTGAAAATGTACATTCACATGCAAACAATTGGGCAGTGGCATTCTGTCGCGTCGTCGATGTCGAGGAATGACTGCTATTACCGATATCTACGTAAATGTAGCAGAGTTGAGTCGTATTTCAAGCGTGAATGTATGCCGCTGTCTGTAGTGGCTGTATTGAATTGCTCGGCACATCCCGCCGGTCGATTAACATCTCGTTATGAACTCAACGGCTGCCATACAACACACCGCCCACGTTCGGCAGCCGGCCGCCGACACCGCATCGCATCCGTCCTGCCGTGATTGATAAAGCAATTTGACATCATTGCCGTGGGAAATGCGGCCTAGAGAGCGCTTTGTGCCAGCTCCAAAGCAACGACCAAACAGGTTCACGCTAACTTTTTACACGTGCACAAACATCCTTCGAACTTCATTAACAATGCAATGTTTAGCTCTACGTCCTTTTATAAATTCATATATTTAATACATTTTGTTTATATTATGCTGCAAATTATCTTTAATTTTAGAAACGAAGGCATCCACTGATTATTATGTTATATTGGTGTCTAAAGGCTTAATGCTTAATGAAGGTCATAAGCAATTAATGTTAATTGCCATGAAATTAGCGATTAAGTAGATAGGATCCGTGGGCGACTCTAGCCTTGATCTCTTATTACAGAGCTCTGCTTATTTGATTTTGTTCCTAATCCCAAGTGTGAATAATAAGTGGATAACTTATATGTTATAGTTAAATATCAATACAAAATAAATTACACTAATTTATAAAGCGGTGCATATTAAATGTTCTTATATCAAACACTTGAACAAAATATGTATTACTAATAAAATAAATGAAACCACTTTATATTATGATTAAAACATTTCGGATAATATAGTTCAACAATTAGCGAAGTAGATCATTGCGGGTGCATTGATCAATTTTTGATAAGCCCTGGGCAGTTATGGGGGTAGTGTGGGGAGCGGGTGTGCGGGCGCGCGGGGCGGGAGGGGTAAAAGCGAGCACGCAGGCGGTATTCGGTCGGTGGGAGGCAGTCACCGGTGATGTAAGAGCGGCTGGCTCTGGCGGTGATGTCAGCGCGCCCACGCCGCGCCCCCGCACCCGCGCCTCCCCGCATCTGACCTGCCACAGCAGAGCCTTCCGCAAGCCTGCGTTCCGCGCATATATTTACCAAAATACTTCGGAAAAATCTTGTTTCTCTATACTCTATAATATACTGTATGTTATTCCGAATTTGACAAAATGTTGTAATATTTAATCATGCTTAAGGTATTATCTTATAGTAGAGCACTGCGTAGTCTATAACATGAGAACAACTAGTTCGTAGGCGCAGTGCACTTTAGGTTGCATTTGGTCGTGTCGAATGGCGACCTCAGCGCTAATAATTCCTAAGCTAGTTTATTATTCTTTACCCTTTGCAGACAGTAGGTGGGCTGATGCATTAAATCGATTCGTAGACATATACAGATACACAATTCTCGAACTGGAACATAATTGCATTACCTTTTAGTTCTTTATATTAAGGTCAAGTTACACAAGATAATGAATTAACTAAGGTGACGTAGTCCACAGGTGACTTGCAAAATTGGATATTATTTTAAATTCAAATTGGAGCACAAGAAACGTTCGTGTTAGAAATGTTTAATCGCTGCTTAGTTTACCTACGTAGTTTCAGTGTTCTTTTGGTAGTACTTGTTCCTAATAAGCCTGTTTAGGTTCAAAAGAAAGAAAAATCATTTTAAGCAGTAAATTGTGGTATTTATTTGAGTTATCCAAAATGTATTTTCACATCTATATCATTGTGACGACCAGCATAGAAACCCGTTTTATTCACCTGTGTTATTCATAAATATCAATCTAATAGGTTACATTAGTGGAATAAAATTGAAATGAAACTTAACGTTGGTGCAGAATGGAAAAGTTGTGCCAGGATATATTATACTGTTAACGTGCGGTAACAAAAACACACTGACATAGCACAATAAACATGATTTGGTGATCAAGTGAAGTGTTACAAAAATGGATTCGAACATACACTGACGTGAGTGAGATAAGTGTTCAATGAGATGAAGATGGAGGGCGCCGTACTGAGCGTGACGAGCAACAATAACAGATTCAGAACGCACCTCAAGAACGCGGCCAGTGCCATATGCGCGCGGACGCTGCCCAAGCAGAGGCGCAATGATCCTGCGGCGACGAGCAGCTCGCGACACCACACCTACCCTCGCGCCACGCCGCCCAAGCGAGCCTCCATCCCGTGCCGCATGGAGCCCTTCCTGTGCCCCGTGCAACACCATGCCGCCGCCTTCGACGCGCCCGAACCCGTCACCTACGCCCCCACCGAGGACCTCGCCTCCACCAAGCCCAACAAACTCAAGCTCAAAGGGACCTTAGCAAGGTAAGACATTTCCGCACAAGCATCGTTATTTAAAATAAATAAATAAATAAATAAATAACACCCAACAGTCACATACATAGTCCTGACCCCACACTAAGATCGAGTCTTGTGTCGTGGGTATCAGGAACTACGAGAGACTTTTCGGTCTCACAAACACCCAGACCCGGAAGAAATATTTGTGGGCCGCACAAACATTTCTCTCGGTGCGGGGATCGAACCCGCGGCCTCTCGTTTCACAGGCGGCGTCTAACCAACTGCGCCACGGAGGCTGTCAAAAATGACATCGTTATTGTCTTTTTCGTGTTGGATTTGTACGTGGGTGCATGTAAATTTGTTTATAATAAGTTTATTGATTAGCAAATCCGGCAACCTTGCTCTTTCATCGCAATTCGCAACACAAGCACATGTTTGGTAATGAGAGGCAGACGCCCATGTAGCTGGCTGTTGGGTCAATAACATCAGCATGACATCATGTTGACTGTTGTTTGCCCAGGTCGCGGGGTGATGATGCCTGCTTAATTATCATTTTATGCCATTAATTGCAGTTTTATACATTAACAATGTTTTCTTTTTACGATCGAGCTTCGTAAACACATGCAGATTATCCGGGATTAGCAGTCATCAATTGATGGCTAGTGATTAATCATACTGAAATAGATTCTGTACATTATAGTCCTCTTCACGCTTTGTTGTTTTGGTACAAATTAATGATACCGCCCTATTAAAAGATAAAACATAAAACAAAATGAGAAAATCTATGTTTTTGTTGTGGTGATGTCATTATTATTTATAATGTTTATATATTAATTTATGACGACTAACTTATATTAAAATTCTTTGTTATGATGTATGTGTATGTATGTAAATCATTGGTTTTAAGAATCGCGGGCGTTATTATAAGTTAATGTTTTAGAGCAACTTTAGAAATTAATGTTTTTATTCTAGATTTTAATTAGGTCTGCGACCCTCTCTTGTGTCAAAATGTCAATAAGTTTTCTATAATTTCATATATTGCTTATTAAACTAATCGAGTTTATATATATAAAACTATTATTTAATTGGCGATACACGTTTTTTAAGTTTTATATTTTGGCTCTGTTTAAAAAACAAAGAAATGTTTATTCGGGTATAATTAAAATAACAATGAATACTTTTTTGATGAGAAATCTTATTGGATTTAAGTTTGGTTGATCATTATAATATCTAATTTGGCGCGCATGACCTCACATTTCGTAGTCGACCAAAATAACAAGGCATCGTAAACACTAAACACCATGCGGAAATGGAGCATGACCATTTATGTTCACGGATATACTAATTATATAAATTAATATTTATATACAACGAAAAAAATATATGTATATCCAGCCATTTTTTACGCCAATCTGCATTGCGCCACCCTATCAAACCGTAGTAGAGTTCTTGTACATAGATTGATGTTAAAGAAAGTTTTAAGTGATAGAAAAAGAGTATACTTATTACCTCCAAATAGATAATCGAAGTGCGAATGAAGTAAATGCACTCGCATATTTATAAACGAGTTGCGCGCGAGCGAGAAGGCCGAGTCCCGCTCGCACACCATGATGTCATGGTATATTTTTGTATAGACTTAATGGCTTAGGTCGCACGCGCTTTTCGTTCGTAGTTTTACTATCATTTACGTATCGGCGATCTTTAATGTCATTAGTAATTCGTGTTCAAATGCCGCTAACGTTGATGGCGACTTCGAAATAAAATACAATGAGGAAATTAAAATTTTGTTTGTGCGGGCGCTGCCATTTGGATTTACAAGTAGCAACCCTACTTGTAGAAGGGTATTAAGTGCAAAAAATATAGAAATCAAAACAATTTTAAATAAATTATTTATTACATATGAACATCATACCCACATAGATAAATAAACATTACATAATTATATACAAAGCAAATATTTTTTACTACTACGATACCTTTACGTTATCGTGTACAGTTTAAAAAAGAATTAAAATGTAAACAGCCTAATGAAGTTTATTTTTTTTATTATAATAAAACTTAGGTTGGAACATTTATTTACCTTTAGAATTACGAGCGTATAATATTAGCTTCATTTAAAACAATAAATGTAGTTAGAATAGAGCAACATCATTTATTATTATTAATTGAAAGAAAAGAAAAACAATGATTTTATATAGAAATCACTTAGAAGCTAATTTGTATTTTATTTTATTAAGCCTAGTAAATTAGTTTTTATGTAATAAACTTTGTGTTCGACAGCTATACGATTTATAGCCAAACTCTACAATTTGGCTCTATCGCCAACTAATCTTATAACGGACACTCCAAATTGTTGTATTTTTTTTTTATTGCTGTGAATGGCGAGACGAGCATGCCGTTCGCCTGATGGTAAGCGATGCGACCGCTCATGAACAGTAGCAAAACCAAACAACACCTTGAATTACAAAGCAATGCTTGGCATTCCACTGCACTCGCCATCCTGAGACATAAGATGTTAAGTCTCGATATGTCCAGTAGTTACTCTGGCTACAATGTCCTTCAATCCGAAACACAACAGTGCATTTAAACTGCTGTTTGACGGGAGAAATAGACATTGCGGTGGTACCCACCCAGGCAGCCTCTCACATATGAGAGACCTACCACCAGTATTTTTTCCTTGTCTTCATTTTAGAATTACTATGACCTGATTTTAATACTTAATTTTGTCAAGAGTATAATTTGTATATTATAATTATAATTTGTGTACTGCGGACGCCGTCACATTGAATACTGTATAAATAAAAGATGTTGAAAAAATCAGAGAACTTTCTTATATTACATGGCTTAGGGATTCTATATACAGAGAAAAGGCAGACCTAGGTATATAATATAGAATATTGCTTTCTAAAAAATATTAGAAAACTTTGCGCTAATCATATTACACTGCCAGTAACTTAACAATCCGAATGTGTTAATAAAATTATTATTTCGATACAATAAGATTACCAGGAATTAATGACACGGCTGGTTAGATTGATGGATGATGTCATAATGGCCGCAAGATGAAGGCGCGTACAAGCGACGTCGAGTCGAGGGTCTATATGTCTTTAAGAACCTTTTGTCCACTACACCGCAGCTTACAAATAAAAAACAATTCCTTCATGCGGCTTTAAGCACGTGACTTGCTAAAATGTTTCGAATGACAGTTGGCATAGACGAACAGCAAAGATTATTTATAACAAAAATAAATACAATCTTTGGTCATAGTCACAGTAACCTAGATTTTGTCGGCGGAAATCACATACCGTAAAGATTCTAGTTAAGATTTCTATGTAGATTTGTTTATACGGTGTTTTTCTTCAGCGTTCAAGTACGTGGTAATTGGCTAAGAATACACACATGACTTGATAAAATTGAAGGTGTGTGCGCTGGAATTCAAATTCTCGACAATCATCTCGGCAGTTCACGTCCGGTTCGTTACTAACAGGCCAATACCCACTTTTGACTTCAGTGTCTACTTCAATAGCTGGTTTTACACAAAATGGGCAGCTTTATTATTTATCTTTGCAGTTAATAGTTTTACCGTCGCGTTGTTTCGGTACCGCTTCCTCTTCCTATATTATAATTAGGAATCTACAAACCCATTGTTCTGTGGCGTAAAATGAGTGATGAGATAATATTGGCACAGTCTCAAACAGCCAGGTTAATTTACTAAAATATTTCTAAAACAGCCGGAAGACATAAAACTTCGATCGGCCAGTCATCCCCATTTAATGTTGTGTGATTGTGTCTCACATCCTCTGTGTCGATAGTATTTCTGAGAATGATGAGTTGAATTCAATGTAAATTTGTCTCGTGTATGACGCTGTTCTCATACAAAAAGATTAAGGTTATTATGATAATAAATTGGGAAATTGTTATGTTCCTGATCCTGAGCGGTGAGCGCCCGGGGCAATTGCCGCCCGGATATTGAAGCGTGCATTCGGTTTATTAAATTTGATGAGGATCAAACAAGTCAACATCACATGCAACATTTACCTTGTTATATTTACAAAATAGTATAAAGGCGTGTTTCGCATGTCTACAATTGAGTGATTCATAAATTACAAATAGATGTATTAATAAAATAATAAAATATTGTATAATAAAATCAACTAAATACATATTTTAAATAGAGTCAATAATATAAGTACCTAATATTTTTAAAGTTTTAATTGCGGTATTAGGTATTTGTTGTGACGTATAATTTAAAGAACATTTTATCAAGTCAATGACACGAGTTCGGTCCATGATATATGGTAGTATATATTTTTCACATTATTTTTCAATTACTTACTCCGCACATGTCATTTTTGCGACTCTATCTTTATTTTTCTACAATTTAAGGCCCGCTGCAGACAATTAACATATAATACTCAAATCAATATTTTGGAAAGTTTCGTTCAGCTTCAGCATTGTTCGATTTTATATAAAAGTCATCGCATCATTTCTATTTTTGTAATGATGACGATATTGATAACGCAGTTAAGAAAAAAACTTCATGAATATTTGGTTTGTGTCTGAGTTATCATTTAAGAGCAACGCAGTTTGTATGTTAATGCGACGAGTCGAGTGTAACCAATGTTGATTTAAATATTTACTGTAGTGTTCAGTGTTCACTATTCACATGATAATTACATTAATTTGAACGATAAATTTGTACGAAATACTGTATTTTTAATTCAATTAAATGAGTTCTGCTGAGTTAGGTGGCATATCGATGCTGTCATTTTTATCGTATTACGATGCATGTCATAAATTAAGAAGAAAAAAATATATTGCTGATAGTTCAGTCAATATGTAAATTGCCCTCCGAATAAAAACCTACCCTTATTTAACATAATGAATCATTAGGAGGGCATGTCAAGAGGTCACAGAAAAATTAAAAAGGTCACGCTGTTTGCTGATTTTGAGAAATGCAAAAAAAAAAAAGAATAAAAAAAAATTAAGAACGCTTTTTTCTTGGAAACTATTAATTTTAGGAAAAAGTTTTTTTAATAAAAAATTTAGAGAGCATTGCAAACTACATTTTTTGTCATTGGAGTGATGTCATCCGACTTGAAATACAAAAAGTAGAGGGCGCTAATGGATCAAAAAAGTGTTCCAACGCTATTTTCGATAGAAAAAAAAAAGATTTTTTTATAATAATGTAAATTAGGAAGTTGTTCATCACAAAATTAGCTACAACTTTAATTAACACAATTTTTTTATAAAACTTGCCGTTTTCGAGCTGGAACTTGTCGAAGTGTACAAATTGTACATTATATACCGTGCCATTGCACTATACTCATGCCATTCAGTTTTTATCATTTTTTTAATTCAAATGAAATAGCAGTACTTAATTGTTTTCTGATTTTGTTATCAAAAAATTTGAACAAACAGCGCAGCGTTTTTAATTTTTCTGTGACCTCTGGAAATGCCCCCCTAACGATTAACTATGTTAAATAAGGGTAGGTCTTTATTCGGAGGGCAATTAATTATTCCTTACATATTGACTGAACTATGACAGATTGATTAATAACTGCCATTATAGATCTCGTTTATTAATTAATTTATGAACCTAATTGTAGTACATTATTAGAAAGTACAAATGTGCGGTCTGATCACTAACGACAACCTTTTATTTCGGAAAAGGAGACAAAAACATGATAAATTAAGGGTATACTGGATAAAACATAATTTTATATCTAGATACAGAGGCCACGATTTTCAAAAAAACAATAATGATAAATTACTTTTGTTTAAATAACGCGATGCAACGCAAAAAAAATCAGCTGACATTAGAGGTCAACGGCCGCGCACATACGGGCCGCCCGCCCGCCTTGTATCTATCTCAGTGATTCTCAACCACTGTGCCGCGGCACTTTTGTGTGCCGCCAAATTTCAAAAGTGTGCCGCTAAATTTTGCAAGTATATAATAATGTTAATATTATTAAATTATATCATTTAAAAAGAAAAATATTTTTAACATGAATATGTATTTAAATCCACAAAAAAAATTAATTATTTTATTATTTGCTTTGCAACGCGTTTTTTCTTAGTGACAAATTATGATGAAGCGGCGTGCATAGCAATAGGAATATGTCTCAAGTCGGCGCTTAGTGTGCCGCCAAATTTTGAAATCGTTAAATATGTGCCGCAACAAAAAAAGGTTGAGAATCACTGCAGTAGATAGATCGTCAACCTTTCTTTCGTTAGGCACATTTCGTTTCAAAATTTTCGGTTTAATATTAATTTATTTGCATGTACTGATTGATAAGTAAGCCAGCTATTTTTGTTATTTTTAACAACATCAATTCAAGTATGCAAGGGCCTAATAAAAATATCTTAAACTCAACCGATATGCTGGTGGGATTCAAAAAACAAATAACTTTGTGGAAAAATAAAGCTCAGGAAGGCAATTTAGAAAAGTTTGAGTCAGTCCCTAAAGACAGTTATAAAACTATTAAATTAATAATTGTTGTTGATCATTTGACAACATAAGAGGAGAGAATTATTCATTATTTCCCAAAATTAGATATTAAGAAATTTGATTGGGTTCGTAATCCATTTCTGTAATTAATCCCCTAATTAACGTTTAGTTATTATTGTAGTATATATTAGTTTATTTCGTATATTTAAAATGTTTGTCATAAACTATTTATGCAGTGTTGTATTAAGTAAATAATATTCATCTTTTTCTGTGTGTGCCGTCAAATTTTGAAATCGTTAAATATGTGCCGCAACAAAAAAAAGGTTGAGAATCACTGATCTATCTACTGCAGTGATTCTCAACCTTTTTTTGTTGCGGCACATATTTAACGATTTCAAAATTTGGCGGCACACAAAGAGCGCCTTGAGACATATTCCTATTGCTATGCACGCCGCTTCATCATAATTTGTCACTAAGAAAAAACGCGTTGCAAAGCAATTAGTAAAATAATTAACTTTTTTGTGGATTTAAATATATATTCATGTTAAAAATATTTTTCTTTTTAAATGATATAATTTAATAATATTAACATTATTATAAATTTGCAAAATTTGGCGGCACACTTTTGAAATTTGGCGGCACACAAAAGTGCCGCGGCACAGTGGTTGAGAATCACTGATCTACTGAATACGACGTAGGTATCACTTATGTCCGGAAACCGCCGCGATTTAATTCGCCCTAACCTAACCTAACGCGAAGTGGTCCGATATCACTTATTGATTTACATATTTTTAAACCAATAATAGATTATAATTTTATTGAGACTGTTAGATTATATTTTCAGATAATAAATGGCGATAGCAACATAAACTGCACACTTTTTAAAACAACAAATGAAGAGTGTTTTTTAAATATGACTGCCCTAAGATACGCTTATATATATCAGTTGTGTGTTACAAACCGTATTTAGAGTGCAGAACTGTTTACACATTGTTCCCAAGTGACGTCATTTTGCATACAAAGAAAGATAAATGATATACATATATTTTGTTAAGAAGTAAGGCCTTGCTGTAGGTCGCTTTTACAACTACCACTACCTCACAGGAAACCGATGATATAAAGAAACGGCATATTTTCTTGATTTCCGCGGTCTCTAAGGCAATAACTTTTCCGCCGTTTATCGATTTTGTTTGCTCAATGGGTCTACAATATTATTTTATATGATAATTGGTTAAGAAATGTTTAAACAAAGATACATTGTCATAACGTATATTCTTGGCTTCTAAATTAATAATAAATAATAGTAAGTAATTACATAAATTACATTTGACGAAATCTAGAAATTGTGTCAGGCACGGCAATAGGCTTGCCCTCTAACACATATCAGAACGGACAATAAGGTCAGTCATCCATAAGTGGCGTTAGTATCATCTCTGCTTACCTTGTGGGGGAGACTGGCGTAACCATATAATTGTAATATGTAATCAATTATGACATTTCACATCCCGATGCCTTAACTCATACATAGGTAATTAGAACTTTACATGGAGCTTTAAATTTAAGCATTTGTAACATCCACTGGAGGCTTAAGGGCACTTGTCGTATTTAAGTTGATGTATATGAGAATAGTTCTTTTAAATATTTATTCAGGAAATTTCAGTTGGGAGCCGCTAGCTTATTATTATTGATACGCTTTTATTAACTCCGCCTGTATGTATCTAGGTATGTATGTATGTAACGGGATCTTTGAAGTCGATTTTCAAGCACTTCATAACGTCGGATTGACTCTAAATTTTACATTCTTATTATCCAGGACTGATACAATAAATTAAAATATATATGACTGTATCCTATCCAGAATATTCAAAAATTTTAATGTTTTGAGAAAAAAAAAATAGTGGGTAATTTGCGCACAACTGCCTTTCTTTGATATGACAGCCGTAGATAAGTGTTTTTAGTGCAAGCAATTAAATTATAGTTTAAAAAACTAAAAAAAAATAAGCTTCCATAAAAGATCAACTAAAAAGTAAAAAAATAATTAATAATGAGTTTAAGATTAGAAAATGTAGTAAAATACATTCATTTTCTTGCTATAAAGCGTGGGGTGCTGGAGGATAAGTAATTGTTGTAAGCGCCCCACCCCACTATAATTTAATTTATGTAGTAGAGACTGCAAGTACGTGTATTATTAAGAAAAATTAATTCGAATAACAGTATTATTTAAGAATGTCTTCGCTTATCTATCGTTTATCTAATCAACACTACTATTTCAATGTAATATGAACGCAACAAAATTTCTTTTGGATATAAACAAATAGTAATACACATTTTTAGAACACTATTGTGGAGATTTGTTGAATCAAAACTATTTTTATCAGTTACGCCTACCATATCAAAATCAAAGCGACGGAAATAACGCTGTTCGAGGACAAGATTTTTATAAATGTTATCCTAGTTATCTTGTTGAAATGTTACAAATAGTTTATTGCGTTAGTCACACTTAATCGTTTCATTCGAAGGGACTGACGAAGATAATATTGCGTGACTAACGGTCAGCTGTCAATCTTAAGTAGCCTTATTTCCTAACCATATGGATTAATCTAGAATTTGTGTATGCAATGCGCATGCCTGTAACCGGAGCAGGAGATCACCAAACCGTAAAAGCGATGACGCAGTCGGCATTCGGCTTATCAATGTAACTAATGTCAATACGTAAGCCATGTCGGTAGATTAATGGATTGAAATCGCTTGAATTGCTCATCGTTCATTGTTGTTTAAGGCTGATAGAGTCAGCAATGAATCAATTGGTTATTTTTTATGCGTTACGTTTTAAGTTGATTATACCTAAACTATGGAAATCTTTATACAAAGAATACCTATCGCATATAATCGTTTTGTATATGACTTAATATTGATTTTTACAAGATTCTTTGTTTATCTTTAATCACTTGTGGTTGCTATTATGACTTACATGAAATACATTATGTTAATTGTCGATACGAAAGGAACGTTAATAATCTAATGCAACATTGTGTTACGCATCTAGTATTTAATTAATTAAAACCCATGACATTGTTATTCCAGAAGTTACTATCGTTGATATAAACATTTAGTATACGACAGTTGTTAATTACTTACGGCTAAACACATTGATATGTATGATTAGAGTATGACTCATTTGTTTGGTTTTTGAAGGCGAACCCTCTGATTACACCACAACAGGTGTTTATTTGTAATTCTGAAATAAACTACCCTTGAAAAAATCCTAAAGTAATACACATGCTGGGCAGGGAACTATTTCCGTTGTAGTTTATGCTGAAATTACGATTTCATTCAAATTAGAACTTCTCTTACCTAGATGA
The DNA here is from genome assembly GCA_023078785.2 of Hyles euphorbiae. Classification (NCBI taxonomy): domain Eukaryota; kingdom Metazoa; phylum Arthropoda; class Insecta; order Lepidoptera; family Sphingidae; genus Hyles; species Hyles euphorbiae. The sequence goes on from CM041043.1 coordinate 12,129,336, forward strand.
ATGGAGTCGCAGTAAAACTATGACACCTGCGCAGTATAAATTAAATTGCCATTCATTGAAATAAATAAAAAAAATAATCAATAAACGATTTTACTGCAAGATGATTTCTCGTGTCTAAAGCCTTGATCCAATTATAATTGGCCTTATACTATCCAGATGATATTATAATGTTTCATTTAATAAACACATGGTAAAAAATGTTTTAGAGTGTACTATTGAATGAAGTAGCATAAAGTATCGCATACCAGACGGTTATCGTTTGGGTCAAGATCGAGAAACAGTCTGTCACTTGTCACTCACGTCATGCTGTGCCGTGTCCAATTACAGAACCGATCATTACTGCCTGTTTACTTTGACTGCAGTTTATTTCCAACTTCGCGCTAGATAACTTCGTACTTGTCGAGCTTTCCGTATAAAAAGTAATGAATTTATTTATTCTTTATTTTATTGCTATGACTTATAACACAGCTATATGTTCTGCTTTTAAATGTTACTGTGGTCTGTGTTGGTTACAGTCTGTCAAGTAAGTGTTTGTTATTATCATTGCTGATTTGAAAGTGCTTCGGCCTAATAGTTCACGTGGGAAAGGTCCTTATCGGTAGGTCAACGCCGGTGCGGGTAACCTGACTCCGCCCTATTTATTTAGTCTACTGTAGATACATGAGGTGTGTCTACACGGTGTGCACATTCCTTTTACGTGTATTATGTCGTGTGTTCGTGGAATCATACTATGTGAAACATTAGAAGCCGAGGAATTTAGTTCATTATAAAATGAATAAATTCTCTGACATGACAACTTTTAAGAGGAACTTTGAGCTGACCGATATAATCCTGGACGGATATACAACGCTGGCAATTCAGAATATTCAGATATAATTATGTCGATATAAATGCTTTAAATAATAATTGTTTAGTCAATTACATCATATGTTTAATAATCATTATTTTGTCAAAGTATAAATTTCAGACAAATAGTACACATTTAGACGACATTGAGCTAGTATAGCGTCCTGAAAATAAGAGTTAGCGACGTACATATAGGTCACTGCGATTAAACGCCAGGTAATCCCAGGGCACACCTCTGACTTTTCGGAGTCATGTGTGTATTGATTATAGTCAATCACCACGCACTTAAACGGTGAAGGAAAACATCGTGAGGAAACCTGCATACCATAGCGATTTATAAAAATTTCTATGGTATGTAAGTCCGCCAACCCGCACTAGGCCAGCGTGGTGGTCTATATGGCCTAACCACTCTCAATCGTACTTACGATTGTAGAGTAGGCCCGTGCCCTGCAGTGGGACGTATATGGGCTGATACAGATACAGATACAGATGTACGTGTGACTGCGTAGATTACGAGCTAGGTAAACTAGTGACGGTATTTAAAGGGCCTGCCTTATCATTGATTTCAGTTATTAAATCATTTCTAAATATGCTTGTTCCGTCGCTATTATCTCTGCGTTTATAGTTTGTTATTAATTCCTAGGACTTTTTGTTATCTTACTTGTACATGATTGGGTCATGTGAGTTTGTTGTTATTGTAATTCATTGTTTAATTTTCATAGTTCATATTATTTAAACGTGAAGTAATTAATTGATTCGGTTTTTGTAGCGATTAAGTAATTAATTTGTTTTTTTTTTTTTGCTAAAGGGAGGTGGCAAGTGCATGGGAGTGCCGTGTGGGTCCGCCCGACCAGCCGGCGTCCGCCGATCGCGTACAGAGCCTCTTCAACGACATCGAGCTTTATCCCACTAAAACGCAGGGTAAGCATAATTTTTCCTTCTATGACTTAGACATATTTGAGTTTATTACCGAGAATGACGAGACGGGCATGTCATTCGCATGATGATAAACGTCACGCATGCCCATAAACGAGAACACTGCTCGAATACGCTGCACGCGGACACTGAAGTGCATTCGTCATCCCGACACATTAGGTGTTAAGTCTGTTACTGTCCAGTGATTACTAGCTACAATGTCCTTTAAGCAAGAACACAAAAGTATTTTAACAGAATAAAGTAGACAAAGAAACCAACAATCCAATGGATCCACCTAGATGGCCCATTACTGACAAGCGGCCTACCCTCTGGATAATTTGGCTCCATTTGTATTGTTAAGCAAGCTTTGCCAAATTGGCCAACAATACATGGACCGAAAGTAGGTCAGGCTTCGGGCAGGAAACATTATTAGCGACCTCCTCCCAATAGATGAAGCGACGTTTACGTTTCTTGTTCGTGAAATCGTGACTTCCGATGATACACTTTAAGGAATTGATGTACCTACATATGGAGTGTGAAAGAATTATGACTAACAGCGTATAAAGATGGCCTAATCCTGGAACTTTGTGTAATATTGAACATCGTAGGTTTATTTATGTTTACATAAATATAAATGACTACATGAAATCCTTGATATAAAATTTTATTCAAATCAATATAATCGTAGAAGTGCCAATGCACTTGATCCTGATTGTACATTATGTTTTATAAACTTTTATTGACTAAAAGTTACCGTAATAATTAATTCCTCATATAATTTAAACTTGGCGATTTTGAGAGAAATACAAGTATGTAGTAAGTATTAAACATCTTTTGTTTAGTTACTTAGAGAATATCTTTTTTAGATATGGATTTTTACTGGTGGTAATTCTCACATGTGAGCTGCCGCCTGGGTAGGTACCACCGCAGTATCTATTTCTCGCGCCAAACAGCAGTATAAATGCACTGTTGTCTTCCGGTTTAAAGGACATTGTATCAAGAGTAACTACTATTACATTATTATTTATATATACACCCGAAACACACCTCTATTCTCTGTTCCTCACCATCGTACGAATTATGCTCGAAATTCTGTTATTGCCCGTTTGCTTCGCAGTTATAATGAGGAAATATCTCATATAGACATTTTTCTTCTATCCAAGAACAGCTTCAAGAGGCAAATACGCCGTTGCTTAGCTAATAAGTGTTAATTTAATAAGTATGTTAATTTTTAGTTTGAGCATATAAACTTATATATAGAGTTAACTTCATGTTCTGTTCATCATGAGTTCTGAATTTTATTTTTACTTAGTAATTATTAGTTTCTTTTTTTTAGTTTGCTTTTCCATGTACTCTTGTTTTTGTTGTAGTCGTAAGTACTCTTTAACTATTGTTGTTATATTCTTTATATATATATATATATATATATATATATATGTATATATATATATATATAAAGAATATAACAACAATAGTTAAAGAGTATATATGTATATATATATATATGTATATATGTATATATATATATATATATATATAAACATAATCTACAATAATGTAACATAGTTCACCTCGTATTTGTTTGTTATAATGTCGTGAAACTCTGTTATTGGCTTTATTAGACATTTATATAAATATAAGATTAGAAATAGCTGATTTTGTATAAGCTGTTGAGTTTCCAAATAAATAAGATAAAAAATACATAATGAGACTTAACATCTCATGTCTCAGGATGGCGAGCGCAGTGGAATGTCAAGCATTTCTTTGTTATTAATAGTGTTTTTTGGATTTTCTACTGTCCATGACCGGTCGTATCGCTTACTATCAGGCAAATGGCATGCTTGTCTCGCCATTTCGGCAAGGTGTGTATAAAGATTAGAGACCGTCTTAACGAGAATGAATGAATTTCTGCAAGTTTGTAGATGGATTAAGGCTAAGCTCTCAGAGGGTCATATAGGCTAATTTAGTCACGGTTGTACCAAATATAGCGCATCCCAGTTAAATATTTAACGTACGATTATGATTTTGTCAAAAACTTGTCTTTATGTGATGAAATTAATTTTTGGTTGCAAAACATTCTATTATACTTTGTATTTAACAATTGTTGTATAGGATCATAGCGTATGTACCTCTTTTACAGCCTTCGCATGGTAGCTTATGGAACACGGGGAAGGATATCGAATAAGAATACTTGGTAGAATTGATCTTAAACATACACGTGTCTTTAATACGTCACGGAAATAACAAATCATTTTATGTGTAATAGAAATATTTATGAAAATATTCGTCAAAGTTCTAAAAGTTTGTTATTTCTTGTAATTAACAGAATGATTCGACATAATATGCAAGGAATGTTATTGTAAACAAAGCTAGAAATAACGCGCTTGTTATTTGGTACGCGGTCAGTTATTCTTTTAATGTTTCTATAAATTATAATCTTAATACATTACTGACGTGCGTGCGAAAGCTCACCGATCTAGTGAGCGATAACACGCTGACGTCACCACCACATAGGCTGAATCAAGTGTAAAATGTCTATTAAAAATTACACATTACATTAGTTCCGCGTGCTGCGACTTGCGAGTCGCAGCCATTAGATACACACTTCCACTTAATAGGTACGATGATACATTGCCACACTCATAATATTGCGTTTTATTTTTTATCTATGTTCAAACAGCCAAGCTGAGTGTTGACCACAACGAATCACACAGAGTAGATTCAAGGTAACTGATATAATGCCTATCGAAGGATCCAAATGTCGCGTGGCATTGAAAGTTTTAGATTGAGATCAATACGTAAGCCTTATACGTGTAGGTGGCTGCTCTGAAACTAACTGTCGGCTAAGAGCCAGATTTAAACCGCCCACGGACTCGGAGCCGGATCTCTTCATACTCCAGGCTTTTATTATTAGTGACGCTCCCGCCCTCGCCTACTTTCACGTTTAAAAAAATCATCGTTGTCAATTAGCATCTACTTAGCCATTGTCACTCGTAGTTTGACTTGTTATCTCATATGTTGTGATCTCATATTTGTCTAGCTAACTTAGAATGTTAATTTTCATATTGTAAAATTCCTTTCATTTTATATGCAGGTAACCACACACGCAACACGCAGCTATTTGCAATTGCTCAATGTGTGTGTATGTGGGTAAACAGTGAACGTCACACATAATACTAAAGATGCCCTTCGAATCTCGGAAAGCTTCGAGATTTTTCACTTTGCGTGTTAGCTAACTTGCAAGCATCATGAGGAAATTTTACTTATGTCAATTGTCATTGTTATTAATTGCGCATGAGTAACTAAATATCTACTTATCGCATAGCTAGTTAACGCAAAGTTTTTAGAAAAACAAGTTATATTGTCAATAGAAATATTATCTAATTTATTAGTCACGAATTTGTTTTCCTAATTCTTAAATGTATGTATTATTTCGGAAGGTTATATGTGTACAATGAAGCAAAAATTATTTCAATCAGTGAAACAGCCGTTGTCGAGTCGGCGGAGATTGTATCTCAAAGTGACGAGTCTATTGTACGATTAATATGTACGTGTCACATAAAACAATTTACGGGCCTAGTATGTTAAGCTTCGCCCCTTTTGTTTATTTATCGTTCATAAATCTCACGTTTTCAATTAACAAGCAGATCACTTAGGCTGAGTTGCAGAAAGTAACTTTGCCTGTAGCAAACGTCAAATCAACCGTCAAAGTTACAGTTACGCCATTTTCGGGTTGCAGAAATCTAACTCTTGACAAAATGACGTCACAAATAACATTACCTTTAGCTCCACAGTTTCGGGCGGTTAAGGGCTAAAGTTACAGACATGTCTGTAAAATGTCAACCATAGATACTATATAGGAAAATGTTAACTATCAAAACACTAATATCCTGCCATTACTCGATTTTGACACAGCGCTATGGAAGAATTAAAATGGATTAATGTCTTTACTAGGTACGAGATATTTTATGGGAATCGAGAACTTCAAGTGACGATACTTCAATAAAGTGTGTTGGGTTATGTCTTTGGAAGTAACATAAATGACATATTTGTACAAGATCACCTTAATGCATGGTTTTCCTTTTTTTCATCAGTTTTTCACGTTATGTGGCCAGCCGCATAGCAATAGCAATTAATTATAATCTCTTTTTTTTACACTCATTTGGTATTATTTTGTACAAAATTGGCGACAACCGGCATCATAATATTTGCATTGTCAACTCCCAGTATCTAAATTCTAAATATCGTCGATCGCAAATTCCTATAATTGAAACAGTATTGTGAACTGTAAAGCACAAATTTTGATTTAAAAAAATATAAACAAACATACAAGTGAAGCTAATTTATAGCGTGTAATGAAACAGATTCACAATTTCAAAGAAAATTGAAATTTGTATTGAAGTGTTGTCACTGATAAAAAATTACCCCTGTAGCGTTTTGGGGTGTTGAAACGTTTTTTTCCTGGTCACCCGTTTAACTTTACCTTTAGCAATTCCTACAGTGGTGCAACAGACGGATTGTCAAATTCAGTGGGTCATGGTCAAAGACACTGCTAAAGTTAACTTTACCTCTATCTTTAGCAGGACTTTTTCTGCAACTCACCCTTAGTTAATAACGGCTACCATTAATTAAATGTGGCATGTTGCTGTTTAACTTACGCAATGCTCTCTACTCTAAAGACAACACAATACTTGTCAGTTGTACTGTGGGCTTGGTGTCTTGCAACCATTGACGTAAAATATATGGACGGGGCGGAGAGCAAGAAAAGTGTTGTCACGAAAGTGGTCTGCAGACCAGTGCAGCGGTTGTGACGTCACAGCGCACCGGTCTGTAATTCGTCGTAAAAATGCCCAATTGTATCGTGCGTGGGTGCAATAAAGATGACCGAAAGTTCACAAAAAAAAGATAACATTTCTTATCACCGCTAAGTAAAAATTATATAACTTTAAGTCAATAAACATTTATTTTAGCATTATTGAAAAACGATTTCATGTCCGCCATTGACGTAAAAATCCAACAGATGGCGCGATTTACACAGCCATCTTTTTGACGTACCCAATGTACTGAAGGGCCTATCCTTAGTTTTTAAATCAATGCTTGCAACCAACTGTTTCGCAGGTGATAGACCGCCTCGTTTTACATATTTTGAGGTATGATAGATAATGGATTATTTCATGCTAACCAGCCAAAGTGTTATTGTTTCGCTCTACGTATTGTTCAGCGCATTATGTAAACGCTTACGTTTTCAGTGCTCTTTAATTATTACATTTGATTCATCATATTTATCAAAACAAATACTGAATCGAATTGTGACGTCAAATCAAATTATATTATCCGATAAGATACCTGACCTCACCTACTTCTATAATAGAAAAGTGTGCTTTACGTTTAGTTTAGCGTCAAGTGATATTATTGACTGTAGAATAATTGTAGTACATTCGTGTATTTAAGCGTTCGTACTTAGTGACCGTTTACACCTTATTACGTTGTAATGTTGTTATGAAAATTGCACAGTCGTGCAACACAATAGAGATCGATCGGGGGAAGTTGCGAACAACGGAGCATGGTAATACATGTTAATACATTTGTAAGTTCAATGTCGATCGTGGCAGGCAGAGGTGTGATCGCGTATACTTGGCATAAGATAGTAGGTGTTTAATTACCGCTATGTATCCGCGAGCTATTGTTATTGCGGACAGGTGCGAGTGCTGCGCGTGTGCAATGATCTCACCGTTATTGCTCACTGATGACCAATTACCGCCGAATGAGTTCACAGGCCGCACTGTTTATTGCCCGCTGCGTAGACCTCTTTATACACTTCACATGCACACATTGTTCCGGTTCGTACTTCATTTTAATATACACCTACTGTCGGAAAACAATGTGACTCAAAATTTTTAGTGGTCAATATTTGAGCTAAATAGGGGTGTGTCATTTTATCTAGACGTAACGGTGACTGTATAGTGTATAGCCAATCGGGTCAAAGTTTAATTTATACATAAAACTATAGCAACCCATTCACTGAGCCTGAGTAGATGGTATTTCCTGCGTTTGTGTTTTAGCTATAACTTTCCCCTGAGTAGTTTCTAAAGATGTTTTCCTTTTGTGACTTTGGGGATCCATGTATATATGAACGTTGAATGAGAGTCACAGCTCTTTTCACTAATGTCTTTAGTGCATATTAGTTATTTTACACGGTAATCTCGGGGCATAATAATCAATCGCAAAGAATTTTATCGAATACAGTAACGGAAGTGTTTTGTGTCCGACTTGACTGGACTTATACGAGTACGTAGTGCGAACGAAACGCGAAATCCAAATTTGGTTGAGCGCTGGCTTTATGAATACAGGTTGGTCGATCGCGTTGCCTTGTGGGGAATGCGGTCGCTTTTATAACCAACTGGTTGTAGTTGTTACAATAATATTGTTGTTGTTGTAGTATTCGAAATGCTGGTATGTGCGCGGCAGTGCGCGCGCCGCAAGTCTCTCACTCTCACCTTCGGCGAATTCTGCGTGTTCGCCGCGGAGCTGCGCCGGTGTTCGAGGCAAGCGAGACAGTAAGTACTAAACCTATGGTAATTATTCACGTACACTGCGCGCCGCGTATGTTACACACCCTGCTTATAGCTCTATATGGGTAAGACACTCCATTACTCATTCATGCATTAGTCAGATTTTTCTTAATTATCATCTGACCTCAATATCCTTCCGTAGTACTACAAACCGGAATTTGGACTTTGTTATCATTATTATTTTTCTATAGAAAATGTGACGAGCATTAGTTTTATATAGAATTGACGAAATACTCTTGACATCGACTGTACTCACTGATGTTATTACTTATTTCATTAAATAATTATATTTCAATAATTTACTTCTTAAGTGTCCCTCCCATAGCTCTGATTTTCTTCATTCCTCTTTCCATATCCAGTCCATACTTCTTTGGAACGCGCTCCCTACGGAAATTAGGACGTGCAGGAATCGTCTTGCATTTAAAGTGAAGGTTCGAGAACTGTTTCTAAAACAAATGGCAGAATAGTCAAATTAAGTTCTCGTTTCATTTATGACATGTATATTTTATAGCTATATAGTGTATTCATCTATATATGTTATGTATGTGTATATGTATGTACATATGTATATGTATATTTTGGTATATAATCTTGTATTTTTTTTTTCTTCGAAACACCCTTTTAATCTCATCTCTGCATCTCCTAAAGGTTGACTGGTAGAAAATGCCGACGGCATTAAGTCCGCCTGTACATATTGTATAAAGTTTAAATAAATGGATACATAAATTAGTTGTATGTGTATTATAAAATATTCATTATAATTACATATACTAGTATCATAACTTTAATTATTTTCAATAAAAAACACTATATAATTACCTCAAGCAGATAAGTCTTACATATAATAAACGAGCAGACATACCACACGGACATGTATGTACCCTTATGATGTTACTTATATTTTACTATATAAAAATAAGTTGACATAGGTACACACTACCAAGACAATAAACTTTATTATTTATTTTATTGCTTGACTTTTGAAGCTAACCAGGAAGGTTAGTTTTAAAGACACGTAAGCGCCGAGCTTGTTACTTTTACGAGAATTAATGTATACTAGTATACAAAATGGTTAGTAGGTAATGTTTGTATTAAGTTCACGTGTCCGTCGCGACGAGTGCGAAGTGAATCATTAAAATTTTACGAATGACGTTAAAATGATCAGTCGCCATTTACCCGGTCTTGAACCGAGGACCGCTTGCTGCTACTGACGCGTGCATCGACCCTTGAATGCCAAACAATAAGGTATTTGTCATGCACTGAATCATAACAATGACAACTTCTAATTTTACTCGGCGAAATTATTTGTATGCGAATTCACACAATAGGTTCCGTCTACCCCAAGACCCTAGTCGTGTGAAATTCAATTTAATTGAGTATATTTTATTTCTAATTTCAGTTTTGATTTGCAGGACATCGAACAAGCCCGAGTCACCGCTGTGGAATGTCGACAAAGAGCTGCGAGAGTTACGGGATAAGGACACCATATGTCGGCATGTAAACGGTAAGACAAATAGTTTGTTCATAACACATGTCCACACTTGACGGTGACCTTCCGAGTACGGGCTCGTCGTGGTTCACTTAAATTGACGATAAACGTTTTAACTGCCTCTAAAACGTGAGACGTGCGCGTTGTAAATCGAGTGCGCTCACATCATATTTCCTAAAGTCTTTCGTAGCGGAAGGTCGATCAGAGACACCGCCGCGATTAAACAAATGGTGAGTAAATTTTCCACACGGTACCAATCCAGAAATACTCTGTCGGTAGTCCCTGTGTCTGCCCGGCTAATGTAGCGCATAAGCATTATAAGCAGCCGGCTTTGTGGACTTCATACGTTGCATCTGTCTGTCACGGCTAATTTCGCAGTGTTCAATTAACCAATATCATTTGTACAATGTTTTTATCGTGATTTTGTGACAAATGCAGTAGAAGGATGTGGGAATCATCGTATATTTTACCTCTATGCATAGTATAGTTACATATTTTTGTCTCTACATTTGCTCTAATTGCCGTAATCAGGAAATATGAAGACACTTTTGTTATATTATCTTTCATACATAATCAGTTATTTACAGTTTAAAATATAGAAATGTCAATGTCTACCAAGTAAAACATTACAAACTTGTTATGAGCGCTGTTTTAAGCTCAGGCCGTTTTGTTGCCTTCCAATAGTACAACCTTTGTGAATAATACAATAGAAATAGAAAAAATAAAATAAAAAAATAAAGTAATTTAATATTATCATTATAAGCAAATTGAGCAGACCAGTCTACACAAGCAGCACCCGTTCACGAGTATGACCCATGTGCCAGCCATCGGTCTCCTCAACCGTGTTATAACCGGGAAGTGACCGACCCGGCACACAACGCCGCCGCCGCAAGCACAGACCTTTAAGCGAGCATGACGTACTCAAAGAGTAGAGCGTAGAGTGGCTGTATTACATTTTGAGGCGATGTCAGTCGGTAATGCTAGAGTATTGATCGCCTGGCAGCTTATCGACGGTAAGCTTATCACGAAGCCAGTCTGTATCACCGAATAAACGTAATAGCATAATCGCGGATGTACGCGCACTTCACGCGACATACGTAGGGCGTAAGATCATCGCTTATTGCGTTAGTATTTAATTGTTCCCTAGTTATGTAACCGGCTCGTGGCTGATCGTGTATTTTGTTCTGCACGGCCGTGATGCGCCGGCTTTGCGTCAATCTCGCGGCGCATATCTGACTAACGTGTAATATTAGAGATATGTTGCCGCTTGCTGTACATCGTCCGTTTGATATGCCAGTCTGCATGCCACTTTGTAATACCTTAATTATTTGTTAACGACAGTTCATATTGCTGTTACTCTTTTCGGGAGAAACAGTTTTCTAGAAGGCTTTAGGAAATGAATAACGATGGGAACGATAATAATATAATGCAAAACCGCAAAAGAACAAAAAAACTAGAATTTAAGATCATGCGTGGCCTTCCAGGCTCTTCCGTTCGTACTATAAACGGAATACGGAAGTATAACTTTAGATACGATGAGCTCCTTGGGGTTATAATTGCGCAGCGATCGACCCTGCACACCTCTACAACAAAACACAGCACACATGTCGCGACCGAGTAGCGTAGAGAGCACTGAGCAATGAGCTGTGAGCAATCAGCAATTCCACAAGATACAACGTAAACAAACGTCGCGCATCAACTTCCTTATCTCCCGGAAGATTTATTCTGTTAAATGACAACACCAATACCAAACTAACTCATACATATTTACTTTTACCGTGTACATTACGTAGGCGATATGCGCAATAAACTTAAACTCTCTCAATTTATCACCGTGCAATGCCATTTGTTTTCTTAATATTTTTTTAAACAAACACTTTGTCAACGCTGTCACATTTGTAGAGCGTTACTTATCTACAGTAGGTAACTATTAACTATTTGATATAGTAGTTTGAGCGACGTGCATCATGTCATCGTGCATGTGTAAGAAGAAGCAAGAAAACGTTCGTATCGTCATTCATTAATTATCGAGTGTTGTCTCAGCGGATGACATACGCGCCGTGAACTTTATGGATCAAATCAAACAGTAACTAGTTTGTAGATGAGCTGTTGGTATTGAGCATCACCATAAGTCTTTGTGTGATGTCTTTGTAGTGGTATAGAAATAACGGAATACTTAAAATGCGGAATTGGCTAGTACTTGGACGTAGAGTTGAGTGGCGCGAACGCCGCCAGTTGGCCGCCGACCGCTCGCGGGTGGACAGCGTGCGCCGCCACAGTGTGTATACTATTCTGTGCACGCCGCGCCGCGCCGTACTGCGAGCACGGTGCAGTGTGCTGCACGACTCGACACCGCCGCAGACATGCCGCCGACCACCATGATAGTGCCCTGTGCGTTCCCACTGCTGCTTCTACTCCTTTCTAATACATCAACTCACCGATACATCCACCAAACCGTCGTATATTTTCCACGTTAAATTTATACAAACGTTATATTTCGCCCACAATGTGTTCAATCATATGTTTTATATCAGATGACGTGAATGCGTATTTAAATGGATTTTGGCAGTTATATGTGGTGCAAAAGTTGTGACAATTCAGGGACTTCCTCCCGTGACTGTGAATCAGAGCCGCCTTGTGCGGGCGGTGGCAGGGGATGCTCAGTGCGTTTGTTGACCAGCCGCCGTGTTTACGTTTTAGTCTTGGCATTGAACGAGGTTCCCGAATTGGATTGATGTGTTGGTTTGCTACGTTTTATGAGCTGCAGTGCAAATGTGAATGAGTCTCGCACGTTTTTGATATGATTTTGTTTCTTTCATTTGCCCTTACAAAATAACTTGTGATAACCCGGTTGGTGTGGACAGTTAGTAATAGTGTAAACGTATGATAATGTTCCATTACGGTCCGTCGCACGATACCCCGCTACATTTCGCGGCAGTGTGTCGCGTCGCAATGCAACATTATCACCTAGTGTCGTTTAGAGGGTTCATATTTGACGTGAAGCATATTTTTGTTTGTTGGATACGAATAGTTTGCCATTTATGGGGAAGTGTTAATATACTGGTGGGTGTGTAAGTAGTAAGGTGGTCGGCCTAGATGTGGCAACTGACAGCCCACGCAGCCGATACTCATCAATCATTAGCGATGAGTAGCGCTCGGTGAGCACTGAGCACTGAGCAGTGAGCTCGCAGCGAGCGCGGTGCACGCGTCGCCGCCGCGCCGCGCCGCACACATGCTGCCCGCTACGAGGTGCCATATTCATTCAAATCATTCACGTTAACCTGTTAAACATATTCCACTACACAATAACGTACTTAACAAACGAGATTATTGTTATTACATCTACCTAGTACCTATACGTCATCTTGTATGGTGTGATTATGTTTCTAGTTATAGTCTTAGCAAATAGCGGTTGCTGTGTGTGAATAAAATATTGATAATTAAAACATAAATAAGTGTTCATTACCTTTTCAGAATAAAAGAAAATCTAAATAATACATATTAGGATAATAATAACAGAAATAAAAATAGAGAGTTTTTGTATTATTGTTTGGCAAATTTTAAAATTCGCGGTTTTCTCAAACAATGATCTCATGCGAATTACTTTGTTACAGCGTTACCGAAAGGTATTTCAAGACAATTTCTATAAGTATGTATTCATAAATAATGAAAATTGTTCTTCGCCTATAAACGTTAATCAAGCTTTTTCTCATCTGTTAATGCAATGTCCTTCAAGCGGTTCGGATAGGTTGCGTGTTGAAGTACAATTGTTAACAATTAGCAGTACTTCTTTTGCGTGCCTCCAGCCTATCGCGCAAATAGGGTCAACGGATCCTCTTACGTACACATACCAATCATGACATGCTGCTCCGATACATTTACATTGCTTTTATTATAAACATATTAATAAAGGGACGACCTTGCGTATAGTTTTATGTTCACGTCTTCAGACTAGAATCTACAACAAATGTTACCATACAAAACTACTTTTGTACGTGGATTTGAATAATTAACTGATATACATAAGTATACTATTACAATACGGTTCCAACAATCTCGCCAGATTGGTTAAGCCGATTTATTTCAAGTACCTAATTAAGCGACATAAAGGTTAGAAGGTAAAAGTTGAGGGCGGTGTATAATAAAGAACACAGAATACTCGAGCAACGATCAATTGCATGACATCAATTGTCTTTTGGTCATTACGCCGGCCTAATAATGAGACAATGCAGAGGCGAACTAGGTTTACGTAATGACTGTAGTGTCCGCATAGGCCGCAGTAAATAAATACATAACTTTCTGTTTTCATTGAAGCGCCTATGGAATTTTTCGTAAGACGATGACGTAGCGGGCACGTTAGACGCATATGGTGTTTGTATTGAAAAGCGTGGGTGTCGCTCTCGAACACGTGATAAAATCCGAGTGTGTAGCGTTCAGTCAGCGCCCGGTTTCACATATTTATAAGTAAAAATAAATGCGTTGTCACATGGTGTACGGATATTTCAATTATTACTTTACTAATTGATTCAATATATTTCAAATAGTGTAGTATTGGTTGTGGGTGGTATAATGTTGTGGCACTTTATGATGTATGACGTTGCGCAGGCAGCGAGGCGTCGCCGCCGCCCTGCGAGGTGTTCTTGGGCGGTTCATGCAACCCAACTACTTGGAGATCGGACATTGCCATTCCGATGCTGAAGAAAATGGGCATTACATACTTCAATCCGGTGAGTACCTGTTTCATATGTTTTCCTAGTTTTATTTATTTATCATTATCATCATCATCTTATCAATTAGTGAACAAGATCTCCCATAGAATAATCTTGTTAATGCCACTAATGCTCGCCTGCTAGTCTGTTTGGCGAGCACGGATGTAGGTACTTTCTGGCGCTGATGACGCCACTGCCCCTCATAAGCATGTCATTTGACTAAGTCATCTTTATAATTGATAGTTATTCCGCCATCGCCATTCATTCATTTGTTTGTTCTCTAAATATGACGAAACAAAACAAATAAGTAAATCATACATGAATCAAATTATTACATAAGTTGTTATACAGGGGAATTTATTGAATGCCTTAGTAAATATCCTCAAAAGACACATTTAGGTATACAATTAGGGATCTTCCAGTCTCACAACAACTAACCCAAAAAAAAAAAATGTCGCAGTGCTCTAGCTCGACTCTAGCTTGTCCGTTGACGTCTAGTACAGCGGAGGTTCTTATTTGTCATATTGTGACCAGCCTAAGCCATCCTTTTTACAATATATGTATTATACATATTTTTTACTGGTAACTTAACGGTAATTACTTCGCCAATTCGCCTCCGTGGCGTAGTTGGATAGACGCCGACATCGAAACGAGAATCCGCGGGTTCGATTCCCGTATAGGAACAAATATTTGTGTGATTACTACATGTATTTGTTACGGGTCTGGATGCTTGTGAGACCGAAAAGGCTCTCCTTGTTTTCGATATCCACGACACAGAACTCGATTTTAGTGTGGGGTCTGGAATGTCATTGTTGGGTGTATTTTATTTAATTTAATCGAAAAGATGGACGCAATACGTATTATACAATATCAACAATTGTTGTATTGGTTATTACTTATTAATAGCTGAGTAATTTCAACAAATAGAGGAAACAATTGTTTTGCAATTTGATTGCATGTGCACGTTCCGCTCTGTTAACATCGTGATCCTCTTACGTGGAATATGTAAATAAACTAACTAGTTCCTAGACCATCAGTTCCTTTAATATTTAACATAAAAACCTTTATTATTTCTAGCCATGTCTTAGCTAAATACGTTTGCTTTAATTTGAAACTTAAAAAAAATTTAAAACATTTAAAAATTATCCGCTTTAGGTCAGCGAGCTCGATTGAAAGCACTACTCCCGAAAGAGTTAAGTTCAATAAAAAATTAAGTTAAAATATTCCTCGACAATGTTGAATAGTCATGTTGCACCGATTGCAGTTATGGCATAAGGAACGCAGAAAGCAGAATAGTTGTGACCTTTGTAGGATTAACATTAGTTGGTCAAACCTAGCGAAGGATCCCCATGTAATCCTTGTGGGTGGTTATATTTTCCGAAGTGGTAGCGCCACGTTGTTGTCAATCGATTCAGCATGAATGAGCAAGCTCGTACGGGGCGGTACCACTGGCTCACAGAAGGTTGGATTTGGATTTGTTGTCGCGTTTCATTCGGTGAGTGAAATACGAGTTAGCTGGATGCCCATTGCCCAATACACTTTCTCTTCCCATCCTTTTCCCTTCCCGCTTTCCCCCCGGTTGTTGGACCGGCAACACATCCACGATCCAAGTGTTGTGGATGTTCATGGGCGGCAGTGATTATTTAACATCGGGATACGTGTTTGCTCGTTTGTTGGAACTATATATGTATACGCTATAAAACAAATTCAAAAAACTTTAATAGTGCTCAGTGCTCACAAATGTATATTCGAAAAAGTGTCGGGAAAAATCCCGTATGTAGATTTTTATGCTTATAAAGTGGCTGATGAGACTTTTCTTGGACAGTTATTGAATTTTGTTACGTGTGTACGATTTTGTTATGTTGGGTAATATGGTTTTGTGAAAAGGATTTAAAGATTTAGCAGTTGGTCTTCGTTGCTTGTAATTGTTGAGATTGTTTTCTATTTAGCTCTATAAAGAGTTCGCATAGTTAAGATTTTTATTAGCGTTACACAATTACCACAGTCACATTTTATGGCCAGTCGTAAAGGGTAGCAGATAACAATCTTAAGCTCAATGAACGTTTGATTAAAATTTTTTCTTCATTATCTGCGCTGAGATAAAGTGTCCGTGATAATGCGTGTCAGTTCATATGTCTCTATAAAAAGAACGTGTCCACGATTTATTATTTCAACAAATGATTTTGAACACGTTTGTTGAAGTTATTTCCTATTATAACGTTTCTTCTGTGAGTTCCAATAAATTCAAGAATTCACTTTGTACTAAACATGGTGTATGAAAGACAGCTAATTTGTTTTTGTGGCGATGTTGCCTAGCGATCAAAATTGTCGAATCTTATCTATCGATTGGTTTATCGGGGCAACAATAACGTCATAGTATTGATAGCGATGATAAAATATTGTCTAGAATAACGATAGCGTTGTTATTTTGGAATTTTCAAATTATGCACGGACGATAACTCTCACCCATATATGGTATATGAGGCATTATAATATCAAGACTATCTAAGACTATAAACTACCACCGGCTTCGTTTTCGGTAGCAGTGTCGATTTACCCAGAGTAAATACAGGGTATATCAAGACTGCTACCGAAAACGAAGCCGGGTGGTAGTTTAAGCGACTTCAGACACAATGCAACAGAAAAAGTTGCAAAAAAAAGCGACAATGTTTTTTTGTTATTTTTTTCCTATGACCATATTTGGGTGTTTAATGTATTTTTTCCTAAAATAATAGTGTATACCCTTTTATTTATAAACAATCTAAGGTATAAAAGTGTTTAAATAATTACTTTAGCGAAAACTATGGATTTACCACCCAAAAATGACGATGTTTAAAAAGTCATAAAAAATAATTGTCGCGTTTCTTTGCGACATTTTTAGTTGCAATGTGTTTGTAGTCACTTAAACTACCACCCGGCTTCGTTTTCGGTAGCAGTCTTGAGATACCCGGTATATTGTAAAGTTGTAGTTATAAAATTTTACATGATTATTACATATATGTACCCTATATATTATATCATCATTAAGAACGTAACGAAATATTTTCCTTTTATTGTGCAGCAAGTGGAGGACTGGTCAACGGAATTGATAGAAGTGGAGCACCGCGCCAAGGCGGCGGCGCGCGCGCTGCTGTTCGTGCTGGACAGTGAGACGCGCGCCGTCGCCGCCAGCGTGGAGGCCGCCAACCTGGCCGCCGCGCCGCGCGACCTGCTGCTCGTTCTGCGCCCCTACACGCGCCATCAGTGCATCGGCAACGAGACCATCTCCGACCAGTCAGCATCACATTCAACTATTTCATATTATTATACATTCTCACTAAGCACACGCAATTTAATGAACATATTCTGAATACCCGCAGTGAGTACGTGGAGCTCTCGCGGGCGCGCGCCACGCTGCAGGAGGCGGTGGAGCGGCGCGGGCTGCCCGCCTTCACGGACATCCCGGCGGCGCTGCGCTGCGCCCGCGCCGTGCTGCGCGGGGCCCGCACGCACCCGCGCCACTCGCTCGGACACACCATCCTGCGGCTCAAGCGCGCCTACGACGCGGCAGGCGGCAGGAACGCGCCGCTCTCGCGCACCCGCGCCGTCGACGCGCTGCGTGACGTCACCAGGGCGCCCAGGGAACTCGCCGACCGCTGCCTGTCGCCGGTCCTCGATGTCGTCGACTTCGAGACCTTCTGCGCGGCCGTCGCCGAACTCGCGGTCGATGCCGGTAAGATTGAGATGTGGTGCCTTCATGTGCGGCACGCTTTATCACTCGATACGTTAGTTACATGCATATATTTACTACTCTGTGATAGTGGATGAGTGGTGAGTGTCGGTAGTGGTGGGTCTGGCGGTGAGGTGCGGTGTTTGTTGAAGGGTCGGCGTCGCCCCGCGCGGAGGAGGCGGCGCGGGGCGTGGCGGGGCGCGTGCGGCGCGCGTTCCGCACGCTGCGGGACTTGTTCACGCCGCCCGCCACCGGTGCGTGAGCGCGCTGCTCTTTCCATGTATCGATGACTGTTGGATTTTGTTTTCGCTTCCACTAAAGTCATCATCGGCGTTAGGTTATCTGCTTTTTCGTTCATCGACGTCGCGAGCGGCGTCAAAATCGACGTCATTGAAAACGTGCCTTATCATCTCATCGGTTTTGTTTTTTCATTCACTCATAAACGACTTTCGAGTGGTGTGTAGTTTGATGTGTAGCGTTGGTTTTTTTTTTGCTATTTTCGACTAATATTTTTCTTTTGTAGCTGTAAATTGCCGGCCGATATTGTTTTAGGATGCCATATTTACAGTGCGTATGTTTGTAGAATGGCAGAGCCGCTCGGTGCCGGAGGGCGGCGAGGGTGCGGAGGAGCAGGGTGCGCGGGGCGGGGCGGAGCGCGTGTCGGAGGCGCCGCGTGACTCCAACGGCCGCCACGTGTACAATGCCCGCCTTAGGGCGTACGGGCGAAAGCTCGGCTTATTCATTCCTAAGGTTCGTGCGTCATAATATTATCTACGCCATATTGTTTTATTGACATCGCATAATCTTTTCTCCGAAATAAACCTTTTTTAAGCTGAACTATAAAGTATGAGTTCAATAGAATTTCAAGTTGAATTCATATATTTTTTTTATACAGAACTTTTAAGATATTAACTGTATTCTAATTATAGGAAATTGAGTAATTAGCATAGAAATTATAGTTGCAAGGTGTTGTGTTACAGAACGGCGGCAGTCGCGTGGGCTGCGAGTCCCCGGGCTCGGCAGAGAGCGGCGACTCCGTGTTCACGCCGGGCACGGAGCGCCGCCTCGAGCGCCTGCCCGCCATCCTCGGCGCGCCCACGCACGACGTCTACCTCGCCGGCGCCTTCCCTGTCAGTATACACCATGCACCATACACCATACACCATACACATACATCTCACAACCCTCATATTTATATTCCTCATCAGAATAAAATATACTTTACTGTAATTTACAAATTCATTTTATAGAAAAAAAATACACGACGTAGTCGAGGTCATGACCACCCCCTGAGCTGGCTCCAGATGGACAGAATTTATTTATTATCATATTGATAAAATTTATAAGCACAATTAATTCTTTTTATGGCGATAAATAAAGCAAAAAAGTGTGTGTGTTCACAAATCAAAAATTATTATTAAGAGCGTTTATACCCTGTGCGCGCTTTTTGGCTTAAAAACAGGACTTTTCAAATGAGTTAATAGCCACCAATAAACAATTTAAAGGAAAAATAATTAGTACTTGTTTTAGAAAAGGTTGTCATCTAGGGATTTTGGTGGAAAACATTATAGATTGATGGATAATTTGTGAGTACTATAAGGATTACTGAACACAAGTTTCGTTATTTAGGCTTTAAATGGTAATTTAGAAGCTTAAGATATCCGAAACCACTAAATATAAGATGAAAATAAAAATATTATCAGACTAATAAGACCCTAATGGAGGGATTTTGCTGAGAAAAATAATCTTTTTGTGTTTAGTTCCTGAAAAATAAAAATTTAAACTATGCGAAATTATTCAGAAACTCTCGTCAAGAACATATTTTTTTTCACCAACTTATCGTACATAATTTTTTATAACAATTGCATATTATAATAGAAGAACATCTTATCAATAAACTACCATTTTTATATTTCAACAAAATTAGTTTTCATGTTTTCTACAAATATTTTAAAAACCACTATAAAACACGCTGTCCGACGTGGATCAAATCAGACCGCCGCAAGGCCTTCTAGAGGGAGGACGTATCGCTCGTCGCTCCAGCCTGACTGCAGTCGATTATGCCGCGCGTAGTAAAAATAGCCACGCGCGGAATGCGATTACCACATCTTAGTACTTTGGTAGTAAAATATTTAATTATTTTTATTACCTACAATGATTTTGTAGTGAGTATAAATTATGTTTCAGGTAATATAATGGGATGTAATTCCGAGGCTAAATTATGTTATGTATTGTAATATAAAATTAAATATATTTCGTAATTGTAAGAGGTTGTAAGGCCCCTAACACTATTTATGTGTTCGAACACGAAATGGTTAATAAAACGTCCGTAGTGTCTACTGATTGAACACTGATTTGAATGCAACTTAACAATGTAATAAGAACGAAAATATGATTAGTATCTAAATTTGTATTATTCTTTGCTTGCACAGTAATATTTGTCTACTTATATTGAAAAAAAAAATATTTTTATGATATTATATTACAGTTACATTTCAATTGAATATTTGAAGCGCACGGATCAACGTTATTTGAGCCAATTGTATAGCGAGCCGACGCGGCAGCTCTACGCACACAGCTTTGGTCGCTTATGTGTGCGTGAAATTAACGAAGAAATACCTATAGTTGACTTTGCGCGCAAGGTGTATACGCTCTTAAGAATTCGAGTTATTGAAATCAGTCCCAGTGTTCTGCCAAGAACTATATGACACCCCTTGGCTTTAAAGCTGGCTCCGCCCTTAAGTTTGGCATTTATTAACTGATTGACACATTTACGTGCGCAGAGTGAGGCGCCACGACCCGAGGAGATCATCCGGCGGGAGGGGTTCACGTGCGTGGTGCCGCGCGTGAACGACTACACGCGCATGTTCTCGAACGCGAGCGGGTGCGGCGGCGGGGGCAGGCGCTCAGCCCCCGCGCCGGCGGAGTCCCCGCGCCGCGACAAGAAGCCGCGCCCCGAGCCCGCCGACGACGTGCAGCTGCGGGAGCGCGCGCCCGCCGACCGCGCCGACCGCAGCGACAGGCTCAGCGCCTCAGACTTCTACGCCGTTTCCGAGGACCACACGCCGCAACCTTTCAAAGGTGACGCTGCTTATTTGTATGTTTACTGTAATGAAATATCCACCAGTGTGGCTCGGACATCAGGCTCAGTAAATAAACACGTGTTGCCACGAACTTCTTGCGATTAAAAACGTGTGTGAGTTGCAGTTTACGTGTTATCTTACTTTGTAGTTTATGCTCAATAATGGGCTGACGTGTACAACTATTAAATATGTAAACATTGTAAAATCCAACATTTCCATTCAAAAATATACACACACGACAGATTTTCCAGTATTAATCACACACGCACGGTTTAAGAAATGTGAATAATATATCTATACGATCTGTTTACGCTCCATGTGACACGAACTAATGTGACCCACGCGTCCTTATTACGTAAATTGTCGTGTGGGTGGTTTAACAAATAAATATTTATGCCACTCAACAGTCACACACTTAGTTTTGACCACAATCTAAGATATAAATCTCTTGTCGTGGGCAACAAAAACTACGTGATATTTTTTTGGTCTCCTCGACCCGAAACAAGTCCTTGTGGTTCACGATTTTTTCTGGGGATCGAACCTACGGGATTCTTGTTCCAAAGGCTATATCTAGCTAAGTAATCTAGTCCGCCAACCCGTACCAGGCCAACCCCTAATTTTTTATTGTAAAGAAGACCTGTGCCTTGCAGTGAACCGTAGGTTAGGTTAGGTTAACAGTTTCACTTCGATAGATTATAATCTACCGAAAAAATAATACGTTACATTGCAAGCAGTAAGTTACGGTTCACAATCTTTCGACAGTTCACAATCTCGCGAGATAGATTATAATCTAACGATATTTACAATTTTACGGTGACATATATATGGCTTGACAACATAGAGGCATTTATTGGCATCTGTGGCGGCTTAGACGCCATCTGTGAAATGAGAGATTTGCTGGTTCGATCCCCATACCGAGAGAAATGATTGTGAGCCCTGAAGTATTTTTCTCTGGTTTGGGTGTTTATAGACCGAAAATTATCTCTTAGTTTCGGATAACCACGACATAAGATTTAATTGAGCTTAATGTGGCGTCAGGACTATGTATGTGACGGTGTCGTGTATTTTTTTATTTACGGTTTTATTCATAGACAGTTTATTCATAAACCTATTATAACTAGCGAATATTTTGTCTATTTCGTTCCAACTGAATTCAAAGCAGTTCGAAAAGGAAAAACATTCGACGACTACAATAAGCTATACCATACACTGTCAAAAGTATGCCTGAGGTCATAAAGCAGGAATCGGTCAAAAAGATATTTAAGTCTTAACTTAAAAGGCATTATTAAGACAACTTAGCCTAATATACGAGTATAAATACATACAATAAAAAACTGATCTGATTGCAGACAAACTGGTTGTACATTTTACAGGACACTGTAATAGTTCCCAAGCTTATCTTTGCTGTGGATAAGTGAGCAAGTATGATTTATTACGCAGGCACGTACGACGAGGACCTGCTGCTGGGCTCGCGCGTGCTGGTGTTCTCGCTGAGCGCGGAGGCGCCGTGCTTCGCGGCCATGGTGCTGGCGGCGCACTACATGGGGCTGCGGCCAGACAACACCGTGCTCATAGTGCAGCCCATGGACCCGCAGAAAGCCACCGGGGTAACTACTCACCACTTTTAGAGACTGTCCCGCCCTCACATCCACCACTGCAACTCTTGTAAGCCAGGATCAACAGTGGCACGCAATATAATGACACCGAGCATGAAGCGCGGCAAGTCTCCGGGAATGTCTAACTTGTCTTTAACCCGTAACGAAATCAATCAGAAAGTTAAATTAATAGGAGTTGGAAATAAAAATTGACCACTTCCCTACATGCAAAGTCCAACTACTTACTTCATATTATTACTACACTATACTATATTATAATTGTAATGTGTGTGCATACGGCTAATTACGCGATAATAAAAGCATTTTTTTATACCAGATACGTGATCATACACATGTCATATTCAAAAATATTATAGCACGAGATAAAATCAGCGACGGAAAAGTAGGCGAAAGTAAAAACACCTAATTAGGGTTATTCGTACGTAATTTCCACGACGGTTACATACACGGTGTAAGGTTAAGCGAGGTACATATTGGATCGATTCCTGGTCCAAAAGAATGGGTTATGTATTAATCTTAATTTTGACAATTTTAATAAATTACGTTACTCTCGTATACTAAGCGCCCACGTGGCAGAACAGCTGACAGTAGTTTGGTGGCGGTGGCGTATCGACTACGGTATGCGCGAGAGTGAGCTCGCACGTACAGGTCATTGACACGCGCAATGACGACACACGGTGAAACGGATTTCCTAAATATTTGCTAGGGTCTGTGTTATTTATTTGAGTTTGTTTCATCTATTGTTCGTATCGTTCCCTTATCGTTCATCTATTGAGTTTTTAAAAGTCCTTCGTGTAATTTTATACCCTAAATAATGCTTGAGTTCAAAGCACGGCTTTAAAAATATTTCGAAAACTATATACTTACAGGGCTAAAACGTAATATATATTAAAATTAAATAAAACATATTTTTATAGTTTTTTGTTACTATTTTACGCCAATAAGTATTAAGTACGCATTAAATACAGAAGCAGTTAATGAAATAAACATTTGCTTTGTCTCGAAGTAATTAAGTGTTAATTATCTTATTAGCTTTAATTGACTTGTTTGGAAGTAGCGAGTGTCACTCGTGTCAGGAAGTCATGAATACAAATATTATGTTGTTACTTCCCAAGGATATTCACTTGGTCGACCAGCAAGTTATTTTCGAAACGTATAATTATAAATTCTGCTTGTCATAGCAATCGTGAGATCTCGTTCGTGTTCTTAAGATTCCATGTTTATTCATTTCAGTGAAATTAAAGGTCGTTTTATTAAATTGTTTTGTTGAATTCTTACCTCCAATCTATTCCGATTGCTCTCGATTCTATTCATAGCAAAGTTCTCGAATTTAAACATGTATTTTGTATAAATATGACTTTTGTATTCGATATTTCTGATGGATATGAGAAAAGTGTTCCAATTGCTACGCATACGCCGAAAATCGACTTCAGTAGGTAGATAGGTAATGGATGGTGGTTAGTAAGTGTATTTGTTCTTGCAGTACAGCGAGGCGGCGGTGAAGGACTACAACCGCGGGCGCGTGTACTTGGCGGACCTGGCGCGGCGCTCCGGCATCCCCGTGTTCAGCGACGTGAGCGCCGCGCTCGCCTGCGTGCTCGCCCGCCTGCGCACCGTCTAGCCACACACACACACACACACACACACAGTACATACATATGCTAGTATTTATCCTACCGGCACTGCTATTCACAGACGCAGTGCACCCATACAATACCTGCAACCGTGCCTAAAATGTATACAGTAAACACCGCTCCCGACGAGATTAGCCACGACGGCTAAATGAAGAGGAATCTCATTTGCTATAATTATTGTACCGAACAAATGTCGATTGCGAAATCACGTTCAATGTGCATGACGATTCTAATGTTTGGATGCGGGTTGAATATTGGCAATAAAAAGGATCTGCCGCTGTTTTCTTTTACAAACTCGATCTCGGCGGGAGCGGCCCCGATCACAACTACGTAATAAAGACATCACAATTTTTATACATCATAACATAATGTATTTGCGTGGCAAAGAGTCTCATATAATGCGTGTACTTATTAATTTCAAGACGTTTAGTTTAGTACAAAGAATGTCTCTCTTTTATTTCATCACTCTCTATAAGTATAATTGTATTGTGTAGACACTAAATTTTAAATAAAATATGATGAGAATATATGAGGGAGAATGTATGGTGATGGCGGCGATGTTGTCTCAATGTTGACTATAAGAAACATCTGTGATGAAGACGTTTAGGAAATTGTTTGAATGCGTAGTGTAGTGGCAGTGAGTACGGAGGAGTAAGGAGGTACAGGAGTAGTGGTGCGGCGCGGCCGGCCTGACGTTCACTGACTGCGATATTGGTACATTACGAGAGTCATTTGGTATGTACTTACAGTGGGTCTCATTTAGCCAATTCTCTCAAATTAGATACTAATTGTTGGCTTAGAGCTTTTATACAATTTGTTTTAGACACAACTACTGAATCGATATAGTAAAAGTACAAATATCTTGCTCACGTAGCAATTTTAAGAGATTTAGTAATTTTATGAGGAAATGTAATGGTAATGCAAATTTAATATTAAATTAACAACTTATACTCATTTTATTATAGTCGTAATAAAATCATATGTTCAACACTAAATTTTATTCTTATACTGATCGAACTTAATGCTTGCAAACGAATAATCACAAGCAGGGCTTTCGTAGCCGCAATTCCATAATATAATTAGGCGTAGTGATTATAACTTTGGGTAAACTGTTTGACCCACTGTCACGAAAATGTTTCATTTTTATATTAAATTCAGCAAATGGGATTTGCTAGTCACACTCTCATTTACATGTATCAGTACTTTGTTAATATTGATTGATAGTACAAATATCTAATTTATAGAAAAATATTTCATATATTATAATTTTATGCCATGTACGCTTATTTTAAACTAAAACATCACACATGTAAATAAAAAATATAATTATTCAAATGTCTTATTATTTGTTATCAGTTTTTAATTTAACCTCCTCGTTTTATAGTGTGTACGATGTTAACAAAAATAACTTATTATGAATGTTCAACCATAACAAATGTTTTGATGTTTTGTCTGTTGATAAGAACACGTAATGACTTAAAGCAATGCTCGTGAATGACGATGATGACGATGCAAAAATTTGAATGGGCGATGCGAATGACATAATACCTATTACTGTAACAGAATCGTCGTTCAATTGGTATTACGCAATTTAATTAATATTCTGGTGGTCATATAACATATTATATTATTTGGGTACGATGTGGCTTCTGTTCGCATGATAGAGCTAATAGTATCGAATAATATCAAAATAAGAAGTACATGTTTATGCCCCGATATTATTATTAAATGAAAAAACATTGTTTTTATACTTGATTTACTAAAACTAATCCGAATTCATCAAAAAACTGTCATTTTCTGTTTGTCCTTTCGCTGCCTCTGTTCTTTAACAATATCCCGCTCGCGACTCTGAAGCGCGCTGAGCTCTTTATTTTTCTCTAAAATCTGCATATTGATGCTTCTGTGCCCGTTGGATCCTGGTGGGTATTTTATTAAGGAGTTGTTGAGTTTAACGATTTCACGTTCAATCTTCTTGGTGTCTTCTGTTATTTTAAATTGTTCTATATTTAAATCCTTGCTCGATGATTGCTTCACGTCTGTCGCGGGTACCGCAGCCGTTGTATCAGTGTCGGGTTTGTCTCCTAAAGTCTTGTTAATGAAGTTAAACACATTCCTTCTTTCCCTCTCTTTTTCTCTTTCGTATGCTCTTTTGTTGCGTTCTTCTTCTCTCTTCTGTAGGCGTTTCAATCTCTGTTCCACCTGTGAATAAAATAACGATTCAGTAAGTATCACATTTGAATTAAGTATCCGTATTAGTCCATTCAGATACTGTTATTTTTTCAAATGTAAGCAAGCAATTATGTATACATATGTATTTTTAAATGTAATGTACATACCTTGAGCGGATCCTGAGCTTGATGTTTCTCCGAGATGGCCATGCAGTGGTCGAGGCTCTTGCCGACGGGCAGCACGCGCGCCTCAACCGGCTGCACGCGGCCCGCGCCCGCCGCGCCCAGCCCCGAGCCCGGCACGTAGCCCATCGCCAACATCAACTTCGAACCGATGCCCTGACACACACACACACTACCATCACCAATACGAACACCACTAACACATTTTTTATTGCCGTGAATAGCAAGACGAGCCTGCCGTTCGCCTGATGGCAAACAATACGACAGCTCCAGAAGTGTACACAGCAATTCTGAGACGATGTAAAGTCTCAATATGCCCAGAGGTCCTACTCTATAAATCCGAAATGAAGTTCAAATCTTCGGACGATCGAAGTTTATGACGATACGAATGTACCTACATAGACTTATGGTGGTAACCATAGACTTATAGTTTCGGATGATTCGAACTTCGTTTCGGATTTATAGAGTAGGGCCTCTGTAGTTACTCAGGCTACAATGTCCGTCACACGCAAACACAACAGTGCAGTAGTACCCACCCAGATGGCATCTCACATATGAGGGAGTAGCTCCCACTTGTAAACCACACATATTCTATTCATCTCACAATGAGTCTTGTTTTGTACCTATCAGGAAATATGCGACTTCGATCTCCCAACAATCAGATAAAAAACAAACTGTAATTTAACGCATTTATGTTGGTGCAGGAATTTAACCCACTTCCTTTTATTTTAAAGCTCTAGAGTCTAGAGGCTGCCTTATTATTTGCCAGGATGTCCTGTTATCTTGAATAAACCACAAGCAGCCAAACCAAAAAATATTGTTTGCATTTCAATATTGAGATGTAACTTTAAACTACTGCATTGTACAAATTTTATTGCGTATACATTCTCTATCAGACAATCTTCTATATATATAAAAGAAAGTCGTGTTAGTTACACCACTTATAACTCAAGAATGGCTGAACTGATTTGGTTGAAAATTGGTGGGGAGGTAGCTTAGAACCGGGAGAAGGACATAGGATACTTTTTATCACGTTCCCGGTTTCTCGAGTGTCTATTAGCTTATTAACATTTTCTCATACAAAATGTTCATGGGTTCGTAACTGTCAAACATTTCATGTTCATCCCGTCGATACGGTAAACTCTTCCCTCAAATTAAAGAACGTATTTAAATAAAGGTTTCGAATCGACAACATATATCCACAATATTCTATTAATGGCGTATTTTAGATTTTAAAGATGTGAATTAATGACAGTAATGAAAAGCGATTGACATTTAAATTGGTTGTCAAATATTAATGCATGCGTTCAGAAATTTATTTTGTGTAAACTAAAGAGAATATATTATAAAGCTACATAAATATAGGACAATAAAATTAATAATATTCACACGCAAAAAGTTTTACTTCTTTTCAAGATAGAATGTCACTTGAAAATGAAAAATCATTATTAAAATAACAATTTTACATAATTATGGAGAATATTACATGAGTTTTCAAATTAGGCGTTGCCTGTGTCTTCCCGTAAATATAATTGTTACTACATGAATGATTAATCATGTGTGTGTGTAAAAATGTGCTAATAGTGTATGTTTTGTGTGCGTGGGCGTGCGTGTGTGTGAGTAAAAAGTAATGGCGTACTATTTTTGGAAAAACAGCATAGTGGGGGTGAAATAAGGGATGGAATATTGTATGGATAATCAAAACTGCTAAAGTGTTAAATGTAAGAGATTTATAAGACACACTACTTGGATATGGATAAATAGGATATAATAGAGTGAGAGGCACGGGAGAGGACTGAGATAGCTGACAGATTTGATAGGAAGAAATGTAAATGCACGCTATAAGACGGTATGGATAATGAAGAGAAAGGATGGGACGTATAGGTACGTATCGGTACGTACCTATAGCTTTGAATTATTTACTCTTTATGTAAATAATATATAGACTGGACGGAGGGGAGTCAGAACCAAAATTTGTGGCCGCCATTTCGAACTTTTTTTGGTATTGATCCGATTGGTCTCGAAATCAATATCTGAGACACCTTTTGTTCGAATAACCTAAATTTGGAGTCAGAATCGAAATTTTGTGGTTTGAACTTTTTTGCTATTGATCTGATTGGTTCCAAAATTGATATCTGAGGAACCCTTCGTTTAAATAATCTGAATTCACAGTTGGAATCGGAAAATTTTGGCAGCCATTTTAAAGTATTTAGTTATTGGTCGGATTGTTTTTTTTTTTATTGCAATGAGTAGCTAGACGAGCATGCATGACTTCACTTCATGCTTTTTTTGGGTAGGCAGAGGTGCAACCAGGATCCACGTTTTGTCATGTATTCGTCCCAGTTTGTGATAGGAAGCCTATCGCCATATCGATCACAAATTCCTGTTTTTTTTTTGCACCGAATTGCACCATTACCATCGTAACAAAGTTAAGAAATTCAAATTTGGTATTTTACTGAGTGATCGGGATAATGCACTATTGCTATAGATGTAATACTAGAAATTTCAGGTGTTGAGTGGAGTGAAAGAAGATCTCCACCCAGGCGAAGCTGGGCCGGGCCGCTAGTATTATATAAAGAGTGCAAATAAATAAGAATACATACTCACTCTAGTATGTCGTTCCCACTCTCCCATGGCTGGTGCATTATTCTGGAGGCTTTTCTCAACTAGAAGTGCGCGTTGATCTGCTTCAGAATTCGATGACTTGGCATCCGGATACTCAGTGTCAGAAATACTGTCACTAGAATCACTATCTGATTCGTTTTCATCTATAAAAATAAAAATTAGATGAATACTTCTCAACAATGTAGGCATCCACTCACTTCACTTTCTGACTGATTTTGTTACGGGTTAAAGACAAGTTAGACATTCTCGGAGACTCGCCGAGCTTCATGCTTGGTGTCATTACAATGCGTGCCACTGTTGATCCTGACTTACAAGAGTTGCAGTGGTGTGTGTGAGGGCGGGACAGTCTCAAAAAAAAATGTAGGCACCCAGAATACATACATACTTGGAAAATTTAATACTACATACATACATAAAGTATAAACTCATGCCTTCTTTCCAGAAGGGGTAAGCAGAGATACTACCAGGACAGCCAAATTTAGCCTTGTCGGTTCTGTTCCACAATGTGATAGGGGGCGAGCCTTTCGCCATATCGGGCACAAATTCCTGACTCCGGACTGATAATGAATAGAAAAATCCAATATCACTGCCCAACCCGGGATTCGAACCCGAGACCTCAGCTTTGTAACCGTAACGTACTACGCCACTGAGGCAGTCAAAAGTTAAACATTATTATTTCTATCTTCTTATACGTTTGAGAATGATAAATAACTAATCAGGTAGTATTCCCTTGTGGAAAGAAGTATTGCCTTTGTTACCAAATACCGAGACCAATGTTATGTTGACTGGAGATTCCGTTCGGCCCGCCTTGTACTTCTACTCCCGAACAAGTAGCTACTTACAAACCATGAATTTTAATGAAAGTTGTAAAAGAATGTCTGGTATTAAGTAAAGGCAGAAATTTTAGCTGCTATAAGTAAAATTATGACAAACAAAATAACACTTACTTGTCAATGGAAATATGTCCTCTATCTTAACAATATACTCGTCAGAGTCAACCTTTCTCTTTTCACCGGTAGTGACGCGGTGTTCTAGTTTTGCGACGCAAGTTTTATTCTCCGTGTCGATACTTTTCACTACTGCTCTGTGCCACAAGTGGTACTTTTCCGAGGTTTTCTTTGTTAAAGTTACATCCTATAGGAAATAATATTGCGTTTTAATATTTAAAAAGTATATATAAACAATATTACGTTTATATTATGTAAAAAGCAATGAATTCCAATACACACAGCTAATTTGCGTACTTATCTAACAGCTCAAACTTATGCCATGATCTTAATGTTTTTACGGGTCAAAACATACCAGCCTGTCTTAACGTCCAGTTTTGACGTAAATATTATCTAATCCCGGGAAACCATGTATATATTATCTATTATTGAAAATCTCGCAGGCTATCCCCCTGGACTCAGTTAAGAATCGAACCCAAAACTCCCGACGCCCGCCCTTATTATTTCTGCCACTAAAGGAAGGCAAGCGATAGCATTCAGTTACTTGCACTGTTCATTACAAAGACAAATTGTTAGTATTTGCCTAAGGTTCAACAATTACCGCTTTACTAATGACTGCTGACCTCTATGTTGATGACGTCAACTTGTGGACAAATAATTGACGTCATGTCTATTTCTATCGCATGACAGAAATATTTTTTCCTGTTCATATCCGGACTTTCCTTTTGTAGTTGTTAAACTAAGCAATATTTTTGTTTTAAATTCCAACGATCACCCTTATACACTACTAGCTGTCGGGCCCGGCTTCGCCCGGGTGCAGATAGTTTTTGAGTCCAATCCACATCAAGAACATATTATTTCGCGTGTCTACTAACTATATTTCCCGCGTGCCGTCGACTATATTTCCCTTCCGTAGGAGAGGACATCCCGTGCCAACATTTTGAATTTGAAAGAGTAGAAAATATGTATATTTGGTTTCCTGACTCATCCCACGGGAACACTACATTTTTCGGGATAAAAAGTAGCCTATGTGTTAATCCAGGGTGTCAGCTATCACTATACCAAATTTCATCAAAATCTGTTGAGCCGTTTTTTCATGAAAGAGTAACAAACATCCATACATACAAACTTTCACCTTTATAATATTAGTAAGGATTGTGTTCCGGTTTGACGGACATTGTAGCCAGAGTGGACATATTAGCGAGCGCAGTAGAATACCCAGCATTGCTTTGTAATGTAGGTAATTGTTGATTGGTTTTGCTACGGTCTATGAGCGGTCGTATCGCTTACTGTCAGGCGAATGGTATACTTGTCTCGCCATTCCGTGAAATGAAAAATAAAAAAACTCACGAACACAATCAAGTGAAAGCATTGGGACAAATATTTTGACAATAGAGAAAAAAACAAATACCTACCTACTTAAAGAGCTCGTATCTGTTACCTACTTAGAAAAAACAATTCGTTGGTCAGTGATTTGTTGAAATCCACTATGCTTGTCCAGTGCTGGTAGTCTGATATCATATATCTTGAAATATTATTAAAATGTTCTCAAGTACGCAATTGTCTTTATAATGTATTTCTCACCATTTAGCTTCAAATTGACTATCTACACTTACCTCGTTATCTGGTGGCTTCAATTTTATCAATATTCTGCTACCAGTTTTTATCGAACTGAAATCAGGTTCAATTGCTTCTTTCAGGGTGGACAATTGAGTCACTAGGCCATGGGAATATCTGTAAAACAAATATTTGACATCAGTGGTCTTCTATTTTATTCTATATTCTAAACTCAAAGTTAATTTGACTCACCTACATTGGTCATCGTCGAATCTGCATTCGCCATTCAGGAAAAAAGGACAAGGCAACATCTCAGCGTGCGTAGGATGAGTGAACAACACTCGCACCTGAAAGCAATATTCAGGGCAACCTTCAAGATATAAAAACATGTACATAAATGGAACTATGAAGGAATTTTCCAAAGTTATTCTAACAAATATGGCATTTAATACAGTCCTGTTAAATTATGACTTACATTATTATGGATGGCTTTAATAAGTACTTGGATTACAATATCTTTAAAATATCTGTATTCATGGGTATTCATTACTGGTATTTCAATAATCCATTGATATATTAATTGAAGCAAACAAAGAATATACAAAATTATACAGACCTGAAGATCTTTAAACTGGTCATCATCTTGTCGAGGTACAATAGCACTAACCATTGCATTATACAAACTTGGCTGTCCACCCCATTTGTGTGTGTAGTACACAGCACACTTCATTCCTGGAAGGCTTGCTAGTTCATCCTAAAATAAATAACATTTCAATTGAATTAAGGTAAATGATGTCAAGGCAGTATGCATTTTTTAATATATTATTTTTCTGCCCATCATGGTTGGCAGAAATTTAAAAATATTTCACCTTTGCTATCCTGCATTGAGATTCTATAATACATTGGAGCATTATTTGTTGTACAAATCTCTTATTAATAGATAATCAGATGTTAAAAGTGTTCTATATTAACCATTTTTATTAATTAATGGGATAAAATACCTCAATATCACTGTCACCAGCAGAGTCTGAATGCTCTTGTTTGTCATTGGTATCATATGCCCCAGTGGTGGCCATTTCTTGCTGAAAATATACCAAACATCAATATTTTAAGTAATATCAACACATTTTTTTATGGTGCATGATGACAAATCAGACAATGTTTTGCACATTTAATGTCACAACAAAAGTGGCATAATTCAGCTAAAATATCAGGGGCTGTTTCGTGAGTAATGCCAGGAAGATGAAAAACTAATACCTGAGCTCACTCATAATGATACACCAGTTTTAGTTATATTGGCATATGTTAATGATTTTACTCAGTTGATCCAATAAATTTAGTTAAAATCCACTGCTGTGTATTTATTGAGACTGTAGAAAATAAGTTGAGATAAATCTCTGGAGTCCTTTTTAATGTGAATTATTGTTTGATATTGCAAAAACATTATCTTCTGCAGTGGCGTAACAATAGGGTGGCAAAGTGCGCAAAATGCCACGGGCCCCCAGCCTAAGGTCCGGTAGGACCCTAGCCTGATAGGGCATCAGCCTGATAGGGTCTTAGTTCGACAGGCCCTCGTTTTTAAGTTCGACAAGGCGTAAGCAGAGGAGAATTCAACATACATTACAATATTCATAATAATGAACAATTTGCAAGATAAATAAATTATTTTTTATAGTTAACCTCTGAAGTATGTACGAGGACCCTAACAAACTTAAACATATAAGAGAAACACTGAGAGAAATGTTAGTGCATCTCTTTCTACAATTCAGCGAGTAATACAGCATTCTCATGAAAATTTTTCCAATCTTCGAAAACCAGAAACAGGCTGAACAAGGCGCATGGTAGCGCGAGAGGAGGAGGAGAAATCGCTTTTTTACAGCTGTTGGACTAACATGTAACCATTTATGAACTGGAGGAAAAAATATGCGTACGGATACAGTACAGCGGCATCCAGCTGAAGCAAATTTAAAGCCAGCAAATGCCTCAAATTTAGAAAGACACCACAGAAACTCAGGGTTGAGTTATGGTAGAGAACACGAGAATTGGACTGTGAATGAGTCAAGAGTTATGTTTTCAAGCGAGTTTATATTCTGTTTATACAAGCACGACAGGAGGGAAAGACTTAACAGAAGACCGGGAAAGAAATGATTAAGTTGGTCTAAAGGAAGCAGATAGGAGGATTCGGTTGGGCTGGGCAGAGCCTCCGCAAATATGTGGGGTAGCAGGAAGTTGTACCACATATTTGGGTCAGATATACCATAGACTAAAGTGTTCGTGTCGTTCGTGTAGTTACGCCACTGATCTTTTCTAATGCCTACATTAATAAAGTTGTATTCAAGCCAAGTTATTACCATAAATAAAGCATATTCTTCATCCAATTCAGTTTTGTTTTCTTGGTTTGTACAATTATCAGGTGGCTTAACCTCAGGAGCAGAGTTATTGCTTATAGCAACCATGCTTTCCTGTGTCAATTGAATCAGTTGTTGCAAGTCTGACTTTAGAGCTGATAGCGACTCTCTTTCTGACTCATCTGAGGTTGTCTCCAGCGCTTGATTGACCATGGACAACTGAAACATGAATAGATAGTGAGCTATATTTGGGCAATTAAATGTCTATGATGATATCTCATGCATCACTAATGTTGTGTAAAGAGATATGGACTGTGCAACACAATATTTATCTTGAAATCAAGTCAACCCATGATGTATGAGATTATTTGTAAAAAAATATGATATGCACAGGATTGAACAATTCAATTCAGTAGCTGCAGTCAACCTTAAAACTGAAGAAAACCATTCATTAAGAGCGAAAAATGTGACGCCTAAAAATCATAAAATGGTATAATAACATCTGCAATTTCCAAAAAAACTGCTATTCAGGCTACATACAAGTGTTGGACTAGTAGAAGATATTAAAGGATATGACATTTACCTTATGGTAAAGGCTTAGAATACAAACACAATTATCAAATAATTAACCCACCATTTACTGGTGGTAGGTCTCTCATATGTGAGAGGCTGCCTGGGTGGGTACCACCGCAATGTCTATTTCTCTCAAACAGCAGTTTAAATGCACTGTTGTGTTTCGGATTGAAGGACATTGTAGCCAGAGTAACTACTGGACATATTGAGACTTAACATCTTGTGTCTCAGGATGGCGAGCGCAGTGGAATGCCAAGCATTGCTTTGTAAATCAAGGTGTTGTTTGGTTTTGCTACTGTTCATGAGCGGTCGCATCGCTTACCATCAGGCAAACGGCATGCTCGTCTCGCCATTCAAAGCAATAAAAAAAAAATAATAATCTACACACTGTGCACGCAACAATTTTTGGGCAATTTTCAGTAATGAACATAGTCTTTAAATATATGTTTATGCTAAATGATACTCATTTAAATGATATTATTTAGAGCGAAACGGACAAATTTTATTCAACTAGTATAAGAAAAATATAATTTATAACCTGATCTTCATATTGACTTAGAGAAGTGTTTAGATCACCCATGTTGTTATTAAGTATTAATGTAAAATTAGTATAATTACGGCAATGTAATGAAATGCAAATATTCATTCACATTTCACAGTCAATATTTAAAATAAAAAATAATCTTTTATGTTCTTCAATCACAATCAATTCACAATATTATTTGACATTTTTTTTTTTTAGTTAAGTAAAGTTTAAGTCACTCTATACCATACTGCCTAGGTTTGAAATTTGAGCATTGTAGGCAATACGTTATATTGGATGTATAATTGGATATATTATATGAGTTGCTGCTGTATAGCATCATATTGCCATGAGTTAGTAGAAATAAATTTTCGATTATCGCCTTATATGAAAATATGCTGCATTAAAGCACCCCATGGGCATTGTTTTAGCCGAAGCTGTGGTCAGTGGCGTAACAATAGGGAGGCAGAGTGCGCAAAAAGCCACGGCATGGCAGGGCCCTGTTTAGACAGGGTTTCAGGCTTAACAGGGCTCTGGCTCGAAAAGGCCTCGGGCTCAAATGTAACAGGATGTAGGTAAGCAGAGAAGAATGGAACATTAATAGGAAACGAAATTAATACCTAATAATAAACAATTGACTACATTTTAAATATGACAAACTTTTCAGCACAACATTTGATTAAAATGTTTTGTTTTTGTTTCATTAAAGTATAAGCCTGGTAAAAAATTAAAATTATAATTTAATGGATATTAAGACATTAGACAATATTTTTCAAATAAAAAACATGTTTTATTCTAGAAATTGTTTTAGTGGGAGCAAAAACCAAAGAGAATGAGGGAGCCTAAAGCAATAAATAAAAAGATATCTAAAATGAGTCAGTACTTTCGGATAGAGCAATAAGTCTCGGAAATTTTTTTCATTTGTTAATGAAAAAAAAATGAACAATTCCTTAGTAGCACATTCTGACGACATTCAGACCCAAAACAACCACAATCAAGTACGAGCATACATGAAATTGAACCATATTTATGAGTAGAAAATATTCAATCTCCATAGGTATTTAACATAGAAGTGCAATAAAAAAAATGACGTCAGGTATGGTCAGGGATGCTCCTATCTAGTGGTCATGGCCTGTCCTAGTATAGGTGCTACGAGTACGCGACATCGGCCCCCGAGCTACTGCAGTCACCTTAACTTCCCGTCCGTGACTGCAGTATCCACTCCCTCAGGCCATACTCTCCTTTCCTATAACATCCTCTACCCACAAATCCTATTTCCTTTCCCCGGTTAATGGCGGGCAGCAGCGTCATTAACGCCAGTCCCCTACTGCGCTCGCCAACCCGCCTGCCAAGCGTGGCGAGTAACGGCAAATACCCCCACAATGGCGACACAAATAGAGACCAGGCCCCCAGTCCCCGGCAGCCCCACTATTCCTGGCTATGGTAGCGGTCATGGTTACGGTGGGGCAGGGGGTGCTAAGAATCCCCGGGTTGGCCCCGGCTACCACCCCCCCCCGACGACGACTGGCCCTGGTAACACACAACGTACGCACATTGAGGACAGACGAGAAGATTGTCGAACTGGAAGAAGAATTGAGCAGGTTACACTGGGACATTCTGGGGTTATCGGAAGTCCGAAGAATCGGGGAGGATACGATAACCCTGAAGTCTGGTAACCTGCTCTTCTACCGGGGGGATGACCAACAGTCCCGAGGAGGTGTCGGATTTCTCGTCCACAAGTCTCTCATCAACAACATCGTATCCATCGAAAGTGTGTCGAGCAGGGTAGTATACCTTATACTCAGAATATCTAAAAGATATTCGTTGAAGGTCATACAGGTATACGCGCCGACCTCGACACACCCAGATGAAGAAGTAGAGGAAATGTATGAGGACATAAGTCGGGCCATACATACTTCCAAAACCTACTTCAATGTTGTTATGGGAGACTTCAACGCAAAGTTGGGCAAGGGAAGCGATGCAGAGTTGAAAGTGGGGCAATTTGGACATGGGCAACGGAACCCCAGGGGTCAGAGGCTGGCCGACTTTCTGGAGAAAGAGGGACTCTTTGCGATGAACTCTTTCTTCCAGAAGCCGCCTCACAGGAAATGGACCTGGTTGAGTCCTGACGGTTCTACGAGAAACGAGATAGATTTCATCTTGACGACGAATAGACGGATATTCAGAGATGTCTCTGTGATCAACAGGGTGAAAACCGGCAGTGATCACCGAATGGTTAGGGGCACCCTGAATATCAATGTCCAATCGGAAAGGCGTCGCTTGATGAAATCTACGCTCCGACCTACTCGCGCCCATATCCAAAACCCCGAGAGCTTTCAACTCGAGCTGACAAATCGCTTTGATTGTCTAGGAGAAAACCTTGCAGTGGACGAGCTAAACAGCGGTTTGGTAGAAGCTGTCCATACGGTGGGATCTAAGTATTTTAGACCTCGCCGTAGAGATAGACCACAAAAACTCTCGATCCACACTCTTGACCTCATGGCCGAACGTCGATCTTTGACGCTGCAGTCTTCCGTTGACGCCGAAGCATATCGGCGGCTCAATAGACAGATCTGGAAGTCCTTGCGACACGATGTCCGTGCTCACAATACTGTGAGCATTAAGGAGACAATCGAGCGGAACGGAGGCTCCAAAGTGTTTGCAAGAGATTTGTCTATTGGGCAAAGCCAGTTGTCTAGGCTGAAGACGGAGGACGGCCGCGTAGTATCGACGAGGGCAGAGGTATTAAGGGAGATCGAGAGGTTCTACGGACAGCTTTACACCTCGGTTGCCAAACCTGCTGTTAGCTCGGCCGAAGACCCGAGAGCCGAGTTGATCCGACACTTTAGCGATGATATCCCGGACATCAGCCTGTGTGAGATTGAGATGGCCCTGAAGCAACTTAAAAACAACAAGGCGCCGGGCGAGGACGGAATAACTTCAGAGCTTCTGAAAGCGGGCGGAACGCCGATACTGAAAGTCCTTCAGAGGCTCTTCAATTCCGTTCTCCTCGAGGGCTCAACGCCAGAGGCATGGAGCAGGAGCGTGGTGGTACTGTTCTTCAAAAAAGGTGATAACACTTTGCTGAAGAATGACAGGCCCATCTCGCTCCTGAGCCATGTCTATAAGTTGTTTTCGAGGGTCATCACAAATCGTCTCGAACGCAGGTTTGATGACTTCCAGCCTCCCGAACAAGCCCGTTTCCGAAAAGGCTTTAGTACCATAGACCACATCCATACGCTTCGGCAAGTTATACAAAAAACCGAGGAATATAACTTGCCGCTTTGTTTAGCGTTTGTGGACTATGAGAAAGCCTTTGATTCGATCGAGACTTGGGCTGTGCTACAGTCTCTCCAGCGGTGCCATATCGACTATCGGTACATCGAAGTGTTGAAGTGTATATACAACAACGCCACCATGTCGGTCCGAGTACAGGATCAGAGTACGAAGGCTATTCCACTACAGAGAGGCGTGAGACAGGGATATGTCATATCTCCGAAACTGTTCACTGCCGCGCTGGAAAACGCCTTCAAGCTCTTGCAATGGAAAGGATTCGGCATCAACATCAACGGCGAGTATATCACTCACCTTCGGTTTGCCGACGATATTGTAGTCTTGGCAGAATCGCTGGAAGACCTTAGCACTATGCTCGAAGACCTCAATCGAGTCTCCCAACAGGTGGGTCTTAAAATGAACATGGACAAAACGAAGATCATGTCGAATGTCCATGTTGTGCCCACTCCCATCGGTGTTGGGGGCTCGACTCTCGAAGTTGTTGACGAATATGTCTATTTAGGACAAGTGGTCCGGTTAGGCAGGTCCAACTTCGAGAGAGAGGTCAATCGTCGAATCCAACTCGGTTGGGCAGCGTTCGGGAAACTACGCGACGTCTTCTCGTCCAAAATACCTCAGTGCCTTAAATCGAAAGTCTTCGATAGTTGTGTGTTGCCAGTGATGACTTACGGCACCGAGACGTGGCCTCTCACTCTGGGCCTTATTAGGAAGCTCAAAGTCACTCAACGAGCTATGGAGAGGGCTATGCTCGGGGTTTCCCTACGAGATCGAATCAGAAATGAGGAGATCCGTAGGAGAACTAAAGTAACCGACATAGCCCACCGGATTAGCAAGTTGAAGTGGCAATAGGCAGGGCACATAGCGCGGAGATCTGATGACCGATGGGGTCGGAAAGTGCTCGAATGGAGGCCGCGTAGCGGAAAGCGCAGCGTAGGACGTCCACCCACAAGATGGTCCGACGACCTGGTAAAGGTCGCGGGACGTCGCTGGACACAGGCTGCCTCCAACAGGTCTCTGTGGAAATCATTGGGGGAGGCCTATGTTCAGCAGTGGACTTCCTTTGGCTGATGGATGGATGGAAACGATTTGTGATTGAGAAATGTATACTGTAAGCCCAATGGTCTTAAGATATAGTGGCAAGAAATAATAAAATAAATAAACAAACGCCCCTATTACGTTTTCCTGGCTATATAGTCTTGATGATGGAATTACTGGAGGAGCTGCAATAGATATTGGATGGCCTGGCTTCAACTTCACAGCGAATAGATATTTAGAATAGATCAACTAACTTAAAGAAGCCAAAATAATGATCAATCACCACCTTGATTCAAGACCTGTCACTGTGTGTGGCTATCAGCTCGAAGTTGTTTCCAAAAATACCTTCCTGGGGCAGACCTTTTTACAAGGTAGAAACAATTTGAGTAAGAGGCTACGTGTCTTCCAGTCCTGTCACGACCTGTGGTGCTTAGACTTGGACACTCACAGTACGACTGGTCCACTAGTTTATATTGCTCAGTGAGCTATAGAGCGTGCTATGCTCGGTATCTCTTTTTCCAACTGCCAACTGCTGCTTTTTTAACTGCCAATTTCTTCGGGGAGCTGCGAAGCGTGTTTGGTCCCCGATGCAAACTCTCGGCTCCTATTTACTCTCGGGAGGGATCGAAACGCCTTACAGACCCTACAGAAGTCCTTCATAGATGGGCCGAACACTTCAACGAAGTGCTAAACCCCGATAGTCGAGAACTATACTTATCCCATCTCAGTACGGTTGAAAACCTACCCGTTGTAACTGAACTTGACAACCCACCTTCTTTTGACGAGTTCCTCAAGGCTACAAAGCGGCTTAAGAACAACAAATCGCCTGGTTCTGACAATCTACCAGCAGAAGTCTTTAAATACGGAGGTACCAATATTAAGACCAAACTATTTGAATTAATTTTGCGAGTCTGGGATAGTGAAATTGTACCGAGTGACTGGAAGAATGCAACTATCTCGAAGATCTACAAAAGCAAGGGTAACCTATCGGATTGCGGGGCATACAGAGGCATTTCTCTACTCTCTACTGCAGGAAAGATTTTGGCTCACATTATTAACCGACGCCTGAGCGAACTAGCAGAGCGATATCTACCGGAGAGCCAGTGTGGTTTTCACCCTAACAGAGGCACCGTTGATGCAATTTTTCGTTGTCAGGCAGCTTCAGGAAAAATGTTTAGAACAGCAGCGTAGCCTCTGTATGTGTTTTGTGGATTTGGAAAAGGCATTCGATAGGGTTCCTCGGGCTGCACTTTGGACAATATTGGAAAAAACAGGGTGCCCTGGAAAGTTTGTGAACATAGTTCGCCAATTTCATGAAGGGATGACAGCCAGGGTTCGACATAATGACCAATTTACAAGTTCCTTTCCGGTCACCAGCGGTGTCAAGCAGGGATGCGTCATGGCTCCAACACTCTTTGCCCTTTATTTTGCTGCTGTGATGAAGGATGCTCTGAATGGTTGCACTGGACACATAGAATTGAATGTAAGAATGGATAAAAGTGTCTTCAACCTATCCCGCTTTAAGTCCAAAGGGAAAACCATGCAGCGTTCTTTATTAGAGGTTGTGTATGCTGACGACGTATGTCTAATGGCAGACAGCTCTGAGCATCTGCAGCTATACCTAGACAAACTGCATGAATCTTGCTGCAAATTTGGCCTGGTGATCAGTGTATCAAAAACACAAATACTTAAGCAACCTGTAAGAGGTACATCTGCAGACGATACAGCTATCACTTTGGCGGAAAAGCGGTTGGAGGAGGTGCAAATGTTCCGATATCTCGGCAGCGTCATACGCGAAGATAACCGTCTCGATACCGAGATTGCGTCCAGAATAGCAAGAGCAGCGGCCGCTTTTGGGAAACTTGACCACAAGGTCTGGAGCTCGCATGATCTGCGCCTGCACACTAAACTCGCCGTCTATAAAGCCCTGATAATACCAATTTTGCTTTACGCCTCTGAGACCTGGTGCCTTTACAAGGGTGATATTAGGAGACTTGACGGATTTCACATGAGATGTCTACGGGCGATACTTGGTGTGAAATGGCAGGACAAAGTCCCAAATACCGAAATACTGAGACGAACTAAAATGTCTGGAATAGAGAGCTTACTTGTAAAGGGGCAACTTCGTTGTTGTGGACATATAGTGCGCATGGATAACGACCGCTTGCCGAAAGCTATATTTTATTCAGAGATCTCCAGGGGAAAACGGAAGCCAGGGGGTCAATATCTGAGGTATAAAGATGTCCTAAAGCGCCACTTGACAGCTAACGGTATAGACACAAACACCTGGGAAGAATTGGCATGCATAAGGTCTAAATGGCGAAGGATCGTCCAAACCAGTACGGATGCTTTCGAATCCGCTCGATTAGTGGAACTCGATTGTAAGCGTGAACATCGTAAGGCGCGCCCAAGACCTTCCTATAATTACACTTATAACAGCTCGGGGCAGCTGTTTTGTGACACGTGTAGCCGGACATTTAAAACAAAACTCGGATTCTCCAGCCACATCCGAGCTCATCAAAGAAGAGAGTAAGAGTCGCCGTCGACGGATACGTCGTGGAGGACATCAGTCAGTCAGTCAATCAGTCATCTCTTTTTAGGATAAGGATCTGTAATAAGCTTATCCGAAAGAAAACCAAAGTTATAGACATAGCAAACATGATTAGTTAGCTGATGAGGCATTGCGTTGGCCACATCTGTCGAAGAACCGATCACCTATAACCTTTGGAGTAAACGTGTTCTTGAGTGGAGAGTGGAGATTTCTAACGTATACGTCTACGTATTTTCTAACGTAGTACAGGGCTATAGAGTGACGGTTTGCAAAAGGTCGCTGGCAGAAGTTGGATGCGGCAAGACGAGGGAGAAATTGCGCAATTTGGAAGAGGCCTATGTCCAGCAGTGCACAAAAAAAGGCTGATGAATAAACACAATGTTTAAGTTAAGGGGTATTACGACTGGAAAAAAAATATTTACCTAAATTCGTTAGAGAGACACGAAAGATCGAAAATTTACTTCGATTCGTCTTTTGTACGATCAATGGCGGTCACGTTGGACATTAAGAGTTAATCCATAAAAAATAAACATTTATTTTGAGGCCGAGAACCTACTTTACTCCACAAAGTTACTAATAGGTCAAGAGCTGAAAGTTTTGTCTGCACATGCCGCTGACATAGGCATCACCCAAAAGAATAGATCACACAATCAGCTATTATGAAGTTCCAATCGTGGTTTCTTTGGAAGTTATGAGCTTCAATGTTTCTGGCAAGATGAAAAAACCGTCAAAAGTGTCTGAATACCAAGGTAATATATTTGTTTATAGTCAATGTTTATAGTTATCTTAATAACATATATAAAATTCAGCTTTTTTCCTATAACGCCGGCCAAATTACATGTTATTAAATATTACGCTGTCTTCAAACTTTAACATAATGTAATTTTGTCAGTAATGTTATGTTACCTTTTAGAAACTTGCAGGGTCATGACCGGGACCGACTTAAAAAGCCGTAAAAAAATCGTTGGTTTTAGAAAAACGAAACATATTTACGCCCGAACATTGGAACGCCATTCAAATAATAAGTTGCTCTTAACAGCGCACGGCCCACTTAGACCGTACATTAAGTAGTTGAGCGCCAACTTATATTTAAGCTTATTTGGGCGTTAGTCCCTTTATTGCCGTGGTTCCCAACCTGGCCTGGGGGTAAAACTTGTATTTTGCGGGGGTAACAATGAGCTGATTATCGTCTTAAGTGAAACAA
Source organism: Hyles euphorbiae (assembly GCA_023078785.2). Lineage (NCBI taxonomy): Eukaryota > Metazoa > Arthropoda > Insecta > Lepidoptera > Sphingidae > Hyles > Hyles euphorbiae. Next base: position 12,172,917 of record CM041043.1, read on the forward strand.
AACCTAATATTACTAAACTTGTAAAAGCTAAGCAGTACCTCGTGTTACTGTGATGGTATACAAAATTTAAACTAATAGAAATTTGAAAATTATAATTAGTTAAATTATAATAAAAAATGTGGGAGACATATCACACACGGCCATCTGATCTGCCATGTGGCCAAAGTAAATCAGTTAAAGGTTGTGGTATGGATATCTCGCAGATGGTAATATATACATAGCGCGGAGAGCTGATCATCGATGGGGTCGGAAAGTGCTCGAATGGAGGCCACGTAGCGGAAAGCGCAGCGTAGGACGTCCACCCACAAGGTGGTTAGACGACCTGGTAAAGGTCGTGGGACGTCGCTGGATGCAGGCTGTCTCCAACAGGTCTCTGTGGAAATCATTGGGGGAGGCCTATGTTCAGGGAGGGGTAAAATCAGTCAACCTTAGATCATAGGGGTAACGGACCTAAAAAGGTTAGGAACCACGTCTTTATTGGAAGCTTAGACAATAAGATTATGGGTGTCTATGAAGCGTGTCGTCCACACTGCACATGATGCTTTCGTTACGAGCGACGTGGAATCGCTACAAGTGCGGCGGGACTTCGCCTATCTAAGCGCGTCTTGCCGTCTGTATTATGGCACATGCTATAAGAAATAGTTTAATCGCCTCCTTTCCCTTCCTAAACAAAACCAAACTGTGCTGGCTTGCAAAGCCATAGCTTGATGGTCATAAACATCTCGGGACGAACCAAAAAGTTGGTCAATTATGCCGCACCGTTAAGCTTTAGACTAGTCTGCCGTCACACGCGTTTCTTCTTCTTATAATCCTGGGTACATATTTGTATCGAATGGCATTGGGCCGCCGCGCCGCGCCGCGCCGTTTGATGCTTGGCCCAGGTGATAACAATTGTTACTGTTTTTTTTTCTAAGCTTTCTACTGTAAAACAAGCAGACATTTTCTAAATCGTTGCAAGCGACTTCTACAATCAATAACGCGTTGAAACTCATTTCGCGCCCTCCGGCATGTCCACAATTATGTTTATGTCGATGTAAAAACGCTTAAGAGCGTATACACCTTGCGCGCAAAGTCAACTATAGGTATTTCTTCGTTAATTTCACGCATACATAAGCGACCAAAGCTGTGTGCGTAGAGCTGCCGCGTCGCACGGTGGGACGGATTTCGAGGCTCCTTTACATAGGATTTTTCAATTTTTTTTTACCTTTTTTCTCAAATCTAAGTATGAGGTATTATTGTTATTACCATAACATTAACTAATATTAGAATTTTGAACCGATTGGCATCTCAAATATTGAAAAAAATGTCTTTGAAGATTTTAAATGTATGAAAACGGATTTTGTTTTCGTCCTAACTTTTTTTTATATTAAGATGTAAAGCTGAAACTTTTAGAGATTATAACTTGAACCCACATCAAGCCATACAAATTTTGACCTTGACCCCGACCGGTCCCGTTTAGGAGATATGGGGTAAGCAAATATGCACATTTAGCCCGCATTTTGACACGGGCTAATGTGTTTGCCTTTTACCTTTTTTCGCAAATTTAAGTATAAGGTATTATTTTAATTACCATAAACTTAACTAATGTTAGAGTTTTGAATCGATTTTTATCTAAAATATTGAAAAAAAATGACTTTAAAGATTTTAAATGTATGAAAACGGATTTTGTTTTCGTCCTAACTTTTTTTATATCAAGATGTAAAGCTGAAACTTTCAGAAATTATAACTTAGACCCACACCAAGCGACACAAGTTTTGACCTTTACCCAGCCCCGTCCCGTTTGGGAGATATTATGGGCTAAGGAAATGTGCACATTTAGTCCGCATTTTGACACTGGCTAATGTGTTTTTTTTTTACTTTTTTTTCGCAAATCTATGTATGAGATATTATTTTTATTACCATAAAATTAACTAATATTAGAGTTTTGAACCGATTCTTATCTCAAATATTGAAAAAAATGACTTTAAAGATTTTAAATGTATGAAAACGGATTTTGTTTTCGTCCTAACTTTTTTTTATATCAAGATGTAAAGCTGAAACTTTCAGAAATTATAACTTAGACCCACACCAAGCGACACAAGTTTTGACCTTTACCCAGCCCCGTCCCGTTTGGGAGATATTATGGGCTAAGGAAATGTGCACATTTAGTCCGCATTTTGACACTGGCTAATGTGTTTTTTTTTACTTTTTTTTCGCAAATCTATGTATGAGATATTAGTTTTATTACCATAAAATTAACTAATATTAGAGTTTTGAACCGATTCTTATCTCAAATATTGAAAAAAATGACTTTAAAGATTTTAAATGTATGAAAACGGATTTTGTTTTCGTCCTAACTTTTTTTTATACCAAGATGTAAAGCTGAAACTTTCAGGGATTATAACTTAGACCCACACCAAGTCAAACAAGTTGTAACCTTGACCCCGACCCGTCCCGTTTGGGAGATATGGGGTAAGGAAATGTACACATTTAGCCCGCATTTGGACACGGGCTTAATGTGTTTAAATAAATTAAATTCTTACATTTTTCTGACTGCTAATGGATATTGAGCTCAGGTGCTGATTTTTTCAAGTTTTATGAAAAAATGTGGTACGATAATCCCTAACTAATTTATGACTTCATAGTAATTCATTATAACATTAAAATATAAGCAACCAGGTGACGTGGATTACTTACCTTGATTAATAGAATTTTCTAATATCATACATCTGCACTCGATATCCATTGTTATTCTACAGATGTGGCCGACTTTTGATAATGTTAATTGGGGGTAATTAGCCCTTTCTTTACCATGTTTTGCCGGCCACCTTTTATTCTAGGAATTTTGTTGTTATTGTTTGTGTAAATAAATGTGGTGGGAAGGGTAATATATCCAAATACTTTAAATACAGTAGACAGTGGCTTCAGTAGAGAGAGAAATTGCTACTCTACAGCCAACTTTGTTTGAAGATGTAAGCGTTAGCCACAAATTTCACATGACTATGATTGCCGGAAAGATATCCTCGAAACTGACCGATACATCTACGGCAACATGTGACATTTGCAAAGCAAAACCCACAGAGATGAATAATATCAATATGCTTTCACAAAGAAGTCACCCGTAGATATGCTTAGGTTTGGTTTGTCTTCTCTCCATACACTTATAAGATGCATGGAATGCATATTGCACATAGCTTATCGCCTCGACTTTAAGAAATGGCAAGCTAAAGGTGATGACTTAAAACAACAATTGGCTAATAAGAAAAAAGCAATCCAAGATCAATTTCGAGATGAAATGGGACTTCTCATAGATGTTGTGAAGCAAGGTTCAGGGACCACCAATGATGGAAATACTGCAAGACATTTTTTTGTCGATCCCGAAACTACTGCGCGCATCACAGGTGTAGATGCACAATTAATTAGCCAGTTGAAAGTCATCATCCAAGTAATTACATGTGGAGAATTTGTTAATGTCGAAAAATTCCGGCAATATTGTACTTCAACAGCTCATAAATACGTCGAGCTCTATTCATGGTATTACATGCCATCTACTGTGCATAAATTACTCATACATGGTGCAGATATTATTGAGTTCAATAACTTCATTCCAATAGGGAAGCTCTCTGAGGAGGCATCCGAAGCTCGAAACAAAGATTTTAAATATTTCAGAACTTTCCACTCACGCAAAAACAGCAGAATTGCTACAAATGAAGACATTATCCATAACCTACTAATTTCATCTGACCCATATCTGTCCAGTTTTAGACCTAAAATAAGTCAACGTGATATTCAGCCACTTTCAGAGGAAGCCAAATTATTGTTAGAATTGTCTACTTCTAGTTCATACTAGAAAGTAATAGCTTAAATAATGGATTTTACCTTACTATGATAGAGTAATGTTTTTTTTTCAAACACCCTTTCATCCACTATTGACATAAACTTTGTAGAAAATATGATTATTTCAAACCAGACAACTAGTTTAGGCTATGTATTTCTCGCTCAATAATTCTATTCTATAATTTTCATATTCCTGTAATTTTTGATTTGTAACTTTTGAATGGAATTCTTCAAGATTAAGGTCAAAAGTAATAATATAGGGCCGGAAACTGACGTGTTACAAAATCTCCTGTTATTTTGGATCGCAAATTTCAGGTATAGGCTAGTTACGAGAGCCCATGTAACAACATACTCAGAAAATGCACTTTTTAATTATTCATATCTGTAAAACAGTGTCGTTCAAGGTCAAGGTTATGAGTTGCAGATGTTTTTAGATATCATATGATACTATCACATAGACAAATTTAAGAATTTAATTTATTTAAACACATTAAGCCCGTGTCCAAATGCGGGCTAAATGTGCACATTTCCTTACCCCATATCTCCCAAACGGGACGGGTCGGGGTCAAGGTTACAACTTGTTTGACTTGGTGTGGGTCTAAGTTTTAATCCCTGAAAGTTTCAGCTTTACATCTTGATATAAAAAAAAGTTAGGACGAAAACAAAATCCGTTTTCATACATTTAAAATCTTTAAAGTCATTTTTTTCAATATTTGAGATAAGAATCGGTTCAAAACTCTAATATTAGTTAATTTTATGGTAATAAAAATAATATCTCATACATAGATTTGCGAAAAAAAAGTAAAAAAAAACACATTAGCCAGTGTCAAAATGCGGACTAAATGTGCACATTTCCTTAGCCCATAATATCTCCCAAACGGGACGGGGCTGGGTAAAGGTCAAAACTTGTGTCGCTTGGTGTGGGTCTAAGTTATAATTTCTGAAAGTTTCAGCTTTACATCTTGATATAAAAAAAAGTTAGGACGAAAACAAAATCCGTTTTCATACATTTAAAATCTTTAAAGTCATTTTTTTTCAATATTTTAGATAAAAATCGATTCAAAACTCTAACATTAGTTAAGTTTATGGTAATTAAAATAATACCTTATACTTAAATTTGCGAAAAAAGGTAAAAGGCAAACACATTAGCCCGTGTCAAAATGCGGGCTAAATGTGCATATTTGCTTACCCCATATCTCCTAAACGGGACCGGTCGGGGTCAAGGTCAAAATTTGTATGGCTTGATGTGGGTTCAAGTTATAATCTCTAAAAGTTTCAGCTTTACATCTTAATATAAAAAAAAGTTAGGACGAAAACAAAATCCGTTTTCATACATTTAAAATCTTCAAAGTCATTTTTTTCAATATTTGAGATGCCAATCGGTTCAAAATTCTAATATTAGTTAATGTTATGGTAATAACAATAATACCTCATACTTAGATTTGAGAAAAAAGGTAAAAAAAAATTGAAAAATCCTATGTAAAGGAGCCTCGAAATCCGTCCCACCGTGCGTCGGCTCGCTATACAATCGGCTCAAACAACTTTGATCCGTGCGCTTCAAATATTCAATTGAAATGTAATTGTAATATAATATCATAAAAATATTTTATTTGCATTATAAGTAGACAAATATTACTGTGCAAGCAAAGAATAATACAAATTTAGATACTAATCATATTTTCGTTATTATTACATTGTTAAGTTGCATTCAAATCAGTGTTGAATTAGTAGACACTACGGACGTTTTATTAACCATTTCGTGTTCGAACACATAAATAGTGTTAGAGGCCTTACAACCCCTTACAATTACGAAATATATTTAATTTTATATTACAATACATAACATAATTTAGCCTCGGAATTACATCCCATTATATTACCTGAAACATCATTTATACTCACTACAAAATCATTGTAGGTAATAAAAATAATTAAATATTTTACTACCAAAGTACTAAGATGTGGTAATCGCAGTCCGCGCGTGGCTATTTTTACTACGTACGGCAAAAATCGACTGCAGCTAGGCCGGAGCGACGAGCGATACGTCCTCCCTCTAGAAGGCCTTGCGGCGGTCTGATTTGAGCCACATCGCCCATCGGACAGCGTGTTTTATAGTGGTTTTTTAAATATTTGTAGAAAACATGAAAACTAATTTTGTTGAAATATAAAAATGGTAATTTATTGATAAGATGTTCTTCTATTATAATATGCAATTGCTATAAAAAATTATGTACGATAAGTCGGTGAAAAAAAATATGTTCTTGACGAGAGTTTCTGAATAATTTCGCATTGTTTAAATTTTTATTTTTCAGGAACTAAACACAAAAAGATTATTTTTCTCAGCAAAATCCCTCCATAAGGGTCTTATTAGTCTGATAATATTTTTATTTTCATCTTATATTTAGTGGTTTCGGATATCTTAAGCTTCTAAATTGCCATTTAAAGCCTAAATAACGAAACTTGTGTTCAGTAATCCTTATAGTACTCACAAATTATCCATCAATCTATAATGTTTTCAACCAAAATCCCTAGATGACAACATTTTCTAAAATTAGTACTAATTACTTTTCCTTTAAATTGTTTATTGGTGGCTATTAACTAATTTGAAAAGTCCTGTTATTAAGCCAAAAAGCGCGTGCAGGGTATAAACGCTCTTTAATTGTATTTGTATAATATGTTCCTAAATTAAAAAAGGTCCTTTTTTGTAAAGCAATTAATAAATTATTTACAGCATTCTTACATTTTATATAATTAGTATCTCTTACAGTACAGCTGTACATCTTACATGGATTTCCACTTAATTTGATAAACCACTTTCAAAATATACAAATAGAAAATTGATACAACATGGAAGATATTGTAGATTACATTATTATCTTTTACTAAATTAAACAATGGTATTTAATGAGTTCAATGTAATATTTCTGATAACAACTGCTATTATCTTTTTTATTGCTTCACCAGAATATGATACATCATTTTCAAAATTTCCAGATATAGTTTGATAAGTATTGTTCATAATATTTTTAATTTTTTCTTCAATATCACTGATATTTTTATTACTTTCTAGTAAGCTGTCATACTTCTTTATGGCATCTTTCAACTGAGCTTCTTTATCCAATAATTTCACTTCTAAATTTTTCAACTCTTCATTGTTTTCATTAGGTAATGAAAAAATATTGATTTTTTGTTGTAACCTACTTAATTCCTCTTCCAGGCTACGAATTTTACTGACTTTTTCTTGGTTTTCTAGTTCCAGCCTTATTATATTCATTTTTAATTCTTGTATTTTATTTTCCATCTCACTATGTATTTGAGTGTTTCCTTCATTAGTAATTTTAGTTTCTGAACTTTTTGTTTTTAGTAAATCTTCATACATCTTAATTTTGTTTTCATATTCCACAAGCAGTTTTTGGTAGATGTCTGTGTGTAAATTTGTGTTACTTCCATTTCCACTTTTTTGTTCTATATTGTTAAGTTTCTGAATAATGTGGTCTACCTTATCTGTGATTCTATTTACATTTATTCGCATTTCAGTATTATTCATTCTTTGTTCATTGACAAAATAGTCCATATTATTTATACTTTTATCAATTGGAGTACTTATTAAACTTGTACTTGTTACAGGAACCAGTACTCCATTAACATATGTGTAAAGTGCTGGGTTATCAGATACTTTCTCAGAACTCAGTGCTATTTGACTTGGCTCAGGCTCATACATTTTCTGTGGAGTACATAATGCAGTAGTTTTTTCAGTGTTGATTCTTTTCATAAGATTTTTCATTGGTTTATGTCTCATTGCCTTAGTGTGAGATAAATGCTCACTTGTATCAGATGAGTCACTTGATTTATCTTTAACATTTGTATTTGTTGGTAGCACTGATTGACCCATATTGGCCATTCGATTTAAAATTGTCATTTTTGTTTTTCTATTAATGGAAGAATCTGTATCACTGCCTATATCTTTTCTTTTAGATTCATCAGATTCAATCCTGGATGATTCAACTTTCTGTTCTATAACTGGTGGGTTATTAGTCTGTTGTGACCCATATTTAATTTGGACATTAAATGGCTTGAGTAATGATACAATAGTTTTAACAGTATCTTCATTTACAGACATGGACCAATACTTTCTAAGGCTGTCATAATATGATATGCTTTGATTATTATTAACAGAGATTTCCAATGCAGGTGTAATGGCTGTGCTTGATAATGTGGTTTTTCTTGAATCATACAGAATTATATTATGCAATCCACTTTTAATGATTTTTAATATGGCAAAACCGAGATTTCCTCTACATGTATAAACATTATCACACCTGGAATAAATACAAAATTTATGCTAATAAAAAAAATTAAGTTAAGTAGAAGAATTGAAATATATGCCACATTCAACAGTGTACTGCTATAGGCATATGCCCATGATGATAATAAACAAGATTCATTTAACAAGAGCTGCAACAAGCTTATGTAAATGGCAAAGCTGTTTTTATTACCATTTTACACATTTATATTTACCATTCATATCCAATCCCAACTGTAGCAAAAATACACTGAGTTAATTTAGAATCATCTTGATTTTGTGTACTACTCTGCTGTTTAGGAGGTGTATACTTTAACGATTCATTTTCTTGTCTCTCTTGTTTCTTTGAGCTTGTACCAAAAATGTTTGCTAAGGATGTGCTGAAATAAATAAAATATAATCACCTTAATATGTTTAATCAATAATTTCCAGTATGTTAATAATATAATTGAAATTGAGTTGCCTGATCTATGAGACTTCCATCAACATAAGAAAATCAGTATGAATAACTTTAATTTCAAAATGACTCTAAGAAACCAGTGCCAATGAAGGGAATGCATAGTGGCACATATATTTGCATGTTTGATCCGCTTGTTAAATGTACTATACTATACTACTCATAGTACCTAAATAATACCCAGTGTCTACTGTGGTCATAAGGATTTTGAAGAGTAATAAAAACAACTTACGATGCCACAGGAGTAAAAAAATCGTCGTCTACGTCATCTGTTTCTAACATTATGATAAGACCTGCTTTCCTGACCCGGAAAATTGAGTGTTAATGCTTGTATTTCGTAACTTTATTAATTTTATTTCTGCTGGTTACTGCCCATAATCATATTTTCAGTTCAGTTCAGTTCTTATTTTTGGCGTTTGCGTTATAACCACCCCGCAATTCTGCCAGTGTCAAGTTATATAAACAACAAATGAAAATGAAAATTGTGGAGTCTATTTTCCAAGTCGACATAAACCTGCAACACACAGAGACAAACACATTTCTAACTATGGTTAAAACTGTTAGATACATAGACGTTTTAGAATTCTACGAGAATATTATGTATATATATATATTTAATATTAATATTGTTAAATTAAATTTTGATACTGTTAACGTTAATACATTTATTTAATAAGTTTATAAATGGGGTAGCAGTGAGGGTGAGAAGCGTTTTCATGCAGGTGGGACGGGGAATTTCTGGGGGGAGAATTTCATAAAGTGGGAGGCGTAAATTAGGGCAGCTAAAAAATATATGGTCAAGGTCGCCCTCATCCAATCCACATTCGCAGAGAGAATGATCTCGAATTTTGATTTTAGCCAAGTGAACTGGAGTGCAGCAGTGGTTTAAGCGTATCCGACAAATTATTGAGGAGGAGGTTTTGTCCAGATGTTGAAACTTGAAAAACCATGGCTTAGGAGGGATTTCTGGTTGAATAGAGCCATAAAATTTTCCCTTTATGTTTTTAGAGGTTTCCCACTCTTTACTCCATGCTTCCATCATCCTCTCCTTCATGTTTGAACATACATCAAGAGGGATAATTTGGAAGTGTTCAAGAGAGCCAGAATTAACAGCCTGTTTAGCACAAGAGTCCACTGTATCATTACCTAAGATTCCAGAGTGACCAGGTATCCAGGCTAAGACAACCTTTAGGCCAATTTGGTAGCATTTAAAAAGACATTCTTTGATTTTGAGGATTACTGGAAATCTAGATTTTAATTTAAATGAATTTGACGCAATAGACTGAAGACAGCTTTTGGAGTCAGAAAAGATAATGACATTATTTAGCTTGTGTGAAAATACAAAATTAATGGCTTCCAAGATTGCAATAGCTTCACCTCCAAAAACAGTGGTTACCGAAGGGCATTTATAGCTCAAAATAGTCCTATATGCAGGAATCCACACCGCAGAGCCAACAGGACTGGCATTTGATAGCTTGGAAGCATCTGTATATATTGATAGCCAGTTTGGGAATTCTGAAGACAGCCTTTGTTTAAGTATTTTAGCAGCTCCTACGGTGCCTTTCTGTATACCAAAATCTAAAAGTACTTTAGGTTGGAATGCCAGAGCATTGTATGGTAAAGAAAAAAAGAGATTGAAGGGAAATTGGAGAATTGGGTCGGTCAGGCGGGAGAATTTGATGAAGCTACGAAGTAAACAGGGTAAATCAAATATTGAATTGTAGCCTCTCCTTTCAACAATATTAAGTAGGGAATTAAGTTTTGCAAGGAGAGGGTGTTGCGAATTTTGAGACAATTTAAATAGGAATTTATCTGCGATAAATTGCCTGCGCAGATATAGAGGAGGTTCCACGCATTCTACCTGCATTGCATTGATAGGGGAGGATTTCATTGCTCCCAAGATTAAGCGAAGGCAACTTGATTGAATTTTTGATAGCCTTTCCAAGGCTCCTTTGTTACCAGGATCCAATAGAAAACAGCCATAATCTAGATAACTACGAATGATAGCATTATATAAAATTTTTTGGGTGAAGGGGTGGGATCCCCACCAAACACCAGACAAAGATCTAAGAATATTAATATTTTTATTGCATTTAGCAACTAAATATTCACAGTGTGAGGCTCCTGTCATTCTAGACTCCAACCAGATACCTAGGAATTTTACTTTATGTTCTTGGGGAATGGGCTCATTCTTCACAAATACGTTAATTAATGGAGTATTTCTACGCCTAGTGAATACCACTGTACTAGATTTTGAGGGGGAAAGAGAAAGACCATGGTTACTCATCCAGGATTCAAGAGAAGACAAAGCGTCGTTAAGAAGGGTAGATGCATGATTCGGATTCTCAGAAGAGATGTAGAGCGCGAGATCATCTGCATATTGAAGGATTGAACAGTATTGATTGACGGCTTGATCGAGATCTCGGGTATAAACATTGTATAAAATGGGGCTGAGGACAGATCCTTGGGGTAAACCCTTCCACACAATCCTAGGATTTGATAAGGAATCCTGAGTTTTTATTACAATACTACGCTCCATAAGGAGATTGCAGATGAAATATGCCAGCTTGGCAGGAATCCTCAGCTGAACAAGCTTGTTCCTGAGGACTGGAAGCAAAACATTATCATAAGCAGACGTAATATCCAAGAAAACCCCAACTAGAAATTCATTTTTGAGGATAGCAGAGTGAATGTCGGTGGTAAGGATACCAAGACTGTCCATGGTGCTCATATCCTTTCGAAAGCCGAATTGAGAATCCGATAGTAAGTTATTATTTTCGAGGTACCACTCCAGGCGATGTTTAATCATGTGTTCTACAATTTTTAATAAAACGGATGATAATGCTATTGGTCTTCGGCTATTGGGGTCAGATGGATTTTTTCCTGGTTTCAAAATAGGAATAATTAATTGGGATTTCCATGTTTTCGGAATTTCCTGGGAATCATATATCAGGTTTATTAAATTTAAGAAATACTGTTTGTTTCTTTCTGATGATTTTACAAGGAAGGAGTAGGGAATATTATCTAAACCAGGTGAAGAATCAGAGAGACCCTCTAGAGCTAAATTAAGCTCATTGAGGGTAAAGGAATTATCAAAGAAAGAGGATGATGATGACGGAATTAACAAAGTGGGTAAGGTATCTAAATAAGGGACTGTAGGAGGAGCCAATTTATTAGCAAAGGCATCTAGCCAAGATGAAGGATCATTGGACTGGACACTCTCAATGCCAAATGAACCCCTATAACGTCTAATTTGCTGCCACACTAATGTAGACGGAGTTCTAGGAGACAATGATTCGCAAAAACTGCGCCATCCGAGTTTCTTTTTAGACTTAAACATTTTTTTTGCTTTCGCTACTTTATGGCGAAAGTTAATAAAATTACTAACGGTCATTGCTGAATTATACATGTGTTCAGCCTCTTTTCTCTCTCGAATAGCAGACGAGCAATCTGAATCCCACCAAGGGGTTGAGATTTTAAAACTGTGTTTTTTGTTTTTGGGAATATGTTTGTTAGCACTAGATATAATAGCATTTAAATAATTTGAATATGATGAAAGGACATTGTTGTTATTAGGCATTTGAAGATTATTTATTGAATCGTCGAGACAAGCAGAGTAGGATTCCCAATCTGCATGGAAGACCCTGTATTTTAGGGTGGGGGTAAAATTAGTAGTAGGAATTACTCTATTTGAAATATTTAGTATAATAGGGAAGTGATCGCTACCATGGGAAGAGGAAAGGATAGACCAAGACATAAGGGAAGATATGTTAGCAGAGCAGATAGAAAGATCCACTGCACTTTTAGGATTTTGAGAGGGTAGTACCCTACGAGTAGGTGACCCATCATTTAAAATGCACAGGTTCAAGTCATCGCACATGTCAATAAGGGAGCAACCAAAACCATCATTATGACTGCCACCCCAAGTCATGTGATGTGCGTTAAAATCACCCAATAGGATGATAGGAGGAGGAATAGATGAAATAATGTTACGGATGTCTTGGATTAAAGATATATTAGGGTGAGGGATATAAATTGCTATGATGGAAATATTTTCTACTTTAGCTGCAATTATGTTCATGTTAGCGCTAAAAGGAGGAAGAGAGATTTTAGAGAAGGTTAAAGAGCGTTTTATGAGTAATGCACATCCTGCATATCCATCAGATCTGTCATCTCGAAGACAAGCATAACCGGGGACTCTGAATCTCGATCCTGGTACCAGCCATGTCTCGGAGATGGCCAAAACTGAAGGGGTGAATTTCGATATAAGATGAATTATTTCGTGTTTTTTTGAGTGTAGACTTTGGCTATTCCACTGAATTATTGTTGTTACTGGGTCCATAATTACTTAAAAGGTTATTTAAAGAAGAAAGTGTACTGGCAACGTTGGACGGTAAAGATGAATTATTTTGTGAAATAAAATTGATTATAATCTGAACAAATAAATTTAGAAGGTTCTCAAATTGATTTATCTGAGGTGAGGAAGGAGAAGAGTTTAAAAGAGCACAACCATTAGGTTGGGAGGAGGGTGGGTCAGAAATGATTGATTGGTGTAAAGATTTGTCAAAAGATTTACTCAAAGGAGCTTTGGGACGGGGATTGGAAAATACGGTTTTATTATAGGATTGAGAGGAAGATATTTGTGAGGGGGAAATGGGGACTGAGATGGGCGATTGGGAAATAATATTAGTAGAAGGGTGTGATAATACCTCAGAAAATCTTTTTTTGGTTAAACGTGGATACTGTTTCTGAGCTTCCTCATATGATATGCTTTTCTCGGCCATTGTTTTTTTAATAGACACTTGCCTGTCATACTCAGGGCAGCATCTATTGTTGGCAAAATGATGCCCCAAGCATAACAAACAAGTGGCTTGATTTTCGGCAACATTACATGTGAGTGCATCATGAGGTTGGGAACATTTAAAGCAACGGGGAGGGGATCTACATTGGCTTTTAACATGTCCAAAACGGCAGCAATTCATGCATTGAATAGTTGGGAATTGATATGTTTCAATAGGGATAGAAGTATGGAACGAGTAAATTCTTTCTGGCAGGATCTGCCCCTGAAAAGTGAGAACTACAGTTTGAGTAGGTGACCAAGTAGTTTCCTCATTATTAGTTATTTTTTTGCTAAGGCGGCGAGCCTTTAGTACGATGCCACATCCGTAGGGTAGGACAAGGCTCTCTACAAACTCATCCATGGAGAAGTCTACAGGGATATTCTTGGCAATGCCCATACGTGTGATGTTATATGATGGTATGATAGCTGTGTATTTGTTTTTAGTGAGAATTTCATTACCCAAAAAATTATTTGCATCTGATGCCGAGCAGAACTCGACTGAAATTTTATTTCTGCCAATGCGTTTAACGCCATCTTGTTTGATATTTTTAATTTTTTGTTTAAATAAGAATTGACCAAATTTAATGGGTCGTATAGATAACCCTGATGCGAGTTCTGGTTCAGATCTGGATACTTGCACTATGAAAGGGCCTTTGTCAGTATCGGAGTATGTATTGATTCCAATGACCAACTTAGGGTGTACAAATAAGCGCTGAATAGAGGCTGAGGCCGAGTCAACATCCGTTATTGTTTTTTTAGGATTCACATTGTCATCTGTTACTAAACGGCGTTTAGCACACACTGCGGGAGGGACCAAAGGAACATGAGTATCCGGAGGGTCTGGAGGGTCAGGAGGATCTACCTCCATAATTGTAAAAAAAAAGAAAAGTTTAGTAAAACAACACAAATAGTTAGTAATAAATCTCACCACATACACCAGACAGACACACAACACAAAATTAGACAAATACTTATAGAATCTACTTGGAAAAATCCAGTAATATCAAAAAATATCAATTGTGAAATGACACTGACAGTTACCCCATCAACGTCCTACATATCAATCATATTTTCATTTTTGATTCTTTCTTGTCAATGTCAAACACAGTCCACAGACAACAGACCACAGACCAAGTAGTACTGTCAAATGTCATTTGTCAGATTCAAACTCTTTTAGACGTAGCATCAAATGGACTCGACATTCGAGTTCCACCGTAAGGGACAGATATATTTTCATATTATCGTTTAGATCGGCTCTTACAGCCAATAATAAAGCAGCGCACCATACCTTTTGTCTTATAATCACTTTCAACACTCTTTTACGCACATTTTTGACCGCAAATATTCGTAAAATACTCAGTAATTCAAGTTTAAAACAAACCGCACGTTCTATGTGCTTGGCTGATACAATATGAACGCTACAAAATTATGTGGAACTATGACAAGGACGACAAATTGTGTTTCGTCACTTTCATTCTTATGGTTTATGCATGAGTCTAAGTGAGATGGACTATAATATGTAAAATGCATGTCAAGTCTATTTTGATACTACGTCTATATCTTTCATTGGATTCAACCAAGAAGCTTATAGGTACTCAAATGGAGATTGCATTCCGTATAAAACATTGAAGCTCAAAAATTTGACCTTGAATGACGTCGCTGTTGCCTGCTATCCTTTTCTTTAGAGTGACAATGAATGAAGTTCATCGATCGAAAACAAGAAGCTTATACCCAAATGGAGATTGCATTCCGTGTATAAAAGTGAAGCACAAAAATATGACCTTGAATGACGTCGCTGTTGCCTGCTATCCTTTTCTTTAGCGTGAAAATGAATGAACAAAAGGTCATGTTCATTCATTGTCACTCTAAAGAAAAGGATAGCAGGCAACAGCAACGTCATTCAAGGTAATATTTTTGAGCTTCAGTGTTTTATAGGGAATGCAATCTCCATTTGGGTATAAGCTTCTTGATCGAAAAGGATAGCACAAGAAGCTTATACCCAAATGGAGATTGCATTCCGTATATAAAAGTGAAGCACAAAAATTTGACCTTGAATGACGTCTCTGTTGCCTACTATCCTTTTCTTTCGAGTTAAAATGAATGAACAAAATGTCATTTTCATTCATTGTCACTCTAAAGAAAAGGATAGCAGGCAACAGCGACTGCATTCAAGGTCAATTTTTTGTGCTTCAGTGTTTTATACGGAATGCAATCTCCATTTGGGTATAGCTTCTTGGGATAGCAGGCAAAAACATCGATGTTAACATCGATTTCAAAGCATCGATGTACGATTAACATCGATAGTAAAACATCGATATTTCTAAATACATCGATGTTTTCGGTAGCAAATAAAACTCTCTATTCTATAATTCCATTCATGATTAAATATGTTTATTGTTATAGAAAATACAAGACAAAAATCAACATTCTCAAAAAAAAATTGGCACACTGCAAACAAATTAGCTTTGACAGGTTTTTTTCCCTTTAGACTGTTCCGTTGCTGGTAAAGAAGTTGGCCGACTCTGATGTTTCATCGATGAATATCGATCATCCCTAGTCTGTGGTAACCTATTGGTCAGTGGATTCCTGTGATTAGTCTGTGGTCTGTGGGCCTTTTTGTCATGGACGTAGCCACAGACTATTAAACAAGACAGACTGCTAATTTCATACAAATAATTTTACACGTTAAGAAAACTCACACAACCAAAGCACTCACATGTAATTTATATCTATATCGTGTTTATATTTCATTCATGTCTTAATCGGTCGTTTCTTTTTATCCTGTGCACATTTTCTTAACGCATGGATTTGTCTCTTTCGCATACAGGTTATATACATGAATACTAGTGCTGGAAATCGATACTTTTCCGCAGTACCGATCTTTAAATAATTAGGGATGTCCCAAATGTCTAGTTTACATCGCTCCTTCAAATTTACCGGTTTTTGATACCGGTTTATATAGTTGCACTCATGCATCAAATTTAATTAGGTATTTTAAAGAATTAAATCATTTTCAGGAAAAGTAAATTTTATTTTATAATTTATTATATTTAAAAAAAATATACATTACACATTTCGTCCATCTTACATTTAGTTTTAACCATGCATGGATCTCATATATTTTTTAATGTTTCCATGATTATTTACAATTTAGTGTAATTGCGTACAATGCTTACACATATATCTACTATTTTTATAAATAGAAAACAAATAATTATATAATTCAATACATCATTGATGACTTTAGTTGTGATGTAAACAGTTAAGACATGTTCTATTTGGTTCAATTTAAATACAATGAAACAGTACTCATGAATAGAATACACATTTTCAACATATTCCGACATGTGAGGCATTCCATACTTAATAATATATGTATTTGGTTATGTCATATAAAGACACACTTAAAAGTTAAATATAATAATATCAGATGCATGCTAAAGACAAATAGACAATAAATAAATGGCCATAACGGGATACTGCAAATCAATAATATTAAAATAATTGTCATACAATTTAAAGCAAAAATGTTATTTACTTGACAAACATCAAGTAGGTAAATTTCAGGGTGTAGGAGAATGTTTACCAACATAGGTTTACTTTGATTTTCACCCTGAAAGGAGACTTGAGTGGCCACATTCAAATTTCATCTCAACAATTTTAATTTTAAGACAATGTTTTAATCAAGTAACAAAAATTATGCTATAAAATAATGATAGTAACTATTATACAATACAATAACGCTAAGGATTGAATTTGTCTGCATACAATTGGGACCGCTGTGACCTGAGGATGATGATTACTATAATTGTCATTAAGTATGTGCTACGCCTCATTACTGACCTATGAAAATTCAAAAAATTCTTCAACAACAGAGGTTTTGCTTTCGTTTGATTGGGAGAGTCAAGTCAGATTGATAATATTTATTACACATATATTCCAGAATTAAATATGTTGGGAATCAAAGGACATAGCATGTGTCAACTTATTACCGATCTGGCCAAAACCAATTAAACTATCAAGCAAATCATTTATAAACAAAAATATTTCTGCTGTGAAAAAACTATTATCAACATTCACATTTTAATCCTTGAATAATCATGGTCTTGGAGTTGTAGAATGTCAGCCGTCCTTATAAACTTGTATAGTGATATAGCCACTTGCCGGCTAAAAACTTGGGCTGCAAGTATGACCTGGAATGTATATACATTCTAATTATTATTATGTAACAATAAACAATATCAAATCTTATATTTCTCATCCCTCTAGTTGATATTCAGGAATTGAAAACAAAAACAAAGATTATATTTTATCAAAAATAGTGCTTTTAGTTTTCACCACATAGCTGAACTTTGGTTCGATTGGGAAACTTATCTGAGCGGTAGAGTCTCGAACATGTAGGGGTTGTTCAAATTATTTTTCATATTTGGCAAAATGTTACCCTGGTGTGGTTAGGAACACATGGTAAAAATTAAATAGCATATTAAGTAAATATCACTCCGTTTCGACATGTTGAACAACTATTGATAACTTTAAAACAGACTTTCCTTAGAAATAATATACATTAATTATGACATTACCTTCATTTTGTAATAAGATGTTGGATTTATGTGTTTCTCAAGAAGTTTAGTGCTTCAAGCTCCAACAACGCCATCCTTTTTGTATACGTTTTCAATACATTCCCACTTTGCCCTTCAATAGCCAGTGAGAAGAATATTTTTCTGAAAAATTATTACCATATCATTTTAATAAATGAGGTACATTATTAATTTGATACATGTAATTGCTTGAACACAATATTGAAACAGATAT
Source organism: Hyles euphorbiae (assembly GCA_023078785.2). Classification (NCBI taxonomy): domain Eukaryota; kingdom Metazoa; phylum Arthropoda; class Insecta; order Lepidoptera; family Sphingidae; genus Hyles; species Hyles euphorbiae. The sequence goes on from CM041043.1 coordinate 12,191,145, forward strand.
CATTAGTGCAATATTTAATATGTTCAGTTAGGAATTGGATATTAATGACTGAACAGCAATTAGCAACATTAGCAGAGCCTGTATCACTAATTGTAGCTTTAACTATGAAACAAGATCAAAAAACTTCCAAAATTATATCTTTAATAATATTCTTTAAAACATAAGTTTTAAAATTATATCTTTAATAATATTCTTTAAAACATAAGTTTTAACTTTAGTTTAGTCTATAGTTGGTTGATCTACTCTATCACACAAGGCAACTGCTTTAAACATATAAGATTCTGTGAAGCTAGTGGTCTATTCTTTGCTGTGAAGCTATTACTGCGCGTTTATCTAAACGTTTCTTAAAAATCGTATATAAGTTTAAGCACAGAATTGCACAAAGGTTAATTCTAAGTTTTTCGTATTTATATCTTTCGAAAGAAATCATTTATGACAAAAACGAATATCGTCGCGTTTAATAAACGCAATCTTTTGTAAATAAGTAAAACTCCTTACCAGTGTCCACATTTCCTACCTTGCTTAGTTTCTGAAGGTAACAGAAAAATATGTATGTTTCAGTCCTGTATGAATGCCGCACCCAAGTATAATACACATATTTACCATTAGTATCACACTATTATCACAAAAATATAAAGTATTTTAACACAAATTAGTTAAACTCTTACTCGTTCGAGCCGGTTAGCACTAAGGTTTCCAAAGGCTATTTTATCTTTTACGTAAACAGTAGCAAACGAAATTAACAAATAAAGGAAAAATCTGCCTTCAAAACAAACTGTTGCACCAAAATCTACGGTGGGAATAATAATATTTTAATCGCCGTATTATTGTTTAATCATGGAACAATACAAAATGGCAGCTATACGCTATGACGCAACAACAGTTTGACAAGTAGCAATTTCAAATTTACTACGACACACACACAAATATATGTAAACGGAGAAACTACCATGCCATCCATTTAAAAAAGTGGGATAGCATATCATCCTTAACGTGTAACTTTTTTTGTACTGAGTTGAACGGGCCTGGACGTAGCCACTCAAACGTCCCGACCAGGCCGGTTTAACTCGGGCTTAAAAAGTGACCCAATTTTCTATCTCGCTTTCTCATATGCCGTTTTCGCCCCATCTCTTTCACTTTTATGAATGTGTGCGTGTGCCGGCGTGCGCCGTCGCCGCCATATTGCCGCCATATTTTTCAACAGTCGATTGCTGTTTAGTTTGGATTTGCTTATTTTGTTTTAATTGCATGTTATTTCATCTGTTTTGTAATCAGTAACGTAAATATTTAGCATTACAAACGTGATATAGTATTGTTTGTGTAAATCGTATCTAAAAACTTGTGATTTACGTGATAATTATTCATTTTAGTTATGTGTTTTGTTCCCGAGTGCACAAACGAAAAAAACATAGAAATATCTGTACAGCATTCACAAACAAAATATACAAACACTTTAATAAGTGAACAGCTATTTTGGCGAAGCAAGAAATACCAAATTATTGAACAACATAAATCTAACCTCATCTGACATAATAAAGGTAAATATGTATAATAATATGTTATTCCGCTGTAACCTTATTTCTAGTTTAATCTGCTACACGAATATAAGAAATAACAATTAGTTGAAATAAATGCCCATTAAAATACAGATTTATTAGATTTCTGAACATGTGATAAGGTTAACTGTTTTGTTAGTGTCTAGAGTTGATGGATTATGTAGCCTTACTCCTCCCATTCGTACTCTCGACTGTAGAGGAGGCTTGTGCTCTGCAGTGGAAAGTATATGAGTCGACCCAGCACAGTACAGTGCAAGATTAAAGCTATTTGTTGGTATAGGTATTTCCAAGTTCATAACATATTAATTAATAATTATCAATTTTTATGGTTATATGTATTTAAAGTCAGGAAAGCAGTCAACTTCAACACATTGTGCCCCTATAATATTTATTTTTTTATTAATTATTTTATAACTTCTAGGCTAGACTCGGGTGAAATTTCCAGTCCAAGCAATTCGCAGGAAAATGGGTTCATCGTTGGAAGTACAAAGAAAGTCTACTACGTCTGCAGGATCACTAAACTGTAGACTTATATGTTAATATTGGCGAAGGTTAAATCACAACAGAAGTAGTTATGTTCATTATTAATCTGTTTATAATATTTATACTTCTTGATATAATAATTAAGATTCTCATAAAAATACATTTGCTAAAGATTTTGGTTATATTTTCAAATCCAGTGCAATGCATTAGTTTATAAAAGTATATTATAGGCCCATATTGTGCATACTATAATAGTAATAGCATTAACATTCTTTAAAATTACTATATTCAAACATATTTTTTGCCTATTCCTTAAATATATTATAATAATGAATCAAAAATGTATTTAGCTATCATGCATTTAATGTGTTCCATGATTTGACTAATTATTTGTTAATTGATAGCTTATTTTAATTATGTATGTCTTGTTTTTGCTTTTCAATTTCTCCAAAAGTAAGCCAAATCGTTTTGTTTGTTGTTTACTTTATGTTAATTGTCTCTTAGATAAAATTTACAAACAAAGCAATCTTATGCTGTTTCATGGTATTGTAAAATATAATTAGCAATAATTAATGTTTCCATTTAAATTTTTATTTGTCAATGCATATTTCAATTCTGTAGTCATGTTCTTAAATTTGGCATTGTTTTATTGGTCCTAAAATTAAGAGAATTTTAAGAGATAAAGTTAAGAGATATTAACAAATTGAAAATGTTTAAATTAATCTGAAGATGTATAAAAAAATATTGTAGGTTATAATATTCATTAGGATAAAAATGTTAAAATACAAGTGTTGTATAAAAATATAACATCAAATAAATCAAAGAATATATTGTTGAGTAAAGGTTTAGAATGATAACGTGGTTTTATTTGTTATTTTTAATTTAAATCCATAAATTTATACATATAAGCATGAAACCCAAATATAAAACCGGTAAATTTCCGGTAGTAAAAATCGGAAAGGATAACGTACATCCCTAAATATTTCAAAATCGGTAATTTCGGTAAAGTACCGATTTCCAGCTCTGGTGGGAAACGGATCTAAATATATATACGTATAACGCGCGAAAGAGATGGCTCAAATACGATGAACAAAATTCTTAAATATTATTGGTCAGTGACAAAATTATCAATGAAAAGAAAGAAAGATCCGATGAAGATTGAATGAATTATATATGTAGAAAAGCATGTTTGGTTTCAATGTGTGAGTTTTCATAACGTGTTAAAAAATTTGTATGGAGTTGGCCGTCTGTATTTTTAGTCGTCTGTGGTCCCGACCCCCAATTTTGACGTAAGCTGTCATTTTTATAGGAAAATACACTAGTAATGAAAAAGCGTCCTAAATTCAAAATATATTACAAAAAGCGTTATGAAAAAAATATATATAATGCTTGAATAAACTACCTTTAATCTTACATTGGCCAAAAATAAATTAGCAATAGGCATATTTCAAAAAAAAAAGACAAACTCGTGTGTTGTTTGAGAACAACGACGAGTGGTGCGCAGGAGTTTATAAAAATGTAAATATTGATTTGTAACTCTCTTATTGTTCTTATATAGTTTATTAAAAGATACCTTTACATTAATAATTATCAATTATCTAAAAATAAGCCATATTCGACGCGTGATTCGAAGTTTTTTAGACACGAAAGTAAATCAGGATCGTTGTTTGTCGGTTTTCATTAAATATTTCTGTGTCAATTCTATGAAAAAATGAAAAATAAAGTGTTAGAGATAGAAAACATATCATAAAGAATAATTAGGTGCCATTTGATAATTGAGAATATATCAAAACAATTCAATATTTTAATTGATTTCCAGTATTCCGTAGAAAGTCGCGCGCCATATTTATTAAGATCAGTGTTAGCGTTCCAAAGATTTTGTTCAAACTAGAATGTGCGGTATGTTTGATGTTGGATGTGATTGTTATAAATTAAATGTGATAAAGCCAATGATATGGTGATTTAAATTTTCAATATCAAAGAATTAATTTATTAATTTAGTTTAAATATTTCAATATTTCTTCTCCAAATATGCATCCAAACCGTGGAAAGACCAGTTGGATACATTCGAGCCAAAATCACAAGAGCTCGCCGAGGACAGGGTCAAATGGAATGACAAAGGGGAAGCCTTTGCCCAGCAGTGGGACACAATCTAGGCTATTAAAACAATATATATGTATATATATACGGAATGGAAACCGCCATCAGGGACCGCAAACCGTAACGTACATTACAATAAGATAATAGATGCGCGACTGCGAATAATCCGAACATTGAAATGATCTACTATTAAGCCAAAAACAAATTATAAGATGCGGCTGCCGAACGCGGCTGAAGAGTGGTAATAATATTCAGGGTCTCTCGGACGCGGCGCGGCAGAATATTCTATTTTCTAAATATCTTCAGCGACGTCCATCAGCCGCATTTTATAAATTGTACCCGGCTTTACTAACGTAGTTATTCTGATATAAAACTAGTACATATTACAATTGGATGAATTTACTGAAATAAAAAAGAATAATAATAAAATGAATTTTTAATTTTAGGTTATCAACGGAAAAGCAAGAATGCTCGTGAGTGTTTTATTTTTTGATTTCAGTGATAGAGTGCATGCATAGTTTGTGTCAATTAAGCAAATAAAAAACCATCACTAGTGCTAAGAGTTAACTTGAACTATACATTGAGCGGGCAGTGCGGAAATGGGGGAGACCGAGGGCCGGGCAGAGGCAGAGGCAGAAGCCGATGCAGAGGCAGAGGCACTGTGCCGGGCTACTATGCCGGGCCAAATAAAAAAAAAATACTAAATAAGTCGTACAAATCTTTAATTATTAATTTATAGGTTTGAAATATTGAGTGTATTCAAAAGAAATTCATCAAGTATCTTTGTTTTCGCACTATGATCCCTTATAGTAACTCCAAGTATTTTGATCTATGTAGGAAATTCCATCTCTTACCATTGATAAAACGACGCGAAATTGCTGACCTTACTTTAATTTTAAAAATATTTGCATCCATTGATTGTCCAGATCTATTAAATAAATTCCGGTTACATGTTCCCTTCAAAACCACTAGGCATCATCAAACATTTTCTACGTTCAATGTATATACGAAATATAGGCAAAATTCTTTTGTTGTGAGAGCAAGTAAAAACTTTAATAAATTAAGTGATCAATTTAATATAGATTTATTTCATACTAGTATAAGTGAGGCAAGAGGGCGGTTGGCTAATAATTTTTTCAACTAGTTGCAGTATCTCTTTGTAATTTTTTTTTTTTTTAATGTTCGTTGATATCTTTAGTATTTATCATTCTTCATTTGAACTATCAAGTTTCTAATATTGTATTCAGTATCTAGTTTTAATATTACTTAATATTTTGCTACCTTTGTTTGCTTGCGTGTAATGTTGTATATTATATGTATTAGTCGTGTAGATCCTTAAATGGCTTAAGCTGCTTTTTATAACCATATATTTTATTGTATTGTGTAGCTGTGGATCCTCCTAATGTAAAAATAAAATAAAATGAAATTGTCAGTATTTATTCTTAAATATTTATTCATTGATTGTAATAATAATAATTGTATATTTTTATTTTGTTTTAATTTTCAACCACCACTGAACTACCCTTATTCGTAATTTTTAAATACTATTACAATTTTTGATTGTTATGGATTACGCTATACCTACCAGTACCTTTACCTATACAAATCTCGTCGTAATTAAGGATATTTTCTTAAAAATCTACCATAAACTATATTTTGGTTTCTAAACCAAACACTATGAAAAAGGATAACAGCTTTGCATGTCTCGATCGCTAAAATTTCATTAATGCAAAATCAATAAATACATTAAAAAACTAGGTATAACAATGTTAACATTACATACAATGTTACATAGAACTAAGTCATTTATATTCCATTCATGTTATTACACGATAGTAATTTATTTATTGGCCCTGCGCTGTTTTAAACCGGCTAACATTTGTATCAAATATCGTCTGGACAAGAACTTACATGGGCGGCCATCTTTCAAGCTTTTTTGCACCAGTGCTACCAACTTAGTGGATTTTCCACAAAATCTGTTAGTTTGGTCCTGGTTGGGAAAAATTGCTTTTAGTGGATTTTAAATGTTTTGGGGGCTGGCGAATTATTGAAAAGCTGTCATTATCAATTCCGACACATCATTGTTTATTGAAAATATGATGTCATATATTGTAATCAAATATCCAAATATATAATCAAATAAATAAATAAATACACCCAACAGTGACATTTATTGTCTCGACCCCACACAAAGAACTAGTCTTGTGTCGTGGGTATCAGGAACTACAACAGACTTTTCGGTCTCACAAACAGCCAGACCCGAAACAAATACCTCTACTTCACACAGATATTTGTTTCGGTGCGGGAATCGAACCCGAACAATATTATGTTAATATACTAATTAGGAAATAGGAATATTATTAATATAATTAGAATGTTTAAAAAATAAAAACAGAAATGTAAACTGAAAATATGACTTCCTGACATCTATTGGCGAATAATGATGTGTTAAGCCATTCTATGTGTGCCCAGCATTAATTGTGTAACAGGGCCATCTACCGATAAATATAGAGGTACCCAGCGTTATTTGTGTAACAGCGCCATCATCTACTTGTTTTGAAACTGACAACCATGTGTTTTCCATTTTGAGCATGAAGATAGACCTCTATTTCATATATAGTAATGTACTCATTGACGTAAAATATATGGAGGGGGCGGAGAGTACGAAAAGTATTGTCACGAAAGTGGTCGGCGGACCAATGCAACGGTTGTGACGACACAACGCACCGGTCTATAAGTCGTCGACAAATGCCTAATTGTATCGTCGTGGTTGCAATAAAGATGACCGAAAGTTCACAAAAAAAAGACAACATTTCATATCACCACTAAGTAAAATTATACTACCTTAAATCAGTATAACATTTATTTTAGCATTATTGAATTTCATGGCCGCCATTGACGTAAAAATCCAACAGATGGCGCGATTTTTATAGACATATCTTTGACGTACTCAATGTACTGAAGGGCCTATCCTTAGTTTTTAAATCAATTAATGTACTCTGTGCGGTTCATATTTTTTAAGTTTTAACATGAAACTTTCGAGATACATTCCCTTTCTGCTGGTTTAGTTATTTTAACTCGGGTACACACCTACCTTTGCACACAATTTAAATCTTTTCACTGAATGACAATGGTGAGAATTGTTATTTTGATTTTTAATGAACACATATTTTCAGCACAAACCTCACAATTAAATAATATTTTCAAAAAATCAACAATCTTACTGCGTCTGCGCCCCGGGCCGTCATGTTGTTTACAATAGTGTTGAGTAGGACATGACTTGAAAAAGAGTTTGTAAGAGTAGCCTCATTTTTGTACCGAGCCAGTACAATGTCCCACTTCAATTGAAGTGAGGCGTACTGACACTTATTTATGGCTCTTAACTTTGCCTCACGGCTCACGTCAATGAAATGACCTTACAGACCAAGTAATACACCAAATATGAAGTAGTACACATTAAAAAGTTGAGCCGCTCTTACGTTTTGACGTCATGTACGGGACAAATGTACTGCCTCTTGTATGTCCTGCTCAACACTAGTTTACAACAACTTCGGAGTTCGGATAACAATTAACAAGTATTGTGAAATGCGTTGATAGATTTACTTGTATTTTGTTTTAGTGAAGTTGCAACTGTAATGACCAGAAAGGATTACTTTATGCAGTGATTAATGTGCAGTGAATACGTGTATTAAACGTGCAGTGTAAGTGACGTCAAGGAACCAATTGAATATTTGGAAAATAATGCTTGTAACTTATAAGAAATCATTACTCATCAATTCAATAATCAAAAATGTAAATATTCTCTCCAAATATTTGTTTGATTTCTATGAATATAACAATCACAAACAGTAGACATTTCGTAATTTTATAAATATGTAGGCTCCACACACAGACACGCACACAGATACACACACATGACACACGACAATTTAATTTTTGTATTAGATAAATAACGGCACACCAAGGCCCCGGCTCGGCGGGCGCTCAGGTACTCGTGACGTCATCGGACCCGCGCCAACGCAGCCGGCCGAGCGGCCGCGCCAGGCGCCTTTCAGTTTGCAGTAGGTATGAGATATACTTGCAAAATTAAGTACCAGGGCTTCTAAGTACGAGTACGTAAAAATACTAGGGTTCAAAACCAGGGTCTAAAATACTTTAAAAGTATTTTGTTAGTATGAGTCGGCAACCCTTCGCGTCCCAGCCGCGGCGCAGCGTCTATAAAATACTTGCATAGGAATTCAATCCGTATTGCATAACATATAAGGAGCAAAAAGACATAAATAGAAAATACTTTAAAGTATTTTCTATTCACGAATACGATTGTGATTCTTATTTATACTAAGTTAAGGATAGTTTTTCTATGGAAGTATTTTTATGTATAGTGTTCCAAGTTCCTCGCGCACCGACGTATAGCGGCGCCTAAATTTGAAAATACTTGCATAGGAATTCAACCCGTATTTGATGGTATATAAAGAGCAAAATAGTATGAATAAAAAAATACTTCGAAGTTCAAAGTATTTGTTATTGACAGATACGATTGTGGTTCTTATTTATATTGTGTTATGAATCGTTTTCCTATGCAAGTATTCTCATGTGTAGTTTCCAGAGTTCTCTGCGCATCGACGTACTTTCATACTTGTAAGTATTTTCTGCTCGTACCAGGGCGCCGTACTTGAAAGTGAATACCTGGTTTTAAAACCTGGTATCGTAAATACGTCTCATCTTTAGTTTGCAGTTTGCTTCGGCGACCGGCACACTATCCGCGTCGCACCGTCGCGTCGCGTCGCCTAGCTCGCCTTGCCGCTCGCAATAGTTTCGGGATAATATTTCGTACCGCTTTGCTGTGAACCTTGCAAAACTATCGCTCCATCTCTTTCATAGTATGTGTATACTGTTATAGGGACTAAGCAGTGTGTAGATATTACTGTAATTACCTTACCTTACCTTAGTGAATAAGACTTAAGAACATGTAATCTGTTTGCCTCGGAATTAAATACTGCGTATGCTTGGTGTGAACTTTTATTTCGTCTACACAACAAATACATTCCTACAAATACATGTATTGTTGTTGCATCCTAATTAATTCAATTGAAAATGTTTATTATTATCTAAATTCATGTTTGTTCGATTTCGTTTTTTGTGTTTATTTACTACCCCTTCATATTAGTTTCATATAAATATTTAAATGAATAATGTGTCAAGTCAATGTACCAAATGTCAGAATTTTAATAAAATCTAATTTTATGTATGATGAAACATTTGTATTACTTATAACATAATACACATGCTTATGTAAATATAATCCAATATAAGAGACTTTACATTTTTTCGTATCTTTGGTACCTCCGATTCAGGTACGCCCAGTTGGGAACCTTGGTAAAATTGTAGCTACGTAAGGCAAAAGTGTACTTTATTTCAACTTAAGATGTCATATTTGTAATAAACACATTTGTATATTTCGACGAATACTTTTGAATGTATAAATGAAATGAAATAAATAGTTGTTTATATCATTTGAAGGGTGTTATTTATAATCTACACAAATACTAATATCTGAATTTGAAAAAAATTACATCAATTGCCATTATTTTAAAAAACCCAAGATGCACAGTTTCGAACAAAAGTTACACTAGAAACTGCCACCAAACACTCGACAATTCTAAATATTTAGTTATAGTCACACTATAAACATATCTTTTGCAAATTCAACCTTACGCGTATTGTTTAAAGTTGTTTATACAAAGCAGTGTACAAAATGCAATAAAATTTTATGACCGACGTTAGTCGGTAGGACAAGGCATGGAATGGAGACGAATATCCTTTTTACTTTTATATGAAGATGAATTTGTATTTGTACTTTTATCTGAGCGTAGATATGTTTTGGGCAAGACATGTATATAAATCAATAGAACAAATATTTATGTGTAAAATGTAATAGCTATTTAATTTTCGATATATTCGGCTTAAAAAAATGTTCACGTCTTTGCTGGCTGATGATTGATGTCCATTCTCCGCATCGTATTGGGTCACGAGGAAACCTAAAATATAAATATTTATATATATTTTCCGAGCGTTTCCAGACCTTATCATCATCTGCCTAGCTAGATTATTCTGATTTATATTATTATACCCAGACAGTTATTGCAAAAAAAACTGAATTCAAATCCCTTTTCAAGATGGCGGAAAATGCACATGCAGGAAATCTTGGTCGACAATTTGATCTTAAGCTTTTTTACCCTCGAAGTCATTAGCATGTCTCGAAACCATAAGTTGTGGCCTTATTATTAAATATAATAGTTATGAAAAAAAAAACGTCGAATTGACGTTCTTTTCTGCTTATGGCATTCGATTAAAAACGAATATTTATAACATATAAAGACTTGTTACAAAAATGTACACAAAAAAGTTCAAATTAATTAATAAAAAAAAAACAGTAAAAATTTCGACTCCACTGAATACGATCACTTGGCAACATTAAATCGTAACCCGGAACTGAGAGTCACTAAGCAAACGCAAACTTAACAAAAATTGGTTATGTGATTATGGGTATATTTTTTTGGATTTTTATAAGATAAAAATAACTTTAAGTAGTAAAATATGGATATCAAAAGAAAGCTTATAGTATATTCTTTATTTATAAATGGATTTTATTGGTATGTAATATGATTTAATGGGTGAAAACATGATTTGAAAATGAAATACCATTGAAATTCGATCTGTATAGAATTTTTATTATTTGTTTACAACACATTTGAATTATATTTGTACAATAATTGTCACATGTAATAATTCTGCATAGTTTTAGATACTTAAAGCTATTTTTTATTTCCCTGTAGCTAGAATAGGTACAAGCATATATTGCTTTATGTTTATGAATATTGAAAAGGCGGGAATCGGAAAATTTCTGTCAAAATAAGTGACAGTGACGTGGACGTGTGAGTGGGTAGTATATAAACAGGACTGCGCACTGTCATCGGAAAAACGAGCCGAGCGAGAGGTGTAGGACGGTAGGGTTGTGTCCCGTTCCTATAGGGTGACCATATGTTTTGTGAAATACAGGAATTTTAATCAAATTGGCTAATATGGTAAATATTTCAGTTCTAATACGTCGAATGAAGCATTTTGTTTTTGAGGTAACAAACGTGATATTGTCTAACCGTTTAAAAAATATTTGACCACCAAAATATGGTCCACCATTAGGACCTAGCAAAAAAGTTAAAAATCATAGTTTTATACGTATACTTTTTATAGGTGAAATGAAAAATGAAAATAATAATAATAAGCCTTTATTAACAGCAAAATACAGTTAACAATCTTCTCGTCTGTTCACAGAGTGCGTATGTTGTGTATTATCAGTGCCATTCGTCAGGGTGTGGTAGCCGGGGTCAACACAGAGATTCTTACCACCATCTGTCCCGCCATTACCGTGGCCGCTACTATAACCAGGAATAGCGGGGCTGCCGGGGACTGGAGTCCTGATCCTGGTTTTAGCAACTATTAGGCTTTTTTATTTTTTATGCCAATACTCACCACGCTTGGCAGACGGATTCGAGAGCGCAGGAGGGTACTCGCGTTGTTGACGCTGCTGTCCGTCTTCAACCGGGGAAAGTTTGCGGCTAGAAGATGTTATTGGATAGGAAAGTATGGAATGTAGAGATGGATACTACAGCCACGAAGGGGAAAGTTGGTAGTAATAGCAGTAGCTCAGGGGGCCGAGATCGCATACCCCGCAATGACCACTAGATAGGAGCTTCCCTGGCCTACTTCGTACCAGATACATGTTATTATTCATACCAACTCTTGTAATAACTAAAATCAACGTACCGTCTATCTCATCCCTAACGAATATCCCTATTTTAATCGAATCATTAACAATAAAGTTCAAAATTGCGGCGATAATTATCAATTCTGACTCTAAATTTCAATTTTTCGTGTAAATGTGTGAACCACCCGTTCAGATATCAATTTTTAGACCACCGGATCAATAAAGAAATGAAATGAAATCCCAGAATGCTATTTTTCTAATATTATTCACGCCATTATTTTCACTACCTTTCAACCCTTATTATAACCCCTTTATGGTTTAACTTTATGAAAACGAAGTGTGCAGTTATTTTTGTTACAAAATAAGTAAAAAAGTTTGACATCTGTAACTTCAACAGTTTAGATTTTTCCATGCGTACTGCGTATCCCCTTGTTCAACCCCGTCAAGCGTTGTCTACATAACAAGCGGGAACCTTTTGCCCTTACCCAAGGTCTAATTTATCTCTGTATCAAATTCTATCAAAATTGGTTCAGTGGCTTAGGCGTGAAAATATAGCAGTTAGTGTAATACGTCCGTGCCGAAATTTTACATCACTCAGTAAATAAAAACTATCGCAAGAAATAAATATTTTTTAATTATACTTAATTCATGATCAATTGTATTAGAAAAACTTTTAACGTGTTTATTTTCACTTAAAACATAGTATGTAGTAGATGCAAATTAATGTGTATAAATTAAACATTACTTTAATAATAAAATTTTAACGAAAAAAGAACTGCTTTTAATATTCAAGCAGATTAAAAGTTATTCAATAATTCATCTGAACTTTGAATTGTCGATCAAAAAAGTTCTAAGGCGGGTTTTATTATGGTCACGCTAGCAAATAAAAAGGGATAGAAACCTCTCATACTGTCTCATTTGGTTTCGGCCTTCCTCCATGTCATTTACCATAGTAAATTAAACCTTATGCTACATGCACATGTCTTATTTCAGGATGACACCATTTTCTTCGTGCGCAATCCTGTTTTTATATTACATCCATGCTTTTTGTTGACTTTTCTTTTAGATAGTGTTGAGTAGGACATGACTTGAAAACGAGTTCGTAAGAGTAGCCTCATTTTTGTAGTGAGCCAGTACAATGTCCCACTTCAATTGAAGTGAGGCGTACTGACGCTTATTTGTGGGTCATAACTTTGCCTCACGGCTCAAGCCAATGAAGTGACATTACAGACCAAGTAGTACACCAAATATGAAGTAGTACAAATTAAAAAGTTGAGCCGCTCTTACATTTTGACGTCATGTACGGGACAAATGTACTGCCTCTTGTAAGTCCTACTCAACACTACTTTTAGATCATTTTTGATTTATTTCGCTCTTGTGTCAGCTAATCAAAAAAGATCACTTATAAATTATAATTTTGTATTAAAGATTCGAACACACGTTTCAAATACCTACTCATTATCAGCTCAATTTGCGTATCATTTTTCGTTATCTAGTTGCTATACCATCCAACAGCTTCTGGTGCCTGCATGTTCAATTATTCTTAGGATCTCAAGGGTATAGTAATTTAGTAACTAGGAAATCGTACTGCAGCAGTCTAGTCCACTTTGATTATTTTTTATATTTTAAAGTTGTGACTTACGTTGTTGGCATTGTCTAATTTGTGCTAAGTTAACTCGTTTATTCAATTATTAAAATGGTCGATACTTTTACGTGTATTACATGCTGTGTGAGGTATGAAACTGCTGAGCAGCAACGTGAACACTACAGATTGGACTGGCATAGGTATAATTTAAAAAGAAAAGTAGCAAATTTACCTCCAGTGAAGTTAGAAGAATTTGAACAACGAGCAAAAGAGCATAGAGAGAGGGAAAATGCGAACCAAGACGAATCACAGTACTGTAAGTGTTGCTCAAAGTTGTTCAATACTAAAAATGCTTTCAACAACCACTTAAATAGCAAGAAACATAAGCTTGCTGAAGAGAAATTCGTTGAAAGCCATAAGGATGAAGATAACAGTGGACATTCAGACACAGACAGTTTTGTAAAAGTTGAACCATCACCAAATGTATCAAAAGACCAATCGAAATTTGTGGTGGTCACCGCTGATGACTCCTGCGATGATGATATTGAAACAGATTCCGAAATTGAAGAGGTATGTTTTGTAAACAAAATTAGAATTTAGATTTTTAACTTGAGTGATTACAGCATAATATTTTTATTGCATATAACTGTGTAATCTCGTTGCACATGTGAAATCATATCATCAATTATTAAAAGTGTTATTTTAGTAAAAAATTTCATGAAAAAAGTATAGAATGAAATTTTTCCATGTTGTCAACATAACCTAACTTAACCTTCAAAAATGTCATTGAAGTTATCAATTAAACAATATGGTAGCAAATTACAAATGAATATTAAAATATTGTACTAAAAGAATGGTTATTTCTTTCAGTTGGATTCCGATGAGTGGGATGAGTGTAGAATCAAAGGAAGTGACTCTCTCATCAAGCCTCGGGATTGTTTGTTCTGCGGACATCACAGCAAAACCATGGTTAAGAACCTTAAGCACATGTCCACTGTTCACTCATTTTTCATCCCTGATGTTGAATACTGTGTGAATATCAAAGAATTACTCCTTTACTTGGGTGAAAAGGTAAATAAATGAGTCACCTTTGTTGTCAATAGCCATTGCACCATGATATGTTTAAAATATCGCTGCTTTAAAACTAAAGTGCCATAAATCAAAATTTAGTTTTGTTCAGGAGGCCAGATTGAAAATTTTTATTTAGTTTTTTTTGAATTTTTGGTCAAAATGCCAAAAGGGCGTATATGTAAATAAGTAATTTATAAGTCGATTTTGACTAGTGTCTTTGTGCAATATGAAAATAAAAGTGATTTTAGCCCCATTTTTTTGAATAAAAGTAATTTTGGACAATTTTGTTTTGTGGCCCTTTCGTTTTTAAGTAGCGATATATTGTTAATCATCATTTTTAAGACACAACATATTATTAAACATTGTAAAAACTATTTTTTCCTACATACATTCATTTTTTAAAGTATGATATGGAATTACATTGTATTACATCAGATTATAGAAAAAAAAGAAGGGAGATTTTAAAATTCCAAAATTCAAAAGAATAGAATCTTTTTTAAAACTTATAAAATTCACTTCAATATGAAAATAACATTTCAAAGAAAACCTTCCATCAAATATGCATTGAAATCCTATATCTTATAAACTAAACTTAAATTTGAAAAAATATCACATGAACATGTTCTTATCTTAAAGTACAACCATGCCCCATATGACCAAATTTTGTTTCTTTTAGCTATCCATTTCCATTTCTAAAAAACTATTCATAAAGTTTTTTATTACAGATATCACAAGGCTTCATGTGTTTATGGTGCAATGATACTGGTAGAACTTTCTACTCTATGGAAGCAGCACAGGCACACATGATTGACAAGGGGCACTGCAAAATGTTACACGAGGGCCTTGCACTGGCTGAATATGCAGACTTTTATGATTACAGGTATAAACATTAATTTTAATATATACATGTTGAAAACTAAGGGTGTATGTGACTATTTTGAAAAACAAATGACACACCTTTTTGTAATACTATATACAAAGTAATTGGACAAACCTAAAAATAAATGATGCGGAAAGTAAGCTGGTTCCTGCAGGTCTCTGTGAATTTTTTTTAGAAAGGTCTATATATCACTAAGGTCTATTCACCAATAAACATATTATGATTTACAATGATAATGAAATAACATTTATTTGAATGTGTTGATAACTTATATAATCTTTTTTCTAGTGCATCATACCCTGATCACAAGGAAGGTGAAGATGACATGGATGTAGACGAGGAGGTGGAGGGTCCAGCTACACTTGATGGAGATGACTTCCAGCTGGTATTGCCTTCGGGAGTTGTTGTGGGCCATCGCTCCCTTATGAGGTAATAAATACATTGAATATTGAGGACTATTGTATAATATCTCAGTAGTAATTCATGTGGTTTATAAATTAGGTTACTGCACATTTTAAGGAGTTTTGTTTTCATGACTGTTCTTTATATTTGTCAAGTATGTAAACTTATTTACATTGCATATCCATACTAGACTATTAATGCTGGTAACTGCCTTGTAATACTGTTTGCATCTAGCTATTGTGTTTAATGTTGTCCACGGTCTGTCAAAACTACTAACTCATCATCAAATGAATTAGACAAAGTAATCCTTTTGTATGATCCACTCAAATAATACACAAAAATAGCACTTACTTATATAAACCTAAAAATTGAAAAAAAGCTAATGTTCAGTTATTATTTTGAGGTATTACAAACAGAGCTTGAACCCCAACAAGGCCCAGGCTCTTGTGAAGAAATCTGATCGTAAGCTGCACAGGCTTCTCGGCATGTACAAGGCTCTTGGTTGGTCACCTAAAGAACAAGCATTGGCTGCCAGGTAAGAATTTTGATGGTTTTAATATTCTCTATGATAAATAGTATGATAGTTATGCAAGTGATATTTTAAAGTTTTTTTGACGTGACAACGTCTTAAATTAGGTTGCGGCTGGGAGTCACTTATAAAAAAGTGTAACGCCCGGTAACGTAACGGTGCGCGCGCAGCACTAGAGAATTAGGCGCATTGAATCGGCGCATGCTTGTGTCTCTGTCTTTGTCTTTCTCGAACGTTCTTGGCGTTGGAAAAACAAGAAAGCGTCACAATACAAGTTCACACGTGTGGTTAAAGTATCGTCAGCTGTGTCTGTAGTGAAAATATGGAGTGCTTAGATTCGTCATTACATGTACAATGTTTTAGTAAACAAAATATATTTCTATAGTTAAAATTTGTGCAATTCTTATTTTCATTCAATTCCTTGTTCCTATTGTGCAATTTAATTATATTCATATCAATAAATATTCTACCGAGAAAAAGACGTTGTCACGTAAAATCTTCGCCCGTAAAACCGACTTTACAGGCAACCATTTTTTTTTATTGCATTGAGGGGTGAGATGAGCATGCCGTTCGCCTGATGGTAGCGATACGACCGCTCATGAACAGAAGCAAAACCAAACAACACCTTGAATTACAAAGCAATGCTTGGCATTCCACTGCGCTCGCCATCCTGACACATAAGATGTTAAGTCTCAATATGGTTATTCTGGCTACAATGTCCTTCATACCGAAACACAGCAGTGCATTTACACTGCTGTTTGGCGGGAGACAAACAGCTAGCAAAACTTACCATTGATGGTCATGGAGGTCCATGACTTGTATTTTGTAAAGTATTGTTGGGGGAGGCCTATGTTCAGCAGTGGACTTTCTGTGGCTGAGATGATGAAAGTATTTTTTATAATAGGCCAGTCAATAAAGCCTCAAACCCCTAAGTAATTCGTAACTCGTTCAAATTTTGAGGATTTGTTAAGGAAGGTAAAATAACTTACCGTGTGATTTTGCAGCGTTCTGGGGTGTACGGAAAGGGTTGAAAAGGGGTGAAAAGTGTTTTTTGTTAATAACATTGCCAAAAAAATTACTAACACGCTGCAAATTTGTAAGTATGTTGGTCTTACCATTTTGTAACATGTATTAAATTTGCAGCGTTCTGCAACATACGGAACATTGTTTATTATCAAAAAACAATAAAATTTGTTAATAACATATCCAAAAAAATTACTAACACGCTGCAAATTTGAAACTATGTTGTTCTTACCATTTTGTAACATGTATCAAATTTGCAGCGTTTTGCAATATACGGAACATTGTTTATTATTAAAAAACAATAAAATTTGTTAATAAGAGGGGGTAAAACAAATTAGTAACTCGTTGTAACTTTGGAACTATGTTATTCTTACCACTTTGTAACATGTATCAAATTTGCAGCGTTTTGCAATATACGGAACATTGTTTATTATTAAATAACAATAAAATTTGTTAATAAGAGGGGGTAAAAAAAATTAGTAACTCGTTGTAAATATGTTATCACCTTGTTTACACCTTTTCAAAACATTTTTTAACTTTGCAAAATTATTGTTTTATATTAACAATAGTATCGAACAATAAATAAAATATTTCAATAATACTTTTCTGAAAGAAAATTGATAACGTCAATAGAATGTTATCATTATTATTTAATCAAGGTTTATAATAAGAAATTTTCATTGTTGTTATTGTACATTAATAATTTTTCATAATTTTGAAATAAGAATAATCATTTTAATAAGTAATAAATCTTAAAATAATAGTAATGTAAATATAGCAGTGAAATTATAGTTATACAACAGAAATTATCAAAATTTTTTGGAGATGTTTTATCTTGGGCCGTTTAGTGTACGTCTAATACAAATTCTAGAAAAAAATATGGAATTCAAATAAAATACATTTAGATTTCTTGGACAACAGGGGGCTTTATACAAAAATGTGATTGTTTTAGTACAGAAGCAATATTTTCTTCGATAATCTGTCCTCCATGATGCCTAATTGTCATTTCGTTCAAAAATGCGCGAACACATTATCTTTAACTTGAATATGTCTTATTTTTAAAAACCCCCTACAAATTATAATTATTGTCTATATTTATTTTTCTACTGCCTGACTGCCTCGGTGGCGTAGTTGTACTCCGGTACGGTTACAAAGCTGAGGTCTTGGGTTCGAATCCCGGGTTGGGCAAAGTGATATTGGATTTTTCTATTCATTATCAGCCCAGAGTCAGGAATTTGTGCCCGATATGGCGATAGGCTCGCCACCTATCACATCATGGGACGGAACATACAAGGCGAAATGTGGGTGCCCTTGGCACCTCTGCCTACCCCTTCTGGGAAAAAGGCGTGAGTTTATGTATGTATGTATGTTTATTTTTCTATATTCTTCGCTTTTTAAAAGACGATATATGTTGTTAAAGAAGTCACTTTTATTATTTTATTTATATTACACGATTTTAATTTAAGAACGAAAATGTTTAACTTGACAGCAATTGCCAAACTCTGTGTTATCTGTCTACGTCTGTGGCCGTAATTCGTATTATTTTTTATTATTCGCATACATTTCGCAAATGTGTATTTGCTTCTGTTGACCTGGCTTTGTTTTATGAATTCTAATTCTCGCAGATGATATATCTTGACGTTTAAACGCAATTACTAGTTCGTATTTTGGTGAGTAAACATGCATATTATTTAGAATGCCACATGTTCATATTTCTCTTCTAACCCACAATTCTGCTTTTCAGCACATCAAAAGTGGCGCTTTGCTTGAATTGCACTTCTGCAATTGTTGTGAAATGGTTGAATTGCACTTCTGCAATCAAAAATTGAAATGGATTCTATCATTCAACAGAATCTTAGTAACTACATGGGATGCCAATTCACTCTCGTGTAGAGTATTTCAAAACGTTTTATTGAAATGGCAGAACAAGAAGTAAGTATTCTATTTTCTTCATTAACTTGGGAAATGTATGTTTTATGCCAATTAATCAAGGTCAATACAAAGTATGGAGTATTACAAAAGTATTCATGTTAGAGCTGAATTGCATTGTGTCCACAGGATACTAGTACATAAATATGATATTTTATATATTGTTGTTTAAATGGTTAAATGAATTACATTTTCTTTTATTTCCCTCTGGACACTGAGATGATCTTGTGTTATGTATAATATATTATATTATTATTATTTCCATAATAACAACACTATGTGTGATGGTAAGCACAAATGTCGTCCAGGCGGAATATCTAATGGCATCAGACGACTGTCCCAAGACATTTCATACAATTATCCAGCCGGTCTGCTAAGATGCCTCTTTAAACAATAGTGGGATCATAGGAAGGAGGGAACACATGTGACTGCAAAGAGTTATTTAATATATTAATAATTAACATAATTCTTCGATATCTTCAATATTAAATCTTTTTTATTTTGTTTTAGTTATTAGAACAAGCAATTATCTGTACAAACTGCTGGCTGCAAATAAATCGCTGAACACTGAACAGTGGGTTGCTGTACTCATACCATGATCATACTGTGGTATTTAGCCTTTAGGTTGGGCTAGGCAATAGTACAATATGGGAGCACCGAGATTATTTTTAGGCGAATATAAATAAAAAATATAAAGCAAGATCTGGTTGTACTTTACTGTACTTAAGTTTTGTTTGATTTTAGTTTTCTTTCATCAATTAATCCTACTTTTTCCTTATGTGTGCTCAGAAATAACCAGTTAGAATTAATGTCAAATACATTATTTGAAAAATAATATCTTAGACCTTAGGATAATATTATTTTTAAGTATGCAGAAGTCTAATATACCAAAGTATACTAGACTTCTAGGGGTAGTCCAAATATAATGTTTAAAATGTTAGCTTGTACAGAAATGATTGCTAGTAAGTTCTTTTACTAGACATTAAGGTATAGAAATAAACATGGCTGCTATCAGATTCGATTCCATTTTTATAGCATATTCATTTGTATGGACTATAATAACTAAGATGCCTAATAATAAAATGATTATTTATTCATATGCACATAGGGCACACTGCTGACTTTTCGGAGTCATGTATGTATTGATAGTCAATCACCATGCACTAAAACGGTGAAGGAAAACATCGTGAGGAAACCTGCATACCATAGCGATTCATAATAATTTCTATGGTATGTAAGTCCGCCAACCCGCACTAGGCCAGCGTGGTGGACTATATGGCCTAATCACTCTCAATCGTATTCTTGATTGTAGAGTAGGCCCGTGCCCTGCAGTGGGAAGTATATGGGCTGATACAGATGCTAGCAGTCGCGACAAGTGATCAGTCTGTGCCGTGCTGTATCTCATGCCTAGCAGATTTTTATTGTGGATTATTTAAATAGGTTGTTTAGCAGGTATTATGCACCGCACTTACGGCCAGATATAGGTACACTTTCTTAATATTAAATAACTATAAACATGACGAGATTCTGACAGACTTGTTGCAATTTATTGTATAGACATTATGTTATATTATATTAGATGATCAATAAAGTATGATACTAATTCCGTTGACGTAAACACATTTACGAGTTATATAGAGTACAGTAATTTATAGCACAGACGACTAAAAATAATATTTGATTTATAGGAAAACGAATTACGACTTCATATTTCATAAATGTCAAGTTTTGACATCGGTTGTCAAACATGCCGTATCAGACGCCATATTGTCCCGTTGTAGTGTTGCTGTTCTTGGCATGGTATTTATTTTTGTATAAAGCTAATATGCAACGTATAGTAGTATTTCATACAGAAATCGAATGCCAATTTCACTAAGTAAATTTGGTGTAATGTACTACAAACGGCCCAAGGTTCATACATTTCTGGCCCATCTCCTTTGGTTGAAATTTAAGAATAATTTATTTGGTTGAAATTTAAGAATAATTGAGGAATAATTTATTCGATACATGTTACAAAATGGTAAGAACAACATAGTTTCAAATTTGCAGCGTGTTAGTAATTTTTTTGGATATGTTATTAACAAATTTTATTGTTTTTTAATAATAAACAATGTTCCGTATGTTGCAAAACGCTGCAAATTTAATACATGTTACAAAATGGTAAGAACAACATAGTTTCAAATTTGCAGCGTGTTAGTAATTTTTTTGGATATGTTATTAACAAATTTTATTGTTTTTTGATAATAAACAATGTTCCGTATGTTGCAAAACGCTGCAAATTTAATACATGTTACAAAATGGTGAGACCAACATAGTTACAAATTTGCAGCGTGTTAGTAATTTTTTTGGCAATGTTATTAACAAAAAACACATTTCACCCCTTGTCAACCCTTTCCGTACACCCCAGAACGCTGCAAAATCACACGGTAAGTTATTTTACCTTCCTTAACAAACCCTCAAAATTTGAACGAGTTACGAATTACTTAGGGGTTTGAGGCTTTATTGACTGGCCTATAAGAGAAAAATGTTCTTTTTTTAAATTCAAATGTTTTTAAAATACGATATTTGTAGATGGTGCAAGAACCATATCATTATATTAAACAAAATAATAATAAATTTTGTTTTTTTATATATCTTCTGAATGCGCTTTGCTGACGGTTTAAATAATATAATAATGTGTATTTCTTACTTCAGAAAAGCACGAGACATACATTTCATGAAGCGAGTCCAGGCTAAATGGCAAATGAAGATGTCACTCAAAAACAACAAGTTTCAGAAACATTACCGACCTCAAGTCAACTTCTAAATTGTTGCTGTATATTTCTGTATCTATTGCAATATAGAGGAATTATATCCACATGTTCGTAGATATAAAGAACATATACCTGTGTTATCATTGTAAAATATAGCTAATGTGTAAAGATTGGTTTTGAAATTTGGGTATTTGTTATATCAATTCCATATTTTTTGGTATGATTTTAACAAGCTCCTTTACTATTGTTATGACAAATTTAATATTACTCATTGTTTGTAAGTGGCGGAATTATGCACCACATACAAAGCATAAATTTCCTTTGGATTTAAATGCATCTACAGTTTTCAAAAAACAGTAGTATTCAAATACATCTGGTTGTGCTCTTACTGATTTAAAAAAAATATATACTTAGCTGTCTTTTTATGTTCCGATGCTGATTGCACATAAAAATGTAAATTCTCCGATGTATATTAAAAAGTAAAAAAGGATAATAAATTAATTAAAACACGACTTCAGGTGCTTTTATTTATTACTTTATTCTTTGGTGGTACATATTTGTAAACTCTTTTTTTAATACTTGGGTCCTTATTGACTTCACCCAATGTCCAGGGTATTTTCACTGGATTTCTGTCAATCTTTAAACTGATTTTGTACAAGGGAAAAGTGTTAATTTTCCCACTAAAATAATGCGATATGGCTTTGGACAGACCTTCATTGATGACATATTGCGATTCTATGTCATTAATCTTACTTAGATATTTTGCTACAATATTCTTTATTTCTGCATCTTTGTTTTCCTTCTTGACCTCAAGAGCAATCGCTACGGCGACTGACAGGATGATCTGCAAAACATATAATATATATATATTTTTTGCGGCATTAGGAATGGAACTCGTAACTTCTGGTTTTTCGACGGCTCATCATCGATTCCGCCTTATAGAGTGATAAAAATTACCTACTTAATTTAATATTGTTTTAAATAATAACTAAAGATCTTGTACGACGGAGAACCAAAGTCGTAGACATAGGATTAGCTAGCTGAAGTGGCAGTGGGCTGATCACATCTGTCGAAGTCCGAAAACCGCTAGGGCTAATGTGTTTTTGAGTGGAGACCCGCGTTTGCCAAAATCGTAGTGTAAGACACCCTCCAGCTAGGTGGAGTGACGATTTGCGAAAGGCAGATGCTGGATGCGACAAGCCGCAGGCAGAGTAAAGGTGCAATATGGAGGACATCTATGTCCAGCTGTGGACAACAGTATAGGCTGATGATGATGATAATGAATAACTAAACATGTTTCGTGAGCGATTTTATATGTAATTAAATTTCATGCATGATGGTTGCATAATAAGTGTAAAATGGCAACGAATAAAAAATTCGTATACACTGTCGCCAACTAGTCAATCCGTTAATGCCGCCGTGGTATTCGGCAATCGTCGCGCCAATCACGCATCGCGCACCTAGCGCCCCCATGCGGATGAAGCACTAAAGTCGCCGCTGGCGCAGCAACGTAAATTGTTATATCAACGTGCGCGTGTTTGTCATAGAATTCTTACTGTGGCAGTTACTTTTCGGTTACTGTATACGTCAATATAGTACGTCCCACTGCAGTACACAGGCTTCCTCTACAATCGAGAGTGCTATGGAGAGTAGTGCTATTCGTTTAGTAATTACCATTGACCATTGTTGCGTATCGTCTTCGGAACTGGCAACTCACTGATCACACATGCTTTCAACGTACGGCAAATGTGAGTATTTTTTACAATTTGTTACCATCACGCATTAATTGCTTGCTCTATAAGTATCGTCTGGATATTAAACAATTTTATGTTTGGACACATACTACTCACTTTTTGAACTTAATTACTTGAAACATTCTTAGATTACTCTTACGGCGAGGAAAAACATTGTTATGAAATCTAGTTCCTTACAAGAATTTCAAAGGTAGATTTGTAAAATCTGTCAAACACCTCCGTGGTAAAATAAAGTCCTACTTTTGAATGGATGAATGTTTGACAAATACCTACCCTATACCTTCATAAAATTGTAAAATAAAAAAATTCTTCTTTAACATGCCTGCGAAGTTATGTTGCTTCGGTCACATATAAGTATAGAAGTTGGAGTATTTATAATTTATAGGGAGTGTTGATATTTCAAAAACGAAGATAGGAATGGTTGTTTTCGGGCCACCTTTTCCTGCCCTCCTATTGACAGACATTAGACGAGTTGTCCAACATGCACGAAAAATTTGAAAACAAAATATTTTTGAAAATCGAGTACTAATGATTTCCACTTAAACTGGTTTTGGAGGGCCAATAAGTAAATATAGTTACTTGCTTTTGGTTTCAAATGAAATTTAGAGTAATTTTCAGTTAAATTAGTTCTTATTTAATTAATATAGTAGCGCTACCAACATTATGAAACAAAAAAATATATATGTAGGATTTTGAATTGAATTAAGAGTTGAGTTGAGAGACTGAATTATGGTGTAGAATAAGGTCAAACAAAAGAAGTTCCGAGTGAACTTCATATTGCATACATATAGGTAAATATCAATCACTCACCATTAATTTGATCATGTTGTTTTCATATTCTACACATGTTCGAACAATATGGCTATGATTCAAAGAAGTCATAAAATCAAGATTTGTTAGTTATGCTAATTAATCTTGTATATGGATTTAGAAATTTTATTGTGATTGGTCGGAATTAACTTGGGCGAAATTTTAATTGACGTTTCCACTCAATGTGATGGAATACAGGCTTTGTAAAACTTTTGAGTATAGTTCCCATAATCTAAAATAATTAGGGTATTTCCAGACTGCTACCGAATATGAAGCCAGGTGGTAATTATAGTAACTATAAAGAAAATGCAACTAAAATATCTAGATGATTTTGTATATATATACATTATACACATATCATCGTGTTTGGACGGTAAATCCATATTTATTTCTAAAATAATAATTGAAATCCTTGCATGCTATAGCGTCTTTAAAAATAAAAGGGTGTAGGTACACTATTAAGTATTTAAAAAACACTATGTTTTTAACACCCAAATATGACGTTAGAAAAATTAAAAAAAGTCTCTTTTATTGCAAAATTTTAGTTGCATTGTTTCTGACGTCTCTAAAACTATCCTGTATATCCAGTAATTATACTCACCTTCTTTAAACTATTGATTGTGGTGTGTTTGTACAGGTAAATCTAGTACGCCTCGCGGCGCTGTTCCTCTCCTCGAAAAGCCCAAAGCCGCACGTAGTACACAAAGTCCAGCTTCAATCGTTCGTTTTCTATCATTTTCATTGCCTATAGCCGGGTTTATTTCAACCAGATCCAAAGCTCGCAACCGACCCGTCGAATGTATAATTTCCATAAGGTTAATGGCTTCTCGAAGTGTAAGGCCTCCGCGTACTATATTATCGAAAAAAATGAAATGTCTATTATAGAAAATGTTTAACGTAGCCTGGTAAATATTGTTATGCACAAGAAGCGTTATAAACACGATATCTGTGCCGAAAATGATATTTAAAAATTTTTCTTGACGTCATATGTTTCTGAAATGGTTCTCTATAGGAGGTGGCAGACAAAAAAAATCAAAACTGAAACCATTCTATGACATGTAAACAAAAAACACAGTGACCTCACTTTGATCTTTGTCCTTGGGCATGATTACCCTGGTACTCGCCATCTGCCCAAACCCATGTATAGGAAGCTAGAAAAACTATGCTTATCTTTCTTTCTTACTTAGCAAAGAGACAAGAATATTTTGCTTTTATACTCGTAATAGAGATATTTATCAAATACCTGGTGTTCCAGTGCTGGGTGCCTCTAAAGCGTCTAATGAGTCAATGTCAAAACTAACATGGATCGGTTTCTCATTGTTAGGGTCTAATACTTGTAGTATGTGTTTTATAGAATTTTGTATGCCGTGTCTGAAATTAAATTAATAATAAATGCAAGTAAAATATTGAATTTGGTCAATTTTAACTCCTTATTATTTAATTTTTTACTTACTTTTCAACGTCTTCCATCGCGAAAGTTGGTACGTCATATTTTTCTATCGCCAACCTCTCATAATGATCGACTGATCGAAGGCCAACGTATCCCAAATTTTTTATCGAAAATCTGTAAATTATTATACCACTTATTAATATAGGATAGCTTTAAAAGTAACACAATTCTTCAAAAGCAAGTTATTAACAGTAAGACTCGGTTGTGTTAATTCGTCCATAAATTATGAGATTATTTCAAGCTTAGCAGAGCAATTGAGCGGGATTAATTAAATTATCCAAATAAAACTAAGTAATAGAAATGAGCACAAATAAACCTAATATTTACTTGAAGCCTCTTTCAGTTTATTTCAAGGGTCCTTTGTTACATTTATATTACTAATTTAGCGTGAATAAATTTGCTGTCTTACTTCGGAACTTGCCAGTCCATGGTGGGTAGATAAGGCCAGTAGTCGGAGAGTTCTTTGACTAGTAAAGCGACTGGCATGCCATGCACAGAACCAGATCCTGATGTTTTATTTGTGTTAATGTCTGCATGGGCATCCACCCATATGAGGATCATGTCTTCATTAACGTTGTAATGACCGTCGACCGTGCCTAAAAGTACGGATATAAATAAATAAATGTATTTTACAGTCATATACATTCCTCATCCCCACACTAAGCTTGAGTCTTGTATCAGGGGTGGGGTATCAGGCACTAAGAGATACTTTTTTGGTCTCACTAATAATTGTCTTAGCGCAGGGATCGAACCCCGTGGCTTCACGTTTCACAGCCGACGTCTAACCAACTGCGTCACAGACAGCGTCATTTCTTGTCGGATATTTGAACGGTTAATAAGTAGATATAATTCAAAATGATTTTATCAGCCCCTAGTGGTTTGTACTTAATTTATTACCAAACCAATTCCTGATAGTGCTGACATGTCATGTTTCTACCCATGATCGTAGCCAGCCGTGGGATCAGGGTGGGGTAGCAGTCTAAAATCATACGTAATTAACAAACTGTACCCACGGTCTGACCCCGGTATTTTTTTTCCTATAAAAAGATTGCACCCTATAACACCCTGTATCTGTATCACATCTGTATTTATAATTCGAATACTTTACTTAGATAATTTATTTTTTTAGAGTTGGTTAGGTACCTTACAGGTCAAAGTCAGGGTGGGGCAAGCGCCCCACTCTGCCCCACCGTGGCTACGCCCATGTTTCTACCTCACCATAAAAGTTTTCCAATCCTGTACCCTTTCGCTGTATTATGAATAAGGTATTGTATTATGTGTAACCGTGGTATAACCGTGACCGGCATAAGGAACGATTTAATGGATATTAGATGACTCTGAGTGTGGACGTTAAACCTACATGAACGCTTTTGTAATTAACATCTAATAAAAAAATAAATAAGATCATACCAACTCCGATAGAATGATCTCCGCCAATAGTGAGAGCTACTCTGCCGTCCCTCAATACTTGTGACACTTGCTCCGACAGTTTTTTGTTGCAAGCCGACACCGACTGTAGGTGTGCCATGTTGTCCACATTAACTAATTCATTGCCTACAACTGTTTCTATGTCGCCGTAGTCTTTTATATCAAGACCGTCTAAAAAAATGCAGGCTTTAGGTACCAGGATACAGTAGATATAGAATTGTCAATTTTAGAGTAAGTCACAATTTGATTTTCAGCCCTCAACATAAATTGGTGGCTGGTGCTCATATTTATTACTGAAAACTACAAGCTAAGGCACAGAGATGAAATGTTTATGACATCCATAATATTTATAACACCGGGACAACTTATTAGTAAATATTATTATTCACAATATAAGACAATTATAGTTATTAAAAAGCCTGTAAATACATATCAATATAAGAATTCATTCTATGTACCAGAATAGGTATTTAAAACCTTTTCGTCATAATTTTTGATGTCAAATATTCAATCGAATTCATTAATAGGCTTTCAAAAGAATTTAAATAAATTATACAAATTAAATATTTAATTAATATCTAGGTATTATATTATTTATTGATTACCTATTTCCTTGAGGTGGTCGATGAGGCCGGCGGCCCGCATCGCCGCCGGAGCAACGCTCACGCCGTACTTTTTCTGTCCCTTCTCAAACGGCACCCCAATGATCCCTACTTTCCTTAATGGCTCCCATTTCTTCCCTTGGCTCATGTTTCTCACAAACGTCCTAACAACATTCATTATTTATTATTTTCACTTTCAATATTCACAGAAACACATAAACGTATTTAGACGAGGCGACGCGAGATAATGTGTTGTGAGACTAAAATATAAATTCGTTATCTTACCCGTCATGGGGTCGGAGGTGAATCTCGCTGAATATTATACACAATATTATAACACAGTTTTACATCATAAAGTAGTAAATTAAATAATCCATACATTTAATAACGTAAATAGAAGATATTTGAAATATATCATTATCGGGGGACTTTTTTTTTTAACGAGAGTAAAGGTCCTTTAGCCTTCTTTCCGATACTGGGGGTGGACCGGAAGGGGCATGTCGGGGTCTCCGGCCTTCCAGCCTGGGACGCGGGGACAGTAGTCCGCACTGCGCAGATGTTGTATCCAGGCTGGGTCCCTACCGAGATTTAAGAAGATCTTTTGCCGGCATACCGACTAAAACCTCTCGATGGCCATCACGCGCTTAATGGATGACAGCCGATGTGGACAGGCGAATGGCGCCCATTTAATTCGCCGTGCCACCCGGCGCACTGCCAAATATGGCTCCTCCCAGCTTGGGGGGGGCGCAGATGTCCCCACTTTCCCTACTTCGGACCCATGCCCATGGTGAGATGAGCGTCCGCGACAGATACGAGGCCACACGTTCTGCCGTCCATCTCGGGGCCACTCCTGACATGAGCGCACAGCCCCCGCTGTGTGCTTAGCGACCCCGATGACCCCTATTAGTCGCCTCTTACGACAGGCAGGGGAAACCGTGGTGGAATTCTGACGCCCCTAGACCACTGGGCGGGGCGCCGGCTCAGCCATTGTCATTTACCCGGCGCCTCCTTCTCGGTTGGCGGCGGCGGGCGGGATCATTCTGCTCACGATCCCGCTCCGCGCTCTCCTTATGCGAGATGATGATCTCACAGAAGGTGAGCATGGTATGCCATGACCTCCTACTCTCAACCATGGAAGGAATCACGGCCGAGAGTGAGAGGTCCACTCCGATGGCTGCGCGGAGAGCTGCACGCTCCTCTTCCCAGGCTGGACACTCCGAGAGAGTGTGCTGGGCTGTGTCCTCAGGACAGTTGTCACAATGGTGACACACGGCGGATTCTTCCCTTCTCGCCACCCGCCACAGGTATCTGCCGAAACAGCCATGCCCCGACAGAACCTAGGTCAGGCGGAACGTCATCAGTCCGTGGCGCCTGCCCAGTCACTGGTCTAGGACAGGACGCACTGCCGCGATGGTCCAAACACCAACACTGGGATTGTTCAGCCTGGTGCGCCACTCCTCCACTGCGGCCATGCGGAAGAAGGCCCGGACGGCCTCGACTCCTCTGAGGGCCAGTAGCTCCCCACGACGGGACGCCTCCTCCCGCCAGTGGTAGGCTGACGAGAGGGCTCTGGCGTCAATGTCCCAGGGAAGGAAACCAGCCAATACGCAGGCCGCCTCATGGGAAATCGTGCGATAGCCCCTGACCATTCGCTGCGCCACCGTTCGCTGCGCTGGACGCAGGAGGAAAACACAGCGCCTGTTCAGGGATTCAGCCCAAACGGGACAACCGTAAAGAGCCATGGATCGCACGACTCCCGCGTACAATCTTCGGCAAGGGATGCCGGGACCTTCGAGGTTGGGCAGCAGGCTTGACAACGCGCCTGCCGCCCGAACCAGCTTCGGCTTTAGCTGGGTGAAGTGGGCGCGGAAATTCCACCGGCTGTCCAGCCCACTCCCTGTGACTCCCAGATACTTCATAGTGGAGCCGATAGAAACAGCCACGCTCTCAATCGCCAATTGGGCCCCTGCCGGCGGCCCCTTCCGAGGCCTGTGGAAGCAGATGGCCTCGGACATATGGAGGGCCACGGTCAGGCCCAGTCGCCTTATCCTCCTCACCACGTTGCTTGTTCCCAACGCGGCGAGTAAGGCAGCCTCCTCGAAGGTTCCGCCACACGCGGTGACCAGCATGTCATCGGCGTAGCAGATGACGTCGACACCCCGGGGATTGGCACCACGGAGCACCCCGTCGTAGCCGATATTCCACAGGAGAGGTCCGAGGACTGACCCCTGCGGAACACCGCACGACATGGCTCTACGGTGCCACCCGTCCACGCCCGGGTACACTACGTATCTGTCGGACAAATACGAGTGCACCAAGCGCCGAAGATACGGGGGCAACACGTGGTACCGCAATGCCTCTTCAATGCAGGGCCAGGGTAAGGTGTTGAATGCGTTGGCGATGTCTAGTGACACCGCCACGACGCATTTGCCCCTGGCCACTGCCTCCTCCGCTAATGCCTTCACCCGCAGAATCGCGGAGATGGTGGATCGGCCTTTCCGGAACCCGAACTACCGTCTACCAGATCAAGACCGACCCTCTCCAAGATTATCGGGGGGACTGCATGAACCTAATAGAACCAAAAATAATGAAATAGTATATAATTGTTGCCGGTTTGTTTGTGTGGTTTTGCATACTTATTTCAGACGGATTTTGATTACATTCGATTTGGGGGTAGCCGACATCCTGGAATACCTACTTGCTACTTTTATCCTGAAAAAGGTAATGTTTTTTTCGGATGACCAAGGAGTTCAGACATAATATATATGTGTTACTTATTTAAACTCAAAGGGATTGAATGGGACAGGAGAGGACAGTATTAAATGCATTTAGTTATGAAACAGAATAATAACTAATAACAAGGCGAGATATAAGGAGTAGGGACGGAAAAAGCAGTATCGAGGACAGCAGTCACAATTAGTTTAAATAAAATATAATAGTATGCGATATAATATATTGCTGATGAGGACTGGACTCAAAAAGTGTTTGCAGTCTGGCGAAACCTGGCCGGCTCCAAGTAGATAGTAAATAAAATGATGTATGTGCGGGTTGCGATTGATTAAAACATTTAGGAAAAAATTATATCGATATTTTTATGTATTAAAATTTGAAATTACATACATAATCGTCACGCCTCTATCCTATATGTATGTAGAGACTATAGACCTCAACAAGGGTCAGGTCTAAAGTACCCTGAACCGACGAGAATGCATGAAAAGGTTGATGAAAGTGGATGAAGCGAAAGTAATATGTAATATGTCAGGATTGAGCAAAGTGGCGGTCTATAGTCTTTGAAATGACGATTTAGTATTTTATATGTTTTTTATAGTATAAACAACGATAAATTATTGTTTTACTTACCAACTAACAGAAAATAACTTGTGTACGCAATATGAATCTGTCTTCCGTACAAATTGAACTACACACCATAAGTGAGGAAAATTGAGAAAATATAAAGAAAATGTACGAATAAATACTAGTATATCAGCAGAAATAAAAGGCACTATTGATTCACACTTTATGCCAATATATGCTTCGCGACTGAGACAAATACATGCGATGCGTTACTTCATGTTTCATTCATTCGGTATTAATTTACACTTTCAATGTAATGCTAATTAGCAATGGAAAATTAGCGAGCGTATTTTTCATGTGATATTTTTTCCGGCTATTTGTCGACTTGTTTATTTAATCCATTTAGTATATAAACACGCAATTCATCGTTCACTAAAAGTACCAATGCACACAATCTATTTAGTGATACATTCTTTAATTAAAAACTTTACTAACTGAAACAACAAAAATACAATACTTCAATAAATTGTCTTTTACAGGAACACCATTAAGGAGGGCTCGGAATGACACCATTGAATTTATTTCATTTTTTTGTATCCATGGCAAGTAGGGACCGATTACCGTAAAAATATTGTATTTAATCCCTACGGACTTAAGGACCAATAGACCGCAAGGAGTGGCAGTAAGTCCAATAACTCCAGCGTCTATCGTCACTGGCGCACCTTTCCCAAATTCTTTGTTGTAGGCTTTCGTGTAGGCAGAGTATTCGATTCCGCAAACGCAGTAATACCATTTGGGATTTGCGCATGGTGTCTGATGATATGCTTGTTGTTGCAACACTACAACGTCCAAATCCCTTGTGTTGCCAAAACCGGTTACAATAAGCTTCTTATTTTTCAATTCAGATGCAAAATAGTTTCCGATTATTGGTAATGGAATGAAAATATCTAGAATGGGTCGTTTCGGAAATGCGAGACCAATGTTGCTGTGCATCTTGGTGACATTTGGATTTGAACCCTTCAGTTCGAACGTATAGTCTCCATGCAATACCGTATAGGCGACGGCGAATATATTACTATCATGAACTTTGCTGCAATATATTGCAACTCCCACTACGATGTAATTCGGCTCTGGAATTAAACAACTTCCCGATGTGAGCACCGTTTGCTTGTCGAGGACAGTACCAGTGCATGTGTAGTTTTTATTTTCGTTTAATAATCCCACAATGTATGGACGTGTTTCGGCAAGATGTTCTATCACTTTCCAGTGTGGCGGGTGATAACTTTCTTCCGATCGAATCAGTACACACATGGTAAATAAGAAAGCGGTTATTTTCATTTGGTGCCATGTCAGGATCATAGCAACTATCAAAGATACATTTGATATTGAATTGATATTAATACATTATAAAAGATAGATTTTTCAGAAAATAATGTCAACAGGCGTATTTGACAATGACAAGATGTTTGGCACAATATTCCTTTATGAAATGCCTAATGATGCGTTCGTAACTCTGAAAATACGGAAGAAACCTTAGATCCTTTACAAGAAGGTATTATGTAGAGTGTAGACTGTTGAGGCTTCACGTTTTCAATTTTGGTGGAGTGTAATGTAGCGTCATTTATTGGACCTTCTATATAATGTTTAGACTTACTCTATGACTATTTTGTATTGTATAAAACTCGTGTAACCCAATTTGTATTAATCATAATAAATGTATACTCCGATACGTTGACTACTTTTATTTCTCTAAACACCCATCCTTACATGGCGACCCTGCCAGGCGCCGCGCCGTAAGAGATCGGGTCGCGAGTACAAAGTGCGCGTACCTAATAAGGACAATGTGACATAAACAAATTCAATCGGACTGTCTTCTTATTTTGAATTTTATGATGGATCAGATAAAGATTTATCTTCTACTGTGGCGGTCAACTATAACTGTTAAAAATGGGCAAGGAGCAGTCTAAAGAGGCGCAAGAAATTATAATCGCCCAAAACGCTGCGGGCGGAAAAAACACGTCAGATGCGTTGGAGGAACTCACTGGACATGCAAAGTGGTCCAACCATCTCCTGGAGATAATTGGAGTCGTCTTGTTGGTGGCGGCAATTTTTCTGGCGTACCGGTACTATAAGAATTGTCACGGTACGTGGATCCAACGAGGCATCAACGAGCACGAGCTGCGTCGTTCCGGGAGCTGGTTTCGGCGCCGGGAGTTTCGTGAGCCGAGAAACGATGAAGTCTGATGAGTCAACCAACCGAAGCGAGGACTAACTTGTTACAACCTTCGAGTGCCAAAAGTGTTGTGAAGTGTAGTCGTAAATATGTATACCATGGTGCGTTTATTATAATTACCACGTAAGTTGTATTATTGTACTAGATCGTTTATTTTGAATTGCCGCCATATATCGGCTCACTGCATTATTATGCAAGATGACACGATATTTTTTTTTTAATGAGATTTTTTTTTTAATATATATTATTAATAAATCTTGGTATAATATGATTATGTAATCGATACCGAGTTGTATTAACTAGTATATGGCATCTCGACTAGAAAAGTATTACTCCGACATCCAAAAAATTAGATCGTATCTGACAAAAATTGGACCCAAAAGACGTGAAAACAGTCCTTTATGTGCCAAAAAATTAGAAGAAGCTCGTTTTATCACAAATCAATTCGAGGAACAACTTATTGAGATAAACAAATTTTCAAAAAATTATAAGCCTGAAGACTTAGCATTGATAGACAACATAACACAAAAAATAAAATTGTGTTTCAACCATATTAAGATTTTATGCTCTAAAGAGAATCCCTTATCAGATAATTCGAGCTCTAGTAGTACAAGTGAAATTGTCGATATGGCGTGTTTTGAATTAAAAACAGCGGCAACCCTGCTGCCGGTAATGAACGGTTCGGAGGATGTTACTAAGCAATTGATCGCGGCAATTGAAATGTATGATTCAATGTTAGAGGATACATCGAAACCTTTTCTCATAAATTTTGTTTTGAAAACTAGGCTGTCAGAGGGGGCAAAACTTAGATTATCCCAAAAGTATTCTAGTGTAAGCAACCTAATCAGTGATATGAAAAATCATTTACTAGTAAAGAAATCATTCACAGCTTTGCAACAACAATTATTTAATTGTACTCAAAATCAAAAAAGTATTGATGATTATGGCAAAGAAATAGAGCAATTGTTTATTGAGTTGACCATTGCGCAGGCCGAAGGCGATTCTGGTAAATACGACATTTTAAGGCCCTTAAACGAAAAAACGGCGATTAAGCGTTTTGTTTCTGGACTGCGGAATGGTCACCTGAGCACTATCATATCGGCTAGAAACTATTGTAATTTAAAAGACGCCATTAAGGGTGCACAGGAAGAGGAAATCATAAACTTTCCAAATATGAGTGTTTTAAAAATAGATAAATATCAGTATTTTCAGCCTAGAAGTGGTGACTCTCGAAATCGTGGTCATTACCATCGCGGGCAGTACAATACGCGTGGTCGGCCAGCGCGAGGCTATTGGCAGACTAATTACCGTGCTGCAACAGGCCATTTTCGCGGGAATGCTCAAAACAGAGGTAAGTACTTTTATCGGAGATATGATGGTGATAACAGAGAGTCAGAAATTAAGTGTATGAGCCCCACATTACAAGACCAATCACATGCTACTACGAGCCCTGAGGAGGCAGAGAATAAAGCCGACCAACCTAGTACAAGTCAGTTTTTTCGTTGCTAATAATAATGAAATTAATATTCATTCCAGAATTTGTCACTACAATAATTATAATACAATTCAACTATCTATAGGAAATGACATATGTAATTGGTTAGTTGACACCGGTGCGTCACTTAGCGCGGTGAAGTATGAGACATTGCAACGTTTGAATATTCCATTCCATGTAGGGCAAGTAAAAATAAACGGCGTATGTGGTCAGCTTTGTTCAGTTGGATTTGTTTATTTAAACTTTACTATATTGGGACAGGAATTTGTACACAAATTTCATGTATTTAAAAATTTATGTTGTACTTGTTCTGGAATTTTAGGATTAGATTTTTTAAATAAACATAAAGCTACAATAAACTTAGAACTGAACACGTTAAAACTTGTTAAAAATAATTTTGAGACATGTTTACCTTTACAACCAGGCGCTATGGGCGCAAACAATTACATACGCGTCCCTCCTCGGTCTGAATCAATTCATTTTGTTTTGACACAATTAAAGGAAGAATCTGTTATTTATCCAAAAGAGTTGTGTGATGGAGTTTTTTTAGCTGGATCGATAGTTTGTCCGAAAGATGGTAGAGTGCCCTTACAAATATTAAATACGCGTGATGAATCCGTGGAGTTAAGTTTTTTTAATCATGAATATGATAAATTAGCATATTTTGACGTTGTCTCATTTGATAAATCCCCAGTGAACTCTGCTAGAGTGAAAAAACTATTTTCTGAATTAAATTTAACAGGTCTTAATAAAGAGGAACAACTAGAAATTGAAAAAATATGCGCGAAATTTCCAGATATATTTCATCTAGAAGGGGATAAGCTATCCACAAGTAATATATACAAACATTCGATACACTTGAAACCAGAGTCTACTCCTGTATACAAAAAGCAATATAGATTACCAAAATTTCAAACTTCTGAGATAGAAAAACAACTTCAGAAAATGTTAGATGATAATATCATAGAAGAAACTGCGAGTGAGTGGTCCAGTCCAATCCTGCTAGTAACGAAAAAATCAGAAACAAATGATAAGAAATTTAGGCTCGTAGTAGATTACAGGAAATTAAATGAAAAAATTTGTGATGATCGATTTCCATTACCAAATATAATTGATATATTAGACTCCCTTAGCGGAGCAGTTTATTTTAGTCATTTGGATTTACAAAACAGTTACTACCAATTTGAACTTGATTCGGAAAGTCGAAAATGCACAGCTTTTACATTCCGTAAACAATATCAGATGAAACGCATGCCTATGGGACTTAAAACCAGTCCAAGTGCATTTTCAAGAGCTATGACAGTAGCTTTATCGGGGCTAAATTATGAAAAGTGTTTCGTTTACTTAGATGACCTAATAATTTTTGGACGAAATTTAGATTCACACAATAAGAACCTAATAGATGTATTTACTAGACTAAGGGAGGTTAAATTGAAATTAAATCCGAAAAAGTGTCACTTTCTAAAAAAGGAACTATTATACCTGGGTCACGTAGTAAGTGCCGAAGGCGTTAGACCTGACCCTAACAAAATTAAAGCACTGAAAGAGTACCCGACACCAAAATCTAACGATGAAGTTAAACGATTTGTAGCCTTTGCTAATTATTATCGTCGTTTTATTCCAAATTTTGCCGAAATTGTAATTCCATTGAACAAGTTATGTAAGAAAAACATAGCCTTTGTTTGGTCAAATGATTGCGAAAACTCTTTTACTAAGTTAAAAAATAGCTTATCCACGCCTCCAATTTTACAATATCCAGATTTTTCACATGACAATAAATTCCAATTATATACAGATGCATCAGGATTAGCAATCGGTTCAGTACTATGTAACGGAGATGGCCGGCCCGTCGCGTTTGCTAGTCGTAATTTAAATAAGGCTGAGCTTAATTACCCGACTATTGAAAAAGAAATGTTAGCTGTAGTGTGGTCGGTAAAATATTTCCGCCCCTACTTATATGGCAAAAAGTTTAAAATATTTACGGACCATCGGCCGTTAATTTATTTATTTAACATGAACGATCCTTCTAGTAGGCTGACAAAGTTTAGGCTAGCGTTAGAAGAGTATGACTTTGACGTTGAGTATATAAAAGGCAAAGATAATGTGGCTGCAGACGCATTATCAAGAGCGATAGTGTCATCGGATGAATTGAAAAGGATGAGTGAGAATGTTATAAATGTTATGACACGAGGTCAGAAGAGAAGAATGAATGAAGAGAAAAATACAAGTTTGAGGGCTGATAACATACCCAGCGTTTCTCGGACTGATCACCCGAGAATTGCGGAAATGCTTAGTAAGCCACCAAATTCTGTAGAGTTAATTTGTTTGTCCGACAAAGCCTTTAAAGAACGAAAGCGTAGTAGTAATGTGACAAAACAAAATGATTTTTTTATATTTGAACAGGATAATTCAACTATATACACCTATTCCATTTTGCCATCAAGTATGTCGCGAGCCGAATATTTGAGTGAAATGGAGAGTTTTTGTTCCAAACATGGAATCAAAGAAATGTTTATAATAAAGAGTAAAAATAATATGAAATATATAATATGGTTAACCAGAGAAATAAATAAAAATAAAGAGTGGTCCGGACCACAAATATATTTACTAAAAAATATTGAAAGAATTAATTCTGATGATGATAAAAAGGTTATTATTAATGATTTCCATCTCCTCCCAACCAGCGGACATGCAGGCACTAGGCGCATGCTTAATAATATTAAAAAATATTATTTCTGGCCAGGGATGGAACGTGACGTCACGAAATTTGTTAGTAAATGTGAAAAGTGCCAGAAGCAGAAGCATTCTGTGCCTATTAAAGAACCTATGGTTGTTACGACAACAGCCACATCGGCTTTTGATAAAGTCTTTCTAGACATAGTGGGCCCATTAGATAAGGATTATTTTAATAAGAGCTATATACTTACTATACAGTGTGAGTTAACAAAGTTTGTTGAAGCTTACGCGTTAGAACATAAGGATGCTGTTAGTGTTGCCAAAGCCTTCGTCGAACATTTTATTTTAAAATATGGCGTACCACGTGAGATTGCCACAGACAGAGGTTCTGAATTTATTTCATCAACTATGTGTGAAGTTTGTAAGTTATTGAATATAAAAAAAATATCATCCACTGCATATCATCATGAATCTATAGGCTCTCTTGAAAATACTCATAAAAATTTAAATTCCTTTCTCCGTATCCAAACTAATAACGAAGCCAAATTGTGGAGTACTTGGGTACCGTTTTGGTGTTTTGCCTATAATAACACAGTACATAGTTCAACAAAATTCACACCCTTTGAACTAGTATTTGGCAAAACTTGCAATTTACCGAGTAATTTAGAAAGAGAACCAGAACCCTTATATAATCCTGACGATTATCCTCTAACATTGAAATATCGTTTAAAACTCTCTCAGGAACAGGCCAGGAAAAATTTGTTATTGTCAAAAGAAGTAAGAAAAGTTAATTATGATAAGTATCTAAACCCTATTTTATACAAACGTGATGATTTAATTTTGTTAAAGAATGAAAGCGGAAATAAATTAACCAATGTTTTTAATGGTCCTTTTAGGGTAATAGAGGATATGTCACCTAACGTTAAAATTATGAAAGGTAATAAAATTGAAATTGTCCATAAGAATAATACTAAGCTGTTTAGAACTTAAATTATTGTGTTATGTTGTATGTGTAGAAAAAAAAAAAAAAGACATATGTTTCTTTTTTTTTTTCCTGTAAGAGGGATGGTGTAATGTAGCGTCATTTATTGGACCTTCTATATAATGTTTAGACTTACTCTATGACTATTTTGTATTGTATAAAACTCGTGTAACCCAATTTGTATTAATCATAATAAATGTATACTCCGATACGTTGACTACTTTTATTTCTCTAAACACCCATCCTTACAGGAGGAGCGCGAGATATCTGAAACAAGTCGAGTGCGCTTGTGCTTCCACTTTGCCAGTCAGCAAAGACGGCGGTATGCTCTATCTAGACGATCTTGAATTGTAAACATCTTTCCGAGCTCTCCGTTCACCATTGGGATGAAACTCACTAGCTATCTGTCGATAAAAGTTAAGCATGCTTATAAAAAAATTCAATGCCTTTATATTAAAGCTAGTTTAGATAGAGATTTCTTTAAAATACGAAGAAAATCAACTTTAATTTTGTAGTTCTTTGGATACAATATGTTAATCTAGTGTCTGTGTGGTTGTGGTTGAATAGATAACTTATACGTATGTGAAGCGAAATCAGGGCACAAGTGCCCGTTATTGATGGCTTCGCCGCAGAAATCCTGAAGTTTCAAAACTTTCTTAAGCCGGAGTGCTAAGTAAATATGTATAACCCAAAAGTTGCCTACATGTCGTCGGATGTCGATCTCGTATGCGACGGTACAGGTATCGAAAATCACAAGGACGTTTTATTCGCAATTCACGCGGGAACTACTGGGTACATTACTTTTATTTGTTCTTCAGTTGTAATGCAAACAGCGAATCTGTGATCTCATTTTTAACCGACTTATAAAAAAGGTTCTCAATTCGTCGGTATCTTTTTAGGTATGTAGATACACCGATCGAAGACGCATGAACCGATTTGGAAAATTCTTCTTTTGTTTGTATTAAGGAGGGGTGACTCATATTAATTTAAATTTCTACATTTCTACAAGTTAATCAGCAAATTAATTAACAGCTAAAAGTGCAATAATATATGTATATTCTTTTAGTTTGCAGTGGTATTTTGACTTCTACCAATAGTGGTTTTCTGAATCCAGTTTTTATTCTTGGTTTTGAAAATATTATTTACTTACGGGCTTATTCATAATTCAATATTATGTCTTTTCGATCAAACAGAATTCAAAAGTCGTTTGAAAGGCTGTTATGTACACGACCACCTACATAAGACATAATATATTGTGTATTTGTGTCTTGATCAATACTCGCAATATTTAAAGATTGAATTGGATTGGATTTCACATATTATGTCAAAGAAAAAAAAAAAACATTGAATATAATATTATATTGTACTAAAAAGTGATATTAGGTTCGTTTATCCTGTGCCACAACTTCTTCGGGATGGTTTCAAATTATATCGTATTTTTCGCTTATCACATACATATTATTTACTAATAGTGGATACTCGTAAATAGTTTATCCGGACGCAGGTACATCTGTTTCAATAATTAAGGATATTAATCATGTGGTAACTACGTGTCCCAATTAGGGATGTCTTTAACGACCATGATATATGAGTACGTATTATCTACGCAACTAATTGGACAAGGCTCATGTTCGTCATTTTATTCGACGTAAAAAATAGGTATGCTGCTTCTTCTATATATTTTGTTATAAAAAAGCAATTTATTGTACTTTGATACGGTTTTCTTTGATCGATAGTTTTATTTCCCAAAACCATATTAATCTGTTCTGTGCTCCCATACATATTATCGCTTCTATTTATACAAAAGTGATTGTATTCTGTTTTAAGGTATGTTTGAAAAAAATATTAGAGAAATTACACTGAAAAGCAGTAAAAAAAGAAATGATAGATTAAACTTTAAAAGTAAAGTTATTATTTAGGAAATTATGCTAGAACAGTCAAGATTAAGTTGAATCTTGCGATTACTTTTTAATCAACATGTATTGTTTCATAAGAAGCCTTCATACGGCACACAAGTTAGAAATATTTGTGTGAAAACAAAGGTTTAACATGGGTAGTTATATCGCAAAATGTTTAACTAAACTAGAAAAACTAACTTTCCTTTTGGTTTGCCTTCAGACGATCAATTTTAGTGGTAAAGGGAATTCGATGGAACAGAATGTGCTACAACTTTGATGTAACAAGGAAGGGAAAAATCT
Source organism: Hyles euphorbiae (assembly GCA_023078785.2). Classification (NCBI taxonomy): domain Eukaryota; kingdom Metazoa; phylum Arthropoda; class Insecta; order Lepidoptera; family Sphingidae; genus Hyles; species Hyles euphorbiae. The sequence goes on from CM041043.1 coordinate 12,232,143, forward strand.
ATGCTAATAAAAAAACTTATTTACATTCCCGAATAGACGAATGTGCTTAGACGGTCAATGTGTTCAATAGTTTTCTGAAAACATAAAATTGGAGGTGTTCTTTGTGTGCCAATACAGATATTTCATAATAATCACACCTGTAGAAATATAAATGCTAGTTCCGATTAACTGATTCACATAAGATTTATTTTTTACTTTGTAGTGGTTTTTTGGAAGTCTGTTTTTATTCTGACAGCCTCCTTGGTGCAGTCGGTTAGACGCCGCCTGTGAAACGAGAGGTCGCAGGTTCGATCCCCGCACCGAGAGAAATGCTTGTGCGGCCCACAAATATTTCTTTCTGGTCTGGGTGTTTGCGAGACCGAAAAGTCTCTCGTAGTTCCTGATACTTGCGACACAAGACTCGATCTTACTGTAGGGTCAGGACTATGTATGTGACTGTTGGGTGTTATTTATTAATTCTGAGTATAGAAAGTATATTTATTACTTACGGGCTTATTCATGTGTTTATAAAACATTTTAGTTATAGAATGTTATGTCTTTTTCGAACAAACTGAATTCAATAGTCCTTCGAAGGGTCACATCATTCGATAATTAAAATTGAGAATTGAGACTATGAATGAAGCCGTAATAATAATAATAATAATAAAACTCTTTATTTAAAACACCACAAAGTATTTACAAAAATAAAAAAACGGCGGTCTTATCGCTAATAGCGATCTCTTCCAGACAACCGTGCAAGAAGAGGAGATAAGTGGTAAACATTGACGGTGCTTTTATGACACTAAAAGATAAACTTACATAAACAATACATAAATACATATTCAAAAAAAAAATAAAAAAAAAAAATAATAATATATATAACGATGCAATGAAAAAACATACACCAAAACAACATACATACAATATAATAATAATAAAAATATATTAATAGTAAAGTATGGACACAGTTTTAGCTTCCCAGAAAGTGTGCTTTCACTCTCGATTTAAAAGTTTCCAAGGAGGGTGATCGTTTTATACTGAGAGGCAATGCATTCCACAATCGCACTGCCTCTACAGTAAAGGAGCGATCGTAGAATGATGTCTTGTGTACCGGGAACTTCAACATCAGATTCTCTGACGACCTAAGGGAATGAGAATTTGCAGTATAGAGGAAACTAAAACGGTCCTGAAGATAGCGCGGAGCTGAGGGATTAAACAGGATACTGTAGAGAAGAGACAGAATATGAACATTCCGGCGATGTCGTATAGGAAGCCACTTGAGCTTAGTACGGAATTCGGAAACATGGTCATATTTACGAAGTCCAAATATAAACCTAATACAAAAATTTTGAAGGCGCTCAAGTTTATCTAGCTGGGCCTCGGTAAGATCGAGATAGCTGATGTCGGCATAGTCGAGGATAGGAAGCAAAAGAGACTGTGCAAGCGCAATTTTAGTGGCAGTCGGAAGGAAGTTACGCAACCTACGCAAAGATCCCGCAGTCGCAAATATTTTGCGACTGACAGCCATCATCTGAGGCCCCCAAGACAAAGTGCGGTCGATGATTACGCCAAGGTTTTTCACGGTGTCACTGAATGGGATGGTAACCCCATCAAGCAACACGCGAGGCAAAAGTGTCCAGTCGACCTTACAGATGGTTCTTGGGCTCCCCACAATAATGGCTTGGGTTTTATTAGGATTTAATTTGAGGCCGTAAGCTTTACTCCATTTGTTAATTTTCTCGAGATCACTATTCATAAGGTGAATAGCAACATCCAGATGAGTGAGAGGAAATTGACAATAGAGTTGAAGATCGTCTGCATAAAGGTGGTAGGATGATGAAAGATTACAAGATATGGAGTTAATAAAAACTGAAAATAAGAGAGGAGATAAGACGCCACCCTGAGGTACACCGGCAGAAGTGCTACACCACGAGGAAGTCATTTCCCCTAGGCGGACACATTGACGGCGGCCATACAGGTAACTTTGAAACCAGTCAATGACGCTTGGAGATATGTTGAAGGAGCGCAGTACAGCAAGGAGAATATCAAAGTCAACTGTGTTAAAAGCGTTACTGAAATCTAGGAGCGTAAGCACTGTCAACTGCCCGTTTTCCATCCCGAGGCGAAAGTCGTCGGTGATTTTGACAAGTGCAGTGACTGTGCTATGTCTTGGACGAAAGCCAGATTGGAAGGGATTAAGAAGGTCATTTCGGGTAAGGAATGAGTGTAATTGATTATAAACTAGACGCTCGAGGACTTTGGATAAGAAAGGAAGAATGGATATGGGACGGTACTCGGAAAAGGCTTTAAGGTTCGGTTTTTTAGGTAAAGGAATAATCTGTGCTTCCTTCCATAGAGAAGGAAACACAGCATTGGAAATAGAGAAGTTGAAAATATGACACAGGATAGGGAGAACAATATCAATGATAGGAAGAAGCATTTTGCGGCCTATACTGTCCATCCCAACAGCATTAGACGCTATTGAGAGGATGCTCCTCCGAACATCACAAGCAGTGAATTGACGAAACACAAAAGAAGGAAGGTCAGGAGCGGAAGCATTCGAGAGAGAATTGATAGTAGAAGCTTTAACAACGCCATCTATATTAGGCGTAGAAGAAAAGTGCAGATTCATTTGATTAATGTCTAACTTGTTAGAGGAACACTCTTGGCGAGGCTTTCCAACTCCTAATGACCTGAGGAACTTCCAGACTTTAGCTGGATCCTCAACTTGAACTGAATCATGAATATGGCGTCTTTGAGCGTCCCTACACACCAAATTGCAGCGATTTCTCAACTTAACATAGTGAGCTCTACTAGCCTCAGTTGGATTTAACTTATATTTAGTTTTGGCTGCAGACTTTTTCTTTTGGAGCTCTTTTATTTCCTTATTAATCCAAGGTGCAGGCAGGTGTTTAATTTTAACAGTTCTCAAAGGGGCATGAATATCATACAACTGGGTGACAATGCTGTTGAATAATGTGACTTTATCGTCTACAGAGTCAGCCATCATCACAGGTGCCCAATCTAGAACATTCGCATCCCTTAAGAAAGCCTCTTTATTGATACCACTGAAATTGCGCTGCAGAATGACCGTGGGTTTCAATTTAGGAGGCCGAAGTTTGTAAGAGACAAAGATAAGATGGTGATAGGAAAAACAATCAGCTAGGCATTGACCGTGCTTGGCGACATGCACTAGTGATGAAACAAGGATTAGGTCAAGTAAAGAAGGAGTCGAGTTTGGAAAATGATGGGTCGCAGTAAGGGGAAGAATATGCATGTTGCTCGACTTCACAATGCGTTCAAGAGAAGTGGAACGATGATCTTGTTTGAGAAGGCACGTATTGAAATCACCCATAATAATGGTGTGATTGTATGAGGGCATAAGATCTTCTAAAGTCTTCTCAAATGAAGCAAAATAATTAAAACGTAGGGAAGGGCTATAAAAGACTCCGAGTAGTACCTTAGTATGCGCAAGTACGACTTCAATGAAGAGGTGCTCGCCGACATTGGGCAGGGGCGGTTGAGTAGAAACACTAATAACGGAGAAGGGAATATGTGCTCGCAAATAAATTGCCACGCCTCCACCGCTACTCCCAATCCTGTCATTGCGAATCAGATTGAAGCCGGGTATAGCATATGAAACAGAAGGAAGAGAAGGTTTAAGCCACGACTCGGAGACTAATATAGCATGAATATCCTTAACGTCAAAAGACATCAGCATATCGGAGAAATGAGCCGGAATGCTCTGCGCATTAATGTGAACTACATTCAAATTCCTAGGAACGTCAGAAAAATGAGAATCCAATGTTTCTGAAAGAGAAGGGATACTCGCAAAACTATCCTCGCTGCTATTATAATCACTTGTCGAACCAAAAGATAGGAACTCACTGCTATCACTGCGATCAAAAATATTATTCATTACTAATATATAAATATATATATATACTATAAAATATAATAAAAACCTAATAAAAATTATAAAATACTGTTATATATGTATATAAGTCCACTTCACCTGCCGGTTTCCGAAAAGAGAGGGAATATGATAAAAAATAACTAAACTTTACAAACTAAGAATCTAATCACATTAAATAATAATTATTACCACTACCCATCGCAACAAAAATAAAACTATACTATAATCAAAAAAGTAAAAACAGGAAAATAATAATGACAATAATATTGTAAATGAAAATAAACCCCTTACCTATGTATAAGCAAGAAAACAATAAATTTAATTAAAGAAGGTTAAAAATTAAAATAAAACATTAAAGAAATGAAATAAATGGAGTAATAAAACGTAAAGTTAACAACTTATGACAGCTAGACATCCGCTGTCAGGTTGACGTGAAAACATAACCTAAGAATAAACATAACAAATTGTATAATAACGAAGGGTAGTGATAATATCGAAAAAAATTACCCGCTTGGGGCGGCACATATTATTAATATGTTATGGTACAATCGTCGGTGCACCTATTTTCTATTAGCTGCGGCCACACGCCTTGGTTTGGTAGCAGCTATTGGATCCCTGGCAGTGGCTTCAGTTTTCTTGCGAATGGGTGCCGCAGGAACACACCTCGTTACGAGGCCATCCAATTCAGCCGCAGAAGTGATGCGATGCCGCTTGCCGTCAGGGCTCAACACGAAGACGTAGCCATCGTGGGTCCAGCATTTTGTGACGCCAAAACGCTCCCGCGCCGCCATGAAAGCATCATGTCTCGCCTTTGTAAGGAATTCTGATAGAGTTATCCCAGAACTCTTTAATTTTGTTTTGGCAGCCCAGATCTGGTTACGCAGAGATGAATCACGTAACTTAAACAAAATAGGCCTGGGTCGGTCAGCACTAGATTTTCCCATTCTGTGACAGCGAGCAATGTCCACACTACTGAAGCTGGGGAATTTAAAGCGTTGCACGAGAACATCAACAATGGCTGCCGGGATATCTTCCTTTGGATCTTCAGGGACTCCGTGCAACAGCAGTATTTTCCTCCGTGTGTGCATTTCGAGGCGGTCATTGTCTGATGAGAGTAGCTGTAATTGGGTCTGCAGAGTACGAAGAGCCTGGAGAGTGAAACTTTTAAAAGAGGAAAACTCGGCTTCAAGTGCAGCCAATGTGTTAGATGTGGATGGTGAAGAAATCTTCTGCTGCCTCTCTTCAAATTCAGCAAACTTTTGATTGAAGATGGTGCTAAGCTGGACTAGAGACTCCTTGATTGACTCCATTGTTTTGCGATGTAGTTGTTGTGAAGTGCCAAATTAAAAAAGTGAAGAAAAAATTATGTGTTTGTTATTTCTTCAGGAAACACAGTCACCGGCAAGTACTATCTACACACTTTATTGTAACATATATTTTAGTAATAATTAAGCTAGAAATACTATTTTATGTAGATTTATCTACAGAGGTCTTAAATAACGATGTTCACTTTTCAAAGTACCGCCAAAAAAAAAAAAAAAAAAAAAAAAAAAAAAAAAAAAAAAAAAAAAAAAGCCGTATAAGATTAATACGAAATTTTTCGTTTCTACAATTTTCCACTATAAGCTTTTTTTATTGAAGTTAAATTGTTTCAATCTTAATAAAAAAACTTGCGTTTTTATTCTTGCAATAATTACCAAAATGGCTCAAATATAAAACCTAAAATTAATTTTAGAATTCTGTTCGAAAAAGATTTGTACGGAAAGCCGTACGACAAGTACAGCTACTAGGCCAGTCAATAAAGCCTCAAACCCCTAAGTAATTCGTAACTCGTTCAAATTTTGAGGGTTTGTTAAGGAAGGTAAAATAACTTACCGTGTGATTTTGCAGCGTTCTGGGGTGTACGGAAAGGGTTGAAAAGGGGTGAAAAGTGTTTTTTGTTAATAACATTGCCAAAAAAATTACTAACACGCTGCAAATTTGTAAGTATGTTGGTCTCACCATTTTGTAACATGTATTAAATTTGCAGCGTTCTGCAACATACGGAACATTGTTTATTATCAAAAAACAATAAAATTTGTTAATAACATATCCAAAAAAATTACTAACACGCTGCAAATTTGAAACTATGTTGTTCTTACCATTTTGTAACATGTATCAAATTTGCAGCGTTTTGCAACATACGGAACATTGTTTATTATTAAAAAACAATAAAATTTGTTAATAATAGGGGGTAAAAAAAATTAGTAACTCATTGTAAATTTGGAACTATGTTGTTCTTACCACTTTGTAACATGTATCAAATTTGCAGCGTTTTGCAACATACGGAACATTGTTTATTATTAAAAAACAATAAAATTTGTTAATAATAGGGGGTAAAAAAAATTAGTAACTCGTTGTAAATTTGGAACTATGTTGTTCTTACCACTTTGTAACATGTATCAAATTTGCAGCGTTTTGCAACATACGGAACATTGTTTATTATTAAATAACAATAAAATTTGTTAATAAGAGGGGGTAAAAAAAATTAGTAACTCGTTGTAAATCTGTTATTACCTTGTTTACACCTTTTATACTTTCTTAAAGAAAATTCTAGATAATGTACTATAACAACAATGAAAATTTCTTATTATAAAGGAGATGTTTTATCTTGGGCCGTTTTGTGTACGTCTAATACAAATTCTAGAAAAAAATGTGGAATTCAAATAAAATACATTTAGATTTCTTGGACAACAGGGGGCTTTATACAAAAATGTGATTGTTTTAGTACAGAAGCAATATTTTCTTCGATAATCTGTCCTCCGTGATGCCTAATTGTCATTTCGTTCAAAAATGCGCGAACCCATTATCTTTAACTTGAATATGTCTTATTTTTAAAAACCCCCTACAAATTATAATTATTGTCTATATTTCTATATTCTTCGCTTTTTAAAAGACTATATATTATGTTGTTAAAGAAGTCACTTGTATTATTTTATTTATATTACATGATTTTAGTTTAAGAACGAAAATGTTTAACTTGACAGCAATTGCAAAACTCTGCATACATTTCGCAAATGTGTATTTGCTTCTCTGTTGACCTGGCTTTGTTGTATGGATTCTGCTTCTCGCAGATGATATATCTTGACGTTTAAACGCAATAACTAGTTCGTATTTTGGTGAGTAAACATGTTTATTATTTAGAATGCCACATATGAGTAATACTTTTATGTTTTTCTATGTTCATATTTCTCTTCTAACCCACAATTCTGCTTTTCAGCACATCAATAGTGGCGCTTTGCTTGAATTGCACTTCTGCAATTGTTGTGAAATGGTTAAATTGCACTTCTGCAATCAAAAATTGAAATGGATTCTATCATTCAACAGAATCTTAGTAACTACATGGGATGCCAATTTACTCTCGTGTAGAGTATTTCAAAACGTTTTATTGCTGAAATGGCAGAACAAGAAGTAAGTATTCTATTTTCTTCATTAACTTGGGAAATGTGTTTTATGCTAATTAATCAAGGTCAATACAAAGTATGGAGTATTACAAAAGTATTCATGTTAGAGTTGAATTGCATTGTGTCCACATGATATTAGTACATAAATATGTAAGAAGTGATATTTTATATATTGTTTTTTAAATTGTTAAATGAATTACATTTTCTTTTATTTCCCTCTGGACACTCAGATGATCTTGTGTTATGTATAATATATTATATTATTATTATTTCCATAATAACAACACTATGTCTGATGGTAAGCACAAATGCCGTCCAGGCGGAATATCTAATGGCATCAGACGACTGTCCAAAGACATTTCATACAATTATGCGGCCGGCCTGCTAAGATGCCTCTTTAAACAATAGCGGAAAGACCTGGGATCATAGGAAGGAGGGAACACATGTGACTGCAAAGAGTTATTTATTCATCATGATTCTTCGATATCTTCAATATTAAATCTTATTTATTTTGTTTTAGTTATCAGAACAAGCAATTATTTGTACAAACTGCTGGCTGCAAATAAATCAAGCTGTAGACAATGAGCAAGATTTTATTCCAACTCCGCCGTAAGAAGATTGTATCAATCTCAATTCTTTTGGACATATATAACATCCACAAGTGCTTCATGTTGAAAGGGACATAGCTGGACACTGGACAGTGGGTTGCTGTACTCATACCATGATCATACTGTGGTATTTAGCCTTTAGGTTGGGCTAGGCAATAGTACTATATGGGAGCACCGGCATTGTTCCTAAATGTTTTGACTTGAGATTATTTTTAGGCGAATATAAATAAAAAATATAAAGCAAGATCTGGTTGTACTTTATTGTCCTTAAGTTTTGTTTGATTTTAGTTTTCTTTCATCAATTAATCCTACTTTTTCCTTATGTGTGCTCAGAAATAACCAGTTAGAATTAATGTCAAATACATTATTTGAAAAATAATATCTTAGACCTTAGGATAATATACCAAAGTATATTAGACTTCTAGGGGTAGACCAAATATAATGTTTAAAATGTTAGCTTGTACAGAAATGATTGCTAGTAAGTTCTTTTAATAAACATTAAGGTATAGAAATAAACATGGCTGCTATCAGATTCGATTCCATTTTTATAGCGTATTCATTTGTATGGACTATAATAACTAAGAGCTTATTAAGTGCATATGCCTAATAATAAAATGATTATTTATTCATATGCACATAGGGCACACCTCTGACTTTTCGGAGTCATGTGTGTATTGATAGTCAATCACCACGCACTAAAACGGTGAAGGAAAACATCGTGAGGAAACCATAGCGATTCATAAGAATTTCTATGGTATGTAAGTCCGCCAACCCGCACTAGGCCAGCGTGGTGGACTATATGGCCTAATCACTCTCAATCGTATTTTTGATTGTAGAGTAGGCCCGTGCCCTGCAGTGGGACGTATATGGGCTGATACAGATGCTAGCAGTCGCGACAAGTGATCAGTCTGTGCCGTGCTGTATCTCATGCCTAGCAGATTTTTATTGTGGATTATTTAAATAGGTTGTTTAGCAGGTATTATGCACCGCACTTACGGCCAGATATAGGTACACTTTCTTATTATTAAATAACTATAAACATGACGAGATTCTGACAGACTTGTTGCAATTTATTGTATAGACATTATGTTATATTATATTAGATGATCAATAAAGTATGATACTAATTCCGTTGACGTAAAAACATTTATGAGTTATATAGAGTACAGTAATTTATAGCACAGACGACTAAAAATAATATTTGATTTATAGGAAAACGAATTACGACTTCATATTTCATAAATGTCAAGTTTTGACATCGGTTGTCAATCATGCCGTTTCAGACGTCATATTGTCCCCTTGTAGTGTTGCTGTTCTTGGCTTGGTATTTATTTTTGTATAAAGCTAATATGCAACGTATAATAGTATTTCATACAGAAATCGAATGCCAATTTCACTAAGTAAATTTGGTGTAATGTACTACAAACGGCCCAAGGTCCATACATTTCTGGCCCATCTCCTTTGATTAAATAATAATGATAACATTCTATTGACGTTATTAATTTTCTTTCAGAAAAGTATTATTGAAATATTTTATTTATTGTTCGATACTATTGTTAATATAAAACAGTAATTTTGCAAAGTTAAAAAATGTTTTGAAAAGGTGTAAACAAGGTAATAACAGATTTACAACGAGTTACTATTTTTTTTTATCCCCTCTTATTAACAAATTTTATTGTTATTTAATAATAAACAATGTTCCGTATGTTGCAAAACGCTGCAAATTTGATACATGTTACACAGTGGTAAGAACAACATAGTTCCAAATTTACAACGAGTTACTAATTTTTTTTACCCCCTATTATTAACAAATTTTATTGTTTTTTAATAATAAACAATGTTCCGTATGTTGCAAAACGCTGCAAATTTGATACATGTTACAAAATGGTAAGAACAATATAGTTTCAAATTTGCAGCGTGTTAGTAATTTTTTTGGATATGTTATTAACAAATTTTATTGTTTTTTGATAATAAACAATGTTCCGTATGTTGCAGAACGCTGCAAATTTAATACATGTTACAAAATGGTGAGACCAACATACTTACAAATTTGCAGCGTGTTAGTAATTTTTTTGGCAATGTTATTAACAAAAAACACTTTTCACCCCTTTTCAACCCTTTCCGTACACCCCAGAACGCTGCAAAATCACACGGTAAGTTATTTTACATTCCTTAACAAACCCTCAAAATTTGAACGAGTTACGAATTACTTAGGGGTTTGAGGCTTTATTGACTGGCCTATACGTTACAACTTGATACATTTAATATTAGGGTTCGTTCAGTCGAGCGAGTGAATTTCGCACACATTTTAAAATTTCATGCATTTTTACGGATTTGCATACGAGTGGCTACTGGCTGGCTATGATTGTAGTAGTATATAATATATTGCTGTAACAGATTTTATTATGAAATACAACCCTTCTATTAAAGACATACAGGGTATATCCATACTGCTACCGAAAATAAAGACAGGTAGTAGTTTTAATGACTAGAGACACTATGGAACAAAAAATTATGTTGTTGTGTGTGTTTATAAGTGCGGTGGCCTGTGGGTAAATGGACAATACGCCGCTCCCGGTGTTGATTATGGTCGTAGGTTCAAATTCCAGGGTACACGTCTGACTTTCGGAGTCATGTGTGTATTGATAGTCAGTCATGTACTATAATAGTGAAGGAAAACATCGTGAGGATACTTGCATATTATAGCGATTTGCAAAAGTCTATGGTATGTAAAGTCCGCTACCTTGCCCTAACCTACCGTGGTGGAGTATATTACCACGCCTTTCCCAATCGTGCTCACTATTATAGAGTAGGTTCGTGCTCTGCAGTGGTACGTATATGGGTTGACACAGACTATCTATGACTTGTGGTGGTATATTCGTAGAGGATCTCGTAGCACTCATGATGGTAAGCAACCAACCACAGTACCCAGTGAAGGTATTTTATTTTTTAATATTTAAATTAGGAATTCCTTGTACTTTTTTTAAAGAAAGTCACACTAAAGTAATACATACATAATACATTCATAAACTCACGCCTTTGGTACAAAGGCAGGCAGAGGTGCAACAAGGAGGCCCACATATCGCCTTATATGATTTGCCGGACAATGTGACTGGCTGAACCTTTCGCCATATCGGGCACAAATTCCTGACTCCGGGCTGATAATAAATAGAAAAATCCAATGTCACTTCGCCCGAATCTCGGGACTCGAGACCTCATCTTTGTAACCGTACCGTAGTACGATTATGTCACCGAGGCACTTAAGTAATACTTTATAACAAACTAGCGGTCGGGCCCGGCTCCACCCGGGTGCATACACGTTTTAAAATGGCGGTCAAAATGTTTAATTCTGACTATCAGTTTAGAATATCGACCAATCGGACCACGAAAAACGAACAAAATTTCCTCGTATTTGCTAGATATATCACTACTGCTTTCCTCCTATAGGTCATAGCGTGATGACCTATAGGAGGCCTTTCCCGATAAATGGACTACCCAACACTGAAAGAATCATTCAAATCGGACTAGTAGTTCCAGAGATTAGCGCGTTCAAACAAACAAACTCTGCAGCTTTATAATATTAGTATAGATTCCTTCCTGGGCTATCTTTATAAAATTTTCGCTTTTTATTAATGTTTTCTGAGATTGTGAGATTCCTTTATAAAAATGAAATAAAATATTACCAGTGAGTACAGCTTCACTAATGGATAAAAGCAGTTAAAGGCTAATTAGGAAAAACCTTCTTGCGTTGCTAAGAATGTATAATGCGTTTAATAAAAAGAGCGCCTGAGAGCTTCACGAAACTTTCAGAATATTTTAAAACTGAATATTTTTCCCAGAATTATGTATAATAAACGGGATTAAATTAACTATGAACTACTAGTGGAGAAAAGATAGCGCTTCTCGGAACTAGCCGAAACACGTGAAACTTTGATGATTTTCTTTAACATTTCATTATCATGTAGAGCAGAAGAAAGGATGGTGATTTGATAAAATGATTTCACTAAAGTAAAACATTATTCGCTCTCATAATCATTTATGTTTCACATTTTACGTTTTTCTAGACACTTGCTCCCACGTACTACAACCAAACCACCAATTGAACCAGTTGACAGCGGCAGCATTTTCGCACAAATACGACCTAGGGACCTTCAAAAAACGAGCATATTTCCACCTTAAAGGCCGGCAACGCATCTCCATGCCTTACGGTATTGCAGATGTTCATGGGCGGCAGGGATCACTTACCATTAGGTGAACGGCATGCTCATTTGCCCCTTATAACATGGAAATATATATTCTGATCCATAATAATAACACGTGGCGTACTGAAAATGTGCCATCTTTGATAAGATGTCTCGCAAGTAGCTAGTAGGGTGGATCGATCCCCATCACTATTGTCGTTTATTTGACAGCTCTCTGTTTTGTAAGGATCCTTGGAGGAAATTGCTGTTGTTGTGATAGGTGTGCGCGGTTCAATAGTTGCCCAAAAGTGCCCGGCTGCGCTGTCATTCAAAGAAAATCTGTAATTCTTTGTTGTTAAGCAAGACGACCGTGTACTTTCCGGGGTTTACTGCCTCACATTATACCGGGTATATCCAGAACGAAATCAGGCCAGGTGGTAGTTTACGTTGTAGTTTTGTTAATTTAGACACAATGCTAGTAGCATTTCAAAAATGCGTATTATTGTACCTATTAGGTATTAAAAATGACGAAAATGAAAATCTATTTCTGTTGAAATTAATACATTAAAAAAAAAACAGATATGTAAATTGCCAATTACAGATATATGTTTTAACATTAACAACGCCTTAGTAGTTATCCATGAGCATAAAAGTATTTTATTTAATGTTGAGACAAAAACCTACCTTAACATAATTAATTGTTTTTGAAATAAAGATACGCCTTTTAAAACTACAGCAGGAAGAGCGAAGGTGTAATTCATATCTCTTTCTATAAAATATATCGCGAGGTATAAATTGAAAGGAAAACTATTTGAAGTTTGGCGCTAGAGGCATTTCCGCAGCTCACGGGTCGCGAACGTTTTAAAACTGCACGTATTTGATTTTATTTTATTCAAGCGGCGAGAGCGTTTTCATGCCGCTTTCACGAAGAAGATACTACAATGTCTATGAAAACATCAAAAATGTTTTATACGCTTCCGTCGACATATTTTATGTATTGGTTGTGGTCATCGAGTTGTGGTTTTGAAACTTTTTAGCTTGTGAATTCATATATGTCGGGGTGTTCTTGTGTAAAACTCATATGATAAATAATTGTAAATCGGCCCTTAGGAATCTACGGGTAGTTGTAGAAGTAATTTTATTAAAGGAAAACCCGATTGTGGTTCTATTTCACTACCCACAGTCGGAGTAAGGGTGGGAGCATGACAGTTTGCAATATAAAGCGCGTCCGGATCGTAGACAAGGCATATTCGAGATCCAGCAGTCGGCTGTGAAGCATAGACATACGCGTGTTTACTATAAAAGTAACAAGTTGTCGCAGATATTCGGATAAACCGTTAATCCGTTAATTATAACGTGTGGTGATAATTATAATTAAATAATTAACACAATGGATTTTATTCCCGTCATCCTACATCAGAAGTGGGATCGTCCTACGAGTTGCAACCGCTTGGTTATCGACATCAGCTGGCGCAGATTCTGACGTGAGTACCAGAACTAATAACTTGAGGTAAATTATGATGACTGGTGACTATTATGTGTAGCTGTCGTGTGTGACTCACGTGTGTGACTGTCATATTTGGCCCACGTATGTGGCTGTCATGTGTGGTTCACGTATGTGACTGTCGTGTGTGACTCACGTGTGTAGCTGTCGTGTGTCTTTCATGTGTGACTGCCATTTGTGGCTATCACATGACTATCAACATTTAGATAAAATTACTTCGTATATCTTTCGATTTTGGTAAAAGTTGAAACTAAATCGCTGCAGCGTTGAACAAATAATTAGTCGTGTGACCAAACAGTATAACCATGCAGCGCTAGATCGCTTTCAGAATGTAGTTTTCTCGCGACCAAAAGGTCGAAAGCGCCGCGAATTTCATTGCGCTTACGCGTTTTTGAAAGAAAATGCACTGCACCTAGGTGGGACACATTTCTCACAAATAACGTCTTATCTTGTGTAACATTGATATCGATGACTATCAAATTGTACTACCTACATGAAGGAGTTATACGAAAAAAATAAACCTACTACTAGAATCAATCAAGAAAGATTGATGGGCATCTGTTCAGCTGTGCCCTTGGTATTGAAATAGCCCATGTGCTGCGGTGACTGCTTGCCATCAGGTGACACACCAACTCATCTGCCTGCCTAGGCCATTAATTGTTATCAGGAGCAGTGACATGGAGCTGTGACTGTGTGTCCTGGAAGTTCCAAGACACCTGCATCTTCACAGGAGTGTTTCAAATTGGTGAGATCTTTCCATTTTTGTTTGAATTTGGTTTTACCATTTTACTTTCGTTAATTCTTAGAGCAATTTAAGAAAATATGACGAAGTGCGCAACAATATAGATTACTTAAAGAGAACACAACCTTAAAGCAAAGGTACACAGATACCAATCTCAAAAAGGGATATTGCATTGTTCCAGACAAACTTCGTGGACTCTACGATGAAATGGCAGGTGCAGAGCACACCCCGCCGCGCCGGTCCGAATTGCTGTATCGGCGCAGCAAAATCAGTTCTTAATGTATTAAGACCTACTTAGTAGTTGGACCAAAAACAAGCCCACTGAGTTTGATTCGCTGGATCTACTCACAGCTGGGTCGTGTCGCGTTATTTCCAGTGGTAAAGTAAGCCCGCTGAGTTTGTTTCGCCGGGTCTTCTCAGGACAGGGCCGCGTTGGATCCGGTGGTAATTTTAAAACGTTTTTAACTACGTGACGTTTAGTATATTCTCATGGTCCAAACAACGACAGGGTGCCCGTGCACTTTTATTACTCCCGAAACATAGAATCAAGCTAGGCTCGATGACAATAATCGACCCACGCATTTAAGCTACTATTGATACCAAGAGTTTTTTAGAAATAGCATTTAGTAAAAGATTTGTAAGGTGAACGTTTTCATAGACACAGTTCACATGAAGTAATTTGATAATTAATGATTACTATAATTATTGAGGGGTTTCTTTGAGACCTGTGAAAAAAAAAGAGAAAATACAGTCTGATCTGCCCAGTTATGTAAAGAAAAAGGAAATGTGTGTAAGCTAAAGGGGAATTATCCCGGTCTAGCACAGTTCGGTCCAGTTTTAAAACTGAAGGAACAATCTGCGCACTTGAATGGTTGTCTGAAGGGAATACTTTCCGGACTAGACTGTATAATAATTATTACCATTTTGCGAATTGTTATATTATGTGAACTGAGTCAGGATGAACGAACGAATGATTTCCTTAAATGATGTATAGACAGTAGACACACACACGAGGACGTGTGCTCGTCAGTATGGCCGTGTCGGGGTGTTCTTGTGTAAAACTCATATGATAAATAATTGTAAATCGGCCCTTAGGAATCTACGGGTAGTTGTAGAAGTAATTTTATTAAAGGAAAACCCGATTGTGGTTCTATTTCACTACCCACAGTCGGAGTAAGGGTGGGAGCATGACAGTTTGCAATATAAAGCGCGTCCGGATCGTAGACAAGGCATATTCGAGATCCAGCAGTCGGCTGTGAAGCATAGACATACGCGTGTTTACTATAAAAGTAACAAGTTGTCGCAGATATTCGGATAAACCGTTAATCCGTTAATTATAACGTGTGGTGATAATTATAATTAAGTAATTAACACAATGAGTTTTATTACCGACCATCCTACATATACAAAAAAATTGTCATAATAAGCACTTACACAGTATATTGCTTTTAGTTACATACAATATAGATCCTATACGTATATGTGGCAAGAAAATTTAAAATTATCTTGAGAAAAAATATCTTGTTATTTAAAAAGTCATGTTTACACCATTAGAGCTTCGGTTACCTACGTGGAAATCGGAAACGGTTTTCGCTCTCCAATAGGCCGCTTATCTGTTTTCCTATGCTATTTAAAAATTAAATATAATGATAATGAAACGAATAAAATTTCAGTGATTGTTTTAAATACCATTAGTTCATTGAAGATAAAAGGCTGTAAAATAGGTACTATGTAAGCAAGATACTTTTCTGTGGCCTTTTTGTACTGCATCCAATAAGCTTATACAATGGCTTATACGTATTAATTACTCCAGTTTAAGGTTATCAATAATTCTCAGGTACGCTTAACTCGGTTAAACGGTTAATCATTTGACAGTGATGTAATTCTCTGAAATTCCTATATAAAGGCGTATAATAATATTTTATATTAATTTAAAAGTTATTTCAAAAGCCAAACATACTGTATTGAATAAACGTTTTTTTATATTTTAAATTACAAAAGAAAGAGAATTGCAGTTTATGTACGTCTATTTCAATAGAAATAGAGGCTCAATTGTTCTCCTATATATGTAGGTCGTGGGGTATATGCGGTGTAACATTTATATTTGATTTAAATTTTAAGGCACTGGTGCTAAGATATTCTGTGGATATCACCTCGTAAAATTGGTTGTGACAACAAAATCATCGTGCTTGTCACCTATAATATTAAAAATAATGTTAAAAACAATGTATTGCGCTCTAAGACTCAAATACTAGACGTTGGGAAGAAAACAGCTAGCCTGAAGTGGAACTGGGCAAGTCACATATGCCGCATGCCCAACGAACTGTGGGCAAAACAACAACACTCCATAGTGTAACCATCAAAGACGCTGAAACGTCGCGGTAGGCCCAGAAAAAGATGGCGAGACGAGCTGGATAGGTGGGACAGAGATTGGCAGGATCGAGCCCTGGACCGGGACGAATGAAAGGAGGGTAGAGAGGCCTTCGCCCTGCAGTGGGACAGCGTAGGCTGATGTATGTATGTATCCTATAAACCAGTTTATTTTTAAAATGAAAAAGTTAAAGGTTCCCGTGAAATAGCGCTGTTGCAATGTTCGAAAACGAAACATGTTTTTTTTTTACTTTTTTTTTATTTGTTTCAATTTGCTCTTTAAAAGACAATAAATTGAAAAGAGCAGGGGTTTTATTTTTGATTTTGCAGTAGAGTGTTATGGTGCGTGTGTTTTGGTTCTCCGTATTGTTCGAAGTGCTAACTAGTGCGGGCCTTATTCATACAGTTTATAAACATTTTAGTTATGGAAAGGGGCAAAACATTACATAAATATATTAAGGATCTTTTAAAAAAAAGTACTTTCACTATACTATTTCCTCTTACATATATATTATTATATCAATAAAATAGTATTTATAGCAGGGTACTATGATTTTGTAGTTATATTTTTCGCTTTCGGTTTAAAACATTATCATAAGAAATTTACATTTCACTTACAATGTGACGCAAATTAGGTAAGTAAACATAAAGTATAAACTAAGTTAGTAACAGATACTAATCATTCCAACATAATATGTACATATAATTATATTTTTTTCTCGCAACATTTTAAATATTATTTGGTAATTAATTGAACAGCATTGCTCCCTTATAAAAACTTTAATAATTTGTCCGTGGTATGTTTGATTGATTGTTCCATTCATTAAGTTAAAGTAGTATTTATTGTCACAATAAAATACGTACATATTAGCATTAAGTGCAATGTTGGATATCCATTGTCTGACGATTGATACCCCAGAGTAATAAGCACGTTCTTCATTGTTAGCGCTCAATGTGGTTCTGAGTAATTGACAGAACGCGTTAGTGTGCACTACGTCTTAACATAAATTATATAGATAATACCATGGGATATTAAGTTAGACATTAAGTCCGAATATCGCTTGTGTCTCATTTAGTTATGTTAAGTAGAAACAACTTAAAATTGAATTTATTTCGAGTCGTATTAAATAGGCTTCAATTAAGCCATGATAAATTGAATAGGACACCTAAATGGGCTCTTGTAAAATTTAGAATTAATCACTTAAGTCTGTTACTTTATATCTTTATTTAATTTTGAAAATGAAAATAATTTATTGAATCTATAAAATGTAAAAATTTAAATACGGCATTTTGTTTATTCTACCACCCGGTTCGGAAACCGGTTTACACTGGAAAAGAACGGCCAAGAAACTAGTGTTGCTCTTTTCAAAAACTACAAATGTTAAATAGTTGGTTTTAAATCAGAGAAGTCCATTAATAATTATTGGTTAAAATAAGTAATAATTTGTTTCTTTTTTTTTTTCAAATCGGTATAAATATGATTACTTGCATTACGACTGTCCAGGTGGCGTAGTTGTACTAGGGTACGGTTACAAAGCTGAGGTCTCGGGCTCGAATCCAGGGTTGGGCAAAGTTATATTGGATTTTTCTATTCATTATTAGCCCAGAGTCAGGAATTTGTGCCCGATATGGCGATAGGCTCGCCACCTATCACATTGTGTGACGGAACATACAAGGCGAAATGTGGGTGTCCTGGCAGCTCAGCCTGTCCCTTTTGGGAAAAAGGCGTGAATTTATGTATGAGTTTATGTATTTACTTGCATTTACGTGCATATGCGTTAATACGGCTGAGTCGGAAGGGTAGTTATACCCTTTTCCTCTTCCCATCCTTTTTCCTGCCTGCTCTCCTCTTAATTGCATGGACCGGCAATAGATGATCCAACAACTGTGGATGTGCGTGGGTCGCATTGATCACTTAAGGTGAGAACACATTATACTATTTCATCTTACACATAGAGTAAAGAAGCGGCCAAAAATACCAGAACAACGCGTCTTAGAGCGATCTGAACAATGGATTCTTTTGTTATGTGCACATTATAGGTCATACGCTTAAGACGTGACCACAGACTACATAGAAAGAACCTTGTACGTTCCATTGTCCTGATTGGTCAGTTGGCCCCGTACTTACCGCTCTTTATGCGTAAGACGAAATACTACAATGTGTTTTCACCTTTACCATCAGGTGAACTGTTCGCTCGTTTGCCGAACTATGATATAAAATAAAATATGTTCGCATTAAAAATGGCACCATCAATTTTTCAGACCTCTTCAATAGCTTTCCTACCCAGAATATTTATCACTTACAATACAAATACTTTGTTGCGAACAAAATTACGAAATCCAGCTTAAAAATTATGCTATGTTTGGTACTTACACTTACCTTTGTTTACTAGTTGGTACTTGACTCGCAACAGCCCTAGAGTAGAGGGCAGCTCCCTCGGGCGCGTCTTTCATTTGAATGGGTCGCCAGATTATAATAAGATTCGGTCGCGGACAAGCATTCCGTGACGTAATAAAACCACTGAAACAAAACTCACTCGTAACCTACATTAACCCCCAAATACTGGATTGCTACTCAGCCACCGGACTCATTTGATATGACGTTATTTTGAGGTTTCGTTAAATTTCGAAACGAAATACTGGATAGCCATTTAGCTCATAAATCGGTCTACTCAGCAAACATCCAGCTAAATTTCCACAGATTAATGAAAAGTTTGTTTTCAGTTACAATTTTTATTGTATAAATATAAACGTTCCATTTGACGCAATATTCTTCATACATGATTTCTCAAAATTGGAAATTTAACCCTTTATATTTAATATGAGGAATCATTGTAACGTTTTTACTTTTGTTACGATTATGTTTAAAGCTATATTATATATTGCCATGTTATTATTTTAAAAATCTGTTAATAAAATCATGTGGGTGAAAAAACTTATGTCCCTAATCCCTATATCCGAAGCGAGTTTATTAAAAATATTATGATGTTTGTTTATTTTATTTATTGTCATGTTGTAATTGCACTCGGTTTGAAAGTTAGTTTTTGGAATATCTTTTCATTAAATAGGTATATAAAATACCAAACAACGGCTGCAGAACCACCTAAGTACCAAATGGAGAAGACTATGTAAATAAATACGATATGAGAAAGAAGCTGTGCTGGATATTATAAACAGGTAAGTATACACGTATTCCTCTAAGTTTTAACGAATTTATATGATAATTAACTATTTAATATATAATATGAATCGATTATTCACACATTTTAAATCATCATCATCATCTACAGCCTGTAGGATCCCACTGCTGGGTACCTATAGGCTTCTCTCATATTATGCCTCCTATATATTATCTTCTCCTCATATAGTAGTATTATGTAATAAACATGGAAAATAAAGTATGGTACAATGTGTATAACTATAAATAATCCTTTGTTTCAGGAGCTGGAGTGGAGTACATAAATATTCAATGTGTACCTATATAATAAGACCGTCCAAGAAATATGGCTCATATATATAGTGCCATGTATATCAGCTATAGACTAAATAAGTAAGCTCAACAAATATATATGAAAAATAAAAAGAGATATATAAAATTATGACATACTTTAACTTAAACACTTTTGCAGGTAACGCTATAGAAATCATGCGTACAACAAATCATTTGGACAATACACACCCTTTTGAAATGAGTATGTAATATAAAAATATACAAAAAAGAATGAGACAAATTGTGTGAAGGAAGAAATATTTGCATCAGAAAACAGTGTTTTAAATCGAAGTTGAAGAATGTTATGAATTTTAATTAATATGTAATACATAAAATAAATTGTTTATTTCACCTATTTTCATTGTTAAAAAATGTCATATTATATTTCTATTGTACATTTTTAATAGTACATTTATTAATTTAGTTTTAAATTAATGTTAAAATAATTGTTATTATTTTGTGTTTATAAAGGAATATAGATATAAATGTAAGACAGATCTAAAGAAATGTAGATAATTAAAAAAATATAATATGTACTAATGATGTTATTAAAATAAATATACTACAATAAAACATAACTCATTTTTATTTGTATTCATTCCATGGTAATTCAATAAAATGCACTGTACGGTTTAAAATATGTATTTTATTATATTATTCCTTGTTGCAACATTTTCATTGGTTATACTATGTGGAGCTGGTGGAAATGATTCAGAAAGATCAATCTCCAATATATGATCATTCTGGGAACATGCTATATTATGTAACACAGCACATGCCTCTATAATAGTAAGCTAATTTTCAAAAACTTATAGCCCAACTTGCAGACAAGAAGATCTTTGTTGTAAAACCAAAGACCCTCTCCACTGGGTTTCTTGTTTTAGTATGGTCTTGATTGTAAGCTTCTTCAGTCTCCCCTTTCCAGAAATGCACATAAAGGAGAATCATTGAAATTTTTACTATCATGCACCGCTCCTGGCCATCGGCCTATAATGTTTCTTATCCTCAAGTTAGGGTCGCAGACTGCTTGCACATTTATAGAAAAATGGCCTTTTCTGTTTCTAAATGTTTCTGCTTGTGGTCCTCCTAAAAACAAGATAATAAAAATTAGAGCTCTAGCAAATATTCTTATTTCAAACTACAAATAATTTTATGTATATTGAAAAAATATATTCATAAAATTGAATTCTTTATAGGAAACTACTATTGTAGTTGAACATTGTTCCAGTATATACTGAATAGCTACAATCAGTACAAATCATTGTATGATTAATTATATTATATTATATATTTAGCCCTACAACTATTTAGAGAGCTTGGTTATATGGGGTACAGTGGGCTGGGGAAGAGGCAATTACCTGCTAAATGTTTTGATTCCAACAAGCATATATATGCAATAATAAATGTATTTTCTTTCTTTCTTTCTTTCTTTCTAGAAATCATTTAGAGTGTGCCTTTATACTGTGCATAATATATTATTCTATTCTATGATTAATAATATATTATGTACAGTAAAAAGGGATACTCTAAATGATTACTACACAATATAAAATACGCTAGGCATTTTAGAAGCACATTTAGTTAAAATAGGATAAGAAAACATATTTGTGTACATGTAAAAGCTTAATAGTTATGTATACATTATTATAAGTACAAATTACCTGGAGATTTGATCCTTATATGTATGAAATTTATAACTTCAATCAGTCCTGTGATCGCATAGAAATTATTCGCAATATGGCATTGTTGTTAATAGTTGGGAATTTTCATGCCACGATTTTGTAGTTTAACCGACTCTGCTGCAACTTTGTGATGTACAGTCGGCTGTTCCACATGAAATACATCTCCAATAATCTTCTGGTAACTGCCTGTCGTAGAATATCATAAAGCAAGTAACAGTTGGTCGCAAGTTTTTATCAATCGACTTCTATTTGTAGTGGGTTCTATTTTGTCTCCAGCAAGGAACACAGATGCAGAACAGTTTCTTTCTTCAGGCGGAACCTCACTTTGTTTGAATGTTTTCTTCTTTGTATTTGTCAAAAGCATTGATTTTTTTCTTGATTGACTCGCCTTGATGAAGCTATATCGTCATCAGACAGCGATGAAACCGACGCGAGAGTCATTTTAGTAAATTTTATGTAGAATTTAATAAGTTAAGAGTGGTCGCAGGCGGCCTTAAGACGACGGCTGCTTAAAACTAGAAATTCTTAAAAATTTGACTGTTTGACAGCTGTCAAACTCTTAAGTTGCTTTCGAGAATACGAATCGGATGAATAATGCCCCATTAAATATTTAATTCTTAAGTGGTTTAATCGAAGTTATATTTAACTGGAATCAATTTAACAGGTCATTAGAGCTAGTTAACAGGAGTTAAAAGTTAATTGGCTTTCCAGTATTTGGGCATAAACCTCACAGAAATATTTCCTTTCTTGGTGCGTGATGATAGGGTATAAACAAAATCGAAGATTACTTAACGGTAAAAAATGTTTAGTTTTCAACGACTTATATTTTGTTAATGGTATGGGAGATAATGAAACGGATAGTACTAGAATTTTCTTTGATTAATATACAGGGTATATCAAGACTGCTACCGAAAACGAAGCCGGGTGGTAGTTTTAGTGACTTCAAAGTTCAACATCCTTTTATTTTTAAAGACGCTATGGTTCGCAGGGGTCAAAGAATTATTATAAATAACAAAACCATTGTGTTTGTAGTCTAAAACTACTACCTGGCTTCATTTTCGGTAGCAGTCTGGATATACCCTGTATTTTTATATATTATGATTTATATGACGGAATTACAACCATTCCTAATTAAGTATTAACTGGATACGTACTAAATTGTGTACTGTTCCTAAGTCTGGTTACAATTCTTATTTTACTTAAACAAATGGATAAATATATACTGAAATAGCCAGTAGCACCTTTGCTATGTAAATTGAATAGGAATAACGAGAAGGGAGATTGTTATTTAGATATCTGTAGAACTCCGCAGATTTTTTTTGATTTTTGATACAATACAGAAATAAATCAAAGGCTTATCACATTTGTATAAATCATAAGTTTATTTATGTTGGGAAAAGGCTTGTATCACTTGCGGCTTGGAGGCCATTCGTTTTCTTATTTCTCGGTGGAAGTGCGATCTATGATAATAAATAAGGAAAATAATTATGGCAGCTATATTTACTGAACAAAATGTTATCATAAGTTTCAGTACGCAGCAGTATTAACAATGAAATAATTTGCATCAGAACATAATATATGTACGTTCCACTGCAGGGCGCGAGCCTCCTCTACAATTTTTACGTATACGTTTAATACGTTTTTGTGCCGCACCGTCAGGCTGTGGAATTGTTTGCCGGCGCACGTGTTCCCTCCTTCGTACAATCCTGGGTCCTTCCGCCGCGGTGTGAAGAGGCACCTTAGCAGTCCGGCATAATTGTTTCCATTGGCATGGG
This sequence comes from Hyles euphorbiae, assembly GCA_023078785.2. Taxonomy (NCBI): domain Eukaryota; kingdom Metazoa; phylum Arthropoda; class Insecta; order Lepidoptera; family Sphingidae; genus Hyles; species Hyles euphorbiae. The sequence continues at coordinate 12,255,833 of CM041043.1, forward strand.
ACTGCCGTACGATGCCAATGGATACTCTGCCTGGGCGGCATTGGCACTTTCCATCAGGTGCAATGTTGCCACTATGCCAGGCCAGTGTATAAAAAAACAATTAAAAGTATGACTGAGAGTGGTTAGACCATATAGTCCATTAGCTTATTACTGGTTGGTGGTCTTTATATACGATAGTAATTCTTTTCCTTCACCATCATAACACGTGGTGATTGACTATCAATACACCCGTACCTCGGAAAAGTCAAAGATGTGCCTTGGGATTTAAATCCTCGCACACCATAAAAAGGTTAAAAATAGTTGTAAAGATGATTATACTAAATTGTTCAAAATATGTAATATTTTATCCATAAGGCAAAAGCATACATTTTTATTATCTACAAATCTCTATAGTAGTCGAGAACATTATTTAACTTCATGTAGTAATAGCCAAAATACGCGTTCAGTCACTGGAGGTAAGTACATAATACCAAGAGTGAGTAACTACTATGGTGACAGAACATTAAAAAAACGGTTACCGTATATTTTTAATAGCCTACCATCTGTTATCAGGCATGATCCGAAGTACTCAAGCTTCAAAGCAAAATTAAAAAAACATTTATTAATGACACCTACTTTATACAATATTGTTTAGTTATTTTGCTTAATTGCTATTTTAATTTTTTGTTTAATTTTATTCGAGCTACCCTAATTGTTTAGAAATATTTTTATGTTTTTATTTTTTCCATTATTTTCTATTGTTTTTTTTATGTTTAATTTTACAGTAAGATGTTGTTGCTTTGTTTTTACATTCTGTAATTCTTCAATTGTTATCTAATGTTTAAGTAAAAGTGAGACTCACATATACAAGTGATTCCACGGTCAAACCGAAATACGGTTTCGTGGAACCTATGCCTAAATTTGTAATTACGTAATTTGTGATTTTTAATAAATAAATAAAAAAAAAAATGTAGGCAGTTGCATTGTGACTGGACTAACAGGCTAAAACGCACTGAATAATAGAAAAATAATAGTAAAATTTACAATCTTGGAACATTTATTTAAATCTGGGTTAGTCCCAGTTTTAGCGCTAATGGTGCCTTGGCCCTGGAGCGAGAGGTCCTGTCCATTATGTCTTCTAGCAGTTATCGAAGTTGCGACAAGCTGAAGACAGGTTGAAATTGCGCAATTTGGAGGAGGCCTATATCCAGCAGTGGACATTAAAATGCTGAATATAATAATGATCATGATCTATATGAGAAACAAATCTGATTATTTAGGTAGATCATAAAACATATCGTTCGAGGTTCGATACCACTGGTTGGCGCCCTGGCTTCATCCAACCTAGCTAGCTACACGCCTGTACCTGTTAATATCAAGTAAGGCTCGAGTTGTTAACAAAGTGCAAGAAAATTTAGTTCACGGTTAAAATGAGGTCATACAAATATTTCGAGCTTTTATGTACATAAAACAAGTCGTATTCATACATAATTCTATAACGATATTTGATCTAAAAGATTTCCGAGTCATGTGTAAAACAACACTATCTTTAGATCAAAATATAATAATATGTGATCTCGTTTCGACATTTTCAATAATTTCCTCATACGTACCTACATTTATGTTTGTTAAGTTATTTTTGTAGGGCAATCCACTTTATGTGAATATTTCGATACGAAAAACATGTTCAGGATTACGCGCTACCAGGAAGGGCATAAGCCTGAAATAATACAGGCAGATCGTTGAACGTAAAATGTTTAACCTACGAAACTTTTACTCATGGTAACTGTAGATAAAGACAGATAAAGAAGAATTTTTAGTTGTGAGCATTTATTTTTCATTACAGCACCCATTTCTTGTCTAAGAAACACCTCGGCATATAATTGTCGAGAAGTGGTTTTGCAGTGTAGAAATAATTTCAGTTCATTCTGTCTACGAAAACAGGCAATTGAGTGAAGTAATTAGACGTTTCTGCTGATATTTATTATTCATGTGATCTACGTATCTAAATTTTCGCAAAATATATCCTTGAAATATTTAGAAATTAATGGCGAGTCCTTGTGATGTATGAGATTTTAGCCGCGACCACTTGTAACAAAATAACCATTATAATACAAAACGCCACTAACCACATAAATATCTACACCATGTACTTGATACTGCAGGGCACGGGCTTCCTCTACAATCGAGAGTACGATTGAGTTAGTAATTAAGTGGTTAGGCGATATATATAATAATAAACACCGAATAAAATTTTACTTAAGTTGAATTTTTATTTGCGTAGGACATGTATGGGCACACAACAGGAAAGGGGCATGCCCACTCCCCATACAGATGTCGGCCCCAGCTGCCCACGTTTCAAAATATACTCAAATTATTATATACAATGTAGTAAATCACTTTTAAAAGAATTGGATGCAATAAAACTTGGGGGTTCGAAGGAAAAACACTTTTTATTTTCTCCTTACTCTAGTTTTTACAACGTTGTTGTCATAGTTTCTTTATACCATATTATGTATTTACACTTGCGATACTTATTTTATTATACAATAATATAATATGTTAGGCGAAATTATACATATTTGATACACAACATACCTCTATGTACAGGAGTAACATCGACGTCGAACTTTTACTATGGCGTTATTTTATGAGCAGATTTGTTCCATGATAAATATTGACATTATTTGTGTTAATATTACATACATACATACATACATAAACTCACGCCTTGTTCCCAAAAGGGGTAGGCAGAGGTGCTAGGGCACCCACATTTCGCCTTGTATGTTCCGTCCCACAATGTGATAGGTGGCGAGCCTATCGCCATATCGGGCACAAATTCCTGACTCTGGGCTGATACTGAATAGAAAAATCCAATATCACTTTGCCCAACCCGGGATTCGAACCCGAGACCTCAGCTTTGTAACCGTACCGTAGTACAACTACGCCACCGAGGCAGTCAGCAGTGTTAATATTATTCCATGTCATAAACAATAAGGACATTGTCCAGTTATTGAGCAGGAGGATAAATGTTGCTTTGATGCCGTGCCCATCCGAGATACCATATAACCACAGCCATATAACTGTCATAACATGGACACAGCATCGAACAATTCTACAACCCACAACACAATTACAGCAATACTTCTTTAAGGCGTTTATACTAGAATCATTGCCATTAATTAATTAATATACAAAATATATTTTTCGGTTTATGTGCCTACTTGAAATTCTGGCTCTTAGTATGAAGCAGCTCGACCCGGAGTTATTTCCTTCCGTTACACTAATTCTGTGGTTATTGTATACCTCTCCTGTAACAACCATTAAATCTTATATGCTCACCGTAATATGAGCTTGCTTGTTTAATTTGGTATGTGTCTGGAAATCATTATTTTGTTCGTTTGAATGCTTCTTATAGAAATATCACACAAAATCATCAGCTTTTAGAGAATTATAAAAACGTTACGAACTAAAATAATATATCACAACTACACCCAAATCCTCATTTTAAGAGAAAATAAAAAATTGGCAACACTTTCATGGCGTTTGATCTGGAAATGTATAAAACAAATAGTCATGTAATTGTTTTTCCGGTAGCTACTTTTTATTATAAAAATAATATTCCCGGAGTATTTCAGTAAACAAATGATACTATCATTGTGGATAAATTGAGTTATGATTTTGTAATAAAACGGTAAAATGGGCGGGTTTAGGGCCAATTTTGGGCATTCTCCTTTCAATTAAAGGAATTGGAAAGTAAAACATGTTTGTTTGATGTACATGTTTGTTCGTACATACAAACGGGTGTACGAGAATATTTACACATTAACAAATATAACAGCGTTCAAACAGTCGTTGCCAAATTAAATTATTGATTTTCTCATTACTTTATTAATAACGTAGCATATGAACCGTACTGTTTACAGTTCGATAAATATTTTGAGAAATAAATTAATTGGCTCTGGTAACTTAAGCCTCCAATATGTCTAATATTATATTAATATACTTATTTCATGTTGACTATCTCTACCATATTAAGAGAGTGATGAAAGTAGACGACGGGATAGTGTTAACATGCAGATTAAAATAAAATCAATGATAAAATATGTTTTCTTACTGCTTAATTTACATTAAAAGCAGTACAGCATAACTAAAATCCCTTTCTCTCTCTCTCTTTTCAGATAAAGAAAGTGAACTGCTGGTCAAAGTTTTCCCGTAAGGCTTGCCATGGGGACCCATTTGTTTAATAATCTTGTATAAATTATTTTTATCAAAAACCAAACTACGATAATATTTCTAAAACAGATTAATCACTACATAGTATAAAACAAAGTCGCTTTCTCTGTCCATATGTCCCTATGTCCCTTTGTATGCTTAAATCTTTGAAACTACGCAATGGATTTTGATGCGGTTTTTTAAATAGATAGAGTGATTCAAGAGGAAGGTTTATATGTATAATACGTACATATTATTGTACAGAAATCTATTTGTAACCGGGCGAAGCTGGGCCGGGCCGCTAGTATTAAATATAAATTTAACGTCATGTTACTCATAGCTAAAGCAAAACTTGAAATTAATATTTACGCTACACTCGGTACGTGCATTGTAAATTTGGGTTGTTATATACTCAGCCGGGCATATGAAGACAAATATTATTCAGCCAGTAAGTTAACTTGACTTTAGCACTTTATTAGGTGCCCAGGCACGAGTCGCCTTTTCACAAGTCACGAGTGTACTTTACCGACCTCTACTGGTCGTTAAGTTTTTAAATAAATTGTTTTGGATATTTAAAGCCTTATTATTCCTTTAGAATTTAGATCCAAACATTTTCATAAAGATTTTTTAAGGTCAGTTAAAAATATTGTTTCTGTCTCTCCGGGGAGCAGATTATAATAATAGCAGGTTGATATAAAAAGTGTAATATGAGCGATGTATCAAGTCCCAGCTTTATTCATAGACAGTTATAAACCTATTTTAGGTATCGGATGATTTATTTTCTTCGCTTAAATTGAATTCAAAAGTCTTTCGGTAGGGCAAAAATGTAATAACTTCAATAGGTTTATGAATAAGGTCTATCTATAAATAAGGTCGTTATTGTTTTGTTAATCTTATTGATTTTAATTTATTCGTAAAACAATACTACAAACTAAATTTAAATACGTTTATGCCGGCATGACATACTAACACGTGGAAGCGCATTGAATCGGAATTTAACTGTATTCGCGTGCAATAAAGTATCCAACTAAGAGAAATGCCTAGATTTCGTGAATAAAAAAAATGTGCAGGTCTGTGTGAAACCAGATATATGCTAAGGTTAACTCCGGTACACGACACATTTGCGTTGGTCATTAAAGATAGGATTTAATATACACCACCAAGTACAGTGATTTCTATCTACTAGCATACTTTTAAAAGTAATCTTTATATTTCTATTCTTAAATTAAGCATAAGCCAACCGTGTAATTCAATAATCTATATAATTGAAAGCATAAACAAAACAAATCCATTTTAATACTGCAATTAAATTCAAACACATTTTCTGTATGCACGAAAATATTCGGTTACGTTCATTATTACGTCATTAGGTTATGTAGCAATAGGCGCCTTACAGCACAGAATATCTGTGCTTACAGCGTTCCCTATTCATTTAAGTGTGTCTAAATTAAGTGCGATGCCTACTTACCACCGGCTGCTATTAAAGTCTTACGATGCGCAATTTCAGCTCGTATGTGTCTTTATTGCGCGCTTCGCGGAAACTAAAAGCTAATTACCGCACAGAGTAATGTTACTGGCGGTAATATAATTATTTACTCACTACGTCATAGTAAATAAGACGTTATTAATGACCTGTCAACGTTTTATTTAATTTTGAATTTTACCAAAAGACTTTTTAGACTGCCTCGGTGGCGTAGTTGTACTACGTTACGGTTACAAAGCTGAGGTCTCGGGTTCGAATCCCGGGTTGGGCAAAGTGATATTGGATTTTTCTATTCATTATCAGCCCAGAGTCAGGAATTTGTGCCCGATATGGCGATAGGCTCGCCACCTATCACATCGTGGGACGGAACATACAAGGCGAAATGTGGGTGCCCTGGCACCTCTGCCTACCCCTTCTGGGAAAAAGGCGTGAGGTTATGTATGTATGTATGAATTTTACCAACCACGACCGAAACTTTTTACGTAGGACGCGCGTGTTTTTTGTTAATTTTATTTTATGTTTTAAAGTTTATGCTTTCTGTATGCGTACCATATTAGTATTGCTGTTGTTAATATAAAAGGCATGATATTCATATCAGGTCCCCACATTTCTTTGAACAAGATAGGGACCCAACTATTTCTGATCTCAATAACTGATGAACGTTTAGAATTTACAGATGTCAAGTGGTAACTGAAGCAAAAGGGTGACGGAAAAAACGAACATGGAGCTAGTAGTATAGGATCCCGCCATACATCGACCTTCACCGAGATGTTTATTTGATGAAACGTATTTTATATGCAATTTAATATGTCAATAAATATATTGTATATGGGTTGCCTTGCAAATTTCAGTCCAGAATACGATTAATTAATTATTAAAAAAAAATTTTTTTTACACTTTTCACCTGTTTAGTTATTAAACAAATTCTATACCAATCGAAAGTATGAAACCCATAGAATATGTAAACGTTAGGTTGCCTATTTTTTTCCGGTCACAACCCTCAGGTTGCCAGGTATAAACAGGTAAATCGCTTCTAGCATTTTGCACCGGTCTGATTATTGAATGAAAATTAAATGAAAATAAAGATCATTTTATTACGAACACGGTGGTATAGGGTTGCCTGCGAAAAATCAGTCCCGAATTGCGGTTGTCGAATTTAGAAAAGTGAAATATTGCTCCGAGTGACCATCCCATGCGATAGAAGTGGACACAGCATAGCTGTTCGAAGTCCGCCCATTTAAAGAAAGAGGGTGCGCATGCTATAGACTCATATATGCTGTGCATCATTTTGGAGTAGATTGTGGTTATAGTTGCAATCGAAACAACGTGCTACTATTTATTGTTAAAAAAATGGCGAAAAAGTGTTTTTTGTGTGATTCGGATGATGATTTAATTAATTTTAATGATGACATTTTTAAAAACTGTTGGCTCTGGTGCGGTTTCTGGTTGATTATTGGGAAAACGACCATTTGGTAACAATAATCCAAAAGAAAAAAATCTTTTAACCGTCGACCATCAGTAAATTAAAGTAAATTCGATTGCAACTATAACCATAATCTACTCCAAAATGATGCACAGCATATACGAGTCTATCGCTGTCCTTTTAATTCTCAACAATAAATAGCATGCGCACCCTCTTTCTTTAAATGGGCGGACTTCGAACAGCTGCTATGCTGTGTCCTCTTCTATCGCATGGGATGGTCACTCGGAGCAATATTTCACTTTTCTAAATTCGACAACCGCAATTCGGGACTGATTTTTCGCAGGCAACCCTATACCACCGTGTTCGTAATAAAATGATCTTTATTTTCATTTAATTTTCATTCAATAATCAGACCGGTGCAAAATGCTAGAAGCGATTTACCTGTTTATACCTGGCAACCTGAGGGTTGTGACCGGAAATAAATAGGCAACCTAACGTTTACATATTCTATGGGTTTCATACTTTCGATTGGTATAGAATTTGTTTAATAAACAAATAGGTGTAAGGTGTAAAAAAAAAAATTTTTTTTAAATAATTAATTAATCGTATTCTGGACTGAAATTTGCAAGGCAACCCACATACAACATATTTATTGACATATTAAATTGCATATAAAATACGTTTCATCAAATAAACATCTCGGTGAAGGTCGATGTATGGCGGGATCTTAGACTATAGTATGTCTCACTATATTGACAACATAATCGATTGCTGCAATGATTATCGCAAAACGTTGTCAGCTATAAAAAACTCGACTCTTATTTATAAATCAAAATCACATTCATACATATAGGGAATATATAAACTCACCGTCCCACAATGAGGTAGGGGGCGGGCGTTTCGCCATATCGCGTACAAATTCCTGATCCCGGGGTGATAAAGAATAGAAAAATCGAATATCAATTTGCTCGACCCGGGATTCGAACCCGAGGCAGTATAGAAAAAAGTAGTGCGGAATATTTATTAATTTAAAAGGTTTACCGTAATTATACACGTATCGCATATTAATTTTACGACGAAACCAAATTATACAGAAATGACAAAAGACCAATTATAACTGCAATAATAATTACAATAGCTGCTATTTAATTGCGTCGTCAGAGTTCTGAAACTTTCAAGCATCAGAAATGTATTAGCTATTAGTTTATGGACCTTTTAGACTATGCCATTCGAAATCAAATTTAATGAAAACAGTATTGTGTGCTTTAGTAAATGAATTAACCACACTGCTTTATACAATCTATGGGTATGTAAGAACGCCATTAATTTTATACAAACGATAAAACTAGTAACCCACTGAGAATTATAAATATTCCCAACATAAAAATTTAAATACTACCGAACAGATACCGAACCAATGTGGTTTTTATGAATGGGCAGATTGTTTATTAGGGAGATTTGTATTATTATTATTATTCTTGTTTTAAATTTTAATTCTCTTCCATATTTGGAAGGCAAATCAACTATAGCCAGGCCGAAGCCAAAGGCTTAGTTGTGTGGGTTTAATTTTAAACGAATTAATTATTGTTGGATAGGAATTTTCTAACTAAACGGCATGTATTTAGGATAACTGCTTTCTGCAGGAGCATGTAGGTGGATTCGTGTATGTTAAGTATCTTAAGGCTATTGTGAAGGGTATGTGGTATGACTCCAGTAGACGAAAGTATTATTGGGACAGTTTTGGTTTTGTTAATTTTCCATTGAGTTTTTATTTCAATGGCAAGGTCAGTATACTTAGAGATCTTTTCAGTATGAGTATTATTTAAATTGTGTGTGTTACATATTGCAATATCTATTATGTACACGGTCATGGCTTCTTTATCTAAAACTGTTATATCTGGTCTGTTATTATGGATAGTTTTATCTGTTACTATTGTTCTGTCCCAGTAAATTCGGCATTTGTTATTTTCTAATACTGGTTCTGGTTTGTATTTATAGTACGGCAACTTTTCAGGGACTAATTTATATTGATAAGCAAGGTTTTGATGGACTATTGCTGCAACTTGGTCATGGCGGTGTTTGTAGTCACTCTGGGCTATGGATTTGCATGCTCCGGTAATGTGCTGTATAGTTTCGGGGGAGTTATGACAGTGTCGGCATGTATCTATTATGTTAGGTCTATGAATAATATGCTTTTGGTAATTTTTTGTATCAATAACCTGGTCCTGAATAGCAAGCATGAAACCCACTGTCTCAGGGAAGAGATCGCCTTGCCTCAGCCACGCGTTCGACGCTACCAAGTCGACATGTGGTTGCTGGAGGTCGTGTCGATGTCTCCCGTGTAGAGACTTCTGGGTCCAAGCTGCTATTTTTTCTTTGTTGTCCGTAAGGCATTCGTTATTTTGACAATTTCTATTGTATAAATTTAAAGGTGTGAGCTGTTTGTCGGCTTCTACTATGTGTTTATGTAAAGTTGAGTCTACTGCACGGTCGTAGAAAAAATTTCGGAGTCTGATTATTTGCCTATTATGTAAATTAGCTACGTCTATAATTCCCCTGCCTCCCTCTTCTCGGGGGAGGGTTAAACGTTGGGTGCAGGACCGCGGATGGTGCTTTCGGTGTTTTGTCATTGTGGTGTTTATGACACGCTGCAAGTTTTTTAGTTCTGTTTTAGACCATTTCACGACACCGAAAGAGTAGGTTAATATGGGGATTGCATAGGAATTAATAGCTTTTACTGTATTAATTGAGTTAAGCTGTGTTTTAAGCACAGATCCAAGTCTGTGTTTAAATTTGCGGGTGAGTTCAGTTTTCGTATATTTTTCGCGGATCTGTCTATCTTGTTGGAAACCAAGGTATTTATAAGTTTCACCAGAGTTTAGGGCTTCCATCTGTTCTCCTGTATTTATTATGTAATCTTTTAATTGTAATTTACCTAGTTGAAAAGTATACGTTTTACATTTATCTATGCCAAATGTCATATAAATATCTTTAGAGAACTGTTGGGTACGGTCAGCAAGTTGGTGAAGAGAGCTAATATTGTTACTATATAATTTAATGTCATCCATGTACATGAGATGACATAGCTTGAATGTAGATATTGACTGGGTATTAGAAGTGAGAATTCCTAGATTAGTACGATTTAGAAGATTTGAGAGTGGGTTTAATGCAAGGCAAAACCAAAGAGGGCTGAGGGCGTCTCCTTGAAATATACCTCTTCTAATAGGTATATTGTCCGTTTCAGTAAAATGAGATCCGCTCCCTGCTATTAATTTAGTTCGCCAATTCTGCATTGAACAACGTAAGTACTCTATTAATATGGGGTGAATTTTATATATGTGTAGGATATGAATTAACCAACTGTGTGGTACAGAGTCAAATGCTTTACTATAATCAATGTATATTGTGCAAATATCTTGTTTATTAGCGTGTGCTTGTTTCATTACGACCGAATCTATGATTAGCTGTTCTTTGCAGCCTTGGCTTTGTTTCCTGCAACCCTTCTGTTCTTCAGCAAGGATGTTATTTTCGGTAATATGTTTGTCTATTAGTAGAGCTATGCATGCTGTCAGTATTTTGTATATAGTTTGTAGGCACGTTATAGGTCTGTATTTCGCTGGATTTTGGGGATCGCTATTGTCTTTTGGGATCATATATGTTGTACCTTGGGTTATGTATATTGGCATTGTTTCTGGGTTTTTAATAAACATGTTAATATTATTGTGAAGTAAAGGGTGAACAGTTGTAAACTTTTTATACCAATAGTTATGAATATGGTCTGAACCAGGTGCCTTCCAATTATGAGTTTTCTTTATGACATTTAGAAAGACATCTATTGGGATATGATCAAATTTCATTAGCGGAGTATTATGTAAATGTTGTACTTCAGATTGTATCCAATCGGCTTCGTGATGGTGTTGAACTGGGTTGGCCCAAATATTAGACCAATAACAATACAATGCTTCCGACGAAGGCAAAGAGTTATTAGATCCGTTACTTGCTACTTGTATGTTGCTTGTGGTTCCATTAAGTTGTCTATAAATTAACTTTTCATTGTGGGTAAATTGAGAATTTTGTTTTTTCCTAAGAGTGCAATTATCATATCGCTTGAGTCTACTAGATGTGGCTGAAAGTCTTTGTTTTAAACTATCTAAATATTGTTCATCACTTACATTTGGTTCTTCGTAGCGAGAATGTATTTTGTATTTATCTTTTATTATTGCTATATGTGACATGAGTTTCTTGCTTCTATTTCCTTTAATATATTCTGTTAATCTACCTATACTTTTTCTGTATGCTTGTATTTTACTCTGTATTCTCTTTTTCCATGCAGGTGTTATAGTTTGATTACATTGTCCCTGGTTGGGCCCTATAGTATTTTTAATTTTTGACCCATTACATACGGCTGCAGTATATGCCGCGCAATATATTATTGTTTGGGTAGTAATAAAATCATGATCAACTGATGTATATTGAGGTAACAAGTTCTGATTAATGTAATTGACAATACGAGATAGTCTTTTGGACGTTTTTTGCTTAGGTATAAATGGTCTTTGAGTTGGATCACTATTTTTATACTTATTATATGTATTCTCAAATGTTTCTTTAATTCTCTTGTGTAAATCTGAGTTTAGTGTTATATGATTAACTGTGTTATTTCTAGGATTTGTATGTAGTGTGCGATCAGTATCAGCGGTTTGTAGAGTTTCTACTCCTGGGCTAGGGGTACTAGGGTCATTAGTCTCTTCAGCAATAGTATTATCTACTACCAAGGAGTTGTTGGATGCGGAATGTTCTTGGATAATTAACGAGTGTTCTACTTCAGAACGTATTTCTTGTATTCTTTCAACTGTTAATAGTCTATTGTTTACAATCACTCGTCGCTGATCAGCAATTCGTTGTTCAGAGACGTGCGATATTTGTGGAAATTGTTCAATTATGGCAGCATGCAAAGGTCTACGGTAGCTGGTTTTATTGGTTTCAAGGTGAGTTATTCTAAAATATGCCTTCATAATAGCTGCGTTTATATCGTCAGTCCAACGAATCCTTGAAGAACTCGAGGCTGCCTGTACTCTATTACTACATGTTTGTGTGTTGGTTACATCATTTTGTGTAAATGTGTCAGGGTGGAGGTTTCTTTTTACGTCTTGTGTTATTGCATTTAGAATATTTTGTGATAATAAATTATTTCTTACTATTGCTCTACGCTGATCACCGATCCGTTGTTTAGAAACGCTGAAATCTTTATATTTATCAATAAATCTCTTATGTAGTTCATCTAGGTATCCTCTGGTCTTTGTTTCTAATTCCGTTATTGTAAGATATGTGCGTATAATAAATTCATTCATATCTGAGCTCCATTTATATCGCGCACGGGTTTGGCCAGTGGCGGGTGCAGCCTCTGTAGCTGGTGCTACCTGCACATCATCCTCTGGACTGGATAAACTAGATGACGAGCTGGGTCTAATATGAGTTTCAAATAAGTTTGGGGACGTAGGAGGGGATTCGAATAAACTTTGGGTAGATGATGGGGATAATGTTGGATCTGGTCTTTGTTCATGGGTACTACATGTGGTCTTTCTTGACCTTAAATTGTATCTTGAATTCCGGCTCGTTGTCGGTTGCTTTTCGTCAATTTTCCTTTCTTGATCTGTATCGGAGTCCACAAGCGCAGCTTGAGTCGTTTGATGGTTTGAGACCGCCACCCGGAGATTCTTCTCTCCCCTGACCCTTCGAGGTGTCTGCCTACCATCATTAGCATATCTCTCAGGGTCCCCGGGCACTTGGGGATTGGCTATAGGTTTCATCGTCATAGAGTTTCAGTGGACGTAAGAACCCTTCGTGTTCGTCCAGGACACGCGAGTGCGTAGTGAGCTAACTAACTAAGCTCGGGAGCGCCGCCGTTGGTATACTTGATACTCTTCCGCCGCCGTTCTGAGGCAACATCCTACACTAATGTTACCTGCTCTGGTCCAGCCTCCTAAGAACTTTCCGTTCTTGAGCCTAAACGCAGCAGTGGTTGGTAGATATACCGCTACCATTCGGTCGCCAGAGCCTCGTCGGTTAGTAGCAGGGTGCACCACGAGCAGGTGAGGTTGGCATTTAGAGTAGTTAGGCACGCCTAAATTACTACCCCCTTACACCCCTTATTATTATTATTATTATTTTTCTTTTTCTTTAAAGAACTCAGCTTCATCAGCTGGATAAAATTAATACACACGGGCCTAGACCAAGGTGCATTATTTATTATTGGACCTCATTATTAGTACTGTTACATATTATATCAGTCTGTCCCATGTTATCTATTTTTAAAAATTTGCGCACTATCCTGCAAGTATTTAAAATAACAGCTTTTTGTAATGTACGGTAGATGTTGGATGGGAGATCTAATGTTTCTATTGCCTTAAGTAACTGTTTAGGTATGATGCCGGTAGTAGAAATCACTATAGGAACTATTGAGACCTGCTGCAATTTCCACATTCGAGCTATTTCTTCCTTCAACTCTAAGTATTTTGACAGCTTTTCGGAAATTGTATTCTGTACATTATGACTATTGGGTATGGCTATATCTATAATGATCGCTGTTTTATTATTTTTGTTTAATAAAGTGATATCTGGTCTATTATAGTGAACTGTTTTGTCTGTTAATATTGTTCTATCGTAATAAAGTTTATGGGTTGCATTTTCCAGTATTTTTTCAGGTATATATTTATAATAAGGTTCTAAAGGATTTGTTGATATTAATTTATATTTCTGAGCTAGTTTTTGGTGAATAATATTTGCAATTTGGTCATGTCGATGTTTATAGTCCGTTTGCACTATTGCTTTGCAGGCGCCTGTTATGTGTTGTATGGTTTCGGGTGCACTATTGCATTTTCTACATATGTCTGAAGTTAAGTTTTTAATAATGTATTTTTGATAATTACGAGTTTCAATGACTTGGTCCTGGATAGCAATCATAAAACCTTCTGTTTCCGGGAAGAGATCTCCTCGCCTAAGCCAATCGTTCGACGCCACCTTGTCGACGTGTGGCTTATTTAGTTCTTGGAGATGTCTTCCGTGAAGCGATTTTTGTATCCAGGCTGTAAGTTTACTTTGTTGATCTATTAAATTTTCATTGGGCTGGGCTGTAAAATCGACTAGGTTCAAGGGCGTGTATTTATTATCATTTTGGTTTATTGCTTTATGTAGGGTAGATGTTAAGGCTTTATTATGGAAATAATTTCTGAGATTAGTTATCTGTTTATTATGTAGGTTAACAATGTCTATGAATCCTCTACCTCCATCGATTCTTGGCAGTGTCAATCTTTGTAAACACGATCTTGGGTGATGCTTTCTATATCTGGTCATTAGTACATTTATAATTCGTTGAGCATTCTTAAGATCTGTTTTTGTCCACTTTAAAATACCAAATGAGTAGGTTAATATTGGGATAGCAAACGTATTAACTGCTTTTATTATATTTCTTGAGTTTAAATGTGTTTTAAGAATTAAATTAAGTCGGTTCTTAAATTTTTGTATCAGTTTAATTTTGACCTCCTTATGAATTATTTGCTTAGTCTGATCATAACCTAAATATTTATATGTGTCCCATTCATCTAATGGATCTATCAGTTCACCTGAAGAAAGAGTGTAATGGTGCTTATGGGTCTGTCCAGCTTTAATAGAGTTGATTTTACATTTGTCAATTCCAAAAGTCATACCAATGTCTTTCGAAAACCTTTCTGTCAATTCAGCTAGTTGGTTAATGCCATTTTGTGTTGATGCATATAATTTTATATCATCCATATATAGCAAATGGGTAAGTTTCCTGCTAGTCTCTATGTTTTGTGATCCATGACTACTATTATATGTGAGAGGATAACCGATATCAGCGGCATTTAAAATATTTGAAAGTGGATTTAAAGCTAGACAGAACCATAAGGGGCTAAGAGCATCACCCTGGAAGATTCCACGCTGTATTTTTATTTTTTCTGTTTGTACACACCCATTACTTGTTTTTATTTTTAATTTAGTTGCCCAATTTCGAGAGGTACTTTGTAAGTAGTTAACAAGAAGTGGATTTATTTTGTAAATGTCAAGAACTTTAAACAACCAGGTATGGGGAACAGAATCATAAGCCTTTTTGTAATCTATGTACATTGTATATACATCTTTCTTTTTATTTAAAACCTGTTTTAATATTACTGCGTCTATGGTTAATTGTTCCTTACATCCTTGGCTAAATTTTCTGCATCCTTTCTGTTCTTCATTTAGTATATTGTTATTATCTATATGATCATAAATTACTTCGGCAATGCAAGATGTAATAATTTTATAAAGTGTTTGTAAACAAGTAATGGGTCTATATTTACCAGGATTGAGTGGATCAGTTGGGTCTTTGGGTAGCATATGTGTTATTCCTTCTGTTAAATAGGTTGGGACTGTTACAGGTTCTAAGATAAACTTATTTATATATTGTAGTATAAAAGGGTGCGTAAAGGTCAGTTTCTTATACCATATTATTATTTATTGAAAATTCAAGTTACAGAGACTCAGTAGTGTTAGTATAACAAATAAAAACTTATAATATAATGTTAGTAAAAATACATCACAAATAACACGACCACTGTTGCACAATCATGGCGGACCATGCATTCTGCAGCAGTGGTTTACATAAATACAGTCTAGCCTGTTTGCGATCATGTTCAGTATGCTGTTGGTATGTATGTTGGTATGGTATGTATGTGCTGTTGGTAGTATGGTATTGTTCATTAGTTTTCGTGTATTGAGCTTCCATTAATCTCTCTCACCGTAATAAGACAGCAATACGGTCGTCGGTTTATTATCATGCTGGCTTTTCCTTGCAACATAAAGTATTATTGTGTAATAATCTATCAGAGTCTATTTAGTGTGAATTGGACTTAAAATCACCTACTAAGTGGCATTTAACGATAGGAGCCACAGTAAAGGGTTATTATTCGCGATTTGCGTAGCCGGAAAATGGTGGACGCAACAATTACGCTGAGTATCGAAAACCTACATACTTTAATTAAATCGTGTCTTAACTTGATTGAAAACATCCTGATCTCGCGATCTATAAGCATGTAACCATTTTTTTATGGGGAAACTGGACCAAAAATTCTGATTTGTGACGATTAGTCTCGTCATTTTCTTTGTGTCGGTGATGGTAGTAGAAAATCTGAATATTGGTGGACTATTAGGAAGTATAAATGGGCAAGAAGTTTTACGAATATGACAATATGGCGGGATCTACATATATACCACATGCATCATTTTCAGTGCCACTATATACTTCATTATGCTGGTATGTATGCTCCATACAATAAAGTAGCAGAAAAAAACGAAAAATAAATAAATAATGTGCTGGGGACCCGGTTGTGCTTGCGTTAAGACAAGGCCGGATAACTTTTCTCTTTCGTCTCCTCATATTTACCTATCTCTAAAGTTTCAATTACGATATTATGTAGCATAAGATGTAGATCTGCTATGTTTCGTTTGTTTAGCTTTCAAGAATAAGATTTTTAATTCATAAATACTTAACATACATTTATTTACGTTTGATTTCTACAATAACTCGCCTGTAGTGAACGATCATCAGAACAACTAAAGTACTGGTTAAAACATTGAATGCCACTTGTTAGAAAAAATGGTGGAGTATAACATTGCCAGAAACTAGTAAAAATATTGGATGGTGCGAAAAAGGTCCATAACAGAGTGAGCGATCATGGTAACGAATTAAAAAACAAAGACATCGGACACAGAACGACATTTGTCACGCTGGCAATTTATTGCACATCGTTCGATCCTATTTGCTTTTCTCTATGTAATGGATTGCTGTAGTGTCGCCATTTTTGTTCCACTATTTTTCACCTACCCTCATACGTTTATTTTAGTTAGAATTATTTATTGTCTGTAATACAACTGATTGGTTCTGTGAATTTATTTGTAAGATTTAGCTGTATATTAATAAAGTAGTCTGTACAGTGCACACTATATCGTATCATACCCGACTATGCTTTGATCGTATAAGGCAAACATATTTTTGGAGTTAATCACTTTAAAACATTGCATGGATATAGTATAGTTTCATTATAGGAAATCTTTGTGGAAACATACATGTCATATTGTTTTAAGAATGGGCTTAAGAATGTCAAATTTAATGATGCAGTTGGTAAACACGTCCGCTGTGAAAGGAGATTTAACGATTTAAATTCTTAAATCGCTAAATCTCCTTTAAAAAAAAAGCAACCATTAGTGTGATTCAAAATATTGACTTCGGGCGTGTAGGGAATGTGTGGTGGACACAATTTGCGTATTTATTTACCATTAGTTTTTATTTAAAACATTTTACATTTATTAAAAATCTGCAAGCAATTTCAATACTTGGTCATTATCCGCAACCGCTTGCGCGACGTGGCTTCTCTATTTCTCGCCGTAGTAAATTCGAATGTAGC
Source organism: Hyles euphorbiae (assembly GCA_023078785.2). Lineage (NCBI taxonomy): Eukaryota > Metazoa > Arthropoda > Insecta > Lepidoptera > Sphingidae > Hyles > Hyles euphorbiae. The sequence goes on from CM041043.1 coordinate 12,273,390, forward strand.
TTAAGGATAGAAGCCATGGAAAAAGGAATGTTTATTCATGTATTTGTAATTAAATTCAGTTGGAGCGGTTCGGCGTAAATTGAAGTGGCGATGCAGACGGTGACCGGGCGCCGTTCGTTTGCGGTCTGTGGACCACTCCAGGGCTGCTGGCTATATTTACTTTAAGGAAAAGGACATCATTTCAAACAGCCAACGTTCCATGATGAAATAATAAATACTTTTTTCAAGGTGAGTTTTCGATGTTTTTTGTTTTCTATTTTTGCTGTTTTTAATAAATTTAATGTGTGTGAAAAATTATCTTATGTTTTAATGGCTTTAATGTAAAACATAATCTATTAGAAAAGAACATTTAAAACGTTCTGAAATTAACTATCAAAAGTGTCTGTATTGTAGATTTATGGTACCAATTTTGTAAAGCAAATTGGAAAATGATCGCAGTAAGGTGACCGAGCAGTAAAAAATATCGCTTCAATACGACCTATTAAGATACCTTTACAAAATTATTACATCTTGACATTAGGTGTAAAAAAGGTATAAAATATTTATTGTTGGAACATTCACCTTTCGGATCACTTTGGAGAACGGACCGTAAAATATAGAAGACTTTCAAATAATTGGATTATCATAAGTGAGATTTGGTATGAAAGCTGAAAATTTATTGTTACCTAACTTTTCTTTCAGTTACGTACATTGCCGTTGTCATCTATAAAATGGCGATCCAGAGTCTACAGGTAATTGCTATTTGCTATTATTATCTATTATTTCAGCCAATTATTCACGCTGAATTTGCGTGTTCTGGATTGGAGACCGCGCCTTGGCAAACGTAGTGTGTGGCGCCCTCTGGCCAGAGCGATGACTTATACGAGACGGCCAGCAGTGACTGGATGCTTAAAGCAGCAGACCGGGCTCTGTGGTGTTCTTTGGGATATTTCTAAGTCTAGCAGTGTACTGCAACGGGCTGATGACGATAATGATGATTTACAAATATGACGACAATAATGCCTAATAATATTGAACTATCAATATATAAGTCCTTGTTGACAGCCCTGAATGAATGTGAAAACACTGCAGATCCTTTTCGAAACGCAGTTGTTAATGATAACAATCTGAATATATAAATAAACTTACTTTTGTTCTCTTCAAGTGCTTGAAATCTTAAGTGTAACTGACATTATACGACTGAAAATAAATACTCAAAATATTTACGGCCTTATTCAGTCAGTTTTAAAAACTATTTTAGATATAGAATCCCCTTTTCGAACGACTTTTGAATTCAGTTTGAGAGAAGAAGACAAACATTCTATAACTAAAATAAGTTTTAAAACTGGCTTTAATGAGGCCTTTCGTATTCAGAAGACTTAGTATGACTAGTCTATATGTATCATATTTTTAACGAGATACGCAAAGACAATAGGTAATGTGTTTACTATATTTTTATGCCTCGGTGGCGTAGTTGTACTACGGTACGGCTACAAAGGTGAAGTCTCGGGTTAGAATCCCGGGTCAGCCAGTGATATTGGATTTTACTATTCATTATCAGCCCGGAGTTAGGAATTTGTACCCGATATAGTGATAGCCTCGCCTCCTATCACATCGTGGGACGGAACATACATGGCGCAATGCGGGTGTCCAAACACCTCTGCCTACACCACGTGGGAAAAAGGCGTGAGTTTATGTAAGTATGTATATTTTTTATGGACACAATATAAGAAAGACATACATACATAAACTCACGCCTTTTTCCCAGAAGGGGTAGGCAGAGGTGCCAGGGCACCCACATTTCGCCTATATTATTATATATTATATGAGAAAGAATACAAATAAATATAATTTGTTTGTATGTTTACTTCCTTGTAGGGCTTGTGAACGTAATAAGAAGACAAAGATGTTAACTACAGAATATGAGCGTTTTTGTACTGGTTTGACAAAGTATTGGTGCTAAGTGCCCTATAGTTCAAGCTCAGTTGCACAAACTAACTTTGCTTATAATTTTGAAAATATCAATTCCATACATTAGCAAAGTCAAATGTATGGCGACGATTTTGAAGTCAAAGTTATTGGCTAAGTTAGTTTGTGCAATTGGGCCTTAGAGAGACAGTTATCCACTGCCGGTTAACATTATTTTGTCGGCCTGGAAACCACATACATAGTATGGATCACAACACACGGAATCCGTATGTGTGTCGCCATTACGAGTATTGTTACTATTTTATATCGTATGGATATCGCTATACGAGAGGAAAGAATAACAGAACCAACTTTCGTTCAAGTAAAAAAAATTAGAGCTATATTTTAAAAGCATCCCTTAAGCTAATTTTTACCATACTTTAAAGTGTCTGCAAGGCTTCACAACTCTTTCGTTGTGGAAAGAGATAAGCCATTCTGAACCCTTACATTTTTCTAACTTTACCGAGGGATTTGCAATTGAATGCCAGGGACAATTTCTATAAGCTTTTCAGTTTATGCCGATTGTAAACCTATTTTTCTTGGGTGAATAGACTTTTTCATTAAATATTATTTTTTGAAAGCAAAATAGAAAAATAAAAATTAAGAAAAAAGCGTTCTGTAGTCATGTTTTATAGAATTTCTACCATAATATTTATTTACTGATATAATTTATATTAGAAACAGCAATATTTTTTAAGTGAGTTTTGCCTGACGAACTGTGTTACGTAAATCATCCGTTTGTACCTTAAAAAAGGTGTAGCATGGACATGAGGTTATTTACATAGATGGTGCTTAGTCGTACTATACGTATAAAATAAACTTAAAACTACATTTAATATTTATAATATTTATGTATTATTATCTATTTTTGCACATGCTGTGCTTCATTTCTTTACATTTCTTTTTTAGTTCCTTGAGTTCATAATTATTACAATACTTGTATAAACTAGATTAGATATTATTTTTTGCTTTTTCTTTGTATGTGTTGTACTGTTTGTGTAGTAGATTTTTATTTTTTATATTTTACTTGTTTCCTTGGTTATTAATCCTTATTATGACTTGTTTTTTTTTTATTATTGTTATTTTTTTAAGCATTAATTATACAATATGTTTTAATTTATGTTAGTATGTAAGCTGGCGTTCGCATGTCACTCAAGGTGACCACTGAAAACCAGCGTTGCGCTGTGGCTCGCGTCGCAGTGCAACAATAAGCTGAGTGGTCACCTACGTGTCACATTTATGCGACGTACAAACTCCCTTTTACTGTCTTTTTGTTGTTAGCTATATACATAAATTTATGTTAAACGAGTGTGTGCGTCATCTTATTTGTGGCTAATAAATGAGTTTTCTTTCTTTCTTTCTTTCTTTCTACAAGTCTATAGACTGTCAGAGAATGCCTCAGGGATTAAGTCCGCCTGTTTACGTTCAGTATATGAAGCTTTAAATAAATAAACTCATTTGCAAAAAAACGGGCACCTAAGCAATGAACCATTTCAAATGTTACTATTGGTTTGTTTGATAATTATAGGTAGTTTTACTTTCACTATTTTGTAAATTAAAAAGCAAATAATCGTTTTCGTCAGTATTATCATAAAATTTTGATAAAATTTATGGGTTTTAATACTAAAGTTCACTAGTAGTGTATGCTCGCTAGTAGTGCATATGCTCGTGAAGTAAAAGTTAACAAAGATTTTTGTTTGTTTTTTCTTTAATAAAGTAAAAGCAGATAAATGTTTAGTATCGAGTGTGACCCCCTCTAGCTGAAATCACAGCTTGAATTCGTCTGGGTATGCTAGTGAGGATATCCCGGATACTTGCTTGCGGAATACGTTCCCACTCCGCGGTAATCACATTCTTCAGCTCTCTTATGGTCTGCGGAGCCGGTTGTACTGATCTCACGCGTCGTTTCAGAACGTCCCAGACATGCTCTATAGGATTGAGGTCGGGACTTCGAGCTGGCCAATCCAAACGACGAATGCCGACCTCTTGCACATACGCTTCCACATCGCCAGACCGGTGGGCGCGAGCGTTGTCGTCCATAAAAATTGAGTCTTCGCCTAAAGCGGCCAATGCGGGTTGTGCATGAGGAATTAGAACTTCCGTTATGTATCGATGTCCAGTCAGAGAGCCGTTTTCAATGAAGACTAACTCTGTACGATCCATTGAATTTATTTCTGCCCAAAACATAACACACCCCCCACCATAAGGTGTGATTTCTTCAAAACAAGCCTCTGCAAAGCGTTCTCCTCGTCTTCGTAGCACTCGCCGACGTCGATCTTCACCGAACAGAGATATCCTGGCTTCATCGGAGAACAATACCCTATTCCAGTCTTCTTGAGTCCATGACTCACAATTTCGAGCAAACCTAAGCCTGGCAACTCTGTGCTCACGGAGTAACTTAGGGCCGCGGGCCGGGCGATGACTGCGTATGTTGGCCGCGAGAAGCCTCCTCCTGACCGTCCATAGACTAATATGCACATTTCTTACTTCTTCGAGGTTGTTCTTAAGGTCCACATACGAAGACTTGCGATTTCTCAATGCGCGACTCACAAGAAAACGATCATCCCGTGGTTGGGTACATGGTTTTCTTCCAGAACCAGGCCTTCTCTCGACGGAACCGGTGTCTTGATATCGCTGCCAGGTCCTTTGAACCGTCGAGCGACTCACACTTAGCCTCTGAGCCACGAAGCATTGGCTGCAACCCTCTTCGAGCAGCGCAATAATTTTGGTAGCTTTTACCACTTTCTCTAACATTATTGAGACAGCTAAACAGCAATAAATGAAGATGATAAATATTGACTAAAAGTTATGAAAACCGATATTATCTTTTGGAACTTCGCACCAAAAATGTAGGATAAAAACGAGTATCAAACGAAAATTTGAGTTTAGAGCGTACTGTTTTAAACACCACGGCATTTTTAAAACCGGCCAGTAACATGTACAAATGATTGAAATCATTTTGGTACTGTATTTTTTTAAAGAAGAATTAAAATCAAAACCGCCCGTTTTTTTTGCAAATGAGTGTACATAAATAATATTTGCAGTAAAAAATAAAAAATAATAAAATATACTGCATTTATAAATAGCAAAACTTGTACTTTAACGTTTATGTTAATTATACACACGAAAACATATCTTAGATGATTTCGTATTCTAGAGTGAAGTGCCTCCTACTGAAATGTGATAAGAACCTGATTTTATGAAGGTAGGATCTTATCGACTCAAACAGCTATAAATAAACATTAATAAATCATTTACGTTCGTAAATTTCCTTGCATCCACAACAAAATTAAATTCCTCATCTAATATTAGCAGCGTAACCGCGCGAGACATTTCGTATTTAACTTAATTAAGGACGCTAATTTTATCATAATATTATGAGTACTTGACTAAAGAAACCTTGTTTCGTACAGAAGCAGTAGCATGAAGGCCTTATAAACATGGGGATATTATTAGACATTCCCTCAGAACAACCGTAATTTTCATTGTAAACTACAAAGTTTGTGACAACGGCTACCATGGGAAGACTCATGAACACGTGACTCGAAAAGTAAAACAAAGTAAAGATTGTTAGAGGATAAACGAGCAGCTGCTTGCTTACTTTTGCGAGATCCCGCGCCTGTTTGTAATCCCGTAAAGCCCAGAAAGCCGGCTAAATGCGGGAACAAAGTAATCCCGGGACAGGTGAGGCTAGAAGTGCCTCAAGTCGCGGATTTGGGGACGATAGTTTGTTTACATTGTTATTGCTACTTTTTACCTTGTAATATTATTTCTACTAAATGTTCCTTTCTTCTGCGTGATTTTAATACACATCACGGTGTAACGTGGTTATATATCTATATTACAGTCCAGAATGATTTAGTTTATAGTTTTACGACCGACCGTCCGTCTGACATCAACCCTTTTACGAAAAGAAAGTTAATATACTGCCAAGTTTATGTAGAACACAGTAAAAACATTTTATTAATTTGGGCTTTGGCCTACGAGATTATTCTTCATTGTAGAGAAAATAAATATTATGCTTGTTTATTATTACTAAATAAAGGCTTTTGCTTGATATTTAGAATATGATATGAGGAAGTAATATGATGTTTCATTTAATTTATGGTCGGATTTTTCTTTTGTTAATGATTGAAATTAGTTGTTTTGAACTTTAAATTACAATTGATTAAAAGAAAAATAGCGCAGAAAATTATCTATTGAGGGATTTCTCAATCATTTAACGTAACAAGAGGTTTAAAATGTAAAATAATGTATATCCGTTGTCAATGATGTTTCAACTGTGAATTTAACAGTTTATGTTGGTGTACGGATAAATTATAATAATAATTATAAGCATATCAAAAGGCGACAGTTTCAAATAACCTTCACACGTATGCTCAGCAAAAACGATGTAATAAATTAATGAATCCGCTAATTACATATAAGCTGGAAGCACATACATTCACAAACTGGGTTAAACTCACAAGGTGCCGTGTCATTAATACATAATCATCTTAGGAACAAGTGGAGTGTGCTGTGTGCCGCGACAGTGAACTGATTAGATTTGCCTGTGGAAAATACACGTGTACCGCTCAAGTGGCCAACTTTGTCAATTCAATGCGGGATTGATGTACCTAAGGCTGTTAGGGCTAAAGATCGAAGAAAATAACTCCGCCAAGTTCATGTGTGCCTACTTTAAGAAATACACAATTTCGCTTGTTTTCGATGAATTGAATTGAAATGAAATTTACTCTCATATTTTTCCCAAATATCCAAAATAAGTTTTACTTATAAAATTTCTCTTAACATGCTTATTTCTTTCCATTAAAGAACGCAAAAATCGTATTTTCTTGTACGTTCTTCTCTGGCGCGAACTGTCTTGTACACCGACTGGTAGAGAAAAATAGTGTCTGAATCTACATGATGTTTTATTTTACAGATATGCGTATATATTTATCTGATCTTTTCCCACTTTGTTTCGTTTCTTCTATCTCGGGACGGTCTCTCCTAACGTATACGGTACGTACGTATACGGTAGGCCGCCCTATATACAGCGCCGAGTGGCAAATGCAATTTCAGTGGCGCGCTTTATGCAGGTGGTGCGACATGCAACTTGTCTTATAATGCCTGTCGGACTTGGAATGTAGTTAGCAAGTTCTAGCTTTCAACCAACTTGGCCTCCACATTACTACTCCTGTCATGTGTGTTTAATACACCGCTGTTGGAGTTTGCTACCTCTGTGCCGACGTAATGTTTCCATCTTTGTGTTTTGTCTCTTAAATGGAATTACATTTTAGATTTATTTTTTCTGGCGAACTTTATAATTTTATAAGGAACGGATATATTTAAAGCTTGCTTAATTGGTTTGTAATTTTAAAATCAGTTGTTTAAATTATTTTACCAAAATAATTATGGAAATATATGAGAAGAACCTTTACTAGACAAAACAAACGTTATTTAATACCTATTTATAGCTTTAGTTTTTGTAGCGTAGAAAATAATTTGAAACTTCTCATAATAACTTGGAACTCTTTTCAAGAGTTTTTTCTTTCCCCTTTAATATTATTTCAGCTTGTTTCGCAATAATTGCATTGTTTTTCACTCATCTTTTAATTACGTATCAGGTTAAATTACGTTTTGATGAGCTCTCAAATACGTAGCGTTCCACTGAAATCATTTCTGCGTGATAGGTCTACGTGTCTGGTCGTCCCTACATAATGCATTCAATGATTGCTGTTGACAACGTTTGTGGCCAATTTGGAATAATCAAGTCAGAAATCAAACACACTGTAGCTGTGAAATTGTAATTGCTTTTAATTAATGACAATCTCAAATGGGGAAGATAGATTCGGCGACAAGTGTGCAGTGTAAATACGATTGTGTGCCGCTTATATTTGAATAATACAACATTTCTGAGCACGATGTACGGTGTACCTTTTGGAAGTGGAATGCATAATGCTGATTAGAATATACAAAAAATGATTGATTATTACGTCATATTTGTTGTATGGATAAACTTAAAATTTCTTCTAGCTTAAGTTTTTAGCATTTGAGAACAATAAAAATATCGACTATTTTTATAATTTTAAAACAATCTAGAGATTTCTATGGCATCCTGAAAGTATTAAAACAAAACTTTTTAAAGCAATAAACAAAGAGGATTCACAAAGAAATGAAAAGAACTGGGGAGTTAAACATAAAATTGGTCGGATATCCGTCGGATATACCGCCGGAGAAAATCAGCTTTTCCGATAAAAGCGATTAGTCATTAAGGCGGACTCCGAGTTGAAATTATTCAAATGAGCTCATTTACACGAGACGACATTTAATTGCATGCTTTGGTTCTATTTTGGTCCTATATTAGTGGTAAAGGAAGACATTTTTATGCAAAGGAATTTCTGGATAGGGAAATTACGTTATTGGATATTTTATCTTGACAGCATTGCACTATAATAAAGCCTATTATAAATCCTCTAAAATATATTAGCTTGTGGAGAAAGGTAATAAAAAAATGTGTATTAGATTTAATGTAAGAAATCAGCTTTAATAATGTCGCTCAGGCTACGTGTGCCAAAACGTCATATGCACGTCACACGTTGCTATCAAGACATAGAAGGTAAGTAATATTTTACTCTGTCTAGGCTAAAATTACATTTTTGCTACAGTATTATATTACTCTACAAAGACACGGCTGTTGCAAAATACTTATATACTATTTTTTACCTACTTCCTCGGCCCTTGACCTTCAATACGGCTATTAACGCTGATGCCAGGTTATTCGTATTTGCCTGGAAATAAGTACCATATGCGATGGTGAAAACCCGTCATAGTGAGACGAGTAAGGCGCTGGGAAAAAAGAGGAACTCTAGTTGAAGAAACCTGTCAAATCCTTTGAAGTTTACAATCGCAGCAACATAAAACAGTTGCCGCAACTGGCAGCTTTTATCGAAAACTAGTTCAATGTTGACAGTTTCCTTCAACCAAAGTTGCTGTGTGCATAGCGCCTTAGTGTGTTCTTTGATTCAGGTTTAGCAAGTACATTTCTAGTTTTAACAAAGCAGGCAAAATTGCGGAAGCTCCTTTTGAATCCTTTAGAATGAATGAATGCAGTCATTTTGCATCGGTCTCTAGATTGCATTTGGGCATTGCTGTATAGAAAACTATGTATGTGTCACCAAACTGCTGCTGTTTTGGAATCGTTTTAAAGTAGAGCTGTTTTTGTGTCTATTTTCATTGTTACCAATTGTGTACTCGATGTTTGGCTGAGAAATCTTGATTGTAGAAAAATGTATTTTCTTACGTAATGTTCAATAGTTCTACCTAACTACTTACAGGTACCTATAAACTTCCAGAATATGATCTATGATGAATAAAAAATAAGCAAAAGAAGTAAGTGGTATATGAAAAAAGTTTTAATGACTGCTCTTTCTTGTTGTAAAAATTACCTGTTTGTTTCAAAGTTCCTAACCCGTTATTAACTTTTATAGACCATTAAGCGAAGTTCTTATTTTATAAATAAGTTATATAAAGTTTTATTCGACGGAGTAGTTTATAAGTATTTACTAAAGGAATTTTATTCAGTTCGTAATGTTACTTGGGAACAGTTGATTGGTAAATCAAGGCGACTTTTATTACCTTTATGTTGGAATAAATAAAGACGATATAAAGATGGCCGTTCTTGATAAAGAAGTAGCACGAAAAGAAATACACGAAACTCTAAGATTGTGCAATTTTTGCATTCGTTGTATAGGCCTATCGTTCATAGACGATGTACCGAAGACAGGACTTGATAAGCTAAAATCATACATGTCTTTTGTAATATCTTCATCTTTGTTGATTTTGATGTTGATTAGTGAATATGCCTACGTGGCTGGACAGATGATCAACTCTGCTTCTATCGAGGACTTCGTCGGAAGCTATTTGCACATAGCGGGCTATGATACTATGAGTAAGTATTTTTTATTAACGAGAATTATCTCATAAGAGTTACAAAGACGCATCACCAATCAGAACTTCAAAAGAGATTCATCAGATTTTATGTATCCAGATGGCGAGCGCGGTGAAATGTCAAGTATTGTTAGTTTTCATGAGCGGTCGTAATGCTTACCATCAGGCCAATGGCATGATCGTTTGGCCATTCATAGCAAAAAAGTATTGTACTGCGCTTATCCCCTCGAACCGTTAGATATCTTCTCAAGTCTTTTATCACTGATTATAATATCTTTCAAACTGGGATGCTAAGGTGCCTAGTCCCAACTTGACTTGCTTGGCGGCAAAAATGGACAATGCGATGATACTTACTCAGACCCTACTCAGCCACTCAAATATGAGGGTCCTTCTACCCAGTAAATGGTTTATAGCTATTTTCGCATGCACACAAAGTATAAACAGAGTTTCACGAGTCTATTTAGTCTTCAACTTAAGTGAATGCAAATGTGTTCCGGCTACTAAAGTCAAGTTGCCAATTACTTAAGCACCGAGTTAAAATCTATTAGATAACTTGATTTACATTTTGCTTTGCTTCCATATTACAGACGTTTAAAGGTGAGAATTGCTTGAGTTTAATCGTTTTGTTTTATTAATTTAATATGACGCGCAATCATTTAGGTATTAATTATTTATGTACTGACTCAAGTATTCCTATCCGCTCGTATATCAACTAATGTTCACATGGTGCAAAACCAGTCATGATCCACGTGAATTATAAATAAATAAATACAGCCGACAGTCACATACATAGTCCTGACCCCGCACTAAGATCGAGTCTTGTGTAGTAGGTATCAGGAACTACGAGAAACTCGGACTCACTAACATCCAAACCAGAAAAAAATATAATCAAACCAGCGGTTTCACGTTTTACAGCCGGCATCTAACCAATTGCGCAACGGAGGCTGTCAAATATTGGCCTTGATTGGAATTTACGTACGCTATGGCGATAAACTCAACCCTATACAGTTGAACGGAAATGAGCTCGGCGTACTGTGGGTGGCACTAGTGGCATCTTCGCCTACCACCGTGAATGTGTGAATAATGCATGTGTGTGTATTTTAGACTGTTATGGTTTTTTGCGATGAATAGCGATTCGAGAATGTCATTCGTATTATGTATATGATTGTGGGCTATACGACAGCTCATGGATAGTAGTAAAACAATAATTGACATTCCAGTGCGCTTGCCATTCTGAGAGCTGTTTGGAGAAATAGATATTGCGATGGACCTACCTAGTGTTACCTATTCTCACATATGAGAGACTATTTGTTTTGAGTTGTATAAACGATTTATCCAACTGCATCTAAATATTCCGGCTGACTGTAAATATTTAGTATGATTAGAACAAGTATAACGTTAAATCCATTCACATTTTTATTACTACAAGAATCTAATCGAAGACATATAATTCCTAATGTTATTAAGCCTATGTTCCTGTACAAATAAAACTCCTGTAAGTAATCCAATCGACAATAAATATGTTGTGTAATGAATAAGCTCATGGAAATCCGCTTAAAAAGCTCAGGAAGCGAAAACTGGAGTGAGGGATGGGCCTTTGTCATGTAGAAAGATAGCATCGGCTGAAAAAGAATAATTTACTTTTTTTCAGGTTTCGGCAAGTTGATTACGATTTGGTACAAGCGACGTACTTTCCGACAGCTCGTGAGCGAACTGGCGGATATCTGGCCGGTATCAATTAATGATAAGGAAGCTGTCGAGATCAAACGCGATAGCCTCTCAGCGTTGAAACACAGGCAGATATGTTCGTATATCAATATACTTAATCAAACCAAAAAATTAACCAAATCTGCGATAAAATCCGTAAATAATAGTTTTTTTTCAATGTGTAACATACGCGTAAATCTAAGAAACCAATATACTTATTACTACATTTTATGAAGGTGTATTATTATGGTATCTTTATTAAAAAAATATTTATTAGTGCATGTGAGCTTTATTTTATCCGGCGGGTCTGATAATATCTAGGAGGATTCGATGTTTCCTATCTGCACAAGCATTATGTGAAGTCCGCTATCTGATAACAACCTAATGTTGTGGAAAAATCCTTAAGCTTTTCTCAATTTTATAGTAGACTCGTCCTTTGCTAAATTGATCTTGTACAGGCCGATATTATTACGTATTACACATAGAATTTTAATCTTATATAGCATATAATTCCATTAAATGCGGTGTGAAACAAGTTAATTTCTGTTTTTGTATCTGTATCAACCCGTATACGTCACACTGTAGGACACGTATATTTACAATGGAGAGTATGATTGAAAGAGGTTGGCCGATAAAGCCGATAAAGTCCACCGCGTGGAGGTTGCCGGACTTTACATTTCTTAATAATATTCTTACAAATCGCTGTAGTATACATGTCTCCTCTCGATGTTTTCCTTCATCGTCATAGTTCATTGTGATTGATTCTCAATACCCAAGTTAATTTTCTAGCCATGAATTCATTTAATGATGTCATTTCAGTGTACGCCTTTTGGAACGTGCTGGGTGTTTGGCTGTACAATTTAACGCCCATTGCCATATTATTGTATCGCAAAATCCGCGGTGTACCTGCCGAGCTGGGCTTCATATGGCAGATGTCGTACCCGTTTGACAAAACCAAGCCTTTTTACCACGAGTTGGTGTACGTTTTTGAAACATTTTCAGGTCAGTGGGAAATTTTCATGTATATCGAGCGAGTGACGTAGCATTCGGGATTTTTGGAGGTTTTTAAATATTCAAATAACGGTCATTTTTGTTTCATTTTTTAATTTTGATATGACATGAAGTTTCTGTGTCGTATGAAAAGTTAATATTCGTAATTTATTCCTACGTGTAAAGTAAATGAAATGCAATTATTTTATTGCATAATTATGTGAACAACGAGTAGCGTTTGGGCACGACTGACATGGCAATACAAGAACATATTAATTACAAAGTGAAATGGATATTAAATAATTAAAATCTTTAATTACCTTAATTAACTGGAAAGCGTAGCATCAGATGTCCGCCCGCAAATTGGACAGATGACTATAGAAGACAACCTCAATTTTATTGTACTGTATCAGCCACAGAACAGATGTGGTATCAACCCATATACATCCTACTGAAGGGTACGGGCCTCCACTACAATCGATAGTACGATAGAGAGTGGTTAGACCATATAGTCCACCACGCTGGCGTAGTGCGGGTTGGCGGATTTAAGATACCATAGAAATTCTTATAAATCGCTATGATATGCAGGTTTCCTCAAGATGTTTTCGTTGACCGCTATAGTGCGTGGTAATTGACTATCAATACACATATGACTCCGAAGTCAGAGGTGTGCCCTCGGGTTCGAACCCGCGACCATCGTGAACATGTTGGCAGCCGCGTCTGGTCCAAAAGGCCACCACGCAATTTTCTACTGAAGTCAATAAATTTATACTTTTATTTCAAGGTGTGATATCCGTATGCTGTATGCTGGGTTCGGACCTGCTGTTCATGACGATGTCGAGCCACATCAGCATGTTGCTGCGCGTGTTGCAAGTTCAGATACGCCGCCTGGGCTTGTCTGATGGCAATGTTAACGCCGACGGCTCTGTACAGGACAGCTACGAGGATATAGTTGCTGTTGTGAAAATACATCAGAGACTTATTAAGTAAGGCTGAATTGTTAATATTTTATAGTAAAATAACGCGTAATGGCAGGGAGTGTGGTATAATTTTCATACTTGAAACTTCCACAGTTTTATTGGTGGTATCACCGCAATGTTAATTTGTGTTCCGGTTTGATGGTGATTGTTGCAAGAGTAACTACTGGACATATTCACACTTGCAATCTTATGTTTTGTAATTCATGGTGATGTGTTTTGTTACTGCCCATGAGCGGTCGTAATAAAAAAGTTAGCTTAGATTTTTTTTATTTGTATCCAATCGTACCCGTCGTTGTAAATCCCGCTACTGCGCCATGTTGCAGATTAATCCAGTGTATTTAATTTCAATCAAGTAATCATCATGTAAGTGCTGTTATGAACTCGTGTCTGCTCGAGTATCCGCCTTAATGGTTTCTTTGATGCTGCATAATTAGTAATTTGTCGATTCAATATGAAAGGTGTTGGTCTGCTTATTTTTTGTACGAGTTAACCGACATGGTTGCCAATCAATAGTAAAAAGCATAGTAAAATTGAGTGTTTGAGCTACTGCATACAGCTACATCCCAGAGCACTGCACACTTTGTGATTCATAAAGCCGAGTTCGCAGTATTAATACTGGTTTCATTTTACTGGTGGTAGGTCTCTCATATGAGAGAGGCTGCCTGCGTAGGTATCACCACAACGTCTATTTCTCCCGCCAAACACCAGTGTAAATGCACTGCCGTGTTTTGATTTCAAGGACATTGTAGTCAAAGTAACCACTGGATATATTGAGACTTAACGTTTTATGTCTAAAGATGGCGAGCACAGGGATACCAAGCATTTCTTGGTAATTCAAGGTTTTGTTTGGTTTTACTATTGTCCATGACCTGTCGTATCGCTTACCATAAGACGAACGGCATGCTCATCTTGCCATTCATTGCAGTAAAAAAAATATCCTAATGGATTTTCTAACAGTGAAGGAACTTCATTCGCATGCTGTTATCTGTCGGTTTGTTTTAATAAGCGTGTCAGGTAAAGGCTCGGCTGAGTAAAGCGCCCACCGTTGCGGCACATGCTTTATCGAACCGCTACGGAAGATTGATCGGAATCTAGTCATTTTCAAATAGCTTCGCATTTTGTAACAAAGATTGATATGGGATGTGAAACTTCCTAAATTTTTTATTTATCATGGTCTGCACCAAAAAAGTAATATTATAAGGTATTTATACTTTTTAATATAAAATCCAAACAATATAATCAATGTTGCGCCCAAGTGTTTTATTCCTAATAAAGTTATGATTTTTGTTTTGTTTCCAGATACATAAACCATTTGGAGGATGCATTTTCAGTGGTCAATCTGATTAACGTTCTTTTGAGTTCTGTGAATATATGTTGTGTCATGTTCACAATAGTTGTAAGTAAAGCATCAAATATTTTTCGATCCTATTACCGCACAAAATTGTACTAGGCACATACTACATTAATAATGGGAAATACTCAGCAGAATTGTTTAATCCCATCAAAAACATCCTGTAAAAAAATTCCAAGTCTCGCAGCTCAGTTTTTCTACCGCAAAAGTTGTGATATCCATGTAATACCAAGTCGATTAATTTATTTAGTCCTTGCTTAAGGGACGTTCTGAATAAAGTTATTACGTAAGTTATTATCATATCAATATTAAAAATTCTTTATGTTTTAAATAAACAGATCGACTTGGCCATCGCATGAAAACATAATGTATCGTACAATTTATACATAATGCTACTGGCTATAATTCTTAAACTACTGGTTCAAATTCAATGAAATTTTAAATATACCGTGTTTACACAATGCCTGCTTAGTAACTGAAAATTCAGGCTTCTTGCTTTAACCACAACGAAGTTATGGGGGGTTGAAAATGGTCTGAATTGCTTCGAGAAAAGGATGGTACGACTGTGCCGCTTTTTAGCTCGACTTGGAGGGGGCACTGCCGTGTCCCCAGATCCTATGCCATCCTCCCCATTCTATATCCTTCCCTCGTGTGCCGGCTTAGGGAGCCATCTTTGTGGATTTGTCTATCTCAGCTCGCATCAAGATATTTTCACATTCATATATCTGTAGTATCAAAAAGTTGTGGAAAAGATATAGCATGCGGTCGCAATAATGTAGGCTATTGTATGGCGAAAGATGACTGTTGTCTATATATTCTGCAATCAAGATGGCGAACTGGCGTAGAAAAAAAATCGAAGAAAGAAAGAAAAGAGGGGAATAAACGATAAAATTTATATTAAAATGTTAGAATTTAAATATAAAAAGAGCTGTCCATTTCGTAATCGACTCTGTACATGTTACCATAATTGCTTCGATATTGTTATTTACTTTATATTTACAATTACAGCGCTAATTTGTAAGATTAATTCTCAAAATAAATTCTTGCTAAGATGCAAATGACCATTGTTTTGAATAAAAGAAAGCAGTATTGTTTTTTGCACTCATTATGCAAGCACAGCGGCAGAATCGCAATAAAACTTCAAGCTGGAACTTTATTTCAGTTCCTTGAGCCATGGATGGAGATGAGCAATAAGTTTTTCCTCGGTGCCGCTCTCACGCAAATGGGAATAGTGTGTTGGTATGCCGACGATATATACAGGGCGGTATGTTTGCTCTTATTGCTTCCTATGTACTTCCTACCTACTAGATTGCGTTTCGCAACACCCGGTGAATAAATCGCACGCCCCAAAAGTAAATTTTAGTTGCTGAAAAAAAATGGAGTGCGGAGGAATAACAGAATTTAGCTTCAACGAATACCAAATGAACGGCAAATATCCGAGTCAAATGACGAATATAAATTAAGTCACTGAGATCATTATATTAAATACTTTTTGGTTATGTTTCATTTTTAGGATTTCCTTTTTTTTTGTTACAAGAGGCTCACTTAGACATCGACACAAAAAATAATTTTAGTATCACTTAACAACCTTTTCTATTTGTTGATTTAAGGAGTTGAATTTCGCAATGTCATATATTGATTCCCGTAGAATCCAGTACAATATTTTGTTCCAGTTTGTTGCACAAGCACCTTTTAAATTTTGTTTCCCGTGTCCAGGCTTACTTTGTGCACCACTGTTATTTATGGTTATATCTGTTACCTCCGCGTTTGTATTTTCTCTTCATCAATTCTTCGCTGGGCTCATGGGGAAAGTGTTTTCCGTTGTTTAAAAAATACTTTTAATTCGATATTAATCGATATTAATTTCATGGAATTTTAAAAATAATCATATTTAACACCCCAAGTGATATTTCTTAAGATTTATTGTAGCAGCTCCCAGTTCAATTTCCAAGTCCAGCAATCGACTATGTGTAATTTCGATTAGAAAAAGACGATTTCCCAAGACGGAATACTTTTCCCTAAGGGTTAGTAGGTCGTAAAATCACAAGAATATAAAATATATTGCTCGGACTCCATAGGAACGGGATGAAGGCAGGTAGTAGACAGTAAATGTTGTTTGACGTTTCTTGCTTCTCCATAATACAGAATTGAGAAATTAGGTTTTACGACGCACTGAAATGTTCTACCCTTAGTTAATGTCTGTAATACAAACGGGTTTGTTTTGCTAATTATGGACAATTTAAGGAAACGGCGGAATGACTGCGAAACTACAAGCTGAAATATATGATACATTTTTATTCTAATGTTATTTAGTGAGTAGAGTGGCACTTTAAGCCCAACTAAATAAAATGTACTATACCTAACTACATATATTTTTACAGCCTCTCTGGCGCTATTGGTTAGACGCCAGCTTTGAAACGAGAGGTTGCGGGTTCGATCCCCCCACAAAGATAAATATTTGTGAAAACCACAAGTATTTGTCTAGGGTCTAGGTGTTTTAGCGACGAAAAAGTCTGTCATCGTTTCTGATACCCACGACACAAGACATAATTGATCTTAATGTGGGGACAGGACTATGTATGTGACTATTGGGTGTATTTATTTATATGTATTATAATCCGCTATTTCATTTTATTTGTTTGATATTTCCATTGCCATAGAACTTTGTCCAGCGGTTACAAAATCACTTTAGAACGGATACTAAGTAAATCTACTAAACCTCATATCTTAAACATGTAGAACGTTATACTTTTTAAACATATGTTTATTTCTCACCGTGGTTCGTAATTAGTACTAGTCCCTGTGTTGCTTGTTTTGCGAGTACTCTACATGTATATTTGAATGTTAAGAGCGTGGGAGTATCGGACGCGGTATACGAGAGCGGCTGGTACAAAAGCGGCGCGCGCTGCCGCCGCCTGCTTTTAGTGGTGCTTCAGAGGTATTCACTATTTTAATATTTCAACTTTATACTTATGTTAATTAGGGGTTAATTCATGTAGTCTTTTTACTGTTCTATTTTTAAATATTATTAAAGGAGACTGGTGAAATTGGGCGTTACACTTATGAAATATTTTACATTACATAATTAAATTACCTATTTTTTTATTCTTATCGATTAATAATAGGGTGATTGACAATGGGAAATAAATTCAGTAGTTTAATGTAGTTGATATCTATTTCGACAGCAATGTTTTATATCAAACATCTTTTGTAACGATGGAACACACTACACAGTTATTATTACCCTAAATTAATGCACAACGCTGATTTTTTGCACTATAATGCATAGTGATTATTTCTTTACCCTTTTTGAGCAAACATATCTTTTACCTATACCTATTCGGTATATTTATCTTATCACTTTAAAATAGTACAGGAACTAGCTTTGTAATACTAGGCCTAAGATTCTATGACCTTTCACCCGTCTCCTATGTATTATTATGATGCATTTCTCAACATTATTTTCAGATCACAAAAGCCTTTGTATTTCACCGCCTTGAAATTTCGCTCGATTACAATGTCTACGTATAGTTCGGTAAGTTTGGTTATTATATTATTAAACTGATATACATAATTACTTTAATTAATATATACTGTTATTTTTTATAAATATAGTGTTGGATGGATAGGTTAGTCGTCTCTGTGATTTGGTATGAGTTGTGAACTGCGGAGCTTTTGTTTCGAATCCTATGTCGGTCAATATAAATTACGCGTGTTTGTCGGTTTAAAAAAATCTCATAAGAGATACTTTAGATTACATTCAATCCCCGATAAGGCGATAGACTACCTTCCGATCACAATTATGATAAATATATTTAAATAACGCCGACAAATTATTGCACTATTATTGACATCTCTCCCTATCCGTTCGAGGAGTCAAGCGTGACATGCTGGGATAACTGGCTCGTTTGTATCTCTGAGTTTTTTCTTATATAAAGCGGGTACCTCTGCCAAAAAACTTTCACATATTGAGTGTACAGTGCACAGTTAAACCGGTTCAGCCGGATAAAACGCGCAGTAACTAGTGCAAAGCCATTACTAACTTTGATGTTTGCATGTGCGCGTAAATCTAAGTTTATATTACTAAATCTTATTATTAAATGGTGAAAATTAATTTTGAATAATATAGAGTTTCCGGATGGATAGATGTTATGATGTGATGTGATGGTGTTTCGGATTAAAGGACATTATAGCCATAGTAACTACTGGACATATTGAGACTTAACATCTTATGTCTCATAATGGCGAGCGCAGTGGAATGTCAACCATTGCTTTGTAATTCAAGGTGTTTGGTTTTGCTACTGTTCATGAGCGGTTTCGTCTCTCGTTCCACCATTCATACAAATAAAATAAAACATGGCCATTACTACATTCCCACTGAGCCGTTAATCCTTGTGTAATGGATATCGATACGTACACCAGTGTTTTCGCTCTCCCAATATCTACACACAAACAAAGTTTGCAGATCACACAAATATTTTTGTCTCAATACAGATATTGAATGAATGTATTTTCTTCCTGTCACATTTTGGTGTACTCAAAAACGGTTATATTTTAATATTGTAAAGGCAAACGGGCATGCGGTTCACCTGATGGTAAGTTATCACCGCCGCCCATGAACATCTGCAAAGCCGTAGGGCATGGACATGCGTTGCCGGCCTTAAGGCGGGAATACGCTCGTTTTTTAAAGGTCGCTAGGTCGTATTTGTCCGGAAATGCTGCCGCTGGTAACTGGTTACATAAAGGTTTCTATATGACCATTTTTCATTATTCCATGAATTGTTCCATTTTTATTAGTCTTTTTTTATAGCTTCGCAAAAAAGAGCACGATGTAAATATATGGATATAATTATGGCAACACTATTTAAAAAGTCATTGTGTTCGTTGAAAAATTTTATACGTAGATATTTCGTTTTTGTTTGTTATGTGATTAGAAATAACCAAACAGACTATTAACTACAATAAATAAAAATAATAAGTATCTAAACATTTTCCGTATTTCTATATCGAGTTGCCATAATAATATTAAATTCGATCTTAGCGCCCTCATAAAATCAGACTCTTTTTGCCAAGCTCTAAATTGCCTGCACAGCTCTACGAGCGCTATTCATATAAGGTATGATAGCAAAACAGTGCTTTAGCTTAAATATTCATAGCGGTGTTATATTTTCAGATTTTGACAACTGCGTATTCATATTTCACGCTGTTGTACACATCGTACCGGCGTGATTAAAATATATGCCGCTTATAAAGTACGCGTCGGAGCTGCGTACGTACCAAATAAATAACAAAACATGTACGGCCATATTCATATACATTTTTGAAATCTATTCTTTATATCGAATGTTTTGTCCTTTTCGGACGACTTTTAAATTCAGTTTGAGCGAAGAAGACAAAACATTCTATATCTAAATAGGGTTTAAAACGGTCTACGAATAAGGCCGGCACACGATACTTCGCTCATATTACATGTATTGTTTCGACATATAATTATTATGATCTGCTCCCCGGTGAGACAAAAGCAATATTTTTGTCTGCATTATTATAAAAGAAAATTGTGAAATTAGTTGAATGTTATGTATCTTAGGAGTAATTAATGAAACAGTAATCGTATTTGCGCTTTTCACTTAACATATTTATATTAGTGTGTACCTTTTATGTAATATTTATATTTAATTTAGAAGTGTAGTTATTTTAGTTTTTTAAATTACAGTTTTATTTAATTAGTACAGTTTAATAATCTGCCTACACTGCTTCGGTGGCGCTGTTGTCCTACGGTACGATTACACTGAGGTCTTGAGTTCGAATCCCGACGGTCGGGCAAAGTGAATAGTGATATTTGATTTTTCTATTAACCTGGTGTCAGCTTTGTGTGCCTGATATGTCGATAGATTCGCCCCTTATCACATCATGGGACGGAACATACAAAGCGAAACTCGGGTGCGCTGATAGCACCTCTGCCAAACTCTTCTAAAACGGCGTTGGTTTGTACATGTAAATCTAAGAAATAGTTATATATGTTTGTAATTAAATTAAATTTCATTTATATTCACTTGTTATTGTTAATTAATTTAAGACTACGTAGTGGAAGAGAAATGATATTACTTCTAGACGTTTCTCGAAGATATTTTACCTGAAATAACAAACAACGAACTATTGTTTCAAAGAGATGTCTACAATAACAAACGTTATCCTTTCTTTGTTATAACCGATTCTATAGAGTATAGACCAAAGTACATTGTTAATAGTTCGAACTGTACTATGGTATTTCAATACTCTTCAATGTATTCATTGTAATTTTATTGTGCTCTCAATAAATGGAATGAAACATCCTTTTGTTTTCAATTTTCTATAATTAATTATTATTAAACTACCGGCCCAACCTAGCTTTGCCCGTATGTAGTGGTGTAGAAATGTCTATGGGAGGAATTTAGTATGAAAGCCAAGTAGTTAAGAATAAATCTTATAGATGGCACTAGTGGTACTGCGAATTATATGCTTCTATGATATTTTTGTAGTGTGTGAATCCTTAGATTTTGAA
This sequence comes from Hyles euphorbiae, assembly GCA_023078785.2. NCBI lineage: Eukaryota > Metazoa > Arthropoda > Insecta > Lepidoptera > Sphingidae > Hyles > Hyles euphorbiae. Next base: position 12,294,835 of record CM041043.1, read on the forward strand.
TTAAATGTTAGTTATATGGGAAAAGTATAGTGGCATGTTGGTTAACGGATATGTTTACGGTTGCCTCAAATTCTTATACCAGGGCACACCTCTGACTTTTCGGAGTCATGTATGTTTTTACAGTCAATCATCACGTACTGTAACGGTGAAGGAAAACATCATGAGGTGACTATAATACCATAGCGATTTATAAGAATTTCTATGATATATACTCGTAGTTTCAGCCAATCCGCACTAGGCCAGCGTATTGGACCATATGGCCTTGCCCCTTTCAATCGTACTGTCAATTGAAGAGGAGGCTCTTGCCATACAGTGGGACGAAAATGGCCTTATCTAGCATAAGCATAATCTATTTAAAATAACATTTTCGGAGTGATTGGTCATATAGTACTGGATATTACTGATCTCATATAGGTAAGAAAACATCCTTTAAATGTACAGATTGAATGTTTCAATTAAATGTTAAGTCGTAAGTAGTTCTTTTTATTTTAATTTTATAGCAATAGTGTGAATTCCGATTTCAGCAGTCGATTGTCATGGCTCGTGTGGCAATACATATTCGTTTTATATGCAAGTACGTATAGAATGTGGGGCATTTATACGTGTCGCAGTAAATCAGTGCACTCGCCTATCAAACGTCAGGCGAACAGGACTGAATGAACGTTTGCCGGATCGGATGCTGCAACATATATATCATGTTCTGGACAGTGGTGGATGCTCGTTTCCTCTTTATTATTGTGTGAAATCTTTTATAGTCATACAATGCGGTTTTCGTTGCTCAGTTTATGTTTTGATGGTGTGGGAATGGTTTGATGTATAGAAAAGTTTTATTTAAGTTAGTACAGATTTGTTATTTTGATTTAGCGCAGGATATTTCAAAATTTATTGCTTAATAACGTATAAATGATAAATTATTAAGTAAGATAACTGAATTGCCTTTGTTTTAATAATCCCTACATCCTTTTAGAGGAAGAAACACCAAAATAGAAAGGTTAATGGTTTACTAACTGTAATTTAAAACAACCACGGTAACAATAAATGTTTAAAAACTAAGCTTTATTTGCATAAATAAAGCAATATTATTTCGAAACCGTGATATAATGGTTGGTTGGGTTGAAATTGAGGCCAATTGGGCTGATCAGGGTCCGAGCGGCCGCGGCGAGGCGGGCGGAAGCGCTCCCATCACTCGCCACTAATGCCTCCCTCCTTAACGTGCTCCCATAAATCAACCCCCTCGTTCCCAGTCCATACGACAGACTTATTTCCTCCGTCCAAACAAACATAACTTGCCCTCATCTGCCTCTCGAAAATCTCGATATAATAAAATGAGGCCAAAATATATTAACATTTATTGTTTTGAACGCGGTGTTCTTCGGAACTACATTTCAAAATTCGAATTCAATACATAATTCGAATAAAAAATATTTTTATTGCTAGAGAGCCAATTTGTCGAGGATGGCTTTTAGCTACATAAAACTATGATCAATACGAGTGGAGTATTCAAGAAATTAGTCGAAAAAATGTAAAAATACATTCTCAGGGAATTTTAGCTGTAGAGTGGAGTGAAAGAATACCTGTACCCGGGCGAAGGTGAGCCGGGCTAGTACGTTACATGAGGAGAGCGGAATTTAATTAAAATTTTACACACGTAAATCTCGATGCAGATGTTAAAAAGTAATTTTAGTTGTGTTTAACTGCAAACGTCATGTATGGAAATATGAGCGCGCGCCCGTGCAGGCTTTATTCGATACGGGTTATAAATGTGTCCGTTGCGAGATTGATTTTATTTTGTTTGCTACAATGTGTGCATATTACAAGTGGGTAAATATTGAATGTTTTACATGCCACTCTCGTGAAATTTCACGGAAACGATACGCTCAATTCTTTTTTTATTAATTGTTTTATTTTTGTTTTCAGTAATATTTTTTTGTCTGTTAGTATAAACATTTATTCCAGTTGGGTTTTATGTATTAAAAATGTAAAGCAACCAGCAAAAAATCATATACATGACGTAATTTTTTTCGCTCTGGTAAAATGTAACCTACCTACGAAAAAAAAAGTGTATACATTTTTTTATTTTACGTTGATGTTCAGACGCTGGTATAGACTAACACATCCAAAAACTGTAATTCTGATAAAATTACATTCATACACATAATCTCTTTTTTTGAAGTCGATTAAAAATCAACTAAATAGAATCTTTGAAACACAATATATAATACAAAATAATTTATGTGATAATATTTATCTAGTAACAAGTCGAGGAGAGCGTTGTGACATGCGATGTTCTAATGTTTTTGACCACGTATGCGGAGTGGCGACAGCGGGGAAGTCGCATGCTGTCTTCAAGTTCAAGAATATTTGCCATCTTAACAGGATAAGATGTCGGCTAAGAAACTTATTGGGTGCGTTTATTACTAACATATTTTGATTTTCTCAAACAAAAAGGCAAATACAGCGTTTCTTAGAGTAAGTTAAGTGAAAAATAAATACAATATTCACTGCTGAGAAACGATATTTTTTCGACGAATATACACAATCTGGAGTTTTATTCTATACTATTACGATAGGACGGCAAATGTTCGAACATCATACGCAAAACTACGAATATGCCTAAATATCGTAATCTTAGACTATGTTTGGAGTGAACATTGAGGTATTATACTAGAGCGGACATCAGGAACAAAATTTGTGCGTATGGGGCATGCACACGGGTACACAATGAAGCGAGATGGAAGATAATGTTCCTTCGTAGGTGTGACGGAGACAGATATAGAATGTACCCTTCATATTGTTACAAATATTTTGTTTGCAGTGTCCCCTCTAGTATATTATCTCAATGGGAGTGAATGATAAGTAACATAAAGAATAGTATTGATTTTTAGAACTTGATAACTTTTATCTTATAGGAGGACGATAAACGTTCGAACATTCAAATTACGTGTCGATGTCGTGTATAGAGTAACCTCCCTGAATAGGAAACCAGAGTCTACTTGCGTTGTTTACCGAGACAGGTTTACCATAATTGTACATGGTGGTTGCAGTCGAAGCGAATTCGAGAAACCTTGCATCAGCTATAGTATTGACAATACTATAAAACGAAACGCAACAGCAAGGTTGTCACGTCGATTTTCTGTGAGATAGTGGATCCTATGTGCTTATATGCGACATAAACTTTTAAATTAAAATAGTTTCTGTTATACGCTGCTAAACATTAGCACTGATCTAAACTAGCATCTTTAGCTTTGTTTTCTATCTGCTTTGAAAGCACGTGGATGGTGTTTAAAATATCTCATTATAAAACACGTTGTAGAAGGAATTTGCATGCTGGTATTGATTGTGCGACATTTCAAATAAATCTGGGCAAATCATGCATTTGAATGCATTAATTTAAATTAGCCTAATTGAATGAAAGAAGAAAGAACGATATAATGCCAGGTTTACGAGCTCTAATATTTAATTGATAAAAGAGTTTCTTACCACAATGATTAAATGAAAGCATAAACAATAAAGGTGCCTGTTTATTCAATTAGAACAATATGATAGCGGATATATTTTCAATTCTGACTCAGATACAGAAATTGTTCAGCTTAATGATGTTCAAAATTCAGTTCTATACAAATACGGTTATACAAATACGGTTATACAATACGGTTATACAAATACAAATACGGTAATAAAAAATACGGTTTCTAACTATCCACTAAAATATTTCTAGACGTATCACAAGTCCCCGACAGTCTTTGTAACATAAAGAAGCCGTACCTGGATGGTCGTCGCGTGTATGACTTCAGCATCGTGGGAGCGCACCAGGCTTGCAACCACACATGTCCCACCTACTGCATTGATACCTATGAGCCCGCCTGCGCACAGATATGGAAGCCGAATATGAAGTCCTATACTTACAGGCCGATGATCAATCACTGTCACATCGACCTGTTCTCCTGCGCTCTTGGAGTCAGTAAGTATAGGCAAAACAGAAATTTGAGTACACTTTTTGGAATATTCAGTGCATGAGGGACTGAGATTTGTCATATTTGGATGTGCAGAAAGATAAAATAAGTATATCTATGTCTCATGAAAGTTTTAAATAAACAGCTATAAAAATGATTTGAATCAAAATAATTAGAGCTCGCAGAAACTACGGAAATGTGGTAGGAAAAAAGAAGCGCTTTTGCCCGGTTATGGGAAATAATTTAAGCTAAAAAGAAAACATATTTTACCTATTTACTCCCAAAGCTTAAAACCAATGACGTAAAACAAAAAACTCTGTAATTTATTGATAAGTAACGTAAATAGAACATAATTTAAAAATATAATACGTAATAATAATAAAGGGTACCCTTTGATATAGGAATCTCAATAACGTTCCAACTTTAAACATTTAATGAATCACGGCCGAATTTCGGCCATTGTGGGACTACTAGTATGTTATTAATAGGCTGTCGGGTGGGGCCGTGCCTCTTATTCAAATACTTTGTCCATTGTCGACAAAAAGCCGAGCAGTGTTGTATTGCGGTACTTGTGTTTGGTGTATATAATGATTCCGCGAAATTCGTCCCGAATTATGTTAATATGTCCTTTTATCTGTGACTGGAAAAAGCGAATGATTCGGAGAATTACGAAAAAAAATGTTTTCTATTTTGTGCTCTTGACAATAGGCCTGCCGCCGGCTATCATATATGAGAATTTCTATACTTTCTTATTGTCTGTGGAGAAAGAACCCACTTGGTGGTGAGTGGTTCGTTTCTCTTAAAATTTAGCAATTTCAGGGGCCTACTTACCCCCTGTGTGAATACTCTGTTAATAAATATTATAAGATGACTGCATTGCCGCATAGATAAAAAGCAGTGCTATTTAGGCCCATGAGGTGCTTTATTTATAAATATTTTTCTGGTCTCTCATATGTAAGAGGCCGCCTGGGTAAATACCACTGTAATGTCTATTCCTCCCGCTAAATAACAGTGTAAATGCACTGTTGTGTTCCGGTTTGAAGGACATCTTAGCCAGAGTAACAACTGGAAATATTGAGACTTAATATCTTATGTCTAAGGATGGCGAGCACAATAGAATGCCAAGCATTGCTTTTAAACTTATTTATAGTGCTGTCTGGCTTTGCTACTGTCCATGTTGTCCATGGTGATCAGTCGTATTGCTTAGTATCTGACGAATGCCACGCTCGTCTCGGCATTCATTGCAATAATCATATACATGTATAGGTATTCTTTGTATGTTCCAAATTAAAATCCTAACCTTTTTAAATAATAAATGCAATTTAATTTAATTTTAATTTAAGGATTAAATTATGCCAACTATTTATATTAGAATTTATTTCTGCTCTTGTAATCTCCCCGGAGTACGAAACGAAGAGTTTAAAACTATTTATAAATTTTAGGAAATTTTGAAGTTGTTTAGTGTCGCTTCTGACAACCCAATAATTAATAATGCCAACACTTATAATGAGGTACATATATAAATGTAAATACATATATAAATGTAAATACTTATACCTCTGAATATCATACAGTACTAAAGTTAGCTTTGCAACGACAATATATCAAATCCGCGATAATTTCCCCTCCTGCATTCACCTAATTAGATTGATGGCTTTCGCTCCAACAATGTCAGTACCGGAGGGAATTATTAAACAGCTCCGATAGCGAATCTATTGTATAACCAATGTATCTATACACACTTACCTATTATGATTGTAATTTGACTATCCATTATGTACTAGGGAAGTTAGTACCTACTTAGTAAAAATTTAGTTGATTATAATTGAAAGAATGATGACACTAAGAATGTATTCGGAATTTAAGCTCGAAACAATTCTAGAAACCACTTTAATATTAAATAGATTGAATAAGAAGGATCAGATAGATTAAAGTTAAGATTTTGAATTGAACACATCAAACTGGTCGCTTGATTTGGTGCATTTGTATTTTAGTACGATTGAAACGCAGCTATGTTGGATTTTCGTATTCATTATCAGCCAAAAGTCAGGAATTAGTAGAACAAGGTGCAATGTGTGTCCTAGTAGTACCTCCACCAACCCTTTCTGGGAAAAGGTGCGAGTTTATGTATATATTATTATTCTTGTTGATTCAACCCATTCCTAAAATCCAAGGTTACTATTGAAAGGTTCTTAACAAACTATTTAACTTTTCAGACGTGACCATACAGCCTTTGGGGAAGTGCTACAAGAATCCATCGGGGCTGTTGTTCATGTCTCAAGTGGCGGCTATGAAATCGCTGAGACTGCTCTCAGACACGCCGATGGAGGAAGAATATCTCAGAAAACAAAAACAAAACGCTAAATCTAACCGCCGATTGAATTATGATTTAGATATTCTACGTAATTTATACGAGTAATGATATTTAATTGAAATAAATTATGAAATGCAATAAAACGAGACCGTAAAACATATTATTTATGCTTTAAGTTTGTGTCTAAAAGGATGACTTCAGATAGGTATGACTAACGTAATGTGATCGTTATTTTTTGGTAATAATTTACTTATTGTAAAAAGTCATCATTGAACAATTAGTATGAAAGTCATTGAAAATTCATTTCATTTGAGAGTCTAAAAAAACTAATCGTTTTAAGTCCGAAGGGCTAATGGTAATTTTATAAGAGTAGCTAAAGTCAGATCGCTCGATGCTACCCTCCTTTATTTTAATGTCCAATTTGAAGGTTTAATTAAATTTTCTATTCGTGTTGAAGACGTTTGAAAGACGCGTATTGTTCTCAAGAGTATCCGATTATTTTTAGATCATTGAAATTTTGCTTAACAGAACCTATATAACTGTTGTTGGGAAACAATTGAATGTCCGATATTTTAGCTGAATAACGAGCAATTTCATCCGAATGTCGAAAGAGAACTGAATAAACAGTTAGAAGTGCGGTTCAAAGAGATGAAACGCGCGGAAGTTTTTTCACGTTTGAAACGGCGGAATGAATTGAAGCGGGTACACAAATAGTTTCCAACTTAGGTGAGTTAACCCGCATTACGTTGAGCACGTGAAAATACGAAAGTTCCGCCACAACTAGTGTCATCAAGACAACGCGAAACTCGGCTTGTGAATTATTCCTCGGTGCGAATTACAGACGAAAGGTGGGTACAACTTTTGATTAGTTGTTTAGTATTGTATTTATTTATGCAATAAAGGAGGTTGATACTGATATAATCGGACTAAAGGATTAAAAATTGGATTCAAAATATAAGCTGTACACAAAAATGTGTTCACAATCAATAGCTACTAGGACATAGAATTATTGGTAGCTTTGATTGTTGAATAAAAAAATGCATGCGACCAAAAAAGTGTTGTTACGAAGAAGATTAAACCTCGTATACTTATAAAAGGTGATTATAATCATCTAAATACGGACAAAAGCGCCACAAAGCTGACTTCACATGTGCTATAATTTGTCGTCAAACATAATTAATAAGGGTTTAGGCAGACGTGCGAGATATACAGGCTTATTTTGCAATTTCGTTTTATGAGATCCGAAAATCCCTTAGGATACGCAGTCATTTAAACTTTTAATATCTATTCCAACTAAAAAGTTTAATTAGTTTAACAAATGGTGTCCGGTCGATGTGGGAACGGTCTCAATTTATTTCCTTAGTAGAAAAAGACTATTCTTTGAATACATTTCGAGTTCCGAGTAAATCTGCCGCAGCTTTAAATCTCAATGCTTCTGAATACCAAACGAATACTGCTCCTAGCTTTTAACTATTTTCTTTAGTTTCACTTGGATTTATTTAGTATTATAATATTTTTTGTTTGTCAATTCCGACATTTGTTTTAAACAAGAGTATTATTCTGATTGTGATTAAGCATTTGAATGACATTCTAATATAATTGTGTCCACAAAATATATTAATATAATTCTTAGTCACAAGAAGTCCACTGTTGAATTAAGGCCTTTTCCAAGGATATCCAAAGTGAAGTGTTGAAAGAGGCTTACATCCAACAACATATTGCAACTGTTATTAAATCTTTGAACAAAACGTAAGCCTCCAATGTTCGTATTTAAAACATATATAACTTGTAAATTACAAAAAAATGTTATTGAAATGCTCTGATTTATACCAAGTTGTATTATCACTATTATTTAAATTGGTTTTGAAAAGACCAACACTAGAGTTTCTTACTCGTTCATCTCTAGTGAAACCACTTTTCGAACAGATGGTAGATCAAATAATGATTGAATAAAAATGATGTTGAACATTTTAGATATAGATTCATAAAATTTTCATTTCTAATGCACAAAATATTTTACGCAAATAAAATTTCAACTAATACAATAAGTCTGTCAGAATATGCGTTATCGAAAACATTGGATCGTTTTTTGCATGAATTTAATCAAAGACACCTGGCAGCGATCACACGCGCTCAAACATCCCCTTATATTAATCTTTGTGAAATGAAGGCGGAAGGAAATCTTTATTCCGCCCACGGCTGTATAAAATATATTTCAACGAAATTGGAGTATAATTCATTGTGGAGTTTTGTTTAGATACATTGTTGTTGATTTGGATATTGTAATTGAAACACATGAAATTCTAAATATCTGATCAACCCATATATACATACATTTCATCCATTGCAAAGCACAGACCTCATCTACAATCGAGACCACGATTTAAAAAGGTTTGGCCATATAGTCCACTACGCTAGCCTAGTGTAGGCACAGATGGGAGTGATCTGTGAGTGTAGGTTAATGGACTTTACATACCATGGAAATTCTTACAAATCGTCATGGTATGCGAGTTTCCTCAAGAGGTTTTCCATCACCTTTATAGTGCGTGGTGATTGACTATGATTCTAAAGATGTATGAATCAATTACAAAATGACGATAATTTCTCAATTGTACAGCTGGTATGGGGAGGACAAAATGACTTCAATGCGCCTGATGGTAAGTGCGTTATTATCATGATTAACATATCGGATACTCAAATGCCATTCTACTCAAATTCTGAAACCCGAGGCTCTGCTCGGATATCTGTGGCGTGTATTTTACCTTCATGTACTATGGCCATTATTAGAGGGATTTCTTCTTTCTCACTCACTCTATTTCTCTCTCTTTTTAGCATTAGAAAGTGCACTATTGAACATATATCACATAAAATGAAGACCTTATTCCTTGTGCTGGTGACATTGATAGAAAAACATACATACGTACATGAACTCACTTTCTCAGAAGGGGTAGGCCGAGGCACTACTAGGACATCCACATTTGGCCTTGTATGTCCGTTCCATGATGTGATAGCTGGCGAGCCTATCGCAATTGCGAATAGAAAAACCAATACCACCTTGCCCGACCCATTCGAACCGGAGACCTCAGTTTTGCATCCGTTCCCCAGCACAACTACGCCACCATGGTAATAATGTGGCCACTAGCCATTAAGCGAGTGGTTAGCTAGTCTGCCTACAAAAGCCATAAAAAACATAGGGAAAGCGCCTAACAAAAAGGTAGTTCGACGTTCTAATTTTCGTTGTTTAGTGTTTACGAGAAACCGTGAACGTGTTCCATAGGAATGTTTAATATTAGATTGTGAAGGTAACGGTGTGCGGTGAGTGGGGCGCCCACCTGCCGGCGATTCGGCGCTGTTTTGCCGGACTTGCAACATTGTTAATATTCTGTCTAACGTCGTTCCAGTTTGCAACAGGGAGTTAGCATGACCCCTCTGTAGTCTCTACTACAGTTGGTTTCTAACTAAAATACTTCATTCGTGCTATGGTTTAAGCCGCTGTTTTTAAGTGGTCACTGGGTAGGGTTTATGGTGATTTTTTAAATATACGTACGTAAATAAACTCACGCCTTTTTCGCAGATGGGTAGGCAGAGGTATCAGGACACCCACTTTTCACCTTGTATGTTTCGTCTCACGACATGACAGAGGGCGGGCCTATCGCCATATCAGGCACAAATTCCTGACTCCGGACTAATGATGAATAGAAAAATCCAGTATCACTTTGCTCGACCCGGGATTAGAACCCGATTAGCTGATAGCTGCACTATAAAATGGTTCGATTTTGTAATTTGAAAGTATTGCGTAGTGGCCTGTTGGTAACCGCACGATATGTTCGTAGAGGGTGATCGCGGGTTCAAATCTTTACTTTTTGCAGTCATGTCTAGACACTAGTTTTCATTATCATCGGTGCATGGTAATTTTAACCACTTATTTTAAGTAACTTGCTTATACAGAGATCCTTAAAAACAACTCTATGGCTTGTGGAAAATGCACTATGATGAATATCTCCTTCGTAAAAATGACTTAGATTTCTCCGTGTCGAACTTACCTACGGTTTTGTTATACTAAACCCGTGTTAGAAGTTAATGGCTTGCCCAGTAATAAGTTTTTGTTCACCAAGGCGAAGCTTTAGCTGCAAATATTATTAATAGCATTTAGAGTATAGCTGCTTCAAATGTGGTAGGTACAAATGTATTTTAGTTGGATTAGTAATATTCAGTATTACGTCTTTTGAATATATGTTTGGTAATATTCTAAAGAGCTTGTGTTAGACCGCAAACCACCTTTCTGAATGTACGGCTTTTTCGTACATTACGAATTTTAATTTCCTAACAGATTTTTGCGTATACTGCCTCCGGTGATTTCGCAGTTTCGACTTAAATATATAATTTATACGTCTTTATAAGATTAGCTCCATTTTTATGGTGATGAATAGGAGCCTAACAGCATACTTACGTTAAGTAGAACCGTTTTATAATACGACCGTCGACCATGTTTAACCTGAATCATGAATGGATAATATTTCAAGTGGGATATAGCGCAGTATTTTTATTACATACGTCCGGCAAAATAAATCACTCACCTTGTAAAGGATTACCGCAGCCCATGACCATTTCTTTTTGCACTATACAGACTACAGAGATACTATTTACAAATTACAATATAAAAATAATAGTATAACTGACAGTCTTGTCATGCTAGCTAATTTCTTACAGGCAACTGTGGGATGGATATATAAATAGGAGAAAGAAATAATCTGTAATTAATAATTAATTGTAAAAATAGAATCACACGGAAAAAATGACCTACTATGATTTACTATTTTACAAGACGATAGGCGGTTATGCTGGTGGCACCTTTACCCCTTCTGTGAGCCAAGCGTAAGTTTATTTTTGTATGTATAACTTTGTTTTTTCTGTTCTTTGGGACATTTTAAGATGTCTTCCCGTTTCTTTTCATCGATATCTTTCCACTTTGGTAGTACGTATGAAGTTTGTAGTACTACATAAGAGCTCTGAACACTGTCGTCAGTATATGCAAGAATACCGATCATAAAAACACACTTCTCCTTATTGTATGCCATTTTATTTATAAAGCAGGATAGAATTGAAAAGTTGAACGGATCCTTCCAAGTCTCCATACAAAACTGACCTTTTCTATGAACGAAAGTTGAATTGAGCCAAACAACTTCAACAGCTAGTAATGTACATAATAAATGCATTTCGACATATTAGTACCGCATCCTGCCAATAGATGTCTCTAATTGCTTACGTCGAAGGTATGCAGGAGTTGTGCGATATTGCCTGGTAATAAATTTACATTTTAACGGGCAGTTAGCGTGCACCGAAGCGGAACAGGCGTGAGATATACCGGTTATAGTGCCCGGTGCCCCACATGCATTTAAACTGCCTTATGAACACTTTAAATTACTAATATTTGTATTAGACTATTTGCTTATTTAATGGATGTTTGTTGTGGTTTTGAATGTATCTTGTGTATTTGATAGATGAAGGGACTAAGTTGTATTTGTTGTCCTTAGTCTGATAGCGTAAATTATGAGTTAAGAAATTGCCTCGAGACATACAACCGCCATTAGCGCTTTTATGATATTCATTTAGTTGTTGAGATTTATTTGGTGTACAAAAAGAAAGAAATAAAAATGCATCAATCTATGCAAAAAGTTAACACAATTAGTTAGATACGTTTACCGTAGAATATCATGTAATGTTACGATTTTCGCCCTGAAGAATCGATTTCCATAATATACAGACTTTCAAAACATGTAGTACTGTTAGTGGGGAATTGTTAAAATACATTTTGAGCTGTGGTGTGTCCACAGCAAGTTTAATGGCCCGGGGCTGGGGCGCGGAAATGAACCGGCGACGTCGTAATACACTTTTGTGTACTCTTTTTATCAACCATTCTTGGCGTTAGCAAGATCTCGGAAAATTTCAAAGGAAGAAAATAGTCTGAAACACTTTTAAACTTTTTTAATCTGTGACGAAACTCCGCTGTGTCAGCGAACAGTGGCGCTTCCATCTTTCTGAATTGGTTTCACAAACTTACATTTTCAACAATTCATTTGTAATGCAACGATTCACGTCCACTTTGTCACTTAGCTTTGTGGTTTCGGTCGCAGTTTGGGCCAATTTTAAACAATGAGAAAAGGGGATACTGAAATTACTATAAAATAAACTTCAAATAAAATTATTTCCTTACTCGACTAAATAAGTAAATATCCAATAACATACTAACACAATAGATTGACACATAGTACATACCCCTCGTGAATATCGTAACTATTTGTTACAAATAACTTTAACAATCCCACAGCGCGAATGAGTCGTGGGTGCGAGTGTCAGAGTGTCAGGTACGGTGTCGGGTCTAATTAAAATGTCCGTAGAACGCATGGTGTCGCAGTCGCGGCTCGCCGCAGTGTCTGCCACTCTCGCTGCAACTTCCGTCTGATAATAGCTTGCACGGCGCAACTAGCTAGTTTTCTAACAGCATCCGACAGAATACTCGGAACTTTACTATTGTACAACGAGAACCTCCGCTTCGCAATTTGTTGCAACAGGATATATTTGCAGGACTGTTTTTATATTATTGTGGGGTTATGGTAAATAATGTTGATTATACATTTCTCTTTTTTTTTCATTCTGGGCAACACAAAAGTTAAATATGATCTGGGAATAGATCGTAGGACTCGCCTAGCAAAAACACAGTTTTCTATAAAATGTTAATAACAATTCGTAGACAAAACATATTAAAACTTATTAATAATCACACATGATAAAACGAATATGGAAGCTCCAACAACACAACACAATAAAATTAAGCTTATTGTTTATGACTTCATCTTAATACACCTATTTTATGGCGCCATAAAGACGATGTTATGATCCTTAAGACGTCGTGAGCGAAATTAAAATTTTATTAACGCTTTTTGGCAAATTACGTGCGTCATTGTATCAGTGTAGGCTATTTACTCGCGAGCATTAATCACAAGGGTTGAATCGACGGCGGTAAATAATTTACTGCTGATACCGTGGCCCTACCATAAATTCTCGTCATGAAATCGCACTTAGATTGACAGTCGCTCGATTATAATCAGCGGTAGAGGTTGTCTGGTGGCCTGCTTGGCTGGATTAATCAATGCCATTGAGCCAAACAATCCTGACGTAGTGCTGAGAGCGTTCTCTGGTACCACGCCGAGGCGACGCCGAAAATATTTACTCAAGTTTAGAATTTCAATACACATCTTGGGTTAGTGATTTGCATTTTATTGCTTAGTCCATAAATAATGTACTGAGCTTGAAAATGAGACTAAGTTAAGGTTAAAGTTAAACCATTAGTCTTTCACAAGATCTTTTCAATTGCCGATACTACAAATGATTTTCAACGCGTGTGTTACAATTGTGGAGTAGAAAAATTTAAAAACTCTCTCAGAAATTGTTTATTTCCCTTCTTTTCTTTTCTATTTTACAATTCTGAGAGTTTCATGTTTGCTTTATAAAATATTATAGTTAGAATCAAGGGCACAAATACAAGTTAACGCAGATGCGACTGGGGTCCGGCCAGCCGAACAAAAATATAAGGGCGCCAAAGGCTAGTTCAACTGTTTTTCGCATGACTTTCGGAAAAACAATAGAACATGAATGAACAATGGGTGGCGTAGTAATCTTACTCAGAGCATCCAGAAAATATTGTTAAAACTTTTGATATGGACGTACGGTATTTCATTTAAACCACCTGTTCCTAACCAACCCATATTGTACAAATGAAAAAAAAAGCTGTCTGTAGTTTTGTCAAAACTCGCGATTGTAGTTTTCAATCTTTTTGATCAACTTGTCTTTAAAAAAAGGTGCTAAGAGTGAAAGCATGTAGTAAAGGATGATTAATTCGATTCGATAAGCGGATGCATGTTACTGCGAAACACTTCTGAAATTGTATCAGCCCACGTTAAGCGAAGTTTGATGGCAACCTCCGGAGTAACTTATTGCCGCCCCGTGCCATTTGTATAACTACATCAAGTTATTATTCATACGGAAATTCATAGGATTTTTTCTTTCGTTGTTTTTTAAATTAAATACTTTACCAAACTATGACACACCCTCTGGCCAGTTGGCGGGACAATTTACACAAGAGGGCAGGTAGTAGCTGGATGCAAAATGCAACAGACCAGGCCCTGTGGCGTACATTGGGAGAGGCTTATGTCCTGCAGTGGACGACGAGCTGATGATGATGACATTACTACAGGATAAAATAGCTGTATGTTTATATACCCAGTAAGATTATAGCCATATGCCTGACAGCCGGTACCGTAACTGTTTGACAGCCTCCGTGGGGCAGGCGGTTAGACGCCGCCTATGAATTGACAGGCCGCGGGTTCGATCCCCGCACATTGCATTATTTAAATAGGAGTAATTATTCATATTTTTACTCTAATTTTCCTTTTAATCACTGAGTACATTGTGTACCTTTAATAAATACATTTATCTACGGTTTAGAATAGCAAATAACTAACAAAGATATAAAATCGATAAACCAATACGAAATATTGAATATGCGGTCCAAATAGACGATTCATGTTTCACTAAAATTCACTTGTTTTAAAATGTATTTCATAACAGAATTTCGAAGCATTGGAGGTTGCCGGTCGCTCGGGGAATAAAATGCATCAATCCTCTTTATATAATAAAACGGTTTTAGCCTGGATGCATCCAGGGCACGGTCGGGACTCCGGGAATAATGGAGGTGAGGGTTTCCACTCTCCCCGTAGACTCGAGGAAACATTATAAATATGATATCTAAAATTAATAATAGTTTTACGAGAAATGAAAAATTCTAAGTTTATAAAATACAAGCCGCTCGACCCGGCTCCACCCGGGTGCAGATACATATTTTTGAAAATATTCTATCGCTATTTGCATGAGGCATAACGTAGAAAAAAATCAATAAAATCTTTACTGTTCATTCAAATCGCTATGGTATCTAGATTTCCTCACGATGTTTTCCTTCACCGATGAAGTGCGCGGTGATCGACTATCAGTTTTCAATAGGTGCGTGATTTCAAAAAGTAAGAGGCATGCCTTGGTATTTGAACCCGCGGCCACGGGGAAAATGTTCCTAGCCAAGGCTAGTCCGTTTCTAATAGACCACGCACTTGAGTCATTCATGACTTTTGAAAGGTTGTTAATACCTATACTTTTAATACGATGTCAGTACATTTGTGCTATAAAACACGATAACATCGAAAACCTATTCGCAATTATCTTGAATGGCTTCAATGGAAATTGAGATGTCTGATGAATGATTTAAGCGGCTTTACTTTGAATGTTTTACATTCAGAGTTAGTAGTTTTAGCTAGTAGTTTCAGAAATCTATTTTTAGTACTAATTTTTGGGTGGTAGGATATTTGTTTGGATAACCACCACTGCACACAACGATGGAAAAATTGTAGTAATAGCAGAACCGTCACAGGGCCAACGTATATAACAAAAAATAAATAAATACACCCAGCAGTCCCATACATAGACCTATACATAGATCATAGATCCTGATTCAACGCTATGATAAATTCTTGTGCCGTAGATATCAGGAACTACGAGTGACTTTGCGGTTTGACAAACACCAAGACAAGAAAATATTTGTGGTCAACAAAAACATTTATATCGATGCGGGAATCGAATCCGCAACTTCCTGTTTCACAGCGTCTAACCAACTGATTCACAAAGTTTGTAACAAAAATAACTTATAAGTTTTTATGAATGGAATTTGGAGCCTTTTCACCTTCCTAATACTCTGTTATTGTGTGCCAACTGCGTGTTTTTGTGGAAGCCTACCGCCCACACGAGCGAACACCCACACGCGGGGAATAGTAAGTGGGATGCCGTCCTTTGATAATAGAATGGGTGGGAGTTTGGAGGGCTAAGAATTCTTGGTTCAGTAATTGTCTGTGTTCAATAAACAACGCGCTAGTTGCTTTGACAATTGATTGCACTTTAAATGCGGTTACTGTTTCAAATATTCCGTAGGACATAAACTCAGAATAGTGTTTTTAATACATTTAGCTTCAATTTCATTTCCAGTAAACCGCAAAAGACATTGTTCCTGACAGATAATACACTTATTTGAAACATAAGTATAGTTTTTAATAACTTTAATTAATTTGTCTACTAGCATGCCGTCAAGAGACACAGGGGAAAAATATTATCTGATGGGGTCACAAAATTCCCGTGTGGAGGCCCTGCAACCTCAAATGTAACGTCGAATGTCCACCTAGATGGATAGATGACCTATTTGTAAATACACCTGACAATCGCATACATACTTTGACCCCACATAATATCAATTATGTCTTGTGTCGTGGGGATCAGAAACTACTAGAGACTCTTCGGTCTCACAAACACCCAGACCCGAAACAAATACGTGCGGGTATCAAACCCGCGGCATCTCGTTTCAAAGCCGACGTCTAACCAACTGCGCCAGGGAGCTGTATGTTCATATACCGGGTATATCAAGAGTGCTACCGAAAACGAAGCCGGGTGGTAGTTTTAGTGACTACAAACACAATGCAACTAAAAATTTCGCAAAGAAACGCGACAATTATTTTTTATGATTTTTTAAATATCGTCATTTTTGGGTGGTAAATCCATGGTTTTTGCTAAAATAATAATTTAAACACTTTTATACCTTAGATTATTTATAAATGAAAGGGTATACACTTTTATTTTAGGAAAAAATGTATTTACCACCCAAATATGGTCATAGGAAAAAAATAACAAAAAAAAACTTGTCGCTTTTTTTTGCAACTTTTTCTGTTGCATTGTGTCTGAAGTCGCTTAAACTACCACCCGGCTTCGTTTTCGGTAGCAGTCTTGATATACTCTGTATTTAGTTTTTGGCTAATTAAGGTGATATTTCTAATGTAGATAATTCAGATTATCTTTAAATGTCAAGTAATGAGTAAATAAACCACATTCTGTAATTTAAGAATCTTTGTGAAAATCAAGAAAGATTCATTGACATTTGACGTCCGATTGGGACAGAGGCTAAGAAATTGACTTCCTGCGCGTAAAGTTGGATATTCGATTTCCGCACGAATCAATATTTGTATGGCCTACGAATATTTGTCCTTGTCTAGGCGTTCATGAAACTATGTGTGAATAAACGCAATAAACCCGGGATATAGGGATAATTCTAGAATTACCTATGTTGGGCAACATGATATTTTATGATCTGGGGGATTACTCTAAAAAACGATACGAACTTCGAATGATCGAAGGTTGGAGTAAGATATAAGGTTTCCACTTCTAAAAATCAATACTATTCTCTATTATACTTATCATTTTTCCGAACTTAGTCTATGGTTGCGACGTACGATAGAGGATTCTAACATTTTGTGGAGTATCTAGGCACATTAGTGAAGTTTTACGTAGGCGTCCGAACATGCGAAGTTCGTATCGTTTTTATAGAGTAACCCCCCAGAAACCAAGTTGGAATATAATATAATTAATATAGCATCGCTTTGGCCTCGGCTGTCAAGATATTATATTTTTGTACAAAAATAAACAAAAATGAAAACTGTACGATTGTGCCTAGGTAATCCACAAAATATTCGATTCTTTTATCGTACGTCGTAGCCATACTAATATCAGGGTGCATAATAAGTATATTTCAAAGATAATAATATTTTTAGAAGTGGATATCTTATAACTTCTGTGTATAACTAGCATCGGTAGTTGAATGTTGGAACATTCGAACCACACTGGAATGGGACCACTTTGAATAAAAAAATGTGTAACAGTTTTCACGATAGTTGTACCACAAATTGCTATCTTTCATGTATCTTGCCACAAGGCTTTGAGCTAGTAAACTCTGTTAAAATTAACGGCTCACCAGCCGGCTTGTTAGCTTAGCTCATAATATATTTTACTGCTCCTTCGGTAAGATATTACGGTGCAAAGGTGTAATTTAACCGGCTCAACTGAGCTTAACTTGCCTTAAATATCCGTCGAATAATAGTTCAGATTAATTAATACTGCGCTACGATTTATAACTATGGGATAATTGCGGGTTTAAATTTTAATATGTCTTACACATGGATACTAAAGTCGATTAAATTATAAAAAAAATATGGCCGATTGACATTGTGGTCGGAATGTGTCTACGAATATAAAGATTTTGTACGTTGTTATGTCCATTCGTAATGTCTATTAACAATTAAAATGGTCGGTGATCTTGTCACTAGACATAACAATTGAAATACGATAATGCGCTCCGGATATCATTGCTAAGGAAAATAATAAATACCAAGTTTACTATACATATTTCTCGTACAATACTTTTATCCACAAACGGCAGAGTCTAGTTGTAATAAAACTACGAACAAAAAACTCGTGAGAAATGTGCAGGACTCGCTGCGGTTTCCGTACTAAAGTTTACTTGCTTTGAAAATGTTAACTAAAGGTTTATTTGATTTAAGAACGAAATACAAATTGATATCGGATTTTCTATCATTTTAATAAAACTGACAGACTGTTATCTCTTGCCAATCGAAACAATAGGTTGAAACCGAGTATCGGGAATATATTTATTAGTAGGTAGGTCTTTCTTATCTGAGAGGTCGCCTAGGCAGGTACCACCGCAATGTTTAATTCTCCCGTAAAACAACAGTATAGCCAGAGTAATTGGACATATTGACACTTAACATATTATGTCTCAGGATGGCGAGCGCATTGGAATGCCACGCATGGCTTTGTATTTCAAGGTATTGTTTGGTTTTGCTACTGTTCATGAGCAGACGTAATGTTTGCCATCCAGCAATCGGCATACTAGTCTCGGCATTTCTTGCAATAAAAAAATACCTGTATACAAACTGAATCCAGAATGCGAAACAATTGCATGTGTTCACAATTCACATAGCTGTTTTTCGAACATAAATCTATAGATCATCTGCGTATTTACACCGATGGATGAACGTAAACCAAATTCAAACAGAAAAATACTTTTTACCGATTCGCTTACCGTTCGGAATTTAAAAATCCGCTATTTGAAATTAAAAATATCTATCTCCTGTGTTGTGTTCAAAGCACAGGTTCAAAGTTAGGTCACGGGTAGTGCCAAAGCATCTGTACGCATGTACAAGCGAGTTTTATGACTCTTTTCGTTGGTATTTGGGAATTGGTTGTATCGTGGACGCTGGCGTGCGTTCTATTCGTGGCGTTTTCGCGCTTCGCTGGGTTCAATGAAAAGCGGTGGCTGCAATCTCCAGCACGGTCCAACACTTCGCTTTACAATGCGTGCCACGTTCTACTGTCTTTTTATCATGCTATGACAAAAATGTTAGCGCACAGCGACGTGTCACGTATTGTCTACTGGATTGAATTTTGCATTGTTTTTTATGATTAAAATGGGTTACATATCTGCTTAAATTAGTAATCTGATTATAATTATTTATTGTAACTTCTGCGCCCTTAATAGTTAATTTGTTATTTAGTCCAGCCTCCTCTAGAAACAATTTAATTCCGTTTTTTGACGCACTAACCCGCCCTAAGTCTCCTTAATATCGGACTGAAATAGTATATCTTGAATAATGTACTTTTGCGTGGGTGCTCTGTTAGTAACGGACTAGACCTGGCTGCCGACATGTTCACGGTGGTCGCAGTTTCAAATGCCATGGCAAATCTGATTTTTCCGAGTTATAATATGTGTATTGTTAGTCAATCGAAACGTCTTACAACGGTGAAGAAAAACATCATGAGGAAACCTGCATACATACCATAGTGATATGTAAGGCCAGCGTGGTGGATTTTCTGGCCTAATCCCTCTTAATCGTATTCTCGATTGTAGACGAGGCTCGTGCCCTGCAGTGCGACGTATGTGGACTGTAACAGTAGTTAACATACTTATACTTTTTATAAGATATTTTTTCAAATAGTTGCAGTAGTTCCGAAGATTACATCCAACATACAGCCTTACATAACCTCTTTATAATAGCACAGATATCGAATTCAATTTAATTAGAAGCATAAATATTCGATACATTTAAAACAAAGCTTTGTTCGCGAAAGTTAGCAAAGCAATAAAGGGGGAACAAATATTACTTTTCGGTAAAACAATCACGGAAACGTTAACAAAATGGTTTGTGTGCTTTGTTTATTGGCTGTTGTTGAAGAAATATTGGTACAATTACGGGGAAACGACTAATTGTGGCCTCCACTCCCGTTTCTCACAGTTTCGTGTCCATCTCAGGGAATTAGATTCCATGAGCGCTCATCGTTGACTCACGATTCTATCTAGAATTTATTGGGATAGAGTTCGCCTGATGGAATGAATTTAAAGAAACTGTAGCGTCGTGAATAAATGTTCCGAACGCTTGGAACTTGAAACGTTCAGTTATTTTCGGGAACGAAAACAATTTATATGAATTTAAGTTTAAAGCGGCTTGGAAAATATTGAGGTACATTTATGCAATTTATACCTCTTGCAACAAAGTTAAATTGATGTAATAGTTTGTTAGTCCGAGCCGTATACCCAAAAATCTAATTAGATTAGGTAATAAGGTACTCATAACATCTCTATAATTTACGACGCAAATCATAAAGTTATGACGTCAGCCTGTGAAAGTGGGAATCTTCACAATGCACGAACAGTACGTGACGGAAAATCAATAATTGTTTTGTGAGAATATTTTTTGTCCTTTTTCGTGAGTGGTGAGCAGAAAGCGTGTGACGTCACCGGCACATGTCTCCATTCAATATTTGACGATCATATCAAACCCTCGGTGATTCCGTCAAGAGGTTTGGCGAAGCGAACAATAATGCCGGTTTCCACTTAATGCTCCGATGGATCGGGAAACGTTTTGCGATAAAAAATCGTGGGAAAAATTGTTAAATGGAATCTCAGTCGATCTGCATATTTGGGTCGTAAGTATAATTTTTTCGCTTTTATCTGGCAACGTTCCTTTATCCATTTAACATATTTTGTTTATTGTTGAAGGCGTTTTCTCGTTAAATAAATGTTTCTGACATTTTCATGCGTAGAATCATTAATATTTTCAGCTCTCTGCAGCCAAACAATGTTTTATAAAATGAATTTGCTCATCCGTCACACACATCGTCGCTACCCTTCATACATGTGTGATAGGCATCGCAATCTATAGGGGGTTTTTTGTAGTGTTAAACCCAGACTGGAAATAAATATTAGTCTAGTTTCTCATGTTATTAGGGGATTACCTTAAGGATTTATACAATAATATTGATTTCTAGGAACATGACTTGGTGCAAAGATCAAACTCGCGATCTTTAGTTTTACAGCTCGACTTTAGGCACTTCTGTAATATTGACTATTTTTAACTGCGATTTTGGTACAGTAACGTATGTACATGTACACTTAAGATAAATAAATATTGATTATATTAGTAAAAGAGTCAAAACAGGTTCAAGTTAGTACATTATTCGTAGTTAAATTTCTTCAATATAATTCAACGGAGGGTAGTTCTATGTTGATTGACTAATTGCTGGTTCTATGGAAAGTGACAGTAAGTTTTCGCGGTGAGCGTGGTCCGTTGCTACGCTAATTTTCTATGTTATTTTGTTTTATGTGAACAGTGGTGAAAAAGTGGTGTGAACGGTGACGTGAATAGTGGTTTGAAACGTGGGCTGAATAGGAGTGTGAATTATGTAATTAAGTGAACAAAATGTGGTTGATATGTGTTCTAACAGGCAATCTTCCTTCTTGTGCCGTCCTTCGGGAGCAGTAGTTTCGGTAAGTAACTATGCATATGTATTTATTAATTTGTCTGGATTATATTACGACTCTAGTTTGTGTTACGTTTTCTCTGTATGTAATTAGGTACTCGGAATATATGTAGACTTGTGTGTGCTATTCAATTATTTTCATGGCGGTATTTTTATAGAATTAAGGCTGATTTTTTACATAAATATATTAAAATATCTGGAAACCGTTAAAGAGGTTGCTTTATGTCAGTTTCACTAACCAAAATGTTAGGTACTGAAAAATTAATATTTTGTTGTATAAAAACGAATGAGTGAACTTCTTACTTACTACTTACTAAAAATTTACCAAAATAAATCAACAAAATCTTTAGCAACACATTTTTTTATCCACACATTGGATTGGTTAGTCGTTTGTTCATATTTTTCGTACCAACATATATAAAGCATGCATAATTAATTAAATGCGAAAGAAAATAAGTAAGCGTCACTGAATAAATACCCTTTACAAATAAGTAGAAGTGGGCCTGTCTAGGGATAAAATATGCAGCTAAAGTTAGCCGAACGAGATTCTGCCACATATTATTTTCCAATATATAATCGTTATAGGCACTGTTCAGAACGCGCTTTGTATTATATTTTCTGGAGGGTATTTAATCTCAATTAATATTTCATTTTGCTGAAGATGCCTAAACGATTTCTGTATAGAGTTTACGTAAAATTATTGCGACTAAGCTGTGTACAAAGATTAATTGCGTTCAGATTTACGGCCTTATTCATAGATAATTTTAAAACCTATTTTAGTTATCGTTTTTTTTTATTTCAATGAACGACGAGATGACCATGCCATTCGCCTGATGGTAAGCGATAGGTCCGCTCATGGACAGGAGCAAAACCAAGCATCACCATGAATTACAAAGTAATGCTAGGCATTCCACTGTGCTCGCCGTCCTGAGACATAAGATATTAAGTCTCAATATGTCCAGTAGTTAGTAGTCAGTAGTGTCTACAATTTCCTTCAAACCGAAACACAACAGTGCATTCACACTGCTTTTTGGCGGGAGAAACATACATCACGGTGGTACCCACCCAAGCGGTCTCTCACATATAAGAGACCTGCCACCAGTGGTAACTAAAATAAGTTTTACAACTGCCAATGAATAAGCACGTGTTTTGGAGATTATTCGCTTTACAGCCTGAAAATCTATATTTTAATTAGATTTTTATACTATTTGTGCAAAGTATCAACCGGCGAATAACATTTACCCAAAACTGGTACATTGATTGATGCTGAAATTTTACATACGTTGCGTGGATTTGACAGCCTCCGTGGCGCAGTCAGTTAGACGCCGCCTGTGAAACGATAGGCCACGGGTTCGATCCCCGCACCGAAAGAAATGTTTGTGCGGCCCACAAATATTTCTACCGGGTCTGTTTATGAGACCGAAAAGTCTCTCGTAGTCCCTGATACCTGCGACACAAGACTCGATCTTACTGTAGGGTCAGGACTATGTATGTGACTTGGGTGTTATTTATTTATTTATGGTGTTACGGCGGGCATCTGTATCAGCCCATATTCGTCCCACTGGAGGGCATGGGCCTCCTCTACAATCGACAGTACGATTGAGAGTGGTCAGGCCATATAGTCCACCACGCTGTCCTAGTGCCGGTTGGTGGACTTTACATACATACATCATCTGGAGCGAATTTAAATTGTTTTGGTTTTTTTTTATATTATGGCTTTTATTTCAAAAAAAACTAGGAATTCATGTTTATACAAGCCAAATAGTTGCGAACTTTGATGTAGCGTTTCGTTTGTTATATAGTGATATTGTCGGGTATCCCAATGTCGCGATTTTTCCTGATTGAACAAAGGTATCTGCGATTCGGGCATTGTAGTTTTTCATCACCCATGATTGGGGTTTGTTATGAAGATTCTTAAACTATTGTTATTCAAATTTTCTGAAATAGGTAGAGTGTTATGGTGAGTAGTTGTTACAAAATTATACGTGTTTATAGTACGGTTAGTGTTAGTACGGTTTTAAAGTCGTAAGAAAAATAATAGTCATGATGTAATGAATATTTTATGTAGTAATATAGTTTGGTGAAAAATGTCACGCGGAAAGCAGCAGTTGTCACGAAATATAAAGAAAAAATCGTACGATGGAAACGTGAAACAAATTCCAAACGCCAGCCAAGCACCATGACGTGTCCAAAAACTACCAACGGGTAAGTGAAGCGAAATGTGACGTGCAGTGTGCACCCGTATAACCGCTATCATTAAGTGCGGTTACGTTTCATACAATTTTCAGACTTTTCTAGGTCCATATGCACATGCTACTACTCTGGGAATTAGAAACATATATGTAGGTATATCAGCGGCGTGCACAGGATTATGATACTGGGTATGCGGCGGAGTACTCGGCACAAAAACTTTATTTATAGATGTTTAGCATAGCCACAGCCACGTGACGGATCTCTAAGTCGGAAACTAAACTGACACAAACAAAATAATAAACAATGCTCATCACATGAAAAAAGCAAAATGGCCCCCGCGAAACACAAAAAAATTGTGCTATTTAAAGTTTTAAACAAGTAAAACCTTACCGAACAAAAATGCATAATGTGCATTTTGCGCAATTCATTACATTTCCGTCTACTATTTTTACTAGGATTATAGGCAACGAACATTACCGATTACTCCCGAAAACAGCCGAACGCTCATAGCCTGCCGCAGGAGTCGCGCCTTTCGATATGCATGGGTGTGTGCGTTTGCGACTGTGCACGGACACCAAAATTACTACACACACGCAAACAAATGTCATGCGGGACGCGGCGGCATTACTTGGTTGATTAGGTACATTATTTTACTTTGCAGCGCCGCTTGTTTGTCGTATAGCAATCATAATGTTTGTGTGCTTGCAAATAGTTGCTATTTATAAATATTAGGCGTTTTTAAGTTATTATATTTTGTTTATTTATTTATTTACTATTGATTAAAGTCATCTAAGACGTACGTACGTTATAATAAAATATCTGTGAATGGCAAGTAAAGCACTGCATTTCTGCCTACAAGGAGCGCACGCCCCTGAGGTATATGATTTACGAGTTTGAAAAAACTTTAGTCGTTTTTATTTTATGTATTTGTTATACGTTCGTTACAATTTATGTTTCCATTTCTTATCAGCTTTATTTATGAGGTTTATATAAAAGTTTATTTCTAAAGACAGTATTAATTCTCATGGTTCCTTCTTCATTTATATTTAAATTACCTAGGCTACAAATAAAAATAGAGGGACAAATTTCCATATAGCTATTTTGTAGTCTTTCTACTTTCAAATATTTTTAACAAGGCGTTGTTTACTAACAACATCTTTATCGCTGTTCAACACCAAAATAATTATATATTCAAACCCCCGCTTGCGTCAAGCCCGCCAAAATTGCACATTCCGTACAGGCAACACAATAGATGACGCCACTTTCAATAAAGTTGATGAAAGGAGCGTCATGTGGCCACTTTGATGTCGCTTCTCACGTGAGTATGGGGTTCTTTTGATGTAACCAAAGCGCCTTGGGTGTTCCTGCCCAGCCGACCTGGGGGGTTACTCTATTCTCGGACACGAAATTTGAATGTTCGGACGTTGAACGTCAACATGAAAGTTACAAGAAATCCACTTCTAAAAATTAATACTTATTCTCTATGAACCTACACACTTCGAACTTAGTATAAGATTACGACGTAAGACACAAAATTCGAATAATTTGTAATGTATTTAGGCATATTCGTACAGTTTTACGTGCGATGTTCGACCAATCGTCGTCATGTCGGACCACAGAGGAGCCCTCTGCATAGCTTGTCTTAAACAAGCTTTAAGTTATTAAGGAAAGAATACACAGGGGACCTTTTGAGCATGGGGGATAAAACAGTGTCCTTTCATTCATATGTTACGGACGTCGGAAGAGTTCAATTAAATCTTGTAATAGATATTTTTCTTTGTAGTTTGGTTCCTGGCAGACGCATGGGGTTATATAATTTTTATGTGTGCGATATTTAAATAGTAACCATTGAAAAAAAAATTTCGTGGGCGACGTTTGCATGCTTCATAGTCGGCAAAAAGTATCGGTAGTAAGTTATTAGAATCGTCATTTCTATTTTAAATAGTTTGAAGTTGGTTTCTTTCAAGTAGCATGGTACAACAGCCTAAAGGATAAAAAAATACAGGTTTACAAGCACTACGAAATTTCACATGTTACAAGCATAATAGAATAAAATCAAATTTGGTTTTATGTTACACAATACATTCTTACAATGATAATTAAATTACTTCATTTTCATTCAAGTGTACATAACTATACTATAAGTAAAACGTGAGCTACACGTCTCGGGTTGATAATTCTTTGTTTAAGCACACGAAAGCGGAGATACGGGTGACTTATTGTGTGAGATGAATAAGGCACAACTTACATCAGACAATGCCGCTTCTTCACCTCACTACTCTGGATTTATGTACTGCTATCTTATCGCATTTATTTTGAGATTATTCACTTAATCTTATTGGTTGGCTTTGTTTTAATAACGATAGCTTACTGAAACATGTGGGATAAAGTGAGCTTTGCAAAAATGTGGATGGTACTAATAAAAAAAAAATTGCACTCCGGGAGTGCCGGCAGAAGTGAAAACTTGATTATTAACGTTGAGCATGTTTGATATTTTGGAATGGTTAGGGAATAATTTTGCACCAATTGCTTTATCAGTATAAAAGTACTATCATTTATGTGGTAGAATACAATATTCATTTATTGCGCTATCGTACACAAACATGACAATTTATATTACATTAAAAATTTAACACTTTAAAACTATTACAATTATTTTACATTAAAAAGTTTATCTCTCCGAAAAATCAACTTTCATCCATAATTTCAACGACTTTTTCACCATCATCATTACCAGAACTATCATCGCCAATCTCTAAAACTGATACGATAGGTTTATGGTAGCTGAAGTAAGAAACGAACAGTTTTGATTCGAACCTATTTAAATGTCTAATAAAGACCGCATCAATAGTAGTTTTGTATTTCGTTGTGCTAAGATTGCGATCATTCGACATAGTTAAACCAAATTCATTATTTAAAAATTCAATTAATAGTTGATTTTTATCGTCTGCGAAGTTTATGTTGAAATCTCCACTCAAAATCATTGGCAATTCATCAAAGCTTTATAAACTGACAGCTAACTGACAGCTGTCTACTCTCCACCCGTCTTACGCTTTTCGTCTTACGATCAGGTCACGTGTCCTGACGCGAGGTTAAGATTTTATACCCATTACAGAAAAAGTGCTCAACGCCGCTAAAGAAGTTTTCACTTCAAAAAAAAAAAACTATATTTTTTATTATTGATATGAGTGGCGAGATCAGAGAGCCATTCACCTGATGGTAAGCGATACGAGTTCTCATCGATAGTAGCAATGCTTGGCATGCCATGCGCTCGCTATCCTATAGCATAAATGTTTAAGTCTCAATATGTTCAGTAGTTGCTCGAGCTACAATGTCCTTAAGCCGGAACAAAATAGTGCGTTTACACTACTGTTCAAACGGAGGAACTGACATTGCGGTGGGTAGATACCAGGCGGCCTGAGATATGAGAGACCAAGTTTTTAAAATGAATGTCGAAAATTCCAATACAATTTTGTTCGAATATATGATTGATAAAACCTTTTTTTAATCACGCGAATTTTAAAACCATCTTACGATTTTCCTATTCGTTTGATTTCATAGAGTATTTACGACGAAATTGGTTCCTTACAAACCTTTATTCCGTTCGAAGCGTGGCGCCTTATACATAATGTAAACACAATTAGTAAGTAATTTATGATCCCCGCGGGGCGCTCAATCAACGGGTGTCGATGAATAGACATATACGAGCGGGGTGATTAGATCCATTGACGATTGGAATGTACAGGACACATAATGAAGTTTGGAAAGCTATAACATTTTGTTGATTTTATGAATTTACTTTTATGAGTTGAGTGTATATTCTTTTCATTTTCAGTTAGTAAATATTATATAAATAAATACACCCAGCAGGCACATTTAAAGCTCGGTCCCTACGCTAAGATCGAGTCTTGTGTCGTGGGTGTCAGAAACTACCAGAGCCTTTTTGAACGGATAACTTAATGAACGAAAGGACTAAATTTCATCAGTAGTCTAATCACAAAAGTGACAAATTGACATGGTAAATTAATGTGTCAGGACGTCTCGCTTCTTTTATATCCTTTCGTGTAAATGAGGAGTATTTCTCTACAGCAATACACAGTAGGAAAAAATAAATGTCGCATGATAAAATCAACTATGGCTTAATTCGGGGCGGTCTGTATTAGCATTATGAATATCTCGGATTGTATCCCAGACTTCCTAATTTTCAAAGGGGAATCTAAATATATTACTATTTAATTAAACATTACGATGTAGAATGAAATTTGTGTACCATGGAACTTTCCAGAATATTTTTTAAGATATGTAGGAGTCACCAGAGACATAGGGTCACCGTGGTAGACTAAAGTTTTTTTAGAAGGATAATGTCTTAATATCACACAACATGACATTTAAGTGTTGAGTTTATCATACAAAAGAATCAAGTTCTATTTTTGCTGCCAATATAAAATGGGAACTGTCTATTTTAGCGACAAATATAGCATGGAAACTGCTTGTGAAGATTTATATTGGCCGATAATACTAACCAATAGAGGCGCGATTGAGTGCAGTGTGGGAGACGCGGTGCACTATATGATATAGTTTGAGATTTATTCCTTCAATCTCCGCCACTTTGCCCCAAGCAGAGCACTCACTCACTCTAATGGGGTAATAACTACTCTAGAACGTGGCAATTTGTACAACATTTTTTGCTTAAAAACTTTTTCCTCCGAGTGCGCTTTGAGCCCGGAATGTTGGATTACAGGGGACAAACGCCGTGATAAATATTCTATAGAAGTTTCCTGGAAGGGCGACCGAAATTAACATTTCATTTCTTAATGCTTTTCCGCAATTACTACCTAGGAACATTAGCGGTAGTATAATAACAAATTTTATAGATATTATAACCACGTGTAATCTTTCCCAATATAATAATATACGCAATGTCAATAATAGATTACTGGATCTTGTATTTTCTAATGGACCGCTCATCGTTCGAGAGTGTATTGATCCTCTAATAGTAACTATTGATATTCATCATAAGCCTTTATTAATTGATATAGCATTCCTAGAAATTCATAAATTACATAATAAAGTCAACAATAAGTTTATTTTTCAAAAAGCAGAGTATTCAAAAATAAATTCAACTCTTTGCGACGTCAACTGGACTAAATTTTTAGACACCGCTACCATAGACGATGCAGTCAACAAATTTTATGACAAACTATATGAAACTCGTGACAAATTTGTTCCACTAAAGTCTATTAAGAAGATGTCTCATCCTCCGTGGTTTAGCTCAGCACTTATTAAGATTTTAAAAGAGAAACAAAAATATCATATGAAATTTAAAAAGTATGGTAACATCTCAGATTATCAGTCCTTCTCATTGCTACGAGCACGAGCTACAGATGTGGAAAATAATTGTTATAAAGCTTATATGTCCATGATTGAGGATTCCATAATAAAGAATCCAAAAAATTTTTGGTCTTATGTAAAAAGTAAACAAAACGCTAGTAGCCTTCCACATATAATGCACTACGATGAAACGTCAGCAGAGACTGGGTCGGGCATTAGTAACCTTTTTGCGGACTTTTTCCATTCAACATTTCAAGGAACTAATTGCAGTGATATTTCGAGTTCTTCTTTTAAGGGCAATGAAAACCCGCTATGCTTATCATCTATAAATTGTGTTAAAATATGTCCACAAGAAGTTTTAAAAATTTTGAAATCACTAGATCTGAATAAAACTGGTGGGCCAGACCACATCCCACCAATATTTATTGTAAAATGTGCAATAAGCCTAGTTTTCCCAATATGCATTCTATTTAAACGGTCAATATCCGAGGGTATAGTTCCTAAGCTATGGAAATCTGCATTCATCACGCCTGTTTTTAAAAAAGGAGATAAATCTCAGGTTTCAAATTACCGCCCTATCTCAAAACTTTGTTTATTTGCAAAAGTATTGGAAAGAATAGTTCATACGGCTGTTTACTCATCTCTCAATAACATATTCGGTACAAAGCAACACGGATTTATCAAAAGACGGTCAACAACCTCAAATCTTTTGCTCTCAAATGATATTATCACTGAAGGAATGGAACAGGGTGCCCAAGTAGACGTAGTATATACCGATTACAAGAAGTGTTTTGATCGCATTGATCATCAAATATTGTTGCAAAAGTTGCTGTTAGCAGGTATACATGGCGATCTGTATCGTTGGTTTGCATCTTATGTTGACAACCGCACCCAAGCAGTGGTCGTTAAAGGGTTCGTCTCTAAGTGGAAGGTAGTCCCATCTGGAGTGCCTCAGGGATCAATTTTGGGTCCATTATTATTTACGATATTTATTGCTGATGTTGTCGAATGTTTCAAATATTGTTCCATATTATTATATGCTGATGATTTAAAGATAATAAAACTAATTAATGATAACTCTGACGCTTACCTCCTCCAGGATGATTTAAATAGATTCGTTACTTATTGTACTAATAACAAACTGAATTTAAATGTATCTAAATGTTACCAAATAAGCTTTTCCAGAAAAAATAATAATATACGTAATTTTTCTTACACAATTGATAACATCGAAATTAATCGAGTTAATGAAATATGTGATTTGGGCATTATTCACGACCACAAACTCATATTTGACAAACATATAGATAGAATTGTTAATAAAGCATCTAAAGCATTAGGATTTTTAATTAGAGTTTCATCAGAATTCAATTCACTTAAATGTATTAAAATACTGTATTGTTCTTTCGTACGCAGCCACTTAGAGTATGCATCGCAGGTGTGGAACCCTCGGTATGAGATTTATAAATCCCGTATCGAGGCCATACAAAAGAAATTTTTACACTATTTGGACTTCAGGGCTAGACAGGTCTCTAATGATTATATTCATCGCTGTAAAAAGTATCATTTCTTACCATTATACTTGCGACGCGACATTAATGACATATGTTATTTGGTGAACATTGCTAATGGTAGCATTGACTGTGAACAGCTTTTGAGTGGGATATTTATCCGTGCTCATTCAGCTACGCTGAGACAACGGTCATTATTGTCCGTACCATTTGCAACTACCAATTATAGACGCAATGCTTTTTTTGTTACGTAGTGCCAGTAAATTTAATGAGGTGTCATGCCATTTAGATTTTGATTTGTTTTGCACTAGTACATCGGTAGTAAAACGCAAAATGAGCAATATGTTTTTTGAAACTTAATAATGGAAGGTCAAAAAGTACACCTTGTGTAGCTCAAAATGTATATTTAAACATTATATTATATTGTAATGTTTGATTGTTACTTTTGTTTTGTTTTCTTTTCTTTGTCAATAATTAAATTAATATCTCTATATGTGTCATAGAAAAAGTAGTTCATTCCTTAAATTAAAATTACTTATATTAGCTAGCATTTAAAAATCGGTGCACATTACATTATGTAGATACTGTATATGTGGAAGCTTGTTATCGGCAAATTTGTAACACACTTAAGATTTAAATATTTATGTCTGTAGGTAATTAGTCTGTAAGCTTTCCTAAAATTGTAAAATAAAATAAAATAAAATAAAATACATCTATAAAATTGTACATTGAATTACGAATCAATTCTAGATATTACATGTGTAGTTACTGCTTAGAATAGTAATAGTTATATCGAAATACATGAGCAACATACTTTTGGAAAGAAAGAATTATACTCTTACAGCCGTTGCCAATAAACAATCCCAATCCAAAATTTGCCGTTTGAGATTGACAGCTCAATCTTTTTTCTGATACTATATTGCCAATAATCAATCTGAGTAGTGAAAAAACTATGGCAACATGGTAAATGACAAATCGAAAAGTAGAAAACAATCCAGATTGACTTCAATCTAATTTTTTCGATTGATTATTGGCATAGACCGTTAAAAGACACTAACATATAGGCGTCATTCACATGAGTTTTTTTTTATTTATTGAAAAGGTTTTACGCTTTTATAATTGATATTTTTTTCGATAGAACGTAATAATGTTATGACGGGGACACAATTCATAAACAGAACAATTTGAAGATATGTATCGGACGCTGCAGTTATACGTATGAAATACCAATAATTGATGAAGTTTGCGCGAATACTCGCATGACTCGCGTGATGACCACAGGTATGTCATGAATTTTTAAATACTAAGACTTTCAGAACTTTGTACCCGAATTTTGTAATTGATCTGACAGATGAATGCCAAATAGCTATCAGTGACTAACAGGAACTGGTGGAAATAGCTCTTTTACTAAAATATACTCTCACGTATCAAAATTTCTTCATATTATGTAAAATCAAACCACATCATAGTTTTTTATTTAAATGTTGCTACAATACTCACTTTACGATTTGTGGTATTTTAAATAATATATTACGTCAATTAATTTTATCTTTCTATTAGGTATTTCGCAATGCATTTAAGCATACAGCTTCATTTACTCTGAAATAGCACAGATACGAATATTGGTTAATACTGAGTTAAATCAATGCTCTTGAGCAAATTACGGATTCAGTTTCGAAATAATCTGTTGTCTTAAGCGAATAAGGCGAAATTCCCGTGTACATTACGGGTTGTTGGGCAAATATTGTTATACAATGCAGTGCCTTGCTTGTACCCGCGCTCTCGACGTGGCAATGTGACTCGAAGAATTATTTGCCTGCATAAATACGTTCATTTGTCACTGCTGTTTTTACGTGCTGCATTTCTAAGTAATACTCGACACTATCTTTTAAACAAAGTATTTTTTGTTGATAAAATTGGTTGATTAGCATACTGTACAGTGTACATATATTAGCATACTGTAGTATTCTTTATCTTTATTAGCTTGGCTTTAACGTTGAGGCAAGCGCAATTTTCAATTATTATCAATTAGATTCATAAAATGAATTGCTTATATATATTGTGTTTTACTCACAATGGTCTGTATCACTGTTAGTTTAAGATGCCATGAATATGTATGTAACTATGTATGAAATTATTTGATTATATTCTAAAAATTAGATATTACTATTAACGAAGGAGCACATAAATAATTATTTGATTATATTCCAAAAGTTAGATATATCTATTAACGAAATGAGCAGATAAATGCTCTGCAAACTGTTAAAAAACAATTTGCCTCTAAAGTCTAGACGGAGATAATAATAATTATCTCAAAAACACACCCACAACAGATATTCCACGCTGGAAAACTCGAGAAGATTGCAAGATAAATGAAATTCGTATTATGGTAACCACTCACAATGAAAAACGGTGTGAAATTAATGGAACCCGACTCTCAAAGAGAATTTCTCGACGACAAAATGCCGGGATTTCCGTCATTCGTAAATGTAAGAACAAACTATCCGTTAGCTATTTACTGAAAAATGTATGTTTTAATACTGAGTCAACAGTCGCTGTTAATAAGTGCAAAGCGAAGGACGTGCAAATTTCACTCGGCACTGTGAATGTTTGCACTTGCAATCTCAATTTGAATAATGAGTAAACAGAATTTATATTTCGCCAAAGAGCAGTTTGTGTAAGTTTTTTATAGTTTATTTTATAACTAGCGGCCCAGCCGGCTTTACCCGGGCGCATACAATTTTGAAGACCAGTTTATTTTGTTTAATATTGTTTTTGACAGCCTCCGTGGCGCAGCTGGTTTGACACTGCCTTGAAACGAGAGCCGTGGGTTCAATCCCCGCACCGAGAGAAAGGTTTGTGCAGCCCACAAATATTTATTTATTTATTTATTTATTTAAATCTTTATTGTACACAAACTTAACAAGAACATAGCTTAACAGAAATAATAATAACAAAGAGTACAAATGGCGGTCTTATCGCTCAACAGCAATATCTTACAGACAACCATGGGATGGATTTAAATGAAGGAGAGGGAGAGAGGGCAGTGTAACAAATAAAGAATTACTTCAAGCTAAATAATAATACTACTTAAACATAATTACTAATATTATACATATACATATCCATATATATACATACATAAATATATATACATACATACATAAAAATAAATAATACAAAATCATACATAAATTATAATATACTACAATTTCCAAATGATTTAATGAAAAAGAAGTAATAGTGAAGTCTGCTTTAAAGGGAAAGGTAGTGCTCTTTAATCAGTTTTTTAAATGACGACAGCGTTTGCGCCTGCCTCACCACAACAGGAAGCGCGTTCCACAACCGAACTGCTTTGACAGTAAAAGAATTATCCATTGCTGTCGTGGTATGCACAGGCATTCTCAGCTTAAGATTCTCAGACGACCTCAGGGATCTCGAATGGGAGTCATGAAGAAAAATGAATCGTTCTTTAAGATAAGATGGGGTGAGAGGATTAAACAAAATATTATAAAGAAGAGAGAGAATGTGAGTATTCCGACGAAGCCGAATAGGTAACCACTTGAGCTTAGCACGAAACTCAGAAACATGGTCATATTTGCGAAGACCAAATATGAACCTTATGCAGAAATTTTGAAGACGCTCAAGTTTATTTAGTTGGTCTTCGGTGAGATCTAGATAGCTGACATCGGCATAATCAAGGATGGGGAGAAGGAGGGTTTGCGCAAGCGTAATCTTCGTGGTAACGGGTAGAAAGTTGCGTAGCCTTCGCAAGGACCTAGCGGAAGCAAACAGCTTCCGGCTTATATCCGAGAGCTGTGGACCCCAGGTGAAAGATTTGTCTATGTGTATGCCCAGATTGCGGACGGAGTCACTGAAAGGAATTTTGACACCTTCACAATAGACACTAGGTAATTGGGACAAGTCAAGCCTCGAGATCATCCTGGGGCTGCCGACAACAATGACTTGGGTTTTAGCGGGGTTAATCTTTAAACCATGAGCTATACTCCAATTGCAGATGTGTTGAATGTCTGTATTGATTTTAGCAATTGCATCAGTCATCTTGTCTAACGGAGCTTGAGTATAGATCTGGAGATCATCAGCGTAGAGGTGGTAGGAAGAACGAATGAGATTGGTTATGGAGTTAATAAAGATAGCGAAGAGAAGAGGAGATAGCACGCCGCCCTGTGGTACGCCAGCAGATACGGGGCACCAGGAGGAAAAGTTTTCCTCCACACGGATGCGTTGCCGGCGTCCATACAGGTAACTACGAAACCAATCAACTGCCATTGGAGATATGTTAAGAGAACGGAGCATGGTAAGTAATACATCATAGTCGACAGTATTAAAGGCATTGCTGAAGTCCAGCAGAGCTAGCACAGTCAGCTTGCCTCCTTCCATGCCTGATCTGATGCCATCCGTGATGTGCGTCAAAGTGGTAGTCGTACTATGTCCAGGACGAAACCCAGATTGGAGAGGATTTAGAAGGTTATGCCTGGAAAGGAAATCATTGAGTTGGGTATGGATCAAACGTTCTAGGACTTTGGAAAGGAAAGGAAGTATGGAAATAGGACGAAACTCAGAATGTAGAGAGGCATTGGATTTTTTGGGAATCGGGATAATATGAGCTTCTTTCCAAGCAGTGGGAAAAATCCCAGAGGAGATGGAGTGGTTTAGAATGTGGGAAATGATAGGAAGGGTTTCGTCTAAGACAGGGAGAATCATGTTGCGACTAATACAATCGCTACCCATAGCGTTCGATGACAAAAGATTGATGGTCTTCTTAACATCACAACTGGCAAATTGTTGAAAGATAAAGGAAGAACAAACGGGAGGCTGAAGGGTGGAAAGATACTTAATAGTTTTATCTTTAGTTGTCCTATCAAAGTAGGACAAGGAAGAAAAATGAAGGTTTAAGGAATTTAAATCTATGGATTTAGGAATAGAATCTTGTTGTGATTTACCCACTCCCAGTGTTTTTAGAAATTTCCAGACTTTGGCTGGATCACCGTTTTCGACTGAGTTGTGAATGTATCGGCGTTGTGCATTTCTACACACCTTACTGCAGTGATTCCGGATAGTTACATATTTTAACCAGTTAGACTCGCTAGGACGACGATTGTATCTATTTTTGGCTGATGCTTTTTTTGAGAGTAACTCTTTGATGTCGATAGTAAGCCAAGGTGATGGTAAACGTTTAAGTTTAACTGGCCTGATAGGTGCATGCCTATCAAAAAGTTCAGTCAACTTGCTGTTAAAAATATGCAACTTAGTGTCAACACAATCTGTGTCAAGAAGCGAGCTCCAGTCTATGTTGTCAGCATCTTTGCGAAGATTATCAACATTTATACCACGAAAATTACGTTGCAGAAGGACTTTAGGAGAGGCTTTAGGTGGACGGATACGATAGGAAAGGAACAGCAAATCATGAAAGGAAAAAGCGTCGGCGGAACATTGTCCATGTTTTGCAACCAGGTTTGGGGAGGAAACAATGATAAGGTCAAGAAGAGAAGGAGTGTTGTTGGGGGAATGGTGAGTGGCTGAAAGAGGAAGAGTAGAAAGATTACAGGATTGGATAGTATTCAAAAGAGAGGAAGAGCGATGATCTTTCTTAAGGAGACAGGTATTAAAGTCACCCATGATTATGGTTTGACTGTACGAAGGAACCAAATTCTCGAGAATTGTTTCAAGAGAAGAAAAGAAGTTAATGTGAAGCGAAGGACAATAGTAAACACCGAGTAAAAGTTTATTAAGTGAGAATTCCACCTCTAAGAAAAGATGTTCGCCAGCATTGGGCGGTGGGGGTTGCGGTGATAAACTTACTATGGTATAGCGAAATTGTGTGCGGAGATAGATAGCAACACCACCACCACCTCTTACCGCGCGATCATTTCTGATGAGGTGGAATCCTGGGAGGGAGTAGGCGGAAGAAGATAGACAAGGTTTTAACCAAGATTCTGAAACAAGGATAGCATGAATATGAGTACAGTCAAAACTAGCCAGCATATCGGGGAAATGGGCCGGAATACTCTGGGCATTGATATGGACCACATTGAAATTCCTAGGGACGTCAGAGAACTGGCAAGAGAGAGTGTCGGCAAGTGAGGGAACACTGAGAAAACTGTCATCACTACAAGCAGAAAAATATTCTTCACTGTCACTGCTACAATTATTCTGCACATACATTGGAAAAACAAATATGATTAAATTATAAAATAAAAATTAATATAAAAATATAATAAAAATTATTAAGAAAGTCAAAAAGAAAAAAAATATATATATCATCCATCTGCCGGTTGAAAAACTAAATGTACTAATACAATATAGAAAAAAGGCACTATCACTAAAAACAAAAATCATTGTAAGAGAAGAAAACAAAACAAAATGATTAATTAAGACACAAAAGATTATGAATTAATATTGAACAATAGAAAATTAAAAAGTTATGAGAAACCAGGTAAACATTCCCCAACATAAAATATATATTTTTAATAACTACATTAAAACAAAACTATACAAAATAAATCAGTTTCTAAACGAAATGTATGCGTCACAATTGACAACTGACATAAACTGTCAAACAGTAAAATTGTGACTAAACATAATTGAGGTTATGTTGTTAACATAAATAAATAATAAGTGGGTGGATAAAACTACTAAATAAAAAAAGGACAATAACAACAAAGACAGAATAAAAGTTAAGAAAAAAAAAAGGTAGACGAAGTGAAAAACAATAACAGAAAAGGCTGAGTAATGAGAATGAATAAACACGGGAATTATTTACCTGGCCCACAAGCATTATGGAAAGAACAATAAAAAACTATTTCTTGGCAGTTGCCGCTCGTCTAGTCTTGGGTGCGGCGATGGTCCTCTTGACTGGCGTCGGCTTCACTGAAGTGTCAACTTTCATCTGATCCAGCAGACTGAGCGACACAATACGATGCCGGACGCCAGCGCTCACGACATAAACATTTCCGTCTCGGGTCCAGGCGTTGGTGACACCAAACTTATCGCGAGCCGCCATGAAAACATCGTGTCTCCTCTTCGTAAGGAATTCCGAGAGAGTTATTCCGGAACCTTATTATATTTATTTCGGGTCTGTGTGTTTGTCAGACCGAAAAGTCGTAGTTCCTGAAACCCACGACACATGACTCGATCCTAATGTGCGGTCAAGACTATGTATGTGACTGTTGGGTGTTATTTATTATTTATTTACGTTCTAACTGTTGACATTTAAATTCAACGTGACTGCTTTCTTTTATACTGCTTTTCTCGTCCTGTCCCTTAACATACCGTCCTATCCCATCTCAACCTATTCTACGAGCCAAGGAATGCAATCCCGTTCTCTGATATCCCATTTCATCCAAGATGTATTATATGGCAAACCATCTCTTTTTAGTTTGAATAAGTAGCAAGTGAACAAATTTGGGTTCCTTGCCCATTTCACAGGAGGACTTAATTTCGGGATAGAAAGTAGCCTATACATTAATCCACGATACCACCTACCTTCGTACCAAATTTAAAATTGGCCTAGCCGTTTGAGCTTGAAGGAGTGACAAACTCACAACATTTTGACTTTATAATATGAATAGGGTTAATACTCCACCAGCACTCTCAATCGTACTCTCGATTGTAGGGGAGGCTCGTGCCCTGCAGTGGGACGTATATGGGCTGATACAGAGGGTTAATAAGGAGCACAAAGTGGAAAACGCCGCTGTATGAAAATGTTATACTGAAATACAAAAAAACTAATTTAAGCTATATAAATTCTTATAGCAAATATAAATTTAGTTTTGTATTTAATATTCACTTTTATTTTGATTTAGGCATGAATTAAGATAAATTGTGCGCACATTTAAAGGAATAAAGTTGAAAGGCGAAGGATAGTGAATAGTTAAGCGTATTCAAACAAAAGGCGACACCGAAGCTGTTAGCTTACATCTGTGTTCTGCGAGATAGTAATGTTGCATCGGTTAAGCTCCCTCATTAATGCTGTGCTCACGACTGCTTAGCTCTACCCCTTGTCCTTTAAATAAAGCTTAGTTTCAAACATTCGCCTGAATTATTTCACATTTATGTAGTAAATTATTCAGAATCAATCTTTATGAGTATAAGAAGTCTCCGCTAAGTAGAAATTGATATATTTTATAAGCCGTAAGATTCCTAATTGAATTCTCGAGACGACTTTCAGGGATTGATTACTGAAAAAAAGCAATTTTGGTTTGATTTTTTTGCTAGCAATATTAATATCAGGTAGGCGGTAGTTTTTGTGTTCATGTTTTTATAATTTTAATAGACCCTAAGGTAGTTATAATCAAAAAGAGTATTTGATATGGAGATTGTGTCAACCCGCACTTGGCCAGTGTGGTGGACTATAATATGGCCTAACTTCTCTCAATCTTACCCTTGATTGTAAAGGAGGCCCGTGTCCTGTAGTGGGACGTATGAATATGGGCTGATACAAATACAGAGTAACGTCAGAGAATATTGCATTGTATTGTTGTCAGTCATCCCTTATTTAGCCGAATACGAAAATACCATCAGCAGTTGCTTCTATGTCATGTGTAAATTGATTGAGAATACTGCAACGCTCATTATTTCGCTAATAAAATATTAATTAGAAGCTTGACTATATTTAGATGGATGTGGGAAAATCATTGTTTTTTCGTCGAGATTGAATAATCCCTGTTGGGTAATTCAATACGATCAATCACTGTTAGCAGAGATTTGGGCGTTCCAAACACGCCTTTGGTATCTATGGAAATTTGTTTCTTGTTTTTGTTGAAAATAATCACTTTATCATGTTGTTGCAAACAAATTTCGGAATCCAATTTATTTGGATTAACGTTTGTTAAAAAATGATTGAATTATACAATTTAAATTTGGAATTTGATACCAGTTATCGCATTTGTTTGATTAACATTTCTGTATTTGTATAACATAAATCCTTACTAATATTATAAAGGTGAAAGTTTGTATGTATGTATGTATGTATGGATGTTTGTTACTCTTTCATGAAAAAACGGCTCAACAGATTTTGATGAAATTTGGTATAGTGATAGCTGACACCCTGGATTAACACATAGGCTACTTTTTATCCCGAAAAATGTAGTGTTCCCGTGGGATGAGTCAGGAAACCAAATATACATATTTTCTACTCTTTCAAATTCAAATTGTTGGCACGGGATGTCCTCTCCTACGGAAGGGAAATATAGTCGACGGCACGCGGGAAATATAGTTAGTAGACACGCGAAATAATATGTTCTTGATGTGGATTGGACTCAAAAACTATCTGCACCCGGGCGAAGCCGGGCCCGACCGCTAGTAATTTATATTTCGTTTTATTAGACTAGTTATGATGTGAATCGTGATTTTGAGGCACTCATTGCCATCCTCAGAGACATTTAATTTCAATTAAATCATTACTTAGTGTAGATTTTACAAACAAAATCTTTACTCAGGCACGGTTTAATAGACATTAACTGTCTTTGAGTATGGTCGTAAGTGTTGATTTTAGCAAGAGAAGCTTCACTAAGAAACAATGTAATAGACATAAATGTCTCAGCGTAGGGCTAAAGGAGTGTTAAACTGCACTCAGTAATAATATAAACAGTTTCATTTTTTGTGCTTGTTTTAGCAAGTCATATACAAATTAAATATTATTAAATATATTGAACCCTACAGTCACATACATAGTGTTGACCCCACATTATAATTAACTAGCGGCCCGGCCCAGCTTCGCCCGGGTACAAATAGATTTCTGTACAATAATATGTACGTATTATACATATAAACCTTCCTCTTGAATCACTCTATCTATTAAAAAACCGTATCAAAATCCGTTGCGTAGTTTTAAAGATTTAAGTATACAAAGGGGCATAGGGACATAAGGACATAAGGTCAGAGAAAGCGACTTTGTTTTATACTATGTAGTGATAAGTCTTGTGTCATGGGTGGTAGAAGCCACGAGAGACTTTCGGTCACACAAACATTAATTGTCTTGGTACAGAGATCGAAACCGCGGCCTCTCGTTTCACAGTCGGCGTCAAACTAACTGCGCCACGGAGGCTGTTAATAATTTATTTACAAATGTACAAAGATATTTTATTGTGTGTCATCTATATTTTCACCTCATTATGTTATAGACAGTATATCAGTATATTGCCCATAGGGAACGATACTGCTTCCACTGTGTATATAGCTCAAACCTGTGTGAGTGATTGGATTAATGTTTGCCATGGCGATAGGATTCAGCGATAGATCCAGACGGGACTGAAATGCTGCCGATATGTGGATTGTGGGTGCAATTATTCCTTCAGTCTACATCTTCGCTTGCACAAACCTGTGTATGTTTGTCTATTACAATAGTAGCAAATATTGATACGTTGTCAATTCGTATTCCGCTTTACCGAAAACATACAACTTGATTCGATTTCGCACGAACGAGAAAGCATAAAAATAAAATAGCAATTGTTACAATACGTTCATTTGCGATTCAAAATGAAAGCGACGCAAAACAACTCCTGACGCGTGTGATACGAACCAGGTGCTCATATCACACGTCGGATGAAATTATTTCTGACGAACAAAAGGGACGTTACGTTTATGAATATCAACAAAGTTACATTAAATCTAGCTATGGGTTATTTCGTATTCACAGTTGGATGCACAGAACAGATGAATATAGTTAGAAGGGAAATAAAAGCGTTTGACGCGTCGCAAGGTGGTGCATAAAAAGCATCACTGCCGCGGAACGGATGATTTGTCAAATTAGTCGCTGTCGAAATGCCTTGGAGAGAGGTGCTCCGGCGAAATAGAGTAAAAATGCAGATTTGTGCTATTTTATCTTGCAGTTCCAATACTAAAGCATCAAATATCAATAGAGGATGAATTTCATACCAATATTCAACCCGATTTTATTGATTTTCACCTGTATTTTCCAAAATTGCGGTTATTAATTACGACATTTTGAAGAATTCGATAATATGATAGACGATAAATCAAAAATATACATTGCTGATTACGCGTACATACAATGCTCGCGAATGCCAAGTTCCTACGCAATGCATACGACTCATTTTTGTTATGTCAACAGCGAAAATTGGCACATGTCACGTAGTGTTGTAGTCTTGTACATAGTAACTATATCGATGTAGTTATAGATTTCGTATACTCGTAAATCATTTTTAGTCATTTTAAATTGTAGTAACATTTGATAACGTTGACAACCTATCCTTATGTTCTAATTTCATACCTCTGCCAACATGAGAACAACATATTTTTGTGTGAAAATACATTATAATATAGTAACTTATTCATTTATACGTTTCCAAGAGTGAGTCGATAAAAGCAATCGGTAGAGACAACTGGATTCCTACAAAATCCAGTACGATTTGTTCTAAGTATTCATTTTCGTGAAACGGAACACAATAAAAAAATCTGGATCATAAGTAATATACAAACCAAAAATAATTACGTGCAACGCTTATGGAAAAACTGTATCATGGCGATGAAATAATTAAATATTGTAAGAAAAATCAAAACCACTGAATCTATTGACGTAAAAAAATCGTAATTTGTTGTAAGTAAAAATGTTAATACCTCACACACAGCTAAAAATCTTAAAAATCCTGTACATATAGATTTGTAAAATAGTATACAAATTAAAATGATTTTTTAATACTAGTCTCATTTATTTTCCGCCTATTGACATAATACTAATGAAATAACTGTATCAGAAAAAACTATTAAGCATATCTATAAAATAAATTCCGGTCTTATAACAAAGACATGTTTCCATAATTTTATCGATACTTTAAATCGACTATTGCAAGCTTTATGTATTGGATTTTGTTGAGGTTTTGTGTTCCGAAAACGACGACGCTGGTTTTCATACAATTTGACGGCTATTGCCTTTCTAACCATATTCAACTGTTCTGTGGTTGGATGTATAGGAACGCTTGAATTTTTTAGTGGCACAAATGTTCGAGTGACAGATATCATGCAGAGACGTAACTAAAAATAAAGTTTAGAGTGTTCAATTCAGGAAAAAAACATATATTCTTATTACACCAACTTAGACTCCACTACTAAATAATGCTTCAGGGCTTATACGTACACAAATTGTATAAAGTGAAGTTGAATATAAATAATTAAAATGGGCAAGGCTACAGTGTATCTAGTCTATAAAAGATTACTGTCTAGTAGAAGAAAGGTGAAAAGTAGCTTTGCTGCCGAAGATGCAATGTAATATGGTAAACGAAAATAGTAACTCGGCAATCCAGACTAACATTTCTAAACCACAATGTCGGTGCGACATTGAAATTGTGTTGCCGTTCCAGTTACGCCGGTCCATTTATGCTATTTCCAAGATTGCCTTTTCCGTAGATCTCCCACTTATTTATGGGCTCCTTTATGTTGTATTTGACCAAAGCCATAAATTGTCAATCTGTTTGATCGAAGGATGAAACTGAATCGCTACGGTTTAGTTTCCCGTTTTAAACATGGAATATCCACAATCGTAACTATGTAGAAGAGCAATATTCATAGCAACTTTACTATTATATTTTTCATTTATTAAACCACCGCAATGGTTATTTCTCCCACCAAACAGCAGTGTAAATGCATTGTTTTGTTTTTGTTTTAAGGAAATGAGTTTTTGCCTGAGTAACTACTGGATTTATTAAGTTAACATTTTATGTTTCAGGATGGCAAGTACAGTGGAATGCCAACCATTGCTTTGTAATTCAAGGTGTCATTTTGCTACTGTTTTTGAGCGGTCGCATCGCTTACCATCAGGCGAACTGCATGCTCGTCTCACCATTTTTGCAATGAAAAAAATTTTAATAGTCAGACTTAAGGTCGTCGCCATTTTCTACTAGCTAATCTTTAGCTTAACCTTAACCTTAAATCATCTTGTGGATTTTTTTAGCTAAATATATATCAGTTGAGACTAAGGTTTGCATTCCGACTCATCTTTCGCCACCTCATCAGGTATTTAGCGACTGTAACACCATAAGTTTATCCTCTAGGTTCTATTTTATATTTTTTTTAACTTTCTTTGCTCTCTTCCTCTCAATTGTGATCATTATATTGCCAAGAAATCCCTTCTGAACGACAAATTATTGGCGATATTAAAAACGTTCCGCGGACATTAGCTTTTATTGCCTCTGTTTACGGCAGAATGGTACGACAACCAACGCCTTCCGAATGGGCTGGATTAATGGCGGTCGCGGCATTATTGTTCCGACACTAAATTATCCATTGGTAGGTCACCATTTACGCGCACAAAGTCTCGGGCGCGGGCTTTTTCAAAATTTATACGATCGTGGTCATCCGACGCCATATTTCTAAGTTTTGCAGTCGCTGAGTCTATAAAACATCTTATCCGGAATCTGTACATAGCACTTGACTGATTTAGTATAAGTAAATCGTAAATAGCATGAATCGATGGTTCGTTTCCTAAAAAGTCCCTGAAATTGGATGGTGATTATTTAGAATTAAACTGATGTGTAAAATTAGGTAATGGTATTTATACTTTTGTTGTGGGTTTACTTCCAATAATAATTAAACTAACTGCCACACTCAGCACATTTTAATGCTAATTTAATAATTACTTAAATGGTATTGATTTTACGAAGATAATCTATAAATTACCTAGGATATGTCCAATAACACTTTTCTTATTGTCTCTACAAAGGGAAGTCACTAACACGATAGGTTTTGTCCTTTTCAGTCTTCTCACTCAGTCCGTGTCGTCGAGGAGCTCAATTACCTCGACGTTCACATGTCGGTGAAGTCTATGTTCATGAGCTTCGACATACTTTTTTACAGTATTTCTAACGAAG
The DNA here is from genome assembly GCA_023078785.2 of Hyles euphorbiae. NCBI lineage: Eukaryota > Metazoa > Arthropoda > Insecta > Lepidoptera > Sphingidae > Hyles > Hyles euphorbiae. The sequence goes on from CM041043.1 coordinate 12,339,743, forward strand.
TGTACCAAAGCAATATGAAAGCATAAAATATATTTCCTTAACAAGTCACTTCGAAGCTACATACTTGTCTTGATAAATAACAATGGCTGTAGCCTCTTTTATTTGAGTTGTTGACATATTTATAGCATAAGTAAGCACTTCCTATTGATATTGTTCAGGAATTCTAAGAAAAATCCTTTTAAATTGTTTCGTGTACGCGTTGCTAAATCTTCATTCTTGTGAAGCTCATTTTCTTTGTTATTTATTTTTGTAAATCTCCATTTGAAAAAAGGAATACTCGACCGCAGTCTCAAATTATGTGTCAGCATGGTTTCCTCCTCAAACGATAAAGATAAATGAATGAATGAAAAACAATTTTTTTACAATAGGAAATAATAAATCAATACTTAACGTATAATAATAAGTACCTAATAAAATATGATGAAAGAACAATATATAAAACAAAAATACACTTATCGATAGATAATGTTAAAATCTAAAAATTAAAACATAATATGTACTTTTAGAGAACAGAAGTGGGAAAGAATAAAATCACAAATACCCTTCGTATATTTAACTTAAGTTTACACAAATCACAGACTAAGGAAATGTATCTAATTTATAAACGAATTCAAAAGGAAACAATCAATTACCAAATGTGTAAAATTTGTAACCCGCTAACCAACCGTTACCTAGGTGATTTAAAAATCAATTCAGCTCTTAGAGGAACAACCGACAAAGGAGGTTGCCAACTAAATAAATTTAATCTGATAGATCCTAACACGGCCTCTCCTGACTGTGTCCGTCCTCGGGCACTCCTTCAGCAGCATAGTTCTCTGTAGCGTTGGTTGAAGGCTGGATAGAAGGTCCTGCCTCTGCAAAATCGTTATTCTGATTGTCATCACCTAGGAATGTAACAATTGATTGCATTAGTTTTGAGCCTCCTTTGCAAATTTGCCTATTCAAACATTCATCTCGCTTTTAAGGCCCTCATTCACCAATTACTTTTGAAAACAAAAGTTTCACAGCCATAGCGTAATTAAGTCTTTCATCATCTTATATTCATCGCAATGTACGGCCGTACTACAACCATTACATATTAATTGAGATACTTTCAAATATGTCAATTAATATGTTTCATAAAAAATGTACCGCAGCACATTTGTGAATGTGTGGACAACAATACCGCAGCAAGTGTCTCACCACATTCCCTGGACTCGCCCCGCAGTTCGAGCCCAGTACCATTGGACACCGCAGCGCCAATACCTGGGTATGTCACCGCAGCGCATACCCAGTACCACACATCTCAAGAAGCATTGCCAAATGTATCTTGATGTGTCTTCTCAAAACAGTAACTTCTTTGGGGTACCCCACTCATGCACAGCAACGCTGCACATCCACCACACCAGCGAGGTTAGTCGCTGACGCTCTTATTCACAACAGTAACTGTAAAACAAAGTTAAAGTAACTTGATATGGTCCTCCCATTATGGAGTCCAACTTCCCCGTGCTCTGGGAACACTTTATCAGAAACACCAGGTCTCGGAGCTCAAATACCCTTGCAGATTTTCGTTGCCGGTGGACACAAAAGTCCTGCTCCGTTTGGTTATTTCTTAGCATCTCGCTGGCTCGAGCTCTGCATAGCTCGCGCCACGCCAATTAGGATGAGCGTCAGCAACTGCGACGTCTCGAACCAGAACACGTAGTTCAGGTGTCGTCAGTGGTCGCACCAGTCCCAATCAACAAATGTAAAGTAAAATATTTGTTAGTTTTCTATTTCGTTATATTTAAGACTAATTGAAACTTCCATAAATAGTCGGAAAAACCAATATTTTCAGTGGTATCTTCTATACGAATCATATTTAGAACAGTACGTACACAACATTCTGCCTGAGCATTCGCGTGATGCATCTCAGCCGTGATATAATTCATAACACAGCCCATATAATTGATAGAATTTACAAAGCTACAAGCTTCGAACACACGTCCGCGATCACAAATAAATAATTTTGGGACACCAAACAAAGCTATCGCGTTGTTAATAACACGTTTCAAATCATCTGCGTCTTGCCTATACATTGGTAATAAAGCAAGTCATTTTGACAGACATACCTCTGAGGATCCAAGTTACCTTCATTTAACTTGTGAATTCATTCCTGGATTTTATTGTCTGCATTTTGAGCAATTTGGGTCGAGTTGCGAGCTCTGTCACTATGATTAACTTGCTTTGCAGATGGATTTTTGCTCCGATAGTCAGCGTGCGGCATTAAAACACCCTTTCGATATTCAATGCTGAAGTTAAAATCCTGTAAGTAAATTTACCAGCGCACCACTCTGGAGAGTAAGCCTTTTTTTTCGTTCGGTAGCCTTTAGAGCGTTACAGTCAGTGATAGTCTTGAATTCAACACCAATAAGAAAGTGTCTTAGATATTGCAACGCCCTAACGGCTGCCAACGTTTCTAATTCTATTAGAGTAGTCATGCTGAAGTAAGTAAGTACGCGCTTCTTACCACAGTGAGTTTGAAGTAATATAGCCCCATACCCTACACTACTCGCATCATGTAGGCAAAGCTGAATTAAAAATTACAAGTACAGGCTCCGTGGTTAGTCTTTCGATGAGGTATTGACGGGCAGGTTCTTGTTTAACATTATCTGGTATTAACGAGTTAATCAAAGCTGTCGCTTTACCCGGACTCGGCCAAGCCTGACCATAGGGAATTACACCAAGCCAAGACATTCGACCTGTTGTGTCAAAAACGATCATTTTTGCACATTGATTAAAAAAACGAGCCTCTAGTAATGTTTTTAAAACCTCGCGGGGCAAAATAAACCCGTCTGCAATAATCTCGTTCATCAACAATACGCCATCGATATAGACTAGTAAATTGCCAGATTCAATCCATCTCCGAAAAGTTGTGTTGATGATTCTTCGATAGACCGTTGGTGAATTACATAAACCGAATGGCATTTTACAAATTCATAATGGCCTTCCGGAGTCACGAACCCCGTTTTACGAATAGAGGCATCATGAATCGGAATCTGATAAAATGTCGAGCCCATGTTTAAGCACGTAAAAAAATTTGAAGATCCTAAGCGGTCCATGCGATCCTCAATGAGAAGCAGAGGATATCTGTCTCTTACTGTGATTCTATTTAAAGCTCGATAGTCCACACACAACCTATTCGAACCGTCTTTCTTTTTTGCTAGTAATATTAGCCTGGCATATTTCGATTCGATTATTATCCCTTTATCTAACAAGTCGCTAATTATTTCTCTAACGTTCATTATATTTGATGGGATAAATTATATGTCTGATATACTACAGGTATATTGCTAGTGAGATTTATATGCATCTGTCCATTAGTCACTGTTGTAGTAGCCGTACCGGATATAAGAAATTTAGAAAACTCATTAATCACTGTCATCAGAGCGGTCAGGTCATCAACCTGGAGTGGTGTCCTAATGCTACTAGACCTTGTGGACTGACTTAGTTTTTAAAACACTGTTGAAACTATGAGTAATGTATTGCTTATCTTTGGTTCGATAATAAGTGATACCTTCTCTGTTTAATACGTCATTGCCAATAATTATGGGGGTATTCATGCAAGAAGCGAGTACAATAACTAAATCAACGTCAACCGAAGTATTTTCAAAATCGACAGTCAAAGTGACATACTCGCGACAAAATCTCTCTTTAGAACCCACGCCTTTAACATAACACTCGGTGAACTTACGCTGGCAGGAAAACAATTATATTAGACGCTATCAAAGAAATGTTTAACGCCCCGCTATCTATCAATACATTCACGGGGATGCCCTGAATGATTGCCGTGACATCATTGTAGCCAGTGTCACTAGATATCTTCTTACACAAGTTAACCTTCCTATTCTGATTATAATTTCGGGCCTCAGATCTTTCTTTAGAAAAACAGCCACCTTCTACTTGTCTAACTTTTTACAGAAGGTACAAGTTCGTAACGTTGACGGTTTGATTGCATTTCCTGATTGTCTAGAATTGTTCAGCGCGTATTGATTCTTTAGACAATTATAACTTTTATATCCAGTCCGATCACAAGAGAAACATTTGGAACCCGGCTTGTCAACTCTACGAAATTTCGTATAATGTGAGGGTAGACGAGAATCTAATTTTGTTCGGACAGATTTAACATGGATAGCTAAAAACGAGACTAAATTTTCAAGAGATAGCTCAGCAACAATTTGCACCATGAAATCATTACTCAACCCTTTAATTATTTGTAATCGTAGTAACGAATGTCGAGCGTATTCTGCATAGTCAGATATTTATCTGAAGTGGTGTTCATGATCTCATATAAAATATTCGCATAGTCTAACTAGTGCGCGGGCACAACGGGGTAAACTCTAACTTGAAATTGGTCCATGAACGATCGTTAGTAACCCATTCATTAAGCCAGGTTTTTGCGTCACCTTATAAGCAATTAGAAACTCTTGAAAGACATTCGGTTTCGCCCCAATCGTTTGCGACTTTAGCCCGTTCGATCTCCTCGCACTAACCCGCGATATCGTTGATTAAAGGGTCGAAATTTGACACGTAATAGTTCTGAGATTTATTCCTTATCGCAGTACCCAGAAGTTCAACTAATGCACTATCCACGGAAGACGCATTCAAATTTTGTTGACTCGTGTCTTATGGAACGGTACCCAATGACTTTCGCGATTCGTCCAAAGAACTTCCTTCGATATCATTAAGACGTGAGACTATGGAACTAAAGTCTTGTTTCACTGAAGTATTGTAACACGAATGTGATCTCCGTGACCGAGAACGCAAGTTATGCAAACGTGAGCGAGTGCGGTTTCGGTTGCGTTGTCGCGAATGTCCACGAGAACAGTAGTGCGTAGGTACTTCAGGTATGTAACCCCGAGAACAAGAACGAACTTCCTCGCGCGGTTTCGAGACCTAAACCGAGATTTCTCAGGTGCGAAATACTTAGATTGACTATGCGATCGCTTGCGGGAGCTGCCATCTTTTCGTGAACGTTCTACACGCATACGTTTCTGTATCTGTATCAGCCCATATACGTCCCACTGTAGGGCACGGGCCTACTCTACAATCGAGAATACGATTGAGAGTGGTTAGGCCATATAGTCCACCACGCTGGTCTAGTGCGGGTTGGCGGACTTACATACCATAGAAATTCTTATGAATCGCTATGGTATGCAGGTTTCCTCACGATGTTTTCCTTCACGCATACGTTTACTACACGGTAAATTATTTCCGAAGACTTACCACCTGACTGCGAAGTTGGGGGCACCATATTTGATAGCTGATTGTTTCCTCACAAACAGTTGTGGGCACAGGGTCCTATCCCACTTCTGATTTTAGAGAACAGAAGTGGGAAAGAATAAAATCACAAATACCCTTCGTATATTTAACTTAAGTTTACACAAATCACAGACTAAGGAAATGTATCTAATTTATAAACGAATTCAAAAGGAAACAATCAATTACCAAATGTGTAAAATTTGTAACCCGCTAACCAACCGTTACCTAGGTGATTTAAAAATCAATTCAGCTCTTAGAGGAACAACCGACAAAGGAGGTTGCCAACTAAATAAATTTAATCTGATAGATCCTAACAGTACATACTTCTAGTATTACATCACTATATCGTGACAACCAGGTGGCCGTTTCAGCATAAGGCTGTAAATTGATTATTGAACCAACAGAACAGTACCATATTCATCAGTTCTGTGAATGACCACTTGAGAAAGCCACGGTTTCAGTGGGTACTTGAAGTAACGTACAAGGTTCATGGTGCGTGCAAGGTACATAACGATTGTAAGTCGCCTTTAGCTCTATTATATTTATATTTTTAAGATCTCTAGGTCTTTTTGTACCAATTTTCTTCTACTTTTATACCTTTTGTAAGGCTGTTTGTGTTCTTAATAATTTAAGGAAAAAATCATGCCGTTAATTATCCACGACCGTTATACATTACAAAGGATAAATAATTATGGTGTCTTTTATTCACGCAAATATACTAGCTATACATTGAAATAAAACGTAATAAAATAAATACGTAAAAAAAAAATTAAATTAGTGACGTTTCGATTACTTTATAGCTTTCTTGGTTACGGGGCAGACTGACCGCCCTATAAAATACGTATAAAATAGTTTTATTTCAATGGATAAATCATTGCAGATATGCGTAACGCGGAGACGAAATGTAAGAAGGTGTATTCATGTATGTGATAGATCGGTATTTGACAAGGGTGCGACCCTTGCAGGCCAACTAACGTTCGAACCTCTCGACAAAAGCGCAGGGCGGCGAATCTAAAAGCCACCGACGCATTCTACGCTAGGAATGTTTGGTATTCCATTTGGTGAATCAAAGGGATCCTTTAGGCACTGAGATTACTGATATTGAATATATAGAGCGTCTCCCAATTATACCTTAATTGGAAGATAAGTACCGTGATTAAAATGACTCGAGACTACTTTGGTAAGTGGTAATTGGATTCTGATGAGGCGTATAGTCAATTACTTTCAATGTTTTAGTCAGATAGTGCAATTGTGTCATACATACTTACTTTACTGGTAGTAGGTCTCTCATATGTGAGAGGTCATCTGGGTAGGTATCACTGCAATGTCTATTTCTCCCGTGAAACAGCAGTGTAAATGCAGTGTTGTGTTTCGGATTGAACGACATTGTAGCTAGAGTAACTGGACATATTGAGACTCAACATCTTATGTCTCAGGATGGCGAGCGCAGTGGAATTTTGCTACTGTCTATGAGCGGTCGTATCGCTTGCCATTAGGCGAACGGCTTGCTCGTCTCACCATTCATTGAAATAAAAAAATGCATATCTATGATGGGATTTTTATAATTAAGGTCATACTGACAGTTGAACAGATGTACTACGCTGTGATTGCAAAGCTGAGGTGTCTGGTTCGAATTCCGGGTCGAGTCAAGTGATATATGATTTTTCTATTCATTATTAGTCCGGAGTCAGGATGTTTGTTTGTGCGCGATGTGTAGGCTCGCCCCCTATTATCATCGTGCGATGAAACATTCAAGGTGAAACGTGGGTGTCTTAGTATCACCTCTGCCTGTCTACCTCTTTCGGGAAAAAGGCAAAAAAATATTATATCATACTTTATTTAGTCTTCCTCCATTAATATAATATACCCATACATACATACATACATAAACTCACGCCTTGTTCCCAGAAGGGGTAGGCAGAGGTGCCAGGGCACCCACATTTCGCCTTGTATGTTCCGTCCCACAATGTGATAGGTGGCGAGCCTATCGCCATATCGGGCACAAATTCCTGACTCTGGGCTGATACTGAATAGAAAAATCCAATATCACTTTGCCCAACCCGGGATTCGAACCCGAGACCTCAGCTTTGTAACCGTACCGTAGTACAACTACGCCACCGAGGCAGTCGAGTATAATATACCCGTCGAATATAATACTTATTATGGTTGTGGCAATAATGATTGTGCTATGCAATAAGTGTTTCATTATAATCCTCTTATGTACCTATTCATACACGTACCATTGGGTACAGATCGCTTTCGATTCTGTGGTTTCGATTTTTGATTTTTTCCGTTGACACTTATGTTGGAAAATAAACTATACGCTAGGTATTGATTGTAAAATGCAACATATTTAAAAAATTTCCACAATTTCGATAAAATATAATGTATTAATTTCCGGCACGAAAATTATGAACAACATACCCTTAATAATTACGCCGGCCATTTTCGATCAAGCAAACGATGCGTTTCGTTATCAAAAAATCTGATCGTTATATACTCTGTGGAAGAAAAGTGGCACAGATTAAAAATTAAAGTTAAAACGAGACATTAAAACGAGTGTTCATTTTTTGGATCATTATTGCGACCACTACGCAGAAAATTTAATTAAACCGAGATTGGTCGTTTAGATAATGGGAGCTAGCGTCAACAGTCCAGCTTGGTTGAGATTATGATATCGCCGTTTAACCCTTTCCAAAGTGTCAGTTATTATAAAGCGTTCGTATCAATCCGATTTAGACGTACATTTGAATTTGTAGCTGAGCCAGGAATTATATTCTCTGCGTCTTAATTAATTTCATTTGAACGATATTGTTGGATTTAAATCTATCTTTAAGGGTTCTGTTGAATAAAGGTATAATTAATACATGTGGGTATCAAATGTAGTAATTACATTTCTATCGTTTTTCCTTCGCGCTCCCCCCCCAATTTGATGAGCCGGCGACACATCCACGATCCAAGCGTTGTGAAATTTCATGGTCTGTTTCGATCACTTACCATCAGGTGACCTGGTAACTCGTTTACCTGTTTGATAAAGTAAATATATTACTAATTCATAAGTATTTTTGAGGATTGATAACATGATGATAGTATAATCTGTTGTGTTAAGAAGGAATATATTAAATGCCATATTTATACGCCGTCATTCATCAAATTGTACATTTTGTGCTTCAAAAAATTCTCAGTGACATGATGAGGCGAAATGGACCGCGATGAAAATAATACAAAGGAAAAAATATCCACTTCAATTTGTTTAGATGATATAATCGAGACTCTTAGTATTTCCTTATTTTTTATGTTGTTACATAATACGAATGCTTTTACTAAGGTGTCAGTAACAGTTTAAATATTTTTTTACTACAATTTTGTATCCTTGACATATCTATCAGAGTAATTTTAAAATATGATATTTGCGGCATAATTGGTTATTAACACTTATTTTTCGTCATTCAATAATTAATTTTAATGAAATATTATTTTGATATATTAAACGAATAACATTTCATTTCGTTGAATTATAAATACCCCTAAGAAATTATATGTAGTCGTTCACATAATAAACACAAACATCACAACCCCACAGTCCTGATCTCTAAAGCAGAGATTTGGTTTAATGATTCACTTCCTTGCGAAACACATCGCCCTGGGCGCCGTGCATTATTACTCCCAAATTTCCATATTTCCATAGTTTGTTACGGTGTATGTACATTGTGCTTTGTTAATTTCGGCCAGAATGCTCGGGGCGGAGAGTCGGTACGGCCAAACGCAAACGCCACCCTTCGCTGAAAACCTGTCAGACACAAAACCTTACATAGCCCCCTAATTTACCCGTAGCGGTTACCATAGTATCCCCAACAGCCAATTACTCGATAGTCGAAGGCACCTGTCCAAAAGCATGGTTGAAAAGGGTAGTAATTACGTGAGACATGGTTTAGTATGGACTTTTTGTAGAAATAGGTGACATTTCATGGGCTTAAATTGAATGAGCAATTTGGAGATTCCTTATCAAGCAGGTTCTGTATAGCTTTACGGTGACGTCAATAGGAGATAAGTGTCGAAGTTCAACACAAACCAGGTATGTTTCCTTAATTATGTGTCTGGTTTTAGATATGTTAGGAAATAGTTTTAAAGATCGAAGTCATGGATCAATTTTCTGATTGAATTTTTGGAAGTAAGACTATCTTCTAAACCTACTTAACTAACATAATATTAGCCTAAAAATAACGTAACAAGGTAAAAGTCTGGAATAATGTACAAAAAGTATTTTTAATTACTCGCCCTTGTTATTTTGAACACGTATTTTCGCTACATGAGCGCTTCACGTTGTGGTTGTTAGGCGTATTAAAGAAACTTTCTAACCGTGCATACCGGGTTGTCAACCCTGTTATGAAATACATATCTCATTTAATTGTATAACTTCACCTAAAAATAACGTAATTGAAAAATAACAGAATTTTAATTCCACAGAAGCAACAAACTTTTCAATGACATTCGCAAATTAATTTTAATAGGCAGCGATCAAAACCTTCAACGAAATTTTTTCGCTGATGGCATTTTTTATTCGCGCTCGTTACAATTCATCGGAACCTTTATGGACGTCCATTACTTGATTGAAACGGTACATAATTTATGTATTTGTGAAATTAAAATTTCTCTTTCGTTTGACATCCGCTTTGTCTTCGCTAAGTAATTTTACTATTAATGTTTGAACGGGCCGAGACTGGATTGTACGATTAAAAATGCATACGGCGAGAGATTAGTGACGTCAGTACGCAGGGCGGCCATGTTGAGTGGCTCAACTTTTGATTGGTAGTGTGGTGACAGCGTGACAGGGCGACGGTGACAGCGTGACAGGGTGACAGGTGTCATGTCGTATGCGCGGCGACAACCGACAAGGCATGCTGCACGCTGCGGCCGACTCGCTAACCGAGCTTTAGCGACGTCGTCAACAGCAATTTGTCAACGTCAGCGATGGTTGCCGCGCACTGCGCACGATACCATGTGCATTGGACGCAAATTTTAAACAAACATTACTTTGGTTCGTTACCCATGGTGTTGTTTACACAAATAAATCACGTCTAATGTATTGGCATTAATGAAAATCTGTATCGTGTGCCTATATGAATAGACAATTGTTTATTGGTTATATTTACGAATGAACATACATTATGACCCATCTAAAACCGCATGCCAATTTATACCGTGGGAGACGAGTATGTTGAAACTATCGGGTATCATCTTGACTTGAATATCGAGTATTTATCACTTTTAGACAATGTAACAGATACGATTAAGTACAGGATTCGTAAAATAATAAGTCTGCTTCACCATTATTACCTCAATTACTAGATAAATATCAATATGCCCCAAGATCTATTAGTATGTCGTATTGTGTGTTCTCGGGACGAAATTAGCCTGGCTACCTCGGAATCCGTCGCAGGTGCGCCCCCAAGAACTTTGTTCGGTCGCCCCTTATCTTGTGGACACCCGCGACGGACAATGCCTACGCTTACTTTAGTCGGGGTCACTCTCGATGAGGGCGGATCGCCCCCGCAAGGCCTTCATTGATCCCGAAGACCCCTGTACAATATTTCTAATGAATACGAAAGTCAACCACAGCTCTCAATTTATTTTCAGGCTTTTACCAATAAATGTAATTGCTTCTTAAAGATTTTAATTTTGGAACAGAGTAATGTCAAGTAGGTCAAGGTGGTATATAACGAGCCAATATGAAAAATACAACCATATGCACTCGTAAAGAAAACGCTTGCTGTTTTCATTCACCAAGTAGTCGGAACGTTGAACGCAGACGTACGAATTCAATCCCCTTTTGTCTTTCACGCGGCTGTCTAAATCTCATAAATAGGAATGAGAAAAATCAAAGAAGCGACGCCACCTCACAAAGACGATTTTAAAACCTTATCCCAGTGTAAGGCGTGATTGACAAAAGTAGGAGAATCGGTATCTCGTTGTTTGCAGAAGGCTTTATAGCCAAGACAGCTGGCTTCCCTCCTGGAGGGAATAAAGAGAGGCTTTGGACTGCTCGTAAATCCGCTGTTACCTCCTCCTAATAGCCTAGAGTCGCTTTTGGAATATATGGATATTAGATTTTATTCAAATGAACGCTCCATTGGGTTGAGACTAGGAAATTACGGAACTAATGCGGTGATAAGGAATAAGGAATTTTATATACTTTTGTAAAATAAATGTAATAGTATAATGATGATGTATTTAAATTTAGATGAGTTCAAGATATTATTAACAAATGAAAACCTAAAAGCAATTGAATCGTTTATTAATCTTTTGTAAACGGATGGGTAATCCAATTTTACAAATCGTTTTTTAGTCATTTTAAAATAGCCTCAAATGAAATGTTTAAATAGCATTTTTTTACATAATATTTAAAGAAAATTGGGTAATAATAATACAATTATTTCATCGTAAATGCTTCAATCACAAGATTCAATCCGACTGTTGAAATCTTTAAGTTACTCCGATTGCAATCCGAACATCACAAAATTTGGCTAGGATACAGGCTTTGACAAGGCAAAGGCAAATTTGCCTCGTCACAGCACTTTTATTCCAGAAATATGGGGCAAATACCTACTAGCGCTTGAATACAATCACGTACGCCAGTTTTGTTTTAAGAAGCAGTCCACATATTGATTTCCTAGACTAGATTTTGCCTACGTATACACTCGCTTTTATGTAGGTTTGCAATCAATTTAGGTTGTTAGTTCAAACATGTAGCATTTCAAATTATTAAACTTAGTGACTAGCCACAGTAACTATTTGTCATAATAAGATTCAACAGCAGTCATTGGTTTTTATTTCATGGTGTTGTTTGGTGCCAACTATCCATGAGCGGTCGTATCGCTTACCATGAGACCAATAGAATGCTCGTCTCTCCATTCATCGAGATAAAAAAAACATTTTTTTCTAAGCACGGTTAAAATATTTTTTTTTAGATGAAAGGTACCTGTCAATATTTAAACACAGTTTCATGATGATAAATTAAGTAGTTAAACTATCAAATCATAACATCAATCTCACATTCATTAATATAATCCCTGCATGAAAACAACCGTGATTCACCATTAAAACGGCGCAAAAGATTTAATAAAATAAAATGCAATGGAATATATTCGGACCATTAAACTTTTTACGATTTCATCGTGTAGATAATGTCATCGAAAAAACTGAGCGAACAGTCATCAATCAGTGGCCGGGAGCCACCAGTGTGTTTTTGTTTGGCCCACTCTTCTCAACCTGTATCGTTTGATGCCAAACAAAAAGATTATTTCTGTTATGGTGTTCTTTAAGACGTTGATGCATTACAACATTATCAAGGGGCGGGAAATGATACAATTTCTTCGATATATTTTTTTCACACTTGTGTTTCACTATCTTGAATATAAGTTTCCTCTAAGAATCAATACAATTTCATTTAATGTTCATATCGGAATATATATTCATATTAAATTAACATATAAATTGTGATAAAAAAATAATGAAAATATTCTTCCGAGGGCTATATCTATCCTCAATGTATATATCTACTAAAATATTTTTTCTTGACAAATCCCTTAAATGAATGGATATAATTTCAACGCATACATACCTGATTTACGTCCGCGCGACGCTGGGCCGTGCCTTATCTCAATGGCTACGGCGGGTTATGTTCTTTATATCCACATCGATTTTTACTTGCTATGTAATATCGTCCTGTGCTGATTTCAGAAGGTATTTTGTTTTGGTATACATTAATGATTTTATTTTTGTTAGTTGTTTACTTGTTTTTAATGCAGGGTTAAACCCTATGATTAAGATATGATTATCTTTAATAATCTAGGGTTTCATTGAAACATTTCTTTGAATTAACATACTATTTTTATTTTTATAATTTGTTTCATTTTTATGAGTATTTACCTTTTTTGTCTTCCCTTTAATATTGTGTAAAATTCCCGTCGTGTTTAATTCCAGATCGCTGTTTCTTTAAGTTTAGGCAGATTATGTTATACAATTATAATTAACATTTACAATTTGCATTTCGGTCTATCCGCAGCGCATTCCGTATTACAACACGAAATACGTTTTGCAGCTCCGAACTGGTTTGTTCCAACTGGTACATATAATGCAGTAGTTCTGTAGTATGAGCTAGTGTTTTGTTGTTTCAATATTATACAAGCAAGATGCACACCCGTATATCTTTTTGTCTATATTTCCTGGCATTTTGTTAAGGATGGTAGTTAATTTGAAAACGTGACGTTTGAAGAATGGAATGTCATGTCAGTTAAGAGAACACAAGGCGATATTTACGGACCAGTAATTTTGGTAAATCTCTGAGTAAGTGAGCGCATGTTGCTCTACACGAGCGGGATTAGCCTAAGCTCTGAGAACTGTTTTTCTCTCCACGATTCATTCGAGAGAAGTGTGCCGGATATAAATAAAACGAAACTCGGATCCGAGACACGAATAAAGCCTTAGTAAGAGAAATAATTTGCTAGTGATAGCCCTGAGCTTAGATAATAATATGAAAGTGTTGGTCCTCGGAAATTTTTACTAACGCACGACTCAGCGATAACTCCGAGGGAACTTCCAGCGTTTACGTTCATCCAGAAAATGTTGAATTACGTACTAAAAGAAAAGGTGCTTACAAAAAGGAAGTTTTTAAAGGGAAAATTACTTTTATAATGTAAGGTTATATAATTTTGTGTTCTTTGAATATTTTCGTTGTTAAAGCCAAGATAAGTCGTCAAATTATGCGGGCGCTATGTTGTTTACAAATTGTTTCAGTAACGAGTCACGTTTCCATTTAGATGTAGGCAAAAAATTAACTAATTTGAATAATGGTTCGTTACTAAATTTTTGAAACCTGCGCGCTACTCCGCTTATGAAGATTACTTCTTCAAATGAAGTTCACTGTTACACCCACAGAACAGACGTGGTTGAATCAAGTTTATCTGCACTCTCAAATGTATTCCTTTATTTAATAATATTTTTATTTTAAGAGAGAAGAATTACCATGCACACAGCGCACTTGTAAATCTGTTGGAATACTTTTCCCGAGGCACATTCTAAAAGGACATGAAGTTTTACTCACATTTATTCTCATTTTTAATCTCTCTTTATTTTGTGTAAAAGTTCTTGAACACCATTCCTTTTGGTAATTGCGAGAAGCGGAATAAGCTTTATGCTTAAAAGAGGGTGTTAAAAATATTTTTAGCCTCAAAAAGAGTATGACTGTTGGGTTTATGCTTTCTATTTGTTGTTTACATTACTGCCAGACTTTTAGTTCGGGAAAAAGGATTTAGCTCTTTATTTTGCATTGTCTACAAATTTAATGTTACAGTATCTACAATTCTTCGTAAAAATATATAAATTTAACGTAGGTAGTTTAATTTTTCTGTCTTCATTTAAATTACGTGGTTTATCTAAATTCTAGATTCGAGGCTCCGGTAGGACAATTAAATTTTTGCGAATGTGAAAATTTGACTCAAATTCGTGCTCAACATGGTGATAGGCTCACCAGTATGAGATGGAAATGAGATCGACAAAACGTGAGTGACAATTATTTGTAAATAATTTAAACGATTAATATGTCAATACTCCTCTTATTCTATTTATATCTAAATATTACTTATTTATTGACTTGTCTCCGCTGCCCGTCCACTTTATGAAGTTTATCGGATATTCCCGGAGGGAATTTGGGGAAAGAAACTACTCCAAGTGGAATATCAAATAAGCTTTATTTTTGCTCTATATTAAAATTAATTGATAGATTGAATAAACTTGTCGTTTAGGTATTTGCAGAACGAAAAAAATATTTTAATAGTCGTGTACCAGCAAGGAGGCTGGACACGGTGTTCAGCTGAGCTTTTCAGCTGCCGAGGGGGAGGTCCCCAACAGAATTTCGACAGTAATGTGCGCTGCAGAAAAAACGGTTAATTCCAAAACTGAGTGCTTATCGTCTACCACTTACCGAGGCTTCCGGCTTCACCAGCTCTCGCAGACCAGGCAACTCCAGCAGCAATACTCTCGAGGGAACACGTTAAATGGGAATATATCGGGTATAGGTTTTGGTTACGAGGTTGCGCAACAGCGGAGTTTTTGACCAAGTACTTCCACGATTCAAAAACGAGTGCCGGGTTTTTTCCAAGGCAACGGTTTTGTGACCTGCTCGTTGGTCACACTAGAACCTCGCCTATTGGTCGGTGGTTTTTCGGTTGTCGAAAAGTTGTCTATGCGACGCCCGGTTGCGCCATCTAGCGCCGGTTCGTGATATCGGATTCGAACCCAGCAATGGAACTCCGATGCAGCGCACATTAACTTTGGGGTGACGATACATACCGCCCACCAAAATATGAAGGTATTTTACTTACAATAAAAAATAAAAAAAATAGAAAAATAAAAATATAGGAAAAATAAAGAGAGAAAATATAAAGGGTTGATGATAGACTGAATGATGTTTCGCGTTGAAATCTTTAACAGTTAACGACTGGTGAAGCTTGTTCTGCACTGATGGGTAGAGGACAAAGCTTCACCAGTGGGCGAGTGATGATATGATGGTTCGCTATCCGTACCGATGCGCATCTTATAACTCCATCCGGACCAGGATGCACATTGACTACCCGACCTACAGACCATTGTAATGGTGTTCGATTGTCATCCTTGATGATTACAATAGAATTTAAAGGCAATGGTTTACTGTCTTTTGTCCATTTTGCTCTTTGCGTTAAGGAGTGGAGATATTCGTTCCGCCATCGTATCCAGAAATGCTGTTGAAAGGCTTGTAGAAGTTGCCAACGGTTCAAACGGTTTAGATTGGTAGCTGTAAAATCATGTTCTGGTACGCTGGTTAAGGGTTCTAGTGTTAAGAAATGACCCGGTGTCAGAACATTTAAATCGTTTGGATCGGAACTAATGGGGCACAATGGTCGCGAATTGAGGACTGCTTCAATTTGGGTGAAAAGTGTGCTAAGCTCCTCAAATGTTAGAACCTGATCTCCTACAATGCGATGCATATGACTTTTTGCGGCCTTTATTTGGATTTCCCACACCCCGCCGAAGTGTGGCGCCGAGGGTGGGTTGAATTTAAACTCGATGCGTTCTGTCTGTGCGGCTAGGTCCATCAACCTACACAATTGAGTTTTTGCACCTACAAAATTAGTACCACAGTCTGCATGGATGATAGAACATCTCCCCCTACGCGCCACAAATCTCCTCAACGCAGCTACGAAGGCGTCGGTGGATAAGTTAGAAGCTACTTCGAGATGGACTGCTTTTGTAGTCAGGCACACAAATAGACACAGATAAGCCTTATCCAACTTGGCACCACGATGTTTTCCCAGCTTAATCCGGAAGGGACCGCCAAAATCAACCCCGACTACCGAAAATGCCTTGACTTGGTTCACTCGATATAATGGCAGATCACTCATAACGGGTTGAAGCGGTTGCGGACGCGTTTTAAAGCAACGTACACATTGGGATAATTGTTGACGGATAACGCGTTTCGCCGCTACGATCCAAAATTGCTGTAATATTAGGTAATGTGTAGTGTTAATACCGGTGTGACAGTGTTTGCGATGCACCCACGTAATGTAGTAAGTAGTGAGCGGGCACCGAGTAGGTAACAACGCGGGATGCTTGTGGTCATGTTCTAAACCACTCCGAGATATTCTACCGCCCACCCTGAGGATACCTTTGCTATCCATAAATGGGGTGAGTTTCCGCAACCATTTGGCTAATGCTTGATGATTTTTTAGCTTGTCTATGTCATTATGAAAGAATTTCTCTTGATAAAACCTTACCGCGACGTATAAAGCCTCATGTCGTTCACCGTCCGTCAACGTAATGCGCTCAAAGCGGGAGGATGCTTGACGCGTATTGTTCATGAACCTACGCACATACCCAATAATATTTATAATTTTATCTAAGGAAGAAAACTTTAAAAATAGGGCATCGATCCACCCAAGAGGCTCCGTCATCGTCTCCGTCACTAACGCAGATTGGGGTCGTTGTTCTGATTGGATAATATCTTCCTCCTGCGTTTTTGGTTCCACTAGATTAGGTGGCCAAGTTTCGGGCGCTTGCGATAACCAGCTGGGGCCCGCCCACCATAATCTATTGTCGAGGAGTTTAACTGGCATAAGTCCCCGTGAACAGATGTCGGCGGGGTTGTCGTTTGTCGGTACATGCCGCCATGATTCGGTCGGTACGCTGTCCTGAATTAGGCTTACTCGATTCGCCACAAACGTGACCCAACGTGAAGAGTGCGATCGTAACCAAGATAAAACAATCATAGAATCTGACCATAAGTATAATCCTTGTAAGGGAGGTCTAAACACCGATTTGACACTTGCCAGTAACTGAATGAGAAGGACCGCCGCACACAACTCGAGACGAGGCAACGAAATTTTCTTAATGGGAGCGACGCGAGCCTTTGCGCAGTGTAGAAATGTACGAGCTGAACCCGATGCATTGGCCACACGCACGTAAATTACAGCTCCATAGGCCCGTTCCGATGCGTCACAAAAGCCGTGAAGTTCGAATGTCGGATTCGCTCTAAAGTGGACGCAACGTGGGATTTCAATGCGCTTAAGTTGAGGCAATTGTTCTAAATATTGGGCCCAGTGCTCGATAACATCCTGTGGGGGGGTCTCATCCCACGGAGTACCGACTATCCATAATTTTTGGATTAGACATTTGGCTTGAATGGTGAGAGGCGAAAGAAATCCCAGTGGATCGAAAATCCTAGCCAATTCGCTTAAGATATTGCGTTTAGTGCAAGGCTGTTGCAGGGGTGTTACGTCAAAAACGAATGCGTCGCGCAATGGTTCCCATCGTAAACCAAGCACCTTTAACGTTGTATCCTGCGTTTCGTCAAAGTTCACCGTATCTTTTAGTAACTTATGTTGATCCGGAATGTCGTCAAGCAGATCTGGGACGTTACTAGCCCATTTGCGTAGAAAGAAATGCCCCTTAGAAAAGAGATTGATGACTTGTGCTTTGGCTTCATGGGCTTCCGAGACCGAATTACACCCGGTTACTACGTCATCTACATAAATGTCGGACAGTAAAATTTGCTTTGCGATTGGAAACGCGTCACCTTCATCATACGCCAGCTGTTGCAACGTACGACAAGCTAAAAACGGTGCTGCGGATGTTCCGTAGGTGACAGTGTTTAAATTGTGCTCTTTAATAGGTTCTGTCGGACTTGATCTCCACAAAACACGCTGAAAGTCCCGCTGAGTCTCGGTAACTAGAACTTGCCTATACATTTGCCGTACATCCGCCATAAAAACAACCTTGTGCTCCCGAAAACGCAAAAGAATCGAAAAAATATCATTGTGTAGTTTAGGACCCGTTAGTAGAGTATCGTTTAAGCTCTTGCCGTTGTAATCCTTTGCCGAGGCATCAAACACTACTCGTAATTTCGTGGTTGTACTTTCTGGTCTTAGAACACCGTGATGTGGGATGTAATATCGTCCGTTTCCCAATTTTGTGCTTGGTACCAATGACATATGGCCGCTGTCCAAGTAGTCATTCATAAAGTCCACGTATTGCGTTCGTAATTGTAAGTCCCGAGACAAGCGTCGTTCGATTGCGAAGAATCTCCGCAAGGCAATGTCACGTGATCCGTAAAACACAGGAACTGACTTGTCCTTGAATGGCAGAGTCACGATATAGCGACCCGTCGGGTCCCGGGTATGCTCCGATGCGTATTTGTATTCACAAAGCTGCTCTTGGGGCGTAAAAGTGGACGCCTGTGGAACGTTGTCTATATCCCAAAATCTTTGAACTACACTGGCCAACTGCCCACTATCCGTAGTTGCGTTAATCCCGAGTAAGGAACTATGGACTATGGACGTCTTCCCCAGTAAAAGCCAACCGAACACAGATCTCAGTGCGGGAGGTTGAGATCCTTGACCCCTGATCTTTTCATTCAATAAAGATTCCGCAAATATGTCTGCACCTAACAGAATGTCGATGGGACCGGGAATATCGAAACCAGGGTCGGCCAATTGCAAAGATTTAATATTCGACCAACCGTGTGTGCTCAATTTTGCTATGGGTTGGTCGCTGCATATCCTGGGGATGACTAACATATCTAAGTCGAATAAGGTTTTAGAAGACGTCCCCAACTTACATCGCACTACACCATTAATTGATGCTTCGGCACCTCCTAAGCCAGTAACATTGACTAGTGCCGGTCGAGATGAGAAACAAAGTCGATCGGCAGCTTGTTGAGTTATAAAATTGTTTTGACTGCCAGTGTCAAAAACGGCGCGGAAAGCTAACGAGCGCCCGAAAGCATCCCACACGTATACTATAGCCGTGGCGAGCAGCACAGTAGGGCTAGTACAAGCTAAGTCGTGTCGCGTAATTAGTGTAGTATGCGCTGTCGACTCGGGCGACGTTGCTAAGTCTTGATGTAAAAGTGTGTGATGTCTATGTTTACATCTCTGGCACGAGAACATTGATTTACAGTCTCTGATTGTATGTGATGCCCTTAAGCAATTAAAGCACCACTTATTATTACGCGCTATATTAATTCGTTCATCTACAGTGTTTTGCAAAAATGATTTACAACTTGTTATTGAATGTCCGTCTGAACAATAGGCGCATTTGATAACCGGTTTGCTAGTTGTAGGCGGAGTCAGTTGCGTCGAGTGGGGCGCGATGTACGTTCCGCTTACCGCCGCCTCATGAGTGCAGTCCTGCGCAGCTACTAAGGCATGACCCATTTTCGGTTTGTTGGCTCGGAAGTCTAGATTCGACTTTATGTGTTGTTCCCTATTCCATGTGGAAGTGCTAGTTGATGGTCCGGATTCAGTGAAATGTGTATCTCTAATTAAAGCTTCACACTTTAAAGATAGAAACGATTGCAAATCCGTGTAACTCGGCAGCTCAATGGTAGACTGTCTTTCTTCGAACTCTCGACGTAGTTTTGGGTCTATCTTTGACAAAATGTGATATGACAATACGAAATCCCATTGGTCTACCGGTAGGTTTAAACGTCTCAAAATGGTTAAATTTTCGTCAAACATATCAAGGGAACGGCGGAAATCGTGTGGGTTCTTTAACATGAAGCTTGCGTTTAATATATCGCGCCAACAAGTGAATGCGAGGTCTCGTTTGTTTTCGTATCTTGTAACCAATTTATTATATGCATCGGAATAGTGATCACCTGTGGCCGGGAATGTGCGGATGAGTGCTAACGCGTCGCCTTGTAATGTTGACATTAAATAGTTAAACTTATCGGTGTCACTCATACGTGTATTATGAATTAGGTTATCATACGTAGAAATGAATTTAGGCCATTCCTTTATATTGCCGGAGAAGGACGGGAGCGTTATCTTAGGTAACTTTACGTGTGAGTTAACACAGTGTGAATTTGTGTAGTCAAGGGAAGATTCGGGTGCATGTGAGACGGGTTTTGTGATTGATCGGTGAATTCGAATAATCTCATAATACATTTCGTCGAAACGTTTGCACATGAGTTCGTCTTCCTCCGGATCGTCGGCCAAATCCAGAATAATTAAATGTGCTTCTTCGAAGGTAGCCGCGATTTTTTTTACCTCCTGATGGTAAGATAAAAATAATTCGATTTGGGAAGGATCGTTAAGGGTAAGGGCGGCGATTTCGTGGGTCTTGGTCAAGCGGTTATATGCTAGTGTACGCTTTCTACGCAAAGATGGTAAATTTTCGGTTGTATATTCCCACGTATCCTTAGAACGGGATTTCTTTGCGATACTTAGTTTTCGTTTTGAATAACTCATGATAACTGTTGGTAACGAAATTCAAAACCCGATGGAGAGGTCAGATTATGGAGGTAATCAGCTGACGCGCGATAATGAATCAGATAGCAACGTTAAACGTTTAAAAACACAGCAGACACCGATAGTAAATTGAGAAGTGTGTTGCTATAGAATTAACGTTACGCACTGGTCGTTATTTGAATTATCAGCTGATTGGCTATGTGTACCACTCGCGTAACGGAATTTTGTATTTTTTATTTTTTAACAACTAATAGCAAAATGGACAAATAGAAATGATATTTAAAAACTCAATAGGTATTCAATAAAACACACTGGACCGTATACGAGAAATGCGAAACTGATTAGGGTAATTAGGACATAAAGGATTACTTTAAACGATTAATTCATATGTTCCCGGGTTTCGGCACCAAAACATGTACCAGCAAGGAGGCTGGACACGGTGTTCAGCTGAGCTTTTCAGCTGCCGAGGGGGAGGTCCCCAACAGAATTTCGACAGTAATGTGCGCTGCAGAAAAAACGGTTAATTCCAAAACTGAGTGCTTATCGTCTACCACTTACCGAGGCTTCCGGCTTCACCAGCTCTCGCAGACCAGGCAACTCCAGCAGCAATACTCTCGAGGGAACACGTTAAATGGGAATATATCGGGTATAGGTTTTGGTTACGAGGTTGCGCAACAGCGGAGTTTTTGACCAAGTACTTCCACGATTCAAAAACGAGTGCCGGGTTTTTTCCAAGGCAACGGTTTTGTGACCTGCTCGTTGGTCACACTAGAACCTCGCCTATTGGTCGGTGGTTTTTCGGTTGTCGAAAAGTTGTCTATGCGACGCCCGGTTGCGCCATCTAGCGCCGGTTCGTGATATCGGATTCGAACCCAGCAATGGAACTCCGATGCAGCGCACATTAACTTTGGGGTGACGATACAAGTCGTATTAATTAAAACATCTTGATAAGGTGCTTTTTCAATTAAAGGAAGCCTTACGCTCGATGACTTGCTTAAATATTATGATGGGATCTATCAACTCGATTAGGCATACGAGTTATTCTAAGGAATTATTTATTTAGTCGAAGAAAATTCGTATCAGCTCGGAAAGCTTTTTCTGCAAACTGTGGTCCAAATATTGTACTATGGGCCTAGCCCCACTCAATCATACTCATCGTCTGAGACCGCGGAGGTCCTGGCTCTGTGGTAGGACGTATATGGCCTCATATACACATACATACCGATGATCAAAATTGTCGTGGCATAGTGACTAAAACAAGTGTAACTGAGTCGTGTCATTCGTGTGTTGGGTTTAACCTGGAAGTTGGATTAACATCAAATTGTCTAGCATACTTGTGTTCAACGGACGCTTTGTCTTTTTTTATTACTATTATTTATTAATAATCACAAAATCACTTAAGTACAAAGAAAAGCGCAATCGTACTATCAAAAGGCTAACGCTCTTTCGTATTTAAGTATTTGTGAAGGAGTTATTGACCTTTTTATGTTTGAGTGTTTTCTTTATGGAGGGAAATGGAAAATTGAAAACAATTTCATGGAGTCTCAAATAGATCAAACAGAATAACAAAGGTAAAAAATATTTACAAGCCCGAAGAAGCCTTATTTAAAATAATAGTGGATATTTACATAGGCCCATTTATGTGCTTTTGACAAATGTGTTAGTGGGTATGTTATATAAATGTATATTCTATAATGAAGTTCTTATAACGAATGGCGATCCTAGGTTCATGGCAAAGGTTAAAAATGCGACTATTACTTAAAATAATGATTTGTAACATTTTTCAAATTGCTCAACAGACGAATGGTTTCCTTTAAATTTATTATCGTGAATTTGTTCTACCATAAGCTAGTAAATCTTGCGAGAGGATCATGCCAAATTAATTTTACCTTATAAAAACAGTTTTAACAATTTATTAATAGCTCGAAGCATGAACTGAATAAAGCTCGTTCCTCACAATTGGTCGCTCTTTAACTTAATGCTCCATTTAATTTGGAAACGTGTTATTCAACTTCGCCAGAAAGTTTGTCAGGTCGGATAAAAGTGTCTTAAAAGTTGATTACAGAAACTGCTGCAACTAGCTCTTCGTCTTCTTAATTTTTTACTTAATGAAAGTATAATTCTGGCATTTTTTAAGATTTTTCTTTGTAGAACATGATAGCTATACGTTTCGTTGTGAATTACGATCATTTCTTAGAAATACAATTCATATGATAAACTGAAGTATGTTTACGCAGGAACTGTAGATATTTGACAAATATAAATTCTTATACATTGACGGATAGCAAATTAAATGATAGAATCTGTTACGCTGTTTCGTCATTACATGGAACATTTGTTGTTCAGAATCAGTTGAACATGAATGCGCACATTACGTCATTAGACTGTAATCCGCAATTCGCGGCGTAATGAAGCCAACACACACCTAAAATTCAGGCTCGGTAATATCAGTTGGCACGCCGCGCCGGTCAATCAGCCGTCATACCCGGCGGCCTAATGTTTTACAGCTACAAATCAGTAACGAACTAAACTCTACACCACAAAATGGTTCATTACTATGAACGTTGAATATACAAAGAGTATTTTAACCAAAACGCAATCAGCGGTTGAATTTATCCTCTTTGTTGGAAATAGAATAAAAATTGATTTTATCTACGAGCTCATTTCATAACCCCGCATCCATTGGATAAAACCGCCACTAAGTGAAAACTGACTGTATTCCACGGCGAATTTTGCAAGTAATACCATTTTCGTGTGACGTAACTACCGAGTATGTTTCATGTGTGCTGTCCGCAACTTTATTATTATTTGCAATCTAATTTATTGGGAGTTAAACGAGGCTTTGTACGTTGTCTATGGCGGTTGTGAATTCACGATCATTTCCAAAAATCCCAGTCCATACACATCTATAAAATTGATTATTTTTATCAACAACGTTCTATGATATTGGATGAAATGAATAAAAATAATGCAGAGCGAGAATTCAATTCATTCGAACATATATTTAAGTAAGTTAAAACCGATTTTTAAATACGTAAACATTATACAAGACACGTGTGTGTTTGTGTAACTGTTGGAAGTATATTTACTTTCATAAAATGTTTTTACTCTTTGCCTCTTGAAGAGTGAGTTACAGAACCAATTCAACTCAAACTTTACGGGAGTAACTCCGAGTGTTTTAAGAAGTCTAGAATATTTTAAATCCACACAAAGAGTTCCTTACGCTTAACTACTGCTACGATTGTACTTTCAAGATCAGTCTGTTTGGTATCAAACTAGAGAGCAAAATTGTGTCTATTGGCCATAGTCCATAAATCATTTTCGGTCGGTATGAGTTTGTTGGGTCAAATTAGAATTTACTATCAGGGAAATTTTGCATTGTTAATGTAAAGAAAATGCGAGTAAGACGAAAGTTGCTATTTAAAAGGGAAGAACATATGACAAAATGTGATATTATAATACGTAATTTAAGAGCACAGCAAGTTAATGAATTTGTATATTAGGGCTGTATTATTATTTTTGACAGGGGAAGGAAAGCATGACAGTGATATTAAACATGTTAATGTGTTTCAACTCTTGGTTACAAGAGAAATATCGATATAAACTACTTGGAACGTCATGCTGCATCACTAGAAAATTGCCATGTCGGCCTGTCTTATATACACTACTTAATCGAAAGTATTAACTGAGAAAATACTACTAGTATTTAGTTTCTATATACAAAACCTTTTAAATTTCTCGGAATCGTTAATTAAACTGCGCGGGAACGAAGTGGAGAGCAATTTGCAGTCTAAATGGGAGCATCAAAGGGAAAATACTCGGAATTGATGACTTTGTCCGATAAATATTTAGTATTAGGTCCTTGTTATTCTTGATCAAAGGACTCGTCAATATGTTTTCAAGCCTTTACTGGTTTATTTTAGGTAACTTTGACTAGGTAACTAATTAAAAGTGGGTGTTTTGGATCCTTACTATAATTTGACTACGTCCCTTTGCGTTTATAACTAGAATTTCGGAATAAATTTAAAAAGTTTCGTACCATTATAACCAACTATCATCGTTCAAGTGTGCAAACTGTACAATATTATTATTTATTCATAATACTCCTTCTACATACATATTGTAAAACTTGGTATGTAATTACCATGTAAGCCATTTTATCTTATATCTTGTTCATATATTTTTCTCATAAAATAACTAATTACTATGTAGACTTGATTAAAAGCAGGATTACTGATAAACCCATAATTTATTGCATCACCAAGCAGGCCCATTTTAATTGGAATTTTCTTGTGATCGCTTAGTAATTTAACGTTCTTTTCTTTAATCAATAACTTTTACTGATTTCATGATTTTAAGAAAATCTTTCTTTTATTTATTCATTGTAAACTGTGGTAACATAATTTAGTATACCTTTAAAGTTTTTGTAGCACTGTTTAATATTTAATTTTGATGCAATGACCCTTTAGTAATTCAATAAAATAGTTTGTTTGTGGTCTAACTCATTAGAATGACACTGCCGGTTGGTTTACCTGCGTTGGTACCACAATTTCAGGAAAATCCAGAGTAAAGCGACGCAATTGCTGCTATATTTTGTTTTGCGACTGAGATTGCCTGAGATCTTATACCCTTTACTTACTACTGTCTTTTGTTCTTCTCTTTCTCGTCTTCAGATTCAAGTATTGTAAATAAATAGTAGGTGGCATTTACCAACAGGTGAACTTTGTACATGCAATAAAATAGGTTATGTTATTGTTGGAATGCCTTGACGGCGTAGTTGTTCTAAGGTACGACTACAAAGCTGAGGTCTCAGGTTCGAATCTCGGGTCGGGCCAAGTGATACTGAATTTTTCTATTCATTATCAGTCCGATGTCAGCAATTTGCGCCCGATATGGAGATAGGCTTCCCCTATCACATCGTGGGACGGAAATTACAAGGCCAAATGTGGGTGTCTCGGTAGCACCTCTGCGTACTGCGAAAAGGCGGGAGATTATGTATGTATGAATGTAATTGTCACCCAGTTAGAGACAAACCTTCTCACACCATTGAACACTACATCTAGACTCCACTGCATTCACCAATAGGTGTACCACAGTAGCTTAGATGTCAGTTAAAAAAAAAGTGAAAAGATGGAGTTACATTTGAGTAATTCCAGTAGTTGTTTGTTTAGGTCACAAGGCCAACCGTGAGCACCTCGTATCATAAACAATACAGACCTTTAATCGTTTACCCTCTGCATTTATCATCCTCCCGTATGCTAAACTCAATCTCGCCATGCAGGGCTGCGACAGAATGAGTAAAAACCTCGATTTATATATACCTTATGGCAACGTACGTAGTATTTAGAAACATTGGGTCGTGTTACCAGCCTGTGTTAGGGCTTGCACACTCAAAATGTGTTAGGTGTGCTTGTTAATTTAAAAAAATAATTGTAAATATTATTTAGTTAAAATTATCTATTAGTTATTAGACATACTCTGAAGTGAACTTTGAAATCATTATTGTCAAAACACAGAATGACTAAATAAAAATTATAAATGTTACTGTAGATTCCAGATTAGATTGTGCAAGTGTATTTTATTCTGAGACTATTTAGTTATACAACACTTTTTATTATTTTACTTTCTCTAGCACGAATAAGGAAAGCAGCATACTCTTGCACAATCCAAACTACTTATGTGGTATACTACAGTTCCTATTATTCGCTATGACAGATTTAAATACTTAAAAAAAGAATCCAAATATATACACGATAATTCAAATAACATAAATAAGTATTGGCAACCCTACGGACTCGTAGCGAGGTACTGAGTAGGTATGTACTCATCCTTGTCTAACGAACCGTGTTTAAAGCCTCGTTAGCATCACTTGTCTACGACTGATGATCCTGCCACGTGAGCTCTGAATATCCACTTGATATATTTTACAGAACATCCTTCATTCCTTATTTGAATTTGAACCTTGCACGTGTTAAATTCCATTTTCAAATGGTAGTTTTAGCTTTCAACATTTTATACGAGATATTTTACGAAATGTGATTTTAATAAAATATAGCTTGATTCAATGGTTTGATTAGATTTAATTTTAGCGCAGTTGATTAAAATAATCAAGAGGGTGTAGATTATATCACCGGATTTATTTCCGGTCTTGGTATAAAGAGACAAAAAATGTGTTGTAGTTCTCAGGACTCAATAATCCTTACTAATATTATAAAGGTGAAAGTTTGTATGTATGGATGTTTGTTACTCTTTCATGAAAAAACGGCTCAACAGATTTTGATGAAATTTGGTATAGTGATAGCTGACACCCTGGATTAACACATAGGCTACTTTTTATCCCGAAAAATGTAGTGTTCCCGTGGGATGAGTCAGGAAACCAAATATACATATTTTCTACTCTTTCAAATTCAAATTGTTGGCACGGGATGTCCTCTCCTACGGAAGGGAAATATAGTCGACGGCACGCGGGAAATATAGTTAGTAGACACGCGAAATAATATGTTCTTGATGTGGATTGGACTCAAAAACTATCTGCACCCGGGCGAAGCCGGGTCCGACCGCTAGTATTACAATAAAGTCAGGACTTGCATAAACGGTAATTTTTTTTTGTCACATACGTTCGGCAATAGATCTTACAGGGCACCTGATGGTGATCATTGCCGCCCAACATTCATAGCGGTTGGCTCTATTGCCGGCCCATCAAAGCTGGATGGGAGTGGGAAGGATAAAGGATGGAAAGGGGGAAGAGGTATTAGGCATCCAGCAATCTCATTCAATAAACGGAACGCGACAGTAAAGCTGTCGCTTCACGTCGATCTCCCTTGAGACAGTGGTGCCAGCCTGGACGAGCCTTCCCATTCATGCTGAGTTATAAATGCCAACAATGTTGGTTTACTACTTTTAAAATAACGAGAAAATAATGAAAGCTCGGTTGTTATTTTATAATATAAATATTTAAACAGTTTTAATGTTACATATTTAAACGGAAAACAATGTGTATTAATTTCCTGTTTGCTCGTGTAAATTATATACGTTGCAGTATTCCGCAGGGCTTGTGGAGTCAACATTACCCATTGCCGATTTTACAACACATTTCCGGGTTGGGTGGGTAACGAAAAAATACTGAGGGTCCGTGGGATTTCAATAACCAGTACAAACTTTCGTAATTGAAAATTTTGTTATTTCCAAATTGGTATAGTTTTAGGGCGGTCCTAGAGTAAATAGGATTACCTGAACTTTGCTGATAATAACTTGGCTTGCACATAACAAAGTTGCAGCTTTCAATTTTATTAAAACTTTGGTTCAATTCAATTGGCTGATACGTTTAGCAAAGTCAATAACCTCAGGTCTTGTACAAAGTTGTCAGTTTAATAAAAGAAGTGCGACTACCCGTCCTTGGACCAACTTATACAATATAGCAATTTGTAATCCGTGTTTGCGGTTTCTGTTCGCACTAGATTAGTGATAAAACGTCGCAGTGATAATAACATGGTTTTTTTCTATTGCAATGCATGGCGAGACGAGCATGCCGTCCTCCTTATGATAAGCGATACGACCGCTTATAAACAGTAGCGGAACCAAACAACACTTTGGATTATATAAAAGCAATGCTTGGCATTCCACTGTGCTCGCCATGCTGAGACATAAGATGTAAAGTCCTATTATGTCCAATAGTTAAACTGGCTACAATGTCTTTCAATCCGAAACACAACAGTGCATTTATATTGCTATTTAGTGGGAGAAATAAACAATGCAGTGATACCAACCCAGGCGGCCTGTCACATACCGGGTATATCAAGAGTGCTACCGAAAATAAAGCCGGGTGGTAGTTTTAGTGACTACAAACACAATACAACTAAAAATTTTGCTAAGAAACGCGACAATTTTTCTTTATTGTTTTTTAAATATCGTCGAGTTTAAGTGATAAATCCATAGTTTTTGCTACAACGATAATTTAAATCTTGCAAATCATAACATATTTTAAAATAAAAGAGTGTACACTATTATTTATGAAAAATCTATGTATTTACTATCTTAATACGACGGTAGAAAAATTTAGTCCCAATGTGTCTGAATTCACTAAAACTACCACCCAGCTTTTTTTCGGTAGCAGTCTTGATATACCCTGTATAAGACACCTACTGCCAGTATTTATTTTTATGCCACTGAAAAGTGACTTACAGTATCCTTCTTCAGACGAGGTTAGAAAAGATAGTACTCTCCTTACGGTAGACAGCGATTTGGCTATATTTGATTCCTCAAACTTCGAAGGTCCAAGAGCAGCGGTGACCACTTACCATCACGCCAGACATGTGCTCGTCTGCATGCTAAAGGCCAGTAAAAAAAAGTTCAGTGTCCCATTTGATTAAGACGTTGACTAAAATATTGGAAAGATCAGTGATAGTTGATTATTATTCTAATCTTGAATATTGTACTTTCAAGCAATATCAGTTGATCAGCGGATCCCCCAAGTTTCGATATTGAGATAACATACATACATAAACTCACGCCTTTTTCCCAGAGGGGGTAGACAGAGGTGCCAGAGCACACACATTTCGCCTTGTATGTTCCGTCCCACGATGTATTAGGTGGCGAGCCTATTGCCATTTTTTTTGTATTGTATCAGCCCATATACGTCCCACTGCAGGGCACGGGCCTACTCTACAATCGAGAATACGATTGAGAGTGGTTAGGCCTTATAGTCCACCACGCTGGCCTAGTGCGGGTTGGCGGACTTACATACCATAGAAATTCTTATAAATCGCTATGGTATGCAGGTTTCTTCACGATGTTTTCCTTCACCGTTTTAGTGCGTGGTGATTGACTATCAATACACACATGACTCCGAAAAGTCAGAGGTCGATTCGAACCCGCGACCACCGTGAACATGTGGGCAGCCGCGTCTAGTCCGTTTAACAACAGGCCACCACGCACTTAACCGCCATATATCGCCACTATCGCCATATCGGGCACAAATTCCTGTCTCTGGGCTGATAAATATCACTTTGCTCAACTGGGGATTCGAACCCGAGACCTCAACTTTGTAACCGTACCGTAGTACAACTACGCCACCGAGGCAGTCATATGGAGATAATTAAAGTGGAAATCCGTTAACTTCGGAATATTTTAAAATGATTTACGAATAAAATATTATATCGTTATCGGAAACAGAACGCTGACTAATTTCATCAACGATGTAGAAGCAATGTCTTAATCGCATGTTGGGTACAAATAATTTTCTATTACATGTGAAATTGATAGGACATAAGGTTATCGACGACGAATACATTAATCAGTAATTTAATATTCGATTGCATCTAATCCACTGTTACATATAGGCCTAGACCACACCTACAGAGCCTTAGGAGTCAGCTTACTTCCAAAAATTTCCCGTAGCCCTTACAAGGTTTCTGCTTCATCGGTCATCAACTCATCATTCTGTTACGCAGGTCCAAATTCGAGAGAGAACTCAATCAGCAAATAGAATTTTGCGTGGCAGCTACTACGTGACGTCTTCTTATTTCAACTTCTCCTCTTACTATTACCAGTATGGGTGAAAGTACACTACTGTATTATCATACAGTAGGAGACTGTCCCGCCCTCACACCCACCACTGTAACTTCTGTGAGCCAGGATCAATAGTGGCACGCAATGTAATGACACCGAGCATTGAAGCTCGGCGAGTCTCCGGGAATGTCTAACTTGTCTTTAACCCGCAACGAAATTAATCAGAACTAGTAGTTCTGTAGTTGTCTCTTACTGTACCTATTTGTATCTATCATTGTCTATTATCATATCCGTCCCACTACACGGCATGGGCCTCTATAATTGAGAGAACGGGGTTAGGCCATATAATATATAGGGTATAGTCCACCATGCCTAGTGTGCGTTAGCGAACTTTACATACTATAGCCTGTCACTATGACAACAATACGCATTTAATACATACATAACCTCAACGCCATTTATCCAGAAGGGGCAGGCAGAGGTTCTCCTGGTAATTACCAGGAAACCCACGTAATTAATTTACGTAAGTACGCTTAATACGTATTTAATGATAGTGTAAATATAAATCGGTATCGTAAGGCGAAAAATAACCGAAGAAAATATATGTAAGAAAGTTCATATTGAGGTAATACCAAAGTTTCTCAATCTTCAGTTTCTCTCTCTATTAAGAACAAAAACATCGTGCTCATTGCGGTTAGCCATCCCGGTACGAAAACAATGTAATTAAGTTTAGCGTTAGGAGTTTCTAAATGGTAATATTTATTAGATTGCTGCTTGGTCGGTAGTGCCAGGTAGCCGATGAAATTTGTTCACTTTTAATCACTAACATTACGATTGTGTAAGCTAAGATAAGGTATAAAAAAAAACAAACAAAATTGGAACTTTTTTTTTTGCAAAATGTTTAGTTGCATCGTGTCTGAAGTCACATATTACCGCCTGGCTTCGTTTTCGGTTGCAGCCGTACCCGGTATATTTTTAAAATATCGTGTTTTTTAGGACAAAGCACCATGTTGCCTGTTGAATAGTGGTGTTTTGCCACACTGGCTTTTGTTTTTCAACCTTTTCAATAACAACAGTGCTCTGATTTTTTTTTGATTGTATCTATGTGAAAAGAAAATAAACCTAACGGAGTACCGACAGGTATTCGCGTATATTTATTTTTCTGTGCGGATTCATGCAAAATATCGTACAGACACGACAAATTAATCGTCAAAAATTGTTTTTTCGCGACAGTGAACACAGTTATAAAGCAAATATATATTTTTAAACACGCTATGCTACGCAAGTAAAAAAAAAATAAAAATCAATGTCGCTTTGTTCGAAATTTTCATTTGTGTTACGTTATTACGATACAACCATATTAAAAAAAATTGCTAGTCACTAAAATCACCACCTGGCTTCGTTTTCGATCGCAGTCTAGATTCACCCGATATATCCCATAATACTTTGCTAATATTATTTGAAAACAGAAGCCAAACTTTTCTTAAACAAAAATACGTTTTCTACATGTAAATTTCGTTTGCAAATAACGTCGAATCTCACGAGGGCTCTATGAAATATCCAATGTAACACGTTGCTTAAAATTTCTTACGTACACTGTACAGGCAGTTTTGTGTACGGAGGTTCCAAGGATCGCGTTCCATCGTGGTCGCGGCACTCGAGTACCCTCTAAGGAAATGCTTTCCTTGGCGAGAATTCGTAATTTTTTCAACGCCAACTGATTTCCCTATTGCATTCGTGGTTGAGAGGGCAGCTAGAAACAGGGAGCCCAGAGCTAATTTACGGTATATTTAATATATTTTGAAGATTTTGTTCCCTCCTTCACGACTTGATCTTGATAAATACAACTTTTAATTTTGTGCGAGGCGGTCTTTTAGATAAGAGTGCTTGGATTTTTTGTATAATGCTTTTAATTTTTGTATTTTTATATCAAGGCGTACTGAAACTCAGATGTGATTTAAGGTGCAGTAACTTTAGGTTTATCACTACTACTATAGCCATAGAGTAGTCAATATAAAACTAGACTGTATACAGTTGTTAAGTAATGTAGTGTTTTAGTAATGTTATGCTTATAGATCAGCCACAATGAGAATAATATATCTATTGAAGGTTACAGAAGGCCGCTCGATGCACAATGCTTAAACATTCCGTAAGAAAATTATTGGGGAGGTCTATTTTCGGAATTGGTATGACTAAAGAAGTTGAATTTTAAGAGGCAAAACATACAAATATTTTCATTCGTTTGAATATATTGTCGCACCGAACTAAATTTGCATTCATACATGAAAAACATAAGGGAGCTCACAATACTGTACCCTATTAACCGAGCAATGTTGAATGTTTATATGTTTAATTATATCTAACGAGCTCGTGTTACTTTTGCCTTTGCATACGTTATTATGCTTAGCCTCGGGGAACTTTTCATTTTTCTGGTATAAAATCTTCATAATATTACTTCGCTGTACATTTTATATATTGCACGTTTATTTTGGATTTGTTCTGCGGTTTTCGAGGAATGATAACGAGTAGGAAAATGGTAGTTATTAAACGATGTAAAATATACTGTTAAATTAGGTGGAATTTCTTAGACGTGGTGTTTAAAAAAGTGCATGGTGGCCTGTTGGTAAACGGACTAGACGCGACTGCCAACATGTTCACGGTGGTCGCGGGTTCGAATCCCAGGGCACATCTCTGACTTTTTGGAGTCATGTGTGTATTGATAGTCAATCACCACGCACTAAAACGGTGAAGGAAAACATCGTTAGGAAACCTGCATACCATAGCGATTAATAAAAAAAAAATCTATGGTATGTAAGTCCGCCAACCCGCACTAGGCCAGCGTGGTGGTCTATATGGCCTAACCACTCTCAATCGTACTGTCGATTAGAGAAGAGGCCCGTGCCCTGCAGTGGGACGTATATGGGCTGATACAGACAGAGAGGGGTTTTAAACTGAACTTATACATATACATATTTGTATATTTTTAGATACAAAATGTATTATTGTGAAAAAGAACTTAGTTTATTTATTTATGTATCGTTTAAGTAAGTTTTTCTGATAATATTATAAAAGCACTGCCTTGATTAATAAATTGTTTCTTCTTCAGACACGGATGTCGGGAAGAGACCGCTCTTAACGATAACATTGCAGATTTTTAGCATAATGGTTTCTTAGATTTACGCGAATGTTACACATTGAAATAAAACTATTATTTACGGATTTTATCGCGGATTTGGTTTAATTTTTACATTTTTTGACTTCCTGACGTTGCGATTACTTTACAGCTTTCGTGGTCACAGGGCGGACTGAGGTATTAGTCATCCGCTCAGTGCCTGTTACAATTTAACTACCCTTTATTTAGAATTATTAAATTAAAAATATAATTTAAATAACTAATCTGTTTTTGCGTTCCGATCCACGCAGAAGGAGCTCACTGTGTCTTGAGGTCTGGCAGTTGGCCTTTCAGTCCGCCCCGTGACCAAAAGCTGTAAAGTAATCGAAACGTCGGGAACTCAAAAAATGTAAAAAATCAACCAAATCCGCGATAAAATCCGTAAATAATAGTTTTATTTCAATGATTTTTGGCATTTTTAATTTTAGTTTATAATCAATCTCCTGGTTATATTATATGGTGCTATAAATAAAGAGTTTAACCTTATTTTTGTCTCACAATGATATACTATATGCCCTGCGTCTTATTTTTGGGGGCATACAAAAAAAAAAACTTTTGAAAGAGTATCAAATTCGCAAAGTATTACCGATAGTAATGACCTAAATTAATAAAAACATATGTTATTCGGTCTTTTACTATTCTCATTCAACGGTTAATAAATATACCATAATACAGTGTTCACACAAATATGTAAATATTACACTGGTAGATGGTGGTAAGGCTGCCTGGGTAGGTACTATCGCCATGTCTATTTCTCCCGCCAAACAGCATTGTAAAAGCACTTTCAGTTTGAAGGACATTCTAGCCAAAGTTACAGGAACAGAACAAACAAACAGGATATTGTGGATATCGTAGTTAGAGTTGCTAATGGACATAATCAGACTAAACATCTTCTCAGGATGGAGAGCGCAGTGGAATGCTTTGTAATTTAGGGTTTTGTTTGGTTTTGCTACTATCCATGAGTGGTAGTATCGCTTACCATCACATGAATGGAATGCTCGTCTTGCCTTAAGTCTTAAGCATTCGGTATTTATCTCTCATGTACAATTCCATTGAAAAGTACATTTTATCAATTTCCCCAAATTATGTTTTGTTATTCCTACCAAATGATTTCTCATTAGTCAAGGTTGTCTATACATCTCTTCATCAGAATAACATAAAACTTTTCTTGACAAACAACGCTATCTGAGTCCCAAGTTTGCGGCTATAAATTGTTATGTAAGCATGCCCGAGTGGATACCTGTATTAGAGGCTCGGTACCTAGATTACAATGATGTATAGTGCTATTAACTTTCATATGTACAGCTTATAG
Source organism: Hyles euphorbiae (assembly GCA_023078785.2). Taxonomy (NCBI): domain Eukaryota; kingdom Metazoa; phylum Arthropoda; class Insecta; order Lepidoptera; family Sphingidae; genus Hyles; species Hyles euphorbiae. The sequence continues at coordinate 12,374,796 of CM041043.1, forward strand.
GGTAAACTAACTTAAATACCCGTTCAATTTATGGTGTAGGACATATTGTGCCTTCGAGTTTTACTTTACGGAATACTCACTTTGTTTTGATTGAATTTTCTTTTTTTTTATTGTAATTTTTGATGCACTATCCGACTTAAATATACATAATACCAGTATTGTAATAGATGGTAAAATATATTCATTTTCTTTTATTATCAATTTTGACAATGTTGGGTATACATATACCGGGTATATCAAGACTGCTACCGAAAACGAAGCCGGGTTTTAGTTTTAGTGACTACAAACACAATGCAACTAAAAATTTCGCAAAGAAATGCTACAATTTTTTTTTTATCATTTTTAAATATCTTCATTTTTGGGTGGTAAATCCATAGTTTTTGTTAAAATAATAATTTAAACTCTTTTATACCTTAGAGTCTTTATAAATAAAAGGGTATACACTATTATTTTAGAAAAAAAAATGTATTTACAACCCAAATACGACCATATTGAAAAAAATAACAAAAAAGAAATCCTCGTGTTTTTTGCAACATTTTAAATTTTTTCGGTAGCAGTCTTGATATACCCTGTATAAGTAATAATACTTGTTTATTACAGTTAAAAAATGTAAGTGGTAGAGTTTTGCTTAAGTTTTTAATGCTACAGTACAAACGTGTTGGCTAAGATATTGGAAGGGTTTACCCTAAAAGCAACATGAATACCTTTATATTGTTATTTTATTACCTACCTATGTATGTTTGCGCCTTCAATAAATGTATTTCTTTCTTTCTTATTCTATAACAATAACGTATATTCCTGTCGGAGCACTGCACCCTATGCTTCGATGAAAACCTTTGTAGGTACAAGCATGTGTGTCGCGTTTTGGGTTAATTTTGTGTTTTCGGTTTCAACTAAATCGAATATATTGTGAAAACCGATAATAAATAACTATAACAGTTGATATAGACTGCAGTCTAATCTAGTCTGCGCTAACCATCATGTATTGTATTATTTTTGTCACACCAATTTAAAAATTCAAATCTTCACGTAATTTGTGTTCTTTTTTATTGACTTCTCTTTCAATATCTATACGTATAATAGATAATATTACATTATTCAGCTGTGGCAGATTGAATGACGATGATCAGGGAGGCGTAAGAAGAATGCATAATATAACAGAACATCTAAATATAGATTAGTGTTGCTTAGTAGCTGCCATGTGTACTGTTAATAATATTCATACATAAACATTTGCTTTTGCAGGAAATATTTTGCGATTCAGTTTTGTATGAAGTGCTTTTAGTTGTAAGCATTTTTATATCATTGCTGCCTGTAATAGATTCCAGGGTGGAGCGAGACTGAATTTGTTAACAATTTTATTTCAATTTGTGTTTCGGTAGGCTTGTTTAAACCTCTACCGTAAAAATAATTATGTTCTTTAACGACTTGTTCATAACTAAATCTAAGGTTCACTGCGTAAAATAGAAATGACATGAATTTTTCTAAAAACCATTTTTCATGCTATACAACAGCATTTAGAATATGTGCCTCGTGTATCCTGAAATGCATTTTCTAAATTTTTCTTTCCTTTCTCACTGAACTGACACGTTGATGTGGATAGCTTTCCTATTTGCATGTGTGGAACTTTATTATATATATATATCGGATTTCCGAGCTGACAGTTGCGTTCGTTCGCATCCATGGGTACAAGAGAAGCGGATATTGCGACAAATTACACACAATTCAGACTTTACACAATTTACTTGATCGCTAAAACCAATCTAAACAATTTGAAATCACAATAAGAAAATGTAAAATTACAAAAGTAAGATCAGCGTTGCAATAGATATTAATGAATTAATCTTCAATTTTGGCATGTCATAGACACGCGCCGTCACGGCCGTCCTGCGCCTATACACGTCCTCGTGTATGTCGGCATCTTAATCATCTGTGAAAAACAACATTTTAATAATTAATAGTCACATTAGTTCGGCCATTCTGGCTACTTTAGTAAAACCTCACATAAAACTATTCACTCGAATGGTTTACCTTAAATTATTCAATCATACAAAAAAATCAGATTTAATTTTCTCTATATGGCAGGGTCTTATCTCTGAGATTTCATTTATTAAAATGGTATTGAGAGTATGTGACTAGTATATGATGATGATGATGATCAAAGTCCAGGTTTTGCCAATGATACTGCTTTACTGTACACAATATTCTTTTCTACCAGTATTACAGAAAAATGACAACACAAATTGTTTTAAATTTTAGATATTGTCACATAGACTGGATGTCACACAGACTGGCTGTCACAAAGACTGGCTGTCACAAAGACTGGCTGTCACAAAGACTGGGTGTCACAAAGACTGGGTGTCACACAGACTGGTTGTCACACAGACTGGTTGTCACACAGACTGGTTGTCACACAGAATGGTTGTCACACAGACTGGTTGTCACGTAGACTGATTGTCACACAGACTCTTTATAATTGCCATGTATACTTACATATGCCGTCACCGGCAAATCCAGATACTTCCAAATTAGCATTTAATTCCAAGGGAACATAGCAATCCGGCATAGCGCGTAAGCGTTCGTGGACATATTTATATGTTCTATTGGAATTCAAAGCCTTAAGTAAATATCTGTCACCATCGAGCAACTGAATCACTCTAAAAGGGCCCTTGAATTTTGGTTCCAATTTGGTCTGATTCCGTTCATGATTTTCCAAAAGTACAAAATCACCCACTTTAAAATGATTAATTTTTGCCTTTCCTTTATCAAAACGTTGTTTTTCAGTTACAGCCCCGATTTTAATTTCATGTGCTGCACGCTGACGAACTTCTGCTAAATTAATTTTATTTTCATTTGAGTCATCATATAAGGTCATTAAGTCTAAAGGTCTTGCTACTTTGCCGATCAATAATTCTAATGGACTCGACTTGGTGACGCGATTAATTGTGCTATTTAAGGCAATCTGTACTTCGGGCAATGCGTCTTGCCATGGTTTATTGTTTCCAACTTCAACAGCTGTAAGCATGTTCTTCAACGTACTCATAACCCGCTCGACTTGACCATTAGCCCTACTAGTTCCTGTAGCTATTAAATGAAGAGTAATACCGTGTGAATTGCAAAAGTCTTTGAAATCTTTGCTAGCAAAACATCTCCCCTGATCAGCAATGATGCGAGCCGGGGCGCCAAATAATGAAACGATATATTTAAGAGCTGCAATTGCATTAGTGGTGTCAATGCTTAGTGTATGGTACAAAATTGTATACTTTGTAAATGAATCTATCATTACAAAAACATATTCTTTAGTATCGTTCTTGCCACTAAGTTTTCCTGTGGCATCTATATGAATAGTGTGCCAAGGGGTAGATACTTTAGGTATAGGATGCAATTCGGCTTGAACTCTACCTGATTGTGACTTTGACAATCTACATGTTATGCAGTTTTCGACGAACTTACGTACATATTTATTCATGTGTGAAAACCAATAATGACAATAGACTTTCTCTAATGTTTTTTTCCATCCTAGGTGCATAATACCTGAATGTACATGATTAATTACGGCCCATTGGAAAGACCTAGGGACAATTGGTAACCAAAGACCATTTCGTCTATTCCTTTCAATTTTCCTATGTAAAATTCCGCGGCGAAGTTCATATGTCCCCGCGACGTTAGGATCAAGGCTATTATTTTGTAAGCTGGATATTATTGACATTATTTCAGGATCTTTTTGTTGCTCTGCTTGAAACCAGTTATCACTAATTTCGGTGAGATTGACTTGCTTTTGTGTAGTTTTAATTTTAGGAGTTTGAGGAAGGGGATTTCGGGATAAAAAATCTACATGTTCCATTTGCTTTCCAGGTCTATATTGGATATCAAAATCGAAGCTTTGCAGAAAACACCACCATCTATGAACGCGAGGCGTTAAATCCGTTTTAGATTTAGATGCCTTAATAGCATTACAGTCTGTTATTATTACAAATTTAATGCCCTGTAAATAATGTTTAAAATGTTTTATTGCATTAACTATGGCTAAGGTCTCGAGTTCGTATGAATGATACTTTGACTCGCATGGGGTGGTTCTTCGACTATAGTATTCAACAACGTGGAGTTTACTGTCTTTTCTTTGCATAAGGATGGCACCATAACCTTCAGAACTGGCATCAGTATGCAATTCCGTAGGACATTCTGGATCAAATATAGTTAGTACAGGCTTGTCAGTTAATACTGCAATTATTTTTTGGCGAATATTTTCAAATTCTGGTGTCCAAATTATATTACCTTTTTTGGATGTAAGTCTATATAGTGGCGCGACTATCTGTGAAAAGTTTTGAATGAATTGACGAAAGTATGACGCAAGGCCAATAAATTGTTTCAACTGTGTCGCGGTTTGTGGTGGAGGTAGTTGGGTTAAAGCAATTATTTTACGCGAATTTGGTCGCAATTGACCTGATGATACTTGATATCCAAGATAATCCACGTGAGTTTTTAGAAAAGCACATTTCTTTATATTCAGAGAAAAACCGGAATTTGTTAATGCTTTCAACACTGATTCTAACCTCTGAAGGCCTTCTTTAATGGTTCGGGATGGAATTATTATGTCATCAATATAACAGACAGCGAAAGTTTCAGATAGATTACCAAGAGCTTTATTAATAGCTCTCTGATATACCGGCGGTGCATTGCGAAGCCCAAATGGCATTGTAATGTATTCAAACTGCCCGTTAGGTGTCACAAAGGCTGTTCGTTCAATCGAGTCGGGATGTACAGGAATCTGGTGATAACCGCTAGCCATATCTAAGGTTGTGAAATATTTGGCACCGACTAACCGCTGTATTTGATCGCCGATCAGAGGTAAAGGATATTTGTCCGGAATAGTATTGCTATTCAATTCGCGATAATCTACACAGAGGCGATCAGAGCCGTCTTTTTTTTTAACAAGTAGTATTGGGCTAGCAAAGGGGGAACAACTCTCGCGAATGACACCTGCTTCAAGAAGTTCTTTTATTTTGTTACGTACCAATTCTCGTTCATTAGGGGTCATTCGGTATGGGCGGCGTTGTACAGTTCGACTGGGATCTACAAGTTTAATTTCAAGGTATCCAGAGGTAACTCTGCCTGTGGGAATTCCTTTAACAAAAAAATTGGAATACGCTTCAAGTAATTGTCTGAGTTTACTGAGTGAATCTGATGGAATATCGGTATTTATGTCATTAAAGTCCTTTATTATTTCACCAAACTCACATTGCGCGACAACTTTGGTTTTATTGATAATAAGATTGTTTTGTGAAACTTCAACTGAAAAACCTAAATTAATAAGGTCACGTCCTATCAGTATGTCACAACTTAATGAAGCGTCAGGTACCACATGAAATATTAACTCTACTGAATAACCTTGAACTGAAATTGTAGCTGTAATTTGAGTATTGCTATGCAAGCTCGATTTACCTATGCCTAAGAGTGTAACTGAACTGCAATTTCGTTTACCAGGAAAAAAATGGGCTACTGTCTCTTTAATTAATGAACATTCGGACCCAGAATCAAAACAAAATGAAAACTTCTCACCCAGATTATAGAGTTGATCCATTGCAGCCTGAATGGCACAGATATTCACCCGTCGTTCATTTGTGGGGCCTTCACGATCTTCAGCTTTTCTCTCCTTTCGGGTACATTGCGTTGATATATGACCTGGTTCGCCACAGCGGAAACAAACCACAGGTTTCGGCTCCTTGCGTGGAAGGGTGTTGTTTGTTGTCGTTGATTGAAAACGATTTGTGCGAAAAAACTTATTCTGATCTCTGCTCGTGTTCCCACGACATTCACTAGACATATGGCCAATCTTGCCACAATTATAACATCGCCGTGGTGGTTCTAAACGTTGTCTTTTAATAGCTTCATTCGTTTGACTTATGCGGTCGGAAGTGGACAAGCTTCTTTTTCGGTATACAAATGGCATTAACTCACGTTGTAGTTGAATTCGTGACTTTATTTCGGTTGTAAAGGCCATCCTTTGAACTTGATTGTCAAAACGCGCCGCATGTGCTAGCGCTACACTTATTGCCACTTGCTCAATCGTCATGTCCTGCCAGCGTGTCGTCAATGTGTTTAAAATGCGAGAAACATAAGATGACATATTTTCTCCATCATTTGGACTAGTTGACCACATGTTGTGTAATATAGCGGCTGGCGTCTCTATGGTAGCAAATCGATATAGGAACATGGATTTTAGTTCTAGCCATGTTGCATCAGAGTGACTATTACATGCTAACCACGTCGCTGCCGGACCTTTCAAAGCCTTACTAAGAAGCATTATTAACCGGCTTCCGTTTATAGGATTTTCTTTCAAACAAATGTCAACTGTATTACACCATGCCTGAGCATCCGACTCTTGGTCCTCAGGATTGAATTCTGGTAGAATAATTTTATTTTCTTTTCTTTGCGGTTCGAGAAATGCTTTCAATAAATCCATCGTGTTACGATGTTGCAATTCCAAAAGATTCCAATTTGTGCGATCTCTATTTGTGCGTAATATTGGACTTGCCTGTGGCTCGCCATGATTCTCCGCCTCTGAGTCCATTGCCACTCCTGATATCGGATTTCCGAGCTGACAGTTGCGTTCGTTCGCATCCATGGGTACAAGAGAAGCGGATATTGCGACAAATTACACACAATTCAGACTTTACACAATTTACTTGATCGCTAAAACCAATCTAAACAATTTGAAATCACAATAAGAAAATGTAAAATTACAAAAGTAAGATCAGCGTTGCAATAGATATTAATGAATTAATCTTCAATTTTGGCATGTCATAGACACGCGCCGTCATATATATATATATATATATATATATATTTATATATTATGTATATGTATGTATTTTCTGATGTATGTATTCTTATGATCTTATATATGTATGTATATATTTATGTATATGTTTATATTACATAATATGAGTATTCATGACTTTTATTACTTGTAATTTTTAAAATTATTTTAATTAGTATATTGCAATTTTTTTCCCTTTCTAGGTAGGTTCTATCCTTTACACTTTTGACTGCCCTCTGTTTATCCTGTTCTTAAATCCATCCCATGGTTGTCTGTAAGACATTGCCTTTCGGCGATAAGACCGCCAATTGTACTTTTTATATATGTAATTTCTCTCTGTATTTGTTGTCTCTTTGTGCAATAAAGTAAAATAAATAAATTTACAAACTTATCCACAACCTCCGTATAAAAATTCTAATCAACCGGGACGACAAACACCGAAATAAAACAAAAAGCTCCAACAAAAAAAAAACACCAAACAAGTCACAATTCATTGTAATACGTGACCCCATTTGTGTGATGACGAGAACCGAAGGTCGGCCAGCGAAACAAACCCAACTTGACAAATCCCGGCTAATAATCGGGCCTCGGCGCCCCGCACGCGCGATCCTTGCTACTCCATTTTAATTTTATTTACTTTAACATTGTTTGTATTTTGTTATAACTTTATCCTCACGCTGGCTCACATTTATTAAATTTTATACTGGTTTAACTCAGTCTATTTGGTTATGGAATAGTGTTGTAAGTTGTAAGTTACAGCTAGCTCTGTGCCTTGTTCTGTGTTTTCGTTGTACTTGGTCTCTTGTTTTTAGATGTAATTATCGTGGCTACTGCAGGATTCGGTGTTCATTTACAGACACTTTTTACCTAAATACTTTAATTAGTTTACACTTCGCTTTACTATTTATTATGCTTTTTGTAATTGGTTTAACATAAAGTCAATTTCCTTATGGAACTTTATTAAAGCATAAATCTCCAAATTTTGTTTTGGAATTTTCAACGTTTTTATTACGGGGACTGTGTAGTGACCACACTGATTTCTTATAGATGAGACCAAGTATTAGTTGATAGTCACTAATAGAAAACAATATTTAAAATATCAACCCTGTAGACACAGTTATGCCGTTAAGTTCAATAACTTATGTACACGTTTAACAAAAATAAACGCATTTGAGAAAAAGAACGAAAAGTTACTTAGGGTCTATTTTGAGCATCTACTCGCTACAACCAAAACCTGTTGGCAATATATACTAGCTCTATGACCGCAACTGAGATAAAAGAGGGTTCTATACTCCATCGGTTTAGGTACTTAACTAAATGTAAACAAACCAGAACACGTGACGCATGGTTGTTCAACATTTTATTGCAATGTGCAATTTACGAATATTTTCTTAGTCAAGCAAGTAACAAGTATTAACAACAACTAACAGCAGCTTATAACAAATAATAACTAAAACAGAGTAAGGAACAACGATGAACACTTTCAAACACTTCATCAATTCACGAAAACAGTAAGTACATTAACACAATGAATAATAATTGGCTGCCATAGATAACATATGATGATGCTTAGTTATCCGACCTAACGCAATAATCTTTCATTTAAATGGTCGCATTACGGTAAAGTTGTACTTCTAGATTTTGTAGCATAATATTTCTTGTAACTTTTATGAAAATGTTTTGTATGCCTGACTGTTTGGGTCTTTTTTATAGACAGATTGCATTATGTAAAATTAGATACTTTAATTTAGATAATTTAATTATGATCTTACATAATTTAATTGTTTCCAAGCTCACACATTCATAATAATTATAATCGTTATAATAAATTTGAACATGCAATATAGTTTTACATTTACGTAAACATTTTTTGTCTTCAATTAATATAGAAATGAGAAATGGCAATGTTAAATAACCTTTTTTTATGGTTTGTTTACATTTAGTTAAGTACCTAAACCGATGGAGTATAAATAACTTTTGCCTGTCTTACAGCATATCAGTGTACATAACATATTTTTTCACAAATTAATTTGTTACTTTCATCCCGCGTTACTTTCGATTCTGGTCTCTTCTATACGCTAATAATGAACATCCTACCTCCAGTAAAGTCAAGTAGATTTTCGATTTAATAGGCCTTCGTCTTTTGTTTTAACCGTCATCTATATATTAATACGTGATGCAAAAACTTTGGATCCCTTTTTACGAAAATTGCGCGGACGCAGGAGCATAAAATTTGGCACACTTATAGTTTATGTGTAGGAGAAGTGGAGAATGCTAATATTTTTCAATAATAATGCTTATAAAGTACATTAAATCAAAAAATAAAACATTACACACACTGCCATGCATTTCACACACACATCCATACACAAGTATACATACTGTGGTGTCAAATTGTTTCTTTTCTTTTTCACTTTGTTCTTCTGACATAGACATATAAAAAAAAAGGTTTTATTTGCCTAATGAGGTAATAATATTAATATTAAAAGAGAATATTAATTTTAAATGAGGCAATAATATTAATATTAAGCCTAATATTAAATGTAATATAAAACAAGATTTTAATAATAATGCATAAAAAGTACATTAAATCAATAAATAAACCAGCATGCATTTGACACACGCATACACAAGTATTTGTACACGTATACATACTCTTTGGTTAAATTGTTTCTTTGGTTTATTATAGACATAGTTGAATGTCAATAAGAAAAAATTGTTTACTGTGGTTTTGATGAATGTCAAACAGAAAAGATTTATTTAACGAATACTACGTGAAATGCTGAGCGCTTATACAAATTGTGTAGCAGTAAGATACATTCAAATGTACACGGACTATCATTATATGCATAAAGAAAGTTCTGTAGCAGCAATCTACAATAACAACATTCAGGTACAAAAAATGTGCACGAATTATCACTTATAATACCACAAGAGCTTCAAAATTATCGGGTATTTCCCGATAGGTTCGTTGCAAACAAATGAAGGAGTCAAAACTTTGACGACTTTATTTGTTTGCAGGGAACCTTGAGGGAAATGCCAGATAATTTTGAAGCTCGTGTGGTATTCGGGGGATTATTTTTCCGTCCCAAATTTTAATTTCAAACTCATTTTCATGCAAAATCTCCAATTTTCACAATTGAATTCAACCTGTCAGTTTGACGTGTGGTTAATTTGACTGGATCATGTTTTGTTTTTTATATATAGCAACTACCAGAGAAAATTTTCAAAAAATTATCAGTATAATACCATGTAGGTTGTACCACGTGACGTCGAATGGTGCAATTCTATTGGTCGATATTTGGGTCGGAAAAATAATCAGAATAACATCATAATACAGGTAAAAACTTTTTCTCTTCTTGATTTGGTCGAATTTCGATCACTAGGCGACCACTAGTTATCATAATTCCCCCCGGATCCGTTTTCCTTTTCTAAGTAATTATTGTCGAACTTTGTAGAGGATTTTTTGTTGTATTTTAAGAAATAAGAATTCGGTATAAGCAAAAATATATTTTCAAAAAGTAAGTCTTTTTCTCAAATCTTACTTTTAATTTTACGTTAGTTGATAAGAATTTTATACTCGGAAATCGAATTCGAGATCAAAAATGTAAACAAACAAATGTCATTGTAAAAGTGACATTTCAGGGTTAAGAAACATTTTCTCAAAAACATATTGGGTATAATTTGATTAGTGAATAGATTCAAATGTTGCGAGTACTATGTTTTATTTATTTATATTTATTTTTTAATTTTGAACATTTTGAATGTTTTATTATGCCTTTCGACGTGACCCTTGACTTGCGCCCAAACAAATTCTAATGGGTTTAACTCACAGTGATTTTCAAAGACCATAGTGTGTTCGGCTAAGAACACGAGCGCCAGAAATCTTAGGAACAAAACAGAACAAAAACTGAACAGAAAACGTGAAACCAGCTTCACGGCGTTTTAACTTTATCACATGATGCACATTCATCAAGTTAAGCAACTAAATGAACTAAAGGGAGGTGTCGCGGTCGTCAAAGCGACGTATTTGTAGCTAAGGAGACGAAATTTAAAAAAAAGTTTTATTTCAGTGGCCTAAGGTTACGAATTTCTGCATAATACCTGTAGCATAAAATATTTTCGTACCATTTTTTTCACTTACTTAAAAAAGAAGTTGAAATTGTAGTTTATGTAAATATTATACCAAATAATTTTTATTTGGCTTTGTTTTATACTTATTTAACGAATGAGAATAATTCCAACCTGTTTTTTTAACGGTTGTGAACAAACTACCATGACAAATTATTTTATTATAGTGGTAACACTTTTGTTTACATTTTTGATCTCGGATTCCATTTCCGAGTATAGTTAGTGTAGAATTCGATTTCATTGTTCATGCTGATGAAGTCACATCATTTTTTGTAATTTTTGTGTATTCTTGTAATTGGTATATATAATATACTACATATATACATAAGAAAGCAACACGTTACGATTGTATTAATTTTGATAATGTGTACCTATACTGTTGAAGAACGTTAATTAATGAAATAAATGAATAAATAGTCATCCCATAACATATCCCAAATTACATATTATAGCTATATGACAGGCAGGTTGTCTTTTCCAGAATACAAATTATGTTACTTAATTTAATGTCATGAATATTATATTAAGTTGAGCTTGAAAGTTTAGACGTAACATGTTTCATTTTGACGTAGGTTAAGATTAAGTTATACCTGTCGGTGTTGGCTTTGATCGTAGACAGTAAATCTGTTATATGATAACCATATTTCGAAATCAGGACTTATAAAACTGACCTGACTTATTATATTATACTGTCTAAAACAATTGTTTTCAAAATAGTAGTACAACTTGAAAAAATATTTTTGTGGGAGCGTGGTGGCTTATTGGTAACGGACCAGACGCGGCTGCCAATATGTTCACGGTGGTCACGGGTTCCTATCCCTGAGCACATCTCTAAGTTATCTGAGTCGTGTGTATTTATCATCAATTACCAAGCACTATAAAGGTGAAGCAAAACATCATGAGAAAACCTGTATACCTTGGCTTATTGTAAAAAAATCTATGGCATTTAAAGTCCGCCAACCCGCACTACGCCAACGTGGTGGACTATATGACCTATTCTATCTCAATTGTATTTTCAATTGTAGAGGAAGCCGTGCCTGAATGCCCCGAAATCCGAGTGCATGAATATGGGATAATATATTTTTTTCAGAAAATATTGCTCTTACTTATCGGAACAGCAGTTATAACTATTTTGTTTCTATGTTACTATTGTGTATGCAATAAGTGCTATTATACCAAAACTATTTTTGAAGCACGTTCACATCTTCAATAATTTCCGTAGCAAAATAAACTCACGACGAAAATATATATTTGATGTATCGGTGGACATTCGGGCACAATTGAAAAGCTTGGTATCAGCGCGACGTTTCTTTCAACGCAGATATTTACAGTTTATATAAGTCCATGGCTCATTCAGTACAGTGTTGACATCTGATTAATGGCCGCTCGGTGCTTCTTTTTTTTCCGCTTGCCGCAGATTAGAAATGAGATACGGGATACACACACGCGACAGTGTATTTACTGGTTAGTTTTGCTATCTATTTTTAATCTGTGCGTTTATTTAATTCTGTAAGCAAGGATTGTAAGAAAAACGTCTTTCGAGATCCAGTAGATAAAGTATAGTGGGTAGTAAATCTTTAATTCCACTTTTAAATACAATGTTGTAAGAACGAACAAAAGAACATGAATGAATTAGTTACCGATTTTATCGCGGATTTAGTTTATTTTTTTCATTTTTTAACTTCCCGATGGGCCGTTTCAATTACTTTACACGGGCCGCCGAATAATACTAATCAGTACTCAAATTAAGACCTAATAATTCTCTTCCGTCTACCTCGCCCCTTTTTTCGTTTTTTTTCGATTATGCACCAATTTTGAAGATGCATGTGAGTGAAGATCCAATTTTTTTCACTTGAGCTGGTCATTTTGATTGTCACACCTAAAACATATAAGGAAGATTTGTACCATCACTTAATAGAAATAGGGGTACCCAACACTCAACACTACTAAGTCTTATGTCTTGGCATTAGTATGAAAAGGTTGGCAACTAGGGAAGTATTTTTAATCCCACAATATCCTGATCCAAAACAAATATTACGTTTTTTTATTTTTAGAGTTCCATACCTAAAACGCAAAAACTTTACTCTTTTACTAAGTCTCCGCTGTCTGTCTGTCCGCCTGTCTGTCTGTCACCAGGCTATATCTCATAAACCGTGATAGCTACAACCTGAAATTTTCACAAATTATGTATTTCCGTTGCTGCTATAACAACAAATAATGAAATAAAAAATATTAAGTGGTCGCCATTTTACAGAATATTTAGTTGTGTATAATTTCTTTCACCGTTCATTTTATAATTATTATTGCGAATTTGCAATGCAAATGTTGTGAGTTTTTTATTAATAAATAAATATATTTTATTGCTCAGCTACAAGGAGGTCGTCAAACGAATATCGGAACATTCGTTTTATAAAACAAAGGGCTGTTGAAACGTTAAGGTGCTATTACAAGTACATTCCATCCCTTCGCACCCGTGATTAATCACCTCGCCCTTTAATCTTACAAACGACACACAAGCCTTTTTTATATTTTTTACCAATTTGTTGAACCGGTGTGGAATTTTGCGAGCGTTAAACGTCAACTTATGTTTGAAATAATGGAAACCGACTTTGCGGTTTTTTCGCAACGTGGACCACTTTGTGTATTCCATTGATCTCACTTGTGCTATAAAATTGTGGGCTGTAAAAGTGATTTATTTTAAGTGCGTGCTTTGCGTTTAAAATTGTTTTAAATTGTATCTCTGTGTATATGACAAGCGGTTTGGTGCACTTTAGTTTGATGTGGGTTTACAGTAGTTGGATTTTGGGTTTCGTCCATTAACGACAAGGTGTTGGGGACTACAAGTTATTGTAAAATGTATACTGACATTCTTTGATGGATAAAATTATGTAATTTATAATATCAGTTCTATATTAGGTTAATCAAGTCCATCCAAAGGGTGTCTGCAAAAAATCTCAGGTATCTAAGACCGTAAATTCTATCTATTTCGTTAATGTTAATTTACTTTTATCTGATTTCTTGTGTTTTTTTTTAATTATGGTGTACCATAACGTAATATAGAAATAAAATAAATAAATATTTTATCGAATTCATTTTATTCTCATACTACCCATTGCTCTGAAGAATAAAAAACATCACAAATGTAATTTCTCATGACAACTTAATATTTTTATCCCATTTTCGAGAGCCAAAATAACGAATAAATATCAGAAATAAAAGAGTGTATCCCCTTGTTTGTCAGCAAAGGATGGATGAGTACAAAGATAGTTTATGAGCCGGAGGGTGACACATGCTTTCATTCATGTGTGTGACATGCACGTCAATCCAAATTTAATAAAGCGAAAACAGCGGCAGAGGTATTGATAAAATAAAAGATATTTAAAAATATTGCTATTTATAACAACGATATGGGGTCTTGGTTTCTAGTAAATAAAGAAAAGATTAGAAAAAAAACTTGGGATAATATGTGTATTTCATGCATTTCTTTGTTCGTTCGTTCTATTTGGTACAATCGCTGCCGATATCATGATCTGAATCCATTGATCCATTTCAAATCTTCATCGCTCTCCTCATATGCTTTATTTTGTATGGAAGGTAACACCACAATACATTCCGGTACATAAAGCAAGGAATATAAATATACGAACATTCGAACCCAGAGCGTATCTCCCATAAATAAATTTTGATATTGCGACGAATATTTTCACTGGATCGATGAAGGAAACACCGAAAGTTTTTGATTTATGACAATATATGAGGTTCTTTATCCATTGTTGGCTGATGACCTTCAGAGGTAGTGTTCTAACGTACCTGAGCATAAATTTGTTTTTGTTGTAAAAAGGTCTATCTTGCAGTATAGTCTCGGCTATAAATCATTTTATTCCGCGCCAAAGGGTTCGTACAAAAAATAATTTATCACTCTACCTTGATACCAAAGTATGAACGAAAGTATGCCGTTCTCTTGAAGTTATGTGAAAATGCATAAATCTATACAGATTGGATAAGTAAAGGGACGTAAAAAGAGCATAACTTTTCTCTTTGGCGGAATTGCTGTCGATCCCCTCGTATTTCCCTGATAACTATGCAAATTGAGTTTCCTAATAAGGAATACATTAGCCATCTCTCAGGATGAGAGGAGATATGAAGATATTGGGGGCATTAGACTTATCTATCTCTATCAGAAATGTATAATGTAGTACCTATTGATGCCTTAGTAGGATATAAAAATGTTTTGATGTAAAATGTTACAAATGTTTTATATTAGATACATGTGTATTGGCAATGTAGTTTAGAATACATGAAAAATAGTAAGTTTACGGGAATCTATTGGATTTGACAAATATTGGCATCGAAATAAACCTGAATTCCTATACATAATTATCATTTCCTCGAAAATGTTATTGACATGAATACTTGTCCATTTAGCATAGAGGTAGTTCATAACATGGTTCACGTTAAAATTCCTCAATTGCACAATTTCTATGCAATCAATTGAAAATGGAGTTGTATTTTATAAACTATTTCCCTAGGTGTATTTCAATAATATTTCACGTATCAATGTATGCGGAAGCTATCTGTTCGATCCAATCAAACAATAGAAATATACAAAATCAACTCCAAACAATTTCTATTTCAACTCATAACTAATACATATCCGTGGTACGTGAGACTTGTATTGCAATTTGTGGAAGTACTCGCGGTCCCCCGGGCGACGCGGTCGGTAATTGCGCAGAACTTATTAAAACAAAACCAGGAACTTCCATTAACTGTTGATGACTAGAATTAGTGTTAGATTAACAAGTCTTGTTGGTATGTTTGTGTAGTTCGTGATGAAAATAATATTTTCAATAATAAATATGTTGTATGTAACAAATTATTCGCATTTTCAATTATTTTCTGTTTGTTAACTTTACAATGAAATAAATGAAAAAATGAAAAAAAAAAATTGAATCCATTAAAATGTTCAACATCATTTAGATTCAGTCATTTTTTCACCCGGTTTGGAAAGCGGTTTAAATCAGAGCAGTTTAATAATAATTTGTTGTAAATTGTAAATATTTAATTTTATTGCATAGGTCCGGCACAGGGCATTTGATGGTATAAGATCACGCTTGGATAATGGACGTGTTGGCGGCCTATTAAATTGGGAGTAGTGCGGGAAGGAAAAATAATGGACAGAAGAAAGAGATATTGGGCATCCGGGAATCTCACTCATCGAATGAAATGCTTCACGTCGATATCTTGTGAGACAGTGGTATCACCCTGGAGCCTACCGATTCATGCTGAGTCATGACCGACAACAACATGTCTCTAGGAATTCCAGATATTTTTTAAATATTAGATACTAACTAGTCCTCCCACTCTAAAACACTTTAATTCAATTGAACCCAGTTAGAAGTTTCTATTGCAGATGATGCTATAATCGTAAGACTGCCAAAAGTACTTTTACGAACACAATATTTTTAATACGGATGCACATTTTCTGTTAAAAATGCAATTTACAAGTATAAAACTGTAAATTCTGCAGTATTTTTTTGTAACGTAAATTGAAGACTTACACCACTCCGTGTGGAGTGTAAGTGCGTTCGAACAAAAGCCAGTTTACAAAGAAAAACAGTTTCCGCATGCTAGCGGTTAAATAGCAGAATTATTGTGAATGAAAATACGTTTGTTCACAACAGTTTACTCATAATGAAAATCTGTGGGCAGGGAATTGTTCAGTGTAAAGCGAACTTGTGCATCGTGTTTGAAATGTAGCGGGCTGCACAGCTATTTGTCTCGCTACAACCATCGTTTATTTTAACAGGCCTTTGTTTATTCGCGGTTTCGGATACGTATTTATTTCGGCTGTTTTAACGTAAATGTGATTATTACAAATTAAAGATTTTTGATGGGTATGTGTAGTTCACTTTCAAATGAGGGTAGTGGACAATAATTTATTTACAACTCCTATTAATTTAATTTTGCGATCGATGTCGTTGCGGGTTAAAGACAAGTTAGACATTTCCGGAGACTCGCCGAGCTTCAATGCTCGGTGTCGTTACATTGTACGCCACTGTTGATCCTGGCTTACAGAAGTTATAGTTGTGGGTGAGAGTGCGGGACTAGTATATGTAATTAATTTGCATTTTTTTCTTGTGTACGGTTTTAAATGAGATACGTCTTCATTGTCTCAGGATATGTCAGGAATTACAAGAGTTCTGTAAATTGCGTTTTGGATCCTCACAAAATGCGACTCACGTACGAATGGCAGTGTTAAGTTTTCCGCCATTGTTTGTGTCTATCTTAGCCCAAACGAATATTTTCTTACCATATTTTGGGTGCCCTTTAGCTATGTCCTGAATTGCATGAGTTCCGTCAAGTGCGTTTTGAGTTATCACGAAGTATGACAAGCATGCAAATGTCACTGTGTTGGGTTTTTCATTATCGTGTATATAGGTATATATCAAAGTTCCAACGAATATGCTCCTACAAGCTTTTGGAAGCAAATGTAAAAAAAATCGTCTTAGCTTTTTAAGGTTCTCTCTCAGTCGTACCGGTCTTACAGGCAGCTGCAATGAAGTTCTCCAACTATTTTCCATCACAGCATGCAAATATCTAAAGAATAAGCAGTTGTTTGCAGAGTAAGAGTGTGTAAACTACTGTTCACACGGTGTCGCTGAGTTTATGTTGTCGAACAAGATAAAAGATTTAATGGCGTCCTTAGCCGTGTTGCAGACGGACCGCCATTGTTGTGAAACAATTTCCACAGTTTAATCGCTTTCCTGAACAATTTTCCGGCCGGCTGTCCCGCGCACGCGGTTACCTACTTATTGTTTTGTACTGAAAACCGGCCTTTTTGTTCTCTTTGTATCTTTATGAATAACAGTTCCAATACAATCTCGTTTCTATCGGCTGAATAATTAGCTTGTAATTTTTAAATAGGCTTTTGTTTGGCTGTGTATTTTGGTTTGTTGTTTTGGGATAATTCGGTTTGATCTTGTTTGTGTATTTTTAAACGGTTTCATTTAGCTTGCCTTGTTTGTTTGTTTCTTTAGGTCTTTAGTAATTGAATTTTGACCCCCTTTCCGTTGACGGATTGATCTGATACTTGGTGCATATCTTTAGTTTTGATGACAATACAATACAATATTGTAGTGGGATTGTCGTATCATTGATGGACAGATGCAACATGATTCACGAGTTAGCATGCACTGTTTTCTTCATCCAAATATATTGGATGTTTTCTCTAAATGTCTAGTGTAATTTACTAATTGTTCAATGAGATATATGCACAGAATACTACTAAGGGAGTTTTGGCTTATATTAAATTTAGTCGTTTTTGCACAGCGTTTGATCCCGGATTTTTGTAAGCCAGGTCGAGAAAAATGAATTTCATATTCGTATTAAAGTCGAAATAATACTATGATATAGCGCTGAAATACATATGAATATTTTTCAAAAGACAATGTATAGAGCCACAAAGTTATCTGACCCGGTGAGAGAGTCGCTGTAATCGAATTTGGTATTGCCATTAAAAATAGATATAGCAATAAAGTAGGTAAAGTAAGATTTTTCAATCCGGTCAATAGTGTCGGGAAAATGAGTGGCCCAGTTTCATATGCATGTTTTTTTCCTTTACAAGATTTCTAACCAATTGCTTCCCCTTAAAGAAGTCAAAACCCTTACCACTGGAGGGTACGGGCCTCCTCTGCAATCGAGAGTACGATTGAGGGTAGTTAGGCCATATCACAGGCCACATAGTCCGCCGCGCTGGCCTAATGCGGGTTGGTGGACTTACACAGGTACCATAGGAAGTCTTATAAATCGCTTTGGTATGCAGGTTTCCTCACGATGTTTTCCTTCACCGTTTTAGTGTGTGTTTATTGACTATCAATACACGCATGACTCCGAAAAGTCAGAGGGGTGCCCTGAGATTCGAACCCGCGGCCACCGTGAAATGTGTTTGTGGTCATTGGTGGTCCATTTACCAACAGGCCACCACGCACGTAACGATAAATTTTAGTTTATGATATTAACTTACATCTATTGTACTAGTTCGTACAAAGTTCTGTTTTCGTGGAATTTATTTTGAAAAGCTGACAACACAAACTTATGGCGGCAGCTACACGATGATACAATTTTTCGAAGGGTATTATTGGTATCTGAAGCCGCTTTTCTTCCTACGTAAAATTTAATACCTGAAGTTTAACATTCCTAGCATCACTTTTTAAAGTTTTCGGCAATTTTCACTAGTTTTAAATAATGCAGGAAAAATAAATACATTGAGTAAACAACTAATGGCCGATATGTCAGCGACTGGTAGATAGACTGACATTCCAAATGACGTATTTGTTTCCACTTTTGGCCACCGGGCCAGATAACTTTGTGGCTCTATAATATTAATCAAACTTTCAATTATTTAAAAATGGAACAAGAAATATAATTCACAATGCAGTAATTTTTAATCAAAACTCTTTTGCATGGTGGGTGCAGTGGACTTGTGCAGTTGTCATTGTTCACGCCCGCTCATATTTCTCATTATTCATCCATTAATAACAGTCAGTCTTTGTGTTGGTTGTATTCATCACTCCTTTGTGATTTACAATAAATGGAAAATCTGCAACAGATTGTTTGTTTATGAGAAAATTCATTCGCAGTCGTGGTTTGAGATTTTGTTGCAAAAATAAATATTTTTTATCATTAAATATCATTGTATTCTTGTTAAAACAAGTAATAAATCATACGTGAAAAAATAAAGCACTGGACATAAAGAGTTGAGAGGTTCAATTGTTCATTTAGGCAGAGTATTTGTCGGCCCGGGGGAGCATTCCTCGGCAAATCCCTTTGATGGAAAATGTATGTTGCGGTCGGACGACCGTTACTGTACAATTAATTTCACCTAAATCCACCGCTTGTGAATAATTCAACGCTAGCCTGACGCGCAGAAAAAATGTGCGTCCAAGGAACAAATAAAAAATATATTAGCGCAAGAAACATCTGGGAAAACAATAAAATCTTTCATGGCGTAACAATTGCCGACCGATGTAAATAGTAAATACGTAATAGGATTAAGCAGAGTATTTATCAATTGAACGTTAAAAGTCGCGTTGAATTGGAGAAGTAAATCGGATTGGAAATGAATGAAACTTTAGGCGACGCGAGAGGATTGCGGAGGCCGTGCGGTCTATATATTTTATCAAATGTATTTTAAATATACACCGGAGGTTTTAAATTTCACAACAATAAAAATAAAATGATTATTTTATTTAAATAATAAAACGTAGATAAAGTTTAAAGTGATAACTGGTTCATGGTTTACAAATGTGTGAGTGACTTGTCCCTCTGTCGCTTTTTTTAATTTTTAGTGCCTTTCGGATCCTGCTTAGAAATATAGTTATGTAATTAAGATGGAATGTAATGGAGATGTACATAATAGATCAGAGTCACTGAAGCTTGGCTAGTAGAGCCTTACAGACAATTAAGCAATTTTTTTACTCGCAACGAAATTAATCAAAGAAATGGGTTCATGCCTCTAAGACTAATCGGTTATCCAACATAACAAAAATGAACAAGATTTTGACGAATTGAGAACATCCTCCTTTTTTTGAATTCTGTTAAAAACAGAAGTTAGCTGTTTGCGATATTATGAAGGTTACGATATATATGATACGTATCGAAATGTTGAACGAACGGAAAAGTGTAGTATGTGTATGTGGAAAAGTGTAGTGTGTATTTTCGCCATTATACACCAATGACTACCCTTTTTCTCACCCTTCTTTTATCTTCAGCTAAAGGTTATCTGTAAGAGATTGCCTGGTGCAATAAGGCCGCCCATTGTTGTACTTTCAATATAGCTACAATTGTTTTTGGTTTTGTTTTGGTGTAAAACTGTATATACAATAAATATATATAAATAAATAGTATGTTTAAGTACTACTTTAAAGGATAGACTGCTACAATATGGATTTATATACGGTACGGTATTGGTATTTCAAACTGGCAGGTAGATTTGCGTATCGTTGGCCAGACAAGTGCCAGAATATCCCAAGCCTCCCATAGGATTTCTGGCATAACAACCCCATCGCTCCGACAGCAATTGGGATCGACTGACCGATCCCCTGGCAACTGAAATTTTAATAAGACCAATTTATACCAAGTGGTTATTTCAATTTTGCTTTATACTTATTGTGATTAAATGAATTATTGTGAATCATATTTTGATTTATTTAATAACATTAATTTCAGCAAAATTACAATTTTAAAATTAATATAGGTTATGTTGTTTACCGAAATGGACTACAAAAGCACGAACTCATTTGGTTACTAAATGTCTGTATAACTAAGTATAATATCCGTAATCATAACGAAGTTAAAATAGTAAAAACTAACGGCCATTCTCTATATCCTATCTATCTTTAACAAGGGTTTAAAATGGCTACCATTACTATGTCAGATCAATTCTACTCTTTATTAAACAAAGATTGACCCATATAATATGTTGCCTAGCTATTTATAAATATAGGCACCATATCTATACCTCACTATCTTTGTTCACTGCAACATAAAATGCATCCAAATATTTACTGAAATCTTTAGTTAAAGATAGATAGATTATAGAGAACGCCTGTAATATACAAATTTCTACGCACATTATCGTCAGAAATATTCAATTAGACAAGCCGAACCTAACCATATAGGTCTCTCATACATATGTGAGAGGTCGCCTGGGTAATTACCACCGCAATGTTTATTTCTCTCACCAAATTGGAGGGTAAATGCACTGTTTTATTTAGACTTGAAGGCATTGTACCTAAAATAACTACTGGTCATAATGAGACTTAACATTTTCGTCTCAGGGTGGCGAGCCCAGGAGAATGCAAAGCATTGCTTTGTAATTAATGGTGTTTGATTTTACCACTATCCCTATGCGGTCGAATTAGTTACCATCAGGCGAAGGGTAAGCTTGTCTCGTCATTAGCTCAAAAAAACACTCAATCAGTAAATCGTGCGGCGTGCCTTATTCGCAATAATTACGAGAGATCGACAATTCTTGTATACACGGTATTAGTACCCAGATCACGCCGGAAGCGAGTATTATCATTCCATTATAGGATCCAGTGCAATGGTGTGGATGGCTTAGTGTAATTACCGCGCGTGCCACCCTTGATTTATCGTATTTACTCTGCAGCCACACTTGGAACATACAACTGTTTATCTATACTCTACACCAGTGGTTCTTAAACTTTTCGTTTTATTTATGTATTTATTAACGCTTTATATATAGAGTATAGAGGCGGATTTAATGCCTGGGATATTCTCTCCCAGTAATGCTTTGGGTGCTTTTTTATTGCAGTGAACTTCGATCAAAATACACTAGATACACAGTTCCCTGTAAATGTTCTGTTAAAAAGTGGCACCGATGCATTGAAACAAAAAAAGTAAATAAAAAGATCACATATTCCAAATATATTTACACAAATTTCACCTTATGCCTGGAGCTTAAAGTAGCTTTTCACATAATATTGTTTAAAGTTCTGCGACGTTTTAGAAGCAACGGTCGGTGCGTGATTGAAGGCGAAAGAGTGCTTAAAGCACTCTTTTTTGGTGCCATTTTCTAAGCGCTCATGTTGTATCTAGTGTATATTTGATCGAAGGCAGTGAATGGTGAGACGAGCGTGCCATTCGACTGATGGATGATGGGACAGCGATACGCCGCTCATCGCCGTCGTAATAAATCTCATCGTAATAAAAAAACAACATGAATTACTAACCAATGCTTGGTATTCCACGGCGCTCGCAATCCTGAGGCATAATTGTTAAGTCTCAATATATAATGTCCAGTAGTTACTCTGGCTACAATTTCCTTCAATGAAACACAACAGTGCATTTACAATGCTATTTGGCGGAAGAAATAAACATTCCGGTGGTACCCAGGCGGCTTTTCACATTTATGAGAGACCTACCAGCTGTATCTTTCACGATTAGAATCCTTCATTACCCCCAATGAACAAAGACAATATAATATTTTCGAAAAAGTGTATGGAAGCCGGGCCGGTTTTGTAAATATTCAATTAGAATTTCATTTAGTCCGTAAATTAATTTGATGTATGTACTCGTAAATTAAGGATTGGCAGGGATCAGCTATGATTTGCTATTTGGAGTGTTGCGTAAAGGTTAAAGGTATATATATTTTGTTACTAATATTAAATAAATTAATTTGACAATATTTTACAAGATTAAAGTGAAAGTTTTAAGTTTTAGGACAACTTTTGTAATTTTTTAAGTATGGTAATAAAGTTACCTACCAAGTTATTTGTTGCGTCTAACACTTTTAGCGAGTTATAGGTATGCAAAGTTTGATAGTGACGTGTGTTAATCATTATTTAACTACACTAACCAGTAGTGTGAATACACTGTGGTGTTTAAGTTTGAAGGGAATTTTATCCTGAGTAAAATCTCGACATATTGATACTTAACATCTTAAGTCTCAGGATGGCATGCATAGTGGAATGCCAAGCATATTTATGGAATTCATGGTGTTATTTGGTTTGCTACTGTCCATGAGCCGTCGAATCGCTTACCATTACGATTGGCTTGCTTATATATTAATTCATTGAAATACAAAAAAAAAAACACACATTGTAGTAATTATTTAACCGTCGCATAAATTTATTCTCCCTCTATCTTACAAATATTATTTTCTTTCTTCAGACGGTTTGAGTGTTAGTGCTATTCCGAGTATGCAGGCACTTTCTATTAGTTGGCCGATGGAAATTTTCAAAGGGTCAATACAGTCTTTACAGTCTAACTCCATCACTGTTTCGAAACATGTCCTAATTTGTATGCCTGGTCGAAAATATGTCCGGACATTACTGAAAAATCGCGAGCAACAGAAAGCACCTGTTTCGCTAGATTGGCTCTCTCAAATTCGGCGCTTTAGTTGAAGCCAAATCGTAGTTTTTATTTTTTTCCGATACTCCACTTTGTGGCTCAGAGCGACTGACTGCGTCAAGTTATTATTATTATTATTTAAAAGTACGGGTTTAAAAGTACTAGCACGATAGAAAAATCGAGCGGCCACTACAACAGGGGCCCTACTATATAAATCTGAAGTTCGAATCTTCGTGACGTTTTTCGTTTCGAAACCTACTCTGTAACACGAAATTCGAAACTTCGGATCGAAGAATGAATGATTCGAATATATCGGCAATCCGAACATTTACATTTTTATTTACTATATTCATCCGAAACGAAGTTCGAAACTTCAGACGAACGAAGTTTGTGACGATACGTATGTATCTACTCTGTAAATGTTCGTATTGCCGATATATTGGAATAATTCGTTCTTCGATCCGAAGATTCGAACTTCGTGTTACAGAGTAGGTTTCGAAACGAAAAACGTCACGAAGTTTCGAACTTCGTTTCGTATTTATATAGTAGGGCCCCAGAATCGGTGCTTTCAAATGCTAATTTGTAGAATATTCGTAAATATAACAGCTTTGAGTTTTAATCGAGATTTAGAATGTTCCGTAAAATGCGGTGTATATTTTTTATGCCGCCTCTGAGTACGGTAATCTTTGGTTTTAAGATTACTTCGGGGTTTTAAGGCTTTATTCGCGTACCTGGAAGAGAATTATGATGATATTGTGTTTCATCACGTTCTAAATTCATTTACATTTTTATTTTGTCTAGAATTTTATGTAGTAAGCATGAAGCGAGTCTTTAGAAGAGCTTATGATACAGTAATAATATTTATGCTACGGTATCCAAAAACAGCTTTTTAACCGACATAGTATAGAGGTCGTGGCAAAAGTAACTTGGAAATTACATACAGACAAACATAAACTCACGCCTTGTTCCCAGAAGGGGTAGGCAGAGATGCTAGGGGCACCCACATTTCGCCTTGTATGTTCCGTCCCACGATGTGATAAGTGGCGAGCCTATCGCCATATCGGGCACAAATTCCTGACTCTGGGCTGATACTGAATAGAAAAATCCAATATCACTTTGCCCAACCCGGGATTCGAACCCGAGACCTCAGCTTTGTAACCGTACCGTAGTACAACTACGCCACCGAGGCAGTCAGACTTGGAAATTAAATTTGAAAAATATTTTATATAATACAACATTTTATGAACTTTTTCGTCGTGATTTCATTACTAAATAATTTGTTATACGTGAAATCATTGTGACCCATGATGATTATTATAAGGTTGACTACACATAGTTCCTGATATTAAAAAAAAACTATCTTATGTTCAGCATTGTTTGAAGAGAGAAAGAGAGGGAACGAGACATATCGTTGATCTGACGCATGAAAAAGCATTTCAAATGTTTTTTCAACCCGTACTTTCAAAATGGATACCGTACTGAGTATAAAAACGATACTTTGGCATAGGCAATATTTTGAGGGCCCGGCTCACATCTCAGGCCTTCAGAGGGTTGACACTGCAGATTACACGTGTACCCGAGCGAGATTAATGGGGACGTGTCAAAAATATTTTTGACGTTAACGCTATTACTTGTTTTGTACATCGTACGGAATACGCACTTGACTCCGCTTGTTAGCTCGGAGGACGGCCTAACTTCGCTTACTGAGATATTTAATGCTTTATTTTAAAGGCTTTGTAAATGTGTTTATTATATACGGGTTTTATAGATAAGAAATCCGATGGTTTGTTTGGGGTTTCAGAGTCTTACGCCCCTACTAATTAACAGTTTTTAACCTACTTTAGTTAACGAATACTTTGTTCTTTTTGAATTCAGTTTGAG
Source organism: Hyles euphorbiae (assembly GCA_023078785.2). Lineage (NCBI taxonomy): Eukaryota > Metazoa > Arthropoda > Insecta > Lepidoptera > Sphingidae > Hyles > Hyles euphorbiae. Next base: position 12,400,501 of record CM041043.1, read on the forward strand.
CAAAAATGAAAATTAAGGTTGCAGGTAGTCGCTGGAAGCAGGTTAGCAGGTCAAGATGGAGATCCTCGGGAGAGGCCTAGTTCGGCTGTGGACTTCCTGTGGCTGAAGAGAATGGCAAATATTAATAAAACTGTCTATGAATAAGGCCAGAACACTCTAATGTAAAAAAGTTACGAATATTTTGCTACAAATATGAAGAAAATGAACACATGGGCTGTTTATGAGAAGTGAAGGTTTACACTGAACGAAAAATAACAACTTGTATGTGTGTATAAACTTTTCAGTATATTACAGTATTTGACAGACGAATGTCCACTCAACTGAAATCAAATACATATGAGAGAGTGTATGTATATCAAGAATATATGTTGATGTTTAATGTGTGGGAGTCTCGAAGTGACTGCCTATCTTCGTCTCGCAAAGCCTATCCATATTTTACCCTATATTTCAAGTAATTTATGTACCCCGACATGTCAAAAATTAGCCTAACCATAGGACAAATGGTTTCCTAGATTTACGCGAATTTTACAAATTGAAATAAAACTTTTTTTACGGATCGTAGATTTGATGTAATATTTTCAATTTCTAAACTGCTGGTAATCGAAACAGCTGTAAAATCTGTAAAAAATAAACCAGCTCCTCAATAGATTACGTAAAATATAGTTTTATTTTCCTATATAACAAAGTACTCTGTGGTTTTATTTCAATGTCTAACCATAGGAACCTAGTTAGATTGAGAAATGAAAATCTTTATTGGAACGTCAGGTCGTGAATTTCACTGTGGATTCAACTGATACGAGGAACATAGATTCTCGCGGGTTCTGTTTGTGCAATAGGCTCGAGTAGTATAATAGAAGTGCAGTACGCACTTGTTGCGTCTTTGACGCAGCTTTGCGTATGACTGTGTATATGCAATATTCGTCCCTATATCCTTATCCTATATTATATATATTGAATTACTTTCATTATAGCATAATAAAATTAATAAAATTAATAAAGTAAATACAGTCTAAACAAAGCATGAATGTCGGGAAATGAATGAATTAATTATGTTTTGTCGCTTTATACAAATATGGCGATCTGATCAATAGTTTTTAATAAAGGGCTTAATTTCAAACACGTGAATGCCATACTGCATTATAACTAGCAATTTAGAAATGTACGGAGTCAATAATATATTTTTTTATCATTATCCGGACTTACTTCAAAATCCAATTTCGGAAGATTGAGCAGTAATAATTTATTAAATCAGTGATATGTAAATGAGATATTTCGATGCCATTTTCAATTCTAAGCTAATTCCAAGTTATTATAGGTATGTCAGATGAGTCGGGCAGGTATTAGCAATGCTAATGAAGCTCGTCATCATTCGATCGACCTTTGGCTCCGGTGCTCCGATTTCCGACACGCCGTTTTATTAGCCCGCTGAAGGCCAAATAATTGTAGGGATTAAGGACTTACGCAACACTCAATAAGGGCTCAGACTTGGAAGGACATTGCTGCGGGATTGAAAGGAAAACCGACTAATGTTTGCGGAAAAGTTTCGGATTAGGTAAGGTTCTGGAGGCTTCTGAAATTTAAATCTCATTTCGTCTTGGACTGTGGTTAAATTTATTTTATTTTTTGCTTTATTTATCTTCTGAGTCACAACAAAATTCTTTAGAACTTTTTATACGATTAGGGTATTAAAGAAGATGATTCAAAGGGCCAATTGGCTGTTCAAAGATTAAATATTTGCCTATCAAACATTTATAATGATGACTCAGTCGCAAATATGTCATCTTTGAATGTTTTATTGCATTATCCTGGTCATGATGTGTAATCCTAGCCACAGTTCTTTATATCTATACATAAGATTAAATTGATGATATTAAGTGCTGTAAGTATACATATTTTTCAAATATTTCGCCTCCGCAAACATTATTAAGGAAGTTTAGCTTCGTAGAGGCCTCGATTTCGATTCTCGTACCGCGAAATGTTATAGACTTTTACAACACAAGACTCAGGCTAGATGAACAATCCTATACAGACTAAGCCTAAGTGATTGGATGTGAGGTTCAAATATTTAAATTTAAAATAATAAATATTAAATAGAGAACAGCACAATATCAGAATTTTGATGTCTATTTATTGCCTGCGTGACGATGGACAATTGTATAATAAAAAAAAGGAGACACAAAACTGATTTTATTACAGTTGTTGCATCTATTTTATTTTATTTTTTTTATTTATAATTCTTTATTGTACACAAAAATTAATAAAATAATTCATCTACTTCGTTAAAACTCACACTTCATAAGCACTGTATGATGAACTACATTTATCCACTTTGGTTACAATGTAAATGCATATCAGGTGTTGCTTTAGCGATTAAAGAACAGACACAATGCAATAAAAAATTGACAAAAAAGGCAACAATTTGTTAAATTTTTTTTTTCAATCATCGTGGTTGGGTAGTATATACATAATCGTTACGCCTGTATCTTATAGAGGTAAGCAGAGACTATAGACCGCCATTTTACTCTATTCTGACATATTACTTTCGCTTCATCCACTTTCATCAACAACCTTTTACTTTTGGCTACTTTTCATTTTTTTTTGGGTACTTTTACTTTTTTTGTGTAGTAATATAAATAAACAGAGTTTCTGCTAAAATAATAATTTTAAACCTTCAGTACTACTGCGTCTTTGAAATAAAATTAAATGTATTTATGAAATGAAATATATTTATTGGTCACGTAGGCAATTTCACGTAGGCTTTAAAAATGAATCTCATCTCCATGCCCTATGGTGTTGCAAATGTCCATGGGCGGCGGTGTTCACTTACCATCAAGTGATCCGCATGCTCGTTTGCCCCCTATAATGTAAAAAAAGGCTAAACTTTATTATATAACGAAAAAACTACGTACGTACCATCGAAATAAGACGATTAGAAAGAAATTAAAGAAATCGTTACTTTATTGCCAATTTTTTAAAATCTTTGTGTCTGATGTCACTAAAATTACCAACTGGCTTCGTTTTCGGTGGTAGTCTTGATATACCTGGTTAAGTTTAGTAGACTAGACCAGAATAGCATGCAATAGTTTTGTATTAAAACGAAATCAAACAGAAGAAGATGAAAAACCAAAAAATATAAATGCAAATATAATATATTTCCTGGAAAAAACAATCTAGATACGTGGCTGCATTTTCCCAGTTCGTATTTTTATATTCCGCTATTTTAATATTGTATATATTTTCCCAGTCCACATACAAACGTAACAATCCTTTTCCTGTCATTTCCTTTATTGTAAGACATCGGTTGTTGCTTTGATCGGAGATACGTTTACCGTTTGGAAAGAGTATTAAACTGAAATATATGTATTTTTAGAGCCTGTTTGATTATTATAGTAAATCCATGGAATCGTAAACATCCGGTATAACTTCACTTTAACGTTATCAATACAATGTACTATAAAGAATTATTATTTAGTGTTTCTCAAAAATGATCGTTTGAGTTTAGGATTTAGGCTTCTGTACCTCATGTATGAAACCGTATAGTTTCAAACCATATGTAGTGTCAAGAAGATTCGCGATTTGTAAGAATTTTGATGGTATGTAAAGTCCGCCCACCCGCATTAGGCTATCGTGGCGGATTATATGATCATAGAGAAAATAAACACTACGTTATATATATGATCTAACCACTCTCAATCGCGCACTCAATCGTAGAGGAGGCCCGTCCCCTGCAGTGGGACGTATATGGCCTAATACAGGCAGCCAAGAAGATTCACAGTCATACTATTTGAAAACGACTTACTTGTATCTTGTCTCATGATCTCACGTATGTTTATATGGGAATGAAAAATGAAATTTTGTTAATCCATCAAGTACAAAGAAAATATTTTAGTCATCAGCGCTTACTCGTGTATTATTTATTTTACAATTATCTACCTATCTCTAACACAATATAAGTATCAGTCCACTTTTACATACATACATACATACACTCACGCCTTTTTCCCAGAAGGGTGGCAGTGGTAGGCAGACAGTGCCAGGACACCCACATTTCGCCTCGTATGTTCCGTCCCACGATGTGATAGATGGCGAGCCTATCGCCATATCGGGCACAAATTCCTGACTCTGGACAGATAATTAATAGAAAAATCCAATGTCACTTTGCCCAACCCTGGATTCGAATCCGAAACCTCAGCTTTGTAACCGTACCCTAGTACAACTATGCCACCGAGGCAGTCCACTTTTATCATATTTACACGCTTTATATTAGCTTCACTTGTATGTTTGTATGTTTGTATATTTGTATGTTTGTATGTTTGTATGTTTGTATGTTTGTATGTTTGTATGTTTGTATGTTTGTATGTTTGTATGTTTGTATGTTTGTATGTTTGTATGTTTGTATGTTTGTATGTTTGTATGTTTGTATGTTTGTATGTTTGTATGTTTGTATGTTTGTATGTTTGTATGTTTGTATGTTTGTATGTTTGTATGTTTGTATGTTTGTTTGTAACCGACTTCTTTGGGCGCGATTTTGACCCACTTTAAACGGCCAGATTTCGTTCAAATTTTGCACACCTGTCAAAGACCGATGACAATACAATAATTCGATTAAAATATATAATTATCCTGATTAGATTCGCCAGGATTAATTATTCTTATAATTGATGACCATTGCTACATTCATCGCTAGATGGCGTTAACATTGTATTCTTCCAAGAAGCTTATACCCAAATGGAGATTGCATTCCGTATAAAACACTGAAGCACAAAAATTTGACCTTGAATGCAATCGCTGTTGCCTGCTATCCTTTTCTTTAGAGTGACAATGAATGAAGTTCACGTGAAGTTCATTCATTGTTACGCTAAAGAAAAGGATAGCAGGCATCAGCGACGTCATTCAAGGTAAAATTTTTGTGCTTCACTTTTATATACGGAATGCAATCTCCATTTGGGTATAAGCTTCTTGTATTCTTCAAGTGTCAAATGTTACTACTGACCAACAGATGGCGTTATTGATTGGAAATACAGCCGTAGATGGATGTTTTTAGTCAAAACAATTATATAATAGTTAAAAAAAACTAAAATACACGCTTTAATAAGATATACAACTAAAAAAGTAAAAATAATTGATACTGAATTTAAGATAAGAAAATGGAGTAAAATACATATATTTTATTGTTACAAAGCGTGGGGTGCAGGAGGATAAGTAATTGTTGTAAACACCCCACGCTTTGTAACAATAAAATATATGTATTTTACTCCATTTTCTTATCTTAAATTCAGTATCAATTATTTTTACTTTTTTAGTTGTATATTTAATAGTAAAGTTCGCTTTAATCACACTATTGAATGCGCGAATATAGATTAACAATCATATTAATAATTGATTCGTATAGCGACAGTTTCACTGCAATATAGATTTCACCGTTATATGTATTCTTTTAATTTGTAAAATTAATCCAGTCGAGGGTAGTTTTTCGTCGCATGCCTCTTGCTGGGTACTCGTATGTCCTTTTGTATGGAGTATTGTGTGCGCATCGCAACGCATGGCGCGTGCCCACCGCCGAGCTGGATATTTGTGTTATTCGTGTGCTTAATGTCATTATTTATATCAATAATTGTGCAAACCGGTGTTTAGTGTGTCTGCAGTCACCAATGTCGTCGGCACAAAACTCGCAAACTCGGGAAAAAGACTCCGGTGAGTTAGCTTGATGTATTTTATTTTTCAGCTAGATTGCAATTTATTCATTTTCGTATTGCCTTTCTGTGCGCATTTTGATTCGCCAAGTGTGTACAGAACACCCATATTCATAATCACGTCTCTTCATAGAATATTAAAGAAATGTGTGGTATCATATAAGTCCGTTCTCCATTACTCGTCAAAAAATTTAACGGCTCTCAGTTACGTTTAATGTCCATTAAATTGTTCCTCAGTAAAGATTATCTTCGTAAAATCTACTTTTTTAATCTAATTCTACTTCTCTAACTACTTTCTTTACTTTAAATCTAATCTTTAATTGACATTAAATGTCTCTAAGTACGGCAGTTAAACAAGGATTGGTTTCGAATTCCGTGTTTTCCCAATTCAAATAAAGTAGAACAAGGCGCGCGCACAATAAAAAATTTCCTGGTATCATCGAAGCAACGCTATTCGAGTTTCCCTAAGCAAACGCACAGTCGGTTTTTATTTCGATGGTAATGTGCGGCAAGTCATTCCGGGCCCCTGCTATAAGTCGGGATAGAATGTTACACAAATCGAAAAGAGAATTTATATTAATGCGGGTAGGGTACGGAATAAAGCTTTTATATGCGCCGCGAGAACCTAAATTCAAACCACAAAAATAAATAACTGAATTTACAAAAGCCACTTGATCTTGCGTTGGGCGATAAGATTTTCTGGATTTATGAGAGTTTTGTTGAGTAATTTATGGGTAGCCGTGTTTATTTTTTGTCGGAAGCCGTTTGGTACTTTGTTGTTTTCTGATTTATAGTGAAAAAATTGCAATGCGTGAATTAGTTATTTGTTTGCTACGTAGGGCTGATGGGACAGTAAAGTACTCGGGTTGAAACTACTTACGTACAGAGATATTCAGTTTTAAGACATAATGTTGTTATGTTTCGGATGGAAGAACATTGTATTCAGAGTAACTACTGAAGATATTGAGATTTAACATCTCATGTCTCAGGATGGCGAGCGCAGTGGAATGCTATAGCATTACTTTGTAATTCAAGGTCTTTTGGTTTTGTTATTGTTCACTCTTCGAACAAAATGTAATTCAAAATAAATAATTAATTCAGGTTATTTACTATATTTACTTTCTGTAAGATTAAAGAAATCAATCATTAATTGCCCAGTACCTTTTTTATACTGCATGTTGTTCGCAAAATTTAATTCAAATTTATTCAATATTTTATCTACCCTTTTTCTTTTGAAGGTAAAGGTATCAATCATTAATTGCGCAGTACCGTTTTTATACCACTCGGGTTGAGTGTAAACATGTTGTGCGTGGCCTATTACGAAGCCCGGGACATAATGACACCCGGGGTCGTTAAAAATAACCCATTAAAAAAGTAATGTTGAAAACACATTGCTAATACGTGTATTATATTTTTTTATTAATCATAGAATTTTAAATGCGAAACATGGATTTGCTGATCATGTTTGTATTTTTAACGATGTCGAATGATAATAAATGTTCGAGTTGAGTAGAGACATTTGCGCATGTCCAGTGTAATGCTATCGTTGTTAGGGGTGTATGTTTGAGGTTCAAGAGGGCAAGCATCGACTGGATGCATAATACAGCAGACCAGGTTTTGTGGCGTACCTTGGGAGAGGCCTTGTCCAAAAGTGGACTGCAACAGGCTCATCATGATGAAACAAAAGGTTGGTGTGTGTTATGTGGCAAATTATACTTATTATTACTGTTTTATAAGAATGATTATGATTTCTTGAAAACTTAAATTACTTAAGGCTGTATTATTTATAAGTAAAGTATTAGACGTAAGGATCATCACACGTCTTAGAAACAATAAAAAAAACATCTTTCCTGAAAATATTTATTTCTGATTTTTCTGACTAGGCATTCAACTTCTGACCCTAAACTTCAATGAATATTAATTGATAATTATTGAATATTGTCTGTATCTCAAATTATTTGTCTGTTAATGGATGATATGTATACTTATAAATTCATTTGCCTGTCAATAGGCATGTTAGTGTTTGAAATGTCGTTCGAGAAACGTTAAGTGTTAAAATGGATAAAAATGGATTATAATGATAATGTGGATTAAATAAAAAGCATATATTGTTACATTATATATCTATATTCTGGATCTTATTGGTTTAATTTGTCACTAACTACATCAATAATTAAATTAAAAACTACATGTACAAAAATTGATTTTATATACACAAATATTCCATGCAATCACTAATCTTAATTTAATTGGTAGGTACATAATATAATCGCAATATTAATTACTTCAGGAATTTACAAATACAATCAACATCTATGACGAAATTGTTCAATCGAGACATTCAAGAAAACATCGGAGTCCTTAAATTGAACATTAATTAACATTGTTATTACATAGTTAACTATTATATTAAATTACGTCGTAACGTGTTCGCGAACTCGTCTCGTGTATCCGCAATAAATTTAATATAATTTAAATTGACTATCATCAATATAAAATTCCTAATAATACGATTCCATAAAAGTCGCGAATCGAAACGTGATTTAGATACCGTGATAACAAACGTCCGTATAAAATCTTATTCTCATGAAAATGAGCTTCAAAAGAGGGCTCATATGATAATATTTGAATCGATAGCCCGTCGGCGTTCGCCTCTCGCCGCCCTCGAGAGCCACTCGGCACTCCACGCGGTACAAAAGAGGTACCGAACTAAAATTACACCAATGTTTCCTCCGATGGGAACATGTTTTTATTTACACTTGTACCGGTAGCCGGCGCGCGAACTTTGGCACATTTGGCACATGGGCGTTACACGCTCGCGCGCGCGCCGCTGCTACACTACACGTTCTGAGCAAATATAGGTATGCATAGAGATATCTACAGAAATGTTCGCAGCCTCACCTCTAATCTTCGATTACTATGTTGGCGAGTCCTTATTCTACATATTTACATCTCACAATCAGTCGTAAGTAGTTATTTTGGCAGACATTTTTTTAAACTATTTTTACATAATAATGTTTCTTATCGTATAAAATATAAAGCAAAAGAACCTCTTGAGTTGGCACTGTTACGAGTCCTAAATAAGCCGGACTAAAAGCTGCTTAAATTATCATGCAGTATATAAAGTCGTATTGTATACGATTCTAATCATGTGACTTGTGATAATGAAGTTATTTCACAACCTGTTACTGATGTTCAGTGATGACGAATGTGTACAGAATGAATGAGACGATCTATCGGAGTATTCACTAGTTCGAGGTTACAAAGAAGATATTGTCAAGAATGTGTGTTGTGTGTGTCAGCGAAGTTTCTAGAAGGGTCTAGAAGTTGCTATCGTAGTCGGAGCGGCGGCGCGGGTAGTGCGCGCGTGGGTACTCGCCCGTGTACCCGTACACCTGCGACCCGCCGCCCGTCTGGCCGTATATTTGTGAACCTCCGTATCTATGAACAAAATATTCAGTTGTTAATCCAATAATTAAACTTAAAGAAAAATTTAATTAGATAGAAATCTTAATGTCATCAATTAAAAAGGAATACCATTATCATCATCAGTCAATACAGGACATAGATATAAGACAGTTCGGGGAATACGCTGTCGAAGTCATTGCTCGACTTCTCTCCCTCCGGTTTTATTGAATTTGGGGTGAGTAGTCTTACCCATATCCGTTCCCCACGGGTCCGTATATCTGCGAGCCCCGGCCGGAGTCGGGCGTGTAGTGCTGCATGTATTTCTGCAGCTGCGGCGTCCACTCCGACCGCCATGAGTCGCCGGGGTTCGGGTACGCCAACTGCTCGATGAACGCAGTCGACATACGCTATAAAAATAATAATAAAACAATCAAAAAATCATATAAGCTGTGTTCAGTACCACTTATACGCGATGTGATAATAATATCAATGGATTATCAAAAACTCTACGTGAAAGATCAGACTATGAAATAAAATTACAAAATGCATTGTTACATTTTCTAATCAGCAAAACTTGGTTGCTTTTAGAGCATTATCATTGTTTAGTCTTGTTTATAAAATTAGGAGAAATTTTATCGTTTACCTTTCCCGAAGGTACGTATGGCAGTTCACGTTCCTTCAACTGATGCATGTCGTCATAGCCTCCCATATGGCTCTTGTCCAGTTCCCGCAGCATATCTTCGCTTAGGGGTATGGGAGCTTTCGCTTTCGCACTCTTCTGTCTGTTCACTAACTATAATCAAATAAAAATATTGAAATGTAAATTAACCTAAATTTAATTTTAATTCAATAAATAAAATCAATATCAACTGTATTTTGTTTTTACTTAATATCAAAATACGTACCACTGTAACACCGAATATTACTACGAAAAGAAGAGATGCCAACGCGATGACTATGACAGCGATGCCCCATTGAGGCAGAAGTGATTCTTCCTCCGGTATCACAGTAGTCGGCTCTTCACGCTTCGGTAAAACTGCCAAACAAACACATCTCGAGTTCATATAAAATAGTAATAACTTTTCAAAATAATTAATTAATATACGAACCAATAAATTCCGTATAAGCAGGATCCATGACAAATTTGCCAATTTCTAATTTTCCAGCCGACTTGTCAATGGTTTTGGTCATCTTTTCATTGCTTTTCTTCATTCGTTCCTCGTCTGGCTGATCACCAAGCATTACGTCTGGATCGAATGGGGGGTCTTCCTCGACAGATGCTTCCGTTATAGTTTCCATGAACGAACCAGGTCTCGCATTGTGCAGGGATTTGTGGAACATCTTCTTCAGATCCAGAGTATCAACTCTTTCGTCCACATTATATAGCTCGATAAAGTAATCAACGAGAACAGAACCTTGGCTAAAGCTATCTATTCGGATATCTTTATACCATTTTTTTAAATAGTTTGATTTTGAGTAGACGGAGTTAAGCTGCAATAAATTTAATGTCGTGAGTCAGTTTATTGTCAAAGGCAAAAATAATTATAGCTAGATTGTATGTGTATTATTTAGCTTACCTCTGCTTTAACCTCTTCAGCTAACCTTTGCCATTCCACAGTATGGTGATCGAGTAATTCTGGTATCCAGTGGACTCCTGAGTGAATAAAAATAGGTTTAGAATATTTGAAAGAAATTCAAGCCAGAAGTATTTAAAAAGGATTCAAAGCCCTAATAGATACCTACCAGAAACAATTTTAATGGTAGCGGCGATGTCGCACTCCTTACGGCATACGCCTGGAGTGGTCGATGGTGGCGGTGCTGGTGTCGTAGTAGTCGTAGTCGTGGTGCGTCGAGTCGTGGCTTCGGTGACAAAGTCAGGTATAGGACTAGTCGCAGTGGCGTTACGTTGGGCTTCCAGTAACTTTTCTATAGAGAAAGGTGTGGTAGATGGTGATGGCCAACCAGTGAATTCAGTCGATGCTCTGTAAAGATGTAAATACGATTGATTTTTTTATACCTTTAAATGTTACTGGTGGTAGGTCTCGCATATGTGAGAAGCCGCCTGGGTGGGTACCACCGCATTGTCTATTTCTCCCGTCAAACAGCAGTGTAGAAGCACTGTTGTGTTTCGGATTGAAGGACATTGTAACTACTGGACATATTGAGACTTAACATCTTATGTCTCAGGATGGCGAGCGCAGTGGAATGCCAAGCATTGCTTTGTGATTCGAGGTGTTGTTTGGTTCTGCTACTGTTTATGAGCTGTCGTATCGCTTACCATCAGGCGAACAGTATGCTCGTCTCGCCAGTCATAGGAATAATAAAAAAAAATGTAGTATCACAAATAATTATTTTATATCAACTATGATTCATGTAAGATAAACTACGAGGATATTTACCTTGTAGGCCAGCCTTTTTGTATTTTAGGAGTGACAGGAGGTGGGCCCAGGTTCTTTGGTGTTGTTGTTTTCCTGTTAGTTTTGCCTCCGGGTCTCGAAGGGAATACTAATTTGATGCCAGGGCCCTTAGTAGTAGGAGCGGGTTCCTCTGGTTTGTCTAATTTAAAACCAGGAGGCAGTAAGAGGGACACATCTGCTATTTTAATTTTGTCAAGAGGACTCTCTTTGCTTTCAGCTTCCGTGCTATTGAGTTTAAAACCTGGCGGTAATAATGCTGTTATATCAACAGGCACTGCGTTTGCGGGTAACGGCAGTTCAATCTTCGGTTTTTCGGTTGTCGTCGTAAGATTGAACCCTTTAGGCAAGAACGCGGAAATATCAACTGTTTGTGCTTTTTCCAAAACAACTTTCGTTGTTTCTTTTCTTTCGGGTGTTTCTGTTGCTGGAGGCTTAAAGCCTGGAGGTAGGAATTTATTAATGTCGTCTTTTTGAGCCTTTTTAAATAGATCTTCTGGTGGTTTATGCTCCTTCGGTCTGTATTCTTTGGGTAATAATGATTTGTCGTCGAGGATTATTACTTTATTTTTGGCACTTATACCTGAAGAGCGCGCTTGTGTGCTGTTGATGATAGGAACATCTCGTGGTATTGTTTTCATTGTAGTGCTTGTTGTGGGAGGAGTCATTGTCGTTGTAGTTGTAGTGGTAGTGGTCGTAGTACTTGTGCGTTTGTCTTTGAACGACAGTCTTGGTTTGTACCCTGCAGGCAAAAGGCCTGTTGGTAACTCGTCCATTACAGTAACTAACTTTTTCTTTGGCTTAGGCGTTGTGGATGTCATTACACGGGGAGTGAACTTTTTAACCATAACTGGTAAGGGTTCTGGAGCAGATCTTACAGTTGTTGACGGCTGTTGAGTGCTTTTCAGAGTGAAAACATTCGGTGGTGGTGGTGTAGTGGTGGTTGTGGTTGTGGTAGTAGTCGTAGTTGTTGTTGTACTTGTTGAAGATGTTGTTTCTGAAGTTGACTCTGTTATTAACTCAATATTTTTATTTTCATTGTCTAATGCTCCTGATAGAACACCTATCGATAATTCCGATTGAATACTGTCTAATTTATCATTTATATTTTCGGTGGATGATGGATTAGCGCTGGCAGTTTCTAGTCTTGGATCTTTTGTGACATTTTCTTCGTCTTCATCTTCATCTTCTTTCTCGTCCGTTAATACTTGTTTCTTTTCCTCTTGTTCTACAGTAGGGAAAGGCAAAAATCTAGCGCCTGATACACTTCGGCTGGTTTGAACTGATGCGACAACAATCCAGTTTTCGGTTGTAGTTGGTACGGAAGAGTCGTTGTTTTGATTGTATTCCGACAGATGGTCTGATTCAGTTGTGACTTTTGGTGTACTAGGAGGATACGTTACATCAGGAATAGAAATGGTTCCATTAACTACGCTTTTAGTTGTTACAACAGATACTACTTCTTGTCCTAAGATCGACGGTGTTTCTATAGAGCTAACATCCTCAGCTATAGGAATATATGTATTTGGACTTGTTAGTTCTTGTTTACCGATTGCATCGGATTGGTCAATAACTGTAGTGTCGACAAAATGTTTAAAATTGTCGTCTTTAACCATTGTACGGACAGGTTTCATTACTAAAACATCGAATGATTTGCTAGCGTTAGTTTTCATTTCTTCTGCAGCCTTTTCCGGTTCTTCTGTAACGTCATATTCATCATAAATATCAGCCACATGCTCCGTTGGATGAGGTTCTTGTGTTGTAGGCTTAACATCGGAACTATCTTCTTCATCGTAGTAATCAGCATACTCGCCGTCGTCTTCAACGTCTTCACTGTCTTCATCTACATGAGTATTCTTGGCAGTTGTAGAAGTGCTACTGCTAGTTGTTGGGGGTGCTTGAGTGGTGGATAATACATTGGGTTTGTCTTTCAGTAAATTATCCGTGTTCATTGAACTGGCATCTGGTTTACTGTCATCGGCTTCAGAATCTTCAGTATTATTAGATTTTATTACTTGAACATCATAAGAACCTTCAGTATTCTTCATTAATTCTCTAAATGAGCTTAAATCGCTAATATCGTCTTCTAGTAATGGTTCCAAATCCAATAGAGCCTTGTATTCAGTAGAAGAAGTTTGGTATAAGTTAGCATTCGTTTTTGTGGGTTTACCATCAGGCCTTGAGTTAAGTGGAGTATTTCCAGCGTTCTTTTTATTGTTCAAGCTTGGTTGCTCAAAATGTGAAAATCTTGAAGGACCGTTGTTCAGTCTTTGTGAGTTTGGCAGTCTCGTAGGATTGTACGTAGTTACTTTATGATGGTCAAATAAATCCTGATTTTCATTTTCAATGTCTTCGTCGCGAACAATATGCCCGCTTTGCCCGTTACTCTTTAAACTATTACTGCCATCAAAAGGAATATTTTTAAATCTACTGTTTTGTAAGTAATCAATATCAGGATTGTTTAACGTTATTTGCCCTAAAAATGTTTCTGGTTTTGAGGGATCATTCTGATATGCAACAGAGTGAATTTGAGAAACATCGGGCCTTTTAGTTGAAGCTGGATGAAACTGATAATTATATGGCAAAGCTGGTCTGAACCTTTGTCTTTGTGGAGGAAATTCTGGTTGGTTTACGTAATACTGAGTGCCTGATTGGCTCCTGCCCGTTGGTAGCTGGAAGGGTGAAGGGTTTTGGTTATAGTTTGGGCTGGGCAACCTCACGTGGGGCTGATTGTAAAGAGGCTGTGGCGCTGGTTGCGCGATTCTGTAGCTATCCCCATGTTCGAAGAATGTCGTTGGTCGACTGTTTGGATATAAAGGCGGCTGAACTTGAGCAAAACTTCTTTCTACCAATGGGTAGTCAAATTCGTTTTCATCTGAAAAGAAAGAAATGAAATATTTAATATATTGAACAAGTAAAAATAAATTATACACACGATTATTAAATCACCGGTAGGGTAACTTCTAACGGTAGGAAAGCAGTGAACATTGATAATATTGCTATGCAAATTTAGCACGTTTGCGAGCACTTCTGCTCCCTACAGATTTCGCTGTAATTGGCTAACGGTGACAGATGGCAAGCGGCGTACGCAGTGTATTTGTCCCTACAGCTCTAATATAATATCATCCTTGTTATTCTCAATTTACCAGCAAAATCTATAACTGCTTACTAATACAAGCCGGGAAATTTTTGTAACCTTCAGACGCAATAGTTTAAATCATAAAAATCCTCACAATTTCTAACATTTAAATAATATTCAGTGCACATTATCATTATTACTCATGCATTGAATTTGTTTGTGTTACTATTTTGTAATAAATTAGTAGCATAAATATAAAAATAAGAATTATTGATTAATAATGGTACAATATGTTTTTAATGTATTTATGTTGGTAAAATAAACTATGAATGTTACTACAGGACAACAAAGTTCAAAAAAATATTTTCTACATGTGAGAATAAGTCGGATAATTATCATAGTCACCGCTGGTCGTGAATCGGTGCTCCATGCGACCGATGAAGTATGCCACTAGACCTTTATTTACAATGTTATTCTAAACTACAAGCGAATGCTTTTATTATCTGCATTATTAGATTTTTAATGATTTACAGTTCCCTGTAATTGTTACATGCATCCGTATTAGGCCATATACGTCCTCGGTGTTCGGGCCTCCTCTACAATTGAGAGTACGATTAAGAATGGTTAGGCCATATGGTCCACCACGCTGGCCGAGTGCGGGTAAGCGGACTTTACACACCATAGAAATTCAAACAAATCGCAATGGTACGCAGGTTTCCTCACGATGTTTTCCTTCATCGTATAAGTGCAAAGTGATTGACTATAAATACACACGTAACTCTGAGAAGTCAGAGGTGTGCTCTGGAATTTAAACCCGCGAACACCGTGAATATGTTGGCTGTCACGTCTGGCCGGCCCGTTACCAACAGGCCACCACGCACTTATCAACAGTATATGCATTACGATTCTTTATAAAAGTCCAATAAAGCTTATTCTGGGTTAGTTTATTTTTAATTTCGCTAGTATATTGTTACTAATTGTGATTAGGATGAAGAGGTTTGGGTGGTAATTCTGAAAATAGCATAAGTTATGGTTTACGTTTATCAATTAAAATCTCTACTGTTCTATTCCATAGAAATATCGGAAAGCAATTACTGCAATGTTATCACCATACGACAACTATAGCAATCGTTCGCCCAAGTCTTTTTTCTCTTCGTTTAAAGGATTTTTATCATAGTGTGATAATGCCATCTCTGTTCAATATTAAAATCGCCTTCAAGTATATGTTGCCGTACGTGAGCATTTCGACCACATTCTATCGTAACGTGATAAATATCTTCTACTACTCAGCATTCGTGGTAATTTGGTGAACTATTTTTTTCCATTAACCATTGGCGTTTGTTCGTAGGTGGTACATGCCCAGACCGCATCCGCATTAAAGTGACCGCATGTTTTCTAATAACAAACTTTTTTGCAACTTTATTTATTAGGCTTGCTATTAGTCTAAAGCCTCTTAATTCAGCTACCTTGGCAAACGAAGACAAAAATATTTTTTAGTTTTATATATAGAAGCTAAGTAAAAGCCTAGCAGTGTAAATACTAGCATGCATAATAACTTAAAATAAAGTTATGTTTAAAAAGAAAATATGAAATTTCTCGTAGCTTATGTAATCTGGGAGTTATGCGAGGAATGCACGCAGTGTTTGCTGTTGAATGCAGATGAGTTTAAAGGCTGTTAAATGAATTTTAATATCGCGAATATTTCTTCTTTTAACAATATATTACAACAAATGTTGAGATATTTTTGTTGTATTACTATATGGTCGGACAATGTAAAATTAATTTTCTTTAAATTTTACATTAATTGGCTGATATTGAGTTTAGCATGAATTATTATTTGACAGTTGTAGCCACAAATGTTAGATTTGGCTCGCCAGAAACATGTAATGAGAACAAAATGTTTCAGTTTCTGATACCTACAATACAAGATTTGAAATCTTGTTTCGAGTCGGGAATAATGTATATGATTCTGTGTGAATATCCCTACTAATATTATAAATTTGAATATAAGTTTGTTTGTTACGCTTTCACGCGAAAACTACTTAACCGATCATCATGAAACTTGGTACGCATATTTTTAGAGGTATTAGAAGTAACATACGATACTTTTAAAGGAAAAAAAACCTTTTTTTACGAAAGATAAAAAAATTATTTAGTCGGAATTGAACATTTTGCCTGCCATTTTGAAAAATGTATGTGCTCCCTGTGGCTGGAGCCGGGTCGGACCGCTAATTAGAACATAATTTCACTAGTTTGACTAGTTTTTTATTTTTCAAATTAGGCAAAACGGTGGATTAGATTATTAAAAAATTGCAATACCTGCTATGTACCGTCAGGGAAACTCGATGAGGCTTCAAAATTCTGACCATAAATTAGCTACAACTTTAATGAAAACTATTCATCAGACAGTATTGGCTTAGCAAGGCAATAAACTATGTCTCAAACCCTTCGGTGCGCCGTCAAGTATTCGCTTGATTGCCATTAAAATACAAAACTGAAAATATAGTAGTAATCGTTTTGATATTTTATCATGCATACTTACTTATAAATGCATAGAAATATTTATTTCTCCCGAGGCAATCGATTGTAAAAGAGCTATTGGTTTTATATAAGTTAAAATATATTTTTATAAAAGATGAAATGTTTTCTCACTACTCAATTTATTTCTAGCGCTCTTGTATATTTGAAACGAAATCTTTGTTTCACAAAACTACGTTAAAACCTTTACAAAATAACTCGACACTTGTGCAGAAACAATATCCAAATGGATATTGTATGTTCGCGTTTCGCGCGAATTTTCGTTTCCAATAGAATTTAATGCAATTTAGTCGGTAAAGGAAAATCTTACGCCGCGCCGTCTAAAATCCAAATACAAAGCGACGTGCTATTTGTGATCGCGGAGATCCGCATTTGTTAAGTCCACATTTTCTAAATTAAATTACGTACTTATTACCATTTTTATTTAACAGAATTTATTGCTAATTTTATAAAGTTACAGACCTTTTGTTTATTTTATACAGTGTTGGATTATATTTTTTTCTGGAGGTAGGTCTCTCATATGTGGTACTACCGCAATGTGTTTTCTCACGCCAAACAGGATATTGTGGATATTGTAGTTAGAGTAGCTACTGGACATATTGAGACTTAACATCTTATGTCTCAGCGTGGCAAGCGCAGTGGAATGCCAAGCATTGCTTTGTGATTCAAGGTGTTGTTTAGTTTTATTGCTGTTCATAAGCAGTTGTAAAAAATGTTTAATATAAATGGCAATTTATTATATATCACTCAACAACAGCAGATCTTCATTCCGATACAGGCCTTCCCCAAAGATTAACACACTGATATGGATCGGTGCCCTTTAGATATCTGTTCATATATTATTAAGTTAAACATTAAATGTTGTCTTGAATAGTGCATAGATCGGTGCACCGAGCTTACAGTTGAATAATTTATAGCATTACAAGCGGTGCGATAGTCGCAGTTTCCCATGGGCCGGGCTCGAATACGTGACCATATAACATGCGATTCAAGCAGAAATCGGAATACTCTCATGTTGCACTGATATAATTATGAAACTAACAAATATCTAGCTAAAATAAATCTTAATATCTCAACTCGCTGTTCAGTGTTCAAGTTTAAGTCGCTTATATTTAATTACGCTAATCCTTAAAACTTACAAAGTGACTTTCACAAGAATTCTCACTACGAGATAAATAAAAGTGAGTAAGAAAATCTAATAAATGATAGTATAAAATTTTAATTAAAATTCAGCTTTAAAAAAACCTAATACTCTTGCACAAAAGAGAAAAGATTCTCATTGTCTTCAGAATATAAATTGTGAATTTTAGAGCTTAGCTTGTTATCTTACATTATATTTTTATAAATACCCTCTCGCTAATAATTTACGTAATATGTGAAAGATATGTCTCGTAAGGGCGAAAATGATGCACCCTAATCACATTTGATGTCAGTTTCAGCAAATTATTACACTCTTGGTTTCGGCCTCCATATCTTTCGCAAGGATAATCTCGGGAAAATTACTTTCTTGCGGATCATATCCCTAATTAAGAATGGCGGCGGTTCTCATCAGGCCCTCCGCTGAAGCATCGTTGAGCGTAATAGGAAATCGATAAATTGGCTCGCTCATAAACTACCACCATACTTAATAGACTTAGCTTTTAAACTTCGACATATTGAATTAAGCTGTATAAATTCTAACAGCCGCTGCCAATAAACAAACCCAATCCAAAATTTGCCGTTTTAGATTGACAGCTCAATCGTTTTTCTGATACTATATTGCCAATAATCAACCTCAGTAGTGAATAAACTATGGCAACATGACAGGAGACCAATCGAAAAGTAGAAAACAATTGACAATAAAACAGATTGACTTCAATCTAATTTTTTTCGATTGATTATTGGCATCGGCCGTTAGTAAGTAAGTATTCCTGGGTTGGGCAAAGTGATATTGGATTTTTCTATTCAGTATCAGCCCAGAGTCAGGAATTTGTGCCCGATATGGCAATAGGCTCGCCACCTATCACATCGTGGGACGGAACATACAAGGCGAAATGTGCTCTGCCTACCCCTTCTGGGAACAAGGTGTGAGTTTATGTATGTATGTATGTAAATTCTAAGTGGGGAGTTTTAATATCCTGTTTTAAAATCTATTATTATAATAACCCCATTTCACTCCAAGTGCGTCGTGGCCTGTTGGTAAACGGACCAGACGCGGCTGCCAACATGTTCACGGTGGTTGCGGGTTCGAATCCCAGGGCACACCTTAGACTTTTCGGGGGCATGTATTGATAGTCAATTATCACGCACTATTACGGCGCAAGAAAACATCGTAAGGAAACCTGCATACCCTAGCGATTTATAAGAATTTCTATGGCATTTGAAGTCCGCCAATCAGTACTAACCCGGCGTGGTGGACTATATGGCGAAACCTTTCTCCATCAATTGTGGAGGAGGCCCGTGCCACGCTTTGGTACGTATATGGGCTAATATATGAGTAGATGTGGACTGGTGGTAGGTCTCTCATATGTGCGAAGCCATCTGGGTAGGTACCACCGCAATGTCTATTTCTCCCGTGAAACAACACTGCTTAAATGCACTGTTGTGTTTCGGATTGAAGGACATTGTAGCCAGAGCAACTACTGGACATATAAAGACTTAACATCTTATGTCTCAGGATGGCGAGCGCAGTGGAATGTTTCTACTGTTTATGAGCGGTCGTATCGCTTACCATCAGGCGAACGGCTTGCTCGTCTCGCCATTCACTGCAATAAAAAAAAAAAAAGATGTCGCAGCATTTTCCTGAATAGATTATTCTTCATGTCCACTCATTCTAGATTATCTATATTCTAGTGATAGCAACGAGGTCTCGGAAATGTAATCACTTACACGGCTTACAACATTACAAGCAGCTCAAATTATTTACTTTGTTTATCAATGTAAGGTTATTCGGATATCCTATGCGCTCGTTGTTTCCACAAAGAAATAAACGTTTATCGTGTAAAGATTGAGTTTTCTCATATTTCACTGAAGAATGAGTGGGTACTCAGATCTTGACGTCAAAGTATCTGTAAACATTGTTCACTAGAAACTAGCTCAAGACTAAGAATATATAGAACACCGGTTTTTTTTATTACCATGAATGGCAAAGACAGGCATACCATTCGCCCGATGGTAAACGATACGACAGCTCATGGACAGTAAGAAAATCAGACAACACCGTCAATAAAAAAGCAACGCTTTGCATTCCACTGCGCTCACCAACCAGAGAAATGCGACGGTAAGTCTGAATTTATCCAGTAGTTACTCTGATTACAATGTGAAATTCTCGTTCGTTTCACTAAAATCAATTTTTCTCCGGGGCCCAAAAGCGTTGTAATTTCAAACCCTAACTGTCAAATAACACACGGCATTTGTTCTTAATTACAAGGACAAAAACCTGACAAAGGGTAAAAGTTTAAATTGGGGCTTAACCAAGCCTCTTTTTCTGGTATTCGGGTCCACTGTCGGTAAAAGTAATTGCTATTGATTAGTCCGGCTCACCTGATTAAAGGAATCATTTCTCAGGTCGTCCGGACGCCTTCAATATATTTTTCTGATTAGATTTGTTGTTGGTTGCGAGTGAAATTTCCCCAGGGGTCTGGCGAGTTTTGTCGCTTTATCGGCCTGTGTCAATGTTTGAGGCTTCGTGTTGATTTTAGGTTCAGACCTAGTGTACAGATAAAGCTCCCTTTGGGGCTGCCTCAGTGAACAAGCAAGTGTTCGTCAGTGTAGATTCACTTCATAATAAATCCCTTGGCTTATATGTTTATTCACGAATTAAAGTTCATAATGATTTTAAACCAGCCACGGTTTTAATTAACGAATTACGACCATACTTTAATTATTGGAAAGTATTCAAATTTAACTGATTCACTATAAATGTAGTTTATTTTGTTATAAAATTACTGTGCATAGTACACAACATGGCCACATAAGACATTTAAATAAAATTATCAATTTGAAACAGCGCCACAACTGCTAACCCTTCCACATATATTGCAAATATTACTTGCTGAAACTATATCTTTACACATTTAGGGAAATACCGTAATCTAACCAAAAGTGTGTGTTCAAAGGGCAAGACAAGTCGGCCAATATTTATCCTGAGCCGTGTTAGTTTGGCAAACACCAAGGCAACCGCAATTCCAGTAATGAACTGCCTATATGTCGGTAGAATGCCAAATAATATTTGCATGTTACCTGAGTCTATACGCGACGGATTGACATGATGTCTTTACTAATTACGTATTCTGGTGATGTACTGGTGAGACAAAAGTCGGCTGGTTTAGCGTAACTTATGTGAAATGTATGTATATTGTACATATACTGGGTATCTCAAGACTGCTACCGAAAACGAAGCCCGGTGGTAGTTTTAGTGACTACAAACACAATGCAACTAAAAATTTCGCAAAGAAACACGACAATATTTTTTATGATTTTTTAAATATCGTCATTTTTGGGTTGTAAATCCATAGTTTTTGCTAAAATAATAATTTAAACTCTTTTATACCCTAAAGTATTTATAAATTAAAGGGTATACACTATTATTTTAGGAAAAAAATGTATTTACCACCCAAATATGGCCATAGCAAACAAATAACAAAAAAAAAATTGTCGCTTTTTTTTGCAACTTTTTCTGTTGCATTGTGTCTGAAGTCGCTTAAACTACCACCCGGCTTCGTTTTCGGTAACAGTCTTGATATACCCTGTATACATAACATACAAACAGCAAGTATGAGTTCCTAAAGTGTAAGCTCGGGTTATGTTTGTTTACTCAGATTTATCCAGAAACATCTCTGACATCATGTCTCACCGTGGCACAGTTGGTTGAAATGAAATGAAATGAACGCGTTAAACGCTGTTTGTGACACGAGAGGCCATGAGTTCGATCCCCACTCCGAGACAAATTTTTGTGACGTCCACAAATATTTGTCTCGGATTAGGTTGTTTGAGAAACGGAAAAGTCTCGTGTAGTTTCTGATACCTACGACACAAGACTTAGTTGTTTTGTTTTACTTATTAATTTATTAATTTTACACACTATTCATATTTAACATATCACAATAGTAAGCATTGAAATAACGCAAGGATTTGTTAAGGCAGTGGTCTGCTTTAGGAGCCGAAAAAAAAGCGTTTTTTCAACAATTTTTTTGAAAGGGAAAGAAATGATTGTGGTAAACGAAATTTTGAGACGATAGTATATTATATTCAAGCTTTAAAAAACAATTTTTATTATTACAAATTATTGAAATTTGCCAAAGTTGTATCGATTTTTCTGGGGCGCCAGGAGTGTGCACTCGTAAATCGGTGCCGGTGATGGAGGTCGTGCGATGCATCTGAAACAGTGGAACCAAATATTTTTTTAGTTTTTATAAGTTCCTTTTCTATATGAACTAAAAAAATACCGAAGAAATGACGAAATTACAAATTTTTTTCGAAGTTTAAAAAAAAAACACTTTTTTGAAAAAGAATAATTCACTTTAAGTTGCAAAACAAGTAATTTAAATAGTACTTTTGTCCAACTTTTTTAGTTCAAATAGAAGATAATTTAATACTGAAGCTAGATCACTTTGTTTTTTTTCGATCGGACTTATATTGTTTTTACTATCGCCGGCACCGTTTTCCAAAACTTGTGAATATGAAAACTCGAGAAAACGGGCTGTAAAGTTTTCGGTCCAAAAAAATGTAAGTTTTTGGATACTTACACTAATTAGATGTTAATCGGCTATCCCCGGGCCATACAATAATCCTTCCTCTGCTTCAAAAAACTCGTTTTGGCGGAGGCTTTCCGATCTTCGAGCTGTAAGAGCCTCCTTGCTGGAAAGTGATGCGCGCCGGTTCTCCCGCGTTATGCGCTCAGCATCGACGGTGTCAGCAAAATTTTTGCATTGCTGCCCGATGACAATATCGAGGAGCTGCATGGTAGAAAGCACAGCTGAATAACCTTCGTTGAAAATGCCTGTAGCCATATTTGCTGCTATTTTGGCGATTTTATAGCCGGAATTTACGTGTTTCGGATTTAGAGCCACAGAATCGAATTGAACGATTCGTTCGAATTTTGAGTGTGTCCGCCTAAGCACCGCGTCAATAAATCCTCATTTGAAAGATCTTCGTAAATTGGACGAATGTGCTTCTCTACATTGTCATTAATTAATCTTGCCGGGTGTTTGAAAGATGCCAGATTATTCGCCGCTTCAGCCTTGCGCCATTCGCACCAACTCTCCGGGTCTTCTGGACTGAAATTTTCGCTTTCGCGGTTCCGCAGCACGCTGTCCTTAGATCGATCACCTTTCGGGTAGCTTGACATTTATATGTGCGCTCGGCAAAATAAAAAATGAAACTGAAAGCTGACGCTACAAATAGCAGTGTAGAAGCCGATTCCGAGAGCTATAGTTTACCGTTATCCCAACAACTACTCAACACAGACCTTCTAGAACCTCCAAATAATATTTCAAAGGTATATATGAGTATAGTCAAACAACAGAATACACGAAGGAGCGGTGTGCGCGCGCTCGGGTCTGCCCGAGCATTCGCACCTGCTCGACGCTCGGCCACTAAAACTGATCTAGCTTCGAAAATATGTCGAATTGGCCTCTAAAATTTTGAACACATATTCTTGGATAGTTTTGGGATAGATTTAAGACAAAAACGAAAAATCGATTTTTTGAAGCCTGTAAAGCAGACTACTGCCTTAACAATGCTATGATCTAAATCCGTCATCGAAAATTGAAGAACGTTGATAGTAAGTACTAAAATTAACATATGACAGAAGACAAGAGCTAGGTAAACGAAGATCATGATAAAATAATAATAATAATGATCTTTATTTATTGGTCTACTTTTAGCAATCTTCTTATCTACTCTTTTCGGTTCAGAATATTATTGATATTTTTGTTGAATTAGGAAAATGTTATTTTTGATGAATCTTTTAAGGTTGTAATAAACTTCGTAAGAATAGGTTCTGTAAGGCAACCTTTACTAACATTACCATTCGCAGCAGTTCTTGGTATTGCTTTATTTGTTTATATAATTAGATAGAAATAGATTTTTAAAATACTATGCACGATGTAACGCAAAAATCAATTGATCTAAACATAATATTACAATCGAGATATTTCATAAAATTTTAGTTAAATTGTAATATTCCATGACACGAACCGTCTCAAAATGTACATCGGTTGAGTAAACACGAGACCTAATTACGTAAAATAATGAAGCGCGGTAAACAACATTAAATATACAATAGCGCCGGTAGAATTACAAATTACACCGGTTTAAGACTTGGCAAACAGTAAAGTCTTATTAAAATGACTGGTGGGCCTAAAAATACATTGTTAATTAGTACGAAAAGTCGTAATTAATATAATGGGAGGACACGGCATAAATCGCGGGGTAATTAAGCGGACGCACGGTTCTGACACCTGCACGTGATGTGTGAGGGTTTAAACCTCTTTATGGTACACGAGGAGTTCTGAGCCCCATATGTATACGTGGAATGGAAAAAATATGTATGAGATATTACACTATACCTCTGGGCTGTACTGTAGTATGTTTATATAGTAGAAGTGAGTTTAACACGAAGGTAAGTGCGTTGGGGTAACAACGTAATACAAGGATGATTGGGGTAAGAACGTACTCTTATATTTTATATGATTTTACGTTCGTATCCCTAACGCACTTCCGTCGCGTTGGTGTAAAACCGCGATACAAGAATGGAAGGGGTAAAAACGTAAATTCCACTACTATTATACTCTTATATTACGTGCTACCCCAAACTACCTTAACTTAATAATTGCAAAATAAAGGTAGTTGAATTGTAACAGTCACAGAGCGGACGTAATACCTCAGTCCGCCCCGTGACCACGAAAGCTGTAAAGTAATCGAAACGTCGGGAACTCAAAAAATGTAAAAATTAAACCAAATCCGCGATAAAATCCGTAAATAATAGTTTTATTTCAATGTGTAACATTCGCGTAAATCTAAGAAACCATTACACCTTACTTTCGTTTCTTAAATATTTTCGAAATTTGGGTCTTCGTGACACACCTTCAAAAAAATACGTATTTAAGATTTTTTGGCTAGTTAAACCAATAAAAGAATTAACTAATATACACTAACACAATGAAATATAATTATTTTTACTCTGTAGTGGTATTTTTAACTCGGTTTTAATTTTTTAATTAAATATTTTATATTGTAACGGGTTAGTAGCACTCAACTAAGCAGAGGCATCCTCTTCTATTGAGAGATGTTTAGGTTTTTACATTTAGGTATTTATTTCACCGCGCTAGGCTATTGCGGTTTGATGAACTTCAAAAGCCTTTATTCTCTTGGAGATCTGTCAGGTATGCAAAGAGATTATTTCGTTACAAAATTGTTGCTTTGAATTTCAATTGAACCCATTCACGAAATAGTTTTATTTTGTATTTGAACTTTAGTACTCAAGTACTTATCAAAGCGACCACAGGGCTCGAAAAATTTATTTCATTCGGACAAAATAAATAATGAATACACCCAACAGTCACATACATAGCCCTGACCCCACTCTAAGATTTAGTCTTGTGTCGTGGATATCAGACTTTTTGGTCTCGCAAACACCCAGATCCGAAACAAATATTTGAAAATATAATATTTGAAAATTTTGTGGTTGACACAAACATTTGTCTCGGTGCGGGAATCGAACCACCGGCCTCTCGTTTCTTAACCGGCATCTAACCAACTATGCCACGAAGGCTGTCAAAGGGTCGACTCATTGTCAAAGTATTAAATACATCATATATAACTCTTTTAAATTTTCGTCTAAAACTAGCTGTCTCCTATGTAATACATTAGCATAAGAAGTGGGTTAGTCAAGTTTATGGGCGTCTAAATTTTGTTGAAACGCACCAAATGCTTATAAATGGCAACTTAACTAGCTTAAACGGCAAACTACATTATTCCTAGTTTGATATCGGGACG
Source organism: Hyles euphorbiae (assembly GCA_023078785.2). NCBI lineage: Eukaryota > Metazoa > Arthropoda > Insecta > Lepidoptera > Sphingidae > Hyles > Hyles euphorbiae. The sequence goes on from CM041043.1 coordinate 12,426,612, forward strand.
ACTGAAGAATTTTAATATTGTTAGTTTTAGCATCTTGATAGACATGTTTGGTCAAAAATTATTGACAATTTAAAATTATTTATCATCTGGTGGTGCTATGTAAATGGGATTTCCCACCATAATAGAAGCCTACACACCGATTTCCATATTTGTATCTTCAAAAGAAGACAAAGTATAGTACAAAAAATCTTTTGCGTCGCTCATTGGCGATATAACACAAAATCCACCGTTTCTATCATGTTGTGACTGCAAGTCATTAATATTTTATTAACCGACTTTAAGAAAACAAGAGGTTTTCAATTGCTAGTCGAATAGTCAGACAAGACAATAAGTAAATTTAACAACGTTTACAAGTACAATGATATATATACACTTCTCATTAGAAAATCGAAACACTGCAAGTTTATTTTTCGTGAGGATTCGCAGAAAAATGTGTAGATATATTTAGGGATATGTCAAATGTAGTTTAATAGTGAATATTATAGGATTTCAAATCCTAATGTAGAATATAACTAAATTCAAATTAAATTTATACCTACATCGCTACTTAAAAACGAAAGGGCCACAAAACAAAATTGACCAAAATTACTTTTATTCAAAAAATGGGGCTAAAATCACCTTTATTTTCATATTGCACAAAGACACTAGTCAAAATCGACTTATAAATGACTTATTTACACATACGCCCTTTTGGCATTTTGACCAAAAATTCAAAAAAACTAAATAAAAATTTTCAATCTGGCCTCCTGAACAAAACTAAATTTTGATTTATGGCACTTTAGTTTTAAAGCAGCGACATATCTGTTATTTTATTTGCTACTTTTTATAAAGATAAAAGAAAGCGTGTTGCCCTTACTTTGCATAATTTTATAATATTATCGGTGAAACACTTATGACCTGATGTAGCACACTAGCGCCGCCTGGCAGGACAAAAAGGAAGAGCTTTAAGAGCACTTCTAAGGCGTGCAACTTAGCGAGGGAAAAACATAAGGAAAATTATTTAAGGCATTTAGAAGTGTTGTTGTTCTCCGTAAAATACATAGTACCTACATACATCATTTCCGCATAGCATTATAATATGAACAGTATAACCAAAAGCATCAAGGGCCCTACTATATTCATCCGAAACGAAGTTCGAAGCTTCGGATGATCGAAGTATAAATACGATACGAATGTACATACATATACTTATGGTCGTTATTGACTTATGGTCGTAACCACAGACTTATGGTTACGATGTACGTTATACAAATTCGAACTTTTTCAGCGTAGATACATTCGTATCGTATAAAAAACTTCGATCTTCCGAAGTTTCGAACTTCGTTTCGGATGAATATAGTAGGGCCCCAACACCGATTCGATGTTATAATGAATCGCACTAAAATAGACTAAAATACAAAAGTTCAATTCCGATCTTCGAGCCATAGAAGTTTACTCAATCTTTGCTAGTTAGTGTACGCGTGTAGATAGTAATTGCGTTTGTACTGTGATGTCACGTTTAGAACTACTATCAAGGAAATTAGGCTAATCCGAGTTCTATTAATTGTTGAACATTACACGAGAGCGTTAGATTAGAGCTTGTTACACGGGTGGTAATATAATCATGGTAATCGATGTGGGAACAAATACCGATTTTTGGGTCGAGTTTTGTCATTATAATGTTGAACATAGCGATCAAAAACATGACTGCTGTTTGTATTCATGTTTTTAAACGAACCGATGCAACTGATTGTTAGATTTGAGATTCCAACACAGAGCTTTACCGTTTCTTTCAACTCCATCAGTATCTGCAGGGTAACTCTACGATTCGAAACTAAATTCGAATGTTTGATTGTTATACGTAAAACTATGTGCATAGGTACTCGACAAAATGTTTGAAGTCTTTATCGTATGTCATAACCATAGACTAAGTTAGGAGTTAATGCTAAGTATAACAGCTATGTATTCTAGAATATAGTATTGATTTTTACAAGTGAAAATATTATAACTTACTTCGGACATCAACGTCCGAATTTTCGAGTTTCGTTTCGGATCACAGATTACGACCCTGATCCTTATCATATAGCCTGGAACGTGGTATAAACTATTAAAGACTTTTAAACTGCAAAACGTGGTATGTCATCCTGGACATTTTTTGGGACAAGCATTTGCTTTTTTTATTTTAGGAAAATAATGATCTTTCTATGTAGATAACAAAACACAATGCTAACAATAAAATCACCAAAATATAAAATTAAAATTGCTGAAATATTAAAAAATAAAAATTACAAAATTAACACCGCCAATTGTATTGTTAATATAGTTTAAGTTTTTAGTTGTGTATTTTTAAGCTATTGCATAGCTTCTATCGCGGGCAACGCGGGCCTTGAGCGTGGAGACCGAATCCAGAAATTTCGTAACGAAAATAACCTAAGTCCGACCGAAATTTAAATTTAATATTTTTATTTTGATTCAAATATGTGCCAGTACTTTTAAATGCGAATTGCAAAGCTATTGCGTGATTAATTATTGTAATCTAACCTCTTTCGATATTTAGTTTTGCCATCTATCGATGAATGGCACAACTTTTAATGACTTTTGGAATATCACGCTTGTCTCTTTAGTCTTTTATTTGATTCAAATAGGTGCCAGTACTTTTAAATGCGAATTGTAAAGCTATTGCGTGATTTATTGTAATCTAACCTTTTTCGATATTTAGTTTTGCCATCTATCGATGAATAGCAGAACTTTTAATGACTTTTTGAAATATCACGCTTGTCTCTTTAGTTCAGCAACTCGCCTCTAGGTGGCATTGGTTGTATCGGCGTTACTGCGCATGCGTAATCGCCCTCTTCGCCCCGCAATCTGGTGACTCATGCCTGCTTAGAGTTTTCCTCTTTGTATTTACTTCATGGTACGACTCTACAAAGCTCGCACGTACAACAGTGAATATCTGTACAATTAATATCAAAGAAAAACAAAGGCAAAAAAAATACTGCATAAATAAAATAAATAAATAATGATAATTACATAAGTTGATAAAAAAATGCTATGCAATAGCTTTACCACGGCAGTCTCCGAGTGCCACACGTCTTTTTTTCTTTTTGTTTAGTAAAGTGTAGCAAATAAATACATATATATATCTCACGTGGAAAATGGGAAAATCTGTTATCGGACATAGCATGTTTTACGATATGACAATGTCTGACAATAAGTTCTATCGCGGCCATAGATGGCGCTACATTAACTTTTTCACTTATAAGGAACAAAACGCAAACCCGTTATTCCAGAATTCTAGCAAAAGACTAGGCGGGTAATCTAAGGGTAATTTATTACTATTGCTACGAGCAACAGATCTCAATAGTATTGTGGATGCTTTGCTGTCCTTTGGGGCTTATTTCATCTCCGGAAATCTGACTGCACGAAACACTACGGCAGAGCTATTATTGTATATCAATGTTGTATGAAGCAATATCATTGATTCGTACTAGCCCGATCGACTCTGTTTAACAAAATACTAATCGGATACGAGACGAAAACGAGATATCCAGATATGACTCTCAGCGAGAATCATGAAAATAAAAATATTAGTATTTTAAATTAGTTAACAAAAAAGTGAAGTTCTATGAAAACACATTGTATTTGAATCTATCCCTAAAATAAATGTTATTGAGTATGTATTTTATTCAAATTACAACATTATTTTGATGCGTCCCTCATTTTATTATTATTTTTTATTTTATTTTTAAAATTATTAGTTTTTGAATATATGACTCTACATCTTACAGTTTAAGTAGGTTCACTCAAATCTGACATCATAATATAAAACATTTCAAAAGACTTTGCAAGTAGGATCAATACGCACTAATTACTTTTAAAAGTGGATTACCATCGCCTCTGAGCTGCGGGGTGAAACGGGATGAGCGTCTAGCCAACTCGTATCCCTAGTGCAAACGCCGCGGGCACGACTTATCGCTTGTCAAAGGACTCTAATGGAATTATTGTTTCATAATAGATTCTGTTCACATCAAGATTAGTTCTTCGGACTATTAATTCTGTGAAAATAGGTATTTCGTTAAAACTGAATCTATCTAAATATGTAATTTGTATCGCCTTTTACACCTAATATTAAATACTTAATCTAAATATGTTACTTTATAAATTTTGGTTTTTATATACAAACAATCCAGTTCAGTAAATTTAAATGAAGGAGGGATCGACAAAGTGTTAAAAAGTATTGATTAACATAAAAGTAGGTCGCAATGCATTAGTATGGCTTCAGTACTCAACAAACCTTTATAAGCAACTTAAAACACGGCATTATAGGTCCACCCTGGCCGTGGCATCTCGTAAACGAGTGTCCGGGGCATCAGAAGTAAAAAAAATATCGATTTAGTCCGAGCGGAAGACGGGCGCCACCTAATAAATGTTACCTACCTAAATAAATTCGGAAAAGGATCACGTTTTATATAGCATTTATCTTTCCCCTCCTACACACTATGCGGTATTGGATATTGGAAAATAGATTCTGCAATAGCACCATACGGAGTTCATTCACGTATTTGGTTGATATTTTGCGGGCGCGTCCTTGTCCCTTGCACGATCTCTCCTTCCTGTCATCCGCTGTACGCTCGACGAATTTACCCTAAACTATCCCTCCAATAATGTAATATATTTTTCGAATATTGTGTCATATTTTTTGTAATTTTGTGGTAAGAAAACAAAATACTAGTTGAAAAAATGTCTATTATACTTCTTTTTTTATTTACTGCTTACTTACCGTACATATTTCGAAGAAATAAAACAAAACATGGTAATTGGAAAATGACGTCATATGTGTATGTTTAAATGTTCCAGATTGTTCTATAGAGGGGACATAAGGGTTAATTCGTCAAGGTGGTATTGAATCCTTGACGGATAAATAAATGTTATTAAACCAGCGTTCTATCGTCAACATTTTATTCCAGTATTCACTTTCTAAACGAGATAACCAAATACTACACAGTTCAATCTGTTAATTTTTTTTACCTAAAAAGCAGATAACTCTGTGGTGTCCGACAAAATACTAGACTCATGGACATGGTCTTACAGATGCCAATCTGTAATTAGAGTGAGCCCTCACGTAGACACCTATCCAAATGTTTGCACAGGATATGTGTAGAGGCAACTCAATCACACGCCTTGCAACTACCAAACTGTGAACTAGTTAATGAAAAGGTTTATATTATGAATAAAATTAAAATATTAATTTTGAGAAACTTTTTTTTTTGCAGAAGGTTAGATTGGCTGTTATAAAGTAACATCATTTTCTGTATTTCATGATATATAAAACAAATATCTAACGACTCAAATATTTAATATCTAAATAAAATAATTTTGGTTTTACGTAGTTTTATTTAATACGTGGGTCCATGTTTTGAGTCTTATGTAGTTATTGTTATTTTATAATTCATTAATCTAATCTTTCATTTCCAGACAAAAATATTACTGTAAAATACAAAATAAATTCTAAGTAAATAATCCAATAGTAGTAAACGTCTGTATCGGATATTTTTATAAATGAGATTCATGAAAGCGTGAGAGATTGCGGAATGCATTCTGAATCAGTGTAATGGAATTGAAAACTTAATACTTTGCAGTACTAAGTTTCATATCAAACCTTGTTAATACGTCAAGTTCTTTATTAAAAGACGATTTTTAACTTTGTAAGCAATAGGAGATTAAAATAAATTGGAAATATTAATTTATCGCTGATAATTAAACCTTGCGAATACGCCTAGTTCTTTATTAAAAGACGATTTTTATAAATTTGTAAGCAATAGGAAGCTAAAATTAATTTGATATTTTAATTATCGCCGATAATTAAGTAATAAAAGGAATTTTCTTAGGATTTATATATTTTGATATTGATTTGCAATTCTGAATTTCACTTGGTGTTGGCAATCGGGAATGTGTTATGGTCTGTGAACTAACACGTTTACAGTCCTTTTTGCAGACCAGGGATACAACTTTGCGTGCGGTTTGGTTTTGAAAACTCTTATCGAAATTGCCCGGAACTGGAATTATTGCCGATCCCAATTTCCAGTAACTAGTGGATGATACTAATTACCACTAGTGACATCCAAAATTGATCGATTCCTGATGAGGTACCCTTATGCCTACTTCTTCGCAGATATGAGTTATATATTTTATGAATAAATAAACAAATACACCTAGCAGTCAAGACACATAGTCCTGACTCCACATTAAGATCTATTAAGTCTTGTGTCGTGGGTATCAGGAATTACTAGCAAATATAATTACAGTGTACATATGACATGTCACAACCCCTCCTAATTGGAATGCCGTCAAAATTATACGCAGGTGGTAAGCTAAGCGTGTATGTATTGAGTTTACACCCGCGGAAGTGGTACTGTTTGATAATTTATTAATAAGCCATCCTTTGAATTTTGTTTGAGAATGTTTGAGTGGCTGCGCGTTCGTATGTATTATTTTAATTAGTGTAAAGAAGCATGAGATCGCATTATTAATGAGAGTTTCCTTGTGGGAAATTGGTCGGACGAATTTCCGAGTATTCTATTGTGTTTTCGAATATATTTTTTTCCATTCGGATTGCGATAGTGTGATATAGTTCAGTCAATATGTAAGGAAGTATTAATTGCCCTCCGAATAAATACCTACCCATATTTAACATAATGAATCGTTAGGGGGACATGTCAAGAGGTCACAGAAAAATTAAAAAGGTTGCGCTGTTTGCTGATTTTGAGAAATTCAAAAATGAATAAAAAAAAATTGAAATGCTTTTTTCTTGGAAACTATTGGTTTTAGGAAAAAGTTTTTTATATAAAAAATGTAGAGGGCATTGCGAACTACATTTTTTGTCATTGGAGTGACGTCATCCGACTTGAAATAATGTGATGCAAAACATAGATAAATTCACCTAAGTTCAGATTTTTGCTGAACAAAAGTTCAAATTTTTTGATAATAAAATCAGAAAATAATTACTGCTATTTCATTTGAATTAAAAAAAAGATAAAAACTGAATGGCATGAGTACTGTGCAACGGCACGGTATATAATGTACAATTTGTACACTTCGACAAGTTCCAGCTCGAAAACGGTAAGTTTTATAGAAACATTATTTAAATAAAAGTTGTAGCAAATTTTATGACGAACAACGTTCTAATTTACATTATTATAAAAAAAAAAACATTTTTCCTATCGAAAATAGCGTTGGAACACTTTTTTGATCAATTAGCGCCCTCTACTTTTTGTATTTCAAGTCAAATGACGTCACTCTAATGACAAAAATTGTAGTTCGCAATGCCCTCTACATTTTTTATTAAAAAAACTTTTTCCTAAAACCAATAGTTTCCAAGAAAAAAAGGTTCTTAATTTTTTTTTATTCATTTTTGAATTTCTCAAAATCAGCAAACAGCACGACCTTTTTAATTTTTCTGTGGCCTATTGACATGCCCTCCTATTGATTCATTATGTTTAATAACGGTAGGTCTTTATTCGGAGGGCAATTTACATATTGACTGAACTAATATTACAGCAGGGTGTGTTGGCTATGATAAAAATGAAATTTCAGCGAAGGAGAAAAATATTGTTTCGAATCAGAAATACATAAACTACGTGAACAGCCGTGAAGAGCTAATTATGGAGTGTACAGAATTACTTTTCATTACAACATTAATACAATGAACTGAATAGATTTTGTAAATAACATTTCTTACAATATCTTCAAGAAAAGATAAAATATCAAAGCGAATAAACTCTTTGAACATAATAAAACAACACAATAGTATTTTATTACACTGACGTTGCATGTAGGTCATTTAGTTCAACCCTTTATTCTCACCCACGGGATACTCATACAATTTTATTCGATGTCGATAGAGTTCTTACAAAAGGCGTCATTGTACAATACAGGTTGTCATGGTAACACGGCTTTAGTTATAAAGAGCACCGTGTTAAAGCCAGGCGACTAGCCGACAGAAATGCCTACGCGTTTTACCAAAGTACTTTTATAGGATAAGGCTGCGTTTCAACTGGAGACGAGAAGGTGAGCAGTGTGTGAGGAAATGATACACCAATAGATCAATTGCTAGTGCTTGGTAGGTCCCTCATATGTGAGTGGCCACCTGGGTAGGTATCGCAATGTATATTCTCACGCCAAACAGCAGTGTATATTGTGTGTATTGTGCACCGGTTTGAAGGACATTGTAGCCAGATTAACTAATGGGGCATATTGAGACGTAGCATCTTATGTCTCAGGATGGCGAGTGCAGTGGAAAGTCAAGCATTGCTTTGTAATTCATGGTGCTGTTTGGTTTTGCTACTGTCCATGAGCGGTCGATCGCTTACCATCAGGCGAATGGCGTACTCGTCTCGCCATCCATTAAAAAAAATGTGATATGATAATAACCCTGGTGACGAATACATTATACAGCATTAAAGGGCATATCGAGTTAGTATTAAAATACACTTTTTTCTACTGACTCACTGTAGTCTAATAGCTATCTGATTTGTTTCTGTGTATAAAATGTTAGACGTGTGGGAAAATATGTGTGGGGGATGCGAACAAGTAATGTGAGCGAGGCGGTGTAACGAGATATTCAGTCAGTAGATTATGTCACTACTCAGCTGTACCTATCCACTGTATTGTCGCGCATTTTCTTACCGTTACCGTTTTGTTATCTGCACACTATCTATCTACCCTCGTCCCAGCTTTAAATGGAGTCAGTGCAACATGACCTTTCAGCTCTAATCCGGAATGAATCGGCCTATAAAATGAGTTACCTTCCTAACATCCACCCTTTTCGAGTAGGCTGTTTAGTCTACCAAGCTGGATTAATGTGGTTGGTAGATTTCACAAAGTTTCTTAATTCTTACGCAGAATATTTAGGCATACTAACGTTGTTTTCCTTCAGGATTGAAGCAAGCAATAATTTAAGAATACATCTGACTTCAGAACCACATAAATAAATACACCCAACAATCACAGACATAAAGGATAAAGTCATAGGTGACGAGAGATTTACACGGCAGTGTAAGTGCACTGTTGTCTTTCGGTTTGAAGAACATCATGGCTAAAGAAACTCCTAGACATATTGAGACTTAACACCTTATGTCTCAGGATGGCGAGCGCAGTGGAATGTGAAATATTGCTTTGTAATATAAGGTGTTGTTTGGTTTTGCTATTGTTTATGAACGGTCGTAAAAAAACCTACCTACCTAACTTACCATCAAGCAAATGGCATGCGCTCGTCTCACAATTCAGTGCAATAATAAAAAAACACGCTCTCCTCTAATAGAAATATCACACCCTTAATAGGCATAGTTCAGCTTTTCCACTTCTAATAGATACGCGGCCTAAGAGCCGTGATCACAAGCGGTGTAACTGCTCTTGAATAATAAATAAGTAGAGCTGGCGTGTGCACGTGGGCGAGGCTTGCATTGTCCGCCCACGCCGCGCTAACACGCTTTTATATCGACCGTGCTGGGCTTTATTGTCGCTAAATCTGGACGATTATTATAAAACCAGATGGTGCAAGGTCACAGCCCAAATACGTGTTCTTTATGTGACATTTGTTAGGCAATTTGTGTGCGTAAATGTTTAATTTGCGTGCGGCGGTGACTGTTCCTTTTTTGAAGTTTATGGTTTAGCTGGTTGAAAAATCAAGGTTAAATAAATACATAAGTATATATCTCCAACGGGGTACTTCATTTTAGGGCTATTATATTTGGTTGTACTTGTTTATGAACAAAAGACGTTTAAGCGTGAGCCTATTGCTTTACCACCGACAAATTGCATTCGAGGAAAAACGTAATATGATTGTTTTCAAATCGAAAAAATATTCAAATTAGGTTTTTCCACTCAGAGTTTGAAAATAAGACCTTACGATTATCTCATAAATGCCGCCACTAGATCAATAAGGCTATAAATATAGTCCGAAAAACCAACATAAATAAGCCAATTTAGGTGCAACTTTAAGGGCAAAGTAATATACGAATTGATTTGGTCTAGAAAACAAACTTCTTTCACGGCTAAAACATTTGAATAGCTGACCTACATACGATGTAAACAACCCTTTTAGAAACATTAATCTTACATTGAATAGCCTAGGTTTGAGCTCGTATTTGAAAATATATTGTGTGGTTATTATTCACGGTCTAATTACTAAATTATTTATGTGAGAATGCAAATTACATTTTCCGCCCTATAAATTTTAGCCTACTGGCAATGAAACATCATTTTAAACGAGTAAATTCATTAAACATATGCAAACTGTTTATTATGCGGCAAAATAAAACTTAAGTATAATATTATCACGTAATTTTATATAGATTTCAGCGTGCCGATGTTACTACCACAATACAATTCATGTGTGGTTGACAGCTTAAATTTTATCGATGCTAAACCGATTACCGAATATTCGGAATTGTTGTTTTTAAAGCCGCGGTTGACAAATGCTTGATATCGATCGACTAAGCTGATTAAATTACGATTTCTGACTTGTTTGTAAAACTTTCATTATTTGCCTGGGTTGTGGTACAGTTTATCGATTGATTAGATTTTCACAAACAGTTGGTCTGTATCGGACAGCTGTTGCCTAGTCGCGACCTTAATGTCACTTAGTTTACCTTACAATAATAGACAAATTAGTTTGCTTTAACTTTGCCTACAGTCTACGACAGTACGGAGTTTGGAAAACTGCCAATTTGTATTAAAACGGTGGTAGAACAAATTAGTTTATTTATGTTGTAATAAATAAATCCATCCACAAGATATAATTGAAGTTGTGTGACGTCGTTGGATACAGACTTTTTTCAAGAGGTTTGTATCGGAATGATGATAGGTCTCACACATGTAAGAATTGCCTTAAGTAGGTGCCACTGCAATGTCCATTTCTCCCTTCATACAGCAGTGTAAATGTACCGGTGAGTGTCGAATTCAAAGACATTGTAAACAAATTAAGTACCATACATATTGAAATCTTATGTATAATTATTGTAAAATATTGATATCTTAAATATGATAGTGGAATGCCAAACATTGCTTTGGTGTTGTTTGGCTTTGCTGCCCATGAGCGGTTGTATCATCGGGCAAAAGGCATGCTCGACTCGCCATTCATTGCAAAAAAAAACTTCAAGAAAGGCATATTCAGCAATGAACTTCATCTGAGTATAAAGATGGTGAATATAGTAAAATTCATGAAATATTATAACGTATCATTATACCTTAACAAAATTTAGGTCACAGCTATCCATTTTATTTCACTGTATATATTAAATTATCCGTTCTCGTTATACGCGTGTGCGGCATCAAAGCCTTCAATCAGAGTAATAATTACACTTAAAGGCACAATTAACCGTCCACCTTATATTTCTTTCAGTATACAGTAGTCGTCAAATTTAGACCACATTTGATGGAAGTTATGTTAAAAGCAACCACTAAGAATAAATAGAAACATAAAAGTCTTTAAAAAAACCGTTTATTAAAAAAGAATATCCCGAAAATCGATTATGCAAAAAATTTGCGTAAAAATGAGTTTAATTTTGAAAAAAATCGTTCGCCCATTTTTTAATTTTAATAATGGATGTTACCACCTCGTGCCCTAATAACTTCTTGTAGCTGGTTTGGATATCCATCCATGATGTCTTGAATATCCGACTGAGGGATATTGTTCCACCCCTCTATCACAGCCGCCTTGAGCTTTTCTAAGGTCGCAGGGGTTGATACTCTTGCTCGGACACGTCTTTTTAGATTTTCTCAAATGTGTTCAATTGGGTTATAATCAGGACTGCGTGCCAGCCATGACAAAACTTGAATCCCGACCTCATCGAGGCATTGAGTGACGAATCTTGTGGTTTAAGAACTTTATTTCTCATAAGAATTTACATTCACTTACATGAGAAAATTATATTAACTTATTGTACATTACTAAATGTACATTACTAATCTTGCAGTATGGTATCGATATTGTCGTGCATTATTCTAAAGTTCTCACCAATAAATGGTGCGAAAGGTATGACGTGGTCTTGTAAGACTGCTTCCACGTATCTTTGAGTGGTCATACTGCCTCTATCAAACACCACAAGATAGGTACGAGCATCGTAAATGATAGCTCCCCAAACCATTACGGACTCTCCCTAATAACCCACAGTTTCGATTATTGCGCATGGAGAAAGCCGTTCATTTTGGCGCCTGTAAACACGTTGACGTCCATCTAGACCTCTTTAAGCTATTCTACTCTCATCTGAGGACACTACGTCCTTCTATTCCTCCATAGTCCAGTCAGCACATTTTCGTGCAAAGGCAAGTCTAGCTCTACGATGCTGTGGATAGTTGTGGAGCGCGAGCTGGACAAAAAACCATCAGATTACTTTCAGCAAGTCTTCTTCTTATGGTACGTTCACTTACATTGACCTTTCTCACCTCAAACAGACGTATACGCGCTTCAGCACCGGTGCAAAAGCGATTTCTTAGCACATTACTGACAACAAAGCGGTCATCGAGAGCCGAAGTGCACCAATGTCGGCCTTAACCTGGCCTCCTCGTGTATGAACTAGCCTCCTAGAAGGGTCTGATGGCATCCCGTACTGTGGTTCGAGGTATACAAGTGTAAAACTAATGCGACATTGGCTCTACCCCGCGTCAGCTAAAGTTACTGCTCTAACAGCACCAGTTGCATCGACTGGCATTTTTTTAAGGCACAAAGAATAATCATACACTAAAAACTCAAATTAAACAATATGCGCACACTATGGCGGAGAAGAACAAGAAATGTAAAGAAGGTAACCTAAATGCAAAAATGTCAAACAGCGACTAAATTCCAAAAACGCTTCGGAGATAAAAGTTTAGGCATTGAAATGACGGTATAAGTACTTAATTTATTGCTAAAGTAACTACTTAACAAAAAACAAAGCAATAGTTATGCTACAGTTAACTTAAACAAACAGGATGACGAAAAATATAGGTGGACGGTTAATTGTGCCTGTGAGTGTACATTAGGTAAGGAAACGTCCTTAGTTATTTATCAACACGAGGCGGGTTTCGCGCGACCTTCAAACTTATTTTAGGGTAAAATACACTCTCGCGGGAACAAATAAAAAGTTTCTTACATAAAACATTTGCTGCAATTTGCTTGGATACCGACGTACGTTAAGGTCATAGCGACTGACGTGTGACCTAATATAAATATATCCTGTGTTTATCGAAATACAATTAGGTCGGCATTATAAATAGTGTAATCGATTCCATGTTTAAAATTATATTTATCAAAAGCTATCCATATCCAATAGCCAGATCATTTATGTAGAATTAAACAAGTCAGAAACGTTTTAAATCTTGAGGTGGGAGTAAAACAGGGATTCACAACAAACCTAGTGACGTCACTCATCTATTACAGTGAGGGTGTGTGAAAGAGACAGTAATATGTACGCACTACGCCCCCAATTTTTTTTTAATTTTAAGATACTGTTGATTGCTTTATTTTACAATCTACTTTTATTCTGTTTTGATAGATTTTTTTAAACGACGATTAACATATACCGTACTGTATCAGCCTAAAAATATACCACGTGGATTACAGTCATTATGGCATATATATTAAAAATCCACGTACCTTGACATTGTGCGTCCTTTATGATAAGTAGAAGGACCGTTGCGAATGTGATCCTCCAACGATGTCGCCCCATTGTTTGTGTTTGATTAACTTTCACCGTGACATTGATAATGTTCGAAAGACACTAAGGTTGTAAATATTAACAAAGATATTTAAAAGTTCCTCTTGTTTTGGATAGTTCCATATTCGGCAGTGATGTTGGCACAGTCATCGATTATGTCTGTCCCATGATGTACGAGCACTGTCACATCTGTAACAACGAGAAAGGCTTTTAATTATCATTACTTAAAGTCATTTTTTATTATTTATTTAAATCTTTATTGTACATATAAAAGAATACAATATACAGGAACAAAAGAATAACTAAAAAGTAAAAATGGCGGTCTTATCGCTTAAAGCAATGTTTTACAGACAACCATGGGTTGGATTTAAAAGAAGGAGAAAGATGTAAAAAAAAGAATGGAAACCAAATAATTTTAAACTATTTAAAACGTTTTTGTATGGTTTAAAACACGTTTCTGTATTTTGCAAGAAGGTTTTTTTAAAAATAAAGTTTAAGGTCTAAATAAAAGTCATTGCTCAAGGTTTTATGCACTAGGTTTTAAGCACATTGCTAAAATTTTATTTTCTCATCAATTCATTCATTTGTAAATCAGCTGTCAGTGGCATAATGAATGCTACTTTTAGAGATTAATATTGTTTTGTATTAAAATAATTATATAACATAACTGTGGAATCAGATTTTGCATTGCGTTATTTAGGTGTGAGGCAACACAAATTACAAAATTCACACCGAGGTTATAATTTATTTCGAAATAATTTAGCTCAAAGTGATAAAATCAAAAACATACTTTTATAAGTATTCGAACGGAAACAAGATGCCAAAAATACTTTACATCGAGTTGGAAGTCCTAACATTATCGCGGTTGTAATCTCCGCAACCGTATTCAATAAACTGGCTACGTAGTATGCTCAATCAACTGTTAACCCTTACCGAGGTGTCAGGTAGCAGTAAAACTTTACAGATTAGTTGTCGAAGTGCGAGCCATCGAGGGAAGCAATGCTGTTAAAGATTATTAGAACATTGTCCTCGAGCGAGCTCCGACACGCTCAATACAAACTTTATGTGACAGCCTTCTAAACTTGATCCGGCTCGGCGGACCACAAAGATGGCCGATACCAGCTGTCACTACACTGCTGATGTTCCCAATTATGTGTCGATAATTAAATTATACATATGGGCTGTATCGGGACGGAATGGCAAAACCCATTTGTAGGATTTGGAATTAATTCTGAAGCAGTAATGAATTTTTGATTGTGTTTGTGAGGTACAAGGGATTATATATTTTAATGGGAAAGTAATGTAGGTCAACAAACATTTAATTTTATCTAATATTAAAAAAAAATCGTGTAAGTATTTCACAGTTGTGTTTTAAATAACATGTTGAAGATGATTTTGCTTTGCATAATATTGTTAATGCTGCATTACAAAATTATGCAGACGAGTGTGGACAACGATGTCTGCTGACAGAAATAAAGCAATTTGGACACAACTATTGCGAATAAAATAATAATGAAACACAACAGATTGATAATATTAAATAACTGTAACGCTGGTGACCCAGATACAGTCGAATAGTCTCGTGGAATGAGGTAAGATGTATGTACGATAATAAAAAGATGAACACACCTCATTAAACTTAGTTCGGTCACTCGGAACACTATCGCGATACCGTGTTATATAAGTCTAAGGAATTTGGGCAGTCAAAGAGAAAGTGGCGGTGCTACTTCTAATACTAATGTATGATATACGATCGAAATTAATATTCGGTTTATGCAGACAGCTTGATTTGGATTGGAACAAGTGTGACTACTAAATCAGCCTACTGAGATTGGCAAGCCACTGCAACATCCGGTGTTGCGTACGTGTGATTTTCGTTTAAAATTACGTGTTCTGCATATTCTTCCGAGTGATGTTTTGATAAAGAAGATTTTGTAATAATGCTGCATTTGAAGATATGGATCTCGCGTACAGTCTTTCATCTTCATTGTTTTGATTTTATCAGTCACTTAATAATAACTTGTCAGTAGTTTTGTTTGTAAAATGAATTCGATGGTCCGATATTGATCGACCTAGATGTACGACCTTTGACATAAATAACACTAAAATAGTGAATGAATCCACTTTCTAATTACTAGCAAACACATCTATTTAAATGATTTCACTTTCAACTGATCGCGTGTCGTTATCGTTCATTAGAGTAACTTTGTGCCATAAAATCAGATAGTCAAATTCATCTATTATCTATATGTCAACCTTAATTTTCTCCAGAATGATGTAGTAGCCATCTTGGGAAATATCAAAACAGTTTATAAATTGCGTTTGAAGAGGGTTTGGCCATTACCATGTTGTTTAATAATATTATTAGATATTCGTGGTTTTCTATGTAGATATAAAATAACAAAGGCGATAAATTCCTTTAAAATTTTCCGTAAAACTCTTTCCAAGTCACCTGTGTGTATGATAGTGTAGATATCTGTTTGCTCGAGTATGGTTGGTAGTGAAACGTGTGTGTGACGTCACGCCGCGTCACGTACGTATCTGGCGCGCCGGTGCAATGCTGTGAAAGCGGCGCGTTCTGCCTCGTCGGACAGTTTCACGCAAACATTGCTGCCACTACCATACACATAGATGCGTTGCGATTTTTTTGACGCCTGATTGCTTTTCGAATTTCGAATTATTTTCTCAAAACGTTGGTAGTATGTTTGTTTCTGTGTAGATAGTATACGCTGTATACGATGGAAAACGTTATAGTGATCTATGGAAAAGTCACGTAGATTATCAGTAATTTGTGATAAAGTTTTAACAACAAAATCCTTGATAAGTTCCTCGGGCTCATTTAAGGTAAATAAACCATACAAAAGCGTTTTTTATGAAGCATTTGTTTTTTTAATTGCGTGTTAAATAACTATAGTCTACTTTCTGTCTGTAATAGTCCTAGGACCTCATCTATAATCGAAAGTACGATTTACTGCGGTTAGACCATATAGCCCACCACGGTGACTTAGTGCAGGTTACTTTAGGAACATTAAAATTTATGACCAAAACAATACTTTTAAATATAATCTTTACGAACGAAGCTGTTCTCAAACGCATAATTACAACAAATCGATAGAAACGTAATGGCAGCAATCTGTCATCAGTGCCAACACTGAAGAATATTAATAAGGCATCAACAATTCATCACAGGACATCGTAACATCAAAGATCGGGAGATATTGGACGAAAATGTCGCCAAAATTATAACTGTTAGAATATTACAGTTTCTAAATATACACGAAGATTTCGATATTATTTGAGGACTGGGACGATCGATAGCTACTTAAAATTAATACATAAGACTGCCTCCGTGGCGAAGTTGGTTTGACGCCGCCTGGTAAACGAGTGGCGGCGGGTTCGATCCCCGCACCGAAAGAAATGTTTGTGCGGCCCACAAATATTTTTTCGGGTCTGGGTGTTTGTGAGACCGAAAGCCTCTCGTAGTTCCTGATACCCACGATACAAGACTAGATGTTAGTGTGGGGTCAGGACTATGTATGTAACTGTGTGTGTTATGTATTTATTATTTATTTATTAATACGCTGTAGCCCTTAGGCTTAAACTCTTCAGAAATATGCTACGTACATAAGTTCACGCTGTTAAAAGGGGTTAATAGAAGTATCACAAATCGCACTCCTTATTTCCTATGCGATAGCCGTCAATATATATTAATGACTGGTAGAAATATTCCTACGATATTTACATTGCGTGACTTTTTAAACCGGTAAGCACACTTGTTAGCTCGATCTGAAAATAATATATAAATAAATAAACCCAGTAGCCACATATTTGCGCTAATTAAGATCAATTAGTTATTGTGTCGTACTACAGTCTCGGGTATCAGAAAATATGAGAAATTATCGACTTATCGGTCTCAAACACTCAGACGCGAGACAAATATTAGTCACAAACGTTTGTCTCAGTGCGGGGATTGAACCCGTGGCCTCGCGTTTCACAGCCGGCGTCTAACCAACTGTACCAAGCTCTCTCTTCAGAAAATCAATTCTAAGATCTCGTAATTTTCATACTTATATACGCTGCTACAGGGAGAATAAGGCAAATCACAGAACAGATGAATATGGTCAACTGTTCTGTGAGACAAATAAACAAAGAAAAAAAAATGGTTGCCTGTAAAGTCGGTTTTACGGGCGAAGATTTTACGTGACAACGTCTTTTTCTCGGTAGAATATTTATTGATATGAATATAATTAAATTGCACAATAGGAACAAGGAATTGAATGAAAATAAGAATTGCACAAATTTTAACTATAGAAATATATTTTGTTTACTAAAACATTGTACATGTAATGACGAATCTAAGCACTCCATATTTTCACTACAGACACAGCTGACGATACTTTAACCACACGTGTGAACTTGTATTGTGACGCTTTCTTGTTTTTCCAACGCCAAGAACGTTCGAGAAAGACAAAGACAGAGACACAAGCATGCGCCGATTCAATGCGCCTAATTCTCTAGTGCTGCGCGCGCGGCAGACCGATCATAGTTGAGTGGGAGAGAGACGCAAGGCATTCGGCGGGCCTCTCTCTCGTTCGGTGACTCATCGTAACGTTACCGGGCGTTACACTTTTTCATAAGTGACTCCCAGCCGCAACCTAATTTAAGACGTTGTCACGTCAATAAATTTTTTGGAGGTAAAATATTTTTTTTTGGGGGGGTAATTTTTTGCGTAATTTGGGATTTCTGGCGGGGTCAATTTGTAGCCCTCACCAAGACGGTTCCGAGGATACCAAACTCGGTGGGTCTACGATCTATATTGGCCGAGATAGGATTGGGGGGTGAGGTAAATTTTCGGGGTGGGGGTAAGGGAGGGGGGGGGAGTTTAAGGTTTCGTGGGGAGGCTAACTTAAATTAATTGTTTTGGAGGTAAAATATTTTTTTTTGGGGGGGTAATTTTTTGCGTAATTTGGGATTTCTGGCGGGGTCAATTTGTAGCCCTCACCAAGACGGTTCCGAGGATACCAAACTCGGTGGGTCTACGACCTATGTTGGCCGAGATAGGATTGGGGGGGGTGAGGTAAATTTTCGGGGTGGGGGTAGGGGAGGGGGGGGGTAGGTTTCGTGGGGAGGCTAATAGGCACTATTTCGGAATAAGGGTGGGGGAAGGCAGGGGGGGGGCTATGGGACAATTTTGGAAAAAGTGGGTGAAACTGAAAAAAAATATAATTAAATTGAGTGGGAGAGAGACGCAAGGCATTCGGCGGGCCTCTCTCTCGTTCGGTGACTCATCGTAACGTTACCGGGCGTTACACTTTTTCATAAGTGACTCCCAGCCGCAACCTAATTTAAGACGTTGTCACGTCAATAATGTTAATAGATTTATATTTAAACTATTACGTTGAAGTTACGGGTGCAAATTTCCGAAGAGGACTAACTAAGTTTATGCCAAAATGCCGAGTTCCTTCCTGCCTTGTTAAGTTCAATTGGTTATCCCTAAATGACAACTATTATTCCGAAGCTAGGGGCGCATTTACAAGACTTACTAAGGACTTAAATAAGGTAAAAGGAATATTTTAGTAACCTGCATCCCGTAATGTTGCTAGCAAGACGATACATCATGTTATTTAAAATATAATATCGTTTAGATAAAATATGCCTACAATTTTGCTGCACAAGAGGCTAACTTATATATTTATACTCTTATATTACAATTTACAATCCACAAATAAATATGTATTTAAGATATAT
Organism: Hyles euphorbiae; assembly: GCA_023078785.2. Taxonomy (NCBI): domain Eukaryota; kingdom Metazoa; phylum Arthropoda; class Insecta; order Lepidoptera; family Sphingidae; genus Hyles; species Hyles euphorbiae. Next base: position 12,446,033 of record CM041043.1, read on the forward strand.
TTCACATGTAATGTTGTTCCTTGAATGCAATTTTTGTTTAATGCAAAGTCAGTCGTTCGGCAAAAGTCTATAGACAAATAATGAAATATACGATTGTTAAGAACTCGTAACGTAGGTTTTAACACACGCCTAACCGGCATGTTTCAATAGGTATTCAAAAAACATGCAAATAACGCAAGTCCGAACATGTTAGAGGTACATTTAAATTGCCTCTATTGTACGCCTTACGAAATATTCTCACGGCCGCCCCTAGTTTGTCGGCACTCGGCTCTCGCTGTGTCGGCTTCATACTCTATCCAATCATTAATACGTTGAAATTAAATTTCATTCGTAAACAAATGAACATTCATAAAAAGGTTAGAAGCAATTTACTGGCAATCATATTTGTGACCGCAACACGTTCGGTTGTTCAATGTTAATTATCTATTTTAATTGGCATTGCAATTTATACACTGGTTGTTATGTAGTTAATGTATGGCCAAATATTGTAGAAAGAATGTATCAAGTACAATGTCAATTTAATTTGGTAAATAACCTTTGGCATTAAGAAAAATATTAACAATGTAACATTTCAATTAAGAAATTTTTTAACCCAAATTTTTTACGAGTTGTGTATATTTTTATTGGAATCTTGGACTATATTTACCTAATTTAAAAGCATAGTTCTTACCCTGTGGTTTGGGGGTACAAGAATCCCTCCACGGTATCCTCTGCCCGTCGTAAGAGACGACCTAAAGGGGTCATCGGAGTCACTGGGCACACGGCGGGGGCCGTGCGCCCTCGCGTATAACGGACTCCGAGACGTGTGATGGAGCCTCGTCTCCGTCATGGACGCCCATAACAGCTTTACGGGCGTCCGAAAGGGGGGTGTAAATGGCGGTAATCTGGGCCTTTATAATAATAACATAAGGCCCAGCAATGGTTTTGCGCGGGGCGGTTCGCGGACGTAAATCGGGGCGCCTTTCGCCCTGGGATGTCCAGTGCTGCCCACAATGCGTGTGAGGGTTATCAAGAGGTTTTTAGTCAGTATGCTGGCGTAGGTATTGCTAGGGACCCAGTTCGGACACAATATCCGCGTGTGTACCGGGCTGGAAGGCCAGAGACACTGACATACCCCTTTCGGCCTCCCCCGGGGTACCGAAAGGGCAGCTTAATAGCTTTTCCTCTTGAAAAAAAAAAAAAAAAAAAAAATAGTTTAAAAATATATCATTCTACTGAAAATAATATTTCCCCTGTAACGTAAACAAGCAACTTTTCATTCTAAGAATCTTAAAACTGAGCTGAAATAGACTCCGCTATAGAATAATATGTAAGTAAAAAATCTTGAAAAGCCATTGACTATCTGTACTCGGCCAGAGCGCCACGTGGTGAATGAGGAAAGCATTGAAACTGCTCTAGCTAGAATAAAAGTGACGGCAATTATTTCGAAGGCACCTAAAAGAGCCATGGAGAGCGGCTAAAGCGTTGCTATTGAGGTATGAGGAAGAAAAAGTTGCAGTGAGAAAACGCGAATTTTGCGTTTTGAGTTGGTAGTCAAAAACTGAATGCGACATAGTGGTTTGGCAACGTCGGCTTAGTGTTCTACGTCCGGATTTATGAAGGACTCCGTGGATGACGCTGCAAGATGTTACTATACAATCTATCTATTAATGCTAAGTGTATAAGTTACTCTGTTTGTTACCGTTTCTCATCTATGCTATTGGACAAATTATGATGAATTTTAGTGTATAGATAAATGAAACCATGGAAAAAGATATGGGCTGTTTTTTTTTTTTAAATATAGGAAATAAAGGGGCTCGGACAGTTTACGTGGCAAATATTATGCATTTGATCGATTTATGAAACTCAATCATGTTATATATTTTTATTAATTTTATCCCTAGGAGCAGAAAAGGTTACCTTGGAGAATTTACTGCACCCCGTAGTAAGGTTCGCAGTAGTATGTAAAACTTGCTGTAATGCCACAGTTTATTTTTAAAATAATATTCTGCTGCAGAACAATCTTCTGCACAAATTATGTGACGCGCGCTAGAGTGCCGCGAAACACGCCAACCTCATTTGGCGTGCGAGACAGATTCGGATTAGAAGACATTTTTGTTCTACTTTTAAAATAATTTTATTCCCGTGACAACTGACGCCAAACTTATTTACTTTGTTTAAGTCTTATTAGGACGTCTCCTATCTTCTGTCGCCGAAAGCGCTGTTGTTAAAATAATAAGAATAGTATTACTCTATTCATTTTATTACACTTACATGTAAATACTATTTTAAGAGAATAATAAAATAAAATGCTTGTTGTTTATGTTATAAAAACATATCTTTAACAATACGTTAAATAGATATTTTTAAATTTTATTTTTAGTTCCAAATTTCGCCACACTCCAAAAGATGATAGGTTACTTTTACTAGAAATAGAGTACAATATGTTTCTATTAAGATTATTAGTAAAGGTATTGATAAAACATCCCTGACATAAATTTGTGTGCGGCGTGCATGGTTAGTAGTTAACTAGTTAACAGGTAACTACGTCATGGCCGACGTGGACACGTCGCTGTTTGACCATCAACTATAACTCTATCGCGTTAACCATTCGAAGGTTTATTTGACACTTCATACATATCAAACTCGTAAAATCACGATTCAGTTATAAAGTTGAAACTATAAATATTTAACACTGAATTGACCTTTACGTAAAATGTTTGCGATTGAAATAAATATCTATTATTGTGGGGAACGTTAATTTGAAATACGATTTATTTTATATTCAGACAACTGGTTTAGTTGCTTTATAGTGTAGTTTGAATATATTTAATAATTTGTGCAGGTTTTTAAGACTAAAACCGCAGATATAATACATTTCGAAAAGATGTTCTGATTAATTAAAAATCAATCGAGCGAGACTTTCTCAAGTAGTGGAACAAAAACCACAATCAAGTGATGTTTTTTTATCATCTTTAATTCGATGTCTTTCGATTTAAGAATTTGTGGAAATAATCTACACATTAATTTTAGTTTCGCTTGATAAGAGACGTTAAATCATAAGTCAGCGAAATTTTAGTTAAACCGCGAAAGAAATATATTTTACGCCAACATTTTATCGCGTGAATGAAATGAGATGTAACAATATCTATGCGAGAACGTTTTTAATGGAACGAAATTGATATTCATTCTCTCCATAGTAAACTGAAAAGTGACTACTGGAAAAGATAACTAAGTCTTGTAGAACCTTTGCAAATGTCAGTCATCAGTGGGATTTTGAAACCACAAAGCACAAATAATTCTTCAAACTGTCTTGTTGGAACATAATGCATTTATAAATTACGAAAAGTAAATAACGCCAATTATAACCGGGCACAAAAATATTGCAAATCTTTCGACAAAAATGATTTGATGATGAAAACATAGGCTACTGCACGAAGTTAAAAAGCCGTATTGAAATACATAAGAAACACCAGAAATAGAGCACAGAGATTGTTGTGCTCCGATTGACTTGTGCTATGTTGATGTAATTTATTACCTGCGTATAGCAGCGGAATATTCTCACACTCATCAGACCGTACGTTGATAAATACGAAGTGCATTTATTTTATAATTAATTTATGTATCAGAACGTATCATTTCTACACTACTTATTTATAGAGCTTTTTCCGGGTCTCGTGAAATTAACTTTTGATAACACTGAGTTGTATCGGTTTGGAGAAAATTTGGGAATAGACAAGTTTCAAATTTTGTAGGCGTCTTCGAATTATGCCCGTGACACTATCGCATTGACTAATATCCTATATCATACTTTTTGGCTCGACCTCATCCATATATAAACACTTTGCTTAAAAGCAAACACTTAATAGAACATAATTAAAGGCTTTTCCTTACAATACTGTATAATCATAACTTTAAGCAATAAATTGGAATATACCTTAATACTTTAACCCTAAAACGTTATTAAATATAAAGCTTCTAAAGAGATCTGCAGCTAACACTCCAATTAAGATAAGAACATTATTGGCATCCAAATGGAAATCGTATAATGCGAGTAACAATATAGAGAGTAACATTAATCCTATGCGGTGTCAGGGTTCGTTAACTCCGCCGGCTTTCCCGCCACTCGGATTAGTATTCTTTCTACGTTCCTTCACTCCACTGGCCTTCGTGCAAGCGTACTCATGGCAACACACTCAATATTTGAATACTTTCTGAGGACGCCACTGGCCCTTGAGAAACAAATACATGAATGTTTAATATTTCTTTGTATAATATTGAATACGAATAAACCATCCTAAACAGTACTAGTATTCAAGCGAAATATGTATGTGTTACTTAGATTTCTTTTTTCATTTCTAAGGACCGGATTCAACATAGAAGCTCAAAATATGCATGCCAATATGCATGAAAAATGATGTATATAAATATGCAACATTAATGTTAAAACGTGCGGTTTATTTAGATTTCATGGGCAACAATAGATTTTTTAATGTGTATACATATGTACGGAAAAATATATATTAATAGTAAAATATCTTGTAAATAATAGTAAGTTGTGAGACGAGAGCCCACGAGTCCGATTCCTGGACCGAGACAAAACTTTCTATGATCCACAAATATATTTTGTTTCGGATTTGGGTGTCTTGAAACGGAATAGTTCGCGTAGTTTCTAATACCCCCATCACACGACTTCTATCTTAGTTTGACTATTTATGTTTGCGCAATGTATAATATTATTCGTGTGAAAGAAAATACAACGTTGTCGTGTCTTTTACCCCTGCTTTGTTTAGATTTATTACATAGCTATGAATAGTGGTAATGGTCAGCGAATATAACCCTTAGATTTGAATGCAATATTTAAATTGTCCAGTGCTACGAAAAGCATAATTTTCCATGTCCCAACGCGCGCAGACAGCATACTGCTGACTGCAGACGTTCGCAACTGGAGCGTAATAAATTTATTGATAGTTTTAAGTAGGTAATGGAAATGATATTATTTCATAGCTCAACAGAACTGGCGCAAGCACCTGATAATCTACTGGTTACTCAATCCATTGTATGATTAAGCTGATTGAATGCTTTTACTCAAATCTCAGATCATAACAGATAAAACAAAATCTTATGCGTACGCTATGTAGGTTGATTATCAAACATTGAATATTTTACGAACGGATAGTTCATTTGGCACACACAGACTTTCGAATGCAAGTGTCGATATGAACACTGGCCAAGTTTGGAGTGGTCGTGTTTCCGGATAGTGTGTTTTATTAAAAACTGTTCCGCGGAAGTAACCTCATTTCAAGAGTAACCACTAGTAATTGCTACCTATATGTGTTGTACATACAGACATGCATAATTCAATACGTTTGCGTTAATTTGTGCCGTCCAATGCTAGCAAGGAAAGGAAATTACGATCAGCAAGAATCATAAACAACGAGTACAATATGAATAATAATGTATCCGAGAGCCACTGCTTTATTTGAATTCTAGTCTGTTACGAGTAGTAATATAACTATGTTCCTTATTTTTACATCATCACCAGTACAAATACTTTTCCGCGTTGTGTATTTAATATATTTACTGCATTTTACTTCACTGGCAACCTTTGTATGAACCCTAGCACAAATTACACCCGAGACAAATGTTTGTGGGATCCACAGACATTTGTTTTGAGTCTGGGTGCTTGTGAGACCGAATAGTCTCTCGTAGTGCCTAATACCCACGACACAAGACTGAAGTGTGGTTATATACGAAACGTTATAAAAAATTGTCTAATATAAATACTGGGTATATCAAGACTGCTACCAAAAACGAAGCCGGATGGTAGTTTTAGTGACTACAAACACAATGCAACTAAAAATTTCGCAAAAAAACGTGACAATTATTTTTAATGATTTTTTAAATATCATCATTTGTGGGTGGTAAATCCATAGTTTTTGCTAAAATAATAATTTAAACTCTTTTATGCCTTAGGCTTAGAGTATTTATAAATAAAAGGGTATAAACTATTATTTTAGGAAATAATGTATTTAGTATTTACCACCCAAATACGACTAAAGGAATAAAATAACAAAAAAAATGTTGCTTTTTTTTGCTTCATTTTCTGTTGCATTATGTCTGAACTCTCTTAAACTACCACCCGGCTTCGTTTTCGGTAGCAGTCTTGATATACCCTGTATATTCGTGTTCAAGATCAAACACAAGTAGAACAGTTAATATTGATTGCATTAAGTCTACGCTATTATTTCTCACATTAAGAATGACCTTCAATTTACTTTAAATCAATGACTTATGGGTACAGGAAATTTGCTTTTATGGCTCCAGTGTAAAAACCTTGGAACAAATGTTGTAATACGATTTGTAACACATAATTCTTGTGGAACATGCAACAAATTCACCATAATGTTTTGACACAAATAGCATAGTACTTGGAGGTTAACACAATGCAATAGGCATATTATTTTCGTAATGAAATACTTAGAATGTGAGGAAACTACATTTCTTCAAGCGCAAAGATATTATTTAGTGTGACAAAAACTTTAAGCAACAAAATGCCTTTTGCCTTCGAACGTGACGTCATTAGCAGCATGACGTGTCTTTCGGCGCATGCATTAGACATTCTTAAGTATGTTTTCATTGGCGAGATATAAAAGTAAATCTTAGCTGTTCCCACGCGGCGTGAAAATGTCGTTAAGCAGTTATACGCCACTTCGACAGATAACCAGGACCTACCTTTGTCGCAATGGTTCGCAATTAACCTTGTTACAATTGTTTTAAGACTGAAATAGTCGCATTACAATGGCAGCATACATCACCGAATCGTCATTATGTTAACGCAACTGTTATTACCTATTACTCAATCGGTGTTTGGCGCGTCTGAGCCGGTGTAGCCGGTTCGCAACCTTGTATCCCCCCCCCCCCCTCGCACCTCGCACCCATACCCCCACGATCCCCGACGTTGAATCACTTTCACTCCGGCCTATGCCTCGGCCTTCATCGTGTTCCTTAATGTGTTTTTACGTCTGTTCGCATCAAAATCTAATTATTCCTCATATAATACAGGAATTAGCGTTTTGTAATCGATATATGAATGTACAAAAAACAAAGCCTCGATAAAATGTTATGCGTTTAATTGTATGCTTTTTACGGCCTTGTCATAAAGGACCTGGACAGTTTCTGCCTAGTTACTTTTTATCATGTACAAAAACAAAGCAATAATTGAATGAATATAAAAAATCAACTATTAATTTAAGAATATGTCATATTTCTGTAGAAGTTTAGGGAGTAATATAAAGTTTAATAAGATTTTGCATTGATTGATGACCCATTTCCGCCATTGTTGGTCCCGCATAAACGTTTCGTTCGCAGTAAAGCAAGTGTAGGAAAAAAATAATAACTTTGTCTAAAATATTCCTAAAAATAATCTATAAGTAGGTAATAGGTCATAATAACTAACAATACTAAATATATATAAAGCAATGTTTGTAGTATATACTTGCACATATATTCTTCCCATTTTTACACACTTTCATTGCAACAACTAAACGCTGCAGTAAAATACTTGACACTTGACAGTTGCTTGACAGGAACCATGCTTTGTTTATTTGTTTACATTGTGACACAATTAAAAACGTCTCGGTGTATATTTTGTGTAACTTATAAAATATTAGTTCCTTTAAATTCCAAATTCGATGATAAAGCATTTATGTAAACGTATTCTTATTAGATTCAATAAATTGACGGATAACCTACAAAACATAACCTGAAAATAAGATATGTTTTTGTAAATATCTAAAAACCCTGAACTTCATAGGCTTTGTAACTTTTCTGTATTAATCTTGGAACAAACCTTACCCCAACAATGCAAAACTAATTGATGTAGACGAGATTCGAAGTACTAGGCACAGCGCCATACAAAAACTGGCCATGTCCTTTTAACGTTTCAAAAATCAAAGGTAGTTATTACGTTTAAAACCATTAGTGTTCAGTATAAACATGTAAATACACACAATGCGAATGTTTTGAGGCTGGAGTTACTACTACGTGTAATAGTAAAAAGCGTTGCAAAAAATGTTTACCGCTCAACTGACGATTACGGCTGTCGTCGCCGCGCCCACCTGTCATTAACCGTTTATTATACATAGAGAGGTGTATCCTTATGTTTTCTCTTCGCAAAAATATAAAGTATTGACACAAAATTTACTTTCATTTTCAATTGACACATATTTCTGTCGATTGTTTGTAAACACCACAAAAGTATAGCATATGTATAAAGTAAAAGTATGGCTTAACACCTTGGTTAAATAAATAGAAAAAAAAAAACAAAGTGTATATCTTCGAAATCTAAATGACTCCATCAAAATATTAATATTTATTGAAAGTTTAGACCTGGTTATTGAACCAAGCAAACTCACTTCATATACATAATACACCTCAAAAATTTTCAGTGTCAATGATGTAAACAAAGAAATCTGAGATAATTTTTCATGTATCTTCGACGTGTTTATGTATATTATGTACATACATATATGTTTGTTAGTTAAACGGTAACAAATAAACCTATGTACATAATTTACAACGCAGTTCTTTTTATATTTAATCGTATAGATTGTGTAATCAAAACTGCGATGTCGAAACTGGTTACTGTCACGGAAACTTTTGTTGTTTTATCTAACTTAGTCGCTACTTCGCGATTACGTTAGCTTCAACCCGTTGATGTCTTTTCATTGATGTTTTTTATTAAAACTTTTTAAAACAATTTCTTAGACTAAAAGTTGTTTAAAAACTTTTATACTCAAATTGAAGACTTTAAAACCTTATTATCTTACATACATAAACTCACACCTTTTTCTCAGAAAGGGTAGGCAGAGGTACACATAATATGTTCTCCACCATGTGATAGGTGGTGAGCATGTCGCCATATCGGAGACAAATTCCTAACAAATTAATAACAGAATGATATTGAATAGAAAAATCTAATATAACTTTGTTCACTCTGGGATTCGAATTCGACACCTCAGCTTTGTAAACGCGACTACGAATATGCCACCGAGGCTATTGTTATCTGTTATATATTTCATTGTTCACGCGTCCGACGTAATTAAGCACAAACTTTTGCATCTATGCAATAATTGTATTTGAAAGCGTATTTGTAGGCTTCACCACAGAGTTACAAAGTCACAACGCTAGTTAACGCGTTGAAACGTATTATAATTAAACTGCCAGTTTACGCTTTAATTAGCGACATTTTGGCCAAACCACATAAGCCTATGTTACGCGTATTTATAACGTGTTAGCACTGTCCGTGTTGTCGAATTAATAAATGCATTTCCAATGAATATTTCATATTTATTTAATAACAACGATGTTTGTGACCTGTTGGATGGTACAAAAATTCAAAATGGCCGCCGGGTGCCAGCCGAGCGTCGGTTTATGCAAATATGACGCGCGGACGAAATCTTCAGCGGCGGAAGAGCGGTTAAATGTCACTTGCTAACCTTCTTGCATTTACGCGTGCCGTTATTTTTCGCTTACTATAATTAGTTGCAGAAATGTGACTCCATTATTGGGAACTACTTCTTTGTATTCACATAATGACATATTAAAAAATCCGCAAGCTTCTTAATTTTTTGTCGTTTTAAATTACTTTTGCTCAAGGTAAAAATATTCATATTCCCTGGGATTTTTTTTATTGCAGTGAATGGCAATACGGGCATGCCGTTCGCCTGATGGTAAGCTATACGACCGCTCATGAACTATAGCAAGACCAAACAACATCTTTAATTACAAAGCAATGCGTGGCATTCCACTGCGCTCGCCATGCTGAGACATAAGATGTTAAGTTTCAATATGTCCAGTAGTTACTCTAGCTTTGATGTTTTCAATCCGAAACACAACAATACCTTTAGACTGCTGCTTGGCGGGAGAAATAGACATTGCGGCTGTACCTACCTAGGCGGCCTCGCACATATTAGAGATCCGATATGAGAGATCAATGTACACCAGTTAAAACAAACAAATTATAAGAAAATGATTATCGCAATGTTCGTGGAACTAGCTAAAGATAATAAGATAAACCCGACCTCCAATAAGATAAAGGTTGTATGAAATCATTGTATGCAAAGCGCGATATCATAAGAAGAGCAAACGAAGAGTTAACGAACCTTTGCTTTAATCCGGATTGAATAAATTAATAAAAAAACAGCGTCATTACTTAATATTCACAAAACATGGCGTGTTGCAAATAAATTACATTTCCGAAAGATACCGTCGTTTGCCAAAAGCCGGCGACAACAACCCTAGTGTTTTGCTACCAGGACGACCGCAAATTATGTAAACGTTAGCGCCAGCGGTTATCAAATTAACGTTTCCCGACCTGTCCCAATTAGTGGATAACAGCATTGTGCACTGGAACACCATTCATCAGATTCATACCAACAAAACTTGGATCCCATTCAGTGATTCACATCGGAATATTCGCTCTCGAACCTTTTGATCGGAGTAACTTCGGAATGAATTATTCTACTATGTACTGAGCGGGTAATTAAAGAACTTTTTGATGGGCATCACGGGCCTGTCACAGATGTTTGGGAAAAAGGTTTGGATTAATTTGGGATTTGAATTTATGCTGTAGGATTTGTGTTTTTTGCCTTTTTAGTGTTATATGTTATGTATGGCATACACATTCACGGTAGTGTCCTCTTAGGATTAGTTTGAATTGCTTCTAGTAGCTTTCATGTGTCTTTGGCTAATTTACGTCCTATGACGTGATTAGTTTCAAGTCTATTTCCAACTGAAACACAAAGAGCTTATTGCCACAAATAAATAGGTTACTTTCTATCTCTTACATTTTAAACTGCACTCCGTTAATCCTTTTGTCAAATCCATCCCATGGTTGTCTATAAGAAATTGCCTTTGTACGATAAGACCACACAATGTACTTTTGATGTTTGTGAATTTCGTTTATTTGTATTTGTTGTGTGTGCAATAAAATGTCGATAAATACGAGATTTCTCAAAGACAAAAACGAATGTAAACTGGAGTCGCTATGAATAGTAACTTATGTTACATGATCTCAGAATTAACTGACATGTATGCAAACTGAAAATGCATTAGTCATGACATAAAAGCCATTAACGGCAAACTTATGGGTAAAGCAGAACCTGTGAGTCACGGTAATGCGTTTTTTGCTGATTAATGCAAACAATTCTCCCACTCAAGATATTTGTGATATATAAATAGACTAAGCGTCATTCTCGTCAAGGTTTATTGGGCGCGACATATCTACATCACGCCATGTCTCTTATACTTGTAGATAAATATAATCATGCTAATAATGCACAAGGCATTGGCTATGTCTGAAAAATTACTTCGGCCTGCTCTTAGCTCCCCTTCCGGTATTTCGAGGGAGGGAAAGGGGTATACCGGTGTCTCTGAACCCCTTGCCTGGCATGCTTACAAAAATTTCAATGAAGCACAAAATATTTGCGTTTATAGATAATTTTATTTTTATTTCAATACTTTTACCGAAGAAAATACTCACATTACAGATTTTTATATTCCATGCTACAAAACCATAATCTAGTCCATCCAAAGGTTGCCTGGAAGAGATCGCAGCTAGCGATAAGGCCGCCTATTGTAACCATGTCTAGTTTTTTAAGTATTTTGTATTTCTTCTTGGTGTACAATAAAGCATACAAATAAATAAATAAATAAAATAAATAAACATTTTGAAAAGCAATTTACTATAAATCTCTTTTTCGGCAACTTTTATGATTGAATCTTTAACATAATCTTTACAGTCGATTTCACAAAAAAATATGAGATCATACTGTATTGGAGATGGATAAAAACAGATCGATTCAACTTTATTCCTAAGCCGAGACATTAATATATATCACTCTTGAGAGCGTATAGTAGAATTTTTACTTGAGTTAGTTAATAATATGCCTTAAAACCTACGCTCGATAAGTCCCCATTCGTGCATTGATAAACAACAATAAGTGAACAAAAATAACATGAGCCAATAGGTGCATACAATATGCAGTACAGCATAGATTTGCATAAAGCAAACTCAGCACTCGCAGAATATGTGAACAGTTTACGAGTGCTGCAATATTTGGCAACACAAATCAAATAAAAAACTTCTTTACTACCACTTGGTAGAATACTGCGCTTTTATATCTTTATTTTCCACAATAATATCTGTTATTGAATGAACAAATAGTACGTAATTCATCATCATCTGTCAATAATTTATTTGTGAATTTAAAGGTCGTATTTAATTAGAAAGAATTACGTGTTATTTAGTAGTGCGTGGTGGCCTGTTGGTAAACGGACTAAACGCGACTGCCAACATATTCACGGTGGTCGCGGGTTCAAATCCCAGGGCACACCTCTGACTTTTCGGAGTCATGTGTGTATTGATAGTCAATCACCACGCACTAAAACGGTGAAGGAAAACATCGTGAGGAAACCTGCATACCATAGTGATTTATAAAATTTCTATGGTATGTAAGTCCGCCAACCCGCACTAGGCCAGCGTGGTGGACTATATGGCCTAACCACTCTCAATCGTACTGTCGATTGTAGAGTAGGCCCGTGCCCTGCAGTGGGACGTATATGGGCTGATAAAGATAAAGATAAAGAGACGTGTTATTTAAATTTCATCACCAACATCCGGAAGTAATCATTAATTCATCAGATAAAAGTTGTTTCTGACAAAAAAAATAAAAGTCACAATAAGTTACTCGTAACTCGACTATAACAGCACACTTCCTTAATTACTTATCTACGTTAAATTCTGCTCGATTTAAATATTTGAATACCAAATTACCAAAACATTGTATTTCGAATAGCTAAAGTACAAAAAAGCATGTTTAATGAATGTGTTTCGGCTGCAAGGTCCCGCATTCATCCAGCGCAGTAAAGAAGATTTGGGCCATTAGGCGCCACACTAGCGCATTTTTATTGTCCAATTGTACGGTTAAAGAAAACGCCAAAGCCCAAGTCATTATGCCGCCTTTTATATTAAACGTGGATAGAACGATTAAGTTTCAATGAGTTTCCCCATAATAATTTGGGACCCCTCATGATTACCGTAATGAAATCTGTAAAGAACATTATCTGGGCAATTTATTTAAACTTGAATATTAGGTAAGTTTTAGAGTTATAGCGGCGCATAAGAAACTTTTATATCCGCCTCGGTAACTTGCTGTCGACGGCCAAAATCGTTATAAATCTTTTGCCATTTCTCTAACAACGGCGAAAATATTTCTAGCTAACTTTCTGCCGAGTTAGTCGCGCAAAAACCGTTTAACTTGCTAACTTTGATATAAAATTAAGGTAACACGCGGTTCCTTAACAATAATGACTGTTTGGGCAGGCGCGCTATTGTTTGATAACTTTTACTTTATAAAACCTGCGCATGTCCAAACTTACTCACCTGTTTCTCATTTATTATTATTATTTACATCAAAGGATAGACTTTTTTAATATTCCTAATGTTATCGCCATATAAATAACGTAAAAGAACCTCAATTTACGTCAAGAATGCTAATGGCAGATTTTTCTTATCCGCTAATATAAAGACCACCGTAGACAGTGGTGCAAAACGTCATAAGTTTATTTGTTCCGACGGCGTTTATCTCATTTCGAGTAGACTTGAAAAATGTGACGGCTACTCCATCTGTATTACAATGAAATTACGCTCATATACATTATATTCTCTTTGTGATGCTAGTATTAAACTATAACTGCAAAGTCACTTTCATATATCTTAATATTAAACATAAAACTATATGTTTTATGTTTACAACAAAAGCCCCGTGACTAATAAAAACATCCAGCGAGATCATGAGAAGTCCGCGATCTGTCCTTGTCATGTCATGTCTTATTAATGCAGGAATTTTTACCGTCACACAAAGAGCGTAATGAAACACGCCACATGAAGCCGATTTGCGGTTCTCATTCGCTACCTAGGCAGAATATACTCTAGTTTTTTACAAGTTCGTTTAACCTTTGCATTATTACTTTGCCAAGGTGACTGTCTGATTAAATTACACTAAATTCAATTTCAGATTATTTTGAGCTGAAGTTTTGATATTATATTTACGATAGAAAATATTAATGGGTCCTTAATTACGGTAACACTACGGACATTCGAATACTTACTGTAATGAGCCTCTCGTCTTGTAATTGAGGATCTCGAGACTCAATTGGCATTAAGCTTGAGTAAGATAGGTTTAATTTTTTTTTTTATATCCATAATATGTTCTCATTTATTCGGTATTCATTAGTCATTGCCACTTGGCATAAATAACATTAAAGTTTTACGATTTTTGAAAGAAAATATATTAATTTTACTATCCTATGCTTCATTTTATGCAATTTTCTAGGATAATAATACCATAAAACGTAAAATGCATAATAATTTTAGACTTTACGATAAGTGACATCTCATATAATAGTATAATACCAACCTTTTGCGCATGAACAAAACTGGTTTTCCAACTTTAATAACAAACATGAAAACTAGGTAGGATAAGTAATAAAAAAATACAAACCGCAAAAGGTAAGTGGCGGATTATGGACTAAACCTTCTCAATAGAATTTACGTTTGTAGTTCATCCCTTGTCCAGCAGGGGACGTATAAGGGGTTATATTATTATAAACATTACAAAATAATAAATAAATACACCCAACAGTCATATGTACACAGTCCTGACCCCACACTAAGATCGAGTCTTGTGTCGTGGAGTATCAGGAACTACGAGAGACTTTTCGGTCACATACACCCAGACCCGAAACAAATACATACTTGTTGTTCATACAAACATATTTTGTCCCGTTTCGGGGATCGAACCCGCGGCTTTTTGTTTTACAAACAGCGCCTTACCTACTACGCCACGGAGGCTGCCGAAATAAAGAATTTACGAACACTTGAAATACCAAAATACTTGCGAGTACTGAGCCTCCATAGCTTTTAAACGTATAATTTATATTTTCCATCCCATTGCTATGATTGTGTTAAGATTACTCGTCGAGGAAATGTGTAATGGAGTAGCAAATGTCTAAAATAACAAAGTTATTAAGCAAAACATCATATTCGACTTAAGTGAGTGAAGCATATCGCTGCTTTAAAACTAAAGTGCCATAAATCACTGGTGGTAGGTCTCTCATATGTGAGAGGCCATCTGGGTAGGTACCACCGCAATGTCTATTTCTCCCGTGAAACAACACTGCTTAAATGCACTGTTGTGTTTCGGATTGAAGGACATTGTAGCCAGAGCAACTACTGGACATATTGAGACTTAACATCTTATGTCTCAGGATGGCGAGCGCAGTGGAATGTTGCTACTGTTTATGAGCGGTCGTATCGCTTACCATCAGGCGAACGGCTTGCTCGTCTCGCCATTCACAGCAATAAAAAAAAAAAAAAAAAAAAAAAAAATCAAAATTTAGTTTTGTTCAGGAGGCCAGATTGAAAATTTTTATTTAGTTTTTTTGAATTTTTGGTCAAAATGCCAAAAGGGCGTATGTGTAAATAAGTCATTTATAAGTCGATTTTGACTAGTGTCTTTGTGCAATATGAAAATAAAGGTGATTTTAGCCCCATTTTTTGAATAAAAGTAATTTTGGACAATTTTGTTTTGTGGCCCTTTCGTTTTTAAGTAGCGATATATGGAGTGGATTTATTGTCTAGTTTGTGTACTGTAAACGCTGATTTTTTTAATATTATATTATCAACCCGGAGTCAGAAATTTGTGCCCGATATGGCGATAGGCTCGCTCCCTCGTGAGACGGAAAATACAAGGCGATATATGGGTGTCATGGTGGCACCTCTGATTAACTCTTCTGGAAAAAGGTGTTAATTTATGTATAGTCTGGTCTGATAGTGAAAGACCACCACTTTCTGTAAAAAACCATAATTTCAGTATGATTGTGAAAACATTTACGTTAATTGAAGTTGTCGAGTTTTAAATAATTCACCATTCACTTTAATTAATCATTTGTAGCCCCAATATTATACTAACATAATTAACCATTCTTGCATCAGCTAAACCCTTACCCAACCAACAGTTCTAGTTCGTCTCGCATATTCGCGTGAAGATTCTAGTTGTTCATAATAATCTTTATTTCACACAATTATTAGAAATTATTAAAAAATATATTTAAATGGTTTCTCAAGACACCTACTTTGACATGCACTGCAATATTATTCATAAAATTATTATTTCAAATAATGATTTTTCATTTCATATTATTACCTCTGAATTTGATCTTACTTTGCCAATCCGCTACTTTTCAAATATACGTCTTGTTTTGTTCAATCAATTAAAACTAGTACCTGTATCGTTATTTGGCTCGCATTAAAAGTGCGTAGTATAAGTAAGTCGTGCAATGGCTACTGGAGTTTCGATAGCTGGTGTCCTCGACACCACGCCTTGCCGCTCACATACCGCGCCGCTCGTGATCTAAACTTGTTTATCAACGTTTAAATATTTCGCATTTCTAGCTCAGTCTGTTGAGATGGCGATTTAACTGTTTTGCCATGAACATAATATGTACGTTGTAAGTGGTGAGGAAAAAATATTTGGTCCTGAATGAATTGGATAAGTTGTAGTGCACTCATAACAATACCTATATCCTTTTAATATTATAATATATTAATATCCAATATGAATATAGGTGAACAGAATATTTCCAGGACAGTATTTTTACCCGGGCGGAGCCGGGCTGGGCCGCTAGTAGTTAGCAAACTTGTATCTACATTGTGGATGGAGTCTACGAATTTAACATAGAATTTTGCGGTTCACGTGTCAGTTATTGTCACATGTCACTGTATATTGATACGTGACATTTAAAATGTTATTATTTATACTGCAACTTTGTCGACTTGTGCGACTCTCTACTACATAATAAAATTTACAACTAGTGCTACCACGGGAAAATATAATGTAATATAAATTATTATTCCTAGCCCGTATCCTTCGTCTTCGTTCTTGTTGAGCTCGCAGTGCAACTGACACCTTTTAGATTATAATACGGTGCCTGATGTAAAAGTAAGTCGAAATAAACTGGTGCCGTTCTAAATTGATATGGAAAGTAGACTATGAAATATTAGTTTTCATTAGGAGTACTTTATTGATTTTGCGAATGCATAGCTAAATAAATCAACTTCTGTATCGCCTTATATTTTCGGTCTCTCGATGTGATCGGGCACAAATTTCTTACTCCGGGCTAATAATGAATAGAAAAATCCAATATTATGTTGCCTGACCCGGTACTCGAACCCGAGGCCCCAGCATTGTAACCCTACCGTAGCATAACTAAGCCACCAAGGCAGTCTATCTAATATCTAGTCTAACTATATTGTTTCTATCTCCAATAATACCCAATGTATTCGTCAAATTCTTATTCCCCAAATATCTAAGCTAGACTATTTTCTTGAATTTTTCATCCACGCGAATAAAACCTTTTCCTGTATCGCAACATTTAACAAATTGGGAACCGATCTTCCACCCAACTGAACAGATTTATGAGTAAAAAACGGATCAGTGGCGCCATGTTGAGCAGAAACATGTAAATGCTGGCTACGTTTATACTGACAAATCGAATCTTGCATTTTTAAACATTCCGAGCTTAAACGGAAATATTTTTAACATTATACAATACCTGCTAACTGATTCAGTGTTTCAGATAAGCAATTATTGTTGGAAGGTGTAAACGCACTGTTGTGTTCCGTTTTGAAGGAAATAGTAGCCAAATTAAATACTGGCTATAATCGAGACTTAACATCTTATGTCAAGAAGGCATTACTTTGTTATTATTGGTGTTGTTTAGTTTTGCTACCGTCCATAAGCTATCGCCTCATTTTTCATCATGCGAATCACCTTCTCCTCTCGCCATTTAATGCAAAAAATAATAATTAGAAGGTACTTTAATCACATCCACAGTAATAATGAACAGTTACAAGAATTAAGCTCTAAATAATATATTGTATTAATGTTTTCAATTGTACAGTGTAACTATTAAGATACCCTTCCATGTAATGGTTCAATAAGCAAATGATATAGGTAATATTGATAGCGCTCGTGTCGTTTCAGTTGATTTACTTGTTAAACAGACAATACTATAGAAATTCATAGTAAACATTAGCAAGAACTAAGGTTCAATTGTCAGAATTCCTTCAACATTTGATTCTTAAGTGGGATTAAAAAACTTCATCTTCCAATCTCAATTGCCATTTTTTCACTTTATTTGTCCCAATCTTTTTCTTTTAATTAAAATCTATTTGAAGGTCCTTCCAAATGTCAAAGGTTAATTGGCTAAAATATCTGTAACGCGGTCTTTTTCCAGCGTCATTAACAGTCGAGGACGCCCCTAATCAGGCGGATTGGTTCGCCCATTAGGGCAGCGCTCTGAATTCGTCACAGATACTGGATCTAATAGGAAAAGGTTGACAATAAAGGAGGAAATACCGTTGTGCATCACCTGCCTCCTATCCAATTATTTTCGCAAATTACCGCTCGGTTGCACCGCGTCGCCAATTTGCTTTTGCTTTGCTTTTCCTTTGCTAACGAAGCTGTGAGGTGGAAACTGCTAGGAAACTATTAGCGGTGGCGCTTCTAAACCTAATATTTCTTTTTTTTAAACTGTCACGGGATAGTGATCACACAGCATTCAGATTTACCTTCAATGCAAAATCACCCAGAAAAGGGATAAGACCTATATTTTTATTTTCTATATTAATACAAAAACAAAAGCTACAAAGCTTTTTATCCTATTTTGACGTAAACGTGTAACGTGATTTCGGTACGATACGAAACTTACACAAGTCTAAGAAAAATATTATAATGTACCCTCGGATTTTACGAGTGGACGAAGGTAGACCTGTTATTGAGAAAATTATAAAATTTCAAAGAGAAAATGTTTTTCGTATCACTGACGTCATCTCTCCGTTTTATACTATTATGACATTGGTTTTTTTTATTGCGAAGGTCTGGCAAACGAGAAATTGGGGAAATGGGAAAAGGCAAGAGGTATCGGGCATCCAACAATCTTACTAAACAAAGCGCGACAGTAATGCTGTCGCATTGCCTATGAGACTTTGGTACCGTTCTGGCCGAGGCTGCCCATGCATATTCAGTTATGGCTGAAAACAGCGTGGCCCTGCCACTACCAAAGTTTGGTTGAAATTACGTTAATAATTTTACTATTTCCATCTTATTTTACATAAAATGATTGTAATACTATTTCTAATTTCATTTCATTATACATTAGCAATTACTAAGTATAAATAGTAATTAAATAATTATCTCACTTTATACACTTTTAGATATATCTAATAACTTTTATTGACTTTCAAACAAATCCCGCTGGAGATAATTTAATTTGGCAAATCGTATAACATGTGAATGTTAGGACTGTTATTACTAAACTTTTCTATTAATCTGCTTGGATAAGTTAAATTAAACATTGAAACATAATATTTCAGTTTGACTGTCAGGTGACTTCTAAAACTTGAGCCGATATTGATTACTGCTTTCATATGTTTGCTTCAAGTACCCTTGAAAAATTCAATTTCATTTGTTTTGTAAATGATCTAGAGTGATGAAGCAATCAAGTAAGCCAGATAAACAGTGACTAATGATAATATATATTTTTGTATTGTCAAACGTTAATGTCCCACTGCAGGGCACGAGCCTCCTCCACAATTTAATTCGTTAGGCCATACAGTCCACCACGCTGGCCTAGTGCGGGTTGGCAACAATATTCATAGATAACAAAAATAACAGTTCTAATAGTGGTCTTATCACGATCTTTATGGTCTTTTGGCGGTCTTTGTTAAACCAGATCAGAAAATAAAAAAAGCCTTTCAATTGAAAAACAGAATATCCATAACTTATAGGCCGGAGTTTACTTTTAAAAGACTAGTCTATTGCGATCTAATAAGTTTTTTTACGTACAAATAAGCTAACTAGAATTGTATCCATGTCACCTACTTACTTTTCGGCCTTGATTAACAGCTCATTGGCAACCAACCGTGACTTGCTTGACTCGTTAGTCGATGAAGTCGTACTAGTATACTTATAAAACTTAATAATAAACACGCAAACTGATTTGTATAATATAATAGTTATTATGGTTTTTATAAATGTTGCGCGTAATTAACAAATATTAAATTACTTTATAAATGGTTAGGAATAATGGAATTTCAACAGTAGAAAAATAAAGCACTTCAAATCACAGAAAGCATTTCTGCGAATTATGAATTGTGATCAATGTCAACACTTGTAACAAAAGCCGACAGAAAGAACATTCCAGGAAGCTAATATAAACAAAATTTGTTCTACAGGTAATGAGAGGGAAGAAAAATACCACCATATACAAGGTAAGATAGAATAAGCACTCCCCAATAGAATGCCAAAGTCTTTGAGGCAAGTTTGAGTCAAGAACGCTCATAAGATAATTTGAATGCTGGATGCGACTGATTTTGCGTAACTTTGCTTGGTAGGCGCCTGTGTCAATTGTGACTTGCCTTAAAAACACTTTGGGACACACCAGCCTTGATTAGTCACGTGTCATTAAGTAAAAGAATCGACGCAGTAAAAGAAGACACCGTTTGTAACTTTATCCTTCTAAGTAAATGTATTTTATTAGTAATTCCTGACAATTGTAAGGCAGATATTATTAAAAATAAATTAGCCTAGATTATTTTAGGTTTTTGCTAATTGAAAAGTAAGGAGGAATCAACTGTCGGTAAGGTCACGTCTCCGTAGCAAATTCTTCGAAGCACAATAAATTAACTTATTCTAGTAAAGTAACCAAAACTGAATACCAATAAATTTTTCATAAATATTTTATCTTAGCCAAACAATATATAAATTATGCTCCATTAATAAAATAAATCATAAATTCTTCATAGAAATTGGAGACTTAATAAAATGTTGGTAACTTTATTACTGTATTGAGCGATCGTCAATTGGACGTTTCTGTGTACAATATTTCGCACAAATTGGGCCCTCGAGATTTTTTTAAGAAAATTAATATTGCGTAATAGTACCTTTTCTACCTAAACTGACAACAAATAGATGGACTCATTTGATACAATTATATTTAAGGTAAGAAATTACGGCTATTTTCTGGTGATATTTTGTAAAAGAAACGATTCATTTTCATTACAAAAAGTATTTCAAAAATTGTACTTATTTGCAAAAATTACTTTAAATGACTTGACAAACATAGCAGTAGATTTATGTGCCCTTAATATTTAAGGGTGCTTAGGTATCTTCAAATTATTTTTTAAGTCTTTATTTATAAATTACTAAAGTTTTGACGCGCTTTGCTTTTATTTATTACAAACTTTATCTATTCAAATAAAATAGTTATTAAATCGTGCTTGTATTTGTAGACAATAGATATATATAGCTGTTATTATAGCGAGAACAACTGTTTGTTAAGATTTTCAGACGTTGCGATTTGCGCTTTGGATAAAAAGGATGAAGGAATTTCAATAGCTCGGACTTTCCACACTCAAAGTCTCGCCCAGTAAACTGATGCAAAATGTGTACAAAATACAACTCCCGATTGTATTACTTTTGAATAGTTTTTTTTAATAATACAGATGTTTATCCTTACTGAGGAAATGGTCGCTGCACTGAAATGCCTGTGAAACATTATGCTCCAGAGCGCGGAGTTAAGAGTCGTTTATGTTTAAAAACAGTAGTCATTAGCAAAATGTGTCATTGTTTTTAATCAGAGTATTAGCGAGCTTAGAGTTACATAAAACCGTGAAAAAAGGCCTGGCATAACATTTTTATGCGCCAGATTACTACGGATTAAAAAAACAAAGTTTACTAACAATTGAATACTGCAAGTATTGTGTGACGACCCCTCATTTGAAGCACATAAAATTTGCAGTGAGCCACTGAATGCGAGCAAAACAAAACGGATTCTTGTGAAAACTACGAAACAAAAAGCCTGCATAGCTGACACTGGATATTTTTCGAGTAACGAATGGGAAAACGAGCATTTATTTTCCATATCATAATTTTCTTTACTGTAATACTCTGACTTGATAAAAATAAGATAGTCTGAAATTATTTGATAATAGCATGAAGGATAATAATGCATAAAATGATTAAAGCGAAGTTAGAAAAATCGATTAATAACCGACGGTAACATTAAACGACACTAGAAAACGTAAAATAGGTAATCACTATGGCACCTTAACCTGAAAATGAAAATAATTTATTGAATCCATTAAAATGTTCAACACCGTTTAGATTCAGTCATTTTTTTTATCTACCACCCGGTTCGGAAAGCGGTTTTCACTAGAGAAGAACGGGCAAGAAACTCTAGTGTTGCTCTTTTCAAAACCAGTTTACAATATAGTGATGATTACAAAATTTATAAGTTGGTTTAAATCAGAGCAGTTTATTAATAATTTGTTGTAAATAATACCTCTGAAATTACATCTTGAACTTAAATTTGTATAATGTGTAAACAAAGATCATTTTTAATAAGAATTTTGTTTTCATCTGCCAATAACACCAAAAGGAAGAGATCAGTTACATAGGTAGATATTTGTATACAATTTTCATATTATTATCTTGAATTTAGTATGGGTACAAAAATAACGAACTGTTTTTATTCGTTCGTCAGTTTTTAAGTGAAAAGTAAGACATTTTCATATATCTTGGCGCCATGCGATGCTGTCGTCGCAAGCAGCGAGGAAGTAATATGTAGCGAAAATGTAAGCACCATTTTTCTTGCTCGTTTTCCGAGATATGGCTACTTTAGTTTTAAAATGAAGAAATGTAGGAGTGCAGTGGCCTGTCGCTCCACCCGTGGTATCTTAAGTAGCAATCGCAGTGTTAATTAGTACCGGGCCATAGTTTACTTTTCGCTATAAAATACCTGGACTTTAATATTTAATTCGTCATCCACTTCGCTTTATATTTTGAGGTACTATGATAATTATGAATCTACATTAAATGTATGCTCTAGGTTTTAGCTTGATACATAATATTATGCAGACATTAGGTGCGGTTTCGTCTATGTTTAAGATATGCTGAAACCTGATTGGTTGGTGTAGGTAACATTCTAATTTCAAATGCTGTTTTGAATACGAAATAGTTTTGATAGTTGCTTTAGATGAATAAAATTATATATTAGGTACTTGTTTGTTGGTGTTACGTGGATTAGGTATGTATTTGATTATTTTCGCACGTTATATAATTCCAGCATTATCTGCAACTACTTTTAGGGCGTCAGTAATACAGATATACGCTTGAATCATCCTGCAACTATAAAAATGAAGTCGATATCCTCTGCCATTCGCCAGCGCGCATTGATTCACAGTATCAAACATCAGCGAGAAAAAAAATCGTTTTATCCGTACACGCGTGAATGATTCATGAGCCCCGTAGTCGTGTGCAATGAAACGGCAATCGCGTGGGTTGCGCCACATCGCCACCGGGCCTACCCGCGCTGCCACGAGCACAGCGCCCGCCGCCGCTGCGCCAGCGTGACATTCCAGCGCGGTCACATTCCGCGCCCGGCACGACCCGAGGCGCCGCCATTTTGTTAAAAATTCACGCTTTTAATTGCCTCATGTCATTTGCGTAAAGATTTGTCGATCACCAAATAAGTTATCCATCTGTTGTAACTTGAATAGATACAAAGGTATCGCAATTAGTAAATTTTAATAATATTTTATAATTAATGACATTTCTAAATTATTTATTTATATATTTTGCGATTTATTCGAAAATATTTAGAGATTAATAAGTCCACACTAAATGTTATAATAATATTATTAAACCGTAGGTCAAATAGGCGTAATCTTTGAGAGCACCCGTGTTGCAATTTTCTTAACACTAAGTACCTACCTCTATATATCATTTCGCACGCTCAATTGAATACATTTTTTAATTACTCCGCCATCAAGCAATTATCTTAGGGCTTCCGTTTCGCCAATGAAGGTGAAAGTGAACAGGTTAGAAAGTATTTGTTCAACAACTATTGATATTTGCATTAGAAATCTGTGAAACACAGGTGATACTTTCCCACGGCAAGATGCATGGCATTATTTGGCAGTATTTTTGCGTAATTCTGTCGTCTACATCCCATTATGTTTAAAAATAGAATGAACTGTTTTGTATGTGTTTAAAAATGCCGACTTCAAACCTGCGAAACGAGACTGATAAAAACTTTATGATGGATAACCTTGTTTCGTGTTTGTAACACAGGATTACTCTGACGAAAATGATCCAAGAAGTTATCTACAAACCGTATTATGTTCTGACTTATTATATAAAAACGAACGAGTGAATTCAAAAATAGCAAATAATATTATTAACATGTACAAATTAAAACGTGACCGACTCGCAAAACAAGTTATAAAACAAGATGGTATTGACACTTCTGTTTGTTAAAGTAAGTTCAGTTGATGTTTAGACCAAGCCGAGTTTTATGTCAAACCGAGAAATTGATGTCCTCAGGGGTAAAGCCGGAGTCGCAAACAAAACAAAAAGATTCCTCGGCCTCTGTCAAGGAGGAAGTGTCTTTACTTTTAAATTTTTACTGGCACCCCAGCGCGTGCCTTTAACTTTTATTAGAGTTTAAAATTTCAGCTGAATTTTATTGCCCCGCTGTTTTATGAGAGTCAAATAGACAATATGTAGTATCGTAAAATAGCAAGAGTTCAAAAAACCCTAATTTAAATCCTTTATAACAATAGGCATCACATAATGTCAGCGGTCAGTACCTACATAAAAATGCATTCTACAATTTTATCCAGCAACATCTATTCATCATCTCATTTCATTCAGCCAAATTGTATGGATATTTACTCACAGCAGTTTAGCATGTTAATATAATTTCCCCTGTAACAAGGTCACTGAAATCTGCACAATTATCTCAGAATGCTACTTTAAAATAATTGAACGTGAGAAAATCCGCCACGAGGAAATTAAAAAGAGGTTGAACTGCAGTGTCTTCCGCAAATAAATGAGCTTTGCTTTCAAGTGGCGTTTATTGCCTTATCTCAAGAAGAATGATAGCATTATACCTCGAAAAAAACGGTGTCTTTGAACCTTGGCAAGACATCTTGGACCATCGCCAATGATATTGCGTGGGCCTGGAGCCTACGGAATACTCGCAAGGAAATTAAACTTGGACAATTTTTCAAAATGTAATTTGCTACAATTATAAAAGTCTGGCGTTCGGTCGTGCCCTATATTCTAATCTAACGAATGGGCTGTATTAGGCTTTACGTAATAGGAGCGCCAGTAAATCATGTTTAATCTGGTAAGGTATAAGCGTAGGATTTGAACATTTACTTTTAAGAAATATTAGAATTTCCTTTGATGTCAATTTATACTCTGAAGACTGAATGGCAGTACTGATGTTCAATATATTTCTACTATAAAATGAATTATCTTAGCGATTGAATATAAGATGCAATAGCGCTAATTACACCGACCGCGGCTTGCACTAGCTAGTCATCACATAACTATTAATACATCGAGGTGCTTAGCTTGTCCCTTTTTATTGCCTACGTTAGTCAGACGGCTTGTCTGATGGTAAATGGTCACTGCTGTTTATAGGCTTAAGCAATGCTAGGGCAGACAAACCGGTGCCTACCATGTGATCAGATATATGATAAGTGTGTTTAGGGCTAGTTTGAGTAAATATAGCGTTCAAACATACATTGGAAGGAATTGATTTAAAAGGTTTCAAAGTTTACTGTATGCAGCAATTTAACGGTGCTGAGTCTATCGCATTGTAAAAGTTGATAAGTTGAGGTAACGGCATATTGTTGATACTAGAGATAAAAGAGACGATCTGTTTTCGACACTAATACAATCCTTTAATGGCAGAAAACTGTCTACGATAGCAATAGAAAAGACCTTGAAAAAGAGACTGGATAAGAATTATTTCCCGATGATAGGAACTCTACTAATTGTCATGTGAACATAAACGGCAAAACTTGTAAACGGTAACTAACTTAGTGTGTCACTTTGTCGGCCAGCGTATGACAATCTCAGTAATTCCTTCTGACAGTTTCCTTGGACATTGTTCTGTGATGAACTTGACCATTTACCGTTCAATTGTGAATGATTCAATTGGATAGTAATAAAACTATGTGTGACATGATTGTGTCATTTGTATCCGCAAAGCCACATACTTTGTGAGCAACAATATTTTAGTTCCATATCGAATACTTTTTAGTCTGTTGTGCAAAAACTACAGGCTCTTTATTTTGTAAGTTTACTTCATTGAATGTAGTTGATAAAAATGCAGTGTATATTATATATTTTAACTTTGTCGATTGCAAAGTGCAATCCAATTTTAAAATTTAACATAATCATCAATATCATCCAATAACATGTCTAAAATTAAACATTAATTTCTAAAATCAATACTTCCAGAGATATGTCTCTGAAATGAAGCTGAAAGTTATCTTAAGAAAATATTCGTAACATCTTAACTTTTCTAAGGTACTATCGAAATCCACGGGAAAATTTTAATTAGCAAACATTTACACATCAGTATTCGGTAAGCTTGCAAGAATATTCTGATTCTATCTATATCTATATCAGCCCATATACGTCCCACTGCAGGGGCACGGGCCTCCTCTACAATCAACAGTACGATTGAGAGTGGTTAGGCCATATAGTCCACCACGCTGGCCTAGTGCGGGCTGGCGGACTTACATACCATATAAATTCTTATGAATCGCTATGGTATGCAGGTTTCCTCACGATGTTTTCCTTCACCGTTTTAGTGCGTGGTGATTGACTATCAACTATCAATACACACATGACTCCGAAAAGTCAGAGGTGTGCCCTGGGGATTTGAACCCGCGACCACCGTGAACATGTTGGCAGTCGCGTCTAGTCCGTTAACCAACAGGCCACCACGCACTTTATATTCTGATTAACTTGTCCGAACTATAAACACAGTTTTACTATAAACTGTATTTCGCAGTCTAATTGCCATTCAGGTAAACGTTCGACGTTGATATTTCATTACGCGAGCGGTTTGCTTAATTTTGCCATTTAATGACTATTATGCTAATGTATTTAATAATTGAATCACATATATTACGCTGGTATCATGCATTCATATCTATGTGCAATAAAAAATATGGTTTACGTTTATGCTCGTGTATTCAATATGGCAATGGTTGGTGGCATATTGTAATGTCTAGACATTAGAAGGCATTACGATATCTTATTTATGAAATAACGTTATTTTAAACATGCTCATTTGATTTAAATACACCAAATAAATAAATACACCCAACAGTAACATACATAGTCCTGACCCCACACTAGGATCGAGTCTTGTGTCGTAGATATCATGAACTACGAGAGAATTTTCAAATACCCAGACACGAAACAAATACTTGTGGATTACACGAATATTTGTCTCCGTTCGGGAATCGAACCCACGTAATTACGTTTCACAGCCACCGTCTAACCAACTGAGCCACGGAGGCGTATAGTATGGCATTCATATCATTAAACAATTCATCATTCTTGAATCTCTGGTTCTGTATCAGCCCATATACGTCCCACTGCAGGGCACGGGCCTACTCTACAATCGAGAATACGATTGAGAGTGGTTAGGCCATATAGTCCACCACGCTGGCCTAGTGCGGGTTGGCGGACTTACATTACACATTCTTGAATACCATGTCACTAAGCTGGGATTTTCGCCTTAGATCTGCATAATTTGCTGATTCAACTCAAAAAATTAAATTACTTGAATTTTTCCAAGAATTTATTGCAAAATTTATTTATCCTTTAACTACTTTAATATAGAGCAGGTGGTTGAAATTTAAGAGGCATAATTTGCAAATACTTTGCATAAGATTTTGCGCAACCTAAATTCTCAACAGGTACTGCAAAAATATTCCATGGACCGGTCGTACTAAATGCATCTATTGCAACCGGTTTGTGTGAGGCAATCGATTGCCACGCCATTTTAACACGAGTAATGGCAGCACACTAGCTCTCCATACAAATTAATGTTAAGAAATATGTTTCCAGCCAGCGTTAGTTTAGAGTGGGTCGAACCTGTGCATTTAGAACACTGCATTAGCTTTGACAGGTGCACAGCGTAATGCAGGCTCGAATTTTATTCCATATTGAATTACCGCATCGAATAACATACGTTTGTGTCCACATAGTAACTTAATCAGTCAAAAATAGTCACTACGAATTGGTGAGACGGTGTTTGTTTAAACTTTCTTCTTCTTTCTTCTTTATATTTAGTTGCAATCTTAAAGAATTCACTTTGTTTCCAGGAAATCTCTATCTGGTGAATGAACTATTAAATTAGGTTTTTCCTCTTCATTTTGCAAGCGGCAATTCAAATTCATTTTCACATCCCACAGCTTTAGTTAAACCGAAAGTTAACGACCAGCATTCTAAAGCAAGTGTCACCAACAGAGCACATAAAACAGCTCATTAATATTTGTGGTATAATTAATAGTATTCAACTCACAACTCATTCGTTCGATTCCATTCACAGAAAGTGGCTCACGTAACAAAGGAACGGTAACCCAGTACGTGACAAGAAATATGATGCATTAGATGCCCCGTAATATTCTATTGTGGCGGACCCATTTACCGACTAATTGGTTCCGAAAGATCCCGAGACATTCGTGACTTAGTCGCGTGTCGCATTCGCGGAGTGAAATCGCGATTCTGTTTCGTTGGTGCGGAATCGGCGCTTATCAACTGACTGAATTCTTAACACGGGAACGAACGCAGGAATCGAGAATTCTTGCGTGGTCACGTTACAGTATACCTTGGACTTATTTGTTAAATAAATCAAACTGGTAGTGCAATATTCGTGTCCGACCGGATTTCGACAACTGAACACGAAGGCGGAAAATAATTATAGGCCACGCAAGTGTATCGCGTTTCGGGTTTAATTTGTTTATATCCGTTTTTAGTTAGGCTGTGGTATGTGCAGCCCGGAAAAGGGTAAACACCGCTCGTAGGAACATAATTTTTAAACTCGCCGTACTTCCCATCAGGTACATAATCAGTACCCACTTGTAAAAAAACTTGCTTAGTCACTTCACCAGATATCAAAAACAGTCCCAAACAGACGGAAATCCGCAAGCATTTGAAATTGTAAAAGGATGCAACTCGTGAGGATTTTTTGGAAATTCCCACGATTTATAAAATCCGCAACCGGGTCCGCTAGTCGTCTCATAAAAATTCACAACACATAGCGCGTCTGAGCTATTTTTCATGGCACCTGGCGTGTCGCG
Organism: Hyles euphorbiae; assembly: GCA_023078785.2. Lineage (NCBI taxonomy): Eukaryota > Metazoa > Arthropoda > Insecta > Lepidoptera > Sphingidae > Hyles > Hyles euphorbiae. The sequence goes on from CM041043.1 coordinate 12,475,317, forward strand.
TTATTGCGAGCCTCATCGTCGGATAGTCGCTCCACGCTAGTGAACGCGTATACCGCACTTTACTTTTTACTTAAGGTGTTGTTGCCGTCACAAAGTTTGGAAGCACTTGTAAAATCCATAAAAACGCTAAGTAACCAACATACTCCCGCGGTTGTTAAACTTACGAATCATTTTCATTATTTTACTGCATTCTTTATGAAATTTGCGTGCATAAACTTGGCAGTTAGTAGTTAAAGAATTTTAATGGACTTTCAACCATGTTGTAGGATTATTTAAACTGACTTAAAAAAGAAGGATATTCTCAATTACACTGCTTGTTTTAATGTTTGTTACCTCATAGCTTTGCCCTGAGTTGCTAGATATTTTTGCTTATAATTTTTCATCAAGCCAATTGCCTAACATCAACACTTTCAGGACCTATGCGGCTCCAATGCACTTGGTCAACTTCACATACCATTTAAATTCTAAAGAGGAGCTTTCAGCTATGCACAGTAATTACGATTTTTCCTTCGTCGCTGCTAAAACACTTCTTTTTGTATTTCTTTGTAAGTTGATAATATGTATACTTGCATATTTCCAAATAAGTAATGTAAATCCAAATTACTCCCGTTCTCGAAACATTCTAACACGTTCAGTTCTCGCAGAACTGTTGCTGGAGAGACTACAAACACAGTGTCCAAATTTTAATATACTTTTCTGTGACACCATTGGTTGAACAGAAACAAAATGAATGTATTAGTTGCTACGTTTCACTATGAAGTAAACGCAAAGACTTAGGCGTATTATGTTACATGAAGAAAATACAACCGCGGTTTTTTGAGCTCTCCTTTGCATTGAGTTTAACTTTAATTTGTATTCATTTACCGTCTACCATCGCATCATTTTCGCATATATTTATTTTACTGAGGGCATATTTCAAATTGTAAAGAAGTAAAAAAATATTGGGTAATATAGCGAAAGGTAGACATGAGGTAAAAAATATATTTTGAGTACTGAGGAACGCGATTGCAGTCATTTAGGTAATCTCTATTCATCCCTTATGGTATGTAGGATATGTGTCTTGTTATTTTATGTGGAATATCATAATGGAAAAGATTTAGTACTAAGGATAGAAAATGATTCAATAGTTTAAAACTATTTACTTTAATAGTTACGGTAGTAGTCGATCAAAACCTCAAGAATTCTTTTACTATTTCACAATGAATTGAGAGTCTGAGAACAGTGGTTTGTTCTCTTTAAATCTATAGTTTTCCGGTCGCAAATAGCGAACAATTCCTAAATGAAGTTTGTATAAAATAGAGCACTAACTAAAATTTCAGATCACTCTCGAAATGCCTAAATATATGGTTCATAACATTTTGGAGTTTTGCCAATGGAGATTGGTAAACGGAATATTCTAAAATTAGTAACATTTTTCGCATATCCATTTAGTCCGATAGCCCGCGTTCAATGTGTCCAATAAAACTACTATGCATATTGACTGAATTAAATCCTCTCTCTCCCTTACTCTTTATCTATCTCTTTCACGCACTCTCTTCTTGGAAAGAACTATTGCTGAGCATTGAAAAGCTATTGCTTTTCCAAAGAACTTGCATAGAAATTTGATGCAAGTGGTATGCGTCAACCGACCTCCTGCAACCTTAAACTTAAACTAGCATAAAAGATAAAAGCAATTAGAAAGTTATCCCACAAATAAACGGTATTCAAGTTAAAATTCGACGTTTATTCGACAAAATGGACATGAATTGATGTTAGTCTTTAAACTAATTTGCAATTAAGATTGAGGACCAGGTATTGAGGGTCGCAGTTTTCGTTTTGAATTTTAATAAATTGCCTCGTTCAATTAATTAACAGTGTTTGCTTGGTAAACAATTTGCTGCAAACAAGTTAATTGAACATAATTTAATAAAAGAGGTGTTAATAATGAGTGTATCTACCTTAAAATATGCGTAAATAATCTAGACAATAATGACTATACTTTGTTTACAACTATTACTTGCTATTAATGTTTTTTTATTGCAATGTATGGCGAGACGAACATGGCATTGGCCTGATGGTAAGCGACGCGACCAATCAGAAACAGTAGCAAAACCAAACAACGCCTTATATTACTATTGGCATGGTTTGGCAATCCCACTGCGCTCCAAAAGCCATCCTGAGACATAAGATGTTAAGTCTCAATATGTCCAGTAGTTACTCTGGTTACAATGTCCTTCAATCCGAAACACAATAACATACTACTTTGACTATCTTACTTTTTTTATGTTTTAATACTTTTTGTTATATTCTAGTCATTTATTGAATAAACAATAATTAATTTAAGTCTATAAAGAACGGCTCGAATACTTCTGATAATTATCGTTACCGTCCTGTTCGATTCATTGCTAAACTAACTTTCTGAAGAACTTCGTGATTTGCCCTCAATCTGTTGTATTTATTAAACATGAAATAATAATTTTCTCTGGTCGACAACCCTAAATTCCTTGCAAAATTAAGTTAATAAAACGGGTTTGGGGAAAGGACGATCGCGAATTCGGGACTCTGAATGAGTTAAATAACAACACCTTCCAAAAATTGACTGCCTCGGTGGGGTACTTGTACTACTGTACGGTTACAAAGCTGATGTCCTGGGTTCGAATCTCAGGTCAGACAAAGTAATATTGAATTTTTCCATTCATTATAAGCCCGGGGTCAGGAATCTGTGCCCTGTCTGTGCGAGAGTCACCCCCTATCACATCGTGGGACGGAACGTATATGGCGAAATATGGGTCTCCTGCCACCTCTGTCTACCCCTTCTGGGAAAAAGGTGTGAGTGCATGTATGTTGATAATATGTGCAATTGGTTTGCTTCTATTTCAGCTAATTTTCTTAGTCATGCCGAAGAGCAAGAACTTTTCGGCCGCTCCGGGCATCAGGTCCTCAGTTAATACATATAAAATATAATTTGACTAACAATGTTTCTATTGGATTTTAGTGCCAACTTACTTTTGAAACTATTTTCGACCACGAAAAGAATGAAAATCCAAGCTGTGCCAAGATTTAGTCCGGTCCAAACTTACTTTATTCCAATTCCAATTTAGTTCCGTACGTTATTTGTTCGCTGTTTGTTAGTGTGCTACGTTCCGTATGCTTTCTTTAAAATTGACTTCTAAGTAAAAAACAACCACAGATCGTAGAAAACATATATAATTTCTATGAGCTTGGCAAAAACCAAAGAAACTTTACTTGTTCTGCTACAAGTAGTTTTAAAGAAGAACTATTATGAAAGTCTTGTGAAACTAGATTAAATTAATCCCAGTTCATAGTAAGATGAAATATCCACTTACCCGGCGTACTAAGGGAACGCTTCTTAATAGAACGGACGTATTACTTTGGTGGTCTTAATTTGATTTCCTCCCAAGTATGGTATTAATTACGTTTTACCAGGGGCTTATAAGTCGCTTGGTTAAAATTATTATATGAATTTTTTTTTCATAAGTATATTTTTGTTTTTTGTTAAACAACTGTATGGCACGGGTCGTCTCTACAATATAAAGTACAATTGAGAGGGGTTAGGTCGTATAGTCCACCACGCAGGCCTAGTGCGAATTTTACGTACCATGAAAATTCTTCCGAATCGCTATAATAGCAGGTATCCTTACGATACGAACAGACGTATTAGTTACAACGTATTATAGTTGCTTAGAGTCTCATTGTGCACAGCTAATACCATTAGATAGAATAATAATGCAATATAAAATGATAAACCATTATTAAGGCGAATAAACAACCTTAACTTGACTAAAGCCAAAAACATCTACAAATTTCATTTCGGCTGTTTCGATGGGCAAGTCATTTGTAAACCCCGCGCGTACTGACGAGTCACCACTCTCAAACTTTTTCTCTCCAAAGCCGCATCGCGCGTGATTCTTTTACTCGATCACAAGACCTTTATATAACCAAAACTCTTGTTAATCCGTGTGCAGCGAACAAAGGCGGATGCTGCTCAACGACCTCAAGTAATATGACTCATCAGAATAGTGAAACAAAACAATTCAGCCCACACGACAGTCTTCTCAATGTCAATTGGCACGTTAGCGTATCCTTTTGCGAGTATAACAGTTTTATATTTTTAAATTTGGAAGCATCGTATTTTTATTTTTTAAATTTGGTGTTGGTGCGTATGGAATAGGCACGCAAAGCCCGTAAATGTAACCGTTTAGATTATGAAGCAATAACCTCCAACTGTTGGCGCATTACGCTCCAATTCGTTTTAGATTTAGGTGTGATCACTGGCACGGTGGTTCAATCAACGTAAATTCAAAATGTAATTTTATAATCGCCATTTGCTGAAATTTAAATGCATGTATATTTATATAAATTAACAGTACTATTATTTTCTTATTAGATTTCTTTCAATTTTTATATTATATCTTCATGAATGTGGAGTTAAAAATGATGACGTAATTTAATTCCGTTCATTTTCCAAACACATGACTATAAACATGAAAAACTTGCTCATCTCGGGATGTAAATGAAATAGATTTTATAAAAATAATAATCGTGACCCAATGGAATGTATTATTTTACCCGTATATTCCAAGCGGTATGCGTACAATAGACAACTAGAAAGCAAACGAGTGGGAATTCTCCTCGTCTCTCAGAGCTCTTATTCTTATTTCCAACAAAACCTCTTCATATTTCATAGATAAGTCTCAATCAGAACGTATAAATATATACTTGTCTCATTTGTTCAAATTAGTAATCCATAGTAGTATTTTCTAAGTACTCGCGTTTATGATACGTCAAGAGAGATGTCAAGTATGTACAAACATGTACTTACATAATCATGTACGGGATTGGATTACTCTATTCACAGACACTGAGTGCGGCTAATTATATGCTTTAAAATAGTATAAATGGAGCTCTATAAATAATTGTCATTATTCCGAATTTGAGTAATAATCTGTATCAGCCCATATACATCCCACTGCAGGGCACGGGCCTACTCTACAATCGTAAGTACGATTGAGAGTGGTTAGGCCATATAGTCCACCACGCTGGCCTAGTGCGGGTTGGCAGACTTACATACCATAGAATTTTTTTATAAATCGCTATGGTATGCAGGTTTCCTCACGATGTTTTCCTTCACCGTTTTAGTGCGTTTTACAGCCGCTGCCTATAAACAATCCCAATCCAAAATTTGCCGTTTGAGATTGACAGCTCAATCTTTTTTCTGATACTATATTGCCAATAATCAATCTCAGTAGTGAAAAAACTATGGCAACATGACAAGAGATCAATCGAAAAGTAGAAAACAATCCAGATTGACTTCAATCTAATTTTTTCGATTGATTATTGGCATCGGCCGTTAGTGAGTAATAATTAATTACTTATTTTTATGTCACAGATAATCATTTTTTAGAAGTACGTGAATGTTACTCATTATAAAACGTAATGGTTTTTCAAAAAATTGTAACCTTTACAGGCAACAGGACAAAGCTTTTAAAACAAACTAATTATATTGACCTTCTCCCTACGAATCTGAACACGTTACATAAAATCAAATGTTATGAACATAGTTGAAAAAGAAGACAAAAACTCCTAAACAAATGATAACTAAGATTCAAAGAATTAATTCTGCAAAAAAGTATAAGACACAAACACGTCGCTAATTTATTTTAATTGAGCTCGAATAAAAAATATATCATTTAAGTCAAAGATCAAGTTTGAATCGAGACATTATTGAAAAAAACATGATACAGCGAGTTGTCGCTGAGCCGGATCTAGAAAACCAATAACGTGTCATTGGGAAAAAATGGTTATATGGCGGCTTACTGGATATTTGCGGCATTACTAACTCGATCTCGCGTCATTATTATAACCATAATAAAAACAATTGTAGGAAAAATGATGATATATTATATCGATACTAAATTGATCGATACAACTTCGATAATCATATTTCTTGGTTAATGAGATCTGGCAATTAGTGAGTGGAGTGCCTCGGTTTAAAGTGATCACCACTGTCCACATTTACAATTAATTTTCAAGATCTTGTCAGTAGTTTGATTGTTTTAGTGTACAAAGAGGGGGAGAATGGGACTTAGAGGGGAGCTAGACTTAATAATTAATATATAATGTTTTAGTTTAACATTACTAGCTATAAGAGGAAACTCATAATCAGATTTTTCATTTAAAACAATCAACTTCTCTTAGAATACTTCGGTGGATACTTATATCGATTGCACTATCTCTTGGATTGTAATCATTTTCTCGTATTAATAGATTAAAAACATAGGTAAATTAATAAGTTAATTAAAGGACTGTTAAATAGTTTAAAGTATCATTTTAGTATCAATTTGTGACTTAAAGCTTTTGATTTAGTGGAATAGTATTAATGTTTATAAAAACATATTTTTGTTTTATTTCTGTATTAGAAAAATAAAATAATTTAAGTTATGATTATTATATTAAATTAAATGAGCTGTTCTAAATTCAACTAAGCTACGAATTCTGTATATTCACTGGACTGTAAACTTGTTTTGAAAAGAGCTAACGCTAGAGTTTCTTGCCCGTTCTTCTCTGGCGAAAACAGCCTTGTGAACCGGGTGGTAGTGACTAAAGAAAAAAATGACTGAATCTAAATTATGCATGACATTTTATGGGTTCAATAATATATTTTTGATCGGTAGTATAAAGGCACTTACAATGTCGATATTCGTATTTTCCAGTATTTTTAATACTAAATAATATTTTTTGATTCACTCACGCATTCACTGCGCCATTTTACGCATAAAACGATGAGGGTCAAAATAAGTAAAGTTTTAATGAATTCTATTTTACAAACGAGGGCCATTTTGCTCAACTTGAATTCCTTTATGCAAAAACCCATTGTGATGCTTATCGCATTAAAAACATTAAAATTGTATTACGGGCCTTGTTAATTGTAATAAAACGAAATATATACGATATTTTTCTCTTAAAACGATAGGACTCTATACATATTGTAAGAAGGCTGTAAACCACAATTCTAATATAATCTAACTAAAATAATAGGGACCATTTGACGTTTCACACGACTCATACAATTTCAATGAAATTTTACGTATAACCACTATTCAATTGTTTACGGGAAATATTAAATGTTGTTCAAATTTAAAAAGTATGAAACGTCAATCGGTTCCTATTAGTTACTTGGATAGTAGTGGTAAAGAAAATAAGAAATGATTGTTTATTAGTCGACACAATTGCCAATCTGCTCGGAGGAACAAAATACAACAAACTTAAACTTAACCGATACACTTGCATGGGTCATTATTATTATCGATTTTCCATCATTATTATTTGGAAAGATTGATATATGAATAGTAACGAATATTCCAGCTCCATTATTACTGCCTAGAATACTCAAGAATTTGACATGACTAGTTTCAGGGCAACATTTCACTCCAATTTTTATTTCAGCTGTCTAATACGAATCAACAACTCATGCCGTTGGTAAATGTTATCAACCGATGTGTACGCTAAACGTGTCCTTTGAACCGCGAACTGCCTCAAAATCACTACTGGTTTAAACGTTTCCCGAATTCAAAGGCGACATAGTATTAATACAATAGTATTAATTTAATGATTTTTACAATTTTTTGGGGCTCTGTGGTTCATTTGTATGACGGTTTGATTGCAAAGCTGAGGTCTCGGGTTCGAAACCCAGGTCGGGTAAAGTGATATTGGATTTTTCTATTAATTTGAAGATATTTGTGCCCGATATGCTGATAGGCTCGCAAGACGAAACGTGGGTGTCCTGGTAGCACCTGAGCCTATCACTTCTGGGAAAAACACGTGAATTATGTATGTATGTACGTAATTTTTTTTCACCAAAATAGCTATCTATTATGTACCCTTAAAAAATATCATTAAAGTTTTCAATTCGAAGATATATTACAACCAGCAGTATCAAATCAACATAGTGCAATGTTCTTACAAACAAACAAATATAATTAGATAGAAGAAAAGCCCCACTGACCCTTTTCGCGTACGCCATAGTGGAGCGGAGCACTGGCGCCATTAAATATTTATTGGCGCGTACTGGCGAAGGCATATGCTACATAGTATTCCCTTCATGAAATTGTCTTATTATACAAACGAAGCTTTGTTTATGATCGATACATTTTTATGGAATGAATCCGGAAGTTTTGCAGACTTCAGAATGCATACCCATGTATACATGTATACAATTGATTATAGTATTAGTTCTGGCGCTTTGTGCTATCCTCGCTTTTCTTATGTAAATATGTTATTAGCTGTAAACATTATAATTACAAAGCCTAATAATGGTCAATCAAAATTATAATGGCTATGGTAGAGCCATCCGTACATTGAAATAAAAATTTAAAACAGCCTGCTTACTACAATTCTTTGGGTTAGCTTATTATTTTAGTAACCAACTTTACGGAGGGAAATTGTATATTTTCAAGCCTTCTGTAGAATAACTATAGTAACAGAGTCATTCATGTGTTAAGTAAGATCAGGTACGTTAAGAAGTTTTATAAAACCCCTTATACCAAAATATACTTCAATCCGCGTAACCTTCGGCAAACAAATAACGTGTATTTGTTTGCCGAACATTTGGAAAAACAAGGTTAATTTATAGCCCTCGCGTAACGCAGCGACATAAAATATCAATCGGGCATTAAGTAAAGAGTTTTAATTAATATCAAATACATTTAATATTGGTTTTAAGCTCATTTCAAGATTAAACCGACGCAAGCTACGACTCTGGACCAAAACACCGCAAAATGTATTACTACAATCAACTAAAACTATTTTATGAATTTTATCGCGGACTTAGTTTATTTTCTAAATTTATCTTCCGAAACATTTTACTTTACAGCTTTCATGGTTACGGGGTGGACTGATTTTATTTGTTTCAATGTGTAGCATTCTGTATCAGCCCATATACGTCCCACTGCAGGGCACGGGCCTACTTTGCAATCGAGAGTACGATTGAGAGTGGTTAGGCCATATAGTCTACCACGCTGGCCTAGTGCGGGTTGGCGGACTTACATACCATAGAAATTCTTATAAATCGCTATGGTATGCAGGTTTTCTCACGATGTTTTCCTTCACCGTAACATTCGCCTAAACATAAAAAAAAAACAGAATGTATTACTTACTACATTAATTTATATTTCTTACAAACCGGTTTTAAATGCCGATTAATTAATGATTTTTGCAAGAACGGGCGCGGCCGTGAACAATCTGTATTCTATCAAATTCCTTCAAATAGGTAAAGGAGTTACCCTTGAGTTTCTTTTCGGCGTTTCCATTTGTCTTATAGAGAGTTGCAACACGAAGGTTATATTACTAAGGTGTGTCTGTACACCCGACATGGCAGGCAGTTGGGTCATCTCTTACCTCACTATATAATTGGCGCTTTCTACAGACATTCACGGATAGTCGTGAACACTTATCTTAAACTTTTATTTTTACAAATTTGAATACACGACTGCAGATGAAAATTTAATTGGACAAGATTAAAGGTTGTCAGTTGTCACGCTATTGTTTACTAAGCGGATATAGACGTAATTGTCGGTCAATTATGAATTAGACATACTTTCTTCGTGATTTGTTTTAACCGATAAATAGGAGTTAAGAAATTGAATACACAAATTTAGTAAAAAGGTTTCTCCTAAAAGCAAAGCGATATCAAAAAGAGCGTTATGAAACAAACAAGAAACATTGTTACTCAAACATGCTGACCTCATCGGAAGAAAACTACGGGGCCAAGCTTGGACATTAACATAAACATACGACGCAAGTTAAATAAACAAACACGAAATTATAATTTATTCATAAAAGATTGGATCGGCTAATTAATAAACAACAAGTCGTGTAGACATCCGTGAAATATTTTAATTAAGATTTTTAAAAGATTTTATGCAATCATATTATTAATTTAGCATATAGTATTTATAGAAACAAATGGATTAGTAAACCAAAATGTTACGGAGCCCACGTTCACATTAGAAACATGCGTATGAAATGTAAGAGACCGCGAATGCTTTTTAATTTTGTAGATTTTGTATGCATTGTGAATGGTAATATTCAATACATCCACTATTAAGCTTATAAACTAAAGTTTTCAATTGATGTCTTTGGAATCAAGGTCTTTAATATATTTAGGTTGTATGAATGAAACTCCTCGTGTAAGGAAATTTAAATAATATAAATACTATGATGGCTCAAAACTATCTACAGGGTTAGGTACTACAAACGAATATAAGTAGATCATGCCTTAGATAAACTAAATTGGAATTAATACTAATATTTCTTTAGATAGTGTATCAAAACATACTTACGTGACGTGTAAAGAAAAAGGTCAATATGAACTAATAAATGGTCTGATGAAGAGCAAATAAATGATTAAAATATTATTTCAAAATTACAAGTAAAAAATAAAAACATCCACTTACCAACAACAATAGTGACAATCCAATAAAACAGTTAAATAAATCACAACAAAAACACAGAAATGAAGCTTACAGTGAAGCACCACGGGAGAGGGTTACAAAACAATATAATAAAATAAAATCACCAGGGTCAACAGGATCGCACAATTCAAACAAAACGCGATTGGCACACCATACACACTTGGGTTACGTGTTCATGTGTTGAGGACTCGTGGTTTCGTTTGTCGGACACAGTGCTGCAGCACCGACGGTTACAGACGTTTCATAATCAATGCGTGAGTGTTGTAATATTTACGTAATTTTTTTTCAGACGATTGGCGCGATCTAGTCTGTCAGCAGCCGAGTGAACCGCTCCCGGTGAACGCACGGGCCGCACTGCTTGCCCATAACGGCAAAAGGTCGTTCGTTACCCACATTCTCTTTCCGCGCAAGCCTTCTCAAGTTAGACAGAAACAGAGCATCTGAAGCTACACGCACGCACTGGAGCGAAAGAGATGACAATAACACAGCCTCACAGGAAAACCCGAACTCAAGACTTGATAGTTCTAACTTAAGACTGTGCTTTGCCTTTGTGAATTATTTGAAAGGTATAGCTCGTTGCACAAGCATTTGTTATGCGTTAAAGGAAATGACAAAAACACTCTAATAGTCATATGAATGGCTAGGGCCTTGTGCGAGGTAAAACGCATGAGTTTGCTATGCTTTTTGTTTGCATTCCGTTTCAATGCTGCGAACACTTAAAAAGTACCTTTACGCGAAGTTGACTCGTTTAAGTTTGCTGACATTATTTATTAAAACATGATCGCATGATAAAATTCATAAGCTGCGCGACCTTCAGTGTTTATACGGACTACATAGGAGGCATGACTTAATCGCCTCGCTATGCTACGCTTTGGCCACGGCAAACGAGATTCGTGGAAGTGCAACGGTCGACACTTTAATTCACACCTTCATTTTACTGTAAACATTTACGAAATTCATGAGCTTTGCCAACATTCATTTAAAGCGTCGTAGAAATTGATAATATTAAAGTAAAGCAGTAAATTAATAATACGTAAACAAAGTTAATACCTAATTTATTGAGCTTAAATGTTTAATTTGCAATATTCAGTATTATCTTCTTGTATGTGCACAGTTTGTTCAAGTAACTAAACATGTCTCTACGCTCTAATTAAAGATTAATTAAATTTAAGGTTAGGGAATAATTTACTCACATATTCAATTTCCCGATTTAATATTTTAACTAAAGAGAGGTTCCGAAATCATTAATTTCGCCTAGCACAGGGTGCGATGTTATAATCCTTAAACCGCAACTATGAAATCTCGAAATGTAGTGGAAATGTTTTTCATGTCGTTCGTGTAGGTTATGTGCTCTATTTATTATTATTTAGGGCTATTAATAAACTTAATTAACAGCTTTACAACGGGTGAAAATTACATAAATAAATTATTCTACGTGTGCAATGGGGTTAGTGGTGAGATAAACACTTGTAAACATTAACTGAATTTAGTTGTCATTTATAATATTCTTTTATGGATCGTTAAATTATGAGATAGGGATTCGATTTATTAAGAAGATAAATAATTTGAAGGTATAATAAAATTTTGCCGTTCCAAATGTTAATTTAAAAATTCAGACAATTTTAATCAAGCACGGTTTTATAAAGCACTAGTGAATATTTATTTGCTTACCTATTACATTTATGTAAGGAAAATGTAAGGAAAATCAGTTCAAATTACATGTCCGCCATTACCAATTATTCGTATATTTGGATGGATTTTTTGTGTTCCATTTTTAAAAATAATGAGCACAAAAGTTGCCAGTTCTTGTTTCTTTTTTATAATCAGTCAGCGCTTTTTAAAATACATATATCTGGACAGAATTTAGATTAATACAATTTTAAAGTCACGTTATTTATATAGAAAAATGAAACAAGAACGCGTTCTTATATGTAGTTTTAATATGATTCAATGTTGTGACTTTATAAAATCCGTACCTTTTAAATAAAATGCCTAAAATGTGTTACATACCGACCACTTTAATCCACACCTTCATAGACTTCAAACAAAATACTTTACCGATTATGAAGTAATCTAATTACTACACGCCGTACTAGTTTTTACAACAGTAGCTGTTATACAACAATGAACAAATGTTACAACAAATCATTAGAAAAACCAGTAGGTGATCAATGCAGGCCTATTAATGGCCATTAGGCCGAGACATCAATTACTAATTAAAAATCGACATTAATTATGTTCAAAACTATTTATTTGGCAATAACACTTTTGATGATTACTTTATGCTATTTACCAATCAGTTTGTTTTTTATAAAATCACAATTTAACAGTTTGTGAGTTCTTAATATTTCCGCTCGAGAATAAAAAATAAATAAACCCAACAGTCACATATGGACATATATACATAGTCCTAACTCCACACTGTGATTGTCTTGTGTCTTGGGTATCAGACATAAAAATGTGCAGATCATACAAATATTTGTGTCGGTGTGGGGATTGAACCCGCAGTCTCGCGTTCCACAACCAGCGTCTATCAACTGCGCCACAGAGGCTTTCAATGGATGGAGTTGGAATATCTCTATAACTTAGATAATATTTATATCTCCCACTCTATTATTTTTTTGGACTCATTAACACTTCGAGTAAAAAGCTTTCAAGAAATAGTAGGAAGAGTTTCTTATATGTCATATCGATAATAAGACTCTGATTGTTGAGATATCGGTAAGGAAATGTTACAATTCCAAGAAAAATAAATTAAATTTTATTAATCTCTATGTTACATCTTTTATATTATGGATATCTAAGGTTACCGATAGATAGTCTCCAATAGAGATATTTTCTGTCCCATCGGCTTTTAAATTTGCACACTTAATAATTTCTTCTCTAATCTTTTCCATGTATAGAGTATATTCCTTAAATGCAGCCGAAAATCTAGCCAGACGGATTTAGTGACTTCAAAGACAGTACAACTAAATATGTCTATGTGTATTATTTCAACCAACGCCGTATTTGGGTAGTCATTTCGTAGTTTTTCCTAAAATAATAATGTATACCCATTACTTTTAAAGACATAAAGGTTAAAAAATACGCATTTACCACCGAAACACGATGATAGTTAAATAATTGTCAAAAATATCATCGCATTAATTAAAATTTGAGTAAACTACCACCCGGCTTCGTTTTCTGTCGCAGTCTAGATATGTTCTAAAATTTTTAGCACCAGTAATTGTTGCATATTTTCCTTTCTATCTTTCCCTAAATCAACATGCTGGCATGTGACATCATTAAAATAACGTTAGGTATTGTACGCGGCATTTCGTTTCTCTCTACATTTTTACTTATGCATATATCATTATACACGTTTTTTTACTGTACATAAATGTTTTCTTACTGTAGGTTCGAAGTTCTTTTAATAAAGCCAAGAATAAGAATTACCAAAAAAAAACCTTAAGTAGCAGTTTTTCAGCAACAACATGTTTTATCAAATATCGTTCTTACGTTCTGACATTGTATGAATTGCGAAATTGTATTAGTATGTCCATTATAGACAAATACCCCTTCACAAATTCAAGAAAAACACGTCCTTTTACAGCTCTAAAAATAACCTGAACAATTCTTGTTTGAATAACTCGGGGGCAACACAAACAGGGCGTTAGAGCAAGTAATATTGTGGCAATGCCAACATTAAACATTGGGATTAGGTTTAGTTGGCGCCGTGTAGTTTTCGTTATGCCCGGAAGCGTTCTCCACAACTCGGTTCAAATACCCTTCTGAGTACCTATGTACAGCTCATAAAACTTTCTTCTTGCTGTACCTAACTTTTACTTCGGTAAAATTATAAGACAATAATTAAGATTATTAAAAGTCGGGGGGGGGGGGGGGGGATTTTACTTTATGATCCAAAACGAAGCTTGTATGAACTGCGAAAGTGCCTAGTTACTCCACAATTTTACACCATAGACAAGTTCGTACTGAATGATAATTATCATAGAGAATAACTTACTTTTGACGTCGAACGTCCGAATATTAGAGCTACGTTTTAGATCGCAGAGTAACCCCTTTCACCACTTTTAAAATCTACGACAGTTAAAAACTGTTATTCTTTGACGGATTGTTCTCTTTTTAACCGACTTCAAAAAAAGGAGGAGGTTCTCAATTCGACTGTATGTTGCTTTTTTTTTTTTTATGTTTGTTACCTCGTTTCTCTGTACTGTGTGAACCGATTTCGATCATTCTTTCTTTGATTGAAAGCTGGTGCTTGTCGTTTGGTCCCATAAAAATATCGTGAAGATCTGATGAATATCTTCGGACCTGGAGAGGGGAACTCCTTAAAATTAAGGAGAATTGCAATGGTTCTTTTTGCATTACGTTCATTAGAAAAGTTAAGATACAGTAAGATAGGGAAAAAGGGGTGGGGGTGAGGGGGGGGTGGGTGATAAAATTAAAATACACGTAAATTCTAATATCTTCGGCAGCTTTTAAGTGATTTTAGTGATTTCTTTTTCATTGGAAAAAACGTATTGATAGGTTGATCCCAGGAACACAACATTAAGATCTTATTATCATGTTCGGACCTGGAGAGTAGAACTCCTCAAAATGTAATAGGATTTCAACGGTTCTTTTTGCATTGAGTTCAGTATAAAAGCTAGGCTACAGTGGTTGAGGGAAAAAGGGGTAGGCGCGAAGGGAGGGGGGGGGGAGAAAAAATAATAAACATATGAATATACCAATATCTTTGGCAGCTTTTAGCCGATTTTAGCGATTTTATTATCATCGGAAAGAACATATTCCTTGTGGAGACCAAATCTTTTTCATTTAAATGCCTATCAACACTAAAAAGATAAAAATAACTAAATTTTTTAATAAAAAAAATAAAAACCGACTTCAAAACAAAAATCCACTAAAAACCAAAAATAAATAAAATAATAAGTACCACTGCACTATAGGACCTATGCCTTATATTAATTTATTTAGAAATGGATTTCAAAAAGTGGCAAAAATATGTCTCAGAAGTGGCTTTTCTAGTTCATTTAGTAGGTATCCGGCTCTGAGCAGGCCAGCGCAATGGTATTGACCACAAAATTAGAAGTATTTCTCCTTGATGGATAGTGGATACAACATTTAGTTACAAAGGTGTTAACTATAACACCTTTTATATTAATAAAAAGAAATAATAGTATGGTCTATCATTCTAAAATATTTTAAGTATGTTTTTGTACGTTTGTAGAAACAATCATGCTAAGAGACTCACAAAGTTACAAACTTTATGACTTATGAGCATGTGCTCCCACGATGCTGCATACTATTCTTGACAAAATACTTAGCGATATTAAAGACCGTACATAAACGACGGGGTAGTGCGATATATTCATATGCTGGATATTTTATCGGTTACCTTCACGGCTTAGTTTTATCAACTTACTTTGAGCATAACTATTTCCACAAATATTTCAAATATTTCTTTCGGGTTTTGTGAGACCGACCAGTCTCTCGTAGTTCCTGACACTCAGGACACAAGACTCGATCTTAGTGTGGGCTCAGGAATATGTATGTGTCTGTTGGGTATTATTTATAAACTGTGTTGAAGTGAACCATCTCAACTACATGCTCTTTAGAAGTTAAAAAAGTATAACTTTGGCATTTACAAAGCTATTTATTGTCAAAATTATTTGATCCAGCTGGCAGCTGCATCTAAGACTCCGTTAACACGGTTTAGTACTGCATGTCTTTTTTCAGTAAAGGTTTTAACGCATAGTGGCGCATACCTTAGATTATAGAGTATATAATCAAAGGGCGCATACGTTATACAATTGACTGTTGACATGACGTTTATACTGCTTACTTCCAGTCTAACGGCCGATGCCAATAATTAATCGAAAAATTAGATTGAAGTCAATCTGGATTGTTTTCTACTTTTCGATTGGTCTCTTGTCATGTTGCCATAGTTTTTTCACTACTGAGATTGATTATTGGCAATATAGTATCAGAAAAAAGATTGAGCTGTTAATCTAAAACGGCAAATTTTGGATTGGTATTGTTTATTGGCAGCTGCTGTAAGTGTTTACTGGTGGTAGTTCTCTCATGTGAGAGGCTACCTGGGTAGGTACCTGGGTGGGTTTCTCCCGCAAAACAATAATGCACTGTTATGTTCGTTGTTGGAGGACATTGGAGCCAGAGTAATAACTGGACATATTGAGATTTAACTTCTTTTATCTCAGTATGGCAAGTGCAGTAGAATGCCAAGTATTGTTGAGTAATTCATGATATTGTTTGGTTTTCTACTGTCCATGAGCGGTCACATCACTTACAATCAGCCGAATGATCGTCTCACTATTCATTGCAATAACAAACAAAATAGTTTTAGTCACGAAGAGTACTAGCATTCTTAATTACCTGTATTATGAATAAGTAAATAAGGTCAAGCCGACTTAACTCTATGTATTAAATTGCAATATGTAAATATAGATCATTGGAATAAAAATTAAGAGATCACTTTATAGGTCAGTCTCTAGGGCAAATAGCAAAACAACATAAACCTCGGCCTTAATGGGATTGCATTAATTGAAACACACTTTAATTTAATCTGATCCAATTAAGAAAGATTATTTACCTGATAATATATCCCGACCTGACGTAATAACATGAGAATAAAACTTGGCGATAGTTTTATTTAATAAATCACCCAACTTCGTGTAATCAATATTATATTTCTTTTTTATATTGCACCGCTAGAATCTTGCCCGTTCTTCTCTGGTGAAAATAGCCTTGTGAACCGGGTGGTAGGGAAAAAAGTGACTGAATCTGAATGATGTACCGATAATATTTTAATGTATTTACATTTTCATATAGTTAAGCTGTCATATAATTATACTTGATACAACCTTACTCTAATGTATGTTTTGGTCCAACAAACAAAACTGCTTAAAGATACTAGACTTTTTCGTCTTCCAAATTCCTATTAACTCTCAAAATGTTCGGAACTATTGACTTTTCTCAGAATTATTTTCTCCGTAATAAAAACGAGCGATATCATTTTCTATGAACCTTGATACTCTTCCAGTAATCACGGCGAAATGTCGAAACGTTTAATATTGGAATAACATCAAATATAAATCCTGCTTCTCTACTCTATGCCTTTCATTTGATTTAGCTTAATGAGACCGAATACGAAGAGACCGGATATAGAAAAAATAAACTTCCTTTAAACCCATCCTTCCAAGGACTACAATATACAAAATAAAACGTAAAAAAAGAATAAAATCCACAAGGACTTACCATGATATAAATTCTCCAAATGATTTTGAAATTTCCAAATGATTCAAGCTAAGGAACTGCATCATATTTCAATTCATATGAACTTCATTAATAAAGCAGCAAACTAAATCGGACGTGATATACTTCAAAGTTATTTGTGGCTAATTGCAACATTTCCCAAAGGTAGACAGGCTACTGAAGTGAACTATTTTAAGTACGATGAGCGGAATCAGACAAATTAATTGTTAATTAACGCACTCCGAGTTTCTATTTTAGAGCTCATTTTGGCATTTAATATATTTTATGTGAGATATGACAGGTTCCTCATATATGAGAGGCCGCCTGAATAGATACCCCTGCAATGTCTATTTCTCCTGCCACATAGTAGTGTAAATACACTGTCGTGTTTCGATTTTAAGGACATTTTAGCCAGAGTAACTACTGGACATATTTAGACTTAACATCTTATGTCATTGCTTTGTAATTCAAGGTGTTGTTTGGTTTTGGCACTGTTCATGAGCGATAGTATCGCTTACTATCAGATGAACAGCATACTCGTCTCGCCATTCATTGCAATATAAAAAAATGAGATTATAATTATGCATATTATTAACCTCAATTTTTTTAACTATTTTGATACTGATGGTAAAAGAAACGAGCGCGGTAGCATCCAAAAAATCTCTTTGATGAATGATTACATTATTGCTCATCACGTTTATATAATTTTCAATCCGCACGTAATGGGTTTCTGGTTCAAATAATTAATCATCGGTAATTGCTTTTTCAAGACTACTGTCTGACTGCTGATACGACTATGCTCATCGCTATATAAACTAAACCCCATCTTTTTTCAGTCTTTCGCAGGTACTTAATTTCTGTATATATATTTTTTTGCTAAGAATGGCGTTACGGGTATGCCGTTCGCCTGATGGTAAGCGATACGAACGCTAATGGACGGTAGCAAAACCAAATAACACCTTGAATTACAAAACAATGCTTGGCATTCCACTGTGCTCGCTATCTTAAGACATAAGATGTTGTTAGGCCTTATTATGTCCAATGGCTCTGGCTACAATGTCCTTCAAACCGGTACACCACAGTGCATTCACACTGCTGTTTGGTGAAAGATATAGACATTAGGCCTAACCAGGCAGCCTCTTACATATGACAAACCTAACACCAGTTTTATTTAACGAACTAATAAATACATGGCTTTTATGACTTCAGTTTATGCGTAAAATGCAGCAGTAATTAGTGTTTGGTTTTTATATTTTTTCCAGTAAAATATATATCTATTGTGTTGCGTTTCTCACGTTTGTTCTGTACGCTACATCCTCGTTAGTATCTTTAGGAAATCTACTTCCTTTGATAAAGAGGATATGAACGCTCATAGTTATCTGATTACTTATTGTTAAGGTCGAATATGTGGCGATGGATGACCAAGGTTAAACACCTTCGTTCATTAAAATCATGGTATTTTTATTGCATAAATGTGTTTAATAATGAGAGTTAATTTATCAACATAATAGAGAAGCCAAAAGGAATGTAGGTAGTTCATCCGCTCGATGGATGGATGACATCAATAAGTTTCGTGGCATATTATGGATGAGACAAGCGCAGTCTGAAATTTTTGTCCGATATATCGATAGGCTCACCCGCTGTCATATCGTGGGACAGAACATACAAGGCGAAAGGTGGATACCCTGGTAGCACCTCAGCCTACCCCTTCTGGGTAAAAAGGCATGAGTTTAAGTATGTATGTACTCGTATGTACGATTCACTTATTTAGGACAACCAGATGTAGTTATAAATTTACTTACACTAAATGAATACAAAAATGTTGAAATTAAAGTACCAAATTTAAACCTATAACTAACAAACAATTGAATCAAACTAAATAGAAGAAAATTATTCTCACTAGAAGATAGTTGAAATACACTAGCTTTCAGTCACCTCGGGGGTAAAGGTTACTGGCACAGCCAAGCAAGATAAAAATACTGTTAAGTGACATTGTTGGGTCAACAACATTTGAAGGAGGACACATCGTTGATCGTACATTCCTCTGGATCTGTGAATGTATATCTAAGTATATCTTTATTACCTTAGCATTAAAATATGCCGAGATAGAATACCAGTGAAACTGGCTTAACTCTTTCGTCCAGCTCCAAAACTAGAACTTAACACCTGTCGCTCAGAAAAATCCCATATTATCAGAGGAGCTGTAAAAAGGTATTTTAGTATTCATTTTCCTACAGATAATTTTCAAACGTACCTAAAACCGAAACACATTATATGCTTAAACAAATTATAACATAGGTACATAAATAAACTCATGGCTTTTTCCCAGATGGTATAGGAAGAGGTACTACCAGGACACCCACGTTTCGCGTTGTACGTTCCGTCCAGTGGACGTATCAGTGGGCCTATCGCCATATCAGGCACAAATTCCTAACTCCAAACTGAAATTGAATAGGATAATCCAATATCACTTTGAACGACCCCGGATTCGAACCCAAGTCAGCGTTGTAACCACATCGTACTACAACAGCGCCACCGAGGAAAATTATGACAATAATACAGTAACAAAAAAACTGGATTTCTCAATGTAAGACATGAATACGTACTCGTAACTTCAACATTTCCAGTCCATACCAACTAGACCAGCAACACGATAATACTTCAACAAACTCAAAAATACATTTCAGTTTCCTCTTGCATAAACGTCATTAAAATGTAATCGTAGTTGAGTTTCGCTCAAGTCTCTTTGCCACTGGATTGCGGTACTCTGAACAGCGGAGTGGTCTCGAAATTCGATGCCAGTTGCTCCAAGAAAATCGTAGTGTTGACTAATCGATACCTTATATAAACTGTGTCAGCTTTTGATACGGTTTGGTGTAGATATTCGGATAGAAACGTAAACTTTGGTTAAGAGCCCGTCGTAGTGTAGATAGAGTGCGGTTTTTAGATCCAGGGTTTAGTTAGACTGCTATCGAAAACGAAGTCGGTGGTAGTTTTAGTTACTACAAACACAATGCAACTATGATTTTCGCAAATAATGTGTCATTTCTTTTTGTGATTTTTAAGTATCATCGTCAATCCATAGCTTTTGCTAAAATAATACATGAAACCCTTGCAAACCATAAATTCTCTAAAAATAAAAGGATGAATACTATTATTGTAGAAAATCTATTTATTTACCACACAAATATGAAACGAAAAAAATGAGGTGTGGTGGACTACACAGCCTAACTAGCTCTTTGTCGTACACTCGATTGTAGAGGCCCGTGCCCTGCTAGGCTGGTAGTACAGAATTCATCAATTCCGTTAAACCTCCGAGATACAGTTGATTAAATATCGGCATATTTTTTTAAGATTCCCAGGTATTAGTTTCGGATCTGAATGTTTTTGAGATCAAAAAGTCTCTCGTATTTTCTGATACATTCGATGTTAGTATGAGGTTAGGACTATGTATGTTGGGTGTGTTTATTTATTTAAATATTTATTGTCGATGGGCGAGAAATAACCATATCATTGATGAAAATGTATTTACGCTGTACTCCACTTGCAATAAGGCGTCATTTTATCTCGCTTGTATTAAAAAGGTTATGTTTCTTATTCATTGACAGATTTAAAATCTATTTTAGTTATCAAATATTTTGTCCCTGTCGGACGAATTTTTAATTCACTATCACCGAAGAAGAAAAACATTCGATGGTTAAAATATGTTTTAAACTATTTATTAATAAGACCATATACGTTTAAATAATTAACGTTTAAATAATAATCATCGGTAATATAATAAATTAAATTCATATTTGTTCAAACTTCAGACAGCTCTGATTGCCATTATGTAATTATAATGAGCGATGTTAATTTAATTTCACATTTCCGACAATTGTGTTTAATGTGAATATTAAATTATCTACATAATTTCATTAACAATGATGACAATATATTTTATTGATTTTTATAAGGCATGTAAATTAGGTAATCGATTTAAAAAGAAGGTCAAAAACATCACATTGTTGCCATTGTTTTAAAAACTAAGGATAGGCCCTTTGGTACTTTGGATTTTAACAAATATGACCGTGAAAATCGCGCTAAAATAAACATTAAATTAACTTAATTTAATATATTTCATCTAAACTCTAAACAGGGATAAAAATATGATCTTTATTTTTAATAAACTTTCCGTCACAATACAAACAAGAATTTTCAAAATAATTGCGAGCGCCGACTAATTTGAGTAACGCAACACTAGAGATGTACTGGAGCGCGCGCACCACTTACGTCGGAACACTACGCGCTTTCAGCCCTGTCTTTATTGTTACCTTCTGTTTCATAATGGTAGAATTACACTACAGTTTCATGGTTCAGTTTGATTGTTGGTTCCTTGCATCAAAATAACAAAATAAAACAACATGTTCAGTAAGAATAGCCAAGATTCTTGAAGTGGCCGCCCCTTCAACCGTACTTATAAGAGCATTACGGTCGTCAAGTGAACGCGTCAAGTAATTACCGTGGCTGTTATAACTTGACATTTGCCGAGATATTATACGATAAAAATAGCTTACTTCCATAATTTTGTTGTCTTTTACCGCCGAGCAGTGACTTCGTCAACTTAATAGTAAATGCAATGTCTGAACGTATATTATAAAACGGGAAGATTTCATTGTTTATTTGCATAGGCTCTGAAACTGTGTGGCCGATTTGAAAAATTGTTTCGCCATTAGAATCCTGTGTTATCCCTGATGAACGTAAACAATGTTTTCAAACAACTATATCTGCGCCCAGGCGTAGCGAGCCGAGCTATTTGTTACAAGTCAGTAAAGAGTGTCTATTGGCGAAAGACGAATCCCATCAAAAACATCCTGTAAAAAAATTCCAAGTCTCGCAGCTCAGGTTTTCTACCGCAAAAAGTTGTGAGATGCATGTAATACCAAGTCGATTAATATATTTAGTCCTTAAGGGACCTTCTATATAAAGTTATTACGTTAGTTATTACCATATCAATATTAAAAATTCTTTACGTTTTAAATAAATGGATCGACTTGGCCATCGCATGAAAACATAATGTATCGTACAATTTATACATAATGCTGCTGGCCAAGTCGATCTATTTATTTAAAACGTAAAGAATTTTTAATATTGATATGGTAATAACTAACGTAATAACTGTATATAGAAGGTCCCTTAAGGACTAAATATATTAATCGACTTGGTATTACATGCATCTCACAACTTTTTGCGGTAGAAAACCTGAGCTGCGAGACTTGGAATTTTTTTACAGGATGTTTTTGATGGGATCTCACGTCTTTTTGTAGAGTCCTACTTTTTTCCTTTTCTGTACTTCTTACTTCTAGAATATCACTAACGATTTTTCTTAAAGCCTCTGTCTTATGGATTTTTCTTATTTTTGTAGGTATCAAATTATCACAAATATAGCGGATTTGATTATTAATGTTCTTTCTTTCATTGTAATTGATATTTTCGAGCTATTTAGTCTATTTATTTGCAAGTTTATACATTATCATGTTACAGTTATACAGTTTCATGGGCTGAATACACCATTTCCCTCTCTATATCCCCTCCTGTTATGCCTCATATATATAGATATCTATCTACAACTATTATTCCATTATATACGGGTACAATGATTCATTAACTGCAAATGTAACTTTGTAATCCTATACATTTATATGGGATTACAAAGTTATTCACGCAGTTGGTCTATCTAGAAAACTAGACACAAATTATGAAATGTTTGAATTTTCCCTTACTTAAGACACTACACACTAATTATATTCTAAATTTGAAGGTTCTATGTCTGCTAGAAGTGCCTTAGACTTTTGATGATCGGTCAGTCAGTCAGTGAGTGACAAAATTAAGAAAGTTTGACTAGTTACAATTCTTAAACTACTGGTTCAAATTGAATGAAATTTTAAATATACCGTGTTTACACAATGCCTGCTTAGTAACTGAAAATTCAGGCTTCATGCTTTAGCCACAACGAAGTTATAGGGGGTTGAAAATGGTCTGAATTGCTTCGAGAAAAGGATGTTACGGCCTATAGCTCGACTTGGAGGGGGCTCGGCCGCGCCCCCAGATGTGATTCTTACCCAATTATACGGAACTGAGTAAATAATTGCGTCTTTACGCAACGGTTGAAGGTCTTAGGATTACAAGAGGGAAACGTGAGCTGTTGCACTGTATTATCGTCTAAGGCTTCTTGTACACATATGTTTTTACAGCGTGAAAATCTACAGTTAATTCGCTGGGTGTAGGCACGGTTATCAGTGTTGTATGGTCACGGCGCCACTGCCGTATTCGCCGTGTACCGTAGATTTTCACGCCGAAAAAATGTTTGTGTATAAGAAGCCTAATATTGCGGTGGGAATATATATATAAGGAAATTTATTAATTCTGCCTTAGAGACACCACTACACTATAAAACTATGTAGGCATCCTACACAGCAAATTGTATAACTGTTATTAATCAAATTTATGCATAAAAAAAAACATAAAATCATATGTCCACGCGCAAAAGCCCGCATTTACTGATGGTAAGTCTTTGATATGTAAGAGACCGCCTGGGTAAGTACCACCTATTGAGTAAATGCATTGTTGTCTACCAATTTGCATGCTCATCAGTCATCACGCTATTAATTGCTATAAAAATGAGCAGTTGACGCGGAAGTCAGTTACAGCCTTGTATACCCAAATTACCCATACTAATGAAATAGTTACCTATTGTTAATTGAATGCGCCAACGTAATACCGTTCGCTAAACAGACCGACGCATACTGTGCAACACTTACAAAATTATAACGAAAACGCTGCAGGGCGACTGGCGGATAGAAAATTATAATATGGAGCTAGTACAGCGCGTTTGTTTTACAAGGTTATTTGTGTTAAGAGAGATTAAAAATCTATTTGATATAAGAAAGATCTTTTATTAATTATTTGCTACTCAATAATTGTACTTGTATAATGTATACATGTGTAAGTGAAGGACTTTATTGCTGATGGCGCGATGTTCGTAGATGCCAGGACAGTGACATTTACCTAGAAGAAAGCATTACGTGTCGGGTTCAGCTAGTGTATATATATTTTATATTGCAATGATTGGTGAAACGAGCATACCGTTCACCTGATGGTAAGCGATTTGACCGCTCATGAACAGTAACAGTAACAGCAAAACCAAACAACACGTTGAACTACAAAGCAATGCTCCACATCACCTCGCACAAAGCATTCCACTGCGCTCGCCATACCTCAGTATATCTCAATATACAATGTTAAGTCTCAATATAACCAGTAGTTAGTCTGGCTACATTGTCCTTCAAACCGAAACACAACAGTGCATTTACACTGCTGTTTAACGGGTGAAGTAGACATTGCGGTGTTACCTACCCAGGCGGCTTCTCACATATGACAGATCTACGACCAGTAAATTCAGCATTTACGCAAGAATTATATATCTTCTTCGACCAAAGGAAGTCCAGTGCTAAACATAAGCCTCCCCAAGGATTTAAGCAGCGGTAAATAATAGAGTACCAAGTATTTTAATGTAAATGATTCATTGAGAGGTGCGACACGGCCGCCTCTCCGACGCTAGTCCGAGCGAAAGTGAATCGAGGGCACGACAAGGTTCCAGCCATTTTTTGCGATCATCTAAATAGTATACGACTTCGGAAAAATATATCTGCTTAAAGTCACGTATTCTCTAAGGGTTTGCGCGTGACATGAATCTAAATACACCGAGGAGCCTTGCGCTGCTACAAATATAATAAAAGTACAAAAATTGACAAGACTAATAAAATATATATTTTGCTGTTTTTCCCGTTTTGTTTTGTGTGGATTAAGTTTCCTTCGTGTTTTTACCAGGTAAACATAAATGTAATTGGAGCTTGTTTTGCTGTAGTATATAGATTTATCATAACATTATTAATCAATAAATGTTTATGAGGTTTTTAAGCCTACTTGTAAGGTGTTCATTAACGTAATAAATAATAAGGACTGCCTCGGTGGCGTAGTTGTACTACGGTAAGCTTGCAAAGCTGAGGTCTCACGTTCGAATCCCGAGTCGGGCAAAGTGATATTGGATTTTTCTATACATTTTCAGCCCGGCGTCAGGAATTGGTGCCCGATATGACGATAGGCTCGCCACCTATCACATCATGGGACATATAAGGCCAAATGTGGGTGTCCAGGCACCTCTGGAATTCTCTCACCTTATGGAAAAAAGGCGGGAGTTTATGAATGTGATTCTCAATTTTCTCTATTCCTCTCAATATTGTACCATGATCACCACCACAATCCACTGTCATAAAGTTACACATCAAATTCGTTTGCAGACAAAACACTTCAATTTATAATCAATCCTTCCCGACTCTTTAACCTAAACGTTGTCCAGAACAGCGAAACAAAATACATTAAAAAAAGCAAAGTATCCCCGTGTATCGGACTAACAGTAGGTTTTATTTAAATAATGGAGAGGTTGTGTCGGCGGGCGACAGCTTTCGGTCTCCGGGGGCCCGTAAATTTTTTATTGTTTCCGGGTCACAGTTTACGGATAATTCGGTTTCCAATCAACGTCTTTATGGTGATGGACCGCTCGATACAAGCAATAAAGCATTACGGCATGAACGACTTCTGAAGGGCACGATTTTGTCACTATGTATTCATGATTCTCGATTTATGAAGATAGAGAGGTTAAATCTCTCGTTGCAGATTAAATTATAATGTAATATGTGTTGGGCTATGCATTATCTGAGCAATAATTACTGTCATTACCAATTTATTGCCAAACCGGTTATTATGCACGATTGAGAGTGGTTAGGCATATAGTCATATGGCCTAACCACTCTCAATTGTGCTCTCTATTGTAAGAGTAGGCTCGTGCCCGGCAGTGGGACGTATATGGGCTGATACAGTATCAATTTATTTGATTTATTTCTATCTAGGGAATATTACAGTAAGTGCAGTGTACAGAGGATCCGCCAGTAAGTGATGGTTAACTCTTCCCGGTCAGCACAATTATGCCGGCTTTTTTTATATTGGTTGACAAACTAAACCTACAACCTGACACTCGAGCAACCGTGATTGTGAGGTGATCTACAACCAAAGTCGTAATTTAAATCATTTACTATAGAATTGTTTAAACTATTTTTATGTATGTATGTACGTTTTAACACGCCTAGTCGTAAATCATAAATCGTAGATATATTCTTATATATGTCGAAGCATCGGTAAGCTGGCTCGGCATATTTGCAGGTTGGTCGGACATCTTTGAATTTGTGCGTATAGGCACAGATATTCACCAAAATAAAAGTCTCACAATATAGTTTGATTATTGTACTACTCGTTCCAAATAACAATCACTACAAATATGCTAAGATTACAATAATAAATTGCGATTAAGAGCAAATGGGTTTGCAAGCGAACATCACGTGCGAATCACCGTCCAAGAATGATGACTCGCCCGACATGACACTTACAACTCCAATCGGGTGGTACCCGCTCTCAAAAAATAAATCAACCTTCAATTTTGTACATTATTTTTAACTACCAACATTCTAATTTATTTGCAAACAATAATAATCGATCAAAATAAGCGCGCGCCGTTATAATTCGTCTGCTTACTGGTAAAAAGTAATAAATGCAGTCAGTGCCAATTCGAGTAAAAGATTTTTTAAAGTTTGAGTTGTAATTTGATCTATTTCAAATTCATTAATTAAAAAACTGTTAAAGCAAAAAGTAGGGCTAACTACCTCTCTTTTGAGATTTACTTTTATTTAATATTTGGTATTAATAAAAATTGAATAAAATTAAATTTAGGTCAAAGGAGGGCTGCATTTAACATGTTTTACCAGAACTTATCAAAGGTGTTATAATATCTTCTAAATTCAATGATTTCAAAAGCTTATTTTACTTTTGTGTGAAGACTTATTATACTTTACACCAATTCTTTAAGAGGAAAGATTTTTTTTACCAAATTCGCTGAAATGATGATATTTTTGATACATTTTACCTGTTTTACTTGTATACTTTTAGTGTAAGCGTGTCACTTATTAAGTATTACATTATACAAAGGTGATTAATTTAATAAAATGAAATTAACTTTACATAGGTAATCTATTAAACGATAATAAAAGAAACGATTTTTAATAATCAGTCATTTGTATTTCTTCATCATCATCATCATCATCATCATCATCTCAGCTACAGGAAGTCTATTGCGGAACATAGGCCACCCCCAAGGGTCTCCACATCGACCTGTTGGAAGCGGCCTGCATCCAGCGACTTCCTGCAACTTTAGCCAGGTCGTCTGTCGACCTTGTAGGCGGGCGTCCGACATTTCGCTTGCCTGCACGTGGCCTTTCGGTCCCAACGGCCATCGGTTTTATGCGACATATGTCCGGCCCACTGCGACTACAACTTACAACCAGACAACTTGTCCCAAATAGACGTATTCGTCCACGACTCCGAGCGTAGAGTTTCCAACCGCAATCCAGGTGGACACGACATAATCTTCGTCTTGTCCATGTTCATTTTAAGACCCACCTGTTGAGCAACTCCATTGAGGTCCTTGAGCATACGGCGCAGGATTCCAGCGATTTCGCCAAGACTACGATGTCGTCGACAAATCGAAGGTGACTGATATACTCGCCATTGATGTTGATGCCTAATCCGAATGCCGAATAGGGCAGCAGTGAACATTTTCGGAGATATTATATCTCCATGTCTCATGACCCTCTGTACCTAATAGGGAATAGCTTTCGTACTCTGATTTTGTACTCGGACTGACATGGTTGCGTTTTTGTACAAACACTTCAACATTTCGATATACCTATAATCAATGTGGCACCGTTGAAGAGACTGCAGCACATCCCAAATCTCTATCAAATCGAGGGCTTTCTTATAGTCCACAAACGCTAAGCAAAGTGGCAAACTCCTCGGATTTTTATGTTATTTGCCGGAGCGAATGAATGTATTCTATGGTACTGTAGCCTTTTCAGAAACCAGCTTGTTCGGGAGGCTGGAAGTTATCAAATCTGTATTCCAAACAAATTGTGATGACCCTTGAAAACACCTTATAGACATGGCTCAGGAGTGAGATGGGCCTGCAATTCTTCAAGAAGCTGTTATCACCCTTTTTGAAGCACAGTACCACCTCACCTCTGCTCCATGCCTCTGACGTTGTGCCCTCAAGCAGGACGGAATCAAAGAGCCTCCGAAGGCCTTGCAGTATCAGCGTTCCACCCGCTTTCGGAAGCTCTGCTGTAATTCCGTCCTCGCCCGGTGCTTTGTTATTTTTAAGTCGATCCAAGGCCATCTGAATCTCATACCAACTGATATCCGGGATGTCTTCGCTGTAGTGTAGGGATCAACTCGGCACTCGGGCAGCAGTTTTGTATTTCTTATCACGAAATTATAGCAATCAAACATTGATCCTTAATAAACAAAAATCAATAAATACAATGGAATAAATAACTTTAACATAGTGATGGTGTTTAAATTGTAAGATTTATAATAATAAATGTGTTTAAGACTTTGTCACAACACAAAGTAAAAATCTTTAACCGTATTTATTGTTTTTTACCTGTTAAAATTGAAATGCATTTAAGCTATAAGAATATTTATTATGTTTTACTTGTATATTTTTTCCAAAATGTAAGAAGTTATCACTTTTACAAACTTATTATCTCAGAAGATATTCGACTTTGCTTTTATTGGGTTTTACCAGTAGATAGAGAATAAAAAAAAAGACGGGTTGCACTCCGGGAGTGCCGGCAGAAGTGAAAACTTGATTATTAACGTTGAGCATGTTTGATATTTTGGAATGGTTAGGGAATAATTTTGCACCAATTGCTTTATCAGTATAAAAGTACTATCATTTATGTGGTAGAATACAATATTCATTTATTGCGCTATCGTACACAAACATGACAATTTATATTACATTAAAAATTTAACACTTTAAAACTATTACAATTATTTTACATTAAAAAGTTTATCTCTCCGAAAAATCAACTTTCATCCATAATTTCAACGACTTTTTCACCATCATCATTACCAGAACTATCATCGCCAATCTCTAAAACTGATACGATAGGTTTATGGTAGCTGAAGTAAGAAACGAACAGTTTTGATTCGAACCTATTTAAATGTCTAATAAAGACCGCATCAATAGTAGTTTTTTATTTCGTTGTGCTAAGATTGCGATCATTCGACATAGTTAAACCAAATTCATTATTTAAAAATTCAATTAATAGTTGATTTTTATCGTCTGCGAAGTTTATGTTGAAATCTCCACTCAAAATCATTGGCAATTCATCAAAGCTTTATAAACTGACAGCTAACTGACAGCTGTCTACTCTCCATCCGTCTTACGCTTTTCGTCTTACGACCAGGTCACGTGTCCTGACGCGAGTTTAAGATTTTATACCCATTACAGAAAAAGTGCTCAACGCCGCTAAAGAAGTTTTCACTTCAAAATTCGATATAACTGCACTTTTAACTCGATTTCGTAAAAAAGTGCATTTATCTTGTTTTACCAGTAAGCAGACGATTATATAAATCTAACGAGTTTGTTTGTATGTTAGCTCTAATCTCAGACACTGCTCGTTCGAATTGAAAAAGTCTTTTTGTGTGAGATAGGCTATTTATCGCTATGTCCTATATGAGGGAAGCAGTAGGGGAAATTTTATTCCGTTTTCGTGGTTCAATTTGTCAATATTCTAAATTGATAGTCGGAATGAACATTTTGACCGCTAATTTAAACTGTATTTGCACCCGGGTGGAACCGGGCCGGACCGCTCGCGCTCGTATAATATAAAATATAACCGAATAATAATATTATTTGATTTCTATTTCTAAACCATTATTTGATATATTAGCAATTGAAACAAAACAACAACGCCGCTAATCCATTGAATAGGAGTGCTAGTGGTTAAACGATTGAAAATGTTCAATTTAGACTGAAATATTTTCCAATACACGTATCACAAACAACAGGAATGAAAAATAAAAACCCCACGCTGCCAAAACGAACAAATTAATTTCATGCTTACCTTTCGTTTCGCATGAACATTGGACTCGTTTAACATCTGGGAAATTCACGCAACGGCTCACATAATATATTTTAATTCCTTTGAACCGGCTTACCTATGTACCACTATGTAGCATGCAATAAGCTCCACTGAGTTTCACATAGTTTCCACATGTTGATAAAATCAAACATATACAGGGTAAATCAAGACTACTACCGAAAACGAAGTCGGGTCGTAGCTTAGTGACTTCAGACACAATGCAACTAAAACTTTTGCATAAAAACGCGTTGATTTTTTTGTATTTTTTCCTTTCGTCGTTTTGGGTGGTAAATCCATAGTTTCTCCTAAAATAATTATATATATCCTTTTATTTTTGAAGACGCTATGGTACCCCAGGGTTTAATTTATTATTTTAGCAAAAATTGTGGATTTACCACCCAAAAACGATAATATTTAAAACATTACAAAAAAATTGCCGCGTTATGTTGCGAAATTTTTATTTGCATTGTCTGTAGTCACTAAAACTACCATTCGGTTCGTTTTCGGTAGCAGTCTTGATACATATGTATGTTGTAAGTTTAAAGAATGTTCAGCGTGCCGTGAAGGGATCCCGAGCCCCTTTTGGTTACATTTTATTCTATTATCGCCACTCTATTAAACTTTACTGTCGTGAGATTTAGCAACAATTTGACTGTCCTCATGGGACAAAATGATGTGTTTTAAGACGATAGTTTTAGATGGCTATAAACTTTTTCGATACGCGATAAGAACGTTATAGTGTATTTATTACAGTCCCCTTAGCTTTATAGCAATCGAAAGGAAGAAAATAACTTTTATCTCTTATCATGATAAAGGAAAGGCGAAATATATTGGAATTTTATCTATTTCAATATCAATATCTTTAAAGACGAATCTATATGTTACGGTAAATGTAATTAATTGAAAATTATTAATAATTTTACAAAATTATTAATAATAACCACATGTTTTGGTAATTATTAATAATTCACGACACATATTAGTGAAAGTGATAAAATAAATAAAAACTCAATGTTTTTTGACCAGCAGGTATTTATTTATAATATTAAACACAGTCTTACAATTATATTAATTAGAGATCACACAAACAAGGTTACTTGTGGCAGTGTAAGGCAGAGTGATGTAAAGCGAATCAAAATCAAAACAATAATGAGCCAAAGTGGTAGAATATAGAATAGGGCAGCACGAGGGGGTGGGTTGGGAGGAGTGGAAGGAGAGGGGAAGTGGCGCACCTCCCCTAGTACCACTCCCATGAAAAGGTAACGCACCATTCCTGAGAAATATCTATTATAACAACCTAACCCTTAAAACACTTGTTGTCAATACAAATTTGCTTCTGCATCGTCTCCGGCGCTACGGGAAGTTCAGCCCCTTCGCCCTTGCGTAACAAAAGATAGGCACCCATGCTCACCTCCGCAGCTTCGGCTTGCTGGTCACCTCCGGCGACCAGCCTCAGCCGCTGCGGCTCGCACGGTTGCCTATCCTTCGTTACAGCGGGCGGGGGCTGCTCTCCCTCCGCGCCTCCGGCTTTTTATATACACTCTAGGGTCGGTAGCCAAAAGACTACGTGAAGTCGGGGTGTTCCGAGTCGGTTTTGGGGCACAGTCGACCTAACTGATCCATAAAGCCATTGAAAATTATTAATAATTTTACAAAATTATTAATAATTACCAAAACATGTGGTTATTATTAGTAATTTTGTAAAATTATTAATAATTTTCAATTAATCAGATTTACCGTAACATATATATCTATATATCTTTCTTTCTTTAGGGCCTCGAAGATTTTAGATTTCAATTTCGAATATTTAAGATTGGCAAAAATTGTTTTTATTTTGTGCTTTATTTCAATAAAAAAGAAACATAATTTTTGATTTGAAGAGGCATTTGTTTGAAATTGCTATTATGTTTTGAAATCAAAGAGACTTATTAATTAAGCTTTTCAATATATTCAATCATAATTATGTTACAAAGACCAAGGAATATTCTAGTTGAGCGTGCATTTTGTCCCCGGTTAAATCCGTATTGATAGATAATGCAAGATGAATTTAGTCAAAGACGTCTTCGTCAAATCGGATTAGTGGAGGGATGGGGAGCGAAGATAGTGAACTGGGCACATAAGTTAGCCTAGTTTTAGTCTCCTTTTGTGATCTTTGATGGAATTCTTTTTAGTTATTCTATTGGGGTTTTATGATTGAATCTGATAAATCGAAAGTTTATTGAAAGATTTGTTAGCAGTTTGTGTTTTATATGTTTATATAATGAAAATTCTCGAATATTAGTACTTATTTCTAAACTTTTAGTACACAGAGTACTGTATTTGGAGAAGCATAAAATTTCTTCGTACATTTTTCGTTTTACAAAAGAAACAAACATAGGTACACTGTGATGTAGCACAGTTATCTGCACCTAAACAAATCCTTATCCATTCGGTGATCCCACACTAAAACTCTAAATTAATCGCCATAAATTCCACCACCCTTATTTCAAACCACCAATCAACAAAGTCCCTACAAATCTCACTAAAGAAGCACACAAAACTGGCTAGCATGTCGTAAATCTGCTTGCACGTATAGTTAGCACGGATCACAGCACTGGCCACGATTGTTCTGCATTGCGGCACATCTACATACGTTTATTATAGGGTAATGTTGTGTCAATGGTGTCACGTCACTCTTGCATTGAATTTAGTCGGAATAATAATCGATGCAATCGATTTAATTTAATTTTATCGATTGATTGTTGTGTCATTATTGACGGTGCATAAATGGATGGTATTGATATCGGTATAGTACTTGGCATGACTACACAATGTTTTGTTTACGAAGCATTACAGAGATTACGAATGATTTTGGAAACGTGAAAAAGAATATGTAAAACAATTTCAGTTATCCAACGTCGTCTTCGCTCAAAATTAATTCAAAAATTTATCGAAATGACAAAACATTCGGTAGCTAAAATAGTTTTATAAATTAACTATGAATAGTTAAATATATAAAATATTTAAATACACACGTAGTCCTAACTCCAAAATATATTATTGAGTCGTGTATAGTGAGCGTGTCTTTTTGGGGTCATAACATCTAGACCTAGAACAAATATTTACTCGTATAATAGTGCGCCACACCAAAAACATTTGTCTCGATTCGGGAAACGAATTAGCGCACAATCATTTCACAGGTGACTCCCAAGCCGATTGTATTTTAGAGGCTTTTAAATTACGTTATTATTAAAAAATGCACGACAAAATCTCTCATTCATATCAATGATTGGTTCAGTGGAGTTGGATTTAATCAACATTAGGTTTTGTAAAGACATTTTTACGATTACACTACCAAAACAAGAATAAAAATGTCATCGAATGGTTTCGCTCGACGCATTACTGAATGACTTACTTCACTATATAATTTCCTAATAATTCGAGTGTGCTATGCGGACTACAAATATCCAATGTAATTTTCTATAATTGATCACATGACGTAATGCAATATTTGCAAATTGCGTTTAAATACACAAGTATATACAAAACCTGTGTATTACTCATCTCACAGCATCTTTGGCGCAATTTGTTGAAAGCCGTCTTTGGAAAGGAAGGCCGCGAATTCTATTCCCGCTTCGAAACAAACTCTATGGAACCCACAAATCTTTGTTTCGGGACTGGCTGCAAAGCCAAACATTCTCACGTAATTTCAGACACCTGCGACACAGGACTTCGTAACTTAAAATGGAGTCAAGAGTCCTGACTCAGGATTATGTCAGTGATGATTTGGTATAGGTACAAAAATAACTTAACCATATATTTATACGAGAAAAATTTTGTCATTTGTAATGGATGTACTAGACCGTAGATTCACGCGATTTCTTTGACTAATTCGCTAACAATACCACACATCCGTCCGACTGTTTTTATTTGAGAATGAAAGCTTGAAATAGACCAGTGATTCTCAACCACTGTGCCGCGGCACTTTTGTGTGCCGCCAAATTTCAAAAGTGTGCCGCCAAATTTTGCAAATATATAATAATGTTAATATTATTAAATTATATCAGTTAAAAAGAAAAATATTTTTAACATGAATATGTATATAAATCCACAAAAAAGTTAATTATTTTATTATTTGCTTTGCAACGCGTTTTTTCTTAGTGCCAAATTGTGATGAAGCGGCATGCATAGCAATAGGAATATGTCTCAAGGCGCTCTTTGTGTGCCGCCAAATTTTGAAATCGTTAAATATGTGCCGCAACAAAAAAAGGTTGAGAATCACTGAAATAGACAGTCAGTTTTAATCAAACAAACGTAATTTTCTCTTTACTGGTTGAATGCGCCAATTGAAAAAGTGTTTACACTTATTCAAAAATAATTATATTTCAATTTTATTACCAGACATGAACAAATCTAAGAAATATTTACTAGAGTATTCACTATTTTAGTTATTTCTTTGATAAAGTTTGATCCTACTAGGTAAGTACTTTCAAGTAAGGTTAATGCGGGTAACCTTTGATCAAATGTGATAATCTTAATTAACATTGCAATCTTTATAAAGCAAGAGAGATATTTAAACGTCTCGTAAAATTAAATAACTTATAATATATTTGCTTGTCGCCATCTAGTACATTTATTGTAAACTTTTTTACATAGTACAATAACAAAACGACAAAGAACCTGATCAACATTTCTCAAAAACCGGCCAAAACTTCTACAACAAAAATAGCAATCAATCGAAAATAAACTTGGATAAAGTTTATGCAATTTGCCAGTACACATTTATCTTACCAAAGAAGGACTAAAGATAAACAAAGCCCCGATTGAAGGGCTGCGCTGCGTGCCGATTCACTCCGAGTTTTAAAACTATGTAATTTATTCCAATAAAATTTAATTAAAACACCTCTGTCAGGACGTGGCGTAGATGTACCCCAATTGTGCGAGTTTTAGACAATGCTCTCGTAATAACAGCCTGGACAATGGCGCTACCTGTGTCTATACTATACCGACATATGTACATACGTGTATCGTCGTCCGCACTTTTCATTAACTCGTACATAACCTCCAAATGTTTGGTCAAAACATGGGGAGAATAGAAGCGATATTACGAAAGCGCAACGTTGGCTTGTGGAAGTTCCACAAAACTAATGTTTTGTTACTCTGCCAGTAACATACTTTGGATTAAAATCGCATTGTTCCAATTGCTTTGTTAAACATTTCATTTTGCTTTTACAAATACCGATGTTAGTGAAAATATTTTTATTAAATACTGTGTTAAAAATTCAATCACATTTTTCGAACGCTTAAAACAAGCAGCGACCCTACTGCTGAACAATGTTCGTACCTTGTTTTTATAATAATCCAAATTTGTTTTATCAAAACCGTAAAATAAATGTTGACCAATTTTATCCTTGTTAATTATTTAGACTTTTATTAAAAAACAATCGTTTTTCATAAATACTTTGAATTTAATTCCATGAAAGTGTTCATATGAAACATTCATAGAACAAAATCCGTACCTAATATTTATAAAATGCCATGAAATACCCAGTCCGTACCCAACCCAAAGTAAAAGGGCTTTTGAAAATAGCCATCAAAGTATTTCATATGGAAGTTACGGCTTATTCAAATGTTCACGTAACACACAATTCGTACATAAATTATGATATTCATAAACATTCCGCAAATCCTTTGATACTGCGTATTGATCTTTCGGCAAACATTCGCTGTACAAAGAGAAAATCTACGCCATTTACTATGTTGAATATCGAATGCGGCTTGAGTGGCGCCATATAGCGAAGAGAAGAAGTCACAAGTCGACGCTTGAAATATTTGATTGCTCGTTTATTTAAATCGGCTTTTATCGTAATTACATCGCTTGTAGAGTATCTCATTAGTATCACGCAACTTGAATACTCATTATCGTAAAATGTGTGTCGAAAAATAATGGTAGACAATGGTATTAAACTACACCAGGATCGTTCGAGTTAATGATACTTTAACATTATTATATTTAGTGTTAATTCCTAAAAACTTCTAAAAATAATCCAAAAGTAACTTAATATATTTAAAAATTATCTACATCTAGCATCACCCAGGAGCAGATACAAAATATTCTATTGCTATTTTCAAAAGTTTTTTCAAATCGGTCCAGTAGTTTCAGAGCCTATTCAATGGCAACAAACAATAATAGTATAAATATTTAGTGTCACATAAATTTATAAAATATTATCAGATGAAGATTGAAAGAGATACCTGTATTTCTGTTACAGCAGTTTAAATTCTTTGACTGCAGATGATAGTCACTCTGGTAATATTTACCATATTGCAGCAAAATCGCCTTGGCACAAACTGTTTTCAATCTGCCACAGCGAAGAGACTTACCCTGCACCTGGCTGGGTAAACATAATGCCGTCCAACCAGAACACCAAATGGCATTAGACCATGACATTCAACACAATTATGCTGCTCAGCAAAGTCGCTTCTTTACATCACAGCAGAAAGACCCAGGATTATAGGAAAGAAGGAACACATGTCTATATCTCCCCCGCCATATAGCAGTGTGAATGCGCTGTTGTGTTTCGGATTGAAGAACATTGTAGCCAGAGTAATTACTGAACATATTGAGACTTTACACCTTATGTCTCAGGATGGCGAGCGCAGGGGAATGCCATTGCTTAGTAATTCAAAGTGTTGTTTGGTTTTGCCACATGAGCGGTTGTATCGCTTACCATCTAGCGAACGGCATACTCGTCTCGATATTAAATGCAAAACAATTTTAAAAAATACGTTTTCCGGCAAAATATTCCACATCTAAAATAACTAATAGGCAACAATGTAAGCAATGGCAATCACGTCGATATAGACCGCAGTATATTTCCCACAGGTACCACTATTCTGTTTCCTGTCCGTGTTAGAACCGTCAACATTTGATCTAAACAAACTGACAGGCTTTGCGTTTGCCTCTTTGTTACATAGTTTACTCTGTTCTTTTAAAATACTGTTGGGAAACTGTTTTTAGTGCCCTTTGTGACATTTTGCATATTCTATTGGCCTGATGGTAAGCGATACGATAGCTAATGAATAGTAGCAAAACCAAACAACACCTTGAAATACGGAGTAATGCTTGGCATTCGATTGCGCTCGCCATTATGAGCCATAAGATGTTAAGACTCAATATGTCCAGCAGTTACTTCTGTTACAATGTCCTTCAATTCGAAACACAATAGTGATTTCACACTGCTACTTGACCGGGGAAATAGACATTGCGGTGGGTACCCACCCAGACGGCCACTCACATATAACAGATCTACCACCAGTATCCTTATCTAACTATACGAATGAAAATATAATTTTCGCCCATCATTTTACCGAAATTGTACTGTGTATATGTTATGGGCCAAGTGATTAATGTGGGCAGTATTCATAATGCGCGGGCAGTATGAATATTGCCGAGCCATATCGGGCTAAGTGATAAATTACAATCTAAATTTACCTATTTATCACATTGCTCGGGCATTATGAATATGGCAACATGATGATCGGGCAATGGGATTAATTGGTGATTTTTTACGTGGTTCGCTGCCGCATTGTCGCATCTGCGATAGATCCATAAATTAGAAAGGTTAAATTGATCTGCTTATGTTTAGTTGTCTTTTAACGTCCGAAAGATTATCTTAATCTTAGAAGAAAATTATTGTACCCACTTTATGGATGAGTTAGGTCCACTGTGCCCCAAAACCGACTCGGAACACCCCGACTTCACATAGTCTTTTGGCTACCGACCCTAGAGTGTATATAAAAAGCCGGAGGCGCGGAGGGAGAGCAGCCCCCGCCCGCTGTAACGAAGGATAGGCAAGCGTGCGAGCCGTAGCGGCTGAGGCTGGTCGCCGGAGGCGACAATCAAGCCGAAGCTGCAGAGGTGAGCATGGTTGCCTATCTTTTGTTACGCAAGGGCGAAGGGGCTGTACTTCCCGTAGCGCCGGAGACGATGCAGAAGGTAATTTGTATTGACAACAAGTGTTTTAAGGGTTAGGTTGCTATAATAGATATTTCTCAGGAATAGTGCGTTATCTTTTCATGGGAGTGGTACTAGGGGAGGTGCGACACTCCACCTCTCCCTCCACTCCTCCCAACCCACCCCCTCGTGCTGCCCTATTCTAAATTCTACCACTTCGGCTCATTTTGATTCGCTTTACATCACTCTGCCCAATAGGCACTTAGCATTATTCATAATGTCCGGGCAATGTGATAAATTGATTGGTTATAATTTCATTGCCCGCTCTTATTGGGCATTATTCATATTGCCCGGGCATTATGAATAATGCCCGATTAATCACTTGGCCCATAACATATATACTCATACTCCTAAATACAAAATACATTTATTCTTCTTTGCTTTTTTTTCAGTTATAAATCATTCACTTCATCAGACAAACGTCACCTTCCGATTGGAGCATCCACCGATACAAGGTACACCTTTATTCAAGGCTTATAATACTCATATCTATTACCCTGACACATCCAAAACACTACAGCAAATTGCCAAACACATGGCAAGTAATCTAGCCAGTTGACACTTGCCAGTCGATACCAGTACTTAGCGCGGCCAATAGCCACTTCTGCGCCGTCTTGCGCCGATACCGCAAGTTATTAGTGCGCCATATCATTGCAAGCTGTCGAGCAACGACACTCAATTTACTAAAGCCCCTGTTACCACGCTATAAATTGATCAATGCAATTTTGTCCAGTTTTTACTTAGTATTTCTTGATTGGTGTTAATTTCGCTCAAAACATTGTCGGCTCGTCAATAATTTAATTACTCTTGAATGACTAATATATTATCTCCTTTAAATGATTGCATTTTTCAACAGATAATAAAAAAAGCTTAAGTTTTAGTTTGATAAATCAATCACCTGGCAAAATATATACAACTTCATTGCATATTAAATCTGTGATTATTATACACGACACAAGAACGTTCTTGTATATATTTATGAGCATACCTTTGTAAAATTTCAAAACACTTATTTAATAAAGATATATAATTAAAATAGTACATTTGCAGCGGTTCCCGCACTACGCGAGCCAGAATTGAGGAAAACCACAGAACAGTTAAAGCCCTGGTCTGTCGAAGCTACGCACAGCGTTGCGTTGCGCGGAATGCGGTGTCAAACTCGGTTTTGTATGAAAAACATTGACATTTACATGACGTTCCGCCGGAGTATGCTCAGCCAGCGTCTGCGGTAAGGGGTCAACCGGGTGACGGGTAGACTGGTCTTTGGTACTGTCACAGTATGCGTCGGTGTAGAGGGGCAAGTGTGGTGAAGTGCGGGGCGGATACACCGCACAACGTGCCGTCATTCTCATCATTTCGTCGCGGTAAGCGTACTTGCGTAATGGATTTATTTGAAGACAATATTTCTATCAATTTTCGTTTGGTTTAACTTTTGTTTAGGCTGTGGCGCGTCCATCGACTATGTACTGCCGCGCAGTACGTTGAATACAGTTCACGTGCGTTTCCAATGACAATGGCGCAATATAAAATCACGTAGGGATACAACTTTAAAACCTTGCGTTGGTAAAAAAAAATACAGTTAAAAAGTAGAAATAATTAGAATGTAATAAGTATATGATTATAAAATGGAGTCAATTACATTTATTTTATTGTTATAAAAATGGCATACGGAACTGTATGTTAATTGTTCTAAGTACCTAGTACTTAAAATATAGCAACGGAATTAGTTCCCAACTGATCAGGGTACAATTGGAGTATAATTGGAGACGATTTATTAGTAAGTATCTATATAAATTCAGTCTTTATCCGTATTCGCAGGGCACTTTATCAGCCCATATACGTCTCACTGCAGAGCACCGGTCTCCTCTACAATCGAGAATACGATTGAGAGTGGTTAGGCCATACTATAGTCCACTGCGCTAGCTGGCCTTATCCCTATATGTGCATAGAAAGAAATACAAACAACAAACCCAATAAAAACATCAATCGTTTAAGTGCACCCGCTTTTTATATGAGTTGTGTATCAGCCCATATACATACATTCGATGCATAATGGTTGTATATTATCGTCGTAGTTATTTACAAAATCCACCTGCAAGATCTACTACAAGAGAAGTATCGCCATTCGACACAATTAGCACCACTCTCCTAGCACCTAGAGAGCATCATGTTACGATATGGTGCGATCTTAAATATGTAGTTCCTCAATGTAGTATTAAGTTCTGTGTTTTCCCCGTTTTTCCATTCTCACTCCATCAGAATCACCTCTATGTATATTGTAATTTATGCTACTTACACCTATGCATATATATTTTAAGCTCTGTGTTATGAATTCTGTTAAATACTAAAATAAAATTATTATTGTAAAAATTGTCTATCAGTATTGTTCCAGGTTTTGCTTTTGAAAATTTTATAGGAAAATAATTTAACCGTTATGTAATTTACTTTTACCCAATTACGGTACGATCGATAACGATAACTTAAGAATGGATATCTAAATAAATCCAGTGAAATTTAATTTGATCAAACAATAAGTTGTTTAGGCGAAAAAGATGTATACAGCAGACGCGTATTTCATTAGAATGATACGAACCACTTTTATCACATATCAATATTGCGTAAATCATCTCGTAAACATATAAACCCAGTCTTTTTAAAATGACGCACAAACATTTTTTTAAAGAAATTATATATATTTTCGAACATAAATGATTGTTATTTGTTGTCATGGAAATTCAAGAAAACTTCAATGTGAAATTGTCATAGTAACGTTGGTTGTCAATGAAAAGTTCTGCTATTGGTCAACGGTTTTACGCACAGAGTAAAACCTATATGAACCACCTTTTTTGTTATGTGAACTACGTTGTATGACGTCACGACGTTGCCGCTTACCGCAGTGCCGCGCGTATCCTTCGACAGACCAGGCCTTTATATGGTTAGAAAGGCAATAGCCGTCAAATTGTATGAAAACCAGTGTCGTCGTTTTTGAAACATAAAACCTCTACGAATCTAATATAGAAAGCTTGCAATAGTCGATTTAAAGTATCGATGAAATTATGAAAATATGTTTTTGTTATAACATCGGAATTTATTTTATCGATAAGCTTAATGGTTTTTCCTGATACAGTTTTTTTAATTAGTATTATGTTAATAGACGGAAAATAAATGAGACTACAATATCTAAAATTGAAAGTTAATTTTAATTTGTAGGGGAGAGCGGGGCTGAAAGTGCCGGGGGTAAATAGTGCCTTCGCGAATATCTCGAAAACAAAAAGAGATAAATATGCGATTGTATTTAATCGCGTATTGCCTAACAGTCGGGCACACGCGACGGTGGTTTTAAATGCGTCAGCGACGCGGACCGGGTGGCAGTGCATGTGAGGGTCCTCCAGCGCCGAGTAAGTAAATATTTTCGTTTGGATACTTTTTGGTCGCAAGTTAGCATTTTTCATGCTTTTAATATGATAGTTTTAGTGAAATGTTTGTTATTTATCCTAGTTTATTATGCAGTGCTATTTTATTGCTTTGTACAAAATGCCTTTTTTATGTGCGACAAAATTTCACACTATGCTAATTGGGGTAAAATGTGCCGTTCTTGTGGGGCTGCTTGTGCCGCGGCACAACCATCCCCTAAGCGACCTTTATTCTTTTAATATTGTTTATATTTACGCGAGCACTTATGAAATAAAGATAATACTTTTTGCCATGACTCTACATGGGTACATTTATCGTCTTTGACAGAATGAGGACATACAAGCGTAAAACTCAAAGGGGGACTACATCTCAGGATCTTTTACAAAGGGCTGCCGATGCAGTGCCGATGGACGCAAATTAAAAACTGTTGCACTCACTCCTGCGGTTGGATACATAGCAAGATTAGTGTTTAATGAGCAACAAGAGGCACTACTGTCGAAGTACATCTTAAAAAGCGCTTCCATTTACTTTGGTCTTCTCCCGGTAGAAGTAAGACAACTTGCGTACCAGTGTGCCGTGAAGTTTAATGTATAAAATATCCCACCATCTTGGCATACGAATGGTGAGGCTGGCAAGGATTGGTTGACAAACTTTCTGAAGAGGAACTCGACACTTTCTATAAGAACACCCGAACCAGTGCAGGACGCGCGAGCTCATTGAACCGACATAACGTAACAATTTTTCGAGAAACTTGGCGACTTGATAACAAAACATAATCTTACTCCTTCCCGTATTATGGAATTTAGACGAGACTTGTGCCCAAACTGTGCTAAAACCGAAGAAAATTTTGGCTGAAAAGGGAATAAAGCAAGTAGGAGGAATTGATTCAGCAGAGCGAGGGACTTTAGTCACTGTTGAGCTAAAGCTAAAGGTCAAAATAACTGGCTGAGAACTAATAATTTAAGAAAAATCTTTTTTTACCTGTTCCTTAGAGATGCTGATGTTATGTTTTTTTTTTTTTTTTTTTTTTATAATGGCCTGGCATAGTGGCGGCATTGCACCTGATGGAAAGTGTCAATGCCGCCCAGGCAGAGTATCCATTGGCATCGGACGGCAGTCCCATGCCAATGGAAACAATTATGCCGGCCTGCTTAGGTGCCTCTTCACACCACGGCGGAAGGACCCGGGATTGTAGGAAGGAGGGAACACGTGCGCCGGCAAACAATTCCACAGCCTGACGGTGCGGCACAGAAACGAATTTGAGAACCGTTTGGTTCGCGCCGGGATGGTGTGGACCGTCAAGCTATGGCTTCGCAAGCCAGCACGCGTGGTTCTGGTTAGGAATGGAGAGGAGGGGAGCAAGTTGAACAATTCCTCAGAGCACTCA
This sequence comes from Hyles euphorbiae, assembly GCA_023078785.2. Lineage (NCBI taxonomy): Eukaryota > Metazoa > Arthropoda > Insecta > Lepidoptera > Sphingidae > Hyles > Hyles euphorbiae. The sequence goes on from CM041043.1 coordinate 12,518,934, forward strand.
CCGTGATACAGGCGGTAGAACACGCTTAGAGAGGCGACATCTCTCCGGAGTTGTAGCGACTCCAAGTTGCTCGTAACGTCTGCATCATTCACAATGCGGATGGCCCGCCGCTGCAATCCATCCAAGGCATCGAGCAGGTACTGGGCGGATCCATCCCAGAGGTGCGAGCAATACTCCATACCCGGCCGGACCTGCGCTTTATATAAGCGGCAAAGCTGACCGGGCGTGAAAAACCGACGCACTCTGTTCAGGACTCCAACCCTGCGTGATGTGGCAGATATTACGCCCTCGATGTGATTCCTTGGATTGAGATCACAGCGGATATCCATACCAAGGATACACAGGTCATTCCGCACTGAGAGGGGAGTACCCTGAAGAATGTTTTATGTTTAAGAATTGATCTCATTTGCATAAAAATAAGTAAAAACAATTGATTAAAAATATGCTTTTACGTTTGAAATAATTAGATAAGTAAAGGTAGCTTGTATTTTTTATGATTATACTTAGTGTTATAAACGCCAACATTTTTAAAACCGTTGATATATATTATAACGAATAAATAAATAAAATTGATGTCTATTAATATCTACATTAATTTTTATTCATGTAAAACACCCAGCATTATTAACGGCACAACCGACCTCAGCTACGGCACATCTTGCCCCAAAGTGGGGTTGGTAGTGCCTTGTCGCCGATGTGTAAAAAAATCACTTATTCTTAAAATCAATTAAAAACATGCAAAATCCGAAGGTAAATTCGTATTATAGACAAAATTTGGCTTAGGATGAACCACTATGTTCAGACATAGTACTTGTGTTATCCGAATGAAATTAGGATTTGTCAAAATCGGCACTTTCAGCCCCGCTCTCCCCTATACTATTTTATAAATCTATATGTAGAGGATTTTCAAGATTTTCAGCTGTGTGTGAGATATTAACATTTTTTTATTGGAAAAGCAGATATATGCAACGAAAATGAATATTTAGAACAAATTGTACTGGATTTTGTAGAAATCCAATTGTCTCTACCTGGTGCCTTTATCAAATCACTCTCGGAAACCTACAAATGAATGAATTAATATTATAAATTATATTCAGATACAAATATATGTTGTTCTCAAGTTGGCGGAGTTATGACATCAGAACATAAGGATAGGTCGTCAACGTTATCAAATGTTACGAGTACTACAATTTAAAATTACTAAAGGATTTGATTTAATTTTCTTTGTTTAATGCCAATGAAAACTGATTTACGAGTGTACGAAATCTATAACTACATGTATATAGTTACTATATACATGACTACAACACTGTGTGACATGTGATAAATTTCGAAGTTGACATAACAAAAATGAGTCGTATGCATTGCGTAGGAACTTGGCATTCGCGTACATTGTATGTACGCGTAATCAACAATGTATATTTTTGATATGTCGTCTATCATATTATCGAATTCTTCAATATGTCGTAATTATAAACCGCAATTTTTGGATATAAAGGAGAAAATAAATAAAATAGGATTTAATAGTGGTATAATATTCTTCCTCTATTGATATGCGACGCTTCAGTATTGGAAATGAAGGATAAAATAGCACAAATCTGCATTTTTACTCTATTTTGCCGGAGCACCACACTCCAAGGCATTTCGACAACGACTGATTTGACCAATCATCCATTCCGCGGCAGTGATGCTTTTTATGCACCACCTTGCGACGCGTCCAACGCTTGTATTTCCCTTCTAACTATATTCATCAGTTCTGTGAGAAAAACATTAGTTTTTTTTTTCGGCGATTGAAACTTGAGGCCTTGATTCAAAAGTTCATTCTATTTCAAGTATTTTTTAGTTGATAAACCATAAACACAAACAATCGAAAAATACTTTTTATTTCAAATGGATTAATTTTGCACATTCACATTGAGTGCAAGCGGGAGTTATGCAAAGCTAAAAATATCCATCAGTCCCGTGGCGTAATCGCTCGGCATCCAATACCAGAACATACCTACAAGTTATTCAACTTTATTTAGGTCACTAAAACTATGAGCTAAGTTCGCGTCGCGTTATTTAAATAAATCTGCGTCGGGAAATACTAGACACGGATACATTAAGCGGAGAATGGAAAAATACATCACGTTTTTAATATCATTCATCCATCAATTAAGCCAATGTCTCTATGAATGGTGATTGGTCAACGTCATCCATAACATCAAGCGATCATAGCTAACTGTACCTGTTTGAAAGCGCGAATAAAAAGAAAAAGGATGTTTCAAGATATCTTATTATTCTGATTTATCCTTTTATCAATATTGCTGAGAATATAAAACAGTGCCTTACACTTTATCAATATTTTTTTTGTTTTATTAAGATAAGCAATCAGTCGCAAGACTATAATCGAATATGTTATGTATTGTTTGACTTAAAGGCTAGGAGGCCAGGCCAGTGTCTCATCTGCCTTTTTCACTATATATAAAAACGTTAACCAAATTAGACCTAGAATCTTTTCCAGGTTCTGTAAAAATTTCACATCACTAAACTACATAAAATACCAACCAAACCCAAACAACTTAATAATTTACCGACCCGCACTCCAATCTCTATTCAATAACAAACATCCAGTGTTCAAGTATGCACCCACACATTAAAACATGCAAAAGACCTGCATCAGACCAGAATCCTACGAGCTCTGCATTCTTTTATCGGGAATGTGGGCAGAGTTTAAATGATGCGTCTAGTCCGGTGTGGTGTCAATAAAATATTGCATCGAGGTATTGGTGGGAACAATCCTGTATTTATTTAGCCGTCCAGATATATTCAAATTGAATAATGAAGTGTGACAGCCGCCCAAGGCACGCTTGTGCATTCTCTAAGGGTGCGAAAAAACAAATATTCTATGTTGGAGGAATTCATTTCTGTTTACGGGTGGTAAATTGTACGTTTGTGATATTATTTATGGTAATATTGATGGTTTTGCCATAAGTGAAAAATAGAGTCGGTGGCTAAAGGCCTGTAGCATATGCGTTGTCACAGTTTATGATGTAAAATGGGAAACAAGAAAATTGCGTATTCTATTCTGACTTAGAAAGTGTTAACAATTGAGCACTAGACCTGACAATTTGGGTAGGTATTCAGGTCTTTAAAATGGGAAAGAAAAATATACGTATATGTGCCCCGATCAAGCTCTTTAAAATATTCGAAAAGTGCGAAAGTCTTTGATCAAATAATGTTCCTGTGATATAAACCCTGTAGTGAAAAGCTAACATGTGTTTTCTGTTAGGATTTTTTCTATCGATTCTAATATTCATTCACCACCAATCTATTGATCTCGCATCGTTTTTATACTACTGTGTCGTTCTGAACCGAAGGTCGCTTATCCCGCTATCCGCCTTATCCCGCCGCATGTATAATTAAGCCCGACCGCATTTGAATTATTTATTCACAACACATTCTTTACTGTCCCGCCCACACACTGCAGCTCGAGTGAAGGATAGACGGCCACGCATTGAAATGATACCGAACACTAAAGGACTCCGAGTCTCTAGGGTTACGAACTTATTTATTACCCTCGACGAAATAATAGAAAAGAAAATAGAACTGACTTGGAATTGAGAAGAAAATTTTTAAATAGAAAAAAATTTAACGTTCTTACCAGCCCTTACATCTTGGCAGTCCTGTCAGCAACTGGTAATAAATTAAAAAAGAGATATTAAAGAGTTACATTTTTAGAAAATACCCAATTAGTTTTAAAATTTTAGCAATCATGATTCATATTGTTATAAAATATTATTTGTATCTGTATTAGCCCATTAAAGTTTCACTGCAGGGCACGGGCCCCCTCTACAATCGAAAGTACGATTGACAGTGGTTAGGCCATATTATGGTCCGCCACGCTGGCCTAATGCGGGTTGGCGGACTTACACACCATAAAAATTCTTAGAAATCGCTATGGTACAAAATATAATAATCTATGTTTTAAAAAAATGGGCACATTCATACCTTCTTCAACAAAACTAGCCCCAATAGATGTGCCTGAATCAGGTACTAAAAAAGTTGAAGTAATTGTTTAGGACCTATAGCAAAGTCTTCAGTGAAGAACATGGCTTTATTTGTATGGTTTATTTTATGTTAATATTTGCAAAATGTGTAAGAAACATCGTCGAACTATCATTATCGTGCCCAGGTGTAAGAAATGTTGTTATGGCCAAGGAAGGTGGTTCTTTTGGTCTAAGGAACTAATTTGATAAAATCCACCCCAAAGGTTTTGCGTGACGCATACAACTTATTTTGAATTAAATACATGCAAAATATTATTATTTTGGAAAGTATTTTGGAAAGTTTATTTTAGGAAGAAAATTTTAGTATTTTGGAAACATAGAAGTTCTTCCTAGTCTCTACAAGGTCCATGTAGAGAAAATATTACAATAATTTTATTTGAAATATTTTACACATGTAGATTTTGTTAAATAAAATAAATGAGTTTCCAATGAAGGCCCATCCGCTTCGCCTGTCGAGATGAACTAATCCTTAGTCGTTTTAGCATAGCAAGCGCACACCAAATTACGAACAAACGAGCCTCACAGCGCACGATATTGTCGTGAAATTAGGAATTTGTATACCAACACTAATCTGCCATTACTGCAACTATTATTGTCCCATTAGGCTGGTTTATATTGATTTGCTGATGCATCATCAATCGTTATTGATGGCTTAATGGATCCTCTGTTCAACACAATAAGGCATCGTTATCCAAAATAGCTGTTAGGATTTATAATTGACACATATTGAATTACTGTTAAAGCTGTAGTGATAATTGCGATTTACAAATATTTATAAATATTACTAATATAACACTTTAAACAGTGAAGACTGATTCCCAGACTGGTCAATGAATCTATCAAAGTATTACATGAATTGCCCGGATTTTAAATATGGCGACAGCTTGTAATTAAATCTTTAGACAGATCTTTAGACAGACTCTACGAACTATAACTGTTATTAATGACACCTCTGCCTTCGCAGTTACAAGAGTGAGCTCATGTATTATTCACATACTATTACTATGACTGATAATTGACCTTTCGATTGTGCAAACAGGTTTACAAACAACGTTTACGCTACAACAGCTTATGACGTCATCCAAGCGACAACGTATAACACCCATTTTAACCTCGGATCTGGCCAGCACAACAATATAGCTATTCCTTAACAACAGTTTCATAATCGATCAAAAAGTACTCCGCATTTATAGCGAAATTTCAGACGGGAAGTATAGGAAATAACCGCATTATTGAACGGAAGGCGAAGGGAACATCACAAACTTTCCTTATTTGATGCTTGCTGATATTTATAAAGGCTTGTGTGTACACTCCGTTGATGCGTAATGCCATTATTTACAATACTAACGATAGTCTCAAGGTAAACATTTACGTAGAAATATATCTTTACTTTTGGAACGGTGAACTATTGGATATTTCAGCACAAAGTGAACGACGAAATCGGGAAATTAAATAGATTGATTCACTTAGATTTCTTTCCGATATTAAAGGACGAAATATTTTTATTCTGCCACAATAAATCCCTAGCTGATCATAGGAATTTTCAAGAGATTTCCATCGCGACCTGTTAAAAACAACAAACATTTTTATTAATTATTTCTTCCGTTTACAATTCGGATGGAGTTCTGACGTTGCTTTTGTCGGTATGTTACCCCCAGTCATGACGTTTCAATCCATTCGCCGCTATAACTTCTACTTATTATTAACAATAATAAACAAACAAAAGTTTTGAAACTTTAGTCCTATTACAAAACTTCGAAACTTCCAACATACAAGACATATAGCTTCTAGAAACGTGTCGTACTTTCAGAAGAGATCAGTTCGTCTCTGTTTGCTCTCGCGTTTGACTTTGACAAAAGTATGCCGCTGTAACACTTGACCAACTAGACGCTCAACTTTCCACAAAATTGAAGTGATCAATATTTAATATAGTATCTCAAGTGAAAAGGGTCCCAAGGGACACATGCGCTTTTCAGAGCGTCCCCACTGTTTTTAGAAAGGGTGTATGCTCCTTTTCACTTTTTGCTTTTTGGTCGCTTTTGGAATAACAAAGACTGTTTTAAAGAATGTGGAAAATAAAACCTTATCGTCGTCCATATTTCAAACGGATATATAAAACGTTATTACAGACGTTTTAATCAAGCAACATTGTGCATTTTGTTAAAACCAAGTGTAACAATGAATAATAAATATTTTTGTAATAAACTTGCACTATAACAAATATTAGGCATGCATGGCGGTTTAAATTACGAGATACAGGAATGGAAATGCATATATAACGACCAAACTAAATTCAGCTTTGTTAAAACCGATCCAATACTTCATTAGCATGCAATGTAAATGTTTGCGTCCGTTCTCATGCGGTGATATATCGTTGGCAACAGCAAATAACAGAAACAAAATAAAACAACAGCACTTGTCGACACTCTTTCCGCGCTCCACTATTGCCTCCAGCCTATAAAACATGGAAATTTCTTAGTTTTACTCGAAACCAATAACAGTTTATCTGTGGAAACGAAACATCCCTACGGCTGGGTCCCGGCCGACACAATCAAGTTGCGAGTTTACTCTGTGGGATAAATTCACGCGCCGGCGACCCTCAGTAATGCGAGAAAGTTCCTTATTGCTTCCCAAGGTATTCATCTCACCTGCCGATATTGTAATCCCGAAGCCTTTGATGCGATTGCTTCCGGAATCGTCAGCGACTTCCAAGATAAAAAGCCGAACGGGTAAATATTTGAAAGTTAATCTACTAGATGTGTACGGAAGCCAATCGGATCAATGATTGCTTGCCAGGGTTTTTTAAATAGAGTTGTCGGAACCCAGATTGCCTGTATTGTGATTTCGTTCGTTTAGTTCAAATGTTATAACTACTGAATTCGCTTGTATTCAAATTCTTTATTCATCTCTTTCCTTTTATGTTCCCACATTTATTCGCGCACTGAATATTCCTGTAACAAAGTTGATGGCAGTCTGAAGTGACACGCACATTCCCAAGTAGAATAATCAAAGCATATTCGTCAAATTAAATTTTCTGACATTTCACCGAAATGCTTTTAATGGAGTTCAAAGAAAAATAGCACTTAAAAAATTTTCGTAACGATAAAAACAGTTTTAATTCCCTTTGCCTTCTGTGCAGGTACTGTACTTATAAAAGAATATTTTATCAAAGAACACTCCAAAAGAAAAATAGAAGGGCAGAGAAATATTTAAAAGAATAATATTTATTGTTTCTGAGAACTTTTTTGCAGAATAATGGGTTGTTTTATGTTTGTTTAGTGGAATCGTAAGGAAGGCTTGTATTTGTATTCCTTTTTAGTTACTTTTGTGTTGAAATATTTAAGGAGGGCTTTTATATGAAATATGGCAACGACGTAGTTTAAATTTAGCTGCCTTTTTTTTCAATTGATTGAACAACTCGGTTCGTATTTTACTCGACAAAAATAGTTCACAATAATGTACCTGTAACAAATTTGCTGCATGGGACACATTATAACATAATAAAAACATAAAGAATTCAAAGAAAACCAATACTGAATAACTGCGTCCAGCATAACATTTCAAATCAAAGTTTCTATAGCTCATTTCGATCGCCGCCCACAGCCCACTTTGATTATACAAATATCTGACAGAAAATATTTTCAACTTTTTACATTGCCGTCTATTGCGTACTTATCAGAACAGTTATTGTAAATACACCAAGTAATATTTATTAGGTAAGTTCTAAATATTTTGCAATCTATATGTTTTTGTTTCAAATCGGTTTATAATCGGATTGTTATTTATAAATATTGGTTCCCGCCATTCTGCACATTTCTTCAATACCACAAACAAGCTTTTAGCATCACAAAGGGGCTTTATAGTCACTTTGAAAACCACTGTAAGTCATTCATTACATGATTGCAGCATGCAAAGGAAAGTGCTACAGGTACAAATATTAATAATTTCTCAACGTCGAGGTTATTAATCTATCCTCGACGAACAAAGCTTGGAAATTTGATTTACCTGATTGCGCTTTTACTAACAAAGCCTGATATTGGTGCCTTTACAGCAATACAATAGAATATCCTTTTTTGAAGAAGGTTAAAAATGAATCGCATTAGATATTAGGTGATGTTAAGGCAGAGAACATCAATCATGGTAAACGCTCCCAGAAGTTATTCAAGAGCATGGAATGAGCGAACATTAAGATTGTTCATAGATGGCTATTTCGCAACCACCAGAGATAAATTGATTTTACTTATGTTTTCTTTGGATGCATAGAAACTCGGCATCACAAATTATATCAGTTCTCAGCACAGTGCTAGCGTAATAACTAAACTCATGTTTTTATATGATTTATTGCACTTATTTTCAAGTCTTTGTATAGGCTGAATCCAATAATATTATTAGTAATCATAAAAATGGTAAGTTATGTTATCAAGTTTGGTATTTAACTATCTATGCACTATAAGCTCTATATTTATTTATTAAGAAACCTCTCACATGATCCAAATTCGTTTTCTAAAATACCTATATTCAAAAAAGAAAGCAATCTCAAACATTTTTAGTTTATTTAACTAAGACACATTTTAATTCAAAATATTACTCGGCACATAATTACGAGTGACTAGAGCTTCTTAATTTCGTTAAGTAATCTTTTATTCTTTAAGTGGATCCTGCAAAATTAAAAGGAAGGTCCTTGTACAATTAAGCCGGTGTTTATTTAAAAGAAAGACATAGTAGTTTTAATTAGAAGAAAAGAGAATATTTTAATTAAATTATTTGTACAACTATCCTTAACAATTTTGTGAAATAATTTAAAAATATGCTTGTTGACATATTTTTTTTTTATAATGGTAAACGAAAACGCCGTATAAGTAGAGTATTGAATGGCATCAGATGCTTCTGCATACTACGGCGGAAGGACGAAGGATTATAAAAAGGAGGGAATACGCGTGATGGCATACTAATTACGATTCCATCATCTATACAATATACTTAAACTCACGTCCGTATTCACAAAAGGATAGCAAATGACGCTATTTTCACACATAATTCGCTAAACTAATTATCCAAACAGTAAAACAGCAATACGTTTGAGCACTCTTCAAAAACCTATTACCGGCCCGATTTTAGTGTGCAGCGTCAATCCTGCCAAAATTAGAAGCACCCTCGAGAGTCAACACACACAGACTACCAACGGCTTTTGAACAATTGAATTTTGATATACAATCAGACGGGAATATCGGTTTACTCGTGTTTCAAATATCACGAGGAAATTACCACACCCGGAAATTGGATCCAAAGTAGTCTTATCCAGTGAGAAACCATAGTTCCAACCTACATTTACTTATATTTTAAAAGCTATCAACTCGGGATTGCATTCGATACGAGTTCCAAGCAAAATATACATCGAAGATGTTTCTGTACAATTTACGGTGTATGTAAGATGTATCGCAGAAAATCCCTCGCTCAAGCCAATGTTTTGCATATTCTTATTTTCGAGATGCACGCTTAGTTGTTTCAATAAAAATATGGTTACGATTACTTGGGCCGCGAGATATTTTGCCATTCAAATGAAGCCGCAATAAAATTCATGAATTTTATTATTGGCCGTAAAATGTTTGTGGCGAATTCTAAATTCAATTAGTTTTCGCAGTCGCGGTGTGAAGTATAAAAGGAATTTCTGTTACATCTTCATTTCACAATTTGTATTATAAGTTAGAACGAACAGAATAAATACATTTACACCAAAATTGTTGTATTTATAATCGAGCTATGTTAAGCCAGGGTGAAACCTTCTACTAGTATTTTTATTTAATGGTTTAACGAGTTCTTTCGACCTCCTTTATGGCATAGTTCTCATAGTTGGTTAAAATCCGTCTGTTAATTTTAAGACTATGGTTTCCAATCCTGCCTAACAAAAGGGATTTACAACTATGTTTTGCGAACTGTGGTTTTGTTGTACTGAAAATTTTGTTATAGTGTTTAGACACTATAACACTAATACTATACCCACGCTGCAATACTTGTATTTTAACGGGTATACGGTTAGGACGGTATATGCAACTGTTAGCTGCATTAATTTCTAAATTAAGTTTAGTATCTCAATCAGAATTCATCGTGATTGCGTGACTCATGATAGGTTTAAATAATATTAGGACCAAATTACATTACAAGTAGCATTCAGTACAGCATTAATGATTGTAATGCAGTTGTTTAGTAAGGTGGATCTGTTTGTTCAAGCGGCTGCTTATCGATCTGAAACAATCACTATGAGCGATGCACTGACCATTACTGAGTAATGTTTTCATACACTAATTCTGTAATCAACTTTTCAAAACATATCTTAAATATAAAATATTTCTTTTCAGCATACACAGAAAAAATAAAATAATAAATATGCCAGGTAATCCTTCAAATAAACAATTAAAATCCATGTGTAAATTCTGAAATGTATTACGTACCGTGGTTTTCACATTGTTAAATTATCACCTATATTAAATGTAGTATTACATATACGACCCTCAGTCATAAGGGACCGACTGCAGAGAGACACATGCAGTATACTGATGACCGCAAGCCTCGACCAATTTGGTTGTTTGCCGAAACTTGACATGCAAAGTGCATTTTATTGTTTAAATGTTATTATATTGTATGGATGTTCCATCTGAAAGATAAAATATAAAATATTATAATTATTATTATTGGTGAACGAAATTCGTAGCAACTCGTACTGTTAACACCTCTGTGCGTAATAAGCTTATAATTCGCTATACGAAGGTTGTTATAATTATTGTCATCTGTCGGTCTTAAGACTTACACTGGCCAGGCATAATGACTACATAGCATCTGATGGTAAGCGCAAATGCAGCCAGAGTAACGAATGGCATCAGACAGTAGTCCCATGCCACTCGATACAATTATGCCGGCCTGCTAAGATGCCACTTCAAACAACGGCGGAAGGATCCAGGATTATAGGCAGGAGGGAACACGCGTGACGGCAAACGGAAGCTTGACGGTGCGGCACAAAAAATAATTTGCGTACCTTTTGGTTCGTGCCGAGATGGTTTGGACCATCAAGCTATCGGAAGTCAGCTCGCGTGGTTTTGTTTAGGAATGGAGAGGATCAAATTGAACAATTCTTTAAAGCATACACCGTGATACAAATGGCAAAACACGCTTAGAGAGGTGACCCCGTAAGGTTTTCATTGGAGCCTCCAAGCAAAATGTCAAATGCGTAACATATTTCATTAATAATTGCTAAATTATGAATGAATAATGTTTACCCATGCAACTGTGCTAACATCGGTTGTGTAAATAATATGATGAATATATTCAATCCATTATAATTTCCAAGCATAATAATTACCGTTACTAAAACTGCGGCGAATCGGCATGCCAATGCAAAATTAATTGTTGAATTGAAATATGTGAGAATTTAAATTTTCAAATGATTAGCAAATCTTTATTAACATATTTAAACTCACACTTTTTTCCCAGAAGGGATAGGCAGTACCTATATCACTTTACCCGACTCGGGATTCGAATCCGAGATCTCAGCGTTATAATAGTTGCGTGGACCAACTACGCAACCTTATGCAAAAATCATTATTATAATTGACGAATTGAAATTAGTAAAGAATTAACGGATTAAAACACGGCTCTAATTAAACCAGTGTTTTTTAATCCGTTGGTTGCGATCCCCTGGGGTTCGCTGAGCCTTATTCAATGGGTCGCCACTCTTACAAAGTAGGGTAAAAGCCGGATAGTTGCCACACTTTTTAAAAAGCTCCTTTAAAAAATGTGTATCAATACATTTTTTATTCAAAGTGTATTCTCAAACATAGTTCATTCATCTTCTAATATACCCTATCTATAAAAAAATTATAAATATTATAAATTATAAGTAAATCCAGTTTAAAATGATCTCTAAAAAAGAGGATAGTTGCCTACTATAGCGGATACTAGCCTAACGTTAAAAATGGTTGGGGGGGATACTTGCCCAATGTGAAGATAGATGCCCGTCTGTTTTGTTTTCAAATAAAAATGAACTTATATTCATTTAAATAATCAGTTTTTATTATTAAATACAATCTTTTATTAAGTATCAATTAAAGTTAAATTATAATTATAAAATTATAACAATAATAGTCTCCAAAATAGTAAATAAGTGTCCAAAATAAAAATGTAAAGTTGTACAGCCCTTCCTTTAGTCAGTTCAATAAAATCTGTGCTTTTTTTTATTGCTTTGACTGGCGAGACGAGTATGCCGTTCGCCTGATGGTAAGCGATTCGACCGCTCATGAACAGTAGCAAAACCAAACACCTTGAATTACAAAGCAATGCTTGGCATTCCACTGCGCTCGCCATCCTGAGACATAAGATGTAAAGTCTCAATATGTCCAGTAGTTACTCTGGCTACAATGTTCTTCAATCTGAAACACAACAGTGCTTTTAAACTGCTGTTTGGCGGGATATATAGACATTGCGGTGGTACCCACCCAGACGGCCTCTTACATATGAGAGACCTACCACCAGTGCTATCTGATTCTGATTCACTGCTAGTAATATCTCTTGTAGTAATACCCAAGGGCATGGTATTTTCTTAGAAGTGTTAAAATACAATTAGATAAGTAGGCAAGTATGTAAACAGATTATTATATTTATAAGTTAAATATACAATTTTAAGCAGCTGGTTTCTTTTTTCATACCGTCTTCTTAAGGTTCAAGAGAATATGCCATAAATCCGGGATATTTCGTTGATACTTTTTTGTTTTTTATTTAGTTCTTCGAACGCAAGTGTTAAACTATCTTCTGTCCAGTTGATGTGGCGCGGCACCACGATTGGTTTTCGTTTATACTTGCGAGGCATTTTGCTGTTGAGTATGTATTTTATTTAACATAAACTTTAGTAAAACCAAATAAAAATCACCTAGAAAAAATAGTAAAAACAAATGAAAAAAATAACTAAGAAAAAAAATCTGTCCTTGCTTGTTAAAAACGTATAGTTACAGATAGTTACCGCAGGGCAACAATCCGCAAAAGACAGTAGGGCAACTATCCGATTTGATACGGATACTTGCCCTTTTTATTTACGAAATAAATAAAACATATTTAACAATAAAACCTAATAAACAGTGCAATTTAAACTCTAATGCATTCAAAGTAAAATATTTTTGACTGAAATCGCAATCAGTTATAAAAATATTTAACGGAGATTACTTACCAATATAATTCTGGCGCTCGTCAAAGTATCACCGCGGAAGATTTTTTGATACACAGACAAAATAAGTGCGCCTACTTCAACTGCTTATGCGGCACCGATGTCTGCGCGGGGGCCGCTTTTAATTATGATCAAAAAGAAACACTGTCAATACGTCTAACATAGAGCATTTGAAACTGAGGCATGTATCCGTCCGAGGCAACTATCCGGCTTTTACCTATATAAGTCTTAATAATAAATATATAAGTAGATACAGATATAGAGAAAATCATAAGCGTAGTTTTCAATATGACTAACTTTTTTACTATTCCTTTTTTTCTTTTTGTCATTTCCCCCAAAGGTGGTCAAAATTTTTGAACATAAGAAGGAGTCGTGTATTCAAATAGATTGAGAAACACTGTTTTAATCTACTGGTCGGTTGTCTACGAATCCTTCCAGGATGCAACCACCAAAAACCTCCGTGAAAAATCAGTCATAACGACTCCAATAAGTGTGTCACTTAACTCGTTCAGCCTGTGCAGGTAGAGAGTTAAATGCATCGACATAATTGTGTTCAATACATACTGCTGAACATAGTTCTCTAAAAATATTTAAAGCGACCTTTATCAGTTCACTTAGTCGCAAGTCCAATGCACTTGCACATCTACTCTAGAACATTTCGGCCCATTCAACTCACATTAGCCATGTGTAATGAACTCCTCACGAATAAGAAAATTTATTGCAACTCCATGAACTGCATTGGGGCGCAGTTATGCTACGGTATTATTGCAAAGTTGAGGTCTTGGGTTCGTAACCCGAGTCGGCCCAAGTGATATTGGAATTTACCTTCATTATCAGCCAGGAGTCAGAAATGTATTATAATATATATATTTACTGGTGGAAGGTCTCTCATATGTGAGAGGCCATCTGGGTAGGTACCACCGCAATATCTATTTCTCCCGTGAAACAGCAGTGTAAATGCAGTGTTGTATTTCGGATTGAAGGACATTGTAGCCAGAGCAACTACTGGACATATTGAGACTTAAGATCTTATGTCTCAGGATGGCGAGCGCAGTGGAATTTTGCTACTGTTTATGAGTGGTCGTATCGCTTACCATCAGGGTTGCTCGTCTCGCTATTCATTGCAATAAAAAACAAACAAAAAAAAATAATTTATGCCGGATATGGCGATAGGCTCGCCCCATACCACATCGTGGGTAAACACACAAGGCGAAAGTGGGTGTCCTGATAAGACCTCTGCCTACCCCTTCTGGTAAATAGGCGTCAGTTTATGTATATTACAACTCCATGGTCGAGACGAAATATGATTTTATAACGCCCCTAATGTCTAAAACTATGCAGACATTTAACATTTCAGTCTCGCCGTATTATTGTACGTCTGTCTGAGTATGAATTTGATATGCGGGACATAATTGAGTTAATTAATGAAAATCTTGACGTACTCGACATGCGGGGACGGGAAGCATGCGTGAAATCTTCCCTAATTGAATCGCTGTCTTTATGTGCTTTATTTACATAATGCGGGGGTTTGTATGGCGGTCTCATGCGAGCGCGAGCCAAATGAAAACGTCTCGTGTTCTGCCATTACAAAAGTTATGAGTCACAAGAATAATATCGTCAACTTATATTGGAATTGTTTTAAGACAAATATCGTTATATAAGCCGCGTGATTTAGGAGTAGCGTATATGTAATACCTTAGGAGCCCAGTTCGGACATGTCATGTTATTAGTAATATATTGCGGGAGCGTCCCTAGGGATATGAAAATTGGCGTGAAGGTACGCACAGGTATAGGGTTCAGTGATTGGAGGCTACTTTTGGGCTCACAATCAAGGTTCTCCTTTTTCATACACATTTATCACTATAAGAATTATTCTGCGAAATTATTTTGATATTATTTATAAAGCTACATAAAGAATACGAATATGAAATAATAATACTGGTAGGTCTCTCATATGTGAGAAGCCACTTGGATAGGTACTACAAATGTCAATTTCTCCCGCCAAACAGCAGTGTAAATACACTGTTCTGTCTCGATTTGAAGGACATTATAACCAGAGTAACTACTAGACATATTGAGACTTACCATCTTACGTCTCAGGATGGCAAGCGCAGTGGAATGCCAAGCATTGTTTTGTAATTCACGTTGTTATTTGATTGCAAGAATA
Source organism: Hyles euphorbiae (assembly GCA_023078785.2). Classification (NCBI taxonomy): domain Eukaryota; kingdom Metazoa; phylum Arthropoda; class Insecta; order Lepidoptera; family Sphingidae; genus Hyles; species Hyles euphorbiae. Next base: position 12,534,358 of record CM041043.1, read on the forward strand.
AAAAAAATATTTGCGAAAATGAGGGCAAGAATAAAAAATTGAATTACTCGATTGAAAAAATCTGCAATAAGCTCACTGGAATCTATAAATATATAAATCTATATAAATACACACAACGTATAATATACCCACTAAAGATACTAACAAATGTGCGAATGAAACTATTAGTACAGGCAACGAAGCATTTTTTCCTGCATAATTTGCCAGGAGTTTTTTCTTTTCATGAAGAGGTGGCATATGACCCCACTAAGTTAAAAACCCAAAATACAAAAATGGCGTCCGCTAGAGCCGCCATTTTGGAAAACGCGTTTGAAGCCATATCTCCGGAACCGTCCACTTTAGGCCCATCATGCTAAGGACCTTTTTTGTAGATAATTAAATTTCTAATCTTTTTTGTTCAATAATTTTTTTTGTACCATTTACCGTTCGCGATTTACAAGGTTATTAATATTCGTTTCTTGCCTTTTTGCCCATATCTCTGTTAATAATTGTTTAAACAAAAAATTGTTAATGACTAAACTTTTAAATCAATGAATTCTTAACAACTTTTCACCCATACTTTTTTTCTCTAAAATCAATATTTTAGAAGTTATCGCGCGTTGAATGGTGTACCTACTACCGAATCAAGGTCAATGGAAACGAAGGATGCATAGCGTAATTATGAAATCCAATGATTTCTCCGTGATTATCACGTAATTAATTAAATGCTGATGGCATAAGCAAACAATTAGGAAATAGTAAATTTTGTTAAAAATCCATGTAAAATTTATTGTAAAAAAGGTATAAAATGAAAATTAATCATCTTCTTTAACTCTCGTCCGTTTCGCAGGTGGTGAAGATTCTATATCGATGACGTTGTCCTCTTCCTCTTCATCTTCTTCAATATCATACAAAGATTTCAATGCTTCCATTAATTTTCCATTGGGGTGATTCATAACATCTTCATCGTCATCGCCCAATTCTGCATCGTTCACTAGGAACTCAGGTTGATTACTGAACGTTTCTTCAGAGCAGTTCTCACAAATTACAGTACAGTCCAAGCCTGCCTTTCGGCACCCACAGGCTCTACCACAACCTGTTCTGCATTTTCATGAAATGCATTCCAGTAAACTAGGTGGTGCAAATGGCATCTTTGATGCTATTGGAATGGATGACGTGTTCAGGCGTGCAGCTGGCGTCGACTGCCTAGGCATAGGATTTTCGAAATTAATGCGCGATAACTTTGAAAATATGGATTTTAGAAGAAAAAAGTATAGGTTAAAAGTTGTGGAGAATTTATCGTTTAAAAAGTTTAGTTATTAACAATTTTTTGTTTAAACAATTATTAACAAAGATATCGGCAAAAAGTCATGAAACGAATATTAATAACATTGTAAATCGCGAACGATTAATGGTACAAAAAAATTATTGAACAAAAAAGATGGAAAATTTAATTATCTACAAGAAAGGTCCTTCGCATGATGGGCCTAAAGTGGACGGTTCCGGAGATATGGCTTCAAACGCGTTTTCCAAAATGGCGGCTCTAGCGGACGCCATTTTTGTAAGTATTTTGGGTTTTAAACTTAGTGGGGTCATATGCCACCTCTTCATGAAAAGAAAAAAACTCCTGGCAAATTATGCATTGCGAACAAGAGTAACCCGTTGCTTCGTTGCCTGTACTATATTATCTCAGTGACATGAAAAAATAACTTTCTTTGGAGTTGTCCGGAAGTGCGTCACTAATTGATCCCGACACAGCCGGACGTATTATTAAGGAACTTTCTATGTCTCCTAAATGTAGTTTCTGTATCACCACTTTTATCTCTCGGGAAATGTATTTTTTATTGATTGATTATTATTATACACATTCTTATCTCTCATAGTTGGTGAATCTCTGAGTATAATTGTACGGAAATAATGAACATAATTATTATAAATCGTTTAACATTGATGATATACGTAAATAACATTTAATTATACATGATTTAAGGCAAAGATCTAAAAATACTAACGTTATCATCCAAGCACTGTCTGCAAAATATTTTAAAGGTATTTTCTCTTGTTTATTATTGTTTTTTATAATTTATAATAATTGTATTGGTCACTGGTAAATTGAAACATACCTATCTAATATCTCATTTTTAACTTTATACTTAAGTTCTATTACTAAGATATCCAGAGGTCAATTAATCCCTACCTCCCAATCAGACTTCTCTTTTTGTCCCCAATCACCCTTCTCTAGGGGCATATCCCCATTCACCAAATTAATCAGAATATTTAATTTCAGAGACCAGCGACGCACCTGCGAACGCAATCATCATGGAGATTAAGTAAAGCAGCAATTACTTACAAAAAGGTAAGTCGCTTGCTTTTTTTTTATTGCTGTGAATGACGAGACGAGCATACCGTTCGCCTGATGCTAAGCGATGCGACCGCTCATGAACAGCAGCAAAACCAAACGACACCTTGAATTATAAAACAATGCTTGGTATTCCACTGCGCTCGCCATCCTGAGACATTATGATAAGATGTTTAGTCTCAATATGTCCAGTAATATGTACTTTCAATTCAATTTGAGAATTCTATACTACAGCTTACAACGCACTGCTTTGTGTCGTCCATGTCTTTGTTGCATCTACTCGTTACACAGTTGCGTCCCTCGACGTAGAGCCTTTATATCAAACAGTACTAAAAATATTTACATGGAGCACGTAGATAAACAATACAGTGGACAATGTCAACGCAGATTCGGTTGTTTATGTTGCTTTTGTACGTGAAAATACGCCGCTTTATTTGAAAATAAACTATGAGTTTACCTAAACATATTATTTGAAGCCCTGTTTCGTTTCTAAAATTAATTAAATGAAAATAACATTTTCTGATGTGTTAAAATTTCTAAGAGAATTAATTATTTCGGGTCTCGTCTAGTATTTGTATTATGATTCAAAATTGAACTAATGTCCTCTGTGCATTACAAGGTTAAACTCTAAAGCGCCAACAAAGTTAGAACTGTTTCCTTTTTTAGATTAGTGCTCGAAATTTGCAGGCTATAAAGTTTCTGACGACCTTTTTCAGCTTGATTTCTACTACTTAAATACATTATCTTCATACCTCTTTAAGGATTTTTGACATTTGCATCATTCACTTCAGTTTATAACTAATAAACCGAACAGCGCTAGTATCTGCTAGAAATTCATAGCATACTATAAACAGACAATGATAAATCCGAGACAGTATTTTAAGCAGTCCTCCATAAATTAAAATTCTCATATTCGAAAGAGAAAAACTCTAGAAAGGTCTGCCCGGAGCTCGTAATATAGCTTCCGTTATCACACAGCACAATGCTGATATGATATCCGGATGTCGCGAGTGTGCTGAGAAAAATGATATATTTTCTTTAATTTTTTTATATTATGTTATTTTGTTATGTTATATGCGGCTAATTTCGCAACAAAATCATTTTCTATCTTTTTTTTTTTTAATGATTTAATATAAGAAAGTGCTGAGTATTCGACCAGCGGAACCACAAGCAATGCCGCCGCAACGCTGTTACGTGTTACAGACCCTGAACTAGTTTCCAATTGTAGATTTATAGTAATAACTTTCCCGTTGATATGTTGAAACTTATTTTTCACGTACATAGGTAAATTGAAGTCGTATATGTTTTGTAGGTTGGTTAGTGTTTAGATTATGCAATAGTTACTACGTTGATTTTAGCAAAGAAATGGGATTTGAAAGTGTAAATACGAGTAGACTCATCGGGAGTTGTACTACAATGTTGCCCCGAAGAGAAACTAAGTGAAGTAACAATCAATTTCCGTATTTTATTAGATTTATAGGAATATACTGGACTTTTCAGAATCCTTGCATTCCACTAGCGAGGGCGCGGCTCTAGTAGTCTTAAAAAAATACACTATACGTAAATAATGGGTGGCAATGATCCCCATCAGGTGACCTGTTTACTCGTTTGTCGAACATTCCATCCTTTCTTCGTTACTCAAGCCATAGTAAGGGTCCGTCTTCCAGCTAATTTTCCTCCATTTCGCCCGATATTCGGCACCCTCAATATTAAGTCCGTTCGCCCTCATATCTTCGACGTTTAGCCAGCGCTTCTTTGGTGGCTTCTTTGGTGTGCCCCCGGTTGAGGTCCAGGAATGATGAGGTTCAGACACACATTGACGACGTACTCCTGTTTTTTTCAATGGATATGAATTTACCATCTTAATGATTGTATCCCTTAACTTTGCAATAAAAATAATAATTTCTAAACTACTGCAATATGAGTGAGCAATTCACATTAAAATTCGTGTCTGAGTAGCGATAGACCAAAACATTCTGTTGGAGACACTCAATAGTGTTCCAGATTGTACACGTTGCCAATACCAAATGTTTTACTTGAGCCCGGAGAATATGAAACGCACTGATTACTGTAGAGAGAGAACCAATGAAATGTGAATTCGAAAAAGACAAATTTAAAATAGTAACTTTAGTGATTTCATGAATCCTCTGCCAAGAAATATAACTGTAATGCCTTTGTATTCTTTGTCGGTCTGTTTATATTATTGTAGCTAACAATTGGATGAACCGATTGTATTATATTTCCTTATTTTTAGACTGCCTTCATTGAAATGGTGAAATTAATTTCATTACAACTTACATTGACTGAAGTGTGTTGTAGCCTATTGGTGACCAGACCCCGCTGTAAACATGCTAACAGTGATCACGGATGTAAATCCCAAGGTATATCTCTTTTCGGTGTCATGTGTGTATTGATAGTCTGTCAGTATAACAAAGTCACTATTCATTATAATGAAGGAAGACCTCATGATATTTGCATGCCGTACCGATGTAATACCTCCTATGTCCTATGTCCAACCCGCATTAGGCCAACGTGGTAGGCCTTACACTTCTCAATTGTACTTCGATTGCAGAGAAGGTCCGTGCCTTAGAGTCGGACGTACATATGGATAGTGACGGATACAGTGCAGCACCATTGGCAATAGAAACGGAATGCACATATGTAGAATTTAAATGTTTAGAAGAAAGATGAGTAGAATGCAACGTTAGACGAATGACTGGTATGGAACGAAGTTTGTGTAAAAGAGATGACTAATGAAAGTACTTAAGATGGAAAGAGTTGGAAGTTAGAGGATGAAGGATTAAGATGTTGAAGTATGGAAGGACGGAATATAAGAGAACAATTTGGAAGCCGATGGAAGACGCGAAGGACGACTGAAGTGATGACGAAATTTTTATTTTTATGAAGATTATATACTGAAGATTATCCAAATGATCTTTGTTTGATATGACCCGAGACGAAACTATTCCCACATATATTATATATGTACATTAGGGTGTCCCTTATTGGACCAAAAAATTTTTTTTTTTAATATTTGAAATGCATACCCTCTATATTTTTTATAAATGCTAAAGCATACTTAAATATGTTTTTATTTTAATTCTAGCTTGATTGTAACCCGTGCCGTCCGAGCTTCAAAGTTTATAAAAATCGTACTTTTTCGTGATATTTTCGCCCAGTGTAAAAATTATATAAATGCAATATATAATGACTTTGGGAATAATAAAACAATATAATCATAAAGCTTTATGTAAATACACAAAATAATAACAATCAGTCAGTGTAATTCAAATTATTTTTAGCGTAGATTTTTTACAATCTGGATACAAAGTTCTATGTTCTTGGACACAGCGCAACAATAATTGTTTTTGCTCTTCTTCAGCAGTAATAAGTCAATTTAAATATTGCATTAGTTGTCTTATTTTCTTTCGGCAGTGTTATTTACAACTTTCAAACAACTTATTTTTCATTTAGATCCCAAAAAATCTGCGTTATTGTCCCAAAAACATACACCCTTCTGGAGAAAACTGTCGTCGATCTGTCCGAGATTGAAATTATTTGCTCTTCTCCTAAACGAATTCATCAAAAGTTTTATCTAAATGCAAAAAAAAAAACAACTGATTAAATAACAACAAGAAATAACACCTAAAAACACACCAAAATGACATACAAACCAAAGAAACTTACCAAATAGCTTTTAGGGTAGATCTTCCTTGGTGAGACATAGCATTTGCTTGAATCTGAGATTTTATCTCTTTTTAAGTTGGCGATCATTTTTCTTTATGTGCGATTGTCAACTTCATTATCAAAAATATATACAAAGACTGTCTCCCGCATAAATGCCACAAGTGATTGCTAAACTTACTTATTGTTTAGTATTTCGTAATCTTAGAAAACTTACAAGGAGCACCAATCTTGACTAGGTGCTTTACTCGTAAACGCCACTGTGCATTCGAACCAAGGTTTTAACATACAGTGTGACGATGAATAAACAAACATCTTGTAGATCATTTTTGTCCTTTGCAATCATTCGGAATTGTGACTAATGCAAACATATTTTTAAAGAGGCTTTCGTTATCCATCGTACCTGATGCATAACTTCAGGAGGCCTGAGTTTTAGTTCATTTATTGGATCACCTCCCAAAAACAGTACACCTAGTTCAATCAGTTTGCTGTAATCGTGTCTTTGTTTTCTTTCCTCTTTTTCCAATCGTCTTTGTCTAGATTTTTTTCTTTTATGCCCTTTTTTGACCACACCAACTAAGCATCCCAGTCGACCTGGCTCTCTCTGTTTCTTCAAAAACTTTGTCTTCCTTTTCTGTTTTCATTCTCTCAAATGCGCAATATTGAATAGTTTTTTCTAGGTCTATTTAAGTTATTGTCACGGTGGTTGAATATTTCTTGAGTCTTGAGTCTTCTTAATTATATATTTTTTTGCATTTCTCCAAACTCCTTTTTGTATCGCACAAATCAGTAAGTTTCTCCACATAGTTAGGTAATGCCTTTGTGGGTATTCTGGCTTTTTCCCAAAATATGATGCATTCCCGAATCACAAGATTTGCACTTTCAAACGAAAACTTCTCAATTTTGTACCACTCATTTGATGGCTAGGCGTTCCGATTAGAAAAATATTTGTTTTATCACTTCGTAATTCCACTGACATCATTATTAATGTAATAAACAATAACACGCGCACTCACAATCTTAAAAATCTCGCTTAAAATGACAAAAGAAACGTATAGTTACAGGTCGCTGCGCCGCTACTCGCGTAACTTGTATGGAAACCATTAAATTGCAGGTCGGCACGGGTTATTATTTGTAAAACGGGCTTATTTTTTTTTCTATGCTATATTGAGTTCATACGAAAGTTTTAAAAAGGTATGCGTTGAAATATATTGAACTCGAAATTTAAGGGACACCCTAATGTACATATATTGAACTATCATTGTGTCTCAACTGCACAATTTGGCTGTGGTTAACAATACTAATTAGCGTAATGGGTCGTCACTCTCCAAATTACCAATGGTAACTAAAATCAAACACTTGACGTAACAAGCCGAACTAGCTTCGGATTTGTTTAACTTGACACACAAAGCACAATGAGCCCATACAATAGGAAGACCTGATTAGTTTGTGTCGACGTCTGTAATCGCACAATAGATAATCCAATTTGTAGGATCCTCTCGGCATTAACTAGCGAAATTAATCGACTAGTCACGGAAATATCGCCGATGGTTATCCGAAGGTCCCGCCGCATTTCAATAGACTTTGTTAGATAGAATCACAGTGGACCTTGAGAAATGTGGTTTTACCAAAATAGCGATGTGAAATCTGTTGGAATCTATTTCATAACTGAAACTGTAGAGAGAAATGACAATAGGCTTTTGAACGATTTTTGGAAACAATAAATTGTATATATTATATATACCGTTTGGTTTATTACGTACGGTTGTATGTATATAATATAAATCATGTAACTGATATTAAAATGACCCGAATAGTTAATAAATAAACATAACAGCCATATACTTAGTCCTGTACCCACACTAACATAGAGTCTTGTGTCGTGGGTATCAGCAATTACGAGAGACCTTTCGGACCCACAAACACCCAGCGCCGAGACAAATACTTGTGGGCCACACAAACGTTAGTTCTCGATGCGGGGGTAGAACCCGCGGCCTCCCGTTTCACAGTCGGCGTGTAAACAACTGCGCCAACGAGGCTGTCGTGTTGCCATTACAGTAATAAGAAAAATCTGAAATTATTTCGTAAATAAAACATACATTTTTCTTTTCCATTCATTAAGTCGTAATATTATTTTTGTCCACCCAGAGGTTGGAAAATAAATGAACATCTATTAATATTTTTATTTTATTTATACACTTTATTGCACACAAAAAAAATATACAAATTAAACGAAAATCACAATCATAAAAGTACAATTGGCGGTCTTATCGCTCAAAGGCAATGTCTTCCAGACAACCATGGGATGGATTTTATGAACGGATAAATAGAGGGCAGTCTTAAAGTGTAAAGAATAGGAGTTAAGAAGGAAAAATATAAGAAATACAAATAATTACTAATTAATAATAAAAATATACATACATCAATACATCTATATAACAAATATACATACATAAATATATATATAATATATATATATATAATATATATAAGAGCATCAGTACATATATACACATAGGAAAGTTGTCCACATCAATTTGTAAATGTAGGAGAAAGGTAGTGATCCTTAACCATTTTTTTGAACGACGGCAGTGATTGTGCCCGTCTTACCACAACCGGTAGAGCGTTCCACAACCGGACAGCTCTGACGGTGAACGACCCATCCATAAAAGTTGTGGAGTGCACAGGCATTCTCAACTCCAGTCTCTCTGACGACCTTAGGGATCTTGTATGGGAGTCATCAAGAAATACAAAACGATCTTTAAGATAAGATGGGGTGACAGGATTAAACAATATATTATACAGAAGAGAAAGAATGTGAGCATTCCGACGAAGCCGTATGGGCAACCACTTGAGCTTAGTACGAAGTACTTAATAGTTACCAGCCATTAAATCTGCTATATAAATGTGTGTCCTTACGTTAGTATCATCTTATACCTTAATAGGTACTAGAAGACCTTAACTAACTTTTAGGTCCTCATTATACGATTTCGTTCTACTTATGACCTATGACCATATAACATGTACGGTAACATTAATAGGCAGGTACCGCAAATAAATCAAACTGAATTGTTTATAAACAAATCATAAAACCAATTTAAAAATACCAATATAAACGCGAAATAAACGCAAAAAACTTGAAATTAATCGCTCGTGCTCCGCAATCAGTGTTGTGTTAATTAAAACAAAAGTGCTCGCATCTCGTCGTGAATTGTGACAAAACCAATTTTCATACGTTCGTTAAAAACGTTCATGCATCCGTGTCGAGAACTTCATGTCAGAATCGTCAATTATTTTTCCATTTTAACGTATAGGAGGCATAGCGCCGTCTCTCGCTGTGTGTATATTGCCTTCTCCACACGTCAACAGATGCATCTGCAGACGTCGTCTTCGGATGGGTGTTGCGATCGTCAAGTGGAACACATGGTTTAAATAAAATAATAATAAAATAATCAAAATCTATTAAATGACACAACCTGTGCGTTCCACTTGACGATCGCAACACCCATCCGAAGACGATGTCTGCAGATGCATCTGTTGACGTGTAGGGGAGGCATATGTCGAACACAAGCGCAGCGATTTTCAAATATGACGCTCTCTTTGTAATTGGAGCGCAGCATCGATATTCGTTCGTGGCACGTTTTGCTTATTATTCTTTCATAGCTTCAATTAAGGGGCTATTGGTTTTTCTACGTTTGAATTTCCTTTTTTATTTGGCTTTTTATACGTTATTTGATTATTGATTTCAATGTTTAGGCAACAAACGGCGCGGTGCCAGATTTTAGCATTTAAAGCTACTCGTATTTAAGAAATGTGAGCAATTAGCCAATTTTAAGATTGCTTTTGAATCTTGAATTTTGTATGCGGAATATTCAAGCCGGGAACAAATATCTGCAAGACGCAAAACTATTTATCCGGTTGAAAATGGAGTCTGCGTTTAGTGCAGTAAGTTAAATGCTTATTGCTTAGCCGGAGCGCGAATCGTGGCGCTATTTCTTTGTGCCACCATCATTTTCTAATGTTACCTTCCTATATATTTAATTGTATTTTTTATATATTGAATATACTTTTGTCGAATTAACAGTCTATTCAATATTGGTTCGACCAATGAATAAAACATTCCTTTTTCTGACTCCGCATAAAACATCACAGCAAAATATTTCAAAAATAAATAATTCAAAATGCAATTCGGACAAAATATTTTTTCACCGATCCCAAAAATACGGAACGTAAACAGTATTTTTTAACAAAACAAGTAACATTATTTTAGACTCCACACTTTACATGGCAAAATATTCCAAAGGTATAAACCGTTCAATAATGTATACGGGTGCATTTGATGTACAGCGTATACCATTCCAGATCGTCTCCGATTTGCGGTTCCCCTAAAGCGCTGTTATGGAAATTAATTAGAGTAGTCTCTTCACATTCATTAACATAGAACATGTAAATACTACTATATAACAACTTTAAACTTTCTTCGTGTAGATCACGAAAGCACGTGGCAAACAATTCGTTGATTATTTTTTTTACTTTTATTTGTAGTTCTTAATATCTCCACACGCCAACTAAGGTACATGCGCTGTAAATCCTGCTTTAGATATGACAAAGAGGAATCGCTTAGTAGGTGCAACCAAGCAAGACGAACGGGAATGTAAGTTGAAGAATGTAACACTTTATTACAAGACTCGGATCGCTTCCGCTTCGTTGTGGAAGTTTGTTTTCAAGTTTTAAACAACGGAAGCTAGACGCAAAACCTGCATTGCCGTTTTGTAGACAAATGTAAATAAATTGTAGTACTGGTGATTCTTTTTTTGAAGTAGGAGCAGGAGTAACCTGTTTTATAAAAGCTGGCAAGATTAGTTAAACTTATGAATTAGAATATAGAATGAACAAGCATTTTGTAGGCAAATGTAAATAAATTGTAGTACTCGTGATTCTTTTTTTTTTGAAGTAACGTATTTAATACAAGCTGATAAGAATAGTTAAACTTATGGATTATAATTTAGAATGAATAAGCGTAGACTTCGAAACATCGGATCTTGGCTTGATTCAATTTAAGCAACCCATGTATTTAAGTTATTATAAAAAGCTAACGAGTTTTCTCACGGTCTGATTAATTTTCCAAAAACGTTAACGTCACCCACGACGGGTCGTAAATTAATTAGTCATTGTTGGCTACAACATCATGCAAAAACCCATGATCCGCCTACACCATTACAATTTTGTCATACATACCATGCCGCCTTCGCCTTGCATAACGGAAGGAGGATTTATCAGACGTTAAACAAAAGTCGGAAAGAAAATTACCATCTAAATATTAACGAGGTAAATGAATCGAATTGATATTTTGATTCCATCTGAGCGCTCTGGAGATAACTAAACAAAATGTTTATTTACCAGTGAAATTACCCTGGTTGATAATAATAAAGATCATGATGTATTTAGTTTTAAATCTTGACATAAATGGCATAAAATAAATGTTGCATACAAACATCTTACAATAGAATTCATGCTTGAGACACAGATGACGGCAACAGCACGCGATAATTCCGCCCAATGGCAACTTCCAACAAACTTCGCCAGTTGTGTTGCTGGCGTGGTAAATACATTTAACCTAAACTTCCCTTAAAGTTGCAAATTGCAATTCCGCGAAAAAACTTCAGTGGAAAAGTTTATTTTATAAATCACTTGAGAATTTTAGTCTGAATCGCACCAATCTGCGCTGGTCTGGCGAAGCGGTGAACTGTATTGATAAATGTGGCTTTAAATTATTATTTTTCTTTTTTGAAGCTCGTTCTACGTAAAATATGAATCAGGAATAATAATTACTTATTGAGATAAAAAAAAATACATAACAATACACAGCGGAGCAAAGGGCTCACAATTGTTTTTCAAAATTTATTTGATAATAATTTGCTGTTACCTTTTTCCGCAAAGACCGCAATTCACTTATCTCAGGAGATCAATTTGCTTTCAGGAATTTTCTAGTATGGTACAATTCTACATTTTTTCATTGTTATGAAGGGCGAGACGAGCCTGCCGTTCACCTACGACGATACGACAGCTCATAAACAGTAGTAAAACCAAACAACTTGGATAAGAAAGTAATGCTTGGAATTCCACAGCGCTCGCCATCCTGAGATATAAGATGTTAAGTCTCAATATGTCCAGTAGTTACTCTGACTACAATGTCCTTCAATCCATAACACAATGGTGCATTTACACTGCTGGGGGAAGAAACGGACATTGCGTTGGACCTACCCAGGTGGTATGAGAGACCTATCACCAGTGAAATTACATACATTTCACATTTCAATGAGCAAAATGAACGTTAGCAAAAGGGTCATTGATTTATAATCTAGTTCACCAACGATTACATGATCAGATAATGGAGTACAAGCTAGCTGTTACTAGGTTACCTCACGGATTGTATCTGTGACGTTCATAAGCTAATCGCCCGTCGACATGTACATAAACATTATGAAACCACGTCACACTAATGTAATATTTAATAGGAACAGTGCTGTGTAGTGTGGACGGTTTAGTATTCCTTTTAGCTGTAGACTATATCAGCTTTTGACCTAGAGAATTTTGGTAGGAGAAATATAAAAACACTGATACAGACAACAATAAAATCTTCAAGCAAATTAGCCTTATATCTGTTACACAGCCGGAGTTATTGCCATCAACTCGTTAGCTAGTTCAACTTTAACAGAAACATTACCGACAGACATCTGTTGCGACAACAGTTTTTAAATGCAGCGATACAGGGGGGCTACTTTATAAAACGATACGAACTTCGAATCTTCGGATGTTCGACGTCCGGAATAAGATATAAGAATTCCACTTCTAAAAATTAATACTATTCTCTATTATACTTATTTTCTCCGAAGTTAGTCTATGGTTGCGACGTACGATAGAGGAATCCAATATTTTGTGAAGTATCAAGGCACATTAGGGAAGGTTTACGTATGGCGTCCGAATATTCGAAGTTCGTATCGTTTTTATAAGGTAACCCCCCAGACACTAGACGTATTCTCGATCTGATATTATGGAACCGCTAAATGTAAGTACCAAGAATGCTAATAATAAACATCCACGTTCTTCAGTTATGCCGGTGTAGCATCTTCTCGCGTAACGGTAATACAGCAGGAATTTTAAATTTTAAAACAAGAATACTTTATTTACATTATCTTAATTTAATCTAAGCACTGTTTTGTAGATTAATTCCTTATGAGTAAGACAATGCTTGAGGGAAGTCTGAATCTTTCCAAAAACTAAAGTCAGATCAAGCTTGATAAAAGCGAACAATACGCATACTTAACAAATGAGCATCTGCATATAAGTATATCGTATGATTATTTTTACTGTTATATACATTATACTGTAAAGGTCCTTGCCTCAAACTACTCAGAATAAGTACAGACAATAGTAATAATGCACAAATGTATTATGCAACAGCTCTTTGCTACCTAATAAAATGTAAATATACACTATTTGCATTTTGCAGATCAATAGTCTTTAGAAAAGTTACATGGTTAAAAAGATAGTGTACAGTGTCATTTTTAAAATTATATATTTTTATTAAATTTGTTAAACCCAACGAAAGGGTAATCTGTAAAATTTACTTAAGTCAGAAACGTTATGCCAAGCCCCTCGGTAAGTCGTTTGTTAATATTATAGGACCATTTGTTTGACAGCTTCCGTGGCGCAGTTGGTTAGACGCCGGCTGTGAAACGCGAGGCCGGGGAATCAATCCCTGCCCGAGACAAATGTTTGTCATGCCCACAAATATGGAGGTCCACATTGGTGTCTTGGTGTTTGTACGAGTACCTACGACACAAGACTAAATTGATCTTAAAGTCGGGTCAGGACTATGTACATATATGATTGTGGGATATATATATTTATTTACATATAATATCGAGCTTGTTAATATTTATTTAGAATAAACGAACTAGTATGCATTTTTATTTGGATCTCCTTCTCTTATTTGTCTTACTGCCTTATTGTTTATTACCAACACGGTATAAACTGGTTCCGTTTAAATTGTGTAAAATGAAATCAACAAATACAATCTTGAAGAGGAATAAAACGGCTTTATGAGGATCGCGATAAGTTAATTTGAATGTAACTTGCGCTGGAAACAAAAAATGTGAAATATTTCACTGCGAAAGAAATTGCACTAGGATTAAAAATCTTCAAAGGATAAAAAAATAATAATGTTGTTATACCGCTTTTTATTATTATGCCGTTTGCGTAACGAGATTCACATTGTTCCTTTTTAAAGAAGCACTGGCAGCTTGGAGCCTGCAATAAAATGCATAATTATTTATGTCTTGAAACGTATCTCGGAGAGACGATATAAGCTTTCCAATAATTCACTTAATATTTTAAAGTGAAGCCACAAGAACGTAAATTAAAAACTCAACGCTATTTCACTTGAGCGTCTTTAAAAGAGTATTAATCATGGGATGGGGCCAAAAGCAGCGGAACACGGCTTATAGCATGATTTATATTGAACAGAATATCCAGGATGGGTTGTGGAATAAACAAAACAACTATAATTTCGGCGATCAATGCCCTGTACTACGGCTTTAATGATTCCATTAAGGGCAAAGAATTCGATTTAGCTGGGCTCGCTGATCGGATAAGTCAATATTGCCCGAAAATTGTTTCGCGATCGCTAGCCTATAATTTAATTATTTCGAGATTCAATTTAAGCGGCCTTTGTTTTCGGTCGGCTACATAGGCCACCAGATGCTGTTAGCAATCCTGTGAGCGCTTGTTTCAGGTGTTCGACATAGTCTGACCGTGACACGGCTGGTCGAACAAGGCGCGATCGACTGTGCCACACTACCCCTTGGACAATACATTATATGCCGCCGTAACAATATACTTGCACAGCATGTCCTGACTTTGAAAGCAATGTTTTACATAGCTTATTCATCAATAATTAATTTACTCCAAAAATAACCATTTTTTCCTCATTTCTGATAAGCAACAGTTTTCACCTAAAATTCAAAAATAAACTTCCTTTTTAAATATGTATTTTAATTAAATCACAACAACGTACGACCCAAATTATTTAATTACGTGAGTGTTTCGTGTTTTTATGTAAAGCACGTGTAGGTAATTACGTAAATTTGAGTAGTTCTCAACTGTATGAAATAAAACTATTTTTTACGTATTTTATTGCAGATTTGGTTTAATTTTTACATTTTAACAATCTGGGAACAATTCTCATAAATCTAAGAAACTATTATAGTAAACAACTCTCGTTAAATAAAATATCATGTTTCTGATTTCAAAATAACATTGCTAATTATTATTTTCTTTGGTTTAAGTATAGCACTTTTAAAGAGTAATCAATGGTTCCCCATAATTTTATTTAGCTCGGGTGCTCATTACTTTCATTGGCTATTTGAGCAATAAAGAGAATTCAAGAAAACTTTTAATTAACTTCGATTTGTGTTAAAGTTTTGTAACGCCTCTAGTGTTCTGGGAGGACAAACTTTTCACTCCTGATTCGTGTCGCGACAAATAGGGAAAGTAAGATGGCACAGTTTTATTTATTGCACAACATTGAGGTGTAAGATTTTAATTAAAGAAACTTCGTTGGAGAATCTGTATAATGTAGAGGTAATTTAGAATAAATAATTAATCAGAGAAAAATATTACTCGAAAATGAAGGTACACCCATATATCAAAGTTCTATATACGTGTTCACGGCCATTATTATATATTTGGCGTCCATTGTACATTTAATTTATGTAACGTTTTGTCCCTTTCGAATGCAGTTTGAATTTAGTTTGAGCGAAGAAGAAAAAATATTCGATAGCATAAATACATTTTAAAACTGTCTATGAATAAGACCGGACACTTTAATTTACTTTTAAATAATAATCATCGGTAATATAATAAATTAAGTTCATATTTGCTCAAACTTCAGATAGCTCTGATTGCCATTATGCAATCAAAAGGTATATTTAATTTTATATTTCCGACATTTTAATGTGATTCTATTTTCTGTAAGAAAGAGTTCATTATATAATTTTGAAGATACTCAAGATTCAAATCCTCTCACACAACTAAAAACTCCACGGGCACGTTATAAAATCAAGCAATCTCACGTCCCAAAATGCATTAGCAAAACTTCCGCAAGTTCATTATACGTAAGGATATAATTACCGCAACTCGCCGGGTTCAACAACAAAGTTCAGCAGAATAGACTATTTAAGTAGCCGAGCTATACAACTGTGCGTTCGTAACAGATAATTCTACAGCAACAGGTATTAATAAACAGTAAAATAGGTTAAAGGTATCCACAGCACGGAACACGGCTTCAAAACTTATTATGTAAGTACCATGCTGAAATAGAAGTTTAAATTGCTTGCAAAATAGCAATATTAAAGTGTCTTTATAGCGTTATGTTGCCACGCGGGCAGACATCCTTGTCTCCATGGCTCATGCCAAGTATTGGAGAAATCCCGAACATTATCCTGGTCACGTACAGCCTACAGCGTGTGTTCACGATTACCTGCTTCAGTATTTACTGGTATTTGCGTTATTGTTATGGTAACGTGCGCGGGGTTTTGATGCCTTCACTTAATTACGTGCCCATGTTGGCTTTATCAAATCTCGTCTTTGTGAGTGTAGTTTAGAGATAAAATAACAATATTGGTTTTTGTTAAATAATTACCGCAATATAGAGATTTTAAAACCTCTCTAAGTGATCGAATGTTTTGTTCTTTCGAAAAACGTTTAAATTCAGTTTGAACGAAGAAGAAAAAATATTCGGCAGCTAAACTATGCTTATAAATTAATTATGAATAAGCTCGATAATGTTAAATTCTATTTACTTGATATTTATTCATTTTAAACCTCTTGTAAAACCAAATAAGCTATGCGGTATCAAAAAAACGTAATAAGAATGAAAAAATGTTGCTAGATATAAATAGCGCAAAAGGGCAACTTCTGACAATGCCTATTGACCTTCTTACTTCATTGGTAAATATTACAAAAGGAGGATGAGTGTTGTTGAGTGTTTATGTCGGCCTAAATATTCTTGCGGAGTGCGAAGTAAACAAAGGACTCAAATTTCTTATATTCTAAATTAAAGGTACTAAGTTACCTGCTCTATATAGCCTAAAAGAGTTAGATACATTTTCAATAAAGGCGACTATGAATCCCTGAACACCGATATTTCAACAACTGACTGGACATCTAAATTTTCGTTAAAGTCTGTCGATGACTCAGTGGACATATTTAATGAAACTATAATAAATTTACAAAATAAACACATACCACAAAAAAAGTATAAAAATAACAGATATCCTGTTTGGTATAATACATCGCTTGTAAAAATTATTAAAGAAAAATTTAAATATTTGAAACGGTTCAGAAAATATGGTAACAAATCTGACGAACTAACATTCAAATTATTACGTGACCGAGCCAAAACTATTGAAGCTACCAGTTACTTAAATTATATTAATCTCACTGAGACTTTAATTACTTCGAAACCCAAAGCCTTTTGGTCCTTTGTAAAAAACAGGCATAACTGTAATGCAATACCCAGTAGTCTATTTTTCAATAACCAACTGTTTACTACAGGTGATACTATATGTGAGGCATTTTCGAAGTATTTTCACTCAACGTTTCTTAACTCGTCTAATACTTGTATTTCTAACCAAACATCAAACTACATATCAACACCATGTGCTTCGGATATCTGTCGTATCGAAATTAAAGTTAGTGAAATAGCCAATCTTCTTCGTAAGCTTGATACTTCTAAGGGAACAGGGCCTGATAACATCTCAGCGAATGTCCTTGTTCGATGTTCATCATCTATATCATGGCCAATTTCACTCCTTTTTAAAATGTCCCTAACAACGGGAGTAGTTCCACGTGTTTGGAAATCTGCATATATAACACCCGTTCATAAGAAAGGTCCAAAAACTGAAATAAAAAACTATAGGCCCATTTCAAAGCTGTGTGTCATTGCTAAATTATTCGAAAGAATAGTTTATGATCAGGTGTATTCTGCAATAGCTTTATCTCTTAGCCCATTTCAACACGGCTTTCTAAGAGGACGTTCAACTGTCACTAACCTTGTCCTGTTTAACGATTACGTCACTGAAGCCTTGGACCTTGGCAAGCAGGTCGATGTTGTTAATACAGACTACAGTAAGGCATTTGATAGAATCGACCATGTGATTCTCCTACAAAAACTTCTCGACATTGGTATAAGAGGAGATCTGCTAAGGTGGTTTTCCTCCTATATCCAAAATAGATCACAAGCGGTAGCAATCAATAATTACATTTCTAGTTGGGCCCCTGTGCCCAGCGGTGTTCCACAGGGTTCGCTATTAGGTCCGCTATTATTTGTAGTCTATATAAACGACATCGGCACCTGCCTGAAATCTTCTAAACTATTATGTTTTGCCGATGACATGAAAATATTTTCCTCTATATCTTCTTTCGATGATATATCTGCACTTCAGGCTGATTTAAATCACCTAGAAGATTACTGTCTTCGTAATAAACTCGAACTTAATCCTTTAAAGTGCTCTGTCATGACATTCACGAGAAAGCGTGCGACTTTGGCCACGAACTATACATTGAGGGGTCAATCCCTGCCAAGATGTAACGATATAAGGGACTTAGGTGTAATCCAGGACAGTAAATTACTTTATGATAAACATATTGATAGTATTGTTAAAAAAGCTTGTAAATCACTTGGTTTCATAATGCGGATCTCAAAATGTTTTTCTGAAGCTAAAACTCTAAAAATACTTTATTGTACGTATGTAAGAAGTCATCTAGAATATGCATGTCCAATATGGAATCCGCAATATTTTAAGTATATAGATCGCATTGAAAATGTTCAAAAACGCTTCATTAAGTACCTTTGCTACCATCAAAGAATTCCATACGATTCGAAAAATTATCTAAAGTTATGTCAAAAATTTCATTTACTACCACTTGCAAATCGCAGAAATATAGCAGATATCTTAGTATTTTTAAAAATAATCAATAGCGATATTGACTCCCCTGATCTCTTATCCAAAATAAACTTCAAAGTCCCTTCTAAATTATATCGATTTAATCCACCCATATATGTACCTCATGCGTCAACTAACTATAGACAAAATAGTTTTATTATACGAACGAGCAATAATTTCAATAGCATCTGTAAGCAACACAACTTTGATCTGTTTTCTACCACAGTGCATTCAGCAAGGAGATGTTTGAGCCTTAAATTTTTTCAGAAGACTCTTTAATTAGTATTATTATTATTTTTAGTATTATTATTTTTTCTTTTTCTACTTCTATATAATATTTCACAAATTTGTACCCAGCCCTGTATAGTTGTTATACTGTTGCTGCTCGTGTGAACAGTCGTAATATAATAGTTTATTAATTTTGTAATCAGTATCTATACGTGAAGACTTGTAATTGGCTTTCAAATTGCTACACAACTGTTACATTATCATTTTAAAGCTGTTAGTCTTCCATGAAAATAAATTAAATAAATAAATAAATAAATAAAATTACATTCTGTATACCAAACTAAGTAATAACCCAATAACTAATAAGCCAAGGATCTTACAAAAGTATTGGGATATGGCGGTGAAACTAAACTTCTGCACTGCTTAACAATATTTTAATAAGTGAAATGCGGAATAGTTGATCACGCCGTTTAAACAATTAGAGATCGCACATTTATCTCTAAACAGGAATCAAACCTACTATCTAGAAAACATCCTAACTAACAAAGCCAAGGTGATGTTCAACCATAATTATAATTTGAACAAGTTAGGAAACGCATCAAATTCTCTATCAAATTAAATTAGGCCTCTTAATTGTTGATTGAATTTGAAGAAGTTGATGAAATAAATTCATTCCACGGTTGCCGGCCCATAATTGTCAATGGCCTTTTAAATGGAGGAACCAAGCGTTTATTGAATTAATTTGGCGAGTCCGACCACGACGATCTTTAATTTCATTGTGCCTTTTTTTAATTCACGCCATTTTGATTACAATGTCGACCTAATGTAACCTTTAGAGTACATCTAGAAAATTGATTTCTATGAATTTATAGATAGTGTCGTTGCTTTCACTAAAAATCTTTTTACCTCTAGAACAACTGACGGGAGATAAACATTTAAGGGCAGGATACTCCGTCTAGACTACAGTCTGCACTATACCATTGCGTGTTTCGATACTTCGGGGCCAAACTAGAGGCATTTTGTATGTTCAGCGTAATAAATTTATTAATAGGATCTTAGTCGAATACCGGGAATACTGAATAATTTAGTAGTTTCACTTGTGGTAGGTCTCTCATATGTGAGAGGCCGCCTGGGTATGTACCACCGCAATTTATATTTCTCCCGCCAAACAGCAGTATAAATGCATTGTTGTATTCCGTTTTGAGGGACATTGCTGCCAGTGTAACTACCAGTAGTTATCCAGACATATTTATCTGTATCAGCCCATATACGTCCCACTGCAGGGCACGGGCCTACTCTACAATCGAGAATACGATTGTGAGTGGTTAGGCCATATAGTCCACCACGCTGGCCTAGTGCGGGTTGGCGGACTTACATACCGTAGAAATTCTTATGAATCGCCATGGTATGCAGGTTTCCTCACGATGTTTTCCTTTACCGTTTTAGTGCGTGGTGATTGACTATCAATACACACATGACTCCGAAAAGTCAGAGGTGTGCCCTGGGATTCAAACCCGCGACCACCGTGAACATGTTGGCAGCCGCGTCTAGTCCGTTTACCAACAGGCCACCACGCACTTATTCTTAATATTATGTATGTATGTATGTGTCAGAATGGCGAGCGCAGTGGAATATCTCCTGTCCAGTTAAAGATTCCTAAGTTAATCCATGAGTTAAGAGGTATGTATGTACATCAGTGTTATTTTTATGTATTCCAAATGTGATACAACCGTGGGCCCCGCTGAATGGATAAGACCTTTTATTGTAATTTTTATCAAAATAGTTGCGATATAATAAACCTTGTTAATAAAAACATGAGTAATATTGGTAAGGTCTTATCTTACTCTCTTATATTACTGGTGGTAGGTCTCTCTTATGTGCGAGGCCATCTGGGTAGGTACCACCGCAATGTCTATTTTTTCCGTGAAACAACACTGCTTAAATGCACTGTTGTGTTTCGGATTGAAGGACATTGTAGCCAGAGCAACTACTGGACATATTGAGACTTAACATCTTATGTCTCAGAATGGCGAGTGCAGTGGAATATTGCTACTGTTTATGAGCGGTCGTATCGCTTACCATCAGGGGAACGGCATGCTCGTCTCGCCATTCGCTGCAATAAAAAGAAGGTATATTGAACAAACAAAGCATTGCCACTAGTTTTTTCGGACTAGCTCTAGCGGCCCCGGTAGGTCAAAACACACCCTACCGTTTTGTCGCACCAATATAGAATAAAGGGCAAAAAAGACAGCATCGATGTAGTCCACGATATTAATTATTATATTTTGAAAAGTTATTTCCTAATAAATTTTAAAGCATTTGAATTTTAAACTAATTTAAAGCTAATTCAAATAATGGGCTTTAGAACAATTTACATTTTCTATAGAAATATTCCAAAATGTATTATAGGTGTACAAACTTCTTCGAGAAGTACAAAGTTATCGAAGTTAAAATTTCACCCTCTCCGCCAGGAATTATTAAGCAACGATTACGGAATGTGGATCATAGATTAAGTTTAATCATAGCATAATCCTGAGGACTTAATTCTTTGATTGCTATTCAAATTAGAATAGCGGAATGCAAATCCTAACATTTATTACTAACAAAATGTATAGCAATTAGGCACGGATTTATCTATAAGCTTTTAAATATGGCGTTCGCTCGTACTCTGAAAGTTAAATATAGACGTTTAGATTTACGGACTTTTACAAATATAGTTTTAAATAGGCCCCATTAAGAGCCGCTGCCAATAAAGAATCCCAAACCAAAATTTGCCGTTTAAGATTGACAGCTCGATCTTTTTTCTGATACTATATTGCCAATAATCAATCTCAGTAGTGAAAAAACTATGGCAACAAGGTAAATGACAAATCGAAAAGTAGAAAACAATCCAGATTGACTTTAATCTAATTTTTTCGATTGATCATTGGCATCGGCCGTAAATATATTAATAGTTTGATCCGTGGTTTGACAGTTGGCTTCTCTGGTTGTAAAATTCTTTATCAGAGGTTATTTGCCTCTTTAGTCCATTGATTTGTCACCCACTTTGTTACAGAGGGAAGTAGACTATCATTTAGTTCATGATTAATTTCGCTGCGGGTTAGAGACAAGTTAGACATTCCCTGAGACTCCTCGAGCTTGAATGCTCGGTGTCATTACATTGCGTGCCAATGCTGATCCTGTCTTACAGGAGTTGCAGTGGTGGGTGTAAGGGTGGGACAGTCTCCTGACAGTTTTAAAAACTATTTTAGCTGTGTTTTGTCTTCTTCTTTCAAGTTTAATTTATAAGTCGTTCGAAAGGGACACACATTCGCATTAGATAAAATACATTTTAAAACTGTTAATTAATAAGGTTCTTCATATCAATTTTAAATCATAGTCCAGTTACATTGATTTTCCTGTGGTGAGCTAGGTTTTTATAATGGTTACACTTCATAATGAAAGAGTGACAATACTCAGCACTGAGTGAGCGAATGAGGAGAGACAGGAGTTATAAGTATTAAAACAATTTAAAAATATATAACAATACGAAATAAATCTTATAACAACTTCATAATATTCCTCCAGTTCGTGGTGGGTGCAAGTATTATCTCGGTACATCAAAGTAATCTATTTACGAACTAATAACATTTTTCATAAATATAAAGTAATCTCATAAGAGCCGTAGAATATTTTCACGAGTGTAACTAAATAACTAAGAAAATATTACTACTTAAACTTATTGAAATGATGTGCTTTTGTAAACAATGTTCATATGCTAAATCTATGGAAAAAATCTAATATTGTTCCATTCCAACAAAAATGTTTATTAAGGGCTAATAGAAAAATATTAAAAATCGTTCATAAATTTTAAATGCAGCATCTTTCTATATTATTGTACTCCATAAAATAGTCGTATTATGTATCAGATTTTATGCTTTTTCCTTGGATACCCGAGCACTTAATTTCATAAAGATCTTGTATCAACGGATGTTTGAAGGATAAAAGCAATTTCCGTTGAAATTCAACATTATTCTCCATAAAGGCTTTCATCGATCGCCTGTCATGTATAAGTCAATGTTTGCGCTCATATTCGATGTTTAAACATATAACTTTACCCAATATTCTTATGCCATTTCTCTCTCTCTCTTCAGCCACACGAAATCACTATTGAACATAGGCCTCCAAGAATCTCCACACCCTGTTGAAAGCGACCTGATGGTGTTAAGGTATTTATTTATCTTAAATAAAAGATTGTTCATTGTAAAATACCGCACAGATATCACTCTATCCTCAAATATAAATTAATAAAAACAATAAAACGAATAAAATTTATTCGAGAAATAAAGAAAAACAATGTTGGCGTTGATAAAAATAGTAAACGCGTTTTCATAAAAGAAGCATGGTTCATTAGCTACAGGCAAAAGTACTTCAACGCGTCGCGTCGGGACAGCACTAACTTTGTCGCGGTCAGCTCTAGAGCGCTAACCAAAAATATTTTCATCGGATAAAAAATTCTAAACATGTGTCCCTGAATATCCCTTTTAAATTAAATTCCTTCCTAAAAGTTGAAATACGTGGCACGATACTAAACATAAACTAGTGGATACGTTACGTAGTCTTTACACCGCAGAGCACCTTTGTAACAATACAACTTTCGTATACTAAACGTGATGGCGGGCTGCGTTTGTTTTATTGCGGTGTCCGAGTTATTCGGCCTCGCAAACTGGCTGTTAACTCGCGCCATACCCGTACACTCGGCACCGCTGCACATTATGGTTGTAATACAATTTATTCCCAACAATTTATCTTTTGAACTGTAAACAAACGCGCACTAGGGGCCGTTTCGTTCCTGATATAAACGCAAATTGCACCGCTACGAATATTTCTCTTAGGCAGGCTGGCAAAGCGACGAAATAAGAGTTTTATATACAGTTTTTACTAAGCAATGTATGACTATTTTCCGCTCAATTTGCATATTGATCCAGTAGATATCGAACAAAGTTCGTCAAACAAAACCCGATATTTTTGCATGAATAAGTAATAGTCCAATAACGTTTACAATAATAAGGGCCCTTTTTATATTTCCGTTCATCTTTCTGACCTATCGTACCGAATCAAATTGGACGAAATTGAATCCAAACCTGATTGGGTCTTGAACAAATGGGTCAAATATTCGGCCTACGGAACGCTTACAAATCATACAGGCTCTATGCTGAGATTAGTTCAGCTAATACTAACGTTGGCTAGGAAATATTACATACACCATTTTGAATATGGCTTTGCTATGCACGAGATTTTATCAAGTTTTAAAGATAGTCTGCCTATCGGCTAACCACTCTCAATCGTACTCTTAATTGTAGAGAAGGCCTGTGCCCTGCAGTGAGACTTATATGGGCTGATATAGTAGAATAATATGATATGTGATCATAAATAAAATTGTAGATTGTATTAATTGTAGATTATTATTATTTCTTTTACGCCTTAGACTGCCCTTTCTATCTCCTGTTAGTATATCCATCCCATGGTTGCCTGTAAGAGATTACCTAGTGTGATAAGGCCGCCACTTGTACTATTACTCTCATTGTATAATATCTTCATAGTATTTATGTACAGTGCAAAAAAGAATTAAATAAATAAATAAATAAATAAAATAAGAAAGAAATTGATTGCTAAGTAATACTGTATCTTACACCACGTACTATAAATAATGAAAAAATCATAGATTTAAACTACCAGAGACGGCAATGTATCCTAAATCTACAGAAGCCATTTGTGTCACAAAGTAAATCAATGTTTAAATTAAGCAATACAATTTGTCATGGAGTAAAACATCGCTAACACTCACATCCGCAAACCCTTGCGACTAATTACAATGTACGGCATTAATTTCCGCGAATCTTGCTTCCCCTGAATTAACATATGGCTGTGGTTGAATCGAAATTTAAACGCTGTACTTAAAATTTAATTCTCTATTGTCTTAACAATCACGAAGTTTCTTGGGCACTGCGTACACAGAGCAATTTTAGTTGAAGGAACTGTCAACATTTTACTAGTATTTGATAAAAGATGCCAGTTGCAGCAACAGTTTTCAGTAGTTTTCAACTACTTTTGTACATTTCAAAGAATTCGACATTCTTCTACTAAAGTGCACAGCGCTTTAGCGTTAGATTAACCCATGACAGATTGCACCCTATCTTCAGCATCATAATTTGTACTATCATTGGTCTTCATAGCTTCCTTGACGAGATCCAGCAATATTGAAGTTTAGACATATACCAACAAATAACCCGCATTAGGCCAGCATGGTGGACTATATGGCCTAACCACTCTCAATCGTACTCTCGATTGTAGAGTAGGCCCGTGCCCTGCAGTGGGACGTATATGGGCTGATACAGAACAGAACAGATATACTAACATGCTACTCCTGACAAAACCATATCAAGCGACACTTTTGGACTTTAATAATCACATCGCCAACTTGACAATCACACAAAATCTCAATTTAAATTAAACCTGGTTGTATTCGATTCATCACGATTTTCCATTTTTTTCGGTAAGGACAGTGCCCCTACATTTAGGTCAAGCTTCCTACTTTACGGTTGGGGCCGCTGTCAATCACATTTGCTCCGAGAGCCTCGATGGATGGATGTGTTGTTAGATTAGTGCTCAATCAAAACTCTATCAAGAGTTTTCCCAACTCCCATAGGTATGTGGCATAGCTTGCCATAACCTTTGCTAATAATATAAATTGTTTAATTGTGTAGCTTTATATTTTAACTGTATTTTAAAATACTATAAACATATTCAACATCGGTAATATTACCTCCGAATATAATTGTTATCTTTATATTTTTTCAAGCCAAATAACTTATCAAATTTGATTGACCATCCTGTAAATCAACATTATTCCTTATAACTCTAATAAATAATGTTGCCGGCCCATTAAATCGGGAGGGACCGGAAAGAAAGGATAGGAAGACGGAATAGTTATTAGGCATCCGGCAATCTCACGCACCGAATAAAACGCGTAAACAAAACTGTGACTTCACGTCGATCTTCTAATGCTCTAAAATGTATAGGACGAAAATTTCAATACGAGATGAACATTTGAATTATTTCCAACTAGCGGCCCGGCCCAGCTTCGCGCGGGTACAAATAGATTTCTGTACAATAATATGTATGTGTTATACATATGAATCTTCCTCTGGAATCACTCTATCTATTAAAAAAACCAAAGTGCATGGTGGCCTGTTGGTAAACGGACTAGACGCGACTGCCAACATGTTCACGGTGGTCGCGGGTTCGAATCCCAGGGCACACCTCTGACTTTTCGGAGTCATGTGTGTATTGATAGTCAATCACCACGCACTAAAACGGTGAAGGAAAACATCGCGAGGAAACCTGCATACCATAGGGAAACCGCATCAAAATCCGTTGCGTAGTTTTAAAGATTTAAACATACAAACGGACATAGGGACATAGAAAGCGACTTTGTTTTATACTATGTAGTGATTTTGACCATGACGTTTTTATATGTTACAGATTCACAACACATCAAGAAATGCCTATAAATATTTATTTCTGTATCATATATAAAGTGCTTGTAAATGCAATCCACATGAATACGTTTCTATACAAGTACAGTACTTTGACAATACGTAAGGTTCATGTTCGTACTCGTAATAGAAACGTTTGAACGCACTTCCTCTCTTAACAATTGTGTATTCGTTCTGCAAATCCGTTTAAAATCTTTAATTTAGACTTGCATTGACTTAACTGCTTTGACAAGCTATAAATCTGTATGTATCAGCCCATATACGTCCCACTGCAGGGCGCGGGCCTCCTGTACAATCGACAATACGATTGAGAGTGCTTAGGCCATATAGTTCACCACGCTGGCCTAGCACGTGTTGGCGGACTTACATACCGTATAAATTTTTATAAATCGCTATGGTATGCAGGTTTCCTCAAGATGTTTTCCTTCACCGTTTTAGTGCGTGGTGATTGACTATCAACACACACATGAGTCCGAAAAGTCAGAGGTGTGCCCTGGGATTCGAACCCGTGACCACCGTGAATATGTTGGCAGTCGCGTCTAGTCCATTTACCAACAGACCACCACGCACTTTTAAGCACACTGCTATAAATAAAAATGAAAAAGTGAGTTTTTTAAGTCGGTTAATTAGTTTCATATTTATGCCTTTGCTAATATCCCTTACGTAGTTTATATTAAAATAACTGGGTACCGTTACGCAACATTCTTATTGTTATTATAGCATATTATAATAATAAATATAATTTATAATTTTGAATTTAATCCAGGTGCCTGTCGAAGACCATTTTCTCGGGATCCAATGGGTAAGTTATCATCATATTTTTTAACTTTTTGAACGACAAAAACGAAAACAAGTTGGCAAATGGAATATGGGTAACACTAGTGTAAGGAATAGCCTTCAGGTTCTCGTTAGGTTCTCTCTCTTTGTTTGGTTCAATAT
Organism: Hyles euphorbiae; assembly: GCA_023078785.2. Taxonomy (NCBI): domain Eukaryota; kingdom Metazoa; phylum Arthropoda; class Insecta; order Lepidoptera; family Sphingidae; genus Hyles; species Hyles euphorbiae. The sequence goes on from CM041043.1 coordinate 12,562,095, forward strand.
TCTTCCATAAAGCGTTATCTTCTAGCAAAGAATGGATTTATATTTCGATGAGTGCCAATATTTCTTTTTCTATTGTTGACATCATATCTATGCCACATTTCTGGACCAGACAAATCACTCCCTATACCATGAATAAAAAGTATATTATTGAATATTTTAAATAACTCATACCGTTTTCCACCTTCTAAATCGATTTCCTTTAACACACCTAACTCTTATCGTTACCTTTAATGTCAAGATTAAACCAATAAGTATTTAATATTAAAGCTACAAAAATATATTAATGTAAAAAACAAAGAAGTGTTCAGTATTAAATGCAACCTTACTAGTAACGCCCTTAAAATTAATATAGGTATTTTTGTCCTAAGATATATGTCTAAAGTACGAATTTGCATGCCCTACCCAAACATATTAACTTTATATTCCACCCAACGAAAATAATTTCCCAACATGACGCCAGTGTTGGATGGTTCTATAAACATTTCCATCAAAGAGACGAACGGACGATATAAAGACCTTTGTTTCATTAGGTGCGGGTATAATGTATGCAAATATGACAAAATTCTCGTATGGTACAGGCTCCCTTATGGTTAGTGGAGCAGTCGGCTATTCATTGACATGACGGCTTGTTGACTTCAGGAGCTGTATTAAGTTCAATAGTAGATTATTTTGATATGAATATGCTTACATAATATTATAACAACTCTATACTAATACATAAAGCTGAAGAGATTACTACTGGAACTACTGGTTAGAATTGAAAATATTTTTTTGTGTTAGGTAGGTCATTTATCGAGGAATGCTATAAGCATCACGCTATGAACAATAGAAGTGAAGCCGCATATTTTATAAATAGAGATGAGTACTATCAACTATGCGTACGGACTTGTCATAAGAGCTGTTTACTTGCCTGCTTGCCAATAGAGTAATTTCAATTCCAAAATAAGAATATTTGCTTAAAATTTTGAATAGCTGTGATTTTACAGCAATAACGATGCATGTTAATCTCAGAGAATGTTGATTATGTACTTATTAAACTTAACCATATTACTACACAGAGCATATTAATACTGAATGTGCACTGTATAACTACAATTTAATTTTTTAAACAGGCATAATATCACACATCAATGAAAATAAAGAACAAAGTATTTATTTATTTAAAATATTAGTATTTTTTTAAAGTAGTGATTTTCCGAGAAAATATAGTGTCTCTATTATGTGTGTCAATCTAAAATAGGCATAATGTCATTTTAATTACTTGCGGAAAGCTATATCAACGTCAAATGAAATACTGATTTTCTTAAAACCTACAGTAAAAACAAACTGTATCTCATGAATTATGTCGAATGAATTTTCTCAATCACATCGATACAAATTAATTTTAAATATAAAATAACATTCTAAATATATACTCTTCACCAAGGACTGGTTACCGGGCCAATTAGTTCATTAAGCAACGTTTTGACGTCTTCCTAATGGAGCTGGTTTGGGGATGATGACGTCAAAGGTCGGTAATACACAGCGTGTTTCCATTTTCAATTGGAACGGTAGCTGTTGCTAAGAAGTCGGGTTCATTAGAGGGCTTTTCGGAGGTTTTACCCCGGGCGTGTACCTTCCTGTATTTGGTATGTGTTCTTTTGTGGGTAAGGTTATTTGCCTTTGGTATCGATGTACGATTGTGTTGTCAACGTTGTGATCACAAAAATACTACCACGTATTATTTACAAGGCAGTGAACCTTGTGAAATATATAAGATTGCTTTTTAGTAAAATATATTATGTAAGATTTGAGCTCGATTGAGTTTTTTTAAGACCTTAAACTTAATACGTTTTTTAATGATTAATCTAAAAGAGAAATTAAGTTTTATTTATTGTAATTAATAGCGAAACTAGCATGCCATTTGCCTGATAGTAAGCGGTAGCTTAGGGGCAGTACCAAAGCTAAGCAATATCATGAATTTCAAAGCATGGCATTCTACTGCGCTCCCCATCAAACCAGCAAAGAGTAGTGTATTTACACTGCTTTCCAGTAAAAATCACGAATAATAAAACCAAAATGCGTTAAATTAGAACACAAGTCTGTTGCACTTGTATCCCAACAATTTTCAAATTGAAACGGCCTTGCATTCATTAATGCAATAACTCGAATGCAAAATATATTTTAATTGCCAAATAATTTACTTAACTGTTCAACATTTGCGTTGCAAAATACCAGCAGTGTATTTGGTTATTTTGCCGGCGGTCGGCAAAGCGCTGTCGTTGCAACATTGCAATTCTCCTACCCGCGGTTTTTATGACCGCGTGAACACTTAGCCTTATCATGCAAACATTTCATTTAATTTACAAACCGGCTAGATGAATTTACGCTCGTTAAAATGTAATTGTTGCTGTTCAGAACATTTATAATTATGATAGCGCAATGTATGTTACACTGTAGAGCTCTTTTGTTACAAAATGAACCGATGTAGTAATGTACGACGTAAAGTGAAGCTATTTGCAAATGTTACATAAGTAATTGAACTTGGATTATTGTAGCGATGAGTTTATGTTTGATTCAACGTAGCCTAAACATTAGCACAACCGAATTTGTTTGTAAACTATCAACTATACTAAAATAAGTTGTTAGTACCTTTCTAGCCATTTTAATTCTATAATAAATTATTTTTTACTGCCTTGGTGGCGTAGTTGTCGTTTGTCCTATGATATAGTTACAACGCTAAGGTCTCAGGTAATTAAATCGCGGGTTGGGCTATTGATAATGGATTTTTCTACTTATTATAGCCCGGATTCAGGAATTTGTGCACGATATATCACCCCCAACCCTTTGTTATTATGGTAAGGAACTCACAAGACGGAACGTATTGGTCCTGGCAAAATGAAAGCTGAAGAACCTCAGCCTATCCGTACTGCTACTTTCTTATTGCGACATGTCGCCAGCCGGACATGACATGAAAATTATGATGTTATGGAGTGAGCAACTGAGCAGAGCACATGCTCAGTATGTCGGCGGGCAACACGCGCGACGTTGGTCGCCGACATGATTCTTTTCTTATAGGCCGTTGGGTTGTAATGGCGGGCTGTGCAGGCGGATCGGCGGCTGCGGTGTGTAGTGCGCTATTTTCATTGAGATAATATAGTAGAGGGGACACTGCAAACAAAGGTTTGTAAAAAAATGAAGGGTACATTCTATTCCTGTCTCTGTCACGCCTACGAAGTAACATATCTTCCCTCTCGCTTCACTGTGTACCTTTGCGCACGCACCATACACACAGATTTTGTTCCCGATGTCCGCTCTAGTATAATGTACCTGTAGTAGTATGTAGTGTAATGCTCTAGTATAATGTAGTACCTCAATGGCTATCCTTAAGAAAATTTACCAGACGAGAATCTCTTCCCGTGTAAATGATGCCTTACATCGAATGGCTCCGAATCAGATGTACAGAGGCAGACATTACAGGTAACAGTATATATTGTGTGGCTATACGGACGCACATAATTGACCTACCACGTGTTACCTTACCTCAATTAGTTGTGGTCAAGATTGGTCTACTCCGAGTATTAATTACGGTTAGGCACTAGATGTCTGCTATGAGTCGTCATGTATAGATTCTGTTTCAAATCAACAATTACAAAACTATATATAGATATTTATGTAGCTAAATACTGTGAAACTCGAATTCGTAAATTTAAGAGACAAGTTTGAAATGCGCTAATGGAACCCCGAAGAATTTTAAACTTTTCAACGCATTAATTAAACACTATAAGCGGTTTCCACGGGACCAGTTACTAATTCACTCCACGCCTAAATATCTAATTGGTTTAATATTTGATTACATTGAGCAATCATTTTTCGAAGGGCGACGAGTGTAAAGTCCTTGGCTTCCTGTTTCCTTCGATTTATAATTACGAAGTTTGCAGGTGACGCGTTTGTGAACAAAAATATGTTTTTAAAGAGAGAAATTCAAAGCAAACTCTTTGGCTGTCAGTTCCCGAAGGAAAAACGGATCTCCGTCGTCTATTATTTTTTTTGCATTTCTCAATCGCTTTCCGTCTAGTCTGTAAATTGCAGACTTTACTGAATTTAAATGCGTCATATTGTTCTCTTCTTTTGAATCTATTATTTACTGCGTGTAATGAATACTAAGAAGGTTTTAAAGTGAAACAGACATCTTGTGAGATTTCATTTCATTTAATACAAATACCATTGTTTCAAAAAAGAATTAGAACGTTTAAAGAGTGCTATTGAATTCGGTAATTTCAATTCGGATTAACAATGTAATTGTATACTATATGTTGGTCTTTCAATGTATTGGTAATACTTAAAATACTTAAAATTTTGTGTAATTCTATAATCACATTGGTATACCGCAAAATGAAAACGACTATAATAATAATAATATTATAGGTATTATATTATTAAATTTCAAATGTTCATTTCCACATTAGGATCTAGAAAGCCATTTCAATGTCCATTTATGCGAACATTATCCACAAATAATATGAATACTTCTTTCATATTTTACGAATACTTCTTTCAGTTACTGAATGAGTTGCACTCAAGCGTTTCTATTTAAATACAGGTCCTTTTTATTCAATTAGCAAATATTTTGTTCGAAAATAAACCACCAATCTGGTACATGACGTTGTTAAACGATTCATCCTTTGAGCACTTGCCATTCCAATTTGCGCTGGACGCTCAAATCTTTTCCGACGCGAAATATGAAATTTTCCGATATTGCTTACAAAATAAAAGGCAACCTTCGCCATCTGGAGACGGCAAATGGAACTATTTGTCATCACGATTGTATAAGTAATCGATTGACCCCTGCTGCCACATTCCTCGCGACTGTAAGTCTTTCATTTTGATTCAGTACGCCATTGTCAATACACCCCGTACAAATTGTATGCTAAGCAAAATAAGTTTTTCCACGCGAACATATTACGGGTTCCCCTTTTGATAGATCGGTGACCCGAGTAAGATCGCAAGGAGCCATTGGGTGCAGGCATCACACTCATATTGTGGCATTATCTTCATTGAGGTCCATATGCGAAGCAGCGCTTTTATAACAAGTCTGGAATAATGCGAAGAACAGACTTGGCGACTTATATAATAACTTGAACAACATGCCATTCAACTTTATTTTGCATAAAACTAAAATTAATTAAAGAATATAAAATAACCGTGTATGTCCTTGTAAATTAAATAACATTAAAAACAATATTTTACTATTTCTGAAATCCATTGGCAAAAGTCACGAAACCATACAGCCAAACTAAAATTTTGAAAAATAGAATGATCTTACCGGTATCCTATGTGCTCTACCGGTAGCACTTACGCACTGCATGTATTTATGAAGTAGCGTGCGCTGTACTTGCATATTTTACGCTTCCGATCACCTCTTACGATAAAAATTCAATATTGAACTCCCGTCTGCCCGAACTAGCAAAATTTTGTACTCCTGCCATCGATCATGATTTTTACGGGCGGAATATGACAAAAGAGCAGCTATTTCGGGGCCTACAGTAGCCTTTTAATAGTGTGTCGGAGATTTTAAAGATGCCCGAGAGACCAATGCGTTAGAATTACCTCGTTTTTCATTTACAACCCATTAAATCTACTGCTGGCGAAGCTTATGCGATAGCCATTACACTAGTCATAAACGTACAGAGTGTATAACCAAGTCTGTGTTGCTACGCCGGTGGGCTTAGCCTTGTTGTAAAACAACTATAAACTGGACATTTTGCATAAGCGATAAATTCGGCCATTGCTGTGAGAAACGCCATCGCCCTTATTTATACCTACAAACATTGCCTCGTTAGATATATTGCAATTTTCTGTCAGAAAATTATTGAACTAAAATCATTGTAATAGAAAAGCATTTACAAATGTGGCCAGATTTATAAAATATATAGTAGATATGGATACTCAACATAATTGCAAAGGAAACTATAGGACTTGGACACATAAAAAAAAAATTTAAACATTGAAATCAAACTAGCCCCATAGGGCATGTAGATTGAGACCAAAAGCACATGTACCTAAGTGTGTCACAGACATTACGCAATGACAATCAAAATGAACTGGCAGAACAATGATCGTTTTTAGATCACTTTCTTTTACGTAACGCCATCTCATGAATGGGCGTCGGTAGTATTAACAACGAGTATAATAGGAACGTAATAAATAACAATTGTTTGACCTCGTTTGCGGACAATGTTCGCTGACGAATCGGCCATTTAGTCTAACTTATCTTGTGCACAGATCTCGGAGATATATCTCCCTGCCCCCAATTACTACCAAGTATTAGGCGGTGACAAAGAAGATATATTATGTATTAATATTGTTGGCTTTCGTATAATTATGTATATATGAGGACATTATCGGACTTATTACAAGACGAGGGATTAGACTGATTGGTATTGTAGCTGTTTAATTAGGCATGGAACCTTGAGGACCTACGTTCTATTACTAAGTTTAGAAATCCATATAGTAATAATTTTCGACACAAAAGACAAGATATGAAGGGAATATATTTGAAATGTCTGATATCCAATAGTAAAACCACTTTAAAATAATTATTCATTTTATTTCAATGGATAATAAAAATCAAACTGCCTCAACCTAAACCAGTTGTAGTGATCAATATCCATTGAAGTACAGTATTGGCTACCACATAGCGTATAAGTACTTACAAAAACATTTCCACTCGATCAACGACAAAAATTAACAAAGAGTAATTTGACCCTCCGCATGATTGTCGATAGCTGTCGGCCGATAATCCGTTATTCACATCTCACAGGTATATGTGTTTACTTTGTCGGGGCAATGGAGCAATTTCTCTCGTCAACAGATAAATACACAAAAAGATCTTCCCTTTGAAATAAGGATCAAAGTAGGTAACTCCTTTGTACATATGTCACAACAATTTTACTCGGAGACTTTTTATGAAGAGGAAATCTTTACCTATATTGTAATGAAGACAAATATAAAATTTAACATGAAGCGCTGTAAATTGAACGAATAGGCAGAAATACAAACGCATCTACTGTATGTCACTCTCTCATCTCAGCGGCCGTATATTTAATCCCGGGATCATGTCAGAACTGCAAAGACTGAAAAACTGATTTTTTTATAGATCTTCTGCCCGGGATATCTAACGTATTTGAATATAAGCATTTATGTATGAAAAATTACGTTTTTTTTTGGAAGAATGTCATGATAAGCGTGCCGGTCGCATGATGATAAGCGAAATGACCGCTCATAAACCGTAGCAAAACCAAACAACGCCTTAAATTACAAAGCAATGCCTGGGATTCCACTGCGCTCATAATATGTTAAGTCTCAATATGTCCAGTAGTTACTCTGGGTACAATATCCTTCAATCCGAAATACAACAGTGCATTTGTAAAAAAGACATTGCGGTGGTAACTACCCAGGCGACCTCTCACATGTGAGAGATTTACCACCAATAATATAATAATTGTATTGTAATATACACCACATAACAAAATAAATAAAGGTCGATAGGGATACAAAAACAATTGCTAACTACTAAACTAATCCCGATTACGTTCTAATCTTAATTACAAACGCGGCTCATAAACTTCGAAATATCTCTGAGCATACTGTATAGTGACTAAACAAAATACGAATGTTATTTAACAAAACGAACACGCTGAGAGTAAATCAACATGGTCCTGTTTGTCATGTACTTCTCCAATTCATTCGCCCGAGCCTTTGTCACAACGGGATAAATGTTGTTGTATTCTTTAATCATGCCTTCAAAGAGATCAGCGGCTTAATTATTTTCCTAATTATGTAGAAGTTGGACATGTTTATTATTGATTTACTCTTTGTTAGTACAAAGACAATTTGGTGTATCTTTGACAAGGAGAGCTTTGTATGTACTCTATAAAATAACAATAGAATAATCAAACATTCAAAGTATTGCTGGCAAGCGTGGTAAGCGTGTTCTGGAGTTGAGATCGCGTGACAAACATAGCGTGGGACGCCATCTGGCCAGATGGAAGGACGACTTGCACAAGAAGGTCGGCAGCGACTGGATAGTGGATGCATAAAGCAGAAAATCGAGCTCCGTAGGAGACCATGCGAGAGATTTATGCATCCTGCAGCGGGCTAATGATGGTGATGATGTCGGCAATCAATAGGAGCAGACGATTTCATAAAAGTTACAGAAAGCAGCTGGCCTGAGATTGTTATTTCTCCTCGTTTGACACAACAGCGCCAGCCCATACAACTACTTTTTATCGCCATAATCTGTTTTGGGGAATCTCTCGATTCGGGCCGAGATAAAATAACATATATTAGTCATTATTTCAAAAATAAGACTTGTTAATATTGTATTCGTATCACGTATTTTGGCCTTTCCCCGGAGTCATCCGAAACATGTTTTGGGGCATCCGGATGCTGACATCATGACTCAGGTCAATGCCATGGTACAGTTATACAAAAAACGCTATAATTAGCAACTACGACAATCTTTGGGAAATTAGATATAATTATATCGATATTTTTTCATACCTATCAAAGACTAGTTATTACTGAAAATTAAGCAACATAATATCTAATTTCAGGATGACAAGCGCACTACCATGGAGTGTTTGGTATTTATAACTTCTGATTCGTATTGCTCTTTTTAGACTAAAGCTTTCTAACAATCAGCCGAGCGACCTACTCGACATTTTCGGATAATAAACTGATATTATTTCTCAAATAAATCTTTGTCTAGACGTTCGTATTAAAACCTTTAAACGCAAGTATATGTATGTATTTTGAAGTCTCCTTCACACGCTCGAGATAACCTTTTAAAGTAGGTAGAGATCGTCTTTCGCTACGAGGCAATTGTAGGAGAAATTTTAATTAATTCGGATACCTATACGCGTTTAAGTATGGCATTCACGATTTCGTTTCATTCATAATATAGCATTATGAATTACCGCTACAAAGAGAACCCGGGGCGGTCTGCTAAAAACGTTTCGTTTAACTGAAAACCGTATTTAATAAAGAATATAATAACATAAAGTTTTATAATAAATGAGCGTTTTTTAGCATACCCACCGCCTTTTAATCTAAGCAGCCGTTCCAGTAGATTAATTAAAAACATTACGTTTCCAAAAAAATGTGGCTTACGGTTTTATTAAACACGCCTTGTAACTTTTTATCTGTGGCAAACATTGGCACAATGTTATGAGGTATTTACTCATTATTTCATTTGTAACCCCGAGGTATTATTATTTTAGCTGGTCGAGACCATGCTTTGTTCCGCGTTCGTTAGTTTTTGCCGTCGGTGGTTTTCCTTTCCGTCGCAAACAATGGAAAAATTTGATATTTTTTTCATGTAATTGTTACAATTGTGTGCAGTCAATTGTATGGAAAGAGTAAATATTGCCTTTCCACAGAATGATGTCCAATTATGGTGAACAATTTCCCTCAATCGACATCATTATACAGCCATGCATGTCGTTTTAATTATATTATTATAGTATTATAGTTGAGCTTCAATATGCTTTTTATAATTAACAAGCTTGTGTCCAGACGGACAATGTTGGTTTGGTTTGTAAAACACTTTCTAAAAATTTGAAGACTTATTCAAAAATAAAAATAAAAATTCAAATATATTTTTCACGGTCATATAAAAAGGAACAAACTGATGGTGTCCTGCAAAAACGGAGAGAACCCGATGATTGGCCGCACTAGCTGAAATGCCGATAAGAGATCTTTTAGGTCCCTTAACACACTAAGCGTATTAATCGTGACTGAAAATCTAATCCATAATTCATTTGCCATTCGTTCATTATCATTACTTTCAATCCGGAGCAATCAATCTTTACTAATTTCGACCTTCGTATAATTCATTAATTTGTGTGGCGCCCTGTAGAATGTGTATAGATTGTGTGCATTTTACTAGCATCAATGTCGTGCCGTGATAAAAAATATAATGATTAATTCACGATACAATGTCATAGCCATAATATTATAACCATTCCGCATTCTTCAATATTAAGGAAATAAATATACCTAATAGTCTCATACATAGTCCTGTACAAAGATACAGTTATGTCGTGGCCATCAAAATTACGAAAAATATTTATATCGGTGAGGCGAACGAAACCGCGGCATATCAAAAATTCATTTATTTTAATATTCTGTATCAGCCCATATACGTCCCACTGCAGGTCACGGGCCTCCTCTACAATCGACAGTACAATTGAGAGTGGTTAGGCCATATAGTCCACCACGCTGGCCTAGTGCGGCTATGAAATAATATTAATATGATGCTATCAGAATACATCTAAATCGGCTTTTCAGCATATCAATTACACTAATCAATGTATACTTTCCACATAATGAGTAATTCATAGGACGCTAACTGATCAGTCCACACGGCTTAGCTGACCCGCGCATATCGTATTCAATTGTTACTCTATCCCATGTAACTACTACCTACATCGTACTACCTTTGATGTGTGGGAATACGTCACGAATCAAAGTTACCGTAATAATGCCATAATGGACTCGCCTCATGCATAATATGCATTTGGGCATTCCGAGAACACTGGTATAGAAAAGGCTTCGACGTCAGTATTTTTCTAGCAAGTTTTGAAATTATTATACGTGAAGAAAATGTAGAAAAATCTTTCGATTGTTTAATTGAACCTCTGTGTATTATGAGTATATACATCTTATATTATTATCTTGTATTATTATCTTTTTTATTTTCCTTCAATTGGAATTAGGTTGCGTTTGCTTCTTTTTTTTGTGAATACTGGTGGTAGGTCTCTCGTTTGTGAGATAGAGGCCACCTGGGCAGGTACCAACGCAATTTCAAACAGTAGTGTAAATTGACTGTTGTGTTTCGGATTAAAGGACATTGTAGCCAGAATAACTACTGGGCATATAGAGACTTAACATCTTATGTCTTAGGATAGCGAGCGCAGTGGAATGCCAAGCGTTGCTTTGTAATTCAAGGTATAGTTATTTTTGCTGCTGTTCATGAGCAATCGTATCGCTTACCATCAGGCGAATGGCACACATTACAATAAAAAAACAGATTTTGGTCAACTTTAATAACTAAAAATATGCAATTCAATGCAGGTGTTAGATACATACATACATAGGTCAGAATACTGTACAATGTGCAATGTATTATTAGATATCGACGGCAACGATACACTAGCGGCTAATCTCTAAACTACAATATTGATCTGACTTCTAAAAGTTACATTACGTGTTTCACGGTATCGAGTTATTGTTTTGAAAAATTCTCAAGAGTCTGCAGTTGTTTCCATGTCAGACGCATTCAGACTGTAAACAGACGTGACAGCATAAAACCGCTGTTTGGCGCTGCTTTACGCTTGAAAGCGCTGTGCAGTGTACGCTGTCGCTGTCACACACTGTTCCCTCCTCGCTGTTGGCTATATACATGGTGCTGGAGACATGATAACTTAAATAGAAATATGCAACACCCTGTATCACGGTATTCTATTTTTAAATATTTACCGAAATAATTAATGTATTTATAGCATAAAGATTATGAATAAATTTATTGCAATTCAATACGTAAACCTAACAAAGTATTTAACAATTCATATTTATTTTGTAGCAAACGTTACGCACGTGATATTAAATACATTTATACGTCACACTAGCAATCAACCTGGCTCCACCCGGGTAGATACTCTTCGAGTCCAATCCATATCAGCAACATAATATTATTACGCATACTGTGATATTTATATTTAAACTTTGATTTAAACTTCATATATCTAGCGTCCACTGTACAGCTTTTTCTCGTCTTGTCCCGTAATATCCCGTCCTATCCCGTCAAATTTGTCCCATGAATTAAAACTTGTAATCCTGCTCTGCCCTGCCTCCTCCTCTGTCCTTACCAGCTTATGCCGCCCTTTGAGTTTAAAAAAGTAAAAAAAAATCGAAACCCGTTCAGCCGTTTCGGAATATAGCGTGCATTACCGCAAACACAAACAGTCAAGATTTATAACAATCACTTTTTGGGTTCTATTGCGTTAATACAGTCTTGAATAAATAGATACCTACCTATAGACTAGATAGACTCTGTTACGCAAAATTATTAAAAAAGTCGTCGGTGGGATCTTATAAGGATTTCTTCAGAAACAGATACATATAATGTATAGCGAAGTAATTTCTCATTTTATTTCTCTCAAAAAACTTTGATGGCAATTTTAATTTCAAAGTCCAATAAGAACTAGCACTATACACCTAATACAGGTTATTATAGGCATTTTAGATTACAGCAACCGAAACAGTAACCTGCCTTGGTGGCGTAGTTGTTCCACGATACGATTACAAAGCTGAGGTCTTGGGTTCCAATCCCGGGCCGAGCAACGTGATATTGCATTTTTCTAGTATTTATTATCAGCCAGAGTCAGAAATATATGTCCGATATAGCGATAGGCTCGTCCCCTGTCACATCATGGGACGGAATACACAAGTCGAAATGTAGGGGTCCTGATAACACCTCTGCCTAAAATTTCTGGGATTTTACATACGTACCAATGTGATTACATCATGAACAGGCACAGAAGCTCCAGCAATTACCGCTTTACACAGGGGAACAGTAACTTTGCCGGGGACGCCTTATTACGTCCAAAGCGCAAATATTTTAATCTACCAACCACATATTCCTACAAGATTGTTCAGTATTCCCCACTATTATAAAATAAATTAATACTCTAGGGCGGTGTATAATAAATAACATCAGAAATAATATGATTTTTTTACTCATTTACAATTGGTTAATATTTAATGAATTTTCCGGTTGGATTAAGAAAAAATTCAAAACAATTGCTCGGAAAGGAAGCTGCGCGAACATAATCCCGCAATTACATCGGCACACGAGCAACACAGTGAAATGAACGTTAATTAATGAAGTATATTAATAAAACAACACACTTCGTAGTAAATGCCTAAGACACAAAAGTATTCAGTATATACGTACAAAAAAGTACGCTGTAGCATATTCCTTTCTTAAATACCAACGGCCTAGGCCATACATGCTATTTTTCGCTTAAACTATTGTACACCAATACTCGAGTTAACTATCTTACCTTCCCGTTTTTTTCCAAGTATAAGCTATCCTACCCAACCCCATCACATCCTGTCCCATACTTTTTCGAGGCATCCCATGCCGTGCTTACTTTTCATTCAGTGGTATCACATATTATCATTAGGAGAATTGCTCGTCTCGCCATTCATCGCAATTTATAAAGAAGCATACCTTATACCATCGCTCATAGACAGCAGCTAAACCAAACAAAACCATGAATTACAAAGCAATGCTTGGCATTCTTTCTAGGCATTCGGTAAGTCGCAGAATGTCCAGTAGTTATTATAGATACAATGTGCTTCAAGCCGGAACACAACAGTGCAATGACACTGCTGTTTCGTGGAATTAATAGATATTGCGGTGGTAGCTACACAGGCCGCCTCTCACATTCGAAAGACCTACCACCAATGTGTTAGTGTGGTGAGTCGCAAGATAGGTGAATAATTGTAAATAATCAATTAATTATTAATAAAGTGGTGATGTTTATTTGAAGGTGATCATAGGATACTGTAATAATATTTTTATTGAAGCCGCCTAAGTACCCACGCAATCATAATCGCAGATGACCATAGGTGACAATTTAGTATCCTATGATCACCCAGGTCATCAAAGTGGAATAGACCATTTTTTCATGAGTAGCGTCATCTGACCTTGATCTTCTTCATGGGTAGTATCACCCAAGCTGTATCTTCTTAATGAGCTCTACCACCCAAGCTGCAACTCGTAACTCTAAATGCAAATTTTATTAAATTTGCCTTCTCAACATTGCTAAAGAACAAAATATTTTATAGCAATGAAATTTTTGGACATGAATGAGTAAAATATTTCATGAATTTATTTTTGTTTAAACTATTACATATCTCTTATTGAAAACGCAACTTTTATCGCATATACTTTACCCAGTATACCGAGACACCAAAACAATCCTGTCCTTTACCATCGCAAATAAATCCTATACGTTTAATATAAACACAATAATTATGCAGCGTATCCTCCATCGTCACAACTAAAAGTCACGTTTTATTATTACAGGCTCGTTTTAATTGCATGATGAGGGCTCATGTCGGTCGCTCTTACCTTGCTAATGACAAAAAGATGAGACCCCATCACGTATAATATTAAGAGTGGTCTATTTTCCTCCTTGCTACGTGATACTCGACTCACAGATTAGGAAAAGGGAATCTCTCAGTTTAGGCTCAATTTAGACGAGTCGAGCGGTTTGGCTTGAAATGTTATCATGTGTTTTTTTCGAATAAAAATGATACATACAACTGCAGCGTCCATATGGTGAATCACAGAATGTGTAGTTTAGAGCATCTTCACGTATTTCCAATAACAGCTTAATGACCCAAACATATTTTTCTTTTTCATGTCAATCTGTTTTCTACAATATAATTTCCTGCGAACTTACTAATATAATAAAATGCAACTTCTTTGAACACGTGTCCAAAAGTAAGCCTAAGTTCCATGATGACAAACTGACCAATTCCCTTTGACGTAATGATTTATCGGAATTTTATACGAAATTTTACGTAAAACGAATCTTCTATTCAGGATGTTTTTTGGATTACTCCCGTTTAAGAGATAGACATTTTCATTTATTTTTAACTGGCGTCGTAAATGTAGAATGGTACAAAGTTGCAAAATAGACGATAGCATTCAACGCTGACTGAGATATAAAGCAGCTGCGCTTTGAATAAATGAAATAGATCTATGTATATACATAAAAGGTATATGTGTGATATACTTTTTGTAATGGTTACATACTAAAAGTTCCCAAGTAATATTGACATGAATTCCGGGTATCACGCTATCGTTGTTTTGAACAAGATTACTACGATGCTTCCTATCTGTCACCGAAACTCACAGAAACAGTAAAAAAACAAACAATCTAGGCCTGCACCTGCAGCGCCTTTTCATGTTTAGAGCTTTTTGGGCGATCGCCTACCCTGTCGCCGCTACTGATATCAGGCAATAGGAAGCTACATGATACATTATAAAACTAACATTAAATAATTCTCATTGACGTAGAACTAGTTGCCTTGTCATGTCTGTTTGTTCCGGCGAATCTCTGAAATGGCTGGACCGATTTTGACGGGACTTTTATTGTCAGGTAGCTGATATAATAAGGAGTAACTTAGGCTACATTTTTTAATTTCGAAAAATAAAGTATTGTTGCAATGCCCAAGTACTCTCCAGTACCGCGCGCAGCTCACGCGCATGTCACCACTGGGCCGTCACGTCGAGCGCCTCCCACCACTTCTCCCACCAACGAATCAATATCACAATTACAAAAAATAGTATATAAAGATTTTTTTCAATAAAGCTAATACAAAAAACTGAAAATAAATGATAATTAAAATAAAAATGCAAAAACAAAAACTAAATAAACTTTTTTGTTAAATTTCACGCGGACGAAGTCGCAGGTACAGCTAGTAAAAAATAAAAGTACTTAAATTATAACAAAAAAAAATATTTGCTTTCAATTCTTGGTAGCCCTGTCACATCTACTAAGAAAACCTTGTATTATAGTAGAAATGTTCCTTTCCATAAACGTATACAATCATCTTATACATATCATTAACTTAACTTATAACTAGTATGAAAATATAGCACAACTCAATTAAAATACAATGCGAATTAAAATGAAAATAGTAACAACAATTTAATTTATTACAAAAATAATGCCAATTACTTGCTTAGAAATGTCAACTAATCTATACTACACCATCCCAGTAATTTTCCCAACCAGCTTTCCATTTACAGTACTTTCCGGATCAAGATGTTCCCCTAACAACACTTTAATGAACGGACATAAAAGAAATTGCTAGAGAGTTCGATAAGTATCATTCCATTAGTTCAATATCTGTTCTGTAAATCGCCTTTTTAACCCGCATTCTCGTTTTTGTAAAATAATTATTTTATAAAATTATAGTTCAACATAGATAATAATATTATTACATATATTCTAGAGCTATAAGTTATGTAATGGGTAAATATTTTTACAAATTTCAACACGTTCTATACCTATACAAAAATAGAGCAATCATAGCGATGAAAAATAAAACAAACGTGATACGTCACAATATTGTGGTGTTTTTTGCCCTTTCGCTGGACCATCTTTTGGTAAATTCCCAAAAAAGAGAGGCTCCGAAACATTCCTATTTCCAATACTTTATAATGACTCTTTCCTGCAGTTGGTATGTAGCTTTCTACGTCAACAGTGAAATAAATTCCTATTACATTGAAATGTTTAAGGCTTCTACGACAAAATATTTGTACTCTTATATTTATCTTAACACACGCACGGTGCAAATTTCAACATAATTATGAAATAGTGCCGCGAAATTTAAGACAGCGCCCTAAATCTCCGGAAATAACGAATAGCGTCATATTAGGGCGATTTGAGTATTCCACACCCGGCTGTAGCCATGGCAACTGGCCGAAGGAAATTGCCGCTCCCTCGCGACCATAAATCAACACTCAGGTAAAATTTAATATCATTGCTCAGATCGGCCTCGTCTTACTAGTTGACATTTTGTTTTAAAAATGGCAGCGCTCCAATATCTCGTATACCGTGTACTGTGTCTCATATTGGAGATAAATCAAACTATTTTAATAGTATGCCATATTTGCTATACCAGGCTTCCAATATGTTTGAATATATTACGTTGGTATTGGGGGTAATGTGTTATGGAGTCGCGAATAATCTAAGTTACATATTTGTTTATGCACGAGTCGGTCAAGTCAAATTATAATTTTATTTCATCTAAACACTAGACCTAATACATACATCGCGGGAAACAATGTACATTAACATTTTTAAAAACATTTCAATATTTGAAATAGATATTATTATGTGTAAGTATTGATTGACTATAGTAAAGAAAGTACTACCTCAATATGAAATAACTTCACGTAAACTATGCATTCATCTTTTTAAACAGATAAAAATCGTTTTCATATCCTTCGCAGTGAAAATGAAACACCACTAATCGCATTGACGCCATGAGACAATGTGCGCCATCTATGAAAGATTGTAAATATAACGCAAGATGATTGTATGACGTCATATAGCGGATAAAGATAGCTAAATACAACAGGAGCATTCGCCAACGTCCATACCACGTTGAAAACACCGGTTCTCGTCCGATCACCGAAGTTAAGCAACGTCGGGCGCGGTCAGTACTTGGATGGGTGACCGCCTGGGAACACCGCGTGATGTTGGCTTTTTGTTCCAGGATTTTTACATGTTTAAATACTTACTTTAAAATAATAGAATTAGATTTTTAGGCCGTAGTATTTTGCCTAGACAATACAATAGCAGCATACACGGTATTATATCCAGACTGCGATCGAAATAGAGCCAGGCGGTTATTTTTAGTAACTTATTCACAATACAACAGAAATTTATTTTAAGTACCATCGTGTTTGGGTGAAACATACTTAGTTATTTTCGCAAATCGACTCAAACACGACGATAGGTAAAAAATTGTAAAAATATTCACTGGTGGTAGGTCTCTCATATGTGAGAGGCTGCCTGGGTGGGTACCACCGCATTATAACTACTGGACATATTGAGATTGAGACTTAACATCTTATGTCTCAGGATGGCGAGCGCAGTGGATTGCCAAGCATTGCTTTGTAATTCAAGGTGTTATTTGGTTTTGATACTGTTCATGAGCGGTCGCATAACTTACCATCAGGCGAACGGCATGCTCGTCTCGCCATTCACAGCAATTTAAAAAAAAATGTCGCATTTTTCTAGACATATTTACTCGCATAGTGTCACATATACATATCATATAGTCACACCTAGTACCACCTAGCTTCGTTTTCAGCGCAGTATCGATACACCCTGCATACCCGAAGTAATAACACATATTTCTTGACTATAATCCAATAGTTTTAAAATACATACCAGAGCAGCTTCAAACGCAGCATTTGCTAAGATTCTAATAACGTCTTTATAGCCAACGCAAACAGCTAGAGCCAGCTAAATAATAAATTGCCTCATACAATTTCACATTCCTCCAGCCATTTTAAGAATCCCAAAAAAAATTAATAAAGATGCGCCATAAAAAATGAGGTGGTCAACTAAATTTTAATATCTTGTTCCTTCCTTATTTGCTGCCGTTATTGTATCCTTAAGTAATGAGCTATATTATTTAATGCTTCCTTAATGTCAGGAAAAATATAAGCGTATTTTCATGAAAATAAATATTAAATTATTTAATAAACATAGGAGAATTAACAACGCAACGTAATTGCCTTCATAAACTGGCTGGCTTTCTTCATTAATTATTTTTCTTTTAATATGCTTTAAGAAACTATAGGCTCGTTGAATTTTATTGGATTCCTGAGATGGAGTCCTTGGGTTTATTCCCAAAACTACTCTACTGTTGAGCATACCTATCGTTGTTAAAGAAACCATGAATATTTTTAAGATGAAACAAAGTGATTACAATATTTAAAAATATACCCAACAACCTGTTACATAGTCGCGCACTTCGATCGAGTCTTGTGTCGTAGGTATCAAATACTACGCAAGACTTTTAAGTTTCATAAACACGCAGACCCGACACAAATACTTGTGGACTTTAGCCATGTTAAGCATCTAACTTTTTACAGTAGTTCTGCATTTGAGACATTGGTTAGTTCCGTAAAGACTTTCATGTTCCAATTCAAGTCAATACTTATTTTTCACATTAACCCGTAAATCATACACAATCTAAATCAGTTCAATTTATTACCTTCTTACGTTAACTTGAGCGAAAACATCGAAGTACCACAAACAACTATTTGGCCCGCATCAAACACAGTTTTGCAAAAGATGTCGGGAAGTGCAAATAAAATGGTAGTGTCTGCGACGCGGCGGGATTGTGAGGACGCAAAACCGTCAAGAAGTATTTCAGTTTGGAGTCAGACTCGCTCGCAGTTGAACAACTCGCCAACGCTGGTACTTCGTAGGCAAGTGCTGGCGCTGGATGTCGACTTATCTGTAGCACGCTAACCGACACACTGCCCTGCAGTTCGCATGACTTGATGCACCTGTTTGGAAGTAATTGTAATTCATTATTTGTATTGCATTCGACGGTTTTACATATATTTTTGTTGGAACAAACATACTTTTATCGAATAATCACGTGTACATCGGTCAAAATATGTATTTGATAATGTTATGTTGAAATTTCTAAAAACTGATTCTTTCATTTAGCATACACACAAATGAATTCATTATAAAATCCGTCAAACAAAATCATTTATAAACAACTTCGATAAACAAAAAAAAGGTTCGTTGAACTATCAATCCGTAACGCTTTGGACAATAAAGAACAACCCTTAATCACAAAGCTACGTTTAGGAGGAGACAGCGCCGTGCCGCCGACAGCTCCGAGTCGAGTGCTTTCATCAACTTATGCTCATTCACTCGAAGCGCACACTCATTCACTCACTCACTCATTCTCTCATTCATTCACTCACTCGCATATTGATTCACGTGTGGAGTGGTGGTAGATTAGTTTACTCAATAACGTTACACTAACGCTCACACTTCAGTGGAAACTTCAAAGTCTGGTCGAGCACTACACAAGCTGAAGATTTTTTATGCAAAGAGGTTTGCGAGTTTTATTTGCTATAGCGACTTTCATACATTCGGGTTAGATTTGAAACAGAATGCGTTAACCGGTATGATTAACAATTTTATATGTTTAGTATGAAATACCACACAATGCATTATTTATATACGTTAAAAAAGATTTACTTACACACGTCACATCTTCATGTCACCTTGATGTTTCAGCTTCTTGTAAACTTATCATGTTATCATTGTATAATAAACATAATTCGAATCAGCTACTTCTTTTTTTGTGAATTGTATGGTTTCATCGCCATTCGATGATTTTGCTAATGTAGGAGTAGGATAAGAAAGAGGAATAAAAATGTGGTGGCCGGTATAAATGTATTGTGTTATTTGAGTCATCTAAAAGCATCAACCGTCCGTAAAAAATACGAAAAAAACACCGTCCATTTTAAGGAATTGCAAAACAACTGGAAACCCAAATAACATTAATACAACATTAGGCTACTTACAGAATATGGTAATTGATAAAAAATTGTAGCGAAACGCGCACCGTTGGCATTTCCGTAATGGATTCAGGCCGGGACTTACGAAGCACTTTTAAACTTGACATGTTGGTTGCAGTACCCCTCGTGAAATATTGCTCTGGATTAAATGTTAAACATTACGTATGCTGCTCTTAATGAGGGTACAAACATTACTGGTTTTTTTTTATACCTACCTATTTTTACACGTTTCTGGATTTTCAAACAATGAAGGTTTTGTGGCAACACGCGTCTTCTATAACAATAATTCTATTTTTTTCTATTTCTAGGTATAAACCCCTTTATTTTTGTAAACACCTAAAATACAGTTATAATTTGGTATTTTACATTAATTTAATAATTTTGAAGTGGCCTGTTGGTAAACGGACTAGACGCGGTTGCCAACATGTTCACGGTGGTCGCGGGTTCGAATCCCAGGGCACACCTCTGACTTTTCGGAGTCATGTGTGTATTGACAGTCAATCACTACGCACTAAAACGGAAAACATCGTGAAGAAACCTGCATACCATAGCGATTTATAAGAATTTCTATGTTATGTAAGTCCGCCAACCCCACACTTGGCCAGCGTGGTGGACTATCTGGCCTAACCACTCTCAATCGTACTTTCGATTGTAAAGTAAGCCCGTGCCCTGCAGTGGGACGTATATGGGTTGATACAATACAAAATTAATAATTTCAAATCCACAGTTCAACGCAAAAATAAGACCTAACTCAGCTCAATGGTCTAAAATATTTTCAGTTATCAGATTTATTCTTATAGTAGTGATTTATGCGCCATTACAAAAGTATTTTAGGCTAAAACAACAAAAGCGGCTTCAATATTTCTGCAACAATTGATGGCAAAAGTTGATGCGGAGCGGTAGTAAATTACGTGATTAACTACAGCCACTAAGTCAAAGAGATTCAGCGGAGAAAAATATCAAAACATTTATTCTATTCTTATTTCTTACACTTATTACGCGATCGTTCTTCAGCGGTGAAAGTTTCACAGGCTTTCCAATACAAACCACTCGTTAGAAAAAAGGTATTAGTTGTTAAGCCGCTTTTCGCATAATTGCTTACGGCGGCAAGAAATAAATCTGAACCTCAATTTACGTTCACTCATTACATCCGAAACCACAAAATCTTAAAATGAAACGGCCCATAAAATAAGGGGAACCAGGGGGGACCACTCTCCACAGCTTTATTTTGTCAATTCGGCAAATGACATTGATAAATGAGCCACTCTATCAATCAAGCTAAATACTGTGCCGAGCATTAACAGGTGGACTGTAGAGAGTAATCTGCCGCCGCAAATATCATACAAATAGGGTTTATTAAAATGATATGTATTCCGTAATGAATTTTGATATGAATATCTATTGAATAAATAGGTAAATTAATTAACATAAAAAAAAAATTTACTGACTTTTTATAAGCATAATTGGCATTTCGGATTCCGGGATACGAAAGGATGCCTTATCGTTAAATTAATACGTCAATCAAGAAGCCCGTAAACGTCAATCTAAAAATAGGGATTTAAACTTAAACAAGGATAAAACTTCACTACGGACAACACAAAGACGAGAAGCACCTGAGAAACATTAATTACGCAACTCAAACATAATTAGAGACAGTTTCTTAAGCTCTTTTCCAGAAAATTAGTAATTCGATTCATCCTTCAGCTAATTTCATTTTGGGTGTCGAACTTTTAAGGACACGGCTGACGTAATAAAATTTATTTCGATCGAAGAGGAAACTTCTTAATTAGCGTTGGAGCATAGAGAAAGGGTCCATTCAGAAACGCCCTATTAATCTAACCACTAGACATTTTCAATTCGCTGCCGATCGGCAATCGGTATCTCACCCACTTACAACTTGATGGAGATGACGACAATAGACCAACGCACCGCCTAATTGTCTTAGAGGTCTCCAAAAGTTTCGTGTCTATCGAGCTAGTTTAAACAGATAATCTATTCCAAGTTATCCTTATATATTTATAGCCTCTAATGTAACTCACACGCCTCTAATGAATTAAAAGGTTTCTAATCATTCAGTGGTAAATTGATACTCAATCGCAAATTCTTTTTTGTGCCACACCGTTAAACTGTAGAATTGTTTGCCGGCACACGTGTTCCCTCCTTCCTATAATCCTGGGTCCTTCCACCATAGTGTGAAGAGGCATCTTTGATCTGAGCAGGCCGGCATAATTGTACCGAATGTCATGGCCCTGCCTTATGATGCCATTTGAAATTTTGCCTAGACGGGATTTGCGCGAACCATAAGGTGCAGTGCACTCATTATGCCGGGCCAGAATAAAAAAAAGGATTTTCTTTAATTGCGAAAAGTGCTAGACCATCCGTCAGAGTATAAACTTATAAGTGGAAAATTCGAGTTTTAACTTAACCGAAATTTAAAACGAGCGGTAACTTTTTTTACTACAATACACATTTATTACATTGATCCATCTGCAAAGGACTGAAGTTAGTCCATTAAAACCCAATGCGAATAATTTAAAAAGAAAAGTTAAAAAGAGTTATAATAAAAACTAGACTTGAAGTACTAAAAGTTAGTGAGAGAGCACTCGAGAACACAACAAAATAACTTGCTATGCAAGAAAATAAACTAGTTGGGAACTCAATGAGTGAATAATACCAAACCAATTCAGCCGTTCTGAGGGAGAACACGAAAGTAATCGAATGACCAGCACGTTCCCGTTCCCACTCGAGCAAATTACAGCTGTTACATCTGAAATAGGTGTCTGACACAGATTGCCGATTTACTACATTCACTTCCACATTTTTTTCACTAAATGGTAACAGTTCTAAATGTTCTTCTGCTGCTGAATAAAAATAATAAATGCAAACGACGTGAGACTGCATCCCGTCAGGACATAATTATATTCATACTTTTCCACTTAAATATTCCTGTAACCAGTCCAGTCTTCAATGAAGCTATAGAAAAATTACGGTTCAATGGAAATATGACCTAATTATTTTACTGAAATAATTTTCTACGGCACGTACACTTCAAATAAGAATAAATACGAGAACTTGCACAAAACAACTCTCGCTAAACTGTCTAGACGGCTATTTATTAACATTTTAAAAACTGAACGGACTCCTTTTAGAATTTTAAGGACCGTAAATGATTTATGTTTGCTATTCAGCTTCCATTTTTGAAAACTGGTCGAGAATATAATATTTTTAAAAAACTTTAATATTAAAAAACTTTGGTAGCGCTTCTTTCTTAGCCGCTATTTTTCTGTCGAACTGACACGCTATGCACATGCTGTATAAGTTTTAAAATCTACAGAAACAGCCTCCTGCGTTTTAAAAGTTTAAAACATAATATGAAAACAAGCACGTTCAGACACAATACATGTGGTGAATTGAAATATACATTAACACGTATACAATATATCCATTTGATTTATTTTGTAGTGGACTATTCAAATTCTAGAACACTCAGACATAACTCAGTAGTAACATGATATTGCCGGGATAAATACAAGATACATTAACAATAGCACGAAGCTCTAAAACGCTAAAACAAGTTATCCGAGAACCTAACGTAAAGAACACACAGATCGCAAACAAAAAGCTAGAACCGATACTAAACAAGAACGTTAGATAGAATGTTTCAATTGTAAGAGCGTTAACAAACATTACATTGGATTGCGGAACTTGAACATCAAACCCACAAACTCTCACAACGTAAACTAACGTTTTATTTACGTTGCTGAGGATTGCTTTATAGATAACTAGCGGCCCGGTCCAACTTCGCCCCGGTGCATATAAATTTCTCTATAATAATATGCACGTATTATACACATAAACCTTCCTCTTGAAACACTCTATCTATTAAGAAAACCGCATCAAAATCCGTTGCGTAGTTTTATAGATTTAAGCATACAAAGGGACATAGGAACAGAGAAAGCGACATTGTTTTATACTATGTAGTGACCAGCGGACTTCATCTGTATGCAATTACAAAAACCCACCCATATCCATTTATACCATTTTTTAATCATTCCCATATACGTGGCGATTTTTTTAATAAATCTAATATAAATATAACATACTTACTTGAGTATAAATACGTACAAAACTTAAAATCGCATAATTTAGGTCTAAAGTAAAATAAAATTCACACCCACAGTCACCTATATAGACCTTACACCACATTAAGTTCAATTAAACAAACAAACACCCAGACCCGAGACAAATAGTTGTGAGACTCACAAACATTTATCTCGATGTGGTGATCGAACCCACGACCTTTCGTGTCACAACCGGCGTCTAACCAACTGCACCATGGAGACTGTCAACTTTTTATTGACTATAAGAAAACACTGTTGAAGAAGGAAAACGTGATTTCAGGTACTAAAATGTACATATGTACGTATTCATTTTCATGACGAATGTATTCGTATATAATGGTATCCATTTCAGACACAACCTCTATGAGAAAGTCCTTTCCGTCCATTTTACATTACCAAAGCTTATTCATATAATTTCCGTTTTAATTAGAATATGCTCTTATCTTCAGTTTATGCTCCGAACTTGTTTTATATTTCGCTAATTTATGCCGACACTCTGGGGACATATTGTTACTCTCCTTGTACAAAAAATGTCGCCTGCTGACGATAAATTTAAAAAAGTCATTATTGTAACTTAATTACAATCAAAAAGCATTAAAAATTCTGTAAATTGTAAAATACATCCCTTAATTTATATAATAATTTATAGTGTGGGGACCATCATAGTAAGACACGTTTATGTTTCCGAACTAAATTACGCTGCATCAACAAACTTTGACGATAACCTATTGCCACTGACAATATCGACTCCTTAATTTTGACATGTTAAAAGCATGGCGTCATTAATATCAAACTTGGGTATAGTATGCCACCCAACCTTACTAAGTAGATTTACAATTATCACAACCATAATAGGGTATTTGACTATTATCGATTTTTGGTATTATTTCGCTTACAAACACTAATTGGTTAAAAATAAAGCCTTGCTGTAAAAAAAGTATTAAATTAGCTTGTAACATTAGGCAAATATTAACATTTAAAATTAAGGAGTGGGGATGTAGTGGAGACTAAGATGTTTATAAAGCATAGATGCGTTGTCCGAGCTTTATAATGGCAACACGTTTGGAAGGTAATTGCCTCCAGTGCAATCAGTCACACATCAACCAGTGTCGCGGGTACACGTTTCTCTGACTATCTGTATTCTCGAAACCAAATGCGTAAGAATAGATTAGAGTTATTTAAAAAAAAGTACAAATGATTCTGAAACTGTGAAACAAAAAAATATTTTATTTAGTGCACAAGTACACACTAATTTAATTTTTTATTAAATAAAATTAGTAAAATCGCTCTCATGGCAACGTATGACAGCTCCCGCCACGTCATTCTGTACTTCATGCTTAGTGCTACGTCACACGCGTTTTGGCCAATAACCGTGCGGCACTTATTGTTACGTAACTAGCGAAGTCTATTCATCTTCTTCTAACTTATGTTTCTTGCTTTTTTACTCTTTCTTCGAACCAATTTGAAATTACAATACGCATCGCGCCATTTTTTTGTGCCATTATGTTAGTGTATGACGTGTCTATTTGTAAAACGTCATTGAGTGGGGACATCTTGCTGTCTCTTTCACACCCGCACTCTGTAATGTATAATAACCCTAGTGACGTCACTATCTTGGTTCTGAATTTCTTTTTTGTTACCCCCACTACAAGATTTAAAACGTTTCTAACTTGTTTAATTCTGAATGGATTTATAAATTTCTTTGTTTGTTAGACCATAGCTGTGGAAACGTTTTGATAAATACAATAAAATAAATGGAGTCAAATATATAAATCTACTCGGTATCAAAGCAAATAACACATTAAGGTTCTATAACTACGCATCATAAAGACATGCATAATCGTAAATTGAACGCAAACTGTCTAAACACGTAATTTAAGTCAATAACAAACACGGGTATAATACTAAAAACATCACACTTTAATGTTCCATTTGACTTTTATGTTAGAAAAGGTCGTATAGTACTCAAAACTTTATCCTTTAATATTTAATGTATGCACATTCTAATTTAACACTATCCAGGCGTTAGTTTAAAACAGAATTTTTCATTTATCGTTTAAGACCTCGGTGACTTTACCGATAAAAAATTACTTATAACTACTAATTTATTATTATCTATAGTAAGTTTAAGAATTAGCTCTTAATTACAAAGACACACAATTAGATTTTCATGATTCTAAATCACAATTATAGCGTCTATATTTATCGCTCCAGACCATTGCATTTAACTATGACCTGATTACCCCGTTTGCCATTGTCTTTCGAACAAAAGATGATGAGCCACTGCACAAATTGCTCCAACACCGAAGCTATACAACTTTAAAGGTAGTTATTGTCCCTCCCAAACGGTAAACTTCCAGGTCATTGTTGATTTAGGTTACGCCAGTAACATTAGCGTCATATTCAATCAACACGAGTGGCCAAACTCTCTATAATCTCTCCCAAAATCCCAATAGTTTATTATTTTCGTTTATAACTTGTTCTTAGTTTATTATTCAGGCCGCGTGTTGTTTCGGACACCACATTATTAATGTTGTATACGTGAGTCGGTCTGGATGGAGTTCACGTGCCGAATCATTCTATTGGAAAGTGTATCATACTTTTGAAAATTATAATATCATAAATATGTATTAGGATTACTATACATAGCTCTGGTATAGAAATTTTAATGCTCAGGTAATCTGGTCTAACACTGATTTCATGTAATCTCCCCTTGATTGGTCGAGGGTTTAAAGTTTGAACTTTCCTTCCAGTTCCTCGGAAACCCCGTTTAATGTGGCGTGAGTGTCCATGAGAGTGTCTCTTTTTCGGTGAGAAGGCACCGCCCTTGAAATTTTCGACCTAATTATTATAGCCGGTACCAATCTTTGGTATCTTTGGTTGTAAGATCATTAGCTCTCATATTTTCCTTGTCATTAAGCCACTAGTTTCTTGTCAAATCTCTGCGCCTCGATCTATTTATTCTGACGCTCGGCCATGATACTATTACTGCCTATGTTTTCGTGACTCATGACCAAACCATCTCAAACGACACTCCTAGAGTTTATCAAATTGCGACTATAAATATTTGCCAGCAATGGTATTGCACTAGTGCATGATCGGTAACCGGTTTACCGCCGCCCGCGTACCGACCTATGCAAAAGTGCAGTCAACCGCATTCTTCAGACACCGGTGATCATTTACTAATGCTAGAATAATATTTGCTTATTTCTACTTTACTTCAAAAAGAGTTATTCCATGTAGTGCTTTTTTTTTTATTGCAATGAATGGCGATACGACCGCTCATAAACAGTAGAAATATTCCACTGCGCTCGCCATCCTGAGACATAAGATGTTAAGTCTCAATATATCCAGTAGTTGCTCTGGCTACAATGTCCTTCAATCCGAAACACAACAGTTTCCCGCTTTTCTTATATATGTAACATTGATTGATATGTAACATTTGAAAGTTTTCTCCGTTTTGCATTTTCCACAAATTCACGAGGTGGAAACGATTAATCTTTTTTTAAGTGTAAAAGTTCTTACGATGTTATTACTTTCACACTAACTTATTTGTACTAATAAACGGGTTTGTCGTAATCAGCTCTTCAATGAATATAAACCGTAGATAAAATATACAAAATATCTATTGGTATGGATATTGGTATTTAATAGAGCCTTTAAATCCACGTGGTATGAGAAGCAGATTTATCAACTGATGATCCGAACACTTGCTCTTTCCCATTTTATTTATCGTCAACTATAATATCAGAAGGCAATATTTATCTCTCCCCAAACATAAACTTAACGAAATGTCGGACGCCCACCTACAAGGTGGACGGACGATCTGGTTAAGATCGCAGGAAATCTCTGGATGCAGATCGCTTCTAGGTCTAAATGGCATTCCATGGAGGAGGCCTATATTCAGCAGCGGATTTCCTTTGTCTGAAGTGAGATAGAGAGAAAGAAATATAAACTTCATTATCTTCAGCCATGGAAGTTCACTGCTGAACGTAGATCTCTTCCAGGGTCAATTTCGCTAATATTCACTCCACTTGGGCTGGCGTAGCACCGTACGCTGATTTCGCTCCTCCTTATCAGCTTTTCGCTTGATTAAGCAATCTCTATAATAGTTATTCCACCCTGCATCCATCGCCACAGCTTCTTGCATATATCAGCAAGATACATTAGGATCAGCTGAAGTTAGGAAAGGTATGCTTTGGCTTAGGCTTAATATAAAGTTAGTGGTGACATAATTGTAAATGGTTGTTTAATTGTAAAACATACACATAATATTTTAATACTACTAGCGGCCCGGCCCAGCTTCGCCCGGGTACAAATAGATTTCTGTACAATAATATGTACGTATTATACATATAAACCATCCTCTTGAATCACTCTATCTATTAAAAAAAACGCATCAAAATCCGTTGCGTAATTTTAAAGATTTAAGCATACAAAGGGACATAGGGACATAGGGACAGAGAAAGCGACTTTGTTTTATACTATGTAGTGATAAGTAACACCTAACATTCGCTACGAAGATTTATTTCTAACGTTAGTCGAAAGCCAACAAAATTGAAATGCATTAGAATATCTAACCTAGCACCATCCAGAGTCCCAGTTGCAGTTATAAAAGACTTTAATCTAATCCCATTTCCAATACTCAATTTCGTTTGAGTCGCTGAGTCGATTTCGCTTCGTTGATCGTAGGGCTTTCGCACTAGTTAACCTATTAATTTTATTTCCGATCTATCTGACTTGGCCACATTTCATACGTGTACATACACGGTAATATGTTCCAATTAATTTCCTACGTGTTTGTGTAAATCAATAATTCTTAAAATAAACGCAACGCACACACATCACGCCTCTCCCGACAACAGTACAAACGAAGTCAAACAGTTATCAAATTGGAGTTTCCGAGGAAAGTTCGGTAACTCTGAACTTTCCACGCCTGAAATAAAACTACGCAATATTAATATTAGTACATGGTAAGGTTTCGCAAATAACATTTCGAATATACACGCTTGCGCGTCAATATCGGGAAAATTTGTCAAAAGAAAGCTAGCGCCGAAGTCCCACCTACACAAAAGTTAGCGCGAAACTCACCAAGTCTGTCGCGTAAGCACTTGTCCCTCAGTCCGCGTGTTTTTAAACATAATCATAACATAGTACTTTATTATATCATTTCGCTGGCTTTGTGCTTCTGCCGTTGCCCAACTTTGATGTTCGACATCATAAGGATTTTTTACATTTTTCTTCAACAATTTCTTCAGTAACCTAGTTATGAAAGAATTTCATTACTGAAACAGTTAAAGTGTTTTTATTTGTGTTGACTTGTATGGGTGAGTATAAGAAAATATATAACATGGTTTAGAACGTTCAAATTTTTTTGTCTGTTATTTATTTTCGCAATGTAAACGGTATTACACAGAAATTTGAAGTTCCTCCTCACGATGGAATCATATAGTTGATTGGAATACGATTTCTATCGACATTTTCCCACATTTTGGAGCGTAGGTAACATGGAACTAGTGGGAAGTCATCCGTAATGAACCCTGCGGAGATCCACTGTAATCGCCTTAACTCATCATTTCCAGTGTTACTCGCCGGACGTCTATCTGCTGTGACCAACATTTCCTCAGTGGAAGTGTCTAAATTGAACCGATATTGGCGTTAATTGCTCATACAATATCTACATTACAAATTAATTATTTGAGCAGGGCAAATATGACTTAAGTCTGTCTGTATCAGCCCATATACGTCCCACTGCAGGGCACGGGCCTCCTCTACAATCGACAGTACGATTGAGAGTGGTTAGGCCATATAGTCCACCACGCTGGCCTAGTGCGGGTTGGCGGACTTACATACCATAGAAATTTTTATAAATAGCTATGGTATGCAGGTTTCCTCACGATGTTTTCCTTCACCGTTTTAGTGCGTGGTGATTGATTATCAATACACACATGACTCCGAAAAGTCAGAGGTGTGCCCTGGGATTCGAACCCGCGACCACCGTGAACATGTTGGCAGTCGCGTCTAGTCCGTTTTACCAACAGGCCACCACGCACTTGACTTAAGTATTAAGGCGTATTACCGATGCTTGTTATTCGGTATCTACACTAATTAGACGATATTTTCATGTAAGGTAGAGTTTATACGTATCTGCCAAATATACCTCTTTGTACATTATTAGCTTATAAAATAAACCATCTATAATATGATATTGCCTAAAAGAAAACTGTATAATTATCTATTCAGAATAAAGCATATTATGTGTCTTTGTATTCTTGGAAAAAATACATACATACATAAAATCACGCTTTTTTCCAAGGGTGATTCCTGAAAGGAAAAGATCAAAGGCAGAGGTGTAACCAGGATACCCACGTTTCGCCTTGTATTTTCCGACCTGCGATGTGATCAGTAAGCCTATCGCCACATTCGGCACTTTCTCCGAGTACATAATGACCAGAAAATCTAATATCATCTAATATTTTTCGAACCTCGGCTTTCTAATATTTTCCCGACCCGGGATTCGAACCTCGGCTTTGCAATCATAACGTAGTACAACTGTGCCACGAATGCAGTCAATAAATAAATAATCACAAGTACAATAATGTAATGTAATATTTATTTCAATCTTTATTGTACACTGATTTATTATAACTACACAAAGGGATACTCTAAAATACAAAAGTACAAAAGGCGGTCTTATCGCTCTGAGCGATCTCTGCCAGACAACCTTTGGATGGATATAAGAGAAGGAGAAAGAGAGGGCAGTGTAAGAATAAAGAATAAATGCTCAAAACGAAAAAAAGAAAAGAAAATAATAATAATAAACTAATTAATATACAAATAATAATATTCATACATATTCGTAACATAATACACATACGCTATATATATAAATATATACATGCATATACTTATTATAGTGAGCCAGATATTTTCTTATAATCGATAAGCTTAACGACGTAAATGAATCACCCTTTTAATTAGAAAACTAACTGATGTTTGTAACAAAACTCCATTTTAAATGTTATAAAACGGGGATCTGTTGACTCCGCGTCGCAGTCGATAGTTGCTTAAACTTTTTCATAACTAGACTAGTTTTATGGAGCCAGTTAAAAGTTTTATAGCAGTCATAGATAGAGGCATCAATGCGTTTTTAGCTCAACGATCATTTAAACCATATCACTAACTTTCAGAACACACGCAGTAAAGCAACATCGTCATTTCACTATGTCAGAACTTTTCTAGTTTTAACTTGTCACCACAGTCAACAACGCAACAAACTATTCAGTTGAAGGTTGTTATAAATGATTTGAATTAAAAAACCAGGACCAATTTTTTGGTATACAAATAGAAGCATAATTAATTTTACTACACAACGATCGTAAGTTGTAGAATTATTATGGTAAATAAAAAAAATACAATCACAACACAATCCTTCACACATTGGCGAAGTTTGCTACTTAAATAAAAATTATTTGCAAATTAAGTAAAGATAAGGACTGATTGGTTACTAGATGAAAAAATAAATGATCGTCTTAGTGCTGTAATAGACACTAATAGCGCAATGGATACAAAGGGAAGAAATTACGATGAGTATATAAAATAATAAATAAATGCACCTAACAATCACATACATTGTCTTGACCCCACACCAAGATCGCTCTTGTGTCGTAGGTATCAAGAACTACGAGAGACTTTTTGGCCTTAAAACACCCAGACCCGAAACAAATATTATGATATTGTGCATCACACAAATATTTGTCGCCGCGGAGGCTCTCAATGTGGTTTCTATTTTCATTATGAAACATTTTTATACATATTGTTATACAAACAAATAACATCTTACACACAAGAACTAATAATCTTTACGACTTTAAACTTGAGATATAAATGAACTCGCAGTTCCGGCCATTAAAACGTTTACACTAAAACCCAGTGTTATCCGAGGACGATAAGTTTTTTAAAGAAACATTCACCAACTCCCCCTAGATTACATGAGGCAGTCGGTGGACTCGCTAAGTCCCCGGTCGTTAAAACTCTTAACTACCTCTCCATATTCACGAGAGTCGCCCTACCAATGCGACGTTTAAATCTCCATAAAATACGATCCAACTGGGCCGTTAATTATTTAATTAACGCAAATCTAAACAAATTTATTCCGATACTGTTTTTTTTTAACGATTTTTGTCGTTATAAATGAATGGTGATTTTTTAAGGAGTCATAGAATAGTGAAAGTAAATCAGCTGAATAGGTACGTAGTATCAGAATGCGCTTAATACTTAATGTTTATCTAATTGGGCACCCCCACCGCTAATTTCCGACTTTCCCATTGACAGAGATTATTATTTAACCAAGTAGAAAAAACTACGTGAAGAATTACTATTGTCTAGTTAGGATTCGAATGCGACATTTCGCCTTTAAAAGGGTGTGGTAATACCAGTAAGAGCTTAAAATCTTTTTGTGGACTTGGTTATATAATTATCTTTATATTATCCTTAACTGTCTTAAACTCAACAACATAACGATAATATGATACTATCTTATTTATCGACTTACATCACTCTCGATAAAACCGAGAACTATATTATGTGTATATGACCCGATGTTACTGATCTTCACAGCTGCTTCGAAAATAAATATATTTCGACTAGTTTCTAAGTTCATTTCGATGGTCAGAACGAAAACAAATATGTTTACCACAACGTGCTAGTATTTGAGGATTCGCTTGTGTCAATAGACCAATAAATTGGTAGAAGATCCATTTTAGATTACGGATAACTTCGATAGAGTTTCCTGCCCGTTCTTCTCTGGTGAAAACAGCCTTGTGAATTGGGTGGTAGTGGAAAAAAAAATATGACTGAATCTAAATAGTGTATGACATTTTATGGATTCAATAAATATTTTCATTTCATTTCATTTCATTTCATTTCATTTCATTTCATTTCAGAGACGCAAATGTGGTCCGTAAAAAACATTTCTCGCTGAAGTCCATGGTAAAAATAAGTTTTACTTTAACTATAACAGCTTAATATTATTTGAACTAAACATTACATACATATAAAGTTTCGTTGGAAACATTTTAATTTACTAACTAAGCCTGTGATTAATTAAAATTCATGTAGTTGGTATCTTCATATTTACAGTTAAGTTTTCTGGCTAATTGATTAAATTTATAAATTAAAAAAAAACTTAAGAAATAATGACTATAATATACCTAAATAAAATTATTAGATTTCCGATTCTACAACAGGCTAGAAAAGTTGTTTGCGAGTGGAATATAAATTAAAGTTGGTGAATAAGCTCTGTATTTATCCAGTATAATAGCGACTCCACATGGAATTAACGAAGTTCGCCAAAACAATTTATCAGAAGGCCGATCTCGGCGAATGAAAGAGAAGAGTTTCTCGGGGCTATTTCTTGGTGTAGATAGTCCATTGTGTTCGAGCCTGCGGCCACCAACGCCAGCGCAACCCTAATTGATATCAATTACGACATCTCTCAAAATCTCTTTGAAACGTCTTACATCTTAAAATATTCCTGCTTTCAACTCTCGGATAAATTTAATGAAAGTTTAATAAGTTATCCTGTTATTTGGAGTGCGTGAGCGTTTGATGTTAACGCTGCCGAATTCTATTTCTTATTTAATCTTAACAATGCGAAATTTACTTGATCAAATATGGTTTTCAGTTCTATCTTTCTCCGGCAAATTAACTTTATATTATTATTCACCTTCATTTATAAAAGAAAATTATATTATTCCGCGGGTGCTTCGTAAATTTCTACAGCACTTTGTTAATTAGTCATTTTATCCAAAAAATCCCAAATGAACTAATTGTACTCTATCAACCCATATAGGTCCCACTGCAGGACACGGAGCTCTTCTACAATCGAGAATACGATTGAGAGTCGTTAGGTCATATGGTCCACCACGCTAGCCTAGTGCGGAATGGCTGACTTTACATGCCATAAAAATTCATATAAATCGCTATGGCGTACAAGTTTCTTCACGATGGTTTCTTTCACTGTTTGAGTGCATGATGATTGACTATCAATACACACATGACTCTGATAAGTCAAAGATGTGCCGCAGATAGTCTGGTCCGTTACCAACAGGCCACCATGCAAATGAACTAATGTGTTGAAATATTTACTATTGCACAAAGTTTTGTCATTTATTATTTAACAGTCATAAGTAAGTAGCCGAGGCGTTTAATTATTACGCCACGTCGAACAACTACTTATGCATGCGGTATATGCGTG
Source organism: Hyles euphorbiae (assembly GCA_023078785.2). Classification (NCBI taxonomy): domain Eukaryota; kingdom Metazoa; phylum Arthropoda; class Insecta; order Lepidoptera; family Sphingidae; genus Hyles; species Hyles euphorbiae. The sequence continues at coordinate 12,596,668 of CM041043.1, forward strand.
TTAAAGTTTGCGAGACGTTAGTTTAAGTTTCCCGTAGTAAATGCCTCGTCTTCCGACCAAATTGCTCCCGTTTGCAACTTAGGGCTTTAATCAGTCTTATGCTGCCTGGTCAAAGAAACCTCACATTATTTAAACTTAATAAATCACCTAGGTCCTAGAGATTTGTTTTCATTGTGTTTCTTAGGATACTTATAACAATATGAGATTATACACTACGCGAATAATAATATGTATTATTCTAACAATAATGTGAAATGTTTTTATCTGATATAAAAATTCAATATTTATATTTCTAACCCGATTTAAGGGTTCATAGCTATTTCCGTTTAGCTAGAGCTGTATTAAGACTTTAAGAATCACAGGAACAATAAAAATAAAGTAAAATAAATATAAAGCTGCTCGAGAAGTGGACAAATGGAATAAGTATATTCACAGTATGGGTATATAAGCTGCTCTAAATAAAGTCGCGCTAGAAGCGAAGCTGAAACTATTCTGCCGCTAAGTTGTTTTAATCCTGAATTCGACTAATCCCGAACTAATTGAATGGATTACTTCGACTGGTAAATCACTCGAGTAAGTGTATCCTCGCGCCTCTCTCCTTCGATAATTTAAACGTTTAGTGATTCTAACAGCCACTTTAAGCTGCTCAAACCTTCAAAAGCAAATTACACGTTTTAGCATTAAACGCAAGTGCTTCCTTATGTGCACGTTTGCAAATCAGATGAAATTAATTAGATCTTTAATACGGTAATGGAACAAAACATTATTAACTTTATATATTTCTCACACGTTTTTGGATCAATACTCAAATACTCTCGAGTAAAATCTGTAAAATCTCTAGCTTTCAACTTTGTAATAATAACTCCTCTTCGTATGGAATATTGTTTGATATTTTTAATAACATGCAAGTGTATGTTTGCCATATCCAAAAGCTCTCTAATCTCCAACGTGCGTAAAATATATACATGAATCGTTAAAACCACAAACCATATCGATATGTTAGCTACCAAAATTAAAGGCGCGTAGTATCAAAAACCAATTAACGATAATACTACAACAAGGGTCAGATTAAAAACATTTGTATCCGAATATTTAACAAACTATATACGGCTAAACGTTCAAAGTTTAGTAAACGATGGTCAATCATCAAAAAACCTTGTGGACCCAAAAGTTGTTGTGTGTAAGTTAGCACCGAAACGGTTTGTGACTGTCCTATAAATAACCTCGTTGGTGGTCACATAAGCCGTTCCGAGTGACCCGACACACTATCCTTTCATGAACAAACTTGTAAGTACCGACTTTAAAATAAAACCCAGAATGGAGAACATTTACCGCGGCGCACCACTACTAATATTTGCTACAAAAGAATTTAATTTGGAACACTGTTACGGACTAAGAATTAACGATGTTATTCAAACAACGTATTTTTATATAAAAGCTATTTACTATATAAATTACAATATGGAACTTTTTTATTTAAAGGCTAATTATCCTCTACTAGAAGCCCTGGCTGGCTCCGCCCGGATGCAGATACACTTTTCGAAAACATTCTGTCACTTATAGTTACCGGGCATGTAGGATTTTAATGGTGAAATCATTTTTCAAATCAGTCCAATAGCTTCAGAGCCTATTATTGAATAGGCACACAACAATCAAATCTTTCCTCTTTATAAAATTTGTTTAGATATGAGGTTGAGAGCGTTTTATAAAATATGGCATAATAGACATAAAACCTAACAATATCTATGATTACCTATGTAGTGTATAGTAATATAAAGGAATGTAACTGTATTAAAAGGCAGTAATAAATTGTATCTCCTAGCAATCGGATGTCTTATTTACGTCTCCCTGATCCGCACCTTACATGGCGACCCTGCCTGTAACGGGAGATCGACGCGCTCGGGCACCGCATACCTAACCTTATATGTCGCATCAGTATCTACAAAAAAAAAATGCTCGTGTCAAAGTGCAGAAACATTATTCATTATTGTTCGGCCAAGTGTAACGACGCTTTCGTGTTAAACTCCAAAGATGTGCCAATCAACCCAAAATAAGGAGGAGGTGTTCCTGAACCAGAACGCGGCCGGTTCTAATGGCAATAGTGCAGACCTGCAAAAACTTGGCTGGAGTCTAGGATACAACTCCATCATTTTGTCGATTTTGGCGATTTTGGGAGTCATCATATTGGCATACTCCGTATACTCCACATACAAAAAATGCCACAAGCACTATGAATTAGTTTTTGGCAGAAAATGTAATTTGCCAAGCAATTTATTAAATAATAATTTCGTAGAACCTCTATATAATGTGGAAAGTTATCCATTGGAGTTGAAATATCGCTTGCAAAAATCTCAAATTGATGCCAGACATAATTTAATTAAAAGCAAACACATTAGAAAATGTATTTATGACAAGTATGTAAACCCTGTTACCTATAATAAAAATGATTTAATATTGGTAAAAAATGAAACAGGTAATAAGTTAACAAGTCCTATATATGCAGGACCTTATAAAGTTGTAGAAGATATGTCACCTAATGTGAGAATTTTGAAGAATGATAAAGAGGAAATTTTACATAAGAACCGTACAAAACGTTATCATAACTGACTTTATACATTATAATATATTATTTTATACAAATTGTTTACTTTAATGAATTATACTATATCTTGTATTTTTTTGTATTATTTTTTTTGTGTTTTTTTTTTCAATTGTATTTGACATGTAATAAAAGAAAATTAATCTTTATTTAGTTTAATTTTCTTTTTCTTTTTTATGGGGCGTGTAGTGTATAGTAATATAAAGGAATGTAACTGTATTAAAAGGCAGTAATAAATTGTATCTCCTAGCAATCGGATGTCTTATTTACGTCTCCCTGATCCGCACCTTACACCTAAGTAAGAATACAAATTATAAAAATACACACCTGTTTACTAAAAGAGAACCCATTCTCAAGTAAACTACTGTAGGAATCATTCTCCTAATTCATTAAAGAATCGAATGAGTGATTTAATTATTTCATGGTTAATTCATTCATTATTATTGCCGTTTTCGTAACATTCTCGAGTGGAAGCCATCCACTCGATGAGCTCAACGTCAGATGTCTCATGTCCCCCGACAAAGACAAACGAGTAAATAAATATTTTGAAAATCATTGGATGCAAGCAGCTTTCCATAGATCACTAGGGAAATCCTTAACAGGCATTTCACAGTTCCTTAACAGGCCACTGTCGAACATAGGTTCAGAAGTGGACGTCCAGTGGCTGAAGACGATTATGTGTGGTGAAATTACTGCTTAGCCAATTGAATTTGCAAAACTTTTGTTTAAAATACCTATCATTACTCCATCACTTACAAAGTAACAATTTAATTACTAACTGGTATGTGTAATTTCATCATAGCAAATGTACGTAATCCCACATAATTAAATGGAAACATCGCAATGAAAATGATTATAACTAAAGCATAATTAATGAATATATACTTGATACATAATAAGTAAATTTACATATGCGTATTACGTACTGCCTACACATACTCGGTAACTCATCCTTGAGACGCGTCGAATTAATAATTTATTTCTCATCAGCCTCGTAACTAATATCGTCTCATCACAAAACCGAATATATTAACAGTAAATATAGCCTTTTGAGTCGACTTCCAAAATAGTAGGCACTTAAAGGCCCTCAAAACATTTTTCATTAAAACTTTAGTTATACAGAAGGCGGAGATGTCAATATTCACAAACTTTATTCCTTCGCAAAACTGAAAACAAATTTCACGAGTTCGTATGCAAAAAAGGCTTCCCTCATTTCGGCGCAGAGTGTGAGCAGAGTAATACGAGAGGTATTTTTATTTTCGCTTCTTATGATAAATTAAATTACGCACACTACACGGGCCGAGCTCTTTGCGCTTATTGGGGATCTACTAACATTTTCTACGTTCTTTAGCACTTGATGCTCTTATTAGCTTTTCAGTTTTCTCTCTTTTGATATAAATACAAAAAAGCCAAATGCATCACGGGTTATACTTTTAATTAAATAAACGTCTGTTATGCTTAGTATTACTACCGTATCCATAAACTAGGTAAAGATTTTTTAGTACATAAAGGTATCTTCTCAATAAATAGCTACTTATTGATACTTAAGGGAATGACGGATTTGCAACACATTGGAGACTATATGATACATCGGTAAGAGGAACCGCAATGGGCTGTCGTATTTCCCACCGATAAATAAAGAAAAAAATATTTCTTATTTTTACATAGCGCTTATAAGAGGATTCCATACTACAGTTTTCGTGTCTATTTTATTGCAAAAAACTATAAATATTCGAAAAATTCACAACCACAGTCCATACACTAGACTATAGATACTAAAATCCATTGTAATATGTGCTAACAAGAGCAACTCCATTTATGTGTATCCACTATCTGCTCGAGTGCAAATTTTATGGAATTGCATGCTAAATGTCTTTGTCCACGGTCCACTAGTGCTGTCACTGAACCAAATAAAGACTTTTAACATGCTACTATATTGTGTGAAGTGTCGTATAGACATTGATACATTGTAGATTGTTCGGAATAAAATATTACAGGCTGTGTAAGTAATATAATAAAAACTTAATGATTAACTAAGTCTTTATTAATTAAACAAATAATTATACTAGACTTAGTCACATCTTTCATGATTTTAGTATCCGTTAATCTAAATAACCAATTGAGAATTCATTATAGTGTGCATACCAATGTGTAGATTAATTAAGCAAATGATGCCTAATTTACACGTATAGATTGCAGTAAATGCTCTTTTATTGTTCAAATCCCGATTAAACGGTGAAAGAAATCCACGTCAACATCGGAGGAAACTAGATTTTGAGGCAGACTGACCCATTTTTGTGAATGGAACAAAACAGAGGGAGGAAGCGTAGTCTCTATTAGACTGTATTGCGGAATTAACAAGCTTCATTTACATGCAAATCGACTTTGTGTAGGTACAGAGTAATCTCTTTACTCCACTGAGGACAAATGTGTGTAGATTATGGTGGCATTGTTCCTTTGCTGACCAATTCCATTGTGAAGCGTTGCAAATACCATTGGAATGTAGTGGGGAAATAGAAATGCCGTGAACAAGATGTCAGAATACTTATCATCTTTAGAGTCGAGAGTGAGCACACTAATAAATTCATACAAAAGGGCTTTAAATAATTTCCGGCCGAGAAAAGAGGCACCTATTCAGTCCCAGTTTTAAACGAGCAAATTTTTGTTTACATCACCTGTTACGTACTTCTCTGAAAAATTACTTATTCAGGTATTATTTCTTATACTTGTGGTAGGTCTCTCATATGTGAGAGGTCGCCTGGGTAGGTCCAACCGCAATATCTATTTCTCCCGCAAAAAGTAGCTTATATACACTGTTGTGTGTCGGATTGAAGTACATTGTAGCTACAGTAACTACAGGACATCATTATTGAGTCTTAACATCTTATGTCTCAGAATGACGAGCCCCGTGTAATGCCAAACATTGCTTTGTAATTTATGGTGTTGTTTGGTTTTGCCACAGTCCATGAGCTGTCGTTTCGCCTAAGCATCAAGCGAATGGCACACTCGTCTCTGATCTCTCCGTTTATCGAAAAAAAAAAGAATCTGTAAATATCTATTGGGCTAAGCATAGATAATTTTATTGAACCGGCAAGGCAATAGAGTCGCCGCGCTGTCCAAATAATTATATTTACATTTAACTATAAACTAGTTTCTTTTCTTCTTTATCAGCCCATATACGTCCCACTGCAGGGCACGGGCCTACTCTACAATCGACAGTACGATTGAGAGTGGTTAGGCCATATAGTCCACCACGCTGACCTAGTGCGGGTTGGCGGACTTATAATAAACTAGTTTAAAAACGACTAATTATTAATTAAAGATTTCTTAAAATAAAAAAAAATATAAGTGACATGGATTTTTTAATGTAAAATAACACCAAAACTATTCATTACCTACTCAAAGAATAATGTAACAATAATTCTGTGACCTTAAATAATTATACTTAATACATTTCGGAATGGTGATCCCCGCAGCCAGTCAGACCTTGCTTGGGCGGGTACGATATATCACCTCCGAAGGACTTAGTAAAGCACTGTTGACTTTATCGTAATGTCCCTAAAATATTAGGAATAAACCTCTTTTATTTATATTCATGAAGCGTAACTACGCTGTTGAATTAAGTAAACAAATAAAAAGGTACGAAGCTAGTAAAGGCGATTGACCACCTACGCCTTAAATGCACTGAAAACATATTTTCGCACTTAAGATACAATGTTGTATGTATAATTAAGATAAAATCGGATTCTTTTAAATATTTATTTATTTTAATTAGTACCCGTTTTAAGAATAGTTGGACTTGTACGTGTTGTTGCTACAATTAGCTTATCTAAATATTTACAGCGGCACCTCTAACAGCATAAAGTCGATAAGTACCTAATAATGAACATACGAGGTCATGGTATCCTACAAAATATTTTTATTAAATTATTATAAAATGAATTTGACTATTTGAATTACTGAACATTAAACTTATTAAAATTATTATTAGAATATCTTATCACGTCCCACAATGAGCACTTACTTATACTTAGGTGTATATTTGATTACAATGTCTATAGCAGAACCCACAGTCATGTCTGATCAAAGAAATCAATATTCATTATTTAAAATTATTATACTCCTACATGGAATTAGACTGACTAATTAGGACTGACGAGACATAGACTACAATTCTGAAATAATGGAAAACCATTCTTTGATGACAAAGTCGTATGCACTCGTAAAAATATTTGTCATGAACACGTGGAGTTGCCTTTTACGAACTTTTTATTACGGTCCTACTAGGGATATTACCTCTCTAATATTCGATTACTTTACACACCATGTAATGCTACGATCCATAAAGCGAAATGAATGACGATAGTTTTTATGTTCCATATTTTAAGGGCCGGAACAGAAGGTGCACTTGACACACTTTATACAAGTACGGGTTTATTTCATCTGCAACCTCCAAATAAATATATTAGTGCAATCTTTCATTTATTACTTACACTCTGGTCTTCGTGAAATATAATTTAGGGATCTTGTACAGAAGATTTGAACTGTAAATTTAATTATTGTCCAAGAGTCTTTCCCTTACGTTTACTCTAATTGGGGATAATGACAATTATTTAATATGAAGTTCATAGGTTGGATCCATCACGGATCCATCCAACCGGTGATTTGATCGTCTCAACTAATGACCTCTACCCCTGATCCAATTCAACTCTATCGTCTTATTTCCAAGGAAATATTATTAAGTGCGTGGTGGCCTATTGGTAAACGGACTAGACGCGGCTGCCCACATGTTCACGGTGGTCGCGGGTTCGAATCCCAGGGCACACCCCTGACTTTTCGGAGTCATGTGTGTATTGATAGTCAATCACCACGCACTAAAACTGTGAAGGAAAACATCGTGAGGAAACCTGCATACCATAGCGATTTATAAGAATTTCTATGGTATGTAAGTCCGCCAACCCGCACTAGGCCAGCGTGGTGGACTATATGGCCTAACCACTCTCAATCGTATTCTCGATTGTAGAGTAGGCCCGTGCCCTGCAGTGGGACGTATATGGGCTGATACATACATACATTATAGTTTCATTTCGGCAAACATGTTTCCACTATTTTTACTTTATGTGCATTGTAGCAACTAAATAACGAAAATTGTGTAGCAATTATTTTCTATACCTCGATCCTTTTACTTCATTCCTATTGAACTAGTTTATTTAGTTCGAAACTTACTCTGATTAAGCATTAAAAAGAAAACATTAAGGTCACCCTTAAGGAATGATCTGTAAGATGAAAGATGTGTCAGTCCTTTTTTAACCGGCTTCAAAAACGAAGGAGGTTCTCAACAACTGTCGACCATATTTTTTCTAAAAAAAATACATATAATGAAGGAAAGTTATTGATATTTCAAGAAAAATAACGAAATTTTATTTCTTTTATCAGCAAATTGCTGCCATGTTTCTAAATAGAATGAGGGTTGACATGAAAGGCTTCGCTTTAATTGCTATTTGCGTGTAAACTCCATTATTATGGGTCGCGTCGCGTGTAACAAAAGCCTATTATTCTGAGGTGCGTTGTGTGCCCAAACAATTCTTGCTGATAATTTTCTCGCTAAATATAGTTTCAGAGTTGCCAATACTAGTTCATTTTAAGACAAATAGTTTATTGCAAAATTCACCATGCGTTTCGAATAATGAATAACACCTATATAAATTATATGTAAATACTTAACAATAATTGTAATTTGTTTTCGTGAAAATTGATAAACGGGGCCCAGTTGCACTACTGCATGAATGCAAAGCTGACGTCTCGGATTCGAATCCCAGTTCGGGCCTAGTGATATCATTAGCATGTAGTCCGGAATTTGTTCCCGATATGGCGATAGGCTTGTCCCCTATCACATTATAGGACGGAACACACAAGACGAAACGTGGGCGACTTGGTGGCACCTCTGCCTAGACCCTTCTGGGAAGAAGGCGTGAGTTTACGTATGTAGTAATATAATGTAGTGTATGGGTATGATAATTGAAATATCTGCACGTCATGCGCTATTTAAGACGTAATCTAAATATTGATAAGGTACCAAATCTGTCAAAGGACTAGCTTAGCAATCAATACTTACCCTTCTTTACAATTGATACTTTCAATGAAGGGATAGGTAATAAAATAACAATATGTGCTAAACAAGTGTATTTAAAAATATAAGTAATATAAAACGGATAAATTTAAAATAACATCATAGCCTGTTTATAGCTCGAACGATACAATTTTTACAACTCGAAATATTATAATTTTCAAGTAATACATGAATGCGTCTCACGAGAGTGTACACGGCTTAACAAAAATATCGTAAATCGTAATACGAATAATTTTACATTATAAGAAGGCATAAGCAAATAAATAAGTGTACTATCACAAAAAAATGACTAAGTGATTTTTCAAAAATCTTCAACCAATTAAAACAATAAAGTGTACCCTATGATATAAAATGATTTTTAAACAATAAACGCAAACTTCTTATCAGTCTATTGTATATCCACTACCTTGTCACTTAACAATGTTGTAATTCTAAATAAATACTTTAAAATACCGGTGGCGCCATTATTATTTTATAGGCACATCATAATAATTATGCTATCATAACATAATTTTCAACAACATTTCGACATTGGGTGTGGCCGTGTTGAAAGTCACAATCGAAACACCTTATTTAAAATATATTAAATCGTGAATTGAAGAGTGTTGAATTATACAAAAACATATAATTATTCGTTGTTCACACGTGATCATAAATTTAATGACAACAAAAACAGGCCTAGTGATAATGACTAAGACAGCTTTACGTTACACAGACAATTTTAAGCCACACATGTATACTAAAGGATTAAAAATAAAAAAAATGTGTTTCCTTGTCGACCCAATATACTTTTACAGTCTCGATCTTTAATTTTGCATTAATATCATGGAGAATAAACATAAACGGGACCATATCTGTATGAAAAATCTCTATCCAAAGGTGACAAATTAATATGGCGATATTGAGGCAACAGTATAAATATTTTAAAGGAAACGCTAATAGTTATGATCCCAGTTTCACAAAAAACTCTTTATAGTGAAGACTATTTATAATATATTAATGAAGAAACACATCAAAATAAAAAAATATCTGAAAAATCACCAAAACTTCGGTACCAACAATAGTAGTCCATTTTTTCAACAATTGTTTAACATTTTCCAGCGGACCATTTTTTTATTGATCCCCAATATATTATGTTGGTACTCCACGTGATCTCTGTTCCCTATTATTAATAAGTAGCTTTGAATTATTGAAGTAGTTATCTCTCATTTGTTTATATCATTGTATTTTTTTTTTTTTATTTATAAATTCTTTATTGAACACCACATACAGTAATAAGATAAAAAAATATGACAACGATACGTTATAATTGAAAATTATGAAATATTACAAACTTTCGACATATTGCTATAGACACTATAATCTTTTCGACTCTCAGTCTCGCCATAAAATAATAATAATATGAAAACGTACCCTACCTACACATTTTTAAAAGGATAATTATTTATTGAACCTTGCTTTTCTCGTGCAAAATTGTAATATCAATAATGTTATTATGTACGAAGAAATTGGAATGTATAAATAAATAATGTTTAACAGCATAACTACAATAATAAATGTGTTGGGTGAATGACGAGCTCGTCATACTATAATATTCAATACATTATAAACTGTCTGAAAAACAGTCATTTCCGACGGCATAATGCTTAAACAGGCATCCCTTTATATTGTAGCTATCCTTGTTGTGGTTAGTTATTTGTTAAACAATACAACTCACAACCGTATTGCTAGTTTGACACATAACTTTTTTTTATTTACACACAAATTGAAAACACGCAGAAGGCACATTTTTTTATTTGTATGATTTTCTTACATTATTCAATAATATAGAGCAAATCATGGTAAAGTTGAAGTATTACATATGCATTTCAATAATAACATTACGTTACAGATACAATAAACTAGTGTTACATACAATTTAATTATCAATATAATAACAATAGGTACTTATGATACTATTAACCAGTTTATCCAGTCTTCATACTTAATCTACTGTTTCTAATGGTTTGAGTTTTATTCAATTACCTTCTTAATTTTACTGGCTAGTATATTTGTTTATATCGTTTCTATATATAAGTAGATATAATAAATCATTTTATTATATGGCTTAACTTCAGTTCAATACATGCAACATTAAACGTAATAACTCAAGGTTCATATGTGAACAAATTTTAATACTATCCCTTGACGTTAAAATATAACGGCAAATAAAAATCTACCAACTCCCACCAATTTAGTAAATTGCTCACTGAGTATTGCTATATAATATTACTTGGACATTTTAATAAACAAAGACAACAACATTTCAAACTGAGAAATATCCCAATAAGTTGGCCAAATAACATTTTGTTGAAAGGTATTGTGAAAACAGTTTACAATTTTATTTAGTTGATGATCATTTAATCTCATAGTTGAAGCTATCCTGGAGTACAGGGTTGAATAAGAACAGTATAAAAGTAAAGTTTTAGTAAAAAAAAACGTAACTGAATTCGCTCTGACAAAAATGTAATTTAAATCTGTTTCTTGCAATTCAAGAAACGGCTTGAATTTAATTGTTAAATTATTGTCCTATATTTTTATTTATTTCATCTGAACATCTTAACATTAGCATGGCAAAAATATCTTTCAACTTTTTCCGATTTTTAGTAATTTTCCACATTATACAGGGTATATCAAGAGTGCTACCGAAAACGAAGCTGGGTGGTAGTTTTAGTGGCTTCAGACACAATGCAACTAAATTTTGTGCAAAAAATTGTGACGATTTTTTTTGTTATTATTGTTCTATCGTCTTATTAGGATGGTAAATACATAGTTTTTTTTTTAATAATAGTGTACATCCTTTTATTTTTAAAGACGCAATGGTACGCAAGGCTTTAAATTATTATTTTAGCAAAAACCATGGATTTACCACCCAAACTCGACGATATTTAAATAATAATACAAAAAAAAAAGTCGCGTTTCTTTGCGAAATTTTTAGTTACATTGTGTTTGTAGTCACTAAAACTACAACCCGGCTTCGTTTTCGGTAGCAGTCTTGATATACCCGGTATAAAAGCTTGTATGTGTGCAAAGACTTAAATACAATACTATCTTATTTGTTACAATTCTTGGGAATTTCGCGATTTAGTTAATTTTTCGTCAAGTTTATTTACTTTCAATAGAAATAATTATTAAAAACACAGGTGCCAAGATGTACATCTTAATTCTAAGAAAAATGCAGATACACCGGAAGTGTTTACAGCACAGAGATACATTGAATATATGGAGAATGGAGATAAAGCCAACAGTCAGCATAAGAGCATTAGCGCCCTCGGTCGTTTTACGACGTTACAAAGAAACAGGATTCGTCAATATTCAAATTATATTAATTTATATTATATTTCCAGTAATTTCCAGAGCCAGACAATTTCAATTGAGTAGGCTTTTAGAAATTGTTTTAGGGCAAATAGTAATAGTACTTCACGTAGGTGTTTAGGCAAATAAAATTACTGTTTCGCGGTTGTTTTCCGAGTTCACAAAGGGCAAGTTGTTAAGCGAATCGGTGTCCAGAGTTTCAGTCGATGTATCATCGTGAAAGCAAAGAACTCGAGATCCAGGGATAGGCCAAAGTAATTGATAACAGCGACATCTACTCCAATATGGAAAAATCTTTCCAAATGGGAAAAAAAGAAAGTATAAACTGTTAAGCTACTAGTTTACAGGAACTAATTGATAAACTATAGTTAGTAAATTGATTTGAGAGCTTATAATATCAAAGGATTTTGTTCTCAGTAAGGTATCAGAAACACACCGGTCTGACGAATATTTGCGAAGTTTTAAAAAATCGGATGAACAGTTTCCTTAGCTTAAAGTAATGACTAATGAGTCAAAATTAGTCAAAATTTCTCTAAGATTTCTGTTGAAATGGCACACAATTATTAGGGAATCAAAGCTTTTAATACTCTTGCTATCCTAATACGAATCACCTATAAATTCCATGACAAATAATAATGGCCAACTTTAATGTGAAATTCCCCAGTGTGAATTCCTTTATATATTTGCCACACATAATCTAGCTTTGGTAAAAATATGCACACCTTAGTTCTTGAAAATCAATACCTAACTTTAACATTTATAGGTGACAAAATATTGCTCAACTTTTTGTGCAAATACATTAAACAAATCAGATACAAATTTAATTTTGTGGTAAATATAAGACACTTACTGTGGTATAATAACATATAAATTGCTTTATCACACTTCTGTCTTCTTCCCAAATTGCCACCTTCTGCAATGGAGAACATTTTGTATTTTAATTAAAAGAAATAATTTGTGTTATCTGCTGCTGTCAGATAACACTTTATTTCTTTTTAACATTTACTAAACCTAGTTATGTATTTTATTTCCAATTGAAATTAGAATACTTAGATACATGATAGCATGTATGAACACACACATATAATATGTGAATAGTCACAACCTACATTATTATCAAATAATGGCAGTTATGTGAAACTTGAACAATATATTATTATATATGATCCGACTTCTATGAAATAAAAAAATAACCCACCTGACATGGCACTGACATGAGCATTCTCTTCAAAATCAAGCAATCATGACTTTTATTGTTTTCTCAATCAAGGCTCTGCACATAGGGCAGCCTTCCATTTTCTTATTAGAGCACAATTGACAGCAGCACATGTGCCCACATGGTATAAATACAACTTCACATTTTGCATCCATACACACAACACACTCGGACTCTAACATTGAATTCTCTGCTTTATCAGTATTTATTACTCCGGTCACATTCTCCTCAACATTATCACATGGCGGAGCAGATGGTGCAACTGATGTGGATGGTTCAGTATTATGATTCTGATTCTTACTCTCCACATACAAATTAATTGCTCTGATGATGCCTTCCCTGTCAGAAGTCAATGACACCCCACTCTCTTTTAATTTATCAATGGTTATGTCTATTAAAAAGCCATCAGAGAACAAAAACTTCACTAAAAATGGCAAGCAATGAATAACACCTTCCTGCAATAGATAATTTGCTAAAACTGGGTCAAGACTCTTTCCAACATCCAGCAAAGTTTTTGGTGCAGAATCAATTAATTTCTGATAATTTTTCAACCAAAAATCGGTAGTTTTGTCTGTTTGAGTCTCAACTTCTTTTAAAGTTTCAATAAGTTGTTTACGTCTTTTGTTCTTTTGGATAAACAGGTCATCTAACAAATTGACCAAATAAACTCTTTGCTGCATTAAGTCATTATAATTGTATGCAATGTGCAACTTCTTTTTCTCTTGTTCAATTATACTGAGCCTAGCCAAGTGTGATGAAATCAATGATATTTCTTGATTTAAACTCCAGCAACGAGCATCAACTCTTTCAAGTAGTGATGCAACAATTGCTTTCTGAATGTCTTGATCTTCAAGAAGTTGACTAACCAGAACCGTACGAGATTGGTCCTTTGCTCTCAATAACTCGGCCACTTTCTCAGAGCCTTCTAAATCTTCCAGTAGCATACTTTTCTTAATGTTATTTAAAGAATTTTCATAATACTTTTTAGAGTGTTGAATAGCATAATCATCTTCTATGAGCATTTCCATTGCCTTTAAGACATCAGACTTTTTCACATTGTCATAATTTTGCCTGGTGATTTTAAGAAGTCTGTCATGTTCTGCCTGCTCATGTGCAAGTTGCTGTTGTATCACTTCCGGATGTAACTTGTCAGACTGAATAAAGTTACTGACCAAGCACTGAATCTCTAGTTCATCCTCTTGTATTGCTTTAATCAATTTTTGTCTCTCTATTTCCCTCACCTCTTGAACCTTGGCTATCTCAGAGTCTAGCTCAAGCTGTTCTTCCAATACTTTGGATAAAAACTTATCCCTTTGTTCCTTAGCAGCTTTGTGAATTCTATTCTCTTGTTCTATGGTAGCAGCCTCCTGCTCTTCCCAAGTAACAGATTGTTGTTTCATAAACGGATTATGTACAGAGTTCGGACTTTGAATGGGTAATACATCAGACTCTATAGGTAATGGAGGTAAATATTCTAAATCAATTTTATTACATAGATATTTTATTATTTCTTCTGTGCCTTTAGTTGTAATATCAACAGGAGGGAAATTAAACTGATCAGCATCCAAATCAATTTGTATCAAATTGCTAGCTAAGCATAGTTCAGGGCAGAGCTCAGTCAAATCTTTATTATCAGTAATTATCAATTTTCGTAGACATTTCAGTTTACCTAGTGATGGTGTTAGCTTCTTAAGTCTATTTTTTGACACATCCAAAATTTGAAGGCACTGCATGTGTTGTATACTATCTGGAATGTCCTTAATCATGTTTGACTGTACATAGAATTCAGTGAGGTTTGCCAAAAATCTTATCTCATTAGGCAAATGTGAAAATTTATTGAAACTTAAATTGAGCACTTTTATCAGATACAAATCTGCAATTTGTCCACCACCTTCCAATGACTGGAGATTGTTGTGTTGCAAATACAAATACTCCTTCCTATAGACTTTGCATATAGAGAAGGTCCCGGACGGTACATGTTGCAGATGACACTCTGATAGGTCAAAGTCTGGTTCAGGAGACTCTTTAGCAATGTATAACTTTCTCTCCTGTTTAGCTCGAATCTCATTGTTATTATTGTTATTTGAATATTTACCAAACAACGACATTGTCGCTCTATGAATACACGATCCACCACAACCCATTCAATCGTATTTTAATAATATGCGGAAAATATATATTTTTAAACAAATATCAGTTGTCACCGCCCTCTGATAATCATTGCAAAACCACTAATCTACTTGTTTTATAAATAAGAGGGTATCGTATTACATTATCTATCAATCAAGGGTATCAACTAACTCATAAATTCAATTCACTATTCTAGGAAAACAATATTAACAGGGTTGACATATTATGACATTGACATTATTTGTCAATTTTCTTTCGTCAAATAAAGGCCACAGACTCATAAGCGTACAGCCTATTTTGTGATTTCTCCCGCCAACAACGACACGCACAACTATTAGGGTAACTTTGACCTAATCTTTGATACAATTATGTTGCATGATTCTATTCTAGTCATTGATATAAAAAAACCAAGATTCACACAGTTTCGAACAAAAGTAACACTCGAAACTGTCACCAAACACTCGACAATTCTACGTAAGTAGTTTAGTCATACTATAAACATATCTTTTGCAAATTCAACCTTACACGGATTGTTTAAAGTTGTTTATACAAAGCAGTGTACAAAATGCAATAAAATTTTACGACCGACGTTAGTCGGTAGGACAAGGCATGGAATGGAGACGAATATCCTTTTTATTTTTATATGAAGATGAATTCGTTTTTGTACTTTTATCTGAGCGTAGATATGTTTTGGGCAAGACATGTATATAAATCAATAAAACAAATATTTATGTGTAAAATTTAATAGGTATTTAATTTTCGATATATTTAGCTTAAAAAAATCTTCACGTCTTTGCTGGCTGATGATTGATGTCCATTCTCCGCATCGTATTGGGTCACGAGGAAACCTAAAATGTAAATATTTATATATATTTTCCGAGCGTTTCCAGACCTTATCATCACCTGCCTAGCTAGATTATTCTGATTTATATTATTATTATACCCAGACAGTTATTGCAAAAAAAACTGAATTCAACTCCCTTTTCAAGATGGCGGAAAATGCACATGCAGGAAATCTTCGTCGACAATTTGATCTTAAGCTTTTTTACCCCCAAAGTCATTAGCATGTCTCGAAACCATAAGTTGTGGCCTTATTATTAAATATAATAGTTATGAAAAAAAAAACATCGAATTGACGTTCTTTTCTGCTTATGGCATTCGATTAAAAACGAATATTTATAACATATAAATACTTGTTACAAAAATGTACACAAAAAAGTTCAAATTAATTTAAAAAAAAACACAGTAAAAAATTCGACTCCACTGAATACGAACAGGATCATTTTTGTTATGCGACTAAAATAAAAAGAGACTGTTACGCATCGTACTTACATTGACAATGCGGCCATTGAAATTTGCCGTATTATACTTGGACCGATGAGTGAATTTTTGAGAGAAAATAAATCAAAATCACATATTGCGTTGTATATTAAGCCATAAAAAAAAAACAAAAACAAATCAATAAACAATTTTGCTTACCGAAAATACGATATCCCATCCTTTTTCAACGTTCTTGACGTGATATTTTTACAATTTATCGATGAACACTTCGGCATTATTAATTAACGAGTGTGCCGTGACGCAGGTGACTGCAGGTGACGCGAGACCAAAGCGCGAGACTATTTGAAATGAGCGCACAATTTTGAATGTTGCGCTCATTTTATGCGGACGATTTTGCGACGCTGAGTGTGTATCTTGTTTTTTTTTTGTATATCAATGATTCTAGTACATATTTTCTATTTAATGTATTGTAGTTTTGTATAGTTGTCTACTGCACTGTTTAATGTAAAGTTAAAAAGCAGTCTCTTGTTGTACGCCATTAAAGCTATAATAGAAATCGGTCGACTTGACCGGAACTGGAATTTACTGATGCGTTTCTAACAGTGAGTTAATTGCTGGAGACCTAAAGGCTTGTACCATACACGGTGAAATAGTATACTTATTCATATCCGCCGGAATAGTATACTATCGGTAAAGGTTAATCACAATGATAATGAAATCCATCAAACGGCATAGAGAGAGCAAATTACGAATTTAATTTAAATTTTAATAATTTACTACGGTTTCTAAGGTGGGCATAATTGTGTTAACCGGTAAAAGATGACCATCTCTCTGGTATATTGCTTAATAAATAGCCAATATGATTGTACATTGTAGTCGGGGCCGTCTTTAACTATGATGGGGCCCTGGGCACACAAGAATTTGGGGCCCTTCTGAAAAATAAAGAAAAAAAATCTAACATTTATCTACTAAGATATATATATATCATATCGAAGTTATTAGTCCCAAAGATGACGACCAAAACCATGTATCATAGCAATACGGTCGAAACTGTATAAAATCGTTAGATTATATAATTCTTAACCCGACTAGGTAGGTAGTAACCATAGTAGTAACGGTCAGAAGTGTAGCAATTGCATGTGAGGCTATTTCTGCTGTGTCCAAAAAAAAAGGCAGTCGGTATCATAGCAATATGTCTCGTATTGGAAATCCGAAATGTACATTGATTTGTATAATGTTATGCCGAATAAGTTGGTTTTCTGACATTTTGCGCGCAGTATATAGCTGAAGCGAATTTTTGAAAATGTCAAGAAATTTAGCCGACCATCCAAATTTCCTTCTGAAAATATTTTTTTTCCTATTAACTAATCCTAATTTACCCGTAAAGAACATTTTCAGACGGATTGCTATCATCATATTTTTTTGTCTCATTTTAATTTTTCTTAATTATTTTTTGGGTTCGCGCTACACTATTAACTTCTGAAAAATATGTTTTCGGTATCTTATAGCTATTATATAACTACAGTCAGAAAATCATACAGATTGCTATGATACAGTCCGGTAAAATTTGTTGACATTTTTGAAAATTCAGTTCGGTCGAACGCTACGCGAAAAATGTCTGAAATTGGTATTTTCGAGTTCGAAATAATCAAATCTATCAATTTGATGCGGTTGTGGCCGTATTGCTATGAGACAAAAATTTTGGTTGTCATCTCTCGTACTATATGTATCAATCTTGTCGGTCTTTTTGGTCGTTCGCTAAGGCTGTGGAGGTTAATTTCTGCCTGTCCACCACTGCGTAAGCCCGATAACAGTTTGGCCCACAGTGCAAAGGAGAAGGCCGATCTCTTGACCTAATTCTTTGCCTCGAACTCGATTTTGGGTGACGGGGGAGCCACATCGCCGAACATCCCGCGTTGTGAGAGTCTCCTTTCAGACATAAAAATAGCCCAGCGTGCTGTCCAGTGCTGTCAGACGGGAGCTCAGGCTTCTTGACGTCCATAAGTCGAGTGGGCCAGATGGTATCCCCGCAGTGGTTCTCAAAACGTGCGCCCCTGAGTTGACACTCGTACTCACGCGCCTTTACCGTCTTTCCTATAAAGCCAACCGGGTTCCGGCTCCGTGGAAGGTCGCCAATGTACACCCTGTCCCCAAAAAGGGTGGCCGATCGGACCCTACGAGTTACAGGCCGATTGCTGTCACATCCCTACTCTCCAAGGTCTTGGAGCGAGTTATAAACACTCAGCTCTTGAGGTATCTTGAGGATCGCCAGCTGATTAGTGACCGCCAGTACGGTTTCCGTCACGGTCGTTCGGCTGGTGATCTTCTGGTGTACCTCACGCACCGTTGGGCGGAGGCTTTGGAGTGTGGGGGTGAGGCGATTGCAATTGGCCTTGACATTGCGAAGGCGTTCGACCGAGTGTGTCATCGCGCCCTTCTGGCGAAGCTACCTGCATATAGAATTCCTGAGGGGCTCTGCAAATGGATCGCCAGGTTTTTGGATGGTCGGAGCATAAAAGTCGTAGTGGACGGCTGTTACTCTGACCATTAATGCTGGTGTTCCACAAGGCTCGGTGCTATCGCCGACACTCTTTATCCGGCGTATCAATGACATTTTGTCTATTGATAGCATGCATTGTTATGCAGATGATAGTACGAGTGACGCGCGGTACATCGGCCAACGGAGCCACTCTCGGGATTCCATTATGGAAAGACGGTTTCAACTTGTGTCTGAAGTTGAGAGCTCTCTGGGGCGGGCCTCCGAATGGGGTGAATTGAACTTAATTCAATTTAACCCTTCGAAGACACAAGTTTGCGTGTTCACTGCGAAGAAGGACCCCTTTGTCATGGCGCCACAATTAGTCTCCAAGGATCCGAGAGTATTGGGATCTTTGGCATCGAAATATCAAGCAAGGTCGAGTTTAGGAGTCATTTGGAGGACAAAACCAAACTGGCGAGCAAGAAGTTGGGAATTCTGAAGAAAGCCAAGCGGTACTTTACGTCGGGTCATAGATTGACACTTTACAAAGCGCAAATCCGGCCCCACATGGAGTACTGCTCTCACCTCTGGACAGGTGCCCTAAAATACCAGCTCGACCCACTTGACTCCTTGCAGTGACAAGCTTGTCGAATAGTCAATGATCCCGATCTCACGGACAAATTGGAACCGTTAGGACTGTGGGGAGACTTCGGATCTCTCTATGTGTTCTATCGTTTGTTCCATGGGGAGTGCTTGGGCATTCCAATTTTTCTACAATAAATGTAGCCTAAGCTAATCCTTATACTACTTATTATATCAGCTACCTGACAATAACAATTTCGTCAAAATCGGTCAAGTCATTTCAGAGATTAGCCGGAACAAACAGACAGACAGAAGGACAAAAAAAAATCTAAGGTCATTTTCGTTATAGGTATGGTGTATATAATGATATGTAGTTGAACATTTTTTTTTTTACTTTACATACTCTTCTTTTTTATTTATATGTATAGATGTTACATTCTTTCTCTGCTTTCGGCATCTCGGGCCGAGGACCTCTTCGGGCCTGAGGCCTTTCAAGCTCGGGGCCCCCTACCTTGGTGTTATACAAATGTTTTTATGATGCAAACATACTACTTATATAGTATAATTACTATTTCTGGGACAGAGAACACATTAATAGCATTTCACTTTTAGTTTGGAGGGATCTCTTTTAGTATGTGGAGTTATATAATCACTAATCTACTGACATAGATGATTATTACTTCTTACAATTTTGTAAATATACTTACATATGTTGTAGGAGTCGTGAATCGTGTGAGTAAATGGGTGATGAAAATTTTCGGTTTGTCTTTTTTTTACACTGGCTCTTTTTCGGGGGCCCCCTGAGGATGGGGGCCCTGGGCACGGGCCCCGTGTGCCCTTAGTGTAAAGACGGTACTGATTGTAGTACACTTGTCACCAGATGCATTGTAGACAATTGAATGAGCATGTAAATAAAAAAAATGCATCTGTTGAACCATGGTGGTAACAGAACGTAATATTTAATTCTGGTTGAAACTTACATTGATTATTATCAGCTTTTCAATGTTTTCATTTCATCGAGTTCAAACAACGTTTTTAAGAACATTGAATAATTACTAATCCTGGAATAGCCTGCACAACAAATTGGAAAAGGATTTAAAAAAGCCCTAAGGTACTCCATAAAATCGACTTTAAATTTAGAATTTACTTAAAATTAGCGCTTTAAAACAATGAAATCATAATATTTGAATACCGTACAAAAGCAAGCATAGAAGATTCAAACGAGTTGAATTTATTGGCGTTTTGTATTGTATTGTCTCATTTACAGGTTGCCGTTATCAACAATTTTTGAGGGTACATACATAAGTATTTCCGACTTTTGATGATTCTATCGCTATAAAAATCCGTCCGTTGTATAAAGTCTAGTCATTTCATCGTCGGGTCTCCCACAGTGCCGGTTATTCGCATGTCCGAATGTGTGAAAGAAACATTCGCGAGACATACCTACCGTAAAACAAGAAACAAGTGCTGTTGTTAATTTGAAATCATAAGTGCAATTGCCTGAAGAGTTCCTGGAGCAGTCTGCATAAATTGCCAACGGTTTTTACAAGCGTTGCCGGGAACATCGCAATGACAGGAATCTGATGGAGATTGGTGAGTCTTCAATTTTATTTTCACCTTGTGTACACCTTCTAGGCTCATGATATTTATCTGTGATTGTGTTTATTTCTATAAATTTATTGGAGCAGTTTGAAGTTAAATGTTAGACAAATGTTTTATTGTGAGGATCATCATGGAATCTATCTCAATGATTGAATCAGTTTTATTTAAAGTGACCGGGTTTCTTTTACCTACCTACAATACAAAAAATGAATGGGAAACGTATTCCTTCAGGTATTTATTGCGGATTTTAAGGCAAATATATATAATTTCCTAATAAAAAAGATAACAATGTAAGGTCCGGCTTACGAACAGAGCGCCCTGTAGGATATAATAGTCCACAGTCTTAGAAACTACACAGCCTTGCACATAGTCATAATGTTACGGTAGATATATACTTGTGTCGCAGGTATCAGAAAAAATAAGATACTTTTAGGTTTTAACAGAACCGAAACATATATTTAACATAACAGAGTAACTATTGAAACTTAACATATTATGTCTCAGGATAGCGAGAGCGGTGGAAAGCCAAGCATTGCTTTGTAATTCAAGGTGTTGTTTGGTTTTGCTACTGTTTATGAGCGGTCGTATCGCTTACCATCCGGCGAACGGCATGCTCGCCTCGCCATTCATTGCAAGGAAGCCACGTAGACACTTCTTAGACAATCAAGCCAATGGTCTCTCGTTCCATACCTAGCTTTCAACAACTACCTACGCCATTGAGTCTACACGTATTCACGCACCTACACACATACGCCATATTGTATGTACCGATTCAAATGTTAGTTTCAAAATCGCGAAAAAAATATTTTTCAATACAAACTCAATTTTCGTATACTCCTTCGTATAGAATTATTTGATATTTTGCTACAGTAAGTACTTGTAATATGAGAACTTGTTTTTAGCTAAACGTGATTTTAGGTCGTTGGGAATTACACTGAGTATATGTATATTGTGATTCATTTTAAGTATACTGACGTTATTCTAACAAATGATGGAGATACTTTTACAGAGTTTATAAAACCGAACACCATTTAAAAAAAATGGTCTTATCTTTTTCAGCGTTTTAGTTTTGGTGTACTTTAAACATTGTCTACCATCGCATGAGACATTGGTATTTACAATATCGCATTGAAACATTTCATATAATGATGAAGGTATTTTATTAATTAAAAAGTGTATAAAGTATATTCTTATTAATCGAGCAATATTTTATTTTGATGTTGGGAATTTACTGAGTTAATTTACTCTAATTTATGCCACTTCCTTGCCTTAACTTGTTTACCTATGTCTATGTACTCTAAATATTAGCCATCCTACCGTCAATTTGCAATTGAATTGGTTAATCTGAAGACGTGCATGCGTTCGTTTACCAAAGGTTTCTTGTTCGAATAAGATTACGGTATGTAACGCTACATTATTTTTTGTGAGGATTAATTTTGGCATCGTTAATCAAGCGGCAATCTGATTGCGTTATGCATACCATATGCCAAAAAATATATCGATCCAAATAATCCAATCGTGTAAAATAGGTTTAAAAGCCTAGGAAAATAAAATTACAAACGTGTGATCATATTTATATTTTACCAGTCTCTGCAAATCATTTAGACAATATAAAACAACATTCAGGCATATACATAACCGTAATATTGTAGATATGGAAAATCCACAAGACAACACTAACTCTAATTTGTATATAATACAAAATAAAATTCTTAAATTGCCTGCCTGACTGCCTCGGTGGCGTAGTTGTACTAAGGTACGGTTACAAAGCTGAGGTCTCGGGTTCGAATCCCGGGCTGGGCAAAGTGATATTGGATTTTTCTATTCATTATCAGCCCAGAGTCAGGAATTTGTGCCCGATATGGCGATAGGCTCGCCACCTATCACATGATGGGACGGAACATACAAGGCGAAATGTGGGTGTCCTGGCACCTCTGCCTACCCCTTCTGGGATATAGGCGTGAGTTTATGTATGTATGTATGTAAAATTCTTAAACTGAATAGTATGGTCACAAGCAAATCAGTTTGTATAATAATGCAAAACTAATTGTGCGTATGAATAGATGAATAGTCATTATTTAAAATATTTTGAAGCCCTAAATATTGTGACATGCGTTTAAAATAAACAAAAGAAGAGGTGTGTTGTAAGTACTGCACTTGGACCATGAATACTTTTCATTCACACTTTGTGATGTCGTACAATCTTTACTAAACCCAATAGTATTTAGTTATCCACACGTCTTGTAAGAATTATAAGCACTTACACGAATTAATTTGTATAATTGCAGCCTGAATAAAGGCGCGGCACTTGTAAAACTAAGGACATCCATATGTAGTATATTTCATAAACTGTCGATTTAGTTAATTTTCTCCACTCTCGATTGTAGAGGTGGCCCGTACCCTGTAGTGGGGCGTATATGGGCTAATACAGGTGAGTTTCTTATTTTCCTTATAAAATTCCAGGTCGTAGATTACTCTCTTTGAGAGTAGAAGATTAAAATAAGACTACATATTTTGTCTAGCAAGTAGTTCATTATCACTGTTTCAATTAGGGTTTACGCTTAATATAAACAGCATACATTTTGTAATTATAAAATATCGTCGTTTATAAAATAATCGTAATTCTTTCAATCTAGTTTAGTTCATTTACTCTGGACCTCTTTTTCTTCCTCTACTGTCTTCTTTTTATTTCTCTTCATAGTCTTAACAAGAAGAAAATCCTTAAGATGTAACTACGTTCATGGTCAATGGTTTTTTTCATAATGACCGTTAATAAAATTGACTGCAGACATCATATTGCTTCGTGTTGCAAATGTCATTGAGGGTAATGAATGTAACGATCCAACGTTACTGTTAATATCTGACGCGTAATACCCGGTTACATCTTCATTATTTTTAAACTCGTTTAAATTCCTGCTATCAGCTGGGTGAACACGGTGTGACACAATTTTCTCCAGCCTGTCAAAAGCTTCGTTCAAATCATCATCCGTATGCTCTGAACCTGAATTCGGATCTTTATCGTACATTGCGGTTTTATAAAGATTTTTGTGAGTCGTGTCTGTATCCATGTTTGTGTTTAATAAGTAAGGATCAGTAGTATCGTGTACATGGTTATGTTTTTCTTCAGTATCGTCGTAGTCAACATTTGTTTCTGAATCAAACATCTCTGGTGTGTATCTTTGGGCGTTGTGTGTTGAAATGGGATATGTTATTTTTTTTCCAACTCGGTATCCTTCAATTTCCGTCGGCGACAAGGTTTCCGGCGCTTTACTAAAATGATCAAATGCATGAAATTTTGGAACGTCCATTAATGAATATGTTTCTGGGGTTGGTAATAATTTTATCACCACTGTTTTACCTTGATGATATCCTATTCCGTGGCCTTCAAATGGTTTTTCTTTCTTATTCTTCTCCTTCAACAACTGTTTCAACGTAGCTTCATACTCCAGGCTATCTATATCCGCATCGCAGTACATTCTGTTTAATTTCTTGGTGTCCTTATCAGATAGTCCTATTCTTTGGCCAATATCAGCGCCACGCTGAAATGAAACATAGCTATTTGTTTAAACAATATCAATGTGCAATTCTGTTTACAAGCCTTACCAAGGACCATATTTTAGGTTAAAATTTACAGTTTAAAACACCTAGATTAGTCCTTCACCCGTTACATATTTCTGCTGGACATATTAAGCTGCCTCTGTGATACGGAGCTATAATTCAAATACATACCCAATACCTACAGAACTTATAACAAACAGTTTTGCTATCGGTAAATAAAATATTGTAACTGTTTCAAAATTTGGAACTTTTAGATTTTTTTTAAATTAATTTGATAAATTTGCAAAAACTTATTTACGCACAAAGATCACTAAATAAGCTAAAAATATGTATAATTCAAAGGTGACTGACTGACTAGTGATCTATCAACGCACAGCCCAAACCAATGGACAGATCGGGCTAAAATTTGGCATGCAGGTAGATGTTATGACGTAGGCATCCGCTAAGAAAGGATTTTGATGAATTCTACCCCCAAGGGAATAAAATAGGGGATGAAAATTTGTATGAAACTTTGTCAATTTTAAGCCGATCGGGCGGAGACTTTGCATGTATAAAGCTACTATGACGTAGGCATCCCCTAAGAAAGTATTTTGGTAAATTCCACCCCTAAGGGGATAAAGAAAGGGGATGAAAGTTAGTATAAATCTTCTTAGATTTTCGACTGATTGAACTGAAATTAAAGATTGGAGCGAACGTCTTCATCATAGTAGATGAAGACGTTCGCTTAAATAGGATTTTGATAAATTCAATTTAGCATTTCAGTTTTATGTTGCTTGCTCACGAGTAAGTTCACTCTTTAGCTTGATAGTTTTAGCGCTTAATGACAGATTAGTTAAGAATATCGTGTACAAAGAAGTTTTGTAGGCCCTAATTTTGTACACACGCTAAACAAAAGTAAAGCCGCAAAAACTATACCTAATTAATAATAATACTTCTTAACGCGAGCGAAGCCGCGAGCAAAAGCTAGTTCATAATATTTTTGTAAATTATGGCCAAAACTAGACTCGAGACAAAAAAAATAGCATTCAGAATAAAAAAAACTTCGTAAGTATCATCACCTGTTTCGGTACAAGAGTATCCTGTCCGTTGGAGGAGAAAGCTTGGCGGCTATAATGCAGGACACTCTCGTAGTCGTATCCAACGCCGAAGTCCGACACGGCGAACGAGTCGTATTTGCGAAAGTTATGTCTTGCGGCTGAGAATCGTCAAATTCGAGTTATAAACTGGAGAAACAATTTCTAAAAACCGGCTGATATGGCCAATAACTTTCTTATAGGTTCCGTATTCAAAATTAATCACTTTTATTCTAAAATAATAGGTAATACATGTACATATATAAATTCTAGCTTATACTCTATGCTATCTAATTACGATTGTCGCAATATCATTTTCCTGTAATTATATTGTTTGGAAATAGAACGAATAAGTCCACTACCTATTTACTCCTTTTGAAATCAATACGCAATTAAATATGTAGATACCCATCACTCACCCACAGTATAGACACCCAGATAGTATTTATAACTAGATTGCACAACACATATAATGCACCTTGCATTGAAACTATTTTTCCCGTCTGTTTAAATAATGATTAAGTATAACGCGTTCCTCGATATTCGCTAAGTATCGAGTGCTCCACGTACAAATATATATTTTTTATTTTACATTGGTACATGATTTCTGATTTCTTATAGTGTTTGGTTGTTCATTAATAGATTGTTGGACCCTAACATGCATGTTATAGTAGTTACCACTGTTCCTTGGCTATCGTTTATAAGAATTATACTTTCTACAATATAAACTTTCTGCGTCGGTGGCATAGTTGTACTACGGTACGATTACACAGTTGAGTTCTCGGATTCAAATCCCAGGTCGGCAAAAGTGATACTGGATTTTTCTATTCATTAGAACGAGTCAGAAATTTATGCCCGATATGGCGATAGGATCGCTCCCTATCACATCGTGGGACAGAAAATACAACGCGAAAAGTGGGTGTACCAGTAGCACCTCTGCCTACCCCTTCTAGGAAAAAGGCGTAAGTTTATGTATGTACGTATATATAATATAAACACGCCTCTATAAAAATTTTAGTATGTTAATGTCTGTATAAGTACATTAACGGGAAGTAGGTATACACGTAACGCCTTGTATTATATCTGTGCAAATACTTTATTGCTAGTGCATATAGCCTATAAACCTAATTTGTATGCGAATAGTGCAGTGTTCGTGTTAGTGGTCACTGACACACTCTACCTTTTCTACAAGCCAATTTTATAGTAAAATTATATTATACCGATTTGCGAAAGTTTCTCTATGATTTATGGACATAAATATGCAAATTCAGCGGCGATTGACGTTAATTAATCTTTGCCTGCACTCGGAATAAACCTACCTAACTTGTTTTCAATTTAAAACCAGTAAGAACCAACTGCATAAACATTTTTATGAACGAAATTATGAATGAATATATGTAACTTACGCTGTAATATATTTTCCCAAATGACGTCGATGTAGTCGTCTCTATCGGGGCTGCTCTGCATGTGGTAGAAACCAAGAGTGTGCAGTAACTCGTGCACCACAGTACCATGACGAAAGCAACCACGACCAGCCGGATGGCGACTAGACAAATTCATAATCTGGTAACCACCCTGATACCCCACTTGAGAGAAACAGCCTCTTCTACTGCCCTGTAATTACCATTTAATATGTTGAGAAAACATAATTGCTGTGATAGTTATGAAGGCAAATAAAAGAAACACGCACCTGTATTACAACCGCATCGCGATCTCCTTTCTTGTACGGGCGGAATTTCACACAAGATGCCTGTGCTATATCGTTTATTCCCTGTTGGATTGACCGTATCTGATCACCATCTAAAAATGTGAAAAAAATTAAATTCCTATTAATAAAGATATTAACAGGAATTTAATTTTATAACATTAATAGTTACTCACTAAAATGTTCTGCTTGAATATAATATACCACTTCATTATTTGGCCACCTCCTTGTGGTATCCTTTAATCCGTTTCTGGATAGGCCTTCGGCGACATTCTTGATGATTAAACGACGTTGCTGATCGTTTAAAATAAGATCGCCTTCAAATTTACCACTGTTCTCCCAAGCGTGATCATCCGAGATAGACTCCTCTTCGTCATAATCGTCCTCCGGGTCTGTTCCCTCTATAAATATTATATTAAACTTTAAAAAAATAATGCAAGTAACAACTACGATAGCTTTATATTTTGTTTCAAAAACCATGACGATGTTTATATAATTGTATAATTAATTGTATAAAAATATATAAATTATAGTACACTCGGTCAAACAAAATCACTTGTTGTGAATGAGTAAATAAATACGATTTCGGTGAAAGCGACAAATGTTACTAAACTTAAATACAATGAATCGTTTCGAAAGAGAAATGAGTCGAGAAGGAGGCATTATAATTCTGTTCAGCGCGTATAATACTCACTTTTTAATATCTGATCCAACTGGGACGTCTTTCTGAGGTAATTCTTAAAGTCTTCTATTTCATCAAGAGCCATAGACAAACACTGGTTAGCACTGATAACAATTAGCACCACTAACAATTTTACCCGCGCCATAATAATTACTGTCCAATCGGAACGTATTTTTTTTTAATTTACTTAAAATATTAAAACATGAGTTATTGTATTCGCGACTAACTTAATAATCACTCACACAGCGCTTTCCCATAAAGTGTGTCATATTAACGGTTTCATAGTAATATGGATATTTTAATATTGTTTATGCTAATAAATTTGCCGATTTTAGCCGAGCACCGCGTGATTTTTTGACTTGGACAAAACCCACCGGGGTGGGGCGAGGTTTAATATAGTATCGGATACGACCATTTCACAAGGTATTGGGCCGCAACTGCGCTGGCGTTGCTTGCGACAGCTTACTTTGGCCACAGCCGCACTGCGCCCAACCATCGCTCTATCATAACTTGTGCAAAAGCGAGTTGCTAAACTAGGCGAGCTATTTACTCGTTCTATAGTACAACAATAAATTGAAATTGCTATTTTTGTAATTGATTGATAGTATTAGTCAACAGAATTGCTTTTGTTATCAAAACTAGTCCAGTAGTAGTGGTAATCGAAGTTAGTAGAACTGACTTGTTTAGACACATTGCATCTATTTGTTTCTTGATTTGCTATCGCCGGTTGAATTTTATTCATAAATTACTATTGAAATGCTATTAATTTTACAGTGTGATAAGTTTAAAATACGTCTGTCATCATTAGATATTTCTTAGATGCACGCACTTAGCGTACCTAATCATAGGTACACAAAAAAAAATTGTCTCACATTTTTCAATAACCATTTGAGTAAACAGTACCAATTTAATTTTATCAAGTTACTTTGTGGTTTTTGTTAAGGTTTATTAAAACAATTAAATTATTTGTGGTAAAATCCATTAACTTTCCCAAAAAAATACTACTAACAATTTTACTCTAATGAAGTCATAGGAGTATACCAAAGGCAATTAAAGAGTGTATTTTTTATTAATATATGATTTTATAATCTAAGTTAACATTATAAATACGAAAGATTTGATTGTTTGCCTTGAATAGGCTCTTAAACTACTGGACCTATTTGAGACTTTATTTCAAAATTAGAATCCTACATTATTCCTGATGATTAATGAACAATGGCATAAAATATTTTTGAAAAAATTGTATATGCAGCCGGGCCGGGCCGCTAGTTAGTTAAATATACCTACTTATACATACATATTTGGTGCTTCGTTTTATTTCTCAATCGATCAGAGTAATAGAATTATTTAAAATATAGCGTGTAATTAATATAAGTCAGGCAATTTTGTTTATCACTTCCCAATCAAAAGACCATTATAATTTTCTCCGTTTAACGAATGTTACGCAACTCAATGCCATTGTCAGGTGTTGTAAGTTTGTTATGGATATTTTACAAAAACACTTAATCGCTACCGTCCTTGTGACGCTTTTGTTGTTTCGAAATTGAAAGAAAATGTGAAATGAAACAGCACCTGATTTCAGAGCAGTAAAATGTGTACATTTTATTAATTGACCATGTGTGTAAAGAAATAAAATTTAAAAAGTGCGATTAAATTGTACAATAAATGCGTTTTGTTGTATCTACAATTATTTATGTACTTTTATTTTACTCTGCAAACCACTTATCTTCTGCATTTCCTTCAGAATCTTCACAATACATTTTGTTGAGCTTAAGAATATCGCTTTCCGACAAACCATCTCTCTGCCCTATAGTTACGTTCTCCTGGAAATAATTTGGCATTAAAATATTTATATTTAAAACTAGTATTTCCTTTAAATAAAACAATAAATAATACCTGTAATGGAATTATAGTTCTATTCCCATTTTTAGTAAAAGCAGTCTCGGGGTAGTGCATTACGCTGCCGTAATCGTACGGCACGCCGAAATCAGTCACTGTATCATTGTTGTACTTAGCGAAGTTATGCTCGGTTCCTACAAAGTATACAAAATAATAAACATACATACATACATAAACTCGCGCCTTTTTCCCAGAAGGGGTAGGGAGGGGTGCCAGAACACCCACATCTCGCCTTGTAAGTTCCGTCCCACGATGCCATATCGGGTACAAATCCCTAACTCCATGCTGATAATAAATAGAAAAATACAATATCACTTTCCTTGTATTTTCCAAAAAATACAAGGAAAGTGATATTGTATTTTCATATAGGCCATCGCATGAAAACGTAATGTATCGTACAATTTATACATAATGCTGCTGGCCAAGTCGATCTATTTATTTAAATCGTAAAGAATTTTTAAGATTGATATGGTAATAACTAACGTAATAACTTTATATAGAAGGTCCCTTAAGGACTAAATAAATTAATCGACTTGGTATTACATGCATCTGACAACTTTTTGCGGTAGAAAACCTGAGCTGCGAGACTTGGAATTTTTTTACAGGATGTTTTTGATGGGATCTCACGTCTTTTTGTAGAGTCCTACTTTTTTCCTTTTCGGTACTTCTTACTTCTAGAATATCACTAACGATTTTTCTTAAAGCCTCTGTCTTATGGATTTTTCTTATTTTTGTAGGCATCAATTTATCACAAATATAGCGGATTTGATTATTAATGTTCTTTCTTTCATTGTAATTGATATTTTCGAGCTATTTAGTCTATTTATTTGCAAGGGCATGTGACATGCTGAATACACCATTTCCTTCTCTATATCCCCTCCTGTTATGCCTCATATATATAGATATCTATCTACAACTATTATTCCATTATATACGGGTACCATGATTCATTAACTGCAAATGTAACTTTGTAATCCTATACATTTATATATTATATACATTTATTATTATTTATATATTTATATAGTGCGTGGTGGCCTGTTGGTAAACAGACTAGACGCGACTGCCAACATGTTCACGGTGGTCGCGGGTTCGAATCCCAGGGCACACCTCTGACTTTTCGGAGTCATGTGTGTATTGATAGTCAATCACCACGCACTAAAACGGTGAAGGAAAACATCGTGAGGAAACCTGCATACCATAGTGATTTATTAAAATTTCTATGGTATGTAAGTCCGCCAACCCGCACTAGGCCAGCGTGGTGGACTATATGGCCTAACCACTCTCAATCATACTGTCGATTGTAGAGGAGGCCCGTGCCCTGCAGTGGGACGTATATGGGCTGATACAGATACAGATACATTTATATGGGATTACAAAGTTATCCGCACCGTCGCTCATGCCCGTCAAGGTTAAAATAGTAATACAAATTGCCCTTAGTACGACCGAAATGGCCATATTTAACGGATTTCTAATGCATCCAAACGCGCCACGTCATGTCAACTACTAGTTGACAGTTGGTCTATCTAGAAAACTAGACACAAATTATGAAATGTTTGAATTTTCCCTTACTTTAGACACTAAACACTAATTATATTCTAAATTTGAAGGTTCTATGTCTGCTAGAAGTGCCTTAGACTTTTGATGATCGGTCAGTCAGTCAGTGAGTGACAAAATTAAGAAAGTTTGACTAGTTACAATTCTTAAACTACTGGTTCAAATTGAATAAAATTTTAAATATACCGTGTTTACACAATGCCTGCTTAGTAACTGAAAATTCAGGCTTCATGCTTTAGCCACAACGAAGTTATAGGGGGTTGAAAATGGTCTGAATTGCTTCGAGAAAAGGATGTTACGGCCAATAGCTCGACTTGGACGGGGGCTCGGCCGCGCCCCCAGATATCACTTTCCCCGACCCGGGATTCAAACCCAAGCCCACGGCTTTGCAACCGTAACATAGGACTCGTACAACTTCGCCTTTGAGGCAGCCAAAAAAAATACAAGATGTCTAATTCATCAGTTTTCTTTTTCTGGTGTTGACTCTCCAACTCATTATGGTTGACAGTCGGCACTCTTTTGCGAGACTAAAACATTTGAGTAATTATTATTACATAGTAGTAATTACCAGCTTTTATATTCTCCCAAACAATTTTAACGAAATCGTCGCGATCATAAGTGCTCTGCATGTGATAGAAGCCGATTGTATGAAGCATCTCATGGACGACTGTCCCGTGTCTAAAGCAACCTTTAGCTAAGTTCAATACTTGATGTATTTCCCCGTCGTCGTCAAGGCTACTCAATCCAACGTTCGAGAAACAACCGTTTGCAGTGCCCTGAAGAAATTAATTAAATAAGTAATTGTGAACCATCCAGTCGAAATTTGACATAGCGTTTAGGCCCATTATGACTATTTATTTGTAATGCGACATAATCTTTTTCCGTAAAGGGACTTTTTATGACGCTAATTGAGTCGCCGACTACGAGATAATAATTTTGACTTTTTACCTAATATTAAGTAGTTATAATAAAGAATCAGAACTTCGAGGCTTAGGATGTTGCCAGCGAAGCATAGTTTATGTATACCATTAGTTTCAACAATAAATTTCCCGATCGAGAAAGCAGCGGAGTGATTGCAAAAGTCACTTACTTGTATAACAACGGCATGTTCATCACTTTTTCTTGCCACAAACTTAAGACATGATTTGTTAGCAATATCCGCCATTCCATTCTCAATTATCTTCACTTGGTCTTCATCTACCATGATAAAGAAATACGTATAAATAATACTTAAAGCTAAACTGATGAACTACAGTAAAAAAATAACTAATACATTTTGCTGAAGAACCCTAATTTTCAAACCATCAATATGGGGATTTAGCACAAAAAAATTATAAACTTTATATTTTACAATGTGATGTGATATAATAGTGATTTCTAGATTATATTCGCTGTAGGTAATGGAAATCGGAATATTAGGTAACCACTAATGTTTTGTATTATCCGAATTACGGGCTTTACAATTCCCCTAAACATATTACCGAGATCATTTTAAATTTCAAAGCTTATAGTGTTTAATATAATAATAAAATAAGTTACCACAGCGTAAGGCATTCCCAAAATATCGTAGTAACAAAAATAATAACAACACAGATATTACTTCATTAGCAATCCCTGAACATTGTAGTGACCTGAATCTCGCAAACACCTCGAGAAAAATAATTAAAATGGTCATTAGTTCAATTATACTAATAAATAAATGTAATGTGCTTTAATAATAGTAACCAAAGTCATCTTCTTGAATATGGTAAACGATTGTTCGGTTTGGCCACCGCTTCGCTCCGCCCTTCAATCCATTGCGTGCATCCATAGCTTCAGAAATAGCCATCTTCTGTTCCTTGCTGAGGATCATATCGCCTTCGAAGTATTCTCCGAATTCATCTACATTAACAATATACAGTCATTAAATAAAGGTATCTTAGTCAGTGAGTAACAACTAAGTAAATGATGTTGCAAATTGTTTTAGGCTTATATTGCTGTATATTGGTGATTAAACGGGATATTGCAAATACCACAGGGAACGTTCTGCTTTTCATTGCCCATTTAATAAAATATTTAAGTCGTCACCCGCCAAAAAGTGGTGCTATAATTTTAACATGTACAAAGGTATATGTGTCTGATTGTGAAATTATTAACAGAAAAGTGAATTCGGATGCTTTTTTAAACCCCATAAACTGTCTAATTAAGCAACAAATAAGTATAGCATGGTATATTTAATACTTATGTATATATTTAGCTTTGTCACTTGTAATTCTAACGTTTTATGTAGCTGATTCCAAAATTGCCTACTTATATTTTTAAAATATTGCAGGTTTTCAATAAACCAAACGGAAACTTAACCATGTTACACAGGTAACAATTACAATGGCATTTTTGAAGTAAAATATTTTAAGACGAAGCTTACGTACAGGAAATTCTTAACCAGGAATTGTCTAGCGGTTTAAGGAATTCCAATTAGTTCTACGAACACTCGGTCACTTTCGTCTGCGTATAACGGTAAGGATGGCCCGAGCACTGAGCAGGAAAAAAAATAGCATTACGTATGCCCAGTTCGGAATTAAAACTAGTATATCTTTTAGCAAAAATACCTATTATTGTAATAATTTTACTTACCAAAACTGTCTGAAAGGGCGTCATTGAGATTCTTTTCTTGTGCAGGAGCGGCATTAGCCGATATAACTAAAATAGTGACTATAACTACAAATTGCATTTTGAAAGCGTTCCTACACGTCTATACGATGATACCAAACTCCCGACTAGTACTCAACTGCGACGGGCATTCCTTATGCGCGCCTTTTTAAATAAGTTTAGTGACTACCAAACGGCGGGATATAAGCGATCACCTAATTAGATAGATAGTTTTATCACCTGTGCTTACGAAATTAAGTGGTTTTTATTTCGCCACTCGAGTTATCTACGAAGGACCCTGCTGCGCTCTCATCAGGACATCATTACTTAGAGCGCAGTTATCTCTCTTGTAAGTACAGAAAAGTAAATGACTCGCACTCGTGCGTTAAAGTTGATAGTGATAGGTACAGTATAGTTTATACGACTTTGTAAACTAGTTTTTTATTGTCGAGGCTTTTTAAAATTCCTTTTTTTATTTAGATTTTTCCAAGAACTATTCAAAATAATTATTTCCTATCTATTATAATCGATATTCGATACACTTGTAAACTTCGATATTAATATCAGTAGATATTACCCGAGGGTATTACCAAAGTGTCGATTTGTACCTCGCAAAATAGGTCGCATTTTGGTTTCAGCCTGAATATTTCCTGTTACCTTTTACTTTACGTTACTTACTTTTACGTTACTGTAACCGGTCATAATTATAGTTTTCCCTAGAGAGGTATATCTGTCCTATGCCGATAGACAGTCTATCCAGATTGAACTGCTTTTCTAGCCTCACGTAGAAAGTAGCCACTTTGTCGTGACAATATGAACAATTATTAGTTAATAGCTACTCGTAGGATTTTTAGATTAAAACCTGTCATCTTATGTAACCTTCAGAAAGAGTAAAACATTTCGCAAGATCACACAGAGACAGATTTTTTCTGATAATTTTATTCGTAGTAGAACCACGCTGTTGTCAAAGTCATGACTCAGCGCAAACGGGCAGTCTCATTCGGGACGGTACCACTATCTCACAAGATATCGACGTGAAACGGCATCTTCGCACTTGCATTTTGTTAATGAGTGGGATTGCCGAATGCACAATAACCTTCCCTCTTCCCATTTTTTTTCTTCCTGATCCCCTCCCGATTTCATGGGCGCCTTTGATCATTTACTAATAAATGACATGTTTGCTCGTTTCCCGGTACTAGGCCATAAAAAAGACAAGTCAAATCAAATAGAGAACTTCAATAACAGATACATAACCTAACACCTTTTTCCCAGGAGGTGTAGGTAGAGGTACTAATATTATAAAAACCCACGTTTCGCTTTGGTGGTCCCGTTCCTCTAATTGATAGGGGGCGATGCCTTTCGCCACATCAGACACAAATTCCTGAGCCCAGGCTACTTAAGCATAGAAAAACCTAGTATCACTCCCAACTTCCCGACACGGCATTCGAACTCTTGTCTTATTCATGTCTTAATACATATTTGATTGGTACTTCAGAACTCGGTAGACCAAGCAAAGTCGCGAACGCCACGTGCAGCCCTCGGTTGTAAGAACTTTTAATATTTTATTTGACTAATTCCTTATAATGTAATGCTATGATACATTGTTGTATCTATGGTTTTGTCCGTACTCCGTGTATATGTACATATTAATTCTACAATATAAAATGTTTGTTTCTCATTTTAAAGAAGTTATAAATTCGGAAACACATCTATTTTTCTCATTCGGAATTAGGAGTAATTATCAAATAAGGGATTATTAGGAAGTAAAGCAAAGTAAAACATTCATTTCTTGTAAATAACGTGCTATATTTATTTTACAAAATATAATTACATAAAACCTGACACACAAAATTTAAGACTGTACACGCATGCAATCCAATTCATGGGGTGTCTATTTATAACTCATTAATAATAATAATAATGTACAATAAAATGGAGATATTAGATTATAATAATAAAAAAACTTTACTTAAAGTAAGAATTAACACAATATAAAACATAAAACAATTCATATCGGTATAAACGATAAAATAATCAATTCATTTCATACATTATGGCATTTCATTAACATAATACTGAACTTGCTAATACAACAAATATATGTACGCCGTTCACTAGTTGGCTCCACTTGGGTGACGCCGCGCCGATAACATTACTCATTAAATGCCTGTTTTTAAAGAAAAAAATACAAAATTGCATTTCGCTATTTTCTATTAAACATATGACACTAAAACACAACTATCAAACAACATTGTGATGCAAACGGCACCCAAGTTCATACAATATCCAGGGCGTTTTAAAGGAGCTGAGTTTATTTTGACTAAATTTGAGTAATTTTATTTATTGTAACGCAAATATCGGATCAGCTCCAAAACCGCGTCCGTCGCCAGTCACGATTCGTTCCTTACGCATGTGCAGTCAGCACTGGTACCAACGCCTCTCATCCAACACTCGGCTAATATATCAAGCGCCCAGCTACAATATCATGTACTTAAGCTAATATTCTGCGCTCTCATATTGATTCTTTTGAGGCAGTCCTGGGTTCATCTAAATCTCATAATAATGTATGCAATAAATATAAACTTTGTGACAAATAATTGTGTACAATATACAACAGGCAATGTCCACTAAATATGTAAGATGCGTTCAGATACATCACTGAACATACGAAAAGTATTCACTAATGTAAACGTCAATTCATTTTGAATACATAATAATTAATTTAGGCAGTCTTTAAAATATTTTTGTTAATAATTCTATAAAACCGTTACACAATTTCATCATACGCTAAATAAATAAAATCAAAATACTACCCAGACAAAATGGTAACATACCCTACAACTTAACTAACAATCAAAAATACACATACAAAATACAATATCAGCACATTATTTCAGTAAGCATTGTAAAACACTCTAAATATTGGTCTAGTATATTTATTGCGTAGGACGTGCACGATGCATCCTGATTCCTGTGACGAGTACAACGCACGTGTAATATTGTGAAGCGCGTACTACCGTACAACATACAGTATTGCTTGCGAGTTGCATATTACTTCAATAATTAAATTCAAACGAGTTGAAATTACACGCGACCACTATATTTGTATATTGACGTACGAATTACGACGTACTTTAAAGGCGCGCTATAACAATCACTAAATTGTGAAATACAGTTAATGTAATACCAGCCTTAGCAAGATAAAATGGGGTTTAAATTATGCTTACCGCTAAGATTGTCTAATATAATTCGCCTACGCATATAGGACGTCAAAAGACTGAGTAGTAAGCGGCACGCTACATGAGTAGTATCACAAATTGTGCAGCAACTCTACAGACAATCAAAAAGTTATTGCTATTTCATTGAAGACTTCATCGTCTTAAGGCAAACCAAATATCTATATGTCCTAACTAAGGTTACTTTGTCATTATCATTAACATCAAAACTGCTTGTATGTAAACCGAGTGAACGTTAAATATATTAAAGTTTCATACCGTAACTAACTTGGACTCTCAAGCCCATACAATGTAAACCTTACATAATACATTAGAATTACGCAAACAGTGAAGAATACTATAAACAAGTACAGATCTCAAAAGTACGTATGTAATTATATATCGCTTGCTTCCTTGCAGGCAGCAACGTATAGGAAAAATATAATTCTTGAATATCAAAAATAAAATTATGCTTTTGACAATATTTTGAAGAGCACGCACAAAAATATTACGTCGACTTGTGTTAATTCAACACGAATCAAAATGTGTTGGCGTATATAGATGAAACATTTGTGCCATCACATTGTATCACAAAATTGTAGAGACCGACCTTATAGGTATTTAACTTATATAAGCTTTGTTAAAATCGATAAGTGTTGTTTAATAAATAAATAATCTTAGGTCTGAACAACTCTTAATTGAAGAGCAAAAACCTTCGAATCGACCTTAATTATTGACAATACGTCAGTTCATCGATAAAAAACTCAAATAGTAATTTGGACAATTCGATATAATGAATAAAATGTATAAACAATCTAATTTATTATAAGAGAAAGATTGCCACGCTTTTATGCCATACAATACGTCATTATGAAATATACTAGATGAAATTTTATGAGCGTTCCCAAAAAGCAACCACGCTTTATATGTTCCGCACAAGACAAGAAAGGTTGTTTATTATTTTCTTGTATACGACTTAATACGAAAGCTTTACAGATAACTATTACAATCATAGATATTTTTTCAATATTAAATGCACACCAGAACAAGTATCCTACAGTGAAATCGGACGCCAACGGCTGCACCCCAAGACGCACTGTTACTTGAAACAGAAAGTTTATGCCCGATTCTTTACTTTTGATGACTATAATATTTCAAGAGGCACATAATTCTTAACTAACTTTTTAATGACAGATTTAGTGTTGTTTTTACGACTAAGAAATATATTATTAACTCGTAATAACTTCAATACATTCAACGTAACACTGCGAAATCCACGGCATAAAAACGTATTATTGGCCATGTCGCATTTTAATCAAAGAAGTCCCTTATACTTGGAGTTTTCCGTTACTTATTTTTATTCATTCAAGCATTCTATTCGTCTTGATACATTCACATAAGTATACTAACACTCAAGTATGACAGATAAAAAAACATAATTTACTATTAATATTTTGCCTTTGGAAGACACCACGCATTTACAGATTTTTATAGACATGAGTGAGATAAGACTTAAAACTCAGAGTGCAACCATAAGCAGGTGAACCTTTAGTGACTAATTAAATTTTTCGTAGCGTCAGTACTTCATCATTTGCTTCCAAGTAGAAATGGGACACTTCTAAGAGCAATAGTACATTTAACATTTGGCACACACTCCATGTGATATGTATCAGTCGTTCTATTTAAGTGGTCACCCGCGGCACCAAGTACCAATTACAGTACAAAAATATTGTTCCATTATAAAGAAGTCTCATTAAACTATCAAAATGTTAATATATATCTCAGCTTGTTAAGGCTTCGGAACGCCCGGACAGATTTAGGGCTAATGTAAATCTAATTCACTGTAACTTACTTTGAATACGAATGAAGTGTCCCATTTCTCACAGTTTACAGTACACACTTACTTATAAACCCGTGTCCTCGTAATGAACGCATGCACTCGAAACGTTTAACAAACGACTAATACACTACGGTCGAACAATAGTGGAACTACAAATACTACAACTTTAATAGTTTCCCCTAATTCGATGTATCGATAAGTTAAACCTCAAAGCTGGCTTACATTAGTTAATACAGTGACATCAATAGCAAATACAACAATGAGAAGAATCAAGGACATTATCTCCTAAACACTCAAGGCGTCGCTCGCTCAGTAACGCTACGCAAGTCACATACTGATATGTAAAAGATGACAGTAACTCGATTCAAATACTGATACATAATATTTGGCTAGTTTAATTTGTTAATATGTTTGCACACGAAAAGCTATGAAATCGTAAGCGAGTAGTACTCTGTTTATCATCGACCTGCCCACGCAACGCATTCGCTCCCTGACCATCACAGTCGATATCGCACAATTACGAGTAAATACACTAACATTAATTAGGCCATTTTAGGACAGATAATCACAATTTTTCTAACTAACAAATCCTCGATGTACTTCATAACTCACTTTTCAATCGCTTAGACAGATTTATCTCTCCTTTTCTTTGGATTAAAATTTACCTGCAACGACAAAAAAAAATACATTTTAGTAAAGTAAAATAAGAAGTCCTCCAACGCTCATTAGGCGCATTAAGACTTAACTGCTGGTCGTACGGTATTTGAATCTGCCCAGATAGCGAACCTGGTATAGCTCTTAAGTGTAACGCGTTTTGGGATTTATTACTTACATATATATTCAGATACCTTCGGCATAATTGTTTTGAGTATTAACCAACGACAATAACCATTATTTTTGGGGTTAACATCACTACCGTCCGTAGGCTTTATCAGGCTCGTGGTGTGAACACGGCACGATTCGCCCACAACAAGCTCGAGAATCGCGAATGCCTAAAGTGGCTGACCCACTTTAGGCATTCGCGACACATTTAACTCTAGCTTCCCTAGACGTGAACTCTTTTGTGTCCCGGTGCCCATTAGGCCTTCTTAGTGCTCCTATATAAGCGCCTGGATAATAGTAGTCATGGTGGATATCAGACTGATTATTCTGGCAGAGCTACCCATGCGCTCTGTCACATAAGCTGACTCAACTGGTGAACCTGGCCACCAGGATCCGGAGGTGGATCTGGTGGATCAGGATCTGGAGGACCTCCTGATCCTACATCAGGATCAGGAGGTGTAGCAAATCACACGCCTATCAAGCCGCATATCGTGTGACCATTACTAGTGCAACTTTGAGCATTTTTTATCACTGATTGGATCGTCAGTACATTTTGCTTCAACCTCCACGTCCAGCGTCCCGAATAGGTTAAGTGAAGGGTCTGTCATTACTTGATGGCAGATTTACATTTCGCACCCATCTACAGGCGGAAGGCTTTTCAGAGAAAATCCTTTCACAATTGCCTGATCAGTTCAGGCTAGAATGTATTAATTACATTCATTTCTCCCAGATAGGCAATAAGGCCGCGCCCACGAAGTCAACGGGGGCAGCAGCAGTAACGAAGATAAGTGGGCGTAGTTGAGGCCTTCGGAAGCGCCTGCCGCCACTCGTTTCCCACTCGCTGGTTATTTCTAGCTGACTTCGTGAGCGGAGCCATAGGGCCGTGGATGCTCGTGATTAAATCGCAAATACACTGATGTTGTCGGGGAAATACTGTTTAATCTTGGCTCGAAGACGGTCTCCTCTACTTTCTACGATAATAGGTTGCACTCACAATGACCGAATATTCGCATCAGGTACTGTGATAGGCGTTATGAACTACGGGTCTCGATGTATAAAAAGGCAGTGATCGACGGACTACCAGTGGTGGTTTTAAGGTGTTGTGGAGCAGAGTCACCTCCTGCATTCACTCGCCTATGCCGATAATCCTTCCGCACAGGTGCTACGCCTGAATATTACAGGCCAAAATAAATCTTACCCCAAAAAGTGCGATTGGTCAGATCCTAACAATTACCGCACAATATCTATCAAGTCAGTGTTAAATGGAAGGTTATCGAGCGGATCTTCAAGCGTTTTTCCTGAAGCGCATGGGTGAAGCAAGTCACAGTCATGGCCAGGCTCTTTACTGGGAAGCTCGACATAGCCAAGGTGTTTGATAGGGTCTGGTGCCGTGGTCTCCTCTCCAAGCATCCGGCATACGGTCTATGCTATGTCGAGGCTAACAAGCAAGAGCTTTGCCATGCCTGTCTATTATCTCACTCCAGTACAACGCTGCAGGACAAATGCTAGATCACCCGCTGATTGGTTCTGACGAAATTCGTATTGTCCAGCACGGATCTAACGACTTATCTACCAGATAGCGTATCAGCTGAGCATGATTCGCTCCATTACCTTACTTACATATCACTGAAATGAGAGCAATTATTAAGATCTGACCGATCACCCTTTTCGGGGATTAGTTTACATTGGCCTCCTATCCTATCAAGATTAAGGTACAATGTCTGCGACAGGACGGTCGTTAAAGACGTTTCGATGCAGGAGATGACTCCGCTACACGACCCCTTAAAACCATCTCCAGTACTCCGTTCGAACTACTGGGTTTCCCCACATCGAGAGACCGTAGCTCACGCCGCATATCACACTGCCTGATGCAAATATCAGGCACCGTGACTGCAAGTAATTATGGTGAGAAGCAGCAGGTGCCTCAGTCTCCGAGTCGATATTTAGCCGCAGAGATATTTGCCAACAGAGTGGCTTTTTCCTGCAGCTTATGAGCCAGTGTTCCATCCGGATCTTAGAATTGGCAGCAAAGGGTGACATCAATCTTAAGGCTGGTTTTAGAGTCACAATGACCGCGCACTGACCGTCAGCGCTGATAGTTGAAATGTATGATCTTCTAAGGAGCGTTTTAGAACGCGTACTTTTCATCGCTGACCCCCGACCGTAAGCTACGCGCTGAGCTGTCAGTGCCGACAGACGGCTTGCGGTCAGCATGATTCTAAAATGAGCCTAACAGTGTGAAAAAAACATAGTAGTATACTGACTTTGGGTGAGGCGTGGCGTCCTACGCGGCGGTCTGCGCGGGCGGCGCGGGCGCGGGCGGCGGCGCGGGCGTGTGGCGCGCGCGGCCTCCACGCGGCTTGATGGTCTCGGACACCTGCCACATCGCCTCCTCACTCAGCACGTCGTCGAAGTCGTTGAACATCGCCTGGATGCGCTCGTTCTTCTTGAACTTGTATTGCCTGCTGTCGGATATGAAGCACTCATTAAGTACATTAGTAACACGTTGAATGAAGTGCTCACACAAAGAAATTATGAAATTAAA
This sequence comes from Hyles euphorbiae, assembly GCA_023078785.2. Taxonomy (NCBI): domain Eukaryota; kingdom Metazoa; phylum Arthropoda; class Insecta; order Lepidoptera; family Sphingidae; genus Hyles; species Hyles euphorbiae. The sequence continues at coordinate 12,639,565 of CM041043.1, forward strand.
TGACGAGCCTGACGTGTGGTAGCCAGAATCACGTTGCGAATAAAAAAACGTATATTTGTATACCACGTTCAACATGTTAAAATTATACAAAATGCATATAATGCAATATTTTAGTTGCGAACCGATTAAAAAAAGGATATTGGTTCAGAAAAAATATTTAAAAAATGACACGCACTCTTTGTGGAACCTCTTCATATTCTCCATGATGTGATATTGCTGCCACCTCTTGGTGAAGTTAATACTGCCGTCCGGCAACAGATCCGGATTGCCAATATGAACGAACGTCAGATCTTGGAGGACTAGACCACTGGAAAAACAAACAACAGTTTTTAATTGATAGTCCACATTATAAAACTTCAATTTATATTTATGATTAGTTTGTTACAAAACATACAACAAAATATTTTTCTTAAATTTTAACATAGCCAAATTTATAGTTCTTTTACTACGTATAGTGCCATACAGAGAAGCATTTTTTAAGTAAATTTAATTTAATCAAAAGTAATAGGTAAAATTTAATTAAGTAAAATTAATAATATAACTAACATGTACGGTATGCAGGGCGGCTGCGTCTCTGCGAGCGCCTGGCGGTAGGTGCGGAATGAGGAGGAGGAGTCGATGATGGTGCAGTAGTCGTGCAGCGTGTCCACGATGGAGCGCGGCCAGCCCAGCCGCCGCACGGGCGGGGAGTCCAGCGCAGACACCAGCGCCAGGTACGAGTTGAAGTTGTTCATCTTGCGCAGAGCTTTCATCACTTTCAAGAACTTACTCGCGTATTTCTCACGCTCCCGAGCCTCCTCCTGAAGTTTACAAACGACTACATTTTAAACAATTTTCGACCACCACTAATTATGTTGCAGGTAAAGATTAAAGACATTATTTTAGTTACCAAGAAAGATAAACATAAATAGGTTACATTAACTTTAAAAGTGCCTTAATTTTGTCACCGAAGCATTCACACATTCATTGATCTTAAAAAATATATTGATAGCAAACATAGTCATATGTATTATTTCTTTTCAAATTTTCCACAAAAATGTCAAATACCTGTTCCAAAATTCTTGAGCGCGCCCAGTAGCTCATCTTGTTGAAGTGTTCCGTGAATCTGGTGAGATTGGGCGAGCTCTCTTCAGACTGATCCCTGGGCCAGGAGAGCACCTCGGCGGTGGTGATGCGGATGAAGAGCGCGGCGTCCAGCAGCGTCATCTGCTCGGCCAGCTCCGTGGCCTTGAAGTCCAGCAGCGTGTCGCGCCGCAGCGACACCGAGCCGTAACACGGCGTCTCGTACTCGTATCTATTGTTAGTCTGAAATTATTTGTATTAACACTCAAGCGCAACGCCCTTTCACAGACCATCAACGTATTTTGATTTGAAAATACTATTATACTATTTGATTGCGATTTTAAAGAGTCAAATTTTGAATCAATAAGACTCACCTGTTGGAAATGCAACTGTTTCTGTTTGTCGACTAGAATTTGCCTCAGTGCTTTGGCTATGGCGAGTTCTTCAATATCAACCAGCCAGTAAATGAACTCCATAATCTCTTGCATGAGAGTGCAATCCAGATCCGACAGCCTAAAACGAAATACATCAATTGAAGTTTTATTATTTATCACCAAAGTGCGCTCTACAAGGGGAGGTTATCCCCTGATCTAATACCTCGGGATATCGGACCCAATAGGGTCAGAAGGGCGACAAAGCGTGAAAGCTTGCTAATTAACATGTTATGATCGCTTATAACATCCCAAACGGGTATCCAAACAAAGTAGGTAAGAAAAGGAGTCCGAACTCGCTAACGAGAAGCACCAGTACTGGTAATGTGTGAGTGAGCGCCACACGGGGGGCACAGTGACGCACACGTGAAATTGTTTATAGGGACTCCAGTCTATTTGTAACACCGGGAGTGTTCAGAGCTAGGAGGTCGATAACCGTGGCATATCCCTTTTTCGCCTACCCCAACGTACCAGAAGACGAACTTACGAGCTTTCCTCCCGTAAAAAAGTGGATATACATCCAACCAAGATAGGCGGAAACCAAATAAACAACATGAATGAGAGCCACAATCCTGATGGATTGAAGTGTAGTAAAACACGTGTTACTCACGTGAGGTCCGCGACGACGCGCGTGAGCAGCGCGAGCGTGGAGCGCGTGGCGGGCTGCGTGTGCGGCGCGGGGGGCAGCGCGGGGTGCGGCGCGGCGGCGGGCGGCGCGTGCGCATGCGCGTGGTGGCGCGCGCGCCGCACCAGCCGCGACACCAGCGCGCCGGGACGCACCCACGTGCGGTACGTCGCCAGGAACGCCTCCTGGTACGCGAAGTCTGCGCACAACACTACGTCACACTCCACGCATACACACGCGCTTACTAAGCTAATACAAGCCGTCACATGCTCTGGCAGATCCGAAACACGCTACACGTGTCGATGTGTCGACACGTGTCGTCGATACGTACGAATTCTACCAAAATCATGTCACGTGTCATGCTGTGCCGAAGCTGGAAAACTTTGTGCGATGAGCCATTTTCAGCGTCCGATCAAAATTACTAATTGGGACATTTTCTACTGCCAACGTTCAATAGAGGTTCGGCTACGAAATATCGATATAAAATCTATCTAATTTTGTAATGACACGTTACTGACGAAATTTTCATTAGATATATCGGTCGGACACTAAGCTATTCTTAAATCAAGCATTCATTGCTTACACATCAATATTATCAGTTCTTTACGTAATCTGGCTTCGTGCAATCAACCATTTTAGCGTGATTAGTTTGATTCAAGGAAATACATGTTTAGTGCGCTATATTTGACAAGCAACATCAGCAAAGCTAATACGATATTAGTAAATAGAAAACCAGCGAGTTTGTTTCAGCCCCGATTCATAGAATGAGTGAATCACTTACACTCGTCCGTCTCTGTAAAGTGAAAGCATGACAGTTCAGAGGTTAGAAGCATATGATCAAGAACATCGCTATCATAACCGTAACATAGTCTCCATTCTTAAATGGTTTACATACTGCCGAACTATTGACTAATTTGTACTTTAGGAATGTTCTATACTGTCAAGTGTATACTGTATCATTACATACTTGTATGATAAATGTAATTTAAAAAATCAATATATCTTTATGATTTAATGTCTGTATCTAAAGAAGTTTAAATAACAAGCAATGTACAAGTATATGAAAATTACAAACAGCGCCCAAATGCGTTCATGCCTGTACCCTCTTCTTAAATATATATGAATGTGAATTAAGACTTTCATTCAAGGACAATGCAGTTAATTATGATATCCCTCATCCAAGAACAAATAGATAATTAGTATGCTCACCTTTGGTAGCTTTGGTGGCGAGTACGATGAGTGCGTCGGGATGTCCGCCCCGTACTTCCGGTCCGTCCTTGCTGGGTCCCTTGAGCACGAGCCACGAGGAGATGTCGGTCTGCAGGATGATGTCGTCGGGCTCGGCGGGCGCGGGGCTCGAGCTGCCGTGCGTCGCCGCAGACTCCGCGGCCTCCGCGCTGCCCTCGCTCCTCTGCCGACGCAATACACATGGTATAATATACACAGTACATAATACAAATCGTCACATACTTGCACTAAATATCTTTATTCCACTTAATATTTACAATATTAAGTGTAATATAATTAATACAATATTTTATTCCACAATTAAATAAATTGTTGGAAATATATCAAATATGATTTTATCACGTTTTCGTTTATTTTGCCATTAACGGCCTTCATGGCGCAGTTAGACGCTACGTGAAGCCGAGGATTCGATCCCCACACCGAGAGCAATATTTATGTGAACTACTGGTATGTTTCGGGTCTGTGTGTTTGTTAGACTAAAAAGTCTCGTAGTTCCCACCCACGATACAAGACTCGATCTTAGTGTGGCGTTAGCACCATGTATGTTTGTAACTGTTGGGAGTTATCTTGCACAATATAATATTTAATTCCTACGTATCCCACAAAAATATAAAGTATCATGTATGTCAATACTATTATAAGTGTAGCTATTAGTATTACCTGTGAGGGTACGGGCGACGGCGTGGGCTGCTGCACCAGTAGCTCCAGCTCGTCCTCCAGCGGGAACTTGCCCGGCACCGACGAACTCACCAGCAACTCGTCCGAGTTCTAACAGAAGACAAGTGAATAATGGTATCGAAAAATAACATGCAGCTTCATTCTTATTCATTTGTATTTACAAGAAGATAACAGTTGAATTGATAAAATAACTGATTGTAATATTTAAGCAAAATTCCTCGTAATAATTCTATACGTAAGACATACTTTTGTTAAAGGAATCTGTCGATGTAGAGTGTGAAGGTATTATCACTTACAATATTGTTCAAAATAGCTTCATCAGTAGAGCTGTTGTGAGATGAAGGTCGTGGTGACGGCGGAGGTAGAAGCTCGTTGCTTGAATTTATCTGGACCTTGGAAAAAAGAAAGAATACAATTTATTTGAAATATAGTTTGTTGTTAAATTATGAAGATTAATAATCTTATCTAATTTACTTTAGTTCATGTTTGTATATGTGTGTCAGCTGATATAACCCCTTTAAAATTGCATTGAATGACTAAAGGATGAATGATATTAATTATTAACGAATATATTTTGTTGTTTACCTGTTTTTTGTTCATTTTAGGAGGCAACGCGGGCGGCTCCGGTGGCAACGGACTTGTTCCGCTGGATGTCGTCAAACTCACACTGTCATCTGAACCACTGGAACGCAAACATTTGCAATGAGAAATAATATGAGATAGTTTCAATACATGGGGCTTAAATTACTTTATAGTAAATGTGCAGAAAAAAAAATATAAAGGACATTTTTTTACCCGCAAAACAGGCAAAATGTAGTTAACGCATTTATAACGTTAGATACATTTTAAAAAATACCACCTTATTTATTGTAATGTTAAAGAATAAAACAGATAACGGTAATCTTTATGCACTTTATAGCGGTTTAGAGTTTTATTATAGTACTGATCTGCAAAATACCAAACAACTAATCGAAAATATGAAACGATTAAAATTAGTTATCTTATCAGTTCAAGATATTTAATAACGTTATTACCACTATTTCGACTTGTGGAGCATTTGCCTTAAATCCTGTGTGTTTATTATGAAATAGCTTTTGTCCAAAACTTTGCGTGATCCACTGTATTTATAATATGTTTTATTTCTTAAGAGCGTTTATACCCTGCACGCGCATTTTGGCTTAAAAACAGGACTTTTCAAATGAGTTAATAGCCACCAATAAACAATTTAAAGGAAAAATAATTATTATTAATTTTAGAAAAGGTTGTCATCTAGGGATTTTGGTGAAAAACATTATAGATTGATGGATAATTTGTGAGTACTATACGGATTACTGAACACAAGTTTCGTTATTTAGGCTTTAAATGGCAATTTAGAAGCTTAAGATATCCTTAACCACTAAATATAAGATGAAAATAAAAATATTATCAGACTAATAAGACCTTTATGGAGGGATTTTGCTGAGAAAAATAATCTTTTTGTGTTTAGTTACTGAAAAATAAAAATTTAAACAATGCGAAATTATTCAGAAACTCTCGTCAAGAACATATTTTTTTTCACCAACTTATCGCACATAATTTTTTATAACAATTGCATATTATAATAGAAGAACATCTTATCAATAAATTACCATTTTTATATTTCAACAAAATTAGTTTTCATGTTTTCTACAAATATTTTAAAAACCACTATAAAACACGCTGTCCGACGTGGATCAAATCAGACCGCCGCAAGGCCTTCTAGAGGGAGGACGTATCGCTCGTCGCTCCGGCCTGGCTGCAGTCGATTATGCCGCGCGTAGTAAAAATAGCCACGCGCGGAATGCGATTACCACATCTTAGTACTTTGGTAGTAAAATATTTAATTATTTTTATTACCTACAATGATTTTGTAGTGAGTATAAATTATGTTTCAGGTAATATAATGGGATGTAATTCCGAGGCTAAATTATGTTATGTATTGTAATATAAAATTAAATATATTTCGTAATTGTAAGAGGTTGTAAGGTCCCTAACACTATTTATGTGTTCGAACACGAAATGGTTAATAAAACGTCCGTAGTGTCTACTGATTTGAATGCAACTTAACAATGTAATAAGAACGGAAATATGATTAGTATCTAAATTTGTATTATTCTTTGCTTGCACAGTAATATTTGTCTACTTATAATGCAAATAAAATATTTTTATGATATTATATTACAGTTACATTTCAATTGAATATTTGAAGCGCACGGATCAAAGTTGTTTGAGCCGATTGTATAGCGAGCCGACGCGGCAGCTCTACGCACACAGCTTTGGTCGCTTATGTGCGCGTGAAATTAACGAAGAAATACCTATAGTTGACTTTGCGCGCAAGGTGTATACGCTCTTAAGCATCGATACACACTCCCATAAATATATATTATTCTATATTACATTCTATTTTCTCCCTCCCTTTAAATTTTCAATTTTCTCGAGTTGGAATGTTTTTATTATTATTTTTACATTGTTTTGCTTTTGTATTTGTGCCTTCAATTAATTTTTCTGTCTTATTTCTCTCTTTTAAATAAAATTTTACATCCCCATTTCTACCCTTAAAATGAGAAAATTCTAAAACTCCGAATAGGGATACATGAAAATCAATTAAAAAGACAAGCTATATACCTGAGCGGCGGGTTCCCGAAGTGTTGCACTGTGAATGACTGCGCGATGGAGCGCTGCACGTGCTGGTGCCGCTGCACGCTCACCAGCGCGCCGCCGCTCTGCTGCGCGCTGCCACAAACAAACACATTCAATCACGCAGTCTCAACTCATCTATACTCTGAAATCGAATTCGATATCAAAAATGTAAACAAACAAATGTCATTGTAAAAGTGACATTTCAGGGTTATGAAACATTTTCCCAAAAACATATTGGTTATAATTTGATTAGTGAATAGATTCAAATGTTGCGAGTACTATGTATTGTTTATTTATATTTATTTTTAAACTTTGTACATTTTGAATGTTTTATTATGCCTGTCGACGTGACCCTTGACTTGGGCCCAAACAAATTCTAATGGGTTTAACTCACAGTGATTTTCAAAGACCATAGTGCGTTCGTCTAGGAACACGAGCGCCAGAAAACTTAGGAACAAAATAGAACAAAAACTTAACAGAAAACGTGAAACCAACACCACATCACAGCGACGTAACTTTACCACATGATGCACATTCATCAAGTTAAGCAACTAAATGAACTAAAGGGAGCTGCCGCGGGTGTCAAACCGACGTATTTGTAGTTAAGGAGACGAAATTTAAAAAAAGTTTTATTTCAGTGGCCTAAGGTAACGAATTTCTGCATAATACCTGTAGCATAAAATATTTTCGTACCATTTTTTTCACATACTTAAAAAAGAAGTTGAAATTGTAGTTTATGTAAATATTATACCAAATATTTTTTATTTGGCTTTGTTTTATTCTTATTTAACGAATGAGAATAAATCCAACCTGTTTTTTTAACGGTTGTGAACAAACTACCATGACAAATTATTTTATTGTAGTGGTAACACTTTTGTTTACATTTTTGATCTCGGATTCCATTTCCGAGTATAGATTCTCGCGAATGGCCGGAGAAAACGCGGAAGACTGAAAATGCGGTGGAAAGTCGAGTTGGATGCATTCGGCCAAAATGGCAAGAGCTCGGTGAGTACAGGGTCAAGTGGAGTAACAAAAGGGAGGCCTTTGCCCAACAGTGGGACACATTTATAGGTAATAAAAAAAACATAAATAGAGGGAGCTGTGAAGTGTTAAATTATAATTAAAAATACATACCTGGCCAAGTTGTAAGTGTGTATGGAATGTCGGAACATGTCCGGCGGCGCCGCCGCGTTGTTGGGCGGGTGGCTGCAGTTGCCGAACATCTCCATGTACGCCATTACTGCACAAACATTTAAATCTCACCACCGACACAACACAAACATTACAAGGTGTAGTAAAATTCACACACTGATTTTAACTCTGCGCACGTATCAATATTAATGCGGAAGTGCACAAATAAAACAAACGCGTGATGTGCGTAATACCAACAAAACTGCAGCAAAAATAAACCAGTGAATTTTATACACCTCACAGTTAGTCAAAAATATTACACACTAAAAGCTGAGGCGAAACGAGTTCACCTTCCGGGTGATGTCTCGCCAACACGAAAGAGAGCAAGGCCGCGCTCGAATCGAAGCATTAATTACATTAATCATCCGGAGTGATAATTATCTACGGCGCCAACTGAGCTCCTTTGTTACTAGTCAGCAACATCGGAAACGTGGAAGCGGTAAATGATCCATACATCTGCGCGTGGAAAGCAAGCTGCCTGCCTAATATGATCCTCAAACTAAAACACAAATGGTTATATTTTACGTAAAAGCACTAGAAATAAGCAAATGATCACAGCAATTGTTTTGGAAATGAATGTGATCTAACTTTTCTCCAAAGATAGCAACTAATGACACTAAAGGCATTAAATAACAATTATTCATAACTATATTGCTAGGCCGCTTACAATGTTTATTACAGGTAGTTTGAGGTTCATACAACAACTGTCTGCACATGATTTGTGAAATGATTCCATTATGGTTATGAACTAGAAGCCGATTTGAGCACTATAAGCGTAACGACCTGTACTCCAACTTGTCCCAATACTTGGAGTGGCCCTCAACATAAATATTAACAAAACACATTGTTTCACCATTGCATTAACTGTATGCCTAGTTTTCGATATAAAATGTATGGTGCAAATGTGATGTCACAAAACATTTTTTATAGAAAACATCATTGGAGTTAATACAATGGTGGTATGACAGATCTGTTTCTGTAGCAGATAGCGCCATAGCATGCATATATCCACTCACCACTGTAGGCGACGCTTTGGAACACTGCCGCGCCGCACCGACACAACAGAACAAACATGCCATTATAGCCCGCGTGGAACACTACCCCGGGACATCGCGAGACCCGCACTCATCGCCACGCGACGACGACGATGGCGACGTCATCACAACAAACATTGTAAGTGGTAGAGCCACGGGAAGCGGGCTCAAAGCCATCAACTCCACCAAACTTCGGGAAGGTCAAGAGCAAAAACAATTGAACATCTAGAAATTTTAATGACTAATTCCAATGTAAGGTAGTTGGCTATTTTCTAAAACTCAGTTTGGATTCAGTGTGGCTCTACCACTTACAATATATCAAACCAAACATTCATCGAGTACAGGTGACGTGCGCGTTCCTCACAAACATTTACCATCCAAGGCGACTCCCTCATATTGTACATCACATCGACACATGTTCAAACATTTGACAGAGTTGCATAACAACACGTAAGCATGCACGTTTCACCCACATCGTTCCAGAGTGATCAGCATGAACGGAACCATTCTGTTAATTAAAGTTTATCCCAAATTGCACGAATTATACAATTCACCAATTATTGACACGTCGACTGCTTTGCCCGAACAAAAAAATTACATTTGACAAATATTCAAGAAATACCCAATAAGAAGGGTTTGTATAGAAATTACATTATAGGTGTATCATATTATGCTTAATCCCACTGCTCCAGAAAACGACCGTATATGTCTGCGCTGCAGTCAACATGTTAATACTTATTATTGAACATATTCAAGCATTTTTACGCCATTTTAAATTTTATTTTTGCTCAAGAATCAATCATAATATGTTGTTACGATGTTTATGATGTAAAAACGTGGATTATGTTCGGTTGTTGAAGTCCCCAAAAGTGCGAGTATGTGTGTGTGTACTGACTGTGCTTCTTCTTGAGCGGCAGCGGCGGCGGGCGCGGCGGGTGGTGGTCGGCGAGCGTGTGCGGCCGCGCCTCGCCGTGCACGCAGCACCCGCCTGCCGCCCTGCAATACGCATACATGTACAATCTTCAATATTATATTACTACTACATATTACTACCAAGGACTTTCTTAAATTAAATACTGTATTGAAATTCACTAATTAATTTCCAGATGATCAGCCAATTGCTCATTTAAAAATTCTATAAATCAATATCAATTATATTATAAAATCTGGTATTTATGTAATGTACTATACTGGACTTTGCTTAAAGTCCGAACTCGTTTCGGAATTTACCAAGTAACGACACCGTCTTTACGGGTCGCTTTAATTGACCAGACCCAGAAGGCTCACGCCTAGGTATTATTTCCACAACGTGAGACCTCTGTTATCTCGGAGAACTCGAGTTTGTGAAGTTTAATGTGAGTGTGGACATTGAGTAAATCATACAAGTACGATAACAGTTATTTAGATGCCGGCTGTAAAACGAGAGCCCGCGTGTTCGATCCTCGCATTACGACAAATGTATTATCCACAGGTATTTCTTTCGAGTCCGCGTGTTTGTGACACCGAAAAGTCTTTCGACACAGTCGATCATAGTGTGGGGTCAGGACATATGCGACAGTGGTGTGTACTTATTATAGACACATAATATCGTATATCGTAGTGATTGGTTGCATACCTGATCTCGACGTTGGGGAAGTGTTGCTGCACGTCAGCGCGGATGTTGCGCCTGGTCTTGGCGGGCAGCTCGGGCGGCGTCTCCGTCTCCGAGCACGACACGCGGCCCAGTCTGCGCACACACACACATTCACTCACGCACTATAATACACGTCTCATCATTATCATCATCCTCAGACAACAGTAGTGCTATACTGAACATAGACCCCCAACATCAAGGTTAGACGAATTTCATTCGTGAATTCAACATTTGAGGTGGTAATGCTAACGAAATGTTAGCAAAATAACACTAGTAGCGGGATTTGGGTTTCTGACACTCCTACGCTCTCACTTGGTCAATAATTTAACGCTCAACAATGATGAAATCCTGTTTGGCAATACTAGTCATTTCATATTAATTATTATCCTCAGCTCAAAGTACTGCTGAACAAAAGTAATCTCCAAAGATTTCCACTTTATGCTGCTTCATTTTGCACTTTCAAAACACAAGTTTTCTCTCATATCTTAAATGTTACTATACATTCGTCTATTGGCCATAAAAATACCACTAAGAGGAGCTAAGCCTTAGTTTACCTCTCTGGTCTAATTCGGTTTAGTGGAAATCACCTCCCAATTTTCTTAGTGTCTATTTACATATAATGTTCGTTAACATTTTACTAGTTACTCTAAACAAATGATATTAATATTATTTACCCACATACAGTAGATCGTAAACTTACAAGTGCTAGGGGTTATCACTAAAACTAACAAAAAAAGAAATATTTAAATTATTACATGAACCAGCTAGAATTTGTCATGAACTTTGTAAAGTAATAATTAGGCTCTGTGCTTATTGTTGCTATTAAAACGGAGCGATAGAAAATCAGGGAGTTGTGGCATAATAATATACGAAAATGTTAAGCATATTTTGCCCGCTTGATAAATTCTAGCTGTTTATGTCTCTTTGAACCTTCAAAAGTATGATTAAGGAACCAATAAGTATGTAGTGTAAGTGATATTACACAAAAAGGACACTCACTTTGTGGAATGGTGCGTAGTTATACAGTTCATATTGGTTACATTCATGCGGCTTTCAAAGCTTTGTACTGTGCACTTCAATTCGGTCACACAGTCTGTACTGTTAAAAGTACTGCAAAAACAATAACATAAGCTTGTTTACAGATATTCAACATTACGCTATTACAAAGCTGCAAGTACCCACAAAAACATTGTCTAATTTTGATTTTGAAAACAACGATGTTTTGATAGAGAATGTTTAGATTACATCACTAAGTAATAGACGCGTTACGAGTTTATCATGCTCTATTTATACTCGTGATATATGATACGTCTATTTGATCATCGCAATTTGTGTGATTGCAGCTACTAATTTTGCAACAAATATTGCGATAAATATTACAAGCAAATCATTTCATCACGCTTGGTCAGCATAATGTTGAATATTTCCGAATGAAAATCACAGAAAATAATGCAAAATGAGTGGATAACGAATAAAGATTATTAAAACAAAATAGTGTATGAAATTGTGCAAAAACAGTGAATTAAGTAACACAAATGAAATCAATTTGTAACAATTTTTGTAATGTTAGACACCAATGAGAGTACCTGTCCGTATGGCTGGAGTAATGATGCGATGAAAACGACGACGTGAAACTATGCTCCGTCGATATCTCGGCGTGACCGACAGACACGAACCCAGACTCATTGGAGAAACTGAAACACATGTTAATTTGCTTAATCTAAATGAAATAAAATATAAAAAATATTTACAGCACACAATAAATTATAAAAATAAAATTGCAAAACGTTCTACGAAGCATAGCAGAGAAAAAGCTAGTCAAAAAAAAAGTAATCAAAAATTCTTAGAGAGTGACAATAATTAACTGCTATTATAGTTATGTCCGTCTTAATTACCATATTTAATGGCTATTGACGTTATGGAGATCAAATGAAAGTAAAACTAATTTGCAAAATCATATATCATACAGAAAGTTCCAAATCAATAAATTACATAATACTTGCGACGAAGTGGTCACATATTGGTAAAAAAAATATCACTATGTTTTTTTTTAATAAGGTCTTACTGAATTAAGGCGATAAATTTGACTTAGTTCATAATAAAAATAGCATTAAGGTTGGATGGCAAAAAAATAATAACATGTACATACTGGACATACCGATTGTGGTTGGAGTGCGGGTGCAGATGCGGCGAGTTGACGTGCGACTCGTGCGACTCCACCGACGAACGCACCTCCGCGCCGCTGTTGCAGCTGCACAACGCTGCGTACACATACGCATATACATACAATATTCATTAACAGTTTTAAAAACTTTTTTATTTCTCGAATAGTCTTTCTTCTTTACTTAAACTGTATTCAAAAAAGTGCGTGGTGGCCTGTTGGTAAACGGACTAGACGCGGCTGCCAACATGTTCACGGTGGTCGCGGGTTCAAATCCCAGGGCACACCTCTGACTTTTCGGAGTCATGTGTGTATTGACAGTCAATCACCACGCACTAAAACGGTGAAGGAAAACATCGTGAGGAAACCTGCATACCATAGCGATTCATAAGAATTTCTATGGTATGTAAGTCCGCCAACCCGCACTAGGCCAGCGTGGTGGACTATATGGCCTAACCACTCTCAATCGTACTTTCGATTGTAGAGTAGGCCCGTGCCCTGCAGTGGGACGTATATGGGCTGATACAATACAAAACAAATTCAAAGCGTTCGCAAGGGACAAAACTCAATAAATAAAATAGGTTACAAATATAGTCTATGTATAAGACCGATAGTGTAAAACAAAGTCGCTTGTCGCTCTCCCTGTGAAAGTTATACACAATAGAGTTATTCATAGGAAAGGTTTATGCAAAGTTATTTTTTGTTTATTGTACAGTTCGGCAAACGAGCACCCGGGTAAAGCTGATTCAGAATATTAGTGCTCGCTCTCTTTTTCTGCTCCGAACCACTAATCCCACGAGGTGGTGGGTTCAGTCTTCTTCACATTCTTCTTCCACTTCGTCCTAATTATGACGTCGAATCCCAGGGCACACCTCTGAATTTTCGGGGTCATGTGTGCATTGATAGTCGATCAACACGCACTATAATAGTGTAGGAAAAGATCGTGAGGATCAGAAACATTATCAGAAACATTCCCAGGCTGCTAATACATATTTTATTTCTTACCCTTAGGTTTAGGGTGAGCGGGTGTTTGTGCAAACCACACGTGCCATCTATCCCCAAAACTATACTAGTCCAAATTTGATACGGTTTTCGGTGATAGGATAGGTTCGGCATATATATTGATAGCCTCCGTAGCACAATTGGTCGATAGACAGCTATGAAACGAGAGACCGCGGGTTCAACCCCAGATATCCTCAGTGAGGCAAATTTTTGCGCGCAACAGACATATTTGTCTCGGGTCCGAATCACGTGGGACCGAAAAGTATCCCGTAGGTTCTTGACGAAACATGACTTGTACTTTCATGTAAATGAAGTGTTTAAACATGTGGCTTTAAGTGTAATAACTAACAATATACACATTACAATATTTGTATAAGCTTTCACGAGGCTCATTCACATCGTCTTGTTCAAATACGCACGCGAAATAATGTGTAAACAGACTTATAAAAAAATATGTATACAGTCACTACGTAACAGGCTCAACAAGATAAAAACACTGGTAGATTTTCGATAATATTATTGATCGGAGTAAATTCTAAATAATTTAATTTCTTTTTACATTTTGGATGATATAATCCCGCATACATATCGCTCATCCAAAAGAACAATGACGTAATTACGTTTTAGATTTTTTTCGGAAGAAATGTTTAAAAATTTATTAATAATAGAATGTATTTCTAATCATTTCGATGAAATCTTAATTATTTTATATACACACATAAAATAATTACTATGAACGTAATTCAAAACAATTTCGTGCGAAAACCCAAGAATTAAAAAAACATATAATACAATCAAACATTTTCATCATTGTAATTACGTCGTTGTTCTATTGGATGAGCGATTATGAATGTTCCGGAAACACTCTCTATATACGGTGATATTGACATAAATGGTATTTAAATGAAAACACACGTTCCTAACCAAACCAGGTAATATTATACCAGGATTGAACGAAAGCTGGTAGCTGTAACATAAATCGGGATATTCGTTTGCATGTAGGTATGAGTCTTTTTAAAGTTCAGGTAAGTTCTCGACGCGAACTGAAGTTTAGATAAGCGGTAAAAATACTCGTATTTATACGGGTAGCAAAAAAAATCGTGAAAACTATGGTCTTCTGTCCAAGCTTCCGGCATACGGTCTGCCCGGCAACCTGTGTTCGTGGATTTCCGGCTTTCTGCATGGGCGTAGAATACGTGTAGTCGTCGACGGCCACGCTTCGGCGCTCATGTCGGTAAATGCCGGAGTTCCTCAGGGCTCGGTGCTGTCGCCCACCTTGTTTATTCTGCATATCAATGACATGTTGTCGCTTGGCAACATTCATTGCTATGCAGATGACAGCACGGTTCATGGGCGATACCACTGCGGGCCTCCAGGTTGCCGTGTCGAATCTGTGATGGGACGCGAAGATCTTGTCATTGAGCTCAACCGGACCTTGGATCTCATTTCTACATGGGGTTCCAGGAATATGGTTGAGTTCAATGCCAAGAAAACCCAGGTGTGTGCGTTCACGTGCAAAAAATCCCCGTTCTCTCCCCTCCCCATTCTTCAGGGTACTCCCCTCTCAGTGCGGAATGACCTGAGTATCCTTGGTGTGGATATCCGCTGTGATCTCAATCCAAGGAATCACATCGAGGGCGTAATATCCTGCCACATCACGCAGGGTTGGAGTCCTGAACAGGGTGCGTCGGTTTTTCACGCCCGGTCAGCTTTGTCGCTTATATAAAGCGCAGGTCCGGCCGGGTATGGAGTACTGCTCGCACCTCTGGGATGGATCCGCCCAATACCTGCTCGATGCCTTGGATGGATTGCAGCGGCGGGCCATCCGCATTGTGAATGATGCAGACGTTACGAGCAACTTGGAGTCGCTACAACTCCGGAGAGATGTCGCCTCTCTAAGCGTGTTCTACCGCCTGTATCACGGTGAGTGCTCTGAAGAATTGTTCAACTTGCTCCCCTCCTCTCCATTCCTAACCAGAACCACGCGTGCTGGCTTGCGAAGCCATAGCTTGACGGTCCACACCATCCCGGCGCGAACCAAACGGTTCTCAAATTCGTTTTTGTGCCGCACCGTCAAGCTGTGGAATTGTTTGCCGGCGTACGTGTTCCCTCCTTCCTACAATCCTGGGTCCTTCCGCCGCGGTGTGAAGAGGCACCTTAGCAGGCCGGCATAATTGTCTCCATTGGCATGGGACTGCCGTCCAATGCCAATGGATACTCTGCCTGGGCGGCATTGACACTTTCCATCAGGTGCAATGCCGCCACAATGCCAGGCCAGTATAAAAAAAAAAAAAAACAAATTATTTGACAAGAATTCATCTCGGATTAATTTCAAAATTTGTACCATGTCATCTGAAGCAATGAGAACCATGTTTAATTTTATATCTATCGTATCGACCAATGACATTTCCACAAGCTCTAAAAATGTCTCATCAGTCAATATTTTAACCGAAACTGTTACAATATTTTTGAAGAGATAAGAAAGAGATGAGATGAAAGAAGATATAATCGATGATGAATAAGTCTCACCGACGAGATCGGTGGAGGGCTGCGTGATGAACACGTGGTCGTGGTTGTCGTGCGTGTTGCGCTCCTCTTCGTTGGACACGTTCAGCATCGAGTCCAGCGAGCCGCTGCTGTGAGACTGCAGCGACAGTCTGCAAACAAACACATCCTTAATTATAAATCTTGAATATGGAATGGAGACAGAACATCAAATATGAATACAGGGTTTATCAAGACTGCCACCGAAAATGAAAGCGGGTTGTTATTTTTTCTTATCGTATTTGGGTGGTATAATCCGGCCGCTCAGAGAATGCGTTCCTGAAAGGTTGTAATCGAACGGACGACGTAACTTTGAAGTGTCGTTGCAAATGCAACGACAGCAAATGTAAATACATTATCGAACAATTTTATTTATTTACCCTACTTACGAAATAAAAAATCATAAAAAAATTAATAATATGTAAAGGACATGGCCAGTTTTTGTATGGCGCTGTGCCTAGTACTTCGAATCTCGTCTACATCAATTAGTTTTGCATTGTTGGGGTAAGGTTTGTTCCAAGATTAATACAGAAAAGTTACAAAGCCTAGGAAGTTCAGGGTTTTTAGATATTTACAAAAACATATCTTATTTTCAGGTTAGGTTTTGTAGGTTATCTGTCAATTTATTGAATCGAATCAAAATACGTTTACATAAATGCTTTATCATCGAATTTGGAATTTAAAGGAAATAATATTTTATAAGTTACACAAAATATACACCGAGACGTATTTTAATTGTGCCACAATGTAAACAAATAAACAAAGCATGGTTCCTGTCAAGCAACTGTCAAGTGTCAAGTATTTTACTGCAGCGTTTAGTTGTTGCAATGAAAGTGTGTAAAACATGGAAGAATATATGTGTAAGTATATACTACAAACATTGCTTTATATATATTTAGTATTGTTAATTATTATGACTTATTACCTACTTATAGATTATTTTTAGGAATATTTTAGACTAAGTTATTATTTTTTTCCTACACTTGCTTTACTGCGAACGAAACGTTTATGCGGGGCCAACAATGGCGGAAATGGGTCATCAATCAATGCAAAATCTTATTAAACTTTATATTACTCCCTAAACTTCTACAGAAATATGACATATTCTTAAATTAATAGTTGATTTTTTATATTCATTCAATTATTGCCTTGTTTTTGTACATGATAAAAAGTAACTAGGCAGAAACTGTCCAGGTCCTTTAGGTTAAATTTTATCACTTTGGACTAAATTTGACGGTTAATAAAAATGAAAATGTTATATTTATAAGTTCATACCACGCCGTTACAAGGTTATGTCAACTGTTCATTTCTGGAGTGATGGGGCCAAAAAATAGCAGATTATTATAACGTTATTTTCCCTTATAATATAAAATAATACATTTGTGTTTTTAATAATGTATAACGTAATAATTAAACGGATCTAACTCTTTATTTAACCTGGCAGCAATATAATATCTTTCACATTTGTGAATTTTATTTAAATTTGGCATTGAAATTTACGTTTTTATTAAAATATTTTAAATAAGAACATTTAATATTAACTTATATTATTTACTTATTGTAAAGTGTGACGTAAATTTTAAAAAGTCACGTGACCAACCGTTTTGGTGAAAATATTTTTAGTAATAAAGAAAAACATATTTATTCGTTATAAAGATCTCTTTAAAAATATATTAACGGTTGGAAGATTTAAAGAATGATTATACCTAGATTTTAAAACACTTTATAGAAAGTCAAGTATCCAATTATTCTAACTTGCTACTTTTACTGTGAATAATTCAAAAGTTTAGCAAAATGATAATTATTTCCCATCACTACTCATGATCAACTGACATGTGTCAGGAACGCATTCTCTGAGCGGCCGGATTTTAAATACATCGTTTTTTATTGAATAATATTTAACACCCTTTTATTTTTAAAGACGCTTTGGACTATGGTACGCAAGGGATTAAATTATAACTTTAGCAAAAACCATGGATGTACCACCCAAACACAATGAAAAACAATGTAAAATATTTAAAAATCACGAAAACTAATTGTCGCATTTCGTTGCGAGATTTTAGTTGCATTGTGTTTGTAGTCACTAAAACTACCACCTAGCTTCGTTTTCGGTAGCAGTATTGATTTACCCTGTATAAAGGTGGTATTTGCAATAGCAACACCCAATAGGGTGTTTGTCGTATTTGGAAAAATAAATGACGTTTAAGCAAACATGCAAATAGAGGCAAATATGACCATCCAACATAATTCGATAAGATAGTTACACAAGTTAGTGTCTTCTAGAACATCACAAGATAAATAACTATGAAATGCGATGAGTGTTAATCAATCACGCTCTATTTATTATCGCAATCAAGTCATTTCGTAACAGGATACGGTTGGATGAAAACAGCGCTCTACCGTGAATATATCCTTAATATCATTGCAACATGATCCTAAATACCAACATTTAAATGTATCATATAACCTAAAGAACTTAATTATTTCGTGGAATTTAGTAAATAATAGAAGTGGATATGTTTCTAAAACGTATCTCAACAATGGACGATATAAAAATAATAATAGTAAATAAACATAAGCATATAGATTAAATGACGGCACATACTGACCTATCAATGGAGAGGCCCAGTAGTGAGCTATCGTTGTTCGACTTGCGCTTGGGCGGGAGAGGCGGGGCCAACTCGATTTTCCTGTCATACAAACGCAATTCTCTCACTAAGGTTTATACTATTTCATATAATGCATATACGGTTAAATATAAATAATAATCCTATTATAATCGTGTTGAGAGAAACTACAATACATAACACATCTAAAATATGTTCAGCGAAATATTTTGTGTATCTTAAATAATCTAAGAAATATTACACTTATATGATGTATAGAAAAAATCATAAATTGATTCCTACTATTGTCATAATATTCTCATAGTACAACATTTATATTAACATATTTTCATATCTGGAATAGGTTATAGGCTCCAAAAAACAGAGAGCTATAACCTATTAAAATTAACTATACTTAAATATAGTGTGTGGATATAGGTTAGTAAAGAATCATCATATTATTAACCTGATTGGCCTGGCTGGTTTGGGCGGCGGCGAGTCTGCGTCCCGCGGCGAGTCCGGCGCGTCGAGCACGGACTCGGAGGAGTGCGACGCGCGCACGCCCGCCTCGCCGCTCGACTCGCCCGTCAGCAAGGAACGCTCCTTCGGCGTCAGCGGGATGTCTGCAAACACCACGTAATCATTCATACTAACTACCGTACTCAGAGACATTTAATGACAAATTAAATCATAACTTAGTGTA
This sequence comes from Hyles euphorbiae, assembly GCA_023078785.2. Classification (NCBI taxonomy): domain Eukaryota; kingdom Metazoa; phylum Arthropoda; class Insecta; order Lepidoptera; family Sphingidae; genus Hyles; species Hyles euphorbiae. Next base: position 12,659,141 of record CM041043.1, read on the forward strand.
AATTTTACGAACGAAATCTTTACTAACGAACATTTTAATTGACATTAAACGTCTCTGAGTGCGGCCGTAGCTCCATTTCCAAAGGTTTAGTTACTCCCTTTGAACATGCGATTATTGCAAGGATACAAAGTTGCATTGTATAAATGTTTGCCAGAATACGATACTCTTATGTCAATTATCGTATGCGATAATGATATACGATTCTCGAAATCAGACGAAATTCTCTATGCGTGTAAATTGGCTATCGTCAATCACATACTTATATTCCGGGGTGTACAATCACCAAACATTTAATAGAAAGCTAAGAAAGGTATTGACTTTTAGACTTATACCTTACATCATACGTAGAACGTCCGAATATTCGAGTTTCGTCTTGGATCCCAGAGTTATATGAATTCCTGGGTCCAATTTCGACGCCTTGAAATCCATTTTGTGTGAGTTTCTTTGTATGGTATATCACATACAAATTGTCCGAGACTGGAATTTCTGCCTAGCATGAAGGGACAGGGGTGTGCTTATGTGAATTATTAAAGAGAAATAAAAACACTTTTCCGTGTGAAATAAGTAGATAATAATATCGACACGCAGACATGACAGTTTTATGTGAAAATCTAAGCAATAGAAATGGTAATGCTCGAATTAACGACTACATTGCATGAGAAAGTAAACAAAGCGCATAATAAGTACAGGTCTTGGAGCTGCACATTAACTCACGGCCAATAACATGTGGCATTAGAAATTGTGCCAACAATTAATGTTATTGTTTTGTCCGACACACATCCGCCAAAGAAAGTCGACAAAGCCATTAATATAAACCATATTCGATGTAAAGAAATGAGAAACTGCAAATTCGTCTCACATTTATGTCCGAATAAAATGAAATGTTGGTTTGATCAAATTACAATGGGCATCGACCGAAATTTCCGATTTCAAAACTGGCGTGAACAAAATGATCCAATGTCAGAAAAGCAATTACAACTGTGTAAAGGCAATCGTATCCAATCCGATACTAGCGCGGTGCTGCACACACACACATACACAAGTCTAAGCGTTTACTCCCCTTGTGCCTGCGAGCTCGCTTATGAAATGGCATCAAATAACGCCAATCTAGGCCGCCTGGCGGGTTCATTAACGAATTAGCCTCAATGAATTAAAACATTACTACTTCAACCGCTTACGTCGCACTGGTGCTATTGTCATATATTTGGACAATTCAGCAGGCCGAATGCCGACGCAATATGTGATCATCCAATTGTTTACATGAAACCTAAGGAAAGTTATAATGAATGGAACAAAATAAATGAAAATATTCGACCTATATTTGGTAGTGTAGGTTATTTGTGGTCTCAAGGTGCTACTAAACTAACAGGATAAAGTGCAAACGGGCGCCCCCGCGGCATACTCACTACATTACTAATGTATACCGTCAGTCGTCACCTACACCTGACACAACAATAATACCAGAGCAATTTTTAAACCACAATTAACACCTACAAATTCTGCACAGACGAGTTTTGTATAGATATTACAGTATGCAGTGACTAGATATTACATTTTATATTTTATTTCATTACATAAAATATTTTACTTCATTCTTCTATGTATGATTTTCTCCTTAAGGGATGTTGTCTTTGCTCGTCCTACTACATTTAGCAACCACTCGCTGATTGCTATTCCAATGTCCACCCTCATAATTATATCAATTATGTTTATCATTAAAGTTGGTGGTTTATTTCTCTTACCGGGCAGCGAGTTCCTCTGTGTAGAAGCTCGTGGTGAGACGAGCGCGGGTCTGGGAGACAGCGCGGGGCGCGTCATGTGCTGCTGCGCCAGGCTCGCCACCTCTTCCACGGCCGCCGTCACGCCCTTCACCACCGAGCTCACGTGGTCCGGAGACAACGCCGCCACCGACGTATCCAGCTCCTCGTTCCCAGCGTCCGCTCGAAGACTCACCGCTGTTATCTCATCGCATAACTTTATCAACATCGCTAACGCCGCGCAAAGCCGCTTCACAGCACTCGTCAGCGCCGGCGATCTGCTGCAGTACGGCTTTATCGCTGAAACAAAACTCTTATTACATCACTGATACATTTCATGCACCTGTCACGCGAAAACAGTACTTCCCAGAACACGAAATATCTTGAGTACACAAATGTTTTTACGTTACTGTAAATAACTCGTAGCTAAACAATATTTTTATTTGCATTTTAAAGAACAAGATAAGGAAATAATTAATCATTTGTAATAAAGATAGACTTCGGAATACTGTACAATTTGTTTCAAGAACGATGTTTTTCTTACCTTTGTGTATATTCGCAATTGATTCGAATACGATAGTGCCGTTGTCTGGGAGCATTTCCAATTTTCTCTTTGTTATAACATCTGAAAAATGTTTCAACCCAAAGGTAACCTGAAAATAAAATGACTAACTCAATATACGGTTATTTTCCAACGACTATGTCGCTAGAAAAAAATATAAGTGACCTCTTTGACCAGGCGCTCCAGTTCTTTCGCGGGCGTGACTTCCCCCTCTTCATTGAGATTTGTTTTGGCACCCATGTTCCGGAGTTTCGGACTAAGTGGGGAATGTGATCTGTAACAAAGTATTTTATCATGAAAATCGTAACTACATTCGAGGGTATTTGCGTGAACTTGCGTTTGAATGAATTCAATACATAAAAAGCCTTTCGATTTACTAATTACTGTCTATCCCTAAGTCAATTTTACATTGATAGCATTAAATACCTAGTACATACTTCTTATACAAAATATAAAAAGGATGTATTCATGCCGGAATATCCAAAGGACACATATGTCTTACAAAACAAGTGTGAAATATTTGTCAAGTCTTGTAATATAACAAACAAATGTTTCAAAATGATGTAACGAAACAGCACTAATCATTATGTCGGCTGAGTAACATTATGTGTTAGTTTCCAGGAAAACAACCGTAGCATACTTACACCGGTATATGATCAAGATAAATCTATTTTGTTTTAAATGGGGAGTTACCGGAACCATATCAAAATTTATTTCACCTAAAGCTTCATTCTTGTTTACGATTACGCGATCAAAAACAATCTTTAACGGGATAGCCTTTATAGGCCAGCTGAACAGACAATGTGCAAGTACTTTGGAACATTTACTCGTAATTGATGGTCCTCGAAAATAATTGTTACAAGTTAAAGGGAACAATTTAAACAAAATTTACCTCTGCATTCGGCTTTCAGGATAATTTTACATAAACATTGGTGTAATGCACTTATACGTATCATAGTCGCATTCAGCTACTATGATACGGAAGACAAATACATACCGAAAATTCAGTGTAGATAAAACAGATAAACAAATAATCCGATAACTGTGCAGCTAAGTACAGTATAAGTATATAAGTACACTACTAATGAATCGCTTAAAAATGTCAACGCACGGAATGTATTGCGAAAGAAGGTGCTTTGCATGCAAGACCACCGCGCGGCGCGAATACAAAACTAAGCTATATTTGATATTCAATTAGGATGTCCCGGTTCACTTGCGTTAGCGCGTGCTCAAACAAAACATGATCGATATAATAACAAACGCTGTACGCACCATTAGCCCGCCAACGGACGCCGGCACTGCGCTTCCCCATAAATATTATAAATATCATTTCAAACACGAACGTCCATAAGCCAATCACCTTTACAATAGCTTACAATAAAATCCGTGCAGTTTTTTCATTTCGAGTGGGTAGTACCAGAATATTTTTATTTTTTACAAAGACTGAGGGCATTGCACCTCCACTGTCGCGTCGCATTATGTGCCTACATAAAACATGGTAAATCGTACCGTTTCCCATTATAAACGAATCTCCGGTGAAGCTGATTTGTACGTTTGTTAAACCAGTCACCGACGGGCGACCTCACCGCGTTCGACATTTAGCAGAGTCACTCGAGTAGCACCACGCCTGAGCCGTAAACAACACTGAGCAGTGAGCACGCTGCTTCTTTACGAGTGTCGCACACAGAGAACTACTTTCGAACAACCTCATTCGGCCATAATAAAAACTAGTGTCCACCGGCGTCACAACAAATAAAAACCGACTCAGTCACGCTGACACTCGGCGAGCGGACATTAAAATGTAATCACTTAACATTGCACGCACTAAATTAATGAGATTTCAGCGGACAATGTACTAATGAGCGCGACACTGTTAGCTCGCTACTGTGACTCATTATAACATCCACATTGAGTGGAATGTCTGCATTAACAAGTACACAGTGCAGTCGGCAGTAGCAGTCGGCACTGTGCATTCAACAGCCAGCAGTGTACGCTGTGCACCGATAGTGTTAGCGGCACTCCACGGAACCGAGTTCCCGACGCACTATTCACGAATAAACTTATGACACTATGCGTTTTACGTGACTGTTTAATTAATTCAACACGAATCACACAGAGTTAGACAGTTGCATTGTGGTTTCACCACTGCCCGAGATAATACTGTTAATATGAGCGACACTTTCTTATGTCGTTGACAGTTTAGATAGCGGAGTTATGTATGTAAATTTATCAATAAAGATAAGAAACAATATACAGTTTGAAGATTCCATCGCAAAGTACACAACATGCAAGATAAAATGTTGTACTAGACGTCCCAGTAGATAACGCAATTCTATAAAATAATGGAATTGCAATAAACGAGTACTTAAAACCAAAATATTATTGGACCGGCCAGCAATATCTGTTAGAAGATTATATTCTATGATTGCACAATCAGGAACGATAATCGCGTGGCGTAATTTTCTGTTCAATGGAAACAGTATCAGCTGGGAAAGTCCGTTACGAGCACTGATTTGACCATTGGGCATAGAATGTTAATGACAACTCGGTGTATTTGAATGAAAAAAATAATAGCGTTCTACGTGATTGTACCACTCTTATTACACTTGTGTATACAAGTGCGTCGCACAGCTTTGCTGACCTATAAAACTTCTACAAAATATTTTATAATTTAATGCTACAAGTGCAATAGGGAATATGCATGCCATTTTTTTATATTTTTAATCAATTCTGTATGTTATTACATTATCAAAAAAAAATATAAGTCTTTGAAAATATCAATAAAAAAAATACAAAAAAATAATCAAAACTGCTATCAGTTTCGAAGCATTTAAACGCCATGTTGGCGCGAACTCGCTGTGACGTCAGAGGGCACGATATGAACAACGTAGTATTTGGATTAAGTTTCATTCATGAATTGCTACAGAACTGTATTTCGTGACAAAATAATCCATTTTATTTAATAGTATAAAGAAAGCACAAAATAACTCATAAACAAACGTAAAACAACAAGCTAAAACTTCATAAGAACGTGCCCTCTGACGTCACTTTCCTTTTCAAGCAATAGATCGCGTTTCGGAAAAAATGAGCGGCAAATTTGAAATGTCATTTTTTAAATATTTATTTTACCGATTTAGAGTTCATAAATTTAAAAAATATCTTTAAGGTATATTTCTATATTAATAAAGATTACAAAAAAAATATTTTGACTCATTTTGAAGTCTGATGCATATTCCCTATTACACTTTGCTGCACACAAAATACATTTTACTCCATCAGTATGTAGAATTATTGAAAGACAATAAACAACAAAACCATTCCGCGACTTTCAAAAACGGCGCAACTGCGGTGCATATCCGCAATGTCGTAAGACACTAGGTTAAACACTCGCAGTTTGTACCGACAAAACATTATATATTTAGTTACACAAATATTGGTAAAAAAAAATACGACAGATATTCTGCACATAATCATGAAGATTCATTTCATTTAACGTTGAAACTTTTACGAACATAATAATATTATGTGTGCCATTTTTATGTTTTAACTTTTGGTTACTATACATATGTACATATATGCCGTTATATGAAGTTTTACACATATACACGCGCCTAATTTTGGGAATGATTATATTTACGCCAGTTTCTGGCTCCAAAATAAGGAAAATACCACTAAAACAAACTGAAGTGTAAATGAGTTGACGTGTTGCAGTCCGCAGTGGGCAGGGCGCTGCGTGTGGAGACTCGTAACATAAATGATGCATGAAGTAGTTGCAAACCTGATAGCGGAGGAGATGTGTGGCGGATGGTGCTGTTGTGCTGGCGAGCGCATGTTAGATATGCGCTCAAGCAGGTCGTCCTTGAAGGAACGAGCTCGCCTTGCCAGCTTGTTGGCACCGCGCAGCGAGCCCCGGTGCCCCGACCCCGCCTCGCCGCTGCCTTCGCTTTCTACAAAATTTTACATTTATGTTGTTAAACAGAAGAACATACACACAAGGATATAGATCTAATAACCTTTTGTTTCATTTTGTTGTTAGTTACAAGAATGTAAATTAATTCAATGATATTTGACTGGTGCGCATCATCGTATCAAACCATTTATGATCTTGTCTGAATATTATTATGAGAGACATCCACATATTTGAAAAGCATTTTTTTTTTATTTTGCTTATTAGGTATTTTAGTTCGCAATCCAAAATCAATTTAAATGTAGTTAACAAATTAAGTTATTCAATATATTTTTTTATTTATATACCCAGGGTGGTTCTTTAGTCTTGTTTAGTTCCTTTTTTAGCTGGACATTTTTGTACCTACATTTTAAATTTCACTCATGAATTATAGAATAAAATGGTATATCTGTATTCATTTACCTATATTATAAACAAGGCGTTAATTAAAATTCGTGTTCTAAATTATCAAGGATTTTCCTTGATGCAAAAATAATTGCCTGCGTAATCTATTAGGACCGAGCAAAATAACCACAATAATACCAAGGATTCAACCTCGCGCATTTAGACACGCAGGTGTTATTCTTACGTTTTAAAACTATTATAAAGGCTAAAAGGAACAAATCACCGTTTATATTATTTTAGAAACAAACGTTACTAGCAAATGAGTTAATCATCAACTAAACGAGACGATTATGCGCGATTATTTTTCTAAGTAATCTTAATATAATATTGCGCTTTAACCTTGCAAACAACCTTGCTCAACAGCCTAGAGATGCTAAAACAATACACTACTAAACAAACTTAATTTATTCGTACTGATTAATTTATAGATATCTAATAAACTAAATTATGAATACGGTACAACCATGTCTTAATATTTATGAGGCGAGTAGGCAGTAATGAGAATTAGCACTATTCTTATAAGGGAGCACCAAAGTTTTCGTTGCCATTGAATCATCCTTTTATATACTCCCCAAGGCTAACATTGCCCTAATGTAAATCAAACAATATTAATAGATAAGGCAGCCAAAGTCCAAGCACGTAACTGACTTAGTAATACTTAAACTTATGACGCGTTTAATTATGCGGCTAAGAAAAAAAACAGTTTAACAAATTGAGGATAAAAATAATCTAAAATGTTACTAGACCTAAATACCTATTAGCAATAATATATTGTAATTGTATCGCTGTGTACTACGGTGGAATATAAAATAGAAAAACATAAAATAAGCTTAAAAATACGCTTGTAATAGATAATACAATAGTTCCGTGTGTATTACGTTAAAAATATGAATGTTTCCATAATAAAGTGCATTTCAATACCAGATGTAGAATACGGACCCGATGAATAATGACGTAAATAAAGCAGCGCCTTCCTTAGTCACGATACAAAATTACACACAAGAGAACACTTTTCGAGTTATACGTCAGTATGTATAGCAAATGTACACTATCATTGTGAATAAAACTAGGAATCACTGAGCACGGCGAATAGTAAACAGTTTATCAGATGCTGGTGACGCGTGAGTTTATAAATAAACACGAAGGCGACAGGAGGACGCGCCCAAAGTCGTGGCGTCGACTGAACCAGTGAACCTGCACGCAGGCCGCAACACGCACAGCGCGGCGCGGCCGCCAGACCCGCCCGCCACCCGCGTGCGTCATACATCACACATCATAAACGCACACTCGATATTCATTCTCCACTTAGCATGCAACTTCTGTATTCCCCATGTCCTGTCATGGCCGTGCATGTCCACAGAGCACCGGCTACGACCTCCGTACCGGCGCAAACCAACTCAATTATTTTTGTAGTGATGTCCGATGTGTGCTAATGTAAACATGTGCAATACAATTTGTTAAGTTCACAAAATGATTTCAATATGGGAAGATAATAACTTGTTAACGCAACACGCTGATAATTATGTTATTACACCTGCCTGTAACACTGATTTACATCACATCTTGCAGTACGAGAATTAGAGCGAATCAGCACATGCAGAAAATGTAGAGATAGCCATCTCGACATTTACACCAGAGCAGAAAACGAAAGTCAATCTAATCAATATGTAGATACGGGGAGATTCAAGTTTTATCACATATTTCCAAACCTGTTGACATATTTGAAAACGAAAGTTGTTTATACCACAACGTTCACGATGTATTTATTATTTTTGCGTGGAATTCATTTTAATATTTTATACAAGGTATATCAAGAGTGCTACCGAAAACGAAGCTGGGTGGTAGTTGTGACTTCAGACACAATGTTACTAAATTTTGTGCAAAACATTGTGATGATTTTTTTTTGTTATTTTGTTTTCTATATTCGTATTAGGGTGGTAAATACATAGTTTTTTTTTAAATAATAGTGTACACCCTTTTATTTTTAAAGATGATATGGCACGCTAGTCTTTAAATTATTATTTTAGCAAAAACTATGGATTTACCACCCAAACACGACGATATTTAAAATTTAATAAAAAAAAATTGTCACGTTACTTTGCGAAATTTTTAGTTCCATTGTGTTTGTAGTCACTAAAACTACCACCCGGCTTCGTTTTCGGTAGCACTCTTGATATACCCGGTATAGACTTTAAATTTCATAAACACGATTGATGATTTTCTTCGTTAATACTTTACACAGAATTAAACTGCTATGCTTATTACCAGCGATGTGTAATAATTAACCGAGGCAGTATTTGTATACGGCCTTAACATTATGACAACAATAGACACAACGGTGCATTTCCCGCGTCCGTTACGTCTTGTTATACAAGATCAGACATTCATTTAACGTAACACCTCTCTGAAGCGGACAAGGAAGGAAAAATTGAAAGTTTTCCAATGTTATTCGCCTCAATAAGAGAAAATTGTACGCAGGTGTCTCGTTACAGACAACTGTCACTTTTGAAACACAATTATTCAACACACGATCATATTACCTAATAACCAAAAGCCAAATAAAAATAAATATGTATTACTGGTCCAATAAGTAATAAACGTATTTTAATAAAGTGTCGAACTTATAATTATTATTTAAATATACATAATTATTCTTGTTTAAAATTTAGCAAGCTTTATTAAAGGCATAATATGCATACTCCATACACGTATAAAATTATAGCTTCACGTTGGTAAACAATGAATATACTAGTTTTAAAGGTACAAGCTACATTATTTATTTTTGTATTGTAATAGAAATTTAAACTATAAACTACATTTGGTCATACCGAGTTCTGATTTGGCAGCATCCGCCTCGTTGTTGATCTGTCGGTAAACTCCGACGCCTGGCGCTAGGCTACCGCGGGACACGCAGCGCGGCATAGGCCGATGTCTAGCATCTATCACTGAATAGGAATTCCTGTTATCTTCCCTGCAAGGCGTCGGCAATCGTTCCTCGGACGGCGACGAATAATGCTTGAGTTTCCCATCATCTAACAAGTCTTGAAGACTAGTTCCGTTTCGAATTTTATTTCTTGCGATACTACTCTTCTTTGCGTGTTTGAAGTTTAAATTATCAAGGCTTTTACATGGAATCAACGGGGCCACGTTATTGTTTCTAATATCATAGTATTTATTCGGATCAAAAACACTAATCCGCGGGTAATGTGCTATGATAATATCTGGTGTATTTTGATTTGCAGGTAATGGCTGCATTTCACACTGATGCTGTGGTCTATAGCGATGTCCTCTTTGCTTAATATTTCTGATATTGCGTTTAATAACAGACGTACCTCGTCCTTCAAGTGTGTGAAGAACATCATTGGTTTCAAGTAAGCCCAATGGACTTAACCCATGTTTATAAACACGATAACTTCGTTTATTTCTTCTTTGATTTAGATTATCATCGTGTATAAAGCTTTCATCGTAGTGGGGCATCCCGGGTCTTCTTCCGCTCGCTTTTTTTGAATAATTACACTAGACCCCTCAGATGTCTTAGCCGGTTGTAGAAACCCACTGGATTTTAGTCTTCACATCACACAATAATTTTAGACAAACTCACAAAGTACGGAGATTCGCAACGCAACCGGAGATAGCTACAAGCGGATGTTAATACCGCAGAGAAAAGGAGGCCCTCTAGAAAACTTCGAAAGTAGGTACTGCGGCAGGTTTGAGTTTCACCACTATGTTCACCACACTAACGATGAAATGTGTACATAACCCTTCTCGTCGATAATGTATTTATCTGACGTATAGTCACGTTCAGAAATAGTATATGGGTATATACAATTAGATCATTATTTATTTACAGATCGCGTCCTTGTCGGTCGGCTGCGGGTGCGGGTCGGGCGCTCGTCATGTGAGCATCACGCGCGACTGCTCCATGATCACTGACACTCGCTGCCCAGCGCCCGCTGACGCTGCTGTCCAGCTGTTTCTGACAACCTTGACACTACACATTCAAGCGCAATAACTCTCACCGAAATTATGCGAACCTTATTCAATGACAATTTATAACAGAGATATAGTTTTAGGTAACTGTAGTTAGATGTCAACGCTATGCATAATGATATATTTATTAGACATACAGTCATACGTAACAATGTCCATCATTTGCAAATGCATACACTCGCGGAGTTACGAAATCGAAACCTCTCAATAAACATTTACACTATGGGGAAACTTCCACAGCGCCATTTACGACTTTCGACTTGCCATTACTTATTTTTTGGACACGAAATTTGGTTTTCACTCAATCACAACTTTTTTAATTGTTTACAAACGATCACTTGTAAGTAGCACACAAACTCAAATGAAGCTATTTAAAAGTTGCCGCCTCGTGACATTTTATCCAAAAGCGCGATAAGATCGTCATGCACCGATATAATTACACGAAACAACAAGCGTCTCAACAAATGCCTAATTTAAAAATAGCTGTTCGCTTTTTCACAACACGGTCTGAATATTGAGCAGAGCAGCGAGCAAGCAGGCGCAGGCGGACTCGTACGCGCTGGAGCATGCTATTAAATTGACACGGGGTGTAGATCGGTCGGTTCAGCACTCGGCACTCTGCAATAGTGCAGCGGTACAAGCCACGGCGCGGCGGCGGGCACGGCGGCGGCTATCGACGACGCGGGGCCACTGCGGCGAGCCGCGGCCATTGCTGTCGCACCAACGAGAGTGAAAGTGCCAAGCGCATCTCTGCCGGCTGTGGCTGCGCCCAGGCCCACCTGCTTTAGCGTACCGATCCTACGTCGGTGCGTGATTATTGCATAACCATCATAAATCACTTCCCACATCCCGATAAATGTCACAAACAAACTAACTTGGAGAAATAGACCTACATGCGTTTCAAATATATTACCATGTTACGTTTATCATAATGATTGACAAATAATACGTGACTCCATTAATATTTATTAGAAAAACAAAGACATTGTGCACTTAAGTAATTATTTCCAAATATATTCAATTCGAAATGCGACATTTCAAACATAACTTATTTATTTATCTTAAACTACGGAATTTGAAAAACTATATGAAAGCGGCATATATGTAAAGTTATAATATACACGCAGACACGTGGAGAATTATATGTATTGTAGATAAGCTAACTAGCGTTATATAAAACTAACATTTAAAACTTGACACTTGGCAGGTAACCAGGACGAATTTAGAGAACAATAAAGTCATTCCAACAAGCGTGATTCCTGTTTAATTTACAGTACAGCAGTTTGCCACGTATGCAATACCAATTTGGCGGCATACGTTGCATTTTAGTGTACACACTATAAACTATAGTGAAGTATTTTGTTAAACTATAATATATTATATAGATATAGTACTGACATCCGACACTCCTTGTACATTGTTGCACAAACCGAATCTACCGCGCCATCATCGAACGCAGACTGCATAAAAAACAGCGATGTACCACTCGGATATCATTGAGGACCACAAAATACAACAAAACAAACCAACCGTGCACGAAGGAAGCACCCACTAACAAGTAACAACCTACAATGGCCCCAATACGTGCATGCTACAAGTCAGATATGTGTGCAAAAATTTCTCATCAATTTGCATCACCTGTATGTAATTCACAAAGCAGTCGATTATCCGTACACCATATTCAGGTATTTTTATATTAAAACAAAAATTACTTTATTAATAACATTTAATCATTTAAAAAAATATCGGATCTGTTGTAAATAAATAATATAGGAAAAATGAAAATATCTTTGTCTTTTGCTTGTCAATCTCACACTTTCATGGGGTCTATGCAACGTGACTTTTCAAGCATATAGAATAACTGGTACATAATTTTAGGACCGGCTGTTGGAATGACATCACGAATTGAATTGACTATTCAAAAATTATGAAAGAAATTATAAGTGTCTCGTTTGGGGCAATGTCTTTTAACGAGAAACTCAGTTTTATTTTATCTAGTAATGCGTATGCAGTATATACATGTGCGAATACTGCATTGGCAATAGCAAAGTGTGCTGTAGATTTGTGTCACTTGACCGTAACAGCTAGGTACCTATACATATAATGAAATCTGTTAACGGAATAGAACGAACAATTACCACGGCATTGATCATGCAATGACACAAATACATGGAATGAAATTAGTTTTATCGTTTTACAAAACTATAAAGTCACAATTCCGTAACAATTATAATATAATATCAAAGTTAGATATACGATATGAAGAAGGAAGTAGTTATTTGTAAATTCAAGTAGGCGCGCGACCCTCAGAGGAATTAGACATTTTAGAGAGCGCAGGGAATGGTGCCTAATATCTTATTAATCCTTAAACGATTTAAAGTAATAAGAGTAAACATAACATATGCTGCTAAAATTATAATCCTGTGGATTCTTCGTAAAACTAGCAAGATTAAATTACAAATAATGTATGGAACCAAACAATATGATTTCACATAATTTTTAAATTCCCGTAAAGCGGATATAAGCGCTTTAAGAAATGCATCAGAAACGAGCTTATCAAAATAGCCATCAAACCTTAACGAATAATAATAAATATGACTCAGGAAATTAACATAAAAACATTAAAATTGTTATGAAGACTAGAAGAAATAAATTAATACAAATGAAGGATTACACGTTTACGTAAAGGTTAATTAAACGAAATAATAAAAAAAGCGACTTAACACATGTTGATTTCTACGCAGGCGCGCAAAAGAAATTGAATTAGTAAGTAAAATTTCGTGTTTGCGTCTATCGTGTACATCAAGATATACTATAAATTAACCTCAACAAGTATATGTAATATGCAATTAAGTGCGCATTTATATAATTGAATGAAACTATTAGAAACTAATCGGTTACATTCATCAGCGTTCTAGTGGTTGGATTAGGATTTTCTTCCGACAGAAGCTCGCGCGGCTCGCCGGGCCGCGAGCACCGCTCGGCAGTCGGCGCACACTCCCGCACCTTACTTTCCAACAAACTAGCCGCGATCGTGATACCTAACCTAACGGGATCCTATATTTCTAGGATTGTCGGATCATTACTCTCTAGTCTCTACCGATGTAAGGTTCGCTACTTAAACTTTTAGCTATAACTTGGACGCGTTAAACAACGTTTACATTGCCTCATCATTCGATATAATAACACAAAATACTGTAATTTACCGTACTGACACCATTCATTTGTTATGTAACTATCACACGTAATTATATACTTGCTTTATTTAATATTTTTTGCGATTCAGAATTACGAAAGCGTCGACCGCTTGACCGCATCGTGATGGCTCAGTTTATCCAACATTGCGGCGACAGATCATCTCATCACGATCACGACTCTGTGCAATAGGAAGCCGTAATGATAACACAAATTACATTACATTTTTGGCCAGGTTCGAGACTGTAATAAAAAATGTACGTCACGTCCATGTTCCGCAAACCGATACTTTCAGTGACATTTGTTTTCTTTTTGTGAAAGCAAAAACCTTAAACTGTTTTAATAATATATTACCCGTTATTCGCAAGTCTCTACGAACGTACAAAGGTTTTTATAAAATCAGGTAGATTGTTATTCATTATCATTCAAACTCGGTCATCGATACATTTAATAAAAATATTTGTTGTTAAAGTAAAATTAAAACGAGAGGCCGCTGGTTCGATCTCCGCATCGAGACAAATGTTTGTGACGTGAACCACAATTATTTATTTCGGGGCTGGGTGTTTGTGAAACCGAAAAGTCTCTCGTAGTTCCTGATATCCATGACACAAGACTCGATCTTAGTGTGGGGTCAGGAATATGTTTAAGTTTTGCTTTTGTTGGCTTTCCATCGCGTCGTGAGAATAGAATTTATAAGTCATCTAGGCAGTAACCGGAAGGCTATCAGCTGCGAAATTGTATTGAAGTCCCTCTAGAGAAGCCATTAGTAACAATCCACTACTAATGTGCGTTGAAGGTCGAAAACCTTTCAATAGCAATTTGTCAATTCATATAATTGACCATAGTCGACGTGTACGGCGTATAATAATTCACACGCAAGTATTCTCACGTATGACTTGCCGGCAGAGTGATCTTTCTTAAAAAATCGTACTTGCATCATCTGTCCGGTGACCGGTTGTAAAATAGTATTTCATAGCCAAGTTCAGTGGATGCAAGTTTGGATTTTAATGTTTATATGCTTGGTTCAACTCCCACGTAGGACCATATTGAGTTAATTTCTACTATAGATAGCGCGCGAGTTGAATGCAGAGCTTAGGAATGCGGTAGTGCTGTGACCTAATTATTTATGACCACAATAAGTATGTCGATAAATGTTAATATTGTTTTAACTTTAATTTCACACTAGATTAACATAATTTAAAAAACTAGGTAATAAATATCACACATTTGTAATAAGTGATAATTTTATACATCAAAATAAAATAAAACATATTATAAAACAAATAATTATTGTCAAATTCAGAAATTGCAAAAAAGCATTGTTTAAAGAAAATACAAAACTGTTGTTTTGCCTTTCTTCCTCACACATTTCTAGGATCTTTTTTGCCATTTCTCGTGCTTGGCGATGAACGAAAACTCGTTTTTTTTTTTGGTACAGTACTTGATGGAATCGGATAAGACATTATGAATGATTAAAAACATTAAAACTAATAACACGGATTGCAAATTGATTAATAACGCGATAACAGGGTAAGCGTACCATTAGCTAGGACAGCACATCACAAAATTTCAGGCGTGCGAGGTGAGGCGTACGGACGGCGGGGGGAAACGCTCCCGCTCCGCACCTCAGGCCCCGACTGCATTCAACTCGCGCGCTATCTATAGATGTATTCGAACTGTACCCTTTAAAGTATTTACAAAGGTATAATAATTGTGTACCCTTTGTAGCATTTCGATCCCGTTACAGAACAGAATTTTCGCTAGCGATCTTTGTGTGACTTAAAGTTGCTCTACGGTTAATACATGTATTGAATAATCAACTAGTTAAATCAGTGATTCTCAACCACTGTGCCGCGGCACTTTTGTGTGCCGCCAAATTTCAAAAGTGTGCCGCCAAATTTTGCAAATATATAATAATGTTAATATTATTAAATTATATCATTTAAAAAGAAAAATATTTTTAACATGAATATGTATTTAAATCCACAAAAAAGTTAATTATTTTATTATTTGCTTTGCAACGCGTTTTTTCTTAGTGCCAAATTGTGATGAAGCGGCGTGCATAGCAATAGGAATATGTCTCAAGGCGCTCTTTGTGTGCCGCCAAATTTTGAAATCGTTAAATATGTGCCGCAACAAAAAAAAGGTTGAGAATCACTGAGTTAAATCTTACATATTTATTCAATTATTCGGATACAGGCATGAAATATATGAATTACAATGATGATGTCAAGGTATACATATATATTTTTTTGATCGAACTTAAGCAACATTTCCGACATTTGCAATTTAGAATTATAAATATAATGAAGTGTAAATGTTTCATTTGCTTTGGTATTACAACATTAGGAGCAATGAATATAAATCTCATTCTCATGTATAAAGATGATCCGTGTGAGCCTTTCACTTTCATCAGTTCTATAACCGAGTGTGGGTAGGCTGGGTACTGTACCGACTGGATAGGCACAGCGCTTCAAGGCAATCAAGCAGCACTTGTGTCTGACTGACGCCATCAGCATCAATCAAGATCTGCAGCGAAGAATTGAATTGGCGCACGCAAACAAACATTTGCATAGCAGACATTACGCGAACAGCTTTGTAATCGAGGCAACATGTGGCAAGTGCAAATGGGCTCTACATAACGGGTCTCCGTATTCAGAAGAGCATTATGAAATGGCTCGAATAACTGTTGAAGAGACGTGGCGTGTACTGCAACCTGACAACACAAATTCTACTGCTAAGGTCATGAATATCCACTACTGTGTATCTGTATTTTTACAATAACATTTATAAATGAACACGAATTATTGTTTCCCCACCAAAGTCGATTTCCAAACAACCAAGCACGTCGTTTGTTTTAACGTAAATGAATCCGCAATTGCAGATGATTTGAAGATAAACCAGTCATTAAAATAATGGTCTTATGAAACAATCCCATTTAGCGTGGAAGCGTATGGTCACAGTTTGCTAACACAAAATCTTCACTACTAACCGCATTGCATGATATAAAAAGTGATAATTAAAATGTATAAATTCTGATACATTCATAGAGATCCAACGATTTTTAGAAGGCAAAGCAAAGATAAGTTGTGCAAGCAATCATCGTATCACACAAATGAAAGCGCGCCTGCCGCCTGGTCGCAAACCTGTACCACGAGATATTTTCCATTTTGTATCTATTTCAATGACGATGGGAGATATGAGATATTTACTAACTTCCACTGCAAATTGGCGAGATTGGCAGAGGTAGAGAAAATAATAAACTATTCCACTTAGTCACCTGCCTTAGATGTGTGATATAATAACCGTACCTACTACCAGTGGCGTAACTACCCCATCGGGGGCCCGTGGCAAAGTTCATCATATGGGGCCCCCCATAATGTAAAAGAAATTAACATTGTAATTGTTTTTGTTTATTTGTTATTTATTTGTTTTTTAAGGTGCTGGAAAAAGAGGGACTCTTTGCGATGAAATCTTTTTTCCAGAAACCGCTTCAGGAAATGAACCTGGCTGAATCCCGACCGAAGAATAACAGGTCCATCTCACTCCTGAGCCATGTCTGTAAGTTGTTTTCGAGGGTCATCACAAATCACCTCAAACGCAGGTTTAATAACTACCCTCCTACCTAGTTTAATAACTAGCCTCCCGAACAAGCCGGTTTCCAAAAAGGCTTTACAGCACGAAGGTTATTTCACAACAGAAGTCATCACTCCATCTGGCTGGAGGGCGTTCTACACTACGTTAGAAAATACACGTTCTCCACTCTAGAACGCGTTTACTCCAACGGTTATCAATCCTTCGACAGATGCGGCCAGCGCACTGCCACATCAGCTTACTAATCCTATTTGCTATATCTATAACTTTGGTTCTCTGTCAGATAAGCTCATTACGGATCTTATCCTTCAAAACGACACCGGGCATAGAATGCTCGATAGGTCGATGAACAACTATAAGCTGGTAGACCGGTCGTACTGTAAGTATCCAATTCTCAGCACTGTAGGTCATGACAGGTAGGACGCACTGGTTGAAAATTTTCGTTTACAAGCTTTGTGGTAAAGCTGACTAGAAGACTCGACGTAGTATACTCTAGATCCTCCTCGTAGTCTCTTTCTCAAAGTTGTTTCTACCTAGTCAAAGGGTATCCCCAGGTAGGTATATTTGGAAACAACTTCAATTTGGTGGCCACATACAGTAACAGGTATTGGATCAGGGTGGTGGTTGATTATTACTTTGATTTGGCTATGTAAATGCTATGACATATTCGCTGTGAGGCTGAAGCCAGGCTGTCCAGCAACTGCTGCAGCTCCCCCAGAAATTTTGCCATCTAGACTATATTATTATCGTCAGCGAAACGTAGGAGCGTTTGTTTATTGTAATATTTATTTATTTTATTATTTATCATCACTGTCTCTTACGAAGGGGACATTGGGCTTAAAGTGACCTTTCTCAATCACAAAACGTTTCACACCGTAATTTTTTTAATTACACGTATCTGTAACGTATGGAGATATCATGTTTCCTACTCTTATTAATCCGGTTTAAATTCATTTTTGCTCGTAATTGGTTGTGGTTGTATTAAGTCTGAATATTCACCCATCCATTTGTTCATTTCTCAGCCTCTGTTCACTTGCATTTTCATGATTTTCATCAATAAATTTCTCGTTTCGTTAGTACTAACTTATTTTAGGAAACGTTTTATTAATTGTATCACTGAGAGAGATACTTTAATGAAAACCAAAACAAAACATTTAAATCAAATATTATGATGAAATGGTTGTCATGTTTAAAATGTAGCCTATTATTTGTTATTCTGTTACAACAGAATGGTGGCCAAAACTGGGTAAGCGCAGCGTCGGCCGTCCGGCGGCAAGGTGGGTCGACGATATTGTCAAAGTCGCAGGCCGAACCTGGATGCGACTGGCAAGGAACAAACAAAAGTGGCAGAATATGAGAGAGGCCTATACCCAGCAGTGGGAACCTACAGGCTGTGGATGATGATGATGATTATTTGTTACTAGTTATTACTTTCCTTATAAGTGTTACATAATTCTCTGCTCCCCTGTCGGGCTTGAGCTCGAGGCCCTATCGAGCCTGGGCCCTGTCGGGCCTGAGACCCTGTCGGACGAAGCCCTACCGGGACGCGGGGGCCCCCTAGGCCGGGGGCCCGTGGCATTTTGCGCACTCTGCCACCCTATTGTTACGCCACTGCCTACTACCTACCATGGCTTTCTTCCTGCAAAAAGATTGGTTGACCGCGATCATGTCTCACTTCAGTGCATGAGTGAGCAGCAACACTCAGTAAAACATGGGCTCTTTTACATTAACCGCATAAACTAAAACATAAAGCGTTGCCACTTCATTTACATTTCTCTACTGAAGCGCGCTATAGAATGCAATATTGTTCGAAAATCGACAGCATTCAATCCGACCGTCGCGTCGCGTCGTCTATCAGAATTCCGCAATTGCTCTGCAGTCTGTACAAAGGTCTATTGAGGCGTCGCTTAGCAGGAAAAATCTCTGATAGAGCCATTAAGACTTACGCTTATGTACATTAAAACTTATAAATTTAATATTTATTGAACAGAGTTCAAATATATTTTAGTACAGGGTGCAAAACGATGCAAAAACAATGATAATCTTTATATGTACGAAGCTGCGGATAAGTTATAAAATACGACGGATTTTTTGGAACTAAATTGTGTTTTAAATATATGGATAGAATATTATGTGCATAATAACCAACACCTGGTCTACAATCGAAAATCGAAATACGTTTGAGAATTTAAACGCGAACGGCCGAGACGATTGCCGCGAGCTGGCATAGGGCTAATTTGTATCAAATGTTTATGGAAGCAACATTCGAATTTCTATTAGTTAATATTTGAATCAGGGATATGGATTCAGATAAAGGGGACTAACTGAACGAAACATAAGATTGTTCTAGGAAAGGACCTGGACAGTTTCTGCCTAGTTACTTTTTATCATGTACAAAAACAAGGCAATAATTGAATGAATATAAAAAATCAACTATTAATTTCAGAATACGTCATATTTCTGTAGAAGTTTAGGGAGTAATATAAAGTTTAATAAGATTTTGCATTGATTGATGACCCATTTCCGCCATTGTTGGCCCCGCATAAACGTTTCGTTCGCAGTAAAGCAAGTTTAGGAAAAAAATAATAACTTAGTCTAAAATATTCCTAAAAATAATCTATAAGTAGGTAATAAGTCATAATAATTAACAATACTAAATATATATAAAGCAATGTTTGTAGTATATACTTACACATATATTCTTCCCATTTTTACACAATTTCATTGCAACAACTAAACGTTGCAGTAAAATACTTGACACTTGACAGTTGCTTGACAAGAACCATGCTTTGTTTATTTGTTTACATTGTGGCACAATTCAAATACGTCTCGGTGTATATTTTGTGTAACTTATAAAATATTAGTTCCTTTAAATTCCAAATTCGACGATAAAGCATTTATGTAAACGTATTTTTATTCGATTCAATAAATTGATAGATAACCTACAAAACCTAACCTCAAAATAAGATATGTTTTTGTAAATATCTAAAAACCCTGAACTTCCTAGGCTTCGTAACTTTTCTGTATTAATCTTGGAACAAACCTTACCCCAACAATGCAAAACTAATTGATGTAGACGAGATTCGAAGTACTAG
Organism: Hyles euphorbiae; assembly: GCA_023078785.2. Classification (NCBI taxonomy): domain Eukaryota; kingdom Metazoa; phylum Arthropoda; class Insecta; order Lepidoptera; family Sphingidae; genus Hyles; species Hyles euphorbiae. The sequence continues at coordinate 12,679,685 of CM041043.1, forward strand.
GCACAGCGCCATACAAAAACTGGCCATGTCCTTTGCGAATTACAACATTGGCTATTACATGATTTTTTTTGTGATATTATACCTGATGGAAATTAAAAATATTCTCATTATATCATTCATTTATCAGTCTATTTTTAGCCCAAGACCCCTATATGTATGATATGCAGAAAAGAGAACTATATTATTTTTAGTCTTTTGCACAACTTACATATTGCATATAGAAACTGTAACATAGTACATTTATGTCTGTCTTTATTAATGTATAATTGTTATTTTAGACTGTGCTTGTAACAGCTATAGCAGACATTTTATAGCCCAGTGCTAATATACTGTATGAAATTAATTTGGTGAGCATTAGTACTAAGATTGAGTGCAGAACTATATGTAGTGAGTGTATATTCATATTTAGACTACAAAATACAAGTTATAGCTTGGCAAAAATGGGTCTTTTTTTAAGGAGGATGCTCAGATCCAATTTAATTTGAATATGACAACCCAATATACTATGACGTAAAATATTTAGACATTGTTCATTTTATTAAATAGCTTCTTTGTTTACTTCAAATTGGAAAATAAAACAAAAATGGTGCAAAAATATATAAAAATACCTGCATATAAAATAATTCAACAAACACAATGACATGTTCAATTATGAAGCCATAATTGATTTTGTTTAATGCCAATTATCACCGCATCATACTCTTTTTTGCCAAGCTATGCCCAAAAATGTGTTCCAAATTAGGTCACACTGTCTAGACAACAGCCCCTAGTAAATCAAGTCAAAAACTTATTTCTCGACTAAAGTACTGAATGAAAACACAAACTTGTGTTCAATACAATACTCAAAACATGCAATCGTTGAAATTATTAAACTAGTATTGAAACAATAAATTATAGCAGTATTGAATAAGGAAAAAATATATCTCATAATGGAAACAAAACTTTGGCTGCATTGTTACTTAATCCCCATTTTAAAAAATCACAGGCAATATTTAATTGAAATAGATAAAAATATGTTCAGACAATAACTAGAACACTATGTTACAGTGACCCAGAAAAATATGATAAACTGTACCAAGTGATCACCACACACAATGTACAGGATATGAATTTCTGAATGAGATGTTTCAACGATTGAATGTTATATTACATTATATTTGGCTATGTGGACTTATATTCAAAGGTTTTTATGTGTGCATACACAATACATATTCCATAGTCCCTACAAAGTACAAACACACAATAAATCTTTGCAACATGGTCAGTTTACAATTCCTCTGGATTTGGGTTGTCACGGGCTGTATTTTACTATATTTAGTCTTCCTTATAATAAATAAACACATGCAACATTGGTAATAAGATCTGTAATTCAGAAATCAGAAAAAAAGATTTTGTTTCTATGAAAGGTATTCATTCCATTTGGACAACACAATTTGCTTAAAACACAATGAAGTGCAAATGTGTGATTAATACAACCCTAGATAATACCAGGAAAAGCAGATAGTTATTATAAATAGAATTCCAAGATTTATATAAAAATAAATAATATGAAAAGGTAACAAATACACAAACCAACAGATCAATTTCATACAGAAACATAAGAAAAAATTCAATATGTATTTGAATAATACATTTTCTATGAAAAATAAAGGGAAGTTCTATAGGTATATCGAAAACTATTTTCATACAAAGCCAATATTACTTTTATATCACTTTTATCACGTATAGATGACTCAGTATAGAATCTAGAGTATATGAAATCAAACATTGTAATTGTAGCTAACATTACATTCTGAAATAGGTACTGAAAAGGAAACAGGAAAACAAAACATTTATATAGAATTCACATAATTAAATAGTCTTTCATTGTAAGACATCACATCGTAATTCAATAAAGAACTAATAAAACAATAGCCAATAATCATAGAATAATAAATTAATAGATATGAAGAGTACTTAACATGTAAACATTGAATATAGTAATAAAAATTCAAATGGATCAAAGACATCTCAGCCGATATCTAAACAATTTTACGTGTTTGCAAATACTACAATAAATAGGTTAATAGTTATTTATAAAAAATAAAGAATTAGGGGACACTCAATTAAAGTTTCAAGACTCTTGAAGCTCATTTCCTGCATCTGAGATTACGAACTTCTACTAAACTATTATTCAGTTCCAGATATTATTTGGTATCTTATTACATTCCAAAATATCTATGACATACCGAATAAATTAAACAGCGCAATGAAATTAAAATACCGAAGAATGAAAAGCTGAATGTTACGCATTCCTAACTTACCTTGTCCACATTTGTCAGTCTTTGGAGTTGAAGTCATCTTTTTGAACTGATCTTGCTATGGCATATTAACATTCGCAATTGACTCCTGAGATAATTAATTAAATATTGTTTTTAGAACAAAAATCACAAAATATCATTAGAAGCAACCGGCAGCCATGTTTAGAAAACAATTTGTAATTTAATACAACTAATGTCATCTAGTTAACGAAATGGAAGTTAAAAGGAGTTTACGTTTCCTATTTCTTTTGTACAGATGACTCTGTATCACAGTTTTAAAGTCAATATAAAGCTCCCCATTCCCCAGACTAATGCCACTCATTTCAAAAACGAATAAAACAGTCTCATACTGTTAGTACAACTCATTTGATATTCTTTAAAGGTAAAATGTGAAAAACGAAAAATTGGAAAACGGTTTCATTTGCTTTCTTTCAAATTAAGTAGCTGGATAGCTATCCTATAATATAATCACTCCGTATGTCGAATATATATATCTTTTTAGTAAATCACTCCTAAGCTAGTGGTCTATTCTTTGCTCCTAAGTTACACATGTCTAGTACAAATATTTTTTATCTGTGATTCCTAGTGACACGGTGTTGATGGTGTGTTGAAATTATTAATTTTAATAGTAAAAATGTTGATTTTATGTAACAAAACTTCGTTTTCCATGTGAAAGATAGTAATTTTCGAAATTGTGTGTATTATTCCAGAAGACTAAAAGTAACAGAAACGTTAGATTCGACTGCGTCCAACTAAATAAGTAATCATGGCGGACCCGCTCAGTTTACTTCGACAATATAACGTAAATAAAAAAGAAATAATCGAACGTGACAATCAAATAATATTTGGCGAGTTTTCGTGGCCCAAAAATGTTAAGACTAATTATCTTATGTGGGCGTAAGTACTTAGTTGATACTTAACTGCTAATAAAAACAAATTTAATATGACCACAGTTATAACTTCATGAAATTTACAAAACTTGTTTTTATTTCAGCTCTGGAAAAGAAGGCGGGCTCAAAGAGTATTACACGTTGGAATGTTTGTTATTTATCCTTAAAAATATACATTTAACACATCCCGTGTACGTGAAGCAGGCCGCAGTAAGTAGTAGTGTTTATTCATCAGATTGTGAGTACAATATATTCGTGAAGCTATGTGATAATATTTTGTATAGGCAGCAAACATTCCGGCTGTCCGCCGACCAGATCGTAAAGAGCTATTGGCGTATTTGAATGGTGAAACAGCTACTTGTGCTTCTATTGACAAAAGTGCACCATTGGAAATACCTACACAGGTAAGGATTGCATACATTGTCTTAAATCATTTTACATTCGAAATTTAAAATACAAAACTCAAGCGTGTACATCCATCAAACCGATCAACCTGAGAAAAGTTGAAGCATTTGATTCGTAATGATTATATTGAATACAGGTAAAACGCACCCATGATCATGATGGAGGTGAATCTGCTGCTAAAAAGCCTCGTATTGAGGAAACTCATGTGCAAAAAGTTCGGGAGCAACTTGCTGCTCGACTCGATGCACCCAAGGAAGCTTCAGTCACAGTTGATAATATCAAGTAAGTAGTAATATACTCAGTTGATTCTATAGCAATGCTTATAAGTTCTTTAAATAAACTGTTATATTCAGTGAGTACATAGATTTATAGGAATCATATTCCTTTCTGCTAAGAAGTATGTTATTCTTGCATTATGATAAGCAATGCTTTATGTACATATTATATCAATTTCTCAGTATATATCTTCAAGGCCAAATAGATGCCGCTAAATATCATGATGACAATCAATCTAAGCAAAGTGTAATTTTAAAGGTCATTGTCAGAGGCTATGTCAGTGGAAAAGATTGCTGCAATTAAAGCCAAACGTCTCGCTAAAAAGAGGACTACAATCAAAAGCAATGACTATTCTGACACACTGGGTGTTGTTGGGTCTGACTTGAGAGCTATACTTGATTATGATGTTGATCTCACCAAAGATATTATCAGCCGTGAGAGGCAATGGAGGACACGGACAACAGTATTACAAAGTAATGGAAAAGTGAGTAAATTTTTTAACATTTACAAAACATTGAGAAACTTTAAATAAAATGTTGGTGTCTTATTTAATAGGAGTATGGCGATCAAATATAGTAAAAAGTGATAAGTTTTTAAAATACTTTAAATTAGTAGAATTTGTGCTGAAGTATGAACCTACATTTTTTTTAGGTTCAGTGTTGTCTCAGATAACAGGTGGTTTGTGTCAATATAAATATAAGAAAACCAATGTATTGTTAGTGCTAACATAGTTTTTGCTTCATATTTTCTCCACTGTGCTTTAATAATTTCTCATAATTTTATTTATTTACAGATGTTTGCAAAGAGCATACTAGCACTTTTAGGCAGTATTAGAGCTAGAGAAGAGGGCAGGCCAGGTGCTCCGAGACCACAGCCTGTTGTGATGCCACAACCCACTGTGTTACCTGCACAGCAAACACAGTACAACAGATACGATCAGGAAAGATTCATCAGGCAGAAGGAAGGTAAGTTATCCATTGTATGATTTAAGTGATTGTGATTTTTTAGACATAGCACCTGTGCAGCTATAATTTACCTGGTGTACTATTTGTATGAATGATACATTAATAACTAACATAATTTACTGAAATAATGCCCCACAATCATTGAAGAATAAGACATGGCTTGTATTGTTATTGTCACACTATCACTGTGTCACAAAATTATCGATTGACTATACCACAGTCAGCATATTAGAAAAGAATCCGATATAAGTAAATTATGTGTATCTAATCATAATAATGAATTATTGCAGAAACGGAAGGGTTCAAAATCGACACTATGGGCACATATCACGGCATGACGCTGAAGTCAGTGACGGAGGGGCCGAGTGTTCCAGTTGCCGCCCGAGCGCCGCAAACTCCCAACCATCCACGACAGATGCCACGTTAGTATTAATGAGACATAAAGTTGAACTATTTTAAAAAGTAATTTATATTTAAGCATCACTTACTTAAGTTATGAAGAAAATTATACATACAGGTTTAAATTATCAAATGGAATAATTTAAAAAGAAAATAATTTTTACTGCATGCAATTCAATGCAGGCATTGAAATGTTGAATTAAATTAGACCATTGCTCAATTTTGCACATTTATAAATTGCGTAGTAGATGAGTGAGGTTAAGTTCTAGTTTAGTGTCTGATGTCCACGCACAAGGTGGAAATAAGACCTTACGTTGTTGGATGGAGACTACTTAAAGCCCTCTATGTGTAAATATTCTTTATGGAAACCATATTTATAGGAGAGTACTTTCTGTAGTTAAATATGATGAGTACAATAGTTGGTACTTTTCCAGCGAGCGGCGGTGGGGGCGGAGGGCCGGGCGGCGCGGGGGGCGCGCGGCGCGAGCTGCTGCCGGTGGCGGCGGCGCGCCTGGCGCCGGGCGGCGGCAAGCGACCCTCGCGCACGCCCATCATCATCATCCCCGCCGCCACCACCTCGCTCATCTCCATGTACAACGTCAAGGACATGCTGCAGGACCTCAAGTTGGTGTCTTATATAATAATTATACCAAACTTTACAGTTACAGCCGTTCCCCTCTTAACCGTCCAAAGTAATGGAAGGACATATTTTCTCCAATTTGAAGAATAAGACAAAATCTTACACAATACTAAAAATATAATGGTGTAATTTGTAAGATCCCAAAATACGAAATGGTAGTAAAATGCTTGTACATAGGGATGTATATCCAAACAGGTAGTTCTCTTGAGCTATACTTTTTAATGTTGCATAATTACAAAGAATTTAAATGTATTCCATGAACTAAATAATTAAATTTATTCAAACATTCTTTCCTAGAAAGTGGTGCATTTTGTTCAACATTTGCAAGTGTCCTCTTTAAATGCTTTGGTAGTAAAGTTTTCATCTATTGTCATTGATCACCTCACGCAAGCCAGTAAGTTACATACTAATTATTTAATTAATCATAAACCCTTGCAGATTTGTCACTGTTGAACAGAAGAAAGCCGAGGGCACAGTCCGTGAGAATGAAGTATTATTGCAGAGAAGAAAGGGCTGCTCCGGGGATCATGTGCCAAATAATTCAACAACAATTACGGTATATTCTTATATTTTAGTTAGCAAAACACAGTTTAAAGTAATGCAGTCATCAACTTAAAAATTGCATGACACTCAAAGTGAACTATTTATTTATCATGTGATTAATTTCGTTACAGACCAAAGACAAGCTAGATATTCCTAGAGTATTGCAGAGCTCCAATGCTTGGTGTCATTAAAATGCGCGCCACTGTAAGTCCTGGCTTACAGGAGATGCAGTGATGGGTGTGAGAGCGGGACAGTCTCTTGTGAACATTATAAATAGTTCTCTTGATTTTATACTCGGTGTGAATGTTTTAGGTTCCGTATCGTGTGGTAGACAACCCGGGTAGGTTGTCGGCGGCAGAATGGGATCGCGTGGTTGCAGTGTTCGTGCAGGGACCAGCATGGCAATTCAAAGGGTGGCCTTGGGATGGCAATCCAGTACAAATTTTTGCTAACAGTAAGTCCATGTTTACTTATCAGTTATCGGATTATGTTAATTGATCACAGATGCAAGCAAAAGTTTTAAGACAGCAATGACTGGGAATTAGAACCGTAAAGTATTTTATTTTAGGTTCTTTGGGCGAATTAATTTGTTATGAAGTTTTTCATTGTTTCTTCAGGAAGGATGAAAGTACTACAGTAGGCCTGATGGTATGTGTTAACAAAATCTAATTGATTAATAATAGTATGAGATACCTATTTGCCGGTCAAAACGGATACCGAGCAGATTGGCACAACAAACTTGTGGGTCACTATGACATATTCTCCCCTACAGTGTACAGTACTCGCTCTCGCGATCCCTGCGACTAACATAATACCATATTTATGCTTTAGTTCTCCTTCCATCCATCCATCAGCCAAAGGATAGGCTGATCATAGACCTCTTCCAATGATTTCCACAGTGACTTGTTAGAGGCAGCCTGTATCCGGCGACGTCCCGCGACCTTTACCAGGTCGTCTGAGCAATTTTACTTACATTGAAGTATTTGTTGCAGTCTGCGCGTTCCACCTGAAGTTCGACGAGATGAAGCTGGACGGCAACGTGGCGCGCTGGGCCGTCACCGTGCTCAACCTCAGCCGCACCAAGAGACATCTCGACCGCGCCGTGCTGCTCGCCTTCTGGGAAACACTCGACAAGTACGTACCTACTACAAACATCAGTTATTCATTAGAGTATTTGTTTCTGATGTCTCCTTTTCACACGTAGCAACGACGCAGTGGATGTTTAAGATTTGTTTTGATAAAGTTTGAAAATTGACAGACTAATCATCTCAGTGAAATACTCTATTTATAAGATAGATTTAATGCGAAATTCCCTAAGTCTATTTATGAGTATACACTTTTATAATAAAATACCACCGTGTGAAAAAGTTAGTATCCACTAATCTATTATAGATTTTAATTGCAATTTAGACAAATGGAAAAAAAATTGACACAACAACCTAACATGTGATAAATTAATAAAATAAATAATCCTAAAACTGCCTCAATGGGATGTTGTCAAAGAAATAAAAATAGTTTATCTCTCTTCATACTTTATTACATTGGACATGTTAATACTATTCGATTACGAGTATAAATGCTTGTTATTTATTTTATAAAAGCATATCTCGAACAGAAAGTAAATCGATCATTTTAAATGTTTGTTGTAGTTCTAAATTTCACCACTCGCCAATAGAATTTAGACATACGTTACATTAAGGAACCATAACACTTTTGACATCATTATTAATGTTTACAAATACTAAAGAGCGTGTTATTGCTATATTTATCGCGTGTTGTGATAGTGTCGACTGTCGCGCCGCTGCGTAGTAGTCGGTGTCAACACTGACGCTCGTACGAGGTACATCAATCGCTCAACGTTCACGGCTACGTCGAATTCACGATATTGGCACCGCGTCAATAATCAAACCGCATTATGCATTGTTTTCATTATTGGCAAGCCCAATATAAATATATGTATCAAAAGGAGTGTGCTTGTATGTTCATTTTTATATCTCGTACTTTATTAGACTGCGCAGAATGTCAACACATTTTCAGATAAAGTATAAAAAGAAGATAAAAAGTAAAAAGTATTTACATTACAAAATGTTTCCGTACACAGCTTCGATAAACTTGAGCTACTGAGGATGGAGGTTTCTAGCGACAAAATGTTTCATTAGCTATCAGGTTTCATATAGAAAATAAACTAAAATTACCCTCTTTAAAATCGGAAGTCCCAAACTTAAACTATACTTTACGCGCCAAATATTAGATTCTCTCACCGACTCCTTGGAGGCATACTGCTAAAAATACTGGCCGTGAGCTATTTCTAAGGTTACTCTAGTGCTAGCTTCACACGGCCTTAGCCATGATAATATAAACAGTCACCGTGTTCCCATAACAATAAAATGTTAAAATCTATAAAGGAAGTCAGAACTCGGAAGTTTAACTGGTAGTTTGGTGGTAACTGGTAAGGATGGCCTGGAGGATCACTCGTTGATCAGTGCCAGACAATACGGATTCCGTCAATATCGATCGACGGGTGATCTTCTAGCGTTTGTCCTGCATCGCTGGGGTGAGGCGATTGACCGGCATGGCGAGGCTCTTGCTGTGAGTCTCGTCATGGCCAAGGCGTTTGATAGGGTCTGGCACCGTGGTCTTCTTTCCAAACTTCCGGCATACGGTCTGCCCGGCAACCTGTGTTCGTGGATTTCCGGCTTTCTGCATGGGCGTAGAATACGTGTAGTCGTCGACGGCCACGCTTCGGCGCTCATGTCGGTAAATGCCGGAGTTCCTCAGGGCTCGGTGCTGTCGCCCACCTTGTTTATTCTGCATATCAATGACATGTTGTCGCTTGGCAACATTCATTGCTATGCAGATGACAGCACGGTTCATGGGCGAAGATCTTGTCATTGAGCTCAACCGGACCTTGGATCTCATTTCTACATGGGGTTCCAGGAATATGGTTGAGTTTAATGCCAAGAAAACCCAGGTGTCTGCGTTCACGTGCAAAAAAACCCCGTTCTCTCCCCTCCCCATTCTTCAGGGTGCTCCCCTCTCAATGCGGAATGACCTAAGTATCCTTGGTGTGGATATCCGCTGTGATCTCAATCCAAGGAATCACATCGAGGGCGTAATAACTGCCACATCACGCAGGGTTGGAGTCCTGAACAGGGGGCGTCGGTTTTTCACGCCTGGTCAGCTTTGTCGCTTGTATAAAGCGCAGGTCCGGCCGGGTATGGAGTACTGTTGCCCAGTACCTGCTCGATGCCTTGGATGGATTGCAGCGGCGGGCCATCCGCATTGTGAATGATGCAGACGTTACGAGCAACTTAGAGTCGCTACAACTCCGGAGGGATGTCGCCTCTCTAAGCGTGTTCTACCGCCTGTATCACGGTGAATGCTCTGAGGAATTGTTCAACTTGATCCCCTCCTCCTCTCCATTCCTAACCAGAACCACGCGTGCTGGCTTGCGAAGCCATAGCTTGACGGTCCACACCATCCCGGCGCGAACCAAACGGTTCTCTAATTCTTTTTGTGCCGCACCGTCAGGCTGTGGATTTGTTTGCCGTCTCACGTGTTCCCTCCTTCCTATAATCCTGGGTCCTTCCGCCGTAGTGTGAAGAGGCATCTTAGCAGGCCGGCATAACATTTGCAGCACACATTGTAGCCAGAGTAACTACTGGATATATTGAGATTTACCATCTTATGTCTCATGATGTCAATCATTGCAATTCAAGGTGTTGTTTAATTTTGCTACTGTTTATGAGCGGTCGTATCACCATGGTCGTCAAGCCATTCATTGCAATAAAAAAAGTGATTGTTGGTAGGCAGCATCTTCACTATGCCTCCAACTAGCATCTTGTGCAATAACAAACTGCACAAAAACACTATATGCGTGTGTGCCGCAGTCAGCAGTTTTTCCATGTTTCAAGTTATTAGTTCCCATAAAATTCTTAATATAATTGAAAGTGTTTGTGAGCACATCCACTTTATTAAACTAGTATAGGAAGTGATTTTTTTGCGTGACAGTGAGAGTCACGTGAATTCAACATTCAAGTGCTTTGAATATTTATGATTTTGTTTTCTGTTTCAGGCACATGATGAAGAACAAACCGCACCTTAGGTTTTAAGTTTGTTGTAGTCGCTATATATAGATTTATAATAGTATGTTATAGAATATAGACACCTCATGAATATCAGAATGCCTTCATATTCAAAGTGAATTGCACACTTCATACCATTTAAGAATTTGGCAGAATACATTATATGTATATTTTTACAAACAGACTGAATGCTTAGGACATAGTAGCTTATATATTCCTTATATGCAATAATGGATTATGTATGTGTTCATTTTCTCGAATAAGGAGAGATAAATATGTAATGGAGTATCAGTAAAAATATATAGATTTTATATATTTTAAAATTCTAATTAGGATGGTGTTTATAAACACCAAGTAAATTTTTCATGCTAGTTATAGCGATGTACTAAAATTTTATGCTTTAAATATTAATATGAGTACAAATTATAATTGGCAAATAATTAAGACACGACAAAATACTTTGCTTACTTATTAAACATCTTAGAAATAGGACAGATGGCTCCCTTACAATATTGTATTTTATTGTTTTGTGACATTTGAATATAGCGTAACAAATAGTTTATAGAGCTTTCATAAAAGTCTATAATGTAGCGTTTGTTTTGAATTGAAAGTTGCTTGAACATGTAAATAGATATAACTGCATGGTGTCTATTGTGGAAGTTGATGTGAATCGAGTTCTCAACATGTTTCAGAGGACTGTCAGTCTGTTGTTCAAACCCATGTCATTGTTTTGTTTCCGAGCAGAAATGAATAGCGAATGGAATATAGTAGCAGCGTGTCCTACTATTGTGAATGTATTGTGTTGTGTGGGACTCAGTGGTGTTCCCATTAAATGTTAAACTGTTCATCACAAAAATCCGTTTGTATGTAATTTGATCCATGTTCATTTTATTTGCTGCCTCACTTTATTTCTAAAACTTCTATTATCACATGTTACCTTTATAAATTAATTGATATTTATTTCTTTCAATCTCAAAGGTATTTTTGTTTATAACATTGTTTTGAATATTGGGGCATTGCCAAATTATTTTAAATGGTATTGAAATGTTTAAAGATTTGTGATCTTTGTTTATTGACAACAATAAATTGTTGAACATACGAGTGTTTTCGTTAATACTACGCAAATAACCCTTACATTATCTTGAACCCTCGAATTTGTGAGAATGGCAATATGCCCATCTTCTGTTAATATTTATAACCTGGACATACCTACTGAGACTTGGTAGTTAGGTTCTTTCTGCTTACCCCTTCGAGGAAACCAATATAAGCTAATGGAAATGTGTATGGCCTAATGACCATTGTCTACATAGTACACAGAATAAGGAACTTTCGTGTTATTTGAGGTTTAATTTATTACATAGTACGTATTTCATACCACTCATGACACTCAGTTGAGGATTTGTTTTCTGGTAATGTCAGTTAAGTATTGATATCTTCGTAATATGGTCCAATTAAGTTATAATGTAATAAAATAATATTTACTGGTAAAGGTAAATGATAGGTAGATAAAACAAACACCAATTGGGTTTTATGTCTTTATTTAAAATTTCATTTCAATGGTAGTGTATAACAATAAATAATTCTGTTCTCTTACAGAGATAGGTACACACATATTTTATGTAAGTATAGGTTCGATATTTTCTGATATTTTTCTGTAAACAAAATAAAACCATTAATTTCATCCACAACAATATCACATCGTTAGTGTGTACTTCATGTGTGCCCGTTTTTTGCTTAGAAGGTACTTCTAACTAATGTACGTTTAATTCATTGACTTACTGTTAAACGAATGTTTAAATCAATGGTTTATTTTTTAAAACGTTACACGACACGATGTTTATAGCACAATAATTTGGCAAATTATCAAAATCTCAAGCTTATATTAACAATGACTCATATATCTAACACGTACTGTAAAATATCTGAAGAAATCTCATTTACAATTAATAGAATATAAAAAATACCTCAATAAATATCGACGATTCTGTTTTGCCCCGGTAAGGAATGATAGGACCAAATTTTACCGGTCGCAAAGCTATCGACGAAGCAATTTCAAACTACTTTTAAAACACATTTTAGTCTTTAAAAGGGGATAACTAAGTCGCTTGTCTCTTACTCCTCCCATAACAAGATTTAAAGTACAATTTCATTGCATTTGAAAATTAAAATTATGTTTGATACATTGAGCGCGGTTTGCTAAATTATTTCCTTTTGCTACCAATGTCCTACGCAATATAACTTTGCTGAGACAAATATATTATCGTTTAATTTTTCTTCTCAACTATGGATGTTCGTATCTGACGCGAGCGTTTAAGCAGAACAGAAGTGCTAAACCAACAACAAATTACCGACTTAGCACCTTGAAATAATTGATTCAAAATTTTTGAACAATATCCCCTGTATACAACTACAGTAAAATGATGCAAACAAATTTATAAAAATAAAAACACAAATACTTAACTATAAATATCTAAGGTTGCTACTGATGATACGATGAGCTATAGACTATGAGTTTAGCACAATCACTCATAGTGACGCGAATAGGGTTCGATGTCCATGTGGGTAGCGCATTCCCACGGCAATGCGCACTTCTACTCACTCGTCAAAACGTGACGTCATGTACTGACATCTGTATCAGCCCATAAACGTCCCACTGAATACTACATTTGAGAGGGTTAAAGGCCATTTAGTCCACTACGCTGGCCTAGTGCGAGTTGGCGGACTTTACATACCATAGAAATTCTTGCAAATCGCTGTGGTATGTAGATTACCTAACAATGTTTTCCATCACAGTTTTAGTGCGTGGTGATTGACTATCAATACACACATGACTCCGAAAAGTCAGGGTTGTGCCTTAGGATTTAAACTCGCAACCACCGTCAACATGTTGGCAGCAGCGTCTGATCCGTTACCGACAGGCCACCACGCACTACACATATGTAATGTACCCATAGTCCAGGGAAAAAGAGCAATTAACCATTAGGTCTGATCGATTAAATGGCATGATTAAACAGATAGCTAAACAGCATGAGAAGTGTATTTTTCATGCACCTTTACCCTTCACTGACCTTTATTGATTTAAATGCCCAAGGCTGTAGAATTAAATGGCAACGCTACCACACATGAACGACCCCATAGGAATGATTCGTGCAAACTAATGAAATGAACGATGATTCCACTACTCAAACTAATTATTTCACAAAAAGTATTGCCTTTACATTTGAAAAAGAAAATAGTATCGTAGGAAATGTTAAAAATATTAGTAGACGTCCACGTTTAGACTTAAATATAATACTGGCTCTTCCTGTGAAAATACCAGACCCATTAAATATGTATTAATATTTAATATATAAATTATACAAATAAATTGTACATATAGAGAAACAAAGTGTGATAATAATCACTTATTACTATAAATACATATGTACGTAAAATGTTTGTTATATTATTTTTATGGCATTCATTTGAAATTAACAGCGTCCAATTTGGTTGAGGAACATATTTATCAGTCAAAAATTATAAAAACCAATTAACTAACAACCTTTTTCACCACCTCCAAGAAATTCAAAACTTTATTCATCTATATAATATTTGATGGTAACAATTTTGAGATTTACTTTTGGTACACTTATAAACAAACTACAACATTTTATCGGAAGCGGTGAAAACATATCCAGCGAATGTGAAATAAATCCAAATAATACTCTGATATGGTAACTAAACGATTTCTAACGTTATCCACCCGAAAAATGCTTTTTTAAAGTCTAGCGACAGACTCTTCTTAGTATTCGAACGTTGTAGATGTTGGCACCACTTCCAGCACCATTTGCAGAAATACTGTAATCTTGTCTGAAAATAGAAACAGTAAAAATCAATAATCACACTCTTATAATTCACCTCACGGAAAGATATAAGTGAAATATCCTGAAATCCATGACAGAAATTACAAGACTCTTGGGTCCAATTTAATTGATTTGGTTTGTTAATATGGATCCTACAAACGTATGCCTAAGGTTGGGTATCGAATCCGTATTCGAGTTATCGTTTTACAGCCAGTCTTAACAAACTAAGCCACGCAGGCTTTCATAAAATAAAAAAATAATGGCAAATCTTGCAATGTGGACTAAACATATGTACCTTTCTCGAGAAGAAATCAATCTCTACGATTTATCAGCTCAATGAAGAACACATTTTAAAAATATATTTTTAATATCTTACCCATAAATGGAAGCGAGTAACCCCATTTAACAAATGGCAAATACACCAACAATCCACCCAATATAAAAGCAGCCGCGTACAGATATTCCCATTGCGGTTTGTCCAATATCGGAGCCACAACCAGGTAAGCCGACACCAGCAGTACGATGTACGGAATTATTATTGGCACCTGCGAATAACAAATAATATTAATACAATTCTACAGCTATTTACATACGATTACAACGCCGAGGTTCGAATTCCGGGTCGTGCAAATTGATATTGGATTTTCTATTTATAATCTGTCCGGTGTCAGGAATTTTTGCCCGATATGGCGATAGTCTCGTACCCTATGGAATCATAGGGTGGAACACAAGGCGCAACGTGGGAGTCTTGGTAGCACTCTACCTCTTCTGGGAAAAGGCGTGAATTTATGTAAATATGTATATGTAAGAAGAAGGAAAAAAATGAGAAAAACCTTGTAAGGCCGCGGTGCATGCGGCTTTGTGTATCTCATGACGATCAGAGCGAGCATGGCGCCTCCGTAGAAGATCCACGCGGTGAACGAGAAGAAATCTATTAATGAGTCAATTGTCCCGTACAGTACCATCGCCACGGCTATCAGAGACTGGAATAACAAAACAGGTTATATTATATTTATCTGTGCTAACAATAAAAGTGTATTAGTAGACACTTACGTGGAAAATAAGCCCAGGAGCCGGTGTGAAGCGGCGTACGTGCACGTAAGACAAAATGTCCAAGAGATGTCCCTCCCTCGATGCCGCGAAGCACAACCTGCAAAATACCAAAACAAAAATTACAAACAATACACCATAAATCAATACACCCAACTGATATACATACATATAATCCTGGCCCCACATTGAGATCGAGACTTTGTCATAGGTACCTATCAGAAACAACGAGAGACTTGGTCGCACAAACGCTTGCACCTATGGGTCACACAATCATTTGTCTCGGTGCGGAGATCGAACCGGCAGCCAATCAATTCACAGCGTCTTAAATAACTGCGCTAGAGAGGGTATACAATGAAATAGCATTTTGTTACCAGACATATATATTACCTTCCTGCGACGAATAAGGTCCCGTTAGCAGATCCAAACGTAGAGATGGTGACTGCTAGCGGCATGAGCCACGCCATGGGGCCCAGCAACCGGTTGCCGAAGGTGACTGCCACGGCCTCACTATCCACCATCTCACTCACCGACATCACGGCCAAGTACGACACGTTCACCAACGCGTAACACAGAGTCACCAGCGGGATCCCGATGATTATACTCAGTGGGAGATTCCTAGAATCATCGCAGGAGTAAACATACAGAACAACACAGAAGTTTAAACAATATTGCTGTAGTAGGCATATGGTGATAGATGGGTTAGTGCTAGTAGCTTGTCTGAAGATAAGCGATCAACACCGCTCGTGAACACCAAGAAGCACGACATATCCAAACTGTCTAATGTGTGCCAAACGTGAATTTTACACCTCGTTTTAAGAAGGTAAAATTATTAATTGTTGCTGAATTCTCAACAATAAAAAAACGTTGGGAGAGGTCTATGTAGGCCTGTCTCAACGTCATAGCTTTCGGCAAACATCGCAGTGGACAGTTCTTTCCAGAGTTTGTACGTACATGGTTATTAGGGATCCATCAAGTTGAGTAAGTAAGTAAAATTTTAGTTTAATTCTGCTGCTATTATGTTTCCGAAACATTTAGGAAACATTTTCATCCGTTAAAATTTTGGTTCACATATGTTTGTATTAGTATTAAGTATAAGAGCATGTTAAAATAAACTTAATGTATAATCGTAGTTAACACCGAAAGCAGAACACACATTACATGTATTACACTGGTATCAATTGTTATCTAATACTTGAACCGCACTTACTTGGAAGGGTTTTTGATTTCCTCAGTGACATAATTGAGATTATTCCAACCGTCATAAGCCCAGAGGCCTGTGTAGAATGCGGTGGCTATGTTGCCCAGAGTCGCCGTGCTACTGGCGAAGTTGGGCTCCTGTAAATGTCGCGTATTACCTGCACCATACGGACACACCGGCCGTCAGTTCCCACATATTTACATCCCGTTACAAGGACTTAGTACAATACAGTACAGTGAAAGGACACATTACATTCATCAACAAATTACTTTAATACAATTTAGGGATTTTTCAAATCAAATTAGTCAATAATCAAATATTTATAATTAATTTGAATACTGTAAAATAAATAAAAAACAGTTGAAGACCTTGTAGGTTATTACCTAAGATCAGCTTGTAAGCTCCTCCGCAAACGATAATCGCAATGGCCACTAATTTGGCCGCAGTGAAAATGTTTTGCACGTTCGTCGCCAAGTTGACACTGTAGCAGTTTACTGCTAATATCATCACTGAAAATATATTACACAAATTGAACAAATTACACGTTTGTTGATTGCATAAAGAAATAATGCTTTAACTTTTGGCGACATTTCAACATAAACACATCTGCTATAAATTGTAAGGTGTTAGGATAGGCCCAAAAGCCTGGAATGCGTCCTTGGTTCCGCACTAGGTGTTAAACTTGCTTCAGTGACCCACATAATTTCAATTCACCCAGATTCTGGAGACAATAAGTTCGGCATAATCGTGGCGACCAGCAAAATATTTAGGTACACTTAGCTTTCACATCACATTTCACACTAAGCTTCTGATTGCAGTGCAATAAATTTCCCAAATAAAAGTATAGCATAATATTCATAAATGTGTGTATGTAAAATGTATTATATTTCAATAGCTATTTTGAATATAAATTTCTTACCAATTGCAATGACCGAGACTAATTTAACAAGTGAATCTGGCGGTTCACATTCCGATACAAATGGCTCCACCGCGTATTTGGCGAAACTCAGACATATAATGGCCATTTGTGACGGTTTCAACACCAACGTCGACACCTGCAAATATGAAACATTTTTTACAATTCTTATACTTACAGCATTCTTGTTTGGAGTATGTGTATTATAGAGAACTTGTTATTACCCAAGAAAACAGGAATGCCGGTGGTCCTCCAAATGCATCCATGAAGTAGGCATACTCAGCGCCGGATGACGTGTTCATAGTCCCCAACTCCGCATACGCGAGCGCTCCTGTTTATTAATAGTAATGTGTTTGAATAATACAAAAACTGATCCAATTCAATTTTTACCAACGGTTTATTTGACTGCGTCCTCGTAGTCGCCTTATTAATTGAATTACATTTCTGGCGACGATCGGCGTCACTATTATCAAAATTCCACAGATGCGTAGGGCTTCTAATTTAGCTTGAAGCTTGTTGCCAATTGACAACAGCGCAGCCTAATATTAAATGTGTTGTGATTTTTATCGCGCACCGCGGTCCAGCGCCAAATGTTGCTCAACGAGGCGACGCACGACCACAATTCAACAACAAACCGCTCAATTGCCCAAATCAAAAACACAGAATAATTGATTGTTCGGTACATGAAGTAATGGCTTATTCATAACGTTATTAACGTTGCATAATAATAATAATAATAATAACTCTTTATTATAACACCATATACAAAAGATAAACAAAAGACAAAAACAAAAGAAAAAAGAAGAAAACAATAGTTATAGAAAAATAAAGTTGGTGATATAACTGGCGGTCTTATCGCTTTAAGCGATCTCTTCCAGACAACCGGTTGGTAAAGGAAAGATCCAATGGTTATGGACGGTGCTTATTATTAACAATAAACTTACATACAATATAAATATATAAATACCGATATAAACGAATAAATGTAAGATATGATACACTTAAATACAATATAATACATAAACATACATATATACATAACAATAATAGTGAATGATGATAAATCTATTGCGAAAGGTAGAAAGCTTTCACCCTTGATTTAAATATTTCCAGCGAGGACGATCGCTTAATTGTAAGAGGCAAAGCGTTCCACAGCCGCACTGCCTCAACAGTAAAGGAACGGTCATAAAATGACGTCCTATGTGCTGGAAACTGCAACATCAGATTCTCTGATGACCTAAGACAATGTGAATTAGCAGTATGTAGGAAGTTAAAACGTTCCTGAAGGTAGCGCGGAGAAGAGGGATTAAACAGAACACTGTAGAGAAGAGACAGGATATGAGCATTTCGGCGACGACGTATAGGGAGCCACTTGAGCCTGTTACGATATTCAGAAACATGGTCATATTTGCGCAAACCAAATATAAACCTGATACAAAAATTTTGAAGGCGCTCAAGCTTATTTAGCTGGGCCTCAGTAAGATCGAGATAGCTGGTATCGGCATAGTCGAGAATAGGGAGCAAGAGAGCTTGTGCAAGCGCAATCTTAATGGTAGTCGGAAGAAAATTACGCAATCTACGCAACGAACCAGCAGAGGCAAACAATTTACGACTAACTGCCACTATTTGAGGGCCCCAAGTTAAACTGCGATCGAAAATAACACCAAGATTTTTCACAGTGTCGCTAAACGGGACCACAACCCCTTCTAGCAGCACGTGAGGCAAAAGAGACCAGTCGATCTTGCAGATAGTTCTTGGGCTTCCTATAATAGTTGCATATGCTATATCCAACTTTGTGACATTCAATAAAATTTATTGTTCGGAAACCCATGCCGCCAATATCTGATGGGAACATCAGTACACAGTTTTGTTTATGAAATGTTTCCAAACAACAGAGTATTTTGTTGTTTTGGGAATTTACATGAATTAATTTATACAATGGCTTTTTTAGGCTAATTCATACTGGGTATCTCAAGACTGCTACCGAAAACGAAGCCGGGTGGTAGTTTTAGTGACTACAAACACAATGCAACTAAAAATTTCGCAAAGAAACGCGATATTTATTTTTTATGATTTTTTAAATATCGCCATTTTCGGGTGGTAAATCCATAGTTTTTGCTAAAATAATAATTTAAACTCTTTTATACGTTAGATTATTTATAAATAAAGGGGTATACACTATTATTTTAGGAAAAAATGTATTTACCACCCAAATATGGTCATACGAAAAAAATAACAAAAAAAAATTGTCGCTTTTTTTGGCAACTTTTTCTGTTGCATTGCCTCTGAAGTCGCTTAAACTACCACCCGGCTTCGTTTTCGGTAGCAGTCTTGATATACCCTGTATATGAATTTCTGACTTAAGTGGTATGTTCGAAGTCCGAACCGTATCAAGTGTTTATGTCTTATGATCGTTGTTATTATTATGATAATTCTTGGTACCATTGTGTAAACCAACGACTGTTCAGGCGTTAAAAGACACAACTTAAGAAATATTAAAAATGTTTTGTAGGACACGAACGAAGGTAATACTTGGACTGAAACATTCTCTACACATGCGAGTCAATCACAATCGGCACACTTGAGCTGTATTATCACACTGCTTCATAAAAATAGAATTGGTCATTGTTGCTATTGATTTTATTGAGGCAGTTGATTGCTCGGAAGCCAGTGTCTCGCGTGACAACCCATTCTATTGACTTGTTAAAGCAGTCGCATGTACTACGTTATATTAAATAAGATACTTACTAAAATAAGCTCGACATTCTTTAATAACAAACGCTCAATTTGAAAAGATGCCCGTCATTTGATACACAATGTGGTTAAGCGATATGTTTATTGATTAATAGATGTTAAATTGAATATTGTTATTTGCTAAATCTAGATACATTTTAGAAGGTACAGTATACTTACCAAGCAACGAGAGCAGGCCACATGCCATCCAAATGATGAAGCTTATGCCCACTGAGCCTGTGCGGTCCAAAAGCCCAGAGGGCGAGACGAATATTCCTGATCCTAAAACAAAATTGATAAGTATTTAATCTGTAGTTTGTACTCAGGCATTCAAAATTGTTACATACATCTCACATTCAGCCAACTAAACATAGTCCTCAGGATTTACATAACCACCTATTGAAAATTGAAAACACCCTACATCCAGAAACTTCCGGTAAGCGTTATTTGTTCATCCCTCCGACGTGTAATATTTATTTATTTAATTCTTCTTATAAATAACTGTGTAAAGGGTGCCAAATGCATTTTTAATAGCCAACCTTAGGGTGTCGAGATGCATTAAGAATATTCAATAAAATGGTCATATCCACAGTCATATCTTTCCAGCGATTTATCATTCTTTAACAATACTAATTAAACCTATTTACCATTAAAAGGGCAAAGCCGCCACGATCCTAAAGGATATAATTATCTAGGATATATATATTAACTTAGCATTTGTGTTATAAATGTTGACTAAATATTTAATTAGCGAACAAACTTAATAATTATACGGCAAACAACTTTACTTAACGTTATTAACAAGGTAATTCAATAAGCTAAGGTCAAACATGACGGGTATGTGTCATCTCGGAATGTTTATCGACATCATGCTGCATTTAAAAAAATACAAAAATATCCTGGATCTGTTTCAAAAGTTTTGCATCTAACATTAATTTTAAATTATTTATACCTATTTCATTCTTAAGAAACATTCAATCATATTCATGGAGTTTAGAAATACCTTTTTTTTTATTGCAGTGAATGGCGAGACGAGCAAGCCGTTCGCCTCATGGTAAGCGATACGACCACTCATAAACAGTAGCAACATTCCACTGCGCTCGCCATCCTGAGACATAGATGTTAAGTCTCAATATGTCCAGTAGTTGCTCTGGCTACAATGTCCTTCAATCCGAAACACAACAGTGCATTTAAGCAGTGTTGTTCCACGGGAGAAATAGACATTGCGGTGGTACCTACCCAGATGGCCTCTCACATATGAGAGACCTACCACCAGTCCTACAACCTATGTTGCAAACTGCAAAGTTCGAAAGACATTGCAAGTAAATGATGTCTTAGATAGACATCATTATATATAGTAATATTATATAGTAATTGTGGTGTATTGATAATAAAGATCAGCATAGCCCAACGGTCACGCAATACTCCCAAGTCGTTAGCGGCGCGGGACGGACGTCTCCGGTGTGTTGTGCTGTATTTACTGTATACTTTGTTGTTTTATTCCACTACCCAAAGAGACCTTAAAGGTGAACATCACATTGGCGACGAGTAAAGGCGCAGTAAGTAAAATCACACCGAAAATACGAACACAGTACCTGCTCACGGATTTTGATCAGCAAAATGTTTTGTTCAATAATAATAAGACAAATATTTATGTATATTTTGTGTTGCGACACTAAGTAGGTATTTAATTCTCATGTCTCAGTAAATGTAGAGATTATGTGTGCAACAAAATTATTGCCTAATTCACTAAGGCAAACAAAAAAAAAAGTTTGTATGTATACAATTTAATACAATAGTATTCTGTTGTTGATCACAGTCCGTTTGTATATACCTATCGAGTAAAAAATACTCGATCAAAGATTCGTTCTGTCCCAGCTATGATATAGCTAATTACCTGTTATAACAGATTCATTATGTTCCAGCGATGATATCGCTAATTATCTGTTATAACCAAGTGTCACCTCAATAATGTTTTGAGGGGATGCAAATACGTTCCTACCAAAAGGTAAAACGTTCCTACCAAAAGGTAAAGAGTGTCGAAAAACAATGAGGCTATAAGATATTAAAAACAAATGTATCGAAAGTAATGGGCTCTGTCTATCGTTGGTCACCGAGCAAAATATCCGACTCAAAATTCTGTTTAAGTTTTAATGTCCGTCTTGTTAATATATCGGATGACTGTTTGATTTCGTGCAGGGACTCTGAGACTGTTTTAGATTTTGTTTACGTATACATTAAACATGAGACAGTACTGAGTACTATTGTTCCGTACCAAATATTTAAAACAACGCTACACACACGGCTTACACACAAGTGTTTACAATTAAGTTTAAATAATTTCTTACAGATTTAAGATTTATTTCAAACGTATTAGAGGATAGATTAATTGAAGTCTGTATGTTTCCGGAGTCCCATAAAATAAAAAAAATAAAAAAAAGTAATTCGTCTCAGGCAACAAAGTTCCAAATGTAATTTTGCTAAAAAAGACGAAAACCTTATAGATCAAATAACAGAAAAGTGTAGCTCCAATAAATTAAGAAATAATATTTTGGCGCTTGGTGAAACTAATACTAGCAACTGTTGAAAGACAACTAACTGATATCAACGATAAACAGAGCACTACTTCAATCAGCCTAAACAAAATCGACACAAAAAACTAAAAAACGATACACAAACGAGGTTAATACTTGCTGCCGATGTGGCAGTGAAATCACAAAAGTGATAGTAGTTCCTGCCCTGCAATGAAAATTGCATCAAATGTGGCTACAGAAGCCAAAACCAATGCAAAACAAGGGCCAATAAATTAAAGCCTTTTTACCTCTTATTAAATGCAAAGAATAAAACCAAGACTGCCTCGGTGGCGTAGTTGTACTAAGGTACGGTTACAAAGCTGAGGTCTCGGGTTCGAATCCCGGGTTGGGCAAAGTGATATTGGATTTTTCTATTCATTATCAGCCCAGAGTCAGGAATTTGTGCCCGATATGGCGATAGGCTCGCCACCTATCACATTGTGGGACGGAACATACAAGGCGAAATATGGGTGTCCTGGCACCTCTGCCTACCCCTTCTGGGAAAAAGGCGTGAGTTTATGTATGTATGTAAAACCAAGAATGGAAACCACAAAAACACATTTGTGCATTATATTTTCCACATCAATGGCGATGACACAATTGACTGCCAGGTTGGTGGAGCTAACATCAAAATGCTTATTGATTCTGGTAGCAAATCTAATATAATTACTGATAAAACTTGGGACTACATGAAACAATCAAATGTTGTAGTCTCCAACCAACATCAGAAAAAATATTTCGAGCTTATAGTGCCAAATATTCATTAAAAGTATTGGGTTCCTTTGAAGCACGAATAAGAATTGGTCCCAAATCATTAAAAAAAAACAACGTTTTATGTAATTGAAAATGAGTGAAGAATAGTTGTGAGAAAAGAAACAACTATTTCCTTAAATCTCCTTAAACTAAGATTAGATATCAATGCCATTGAGCAACAAGAATTTTCCAAGTTCAAACATATCCAACTCTAAATCTCTACTGACAAAACGGTTACTCCAGTTTGTCAACCATATAGACGAGTTCCTATTCCTCTAGAATCTAAAATAAGTTATAAAATAGAAGAAATGGTAAAAATGGACACTATTGAACCAGTAGACAAGCCATTATCTTGGGTTTCTCCTATGGTACCGGTTCTAACCCGATGACTATAAACGTATTTGTTTAATATTATAGAAAATCACCCCTTATCCACCATGGAACAGCTAATTCATAAGTTGGAAAAGCTATTTCTTCTAAATTAGTTAAAAAAGTGCTTTTCATCTCGTTGAGCCTAAAGAAAGTAGTAGTTTGATATAACATCTTCCATAACTAGCAAAGGGTTTTATCGAACAAACGACTGATGTTCGGACATGAATATTTTCAAAAATTAATGGAAAATATGTTATTACCATGCGAAGGAGTGGTATATTTCATTCATGATATTGCTGTCTATGTGGTGCGATGAAAAAGAGCATAATGCTCCAATACGTTCTAAAAGCCTCAAAGACAACAACGTTTTATTGAACAAGAACAAGTGCGTTCTTAATGCAAAATCTATCCAGTTTTTTGGCCCATAATCTTTCTTCAGCTGGCGTTGAACCACTAGATAAACATATCAAAGCAATATAAATGTTTAGACCACCAGAGACCATAGAAGAAATCCAAAGCTTCCTCGGGTTAATTAATTTTGTGGGAAAATGGTTATCAAATTTATCGACTTTAGCAGAACCCATTCGGTAGTTACTTAAGCAACAAGAACACTAAAAACCTAACATCTCACTGCTGTGGCATCATAAGCAAGCAACGGTTTCCGATGCATTAAAAAAGTCTCTTGCCAAAATCCCTACCCTTGGCTATTATGACCCAAAAGATCAGACTCAGGTAATTGCCGATGCCAGTGCATTTTAGGAGTAGCACTTCTCCAGTACCTACGACGACAGAGGACCCCGAATAATTGCTTCCGGGAATAAGAGTTTGATTGACGTTGAAAAACGATATTGTCAGACCGAAAAAAGGGTAATAGCTTCAGTCTGGACGGTTGAGCATTTCCATATGTATCTATATGGTAAACAAATTGTGCTTATCATAGATCATAAGCCTAATGATCCAAGTATGACTGGATCACGATCAAAACCATGTGCAAGAATCGAAGGGTGGGTTCTTCGATTACAAGTATATAAGTAGTATATAAAGTATATAAACCCGGAAATCTAACATTGCAGAACCATTGTCCCGACTATTTAAAAATAGGTCCGAGCTGAAGATTCCTTTTGAATATTTAATTATCATGTAAACCAGATTGTTTAATACATGTGACCTCTAGCATTGTCACTAAAATCCAATATAGAAGCATCAAATGAGGATAACAGTATGAAATTAGTCTCAGATGCCTTAATGCATAATGTTTGGGACGCGACTATTAATAACTACAAGTTATTTTAACATGAGCTCTGGTTACATGATGGTGTCTTACCAAGAGGAAATCAAATAGTATTTCTTATTAAACTTAGAAAACAAGTCTTGGCAGCAGCGCATGAGGGCCATTCAGAAATTGTCAATATGAAAGTTAGGCTACGCCCAAAAGTTTGGTGGCCTAAAGTTGATAAAGATGCAGAGAACACTGTAAAAATTGCAGAGGCTGTACTTTAAATTCAGCCCCTAATCCACCGGTGCCAGTGAAATGTCGTGAACTCCCTTTGAAAGCCTGGGTGGACACGGCTATTGACTTCTTGGGTCGGCTGGCAAGTGGAGACTATTTATTTGTGATTAATGATTATAATCGACATAAAGAGATTGAAATAATGAAGTCTATCACTTCACGTGAAACTATAAAAGAGTTAAAAAAAAAAAAAATAATAAAAAAAACACCTTCTCACGAACTATTCTGTATCGAATAAGAATTACGGTTTTTAATATCATCCCTTATGGGCCTCAACAAAACGGAGAGGTCGAGAGACAAAATCGAAATACTCTTAAAAAACTGAATATAAGTCAGTGCGAGAAATTAGATTACAAAGATAATTTGTTAAAATATTTATTGATGTACACCTCATTCCTCCACAGGAGAAGAAGGTCATATGTATTAAACTTAATAATAAACTTCCCAATTGGATAATGCTACTACCAGACAAACTATTTAAGACACATATTATACACATACTTATGACTAGGGATTATTATAATATTAAGCAATACATTGAGGATAAAAAAGCCTGAGATAAAATTTTCTCTAGCACGTTGCTACATCCTGGGGCCCTGAACTATTCACTTAAACATTCCCATTTATAAATAAATATTAAAATATTAATTAAATTAAAAAATTAACCAATATCAATCAATCATACAGTTACATTAATAAATTAAATTATAACTACTCAAATATAATAATTAAGTAACGCAAATTAAATTATATGACGACCAATCAAGAAAAATAATAATAATGAATATTAATTCTGGCAACACTAAAGATCATCTCAGACAAAAATATATTTTTATGGATTTTTATTATTTATCTAAAGATTTACAGTTTTAATCTTATATCGGACCAAATTGTTTATTTTCTAATTACTATATAATGTTTTATTGGAGCGCTATAATTGTAAATATAAATAATTAATAACGAAGAACGAAAAAATTAATGAGTGACAATGTCAAACTTCAAGAAATTACTTATTTTGCCTAAAAATTGTGACAATACTCGAATAATACGATGAGACGATAGAGATGATCAAGAGAAAGACCAGAACGACACAAAACGCACGATTAAGATCACCCAGCTCGTCGAGCTCCGCGTCGTGGGCGTCGGCTTCGGATGTGTTCGAGGTGACGCCGGACAACGACGCGTCGAGCCAACACGGCGAGCTGCAGTCGTCCCCGCCGCCACCAAGACCTGCGCGGCGAAGAGGACGACCCCCTCCAGCGGTGGGCTTGGGACCTGTGGGACCGAGTGTCCCATCTACGGTCCCCGCTACCGGTGGAGTAGTGCGCCGCATGAGATGGACTCGTGAAATCAATGAGAATGTCATGCGGGCCTACTTTGGGGCAACAAAGGGAGGAATTAACCTCACTGCGTATCGTGCTAAAATGCTGTCTCTGTTTCAGGCTTTAGAACCAACGATTGATGTATCGTCCCAACGACTGTCGGATCAAGTGCGATTTATTCAGCGGCGTAAGTTGTTGGATGATGACACACTTGAGCGGTTGCGCACAGACTTGTGTGTTGTCCAAGACGACAATGTCTCGCCCGTCAGTGGAGATAAAGCAGTAGGTCCAACACCAACACCTGTTGCTGATTTCGAGCTGACGGACAATTTGGATGACAATGTAAGTCCCCAAGATAAACAGCATTTGAGAGGGGCTTTGGTGCGTGCGATTTCGGAGTTTGTGTCCGTATCGGCGTCTTGTAGACCGCGTCTGCCACGTTTGCCCACGCATAGAAGAAATTTGGCGCTGATGGGAGCTTTGGACTCCATGCTACCTACATATTTGGAGTCCAGTCGGGATCTTGTTGATACGCACTCGATCCTTTACTGCGCGGCCGTCGCAGCATGCCGAGTGGCTAATGTTCAATTCCCAAAAGAATATAGAGCTACTCGAGGTGTTGCGGCTGTGCCTGCCTGGCAGCTTAGGATCGAGGACCGTATCAACAGGGCCCGAACTCTCATCGGCAAGCTAATTTCCTTCTCAGAAGGAAATAGCAGACCGAGGATTATGCGTTTTGTGACGCAGGCTTTTTCGGGGACCAATATAAGTCCTCAGAATTATAGGCTTTGCGTCACAGAACGCATAGACTTCTATAAACAAAAAGTCTATGCGTGGGCGAACCGCATTCGTCGCTACAGGAGGCGATGGGATCGTTTCCAACAAAATCGTATGTTCCAAAGTGACCAAAAGAGAGTTTATGGATGTTGGGAGGATTCTTCTCAGGGTATGGTGGATGGGCGGCTGCCTGGTGCTCACGAAATGCGTGAGTACTGGACGAATATCTGGTCGTCGCCTGTCTCTCACACTGAAGCCTCCTGGTTTAGTGTTGTTGATCGAGCTTGCGAGTCAATACCGGCTATGGAGACCATTTTAATCAGTTCGGAAGATGTGCAAACTGCAATTCGACGGACCCAAAACTGGAAGTCGCCGGGTCCGGATGGTCTGCACAACTTCTGGTTAAAATGGTTTCCAAGTTCGCATGCTCGATTGGCAGCGCAGTTCCAGGATGCGCTTGAGGCGGAATCCCTCCCAGCATTTATGACAACAGGTGTTACTCACCTCCTCTTTAAGTCCGGTTGTACCACGGAACCAAAGAATTATAGACCCATTACATGCCTTCCAACTATTTATAAAATTTTGACCTCCATAATTAGATCCAAAATTACAGAACACATCACTTCTAACCAAATTCTTTTTCCCGGCCAAACAGGTTGCATGAATGGGTCCCGTGGTACTAAGGAACTCCTTCTCATTAACATGACCATTTGCCAACAGGCTCGTCACAACCGGAGGAATTTATCGGCTGCCTGGATAGATTACAAAAAGGCCTATGATTCGGTGCCCCATACATGGCTCATGAGGGTGTTGAATTTGTATAAAATTAATACAAATTTATGCAACTTCCTTGGGTCTTGTATGGGGCAGTGGACCACTGTCCTGAGATATCCAGGTGGTACGGCTCCTCCTGATTGTGATGAGCCGATTAGAATTAAGCGGGGTATATTCCAGGGCGACAGTCTGAGTCCACTGTGGTTTTGCATGGCCCTGAATCCCCTCAGCACTCTGTTGTTGGATTCAGGGTTAGGCTACCGTCTGCGGAGAGGGTCTGAGCCTATTTCTCACTTGCTCTACATGGATGACCTCAAGTTATTTGCATCAAAACAAACCGAATTGGTTGAGTTGTTAAAAATAACAGAAAGATTTAGCAATTCAATCAATATGGAGTTTGGTGTAGATAAATGTGCGGTTATCCATGTGAAGCGAGGGGAAGTTGCGGTCTCTGATGACATACAAGTCTCAGAGACTGTAAGACTCAGACCCCTCTCTGTGACGGAAACCTACAAATATTTGGGTATGCCTGAGGCTTTAGGTATCATGGGTGCAAATGTAAAACAATCGTTGAAAGAGCGTTTCTTTAGCCGCCTGACAAAAGTACTTAACAGTTTTTTGTCAGGTGGAAACAAGATTCGCGCTTTTAACGGTTGGGTTATGCCTGTACTCATGTACTCTTTCGGCATACTCAAATGGACTCAGACCGAATTGGACGCCCTGGATCGTAAAGTCCGAACTCTCCTGACTGCACATCGTATGCATCATCCACGATCATCAGTGATGAGATTGTACATCCCGCGGAGATGTGGGGGCCGAGGCATTCTTAATGCTAAGGACCTACATAATCGCGAGGTGTGCAATCTCAGGGATTATTTCCTTCACAGTGGCGTGGATATGCATGGGGTTGTAGTTATGGTAGATAAAGGATTTACCCCGCTCTCTTTGGCGATTGAGAACTGGCGGAAACCTCTAGTGGTAGGCACCAAGGATCGCGAGGACATATGGAAAAGCAAAGAGCTGCACGGTCGATTCTATCGAGCCCTTCATGGGCCTGATGTGGATCGGCTAGCGTCTGTGTCTTGGCTACGCTTCGGTAACCTCTTTGGGGAAACCGAGGGTTTTGTCTTTGCAATTATGGACGAAGTTATTAAGACGAACAACTATAGGAAATACATCCTGAAGGACGGTACGGTCGACATCTGTCGGGCATGCCACCGTCCTGGCGAGTCCATCAGGCATGTTATTTCCGGTTGTTCGTATCTTGCTAACGGCGAGTATTTGCATAGACACAACCTAGTAGCCAAGATCATACATCAGCAAATTGCTCTTCGATATGGACTTGTGACTCCTGAAGTGCCATATTACCAGTATGTGCCCCAACCAGTTCTCGAAAATGGTCATGCAACGCTGTATTGGGATCGATCTGTTATCACAGACAGGACTATTCTAGCCAATAAGCCTGACATTGTGATAATAGATCGATTGGCGCGCCGGGCTATACTTGTTGACGTCACCATTCCGCATGACGATAACCTTGTCAAAGCCGAAAAAGACAAAATGTCTAAATATTTAGATTTGGCACACGAGGTTACCGACATGTGGGATGTCGACTCAACAATTATTGTCCCGATTGTCGTTTCTGCTCATGGATTGATACCAAAGAGCCTCGACCAACATCTACAGAGGCTCTCAATCGGCGTTTGGGTCAGGAGTCAGATACAGAAGGCAGTATTGCTTGACACGGCACGTATAGTGAGGAGGTTCCTCACTTTGGGGTCCTAACCACCGGTGGCTTGGGTCTCGAGCCTCGCCATTGTTGGATGACTTTTTATATTTTTATATGTATTTTGTTTTTATACTATATATATAAAAATGTAAAAAAAAAGATTTAAAATAAAGAGAAATGAATATGGCAAAACTTTGTCAGACGAGTCACAAATACTAATTTAGTAAATTGACCAAAACCAAGCCCAATGAGTTTGACTCGCTGGATCATTCTCAGAAATGGGTCGCGTCGCGTAGTTCCAGTGGTAGTGTAAGCCCACTGAGTTTGTTTCGCCGGGTCTTCTCAGGAAGGGTCGCGTTAGATCCGGTGGTAACAATAAACCGCTACGCACCGTTGTAATAATACTCATGGTCTACTAATAGATTTAATTTAATTTGGCTAAACTAAATTACGTATTTCTTGACAAAACAAATTACCATAACGGGGGAACTAATACTTAAAATAAAATATCAACAAAAACGGAACATTTGTAAATAAATAAAACCAAAATTTTAAATACTTACATTAAAAACAAAAAATAATAAATAATGATAGAAATTCATATAAATAATACTAAGTATAAAAAATATTATGCATGTAAAGATTAAGTTCTGTGTATTGACTTGTCATATAAATTCTTTAATTGCCTACATGACCAATAAATAAATTTCATTTCATTTCATTTTAATGGAAAGATATTGGTGACAAAGACACACTTGATAAAGACAAATCTAGAATTTGGGTTTTGCTTTAATTAACAATGTTATTTTGATTATAAATGTAAAATATTTGAGCTACTTAAGTAACAAGATTAATTAAAGACATTTGGTTAATATTTTGTTATTTTATAAAAAGGAAGAGATGTGGTGTATTGATAATAAAGATCAGCATAGCCCAACGGTCACGCAATACTCCCAAGTCGTTAGCGGCGCGGGACGGACGTCTCCGGTGTGTTGTGCTGTATTTACTGTATACTTTGTTGTTTTATTCCACTACCCAAAGAGACCTTAAAGGTGAACATCACAGTAATAATAATAGTAATTAGTGTTTGATATGGATCGGTTTGAGAGCGAATCTTTACAAGTGATGTTGGTATAATGCGCTAACCGGAGTTCGCGGCGCGGCGTGTTAGTGGCAGCTAGCGGCTGTGATCGGGAATGACGATCGTCGATCGCACAGCGTGCCATGAGACATGAGGCATCCAGTTGCATTACCGTCACTGGGCGCGCCACACTGACGCAAATTTATCCTATCATGTGATGAAACATAAACAATGTGTCATGATTTATGTGTATTTGAATATGATTTTTATCATCAAAATCATGTGCGACCGGTGGACTCGGCACATAAGCACATGTTCCAGTTTATTTGCAATGTTAATACTTATTCAATTATAAATATACAATGCTAAATACAAACATCACGCGTGTAATAAATACACGAGTAATGTTTGACGAGTGACGAACTTTATGTGTTTTGGGCGAGTCGAGATAAACGATATCGTAGCATTTTTATTTTCCCTTCCGTAAGTAAACAGATTAACAAAAATATGTTACAAATGTAAGGATTAGTTTATTTGACATTCACTTGACTTTAATCACAGACTAAGAAGTTAATTTATTTGACGGTGAAGGAAACCATCGTGAGGAAACCTGCATATCATAGCGATTTCCGTAATCCGTCCGTATCAGCCCATATACGTCCCACTGCAGGGCACGGGCCTACTCTACAATCGAGAATACAATTGAGAGTGGTTAGGCCATATAGATTGAGAGTGGTTAGGCCATAGCAAGAATTAATATGGTTTTTTTTTTATTGCATTGAATGGCGAGACGAGCATGCCGTTCGCCTGATGGTAAGCGATGCGACCGCTCATGAACAGTAGCAAAACCAAACAACACCTTGATTTACAAAGCAATGCTTGGCATTCCACTGCGCTCGCCATCCTGAGACACAAGATGTTAAGTCTCAATATGTCCAGTAGTTACTCTGGCTGCAATGTCCTTCAATCCGAAACACAACAGTGCATTTAAACTGCTGTTTGACGGGAGAAATAGACATTGCGGTGGTACCCACCCAGGCAGCCTCTCACATATGAGAGACCTACCACCAGTAGAGTGGTATGTAAAATCAACCCCGCACTAGGCCAGCGTGGTGGACTGTGTGGCCTAACTACTCTCAATCGTACACTCGATTGTAGAGAAGCCTTTGCTCGGCAGTGAGACGTATAGGGGCTGATAAAGACTTTATTTACATATTATTTATTTACTTACTCCCCAAAAGTTTTGCTATGATTATTCGGGTCATTCAAAAGATGTAAAATTAATGTTATTGACAATCAAATTTATGATTATTGTCGTGCTAGGATATTCGTATCCACCTATAGGGGATCACGATGATGGAAATGACACAGGGATCCAAACAAGTTACCCATATAGTCTTATAACAGGATACTGCATAATCCTTACACGGGATTAAGAAATACATTTATAACAAGTTTTACTCACCGATCATAGTACCGACGATTAGAGCCACCCCACTGAAGAGTCCCACCCGTCTCTTGAGGTGAACAGGGTCGTCCGCAGCTGTGCCCGGCCCCTCCAGCTAAACAAGTAAAAATTCTAGCTCAGGATCTCTCTAATCTTTAGCTAATTTTATCATAAAAATATCTAATCCTTTTGGTAAGCCAAATACGGTTGACTACGAATATTACTTATTAATATCTCAAAATGTTTAGTTGCATGGCTTATTTTATTCTTCCTTGTATTTTCTTTAAAATACATTTTCTTCAAAAATACATAAATAAAAGTTAACAGGAGAGTGCAGATAACTTTAATTAGATTTCCCGAAATTGAAGCAGCAAAAAACGTTGAAATTTACCTAATTGGAATTCTGTAAATTTAGTGTATTCATTAGTGCTAAAAGAACTATGTTTTTATTTATTGCAATACATTTCCAGTCTCCTTTTATATCTAATCAGTTTACCGACTAATTAAGAAATGTTAATTATTTCAAATGTATATATTTACTATAAATTAACTACTATCTTGAATATTCAAATGTAATGAGCTGTATGTAAGATGTTTTAGCCAACAATTGTTAAATTCGAGGTACTGCCAAATTACAGCATGCATTGAAAATTATACTTCCTAATTATTTATACTTAATCAATAATGACTATACTTCCTGACAAAGTATATGATAAGCATATTTAAATTGAAACTTTACCTCCTCCTCCGCCTTTAACCCTGCGTCAACACACTCATATCTTACATTTAACTCGTTCTTTTATAATTAAACAGAATTCAATTTTATTTCAAACAACAAAGAAGATATTTATTAAATGCAATGTTTATCTCAAAGATTTATGCACTGAGCTTCTTTGAATAATTCTCGGAATCGCCGAGTGTTCGAGAAATATTAGCTTTAAAATTTTTCATAGGTACTTAGACATCCTTTAAAGAGTATTGCATAGTAGGTATATGAATCTGTGAGCATTTAATATTAGAAATAGTTGGAATATCTTTTGAATAAAGAATTTAAAGCGTTCAACACACAACTTTCTATAAAGAATTTGCTCATTCCAATGAAATTCAAGGTTTTTTCATAAAAGCATATTTGAAATCTCTACAGTATAGATACTGCATAAAATTTATATTTCGTTCTATCCTATCATCATCATCCATAGTCAGAGTAATTCACTCTCTCCATTCTCACTTCTCCAGTGGATTTCTACAGTAACCTAGGGGAAGTAGTTTTTTTTTTTCATAAAATTCCTACGAACTTAATTCGGTCGAACATCCAGCTTTTGGGTAAACTTTCCATGTTGCAATTGCCGTTATGGTATAACTCTAAAGCTAAGACACGTTAATACGTGTCTTATTATATAAATATTATATACATTTTCATTTCAGAACGCATGTTTTACCAATAAACTATACCTTGTCTCCTGGGTTGGAGTTGCCGTCGGTGAGCGCTCCCGTCGCGCCGTCTTCGGCGTCGCAGCCGGTGGAACACCCGCGCCATACCAATCCGCCTTCGCGTGCGCTCCCTGCAACAACACCGCTCATTAACAACACATTCTCTACATTCACCAGGTCTCTGTCAACATATGCATTAGGAGAATATTAATCTATCTGCCCCAGTACCTTCAACACCCATCCTGATACGATCTTTTTTAATCAAATGTTAAATGGCAAATAATTCCCAAACACTCAAAACATGCGCCACACCCGCCTCACGTCATTAAATGTCCCAGAATCGAGATAATTCAGCATTTTAAAATAGAACAAACAGAATTTCGAATAGCTCTGGTGCTAAAATCTAAAACTGTTGCTGTAATTTCAATGCTACGTCACAATACTCTAACTCGTATAAATTACGTGTAAATAGGTTTTCTTAGTCAGCTTAATCGAGCAGATACACATTTTTCTGCCAAAATTCCTACACAATTTGTGATAATGTTTGTTAGTTATTATTTCATTCTTATGGACAGATGAAAGAGATATTACATGTCTTTGTTTTTTTATGTATTATTATAACTATACATAATAAATACATTGAGTCACTGACTAAATAAATATAATTAAATCTGGCTTAACGTAGCTTTATTAAAATATCACAAGCATTAAGGTACGAGAGCTTTTTGTGAGCATTACATTTTATTTTGTACAAAAAAAGACTATGTAAAATTAATAACAAAACCGCTTTAAGAATTTCAAATATAACTTGAAACTTAATTAATTGGATGTCTTGTTACATAAAACTGATTTTGTTTTTGTACAGACCAGACATTTCTCTTGTGGCTGAAAATTCAATGAGTGTGGGTGTAATCAAGTTTTTCATTCCACTCAACATGGACAGGACGGTTTGAGACAATACTATTTTTTCTAGATAATACAGACGCAAATAAAAAACGTTAGCGGAAATTGATTTATCTGATAGTTCTTAGAAAGACTGAATTGGTTATCGAGTATCTACAATTGATTCTCCTTAATGCCACGAGTCGTAACAATCAACTTATATATCAGTACATAGAATAGACGTATACTATTAATATTGGGTCTCAGTCATGTAACTAGTGGCGCATAAGCCGTAATTCCTATTGATGATCGGTAATTTACGGATTGATTGATGTTTACGACCAGTTTAGTGTCCGAATTTTCGAGCTGGTTACATTATTTATGATATAGATTTACAACTCTTGTTGTTAGCAAATTACTAATATTAGATAACTGTTGAAGTGTATGCGTTCAAAATCCCTTTTTAATGAAAAATATTTGTGGTCAAATTGACGGCAACCTTAGCTCAAAATCTGCTAAGAATTAAAAACACTATACATTACTCATGGTCTTATATTTATTAAGTTATCGGTCTATAACGTCGCTATTAGAAGCTCGTTAAAAATGTTTATTCTTAATATTTAGGGTATATAAAAAGCGTACAAGATTTTTTAACAAGCCTCTACTTACGGCTTTATAAACTCGCGATAGCTCATTTTGAATAAGAGAATATTATAAGTTTAGAAACATTCGCGTAAATCTAAGAAAGCATTAAGTTTAGAAACCTCAATAATGTCGCTCTACCTACTGTGAAATTATTCACGTCAGATTTACCCCAAGTTCATACCGGGTTAGTTAAAATATGTTGACAGTAAAGCTAATATACATAGCTACGAATTTTATACAATTACGGATGGACATATAAATGAAATCCATCACTGTCGATTTCAATAGTAAGAACGACGCATTAGTATTAATTTCGAGAAGACGCGATATCTAATATTTGATCAGATAAGACATTGGACATATAAAACCACTTAACAAAAGTAGTGACAGCTATGAGATGTAGCGGAGTATGCGGAAAATCAAACGTTATGCCAATTTTAATTATTAAATAACAACTGCCAGCGACATCACAGTGCCAGAACATTAGTCGAGGACTATCCCAAATTGCCTTTAGTGTCTAGCAGTGCATCAAAATAATGTAACCATGTGAGTTGTGGCTCTATTTCATATTGTAGAGTTCCACGTAGACAAAATCGATACTCGCGCTACCTATATTTGAACACAGAATATCGAGGTAGGTCAATTATATTTTGTTGAAAATTATTTTAAATAACCTCACGTACATATTTTGACAATATATCGAGCCTTTACTGCCATTTTAGCGCAACCGACAAAAAACAAATTTTACAGGAGAAGGTTTTTGTTAAATATTTTTAAAAAGAAATGTGTAATTCAATTGAAATTTTATATACATTAATTATTTTTATACATTTAAATATATAATTCTTCCACAGGTTTGGGCAGGTTTGGGTCCGTTGTGGCTTAAAATACTACTTTCGATAAAAAACGCATTTTTGACAAAAGTGTCGCTTACGATAATTTGGCGGTAAGGGCTCGATATATTGTAAATATTCAAATACGTAAAAGTATTAGAAATCCTTGACTGACAAACATAACATTTCGCAGACTACGAAAATACGTCTTCAATTTAAAACTATTTAAACATTGCTTATGTGAAGGAAATATAGATTTCTCCACCGCCTTCAGCCGTTCAAATGGCACGTGGACGGGTGGAGTCAAAACTAAAACACATTCTGAAGACGCTAATGAAGTACGCATTTTTTTACTCATAAATAAATGATGTGAGGCGACAATGACGCAATTATTTTTTTCCTTTCGTTTCATGTGTTTGTCTGGCAGTAAAGTATAGGACAGTAATAAATAATATAAATATTTTTCCTGAATTCAAGAACGCCACGTGTAATATTAATATCTATTCTAATTTTAGAATGCCAATCATTTCTTTAAAAAGTTTTTTTTATTTGTTACTCAATTTATGATTAATGCATTTGTTAACCCCAGATAATCAGAACCTGAGAATATGGAAGATGATGATGTTATAAACTGTAAAATGCAGGAAAATTATGTTATCTGTACCTATAATAATATTTATCAAATAACTTCAAGTGAATTTGATAAAATGTTAAAGAATCTGGACGAATCAGAATGAGGACATAAAAATAATGATTTCGCATTTCAAGAACAATAGGTATGCATGTTGATGTTTTGTTGACACACTCATAAATATTGAGGAGTCGATGCAATTCAATATAGCACATGTCGAAAGTGACATCCTAAGCATGTGCTGCGAGGCACGTACGCCATGGCAACTGCACCACACATTATCCTCAATTTCAGCTTATATGGCACCTCGGCAAAACCGATTACTAAGAATTCTACATTTCAATACCTATTATTATTACAATATTTAAAGGTATTGAGTCAACATTTAAAAAACAATACAAGTTATTTATGATGCTTTTAACTTTATTATTTGTCTTTCTGATTTTGTCCAATGATCCTTTTATTTGCGTGTGCTGTTATTTTGTTTTTCCTGTCAAACATGGATAATGAAAGGACCTTGGCAATATCAAGTGAATGACATGGTTTTTTAATAACGTTTCGACGAACAACTCATAACATTCAGCTGTATGACAAATTAAAACAGACAATAAAATGGTGTTCTAATTCCACGGTATGATTGTTCAGGTTCACGACATGACATATAACATCGTTCATGATTTATGTACTTGGCTACACATCTCAAAATACATTGTTATTTCTCTAGCTCTGCTCGTAATGTTCTTTATTTTATTACAAAATGCATGGTGATTGGTGGAGTGAAAGCGTAAAGAAGATTCGACTGCAATATATCGCAATGACGCACAAAGCCGGCCTGTCACGCAAACTCATGTACCTACTATACATTATTTCAAATAGTTTGAATAAACGTTACTAGACGGACAATTGGTACACCAATTGAAAGACCAAATTATTGACCCCTACTATACGAATTAGTTATAAATAATGTTTATTTTTGGAACCTATGTAAGCAGAGTTATTCAATGTGTTCCTGATGACGTCCCTGGATTTGTTTTTTTTTTCACTTGCATATTTTTAACCAGTCTACACGAGAAAAACATAAGTCCGTTCAGATTTAAGTAGTATCTATCCGAATATTTATAGGTGTGCTTATATTTGAATTCGTGCGTGGTTACGATTTACATAACATATTTGTTTATGTTATTTCATGATGCAATTTTCAGGTAACAACAGCATTAACATTTTCGATATTTTTGTACAGATATGAATTCCCCTTCTGAGCTGAACCACCGCCTTTATAGAAAGAGAGGGTGGGGTGTTGAAATTTTAGTTAAACGATTTTTTGATGCGCCTGTCTAATTAGTTCCAGGATTTTTTCCTCATTCTTCTTTTTTGAATCCGTCGAGCAAAACAACTCAAAAAGTTTATTTATGTAATGAGTTCTGATTCCAAGATTTTGAAATCTATATTTGAACAAATTATTCGACATTCATAGTAATCAAAAAATATTCAATCATTTCAACTAAGTGCACTCACAATTTAGTCTTTATAAGTCATATTATCCCCGTGTTAATAGGACATAATTTAAACTCTTAAATATTTATATGTCAATACCGAGTTAAAGTACATCGTAACAATAGTTAGGCAATAATAATATTGAATGTTGAATGAAACAGTTCTCAGAAATGACAAATACTGTGACTAACACGTTATCTACGTAGATATCTAGCGGCTCCGAAATATTATGTACCTAGATGTTTACAGCATGACACCTACGTTGCTAATAAATCTATGAGCTCATGTATTTATCATTCTCTGTATTACCTGCATGTACCAAATAATTAATTTGTTGAATAAGTCGCATGTCAACAACTCTACTTCTTTCTTTAAAAATTAATTTGCCATGCACACGGCCAAGAAAAATATCAAGAGGATATGGCATAGAGATTTGTATTATTTCTATGATATGTCCACCAACCAACCAATTTACAGTTCAACGTGGACTATAACCGAAGTCTCCTCAATCAAATCCTCGACTGTAGAGGACTTCGGTGCTCAGCCGTTTTCGGCTAATGTTTTATAAAAAGGCAGGGCAGGGCAGGCACCTTCTTCCGGGAAGATGTGTACAGGTGTGAAGGCGCCATTGTGCAGTTTGTCGGCGTTGTGTTGTGCGGGCGCATGCACAGAGCTACGCAGCAGCGCGGCCAGTTTGTCGCGCATCGCATCGCACATGCGGCCTGCGGACAGTGCGCTCGCGGCACCTCGCGCGCTCCACCACGGCGCCGGCGCCGACGCTCCTCCCGACTCGGCCGAAACTCTCCCACGAGCCAAATTTCAAAATAACACTGCGATCGCAACACTCACGGCCGATCCTTGCAAATCCAATGTCAAACCGACACCACACTTATCCGACACTCGCTTACGTATTGAACGGATATCACATGGACGTGACGATATATTACGTTGCCGCTTACGTTATCACTACTGGACCTTTGCACGAGTACGCGGAAATTATATTTCCGAGAGCTAATTCCTTAATTCTACTTTATTAATTACGAATACAATAGTATTACTTTATGAAGACACTGAATTGTATTAAGTCTTTTTTTATAAAATTACGATACGAAGAATTGGCAGTATTTGCAAAGCGTTAGAGATGTAAGTTAAGAACAGTGGCGCGAAGCGGACTGTCTATTCCGGGCGTGAGCGAGCACGTGGGCGCCGCCCGCCCTGCCGCCGCCGCTGCCGCCACTCGCCCGCGCGCCGCCCACCGATCAATGGCCAGATCTGATATCTCGTCACACTTCTCCTTATATCCCATGCCAATCATTGACATCCCGTTCGCGACCTTTACCTTTTTCAATTTGTAAACACAAACTAAATATTTACAATCGCTTCAATCAGGTACTTAAATCAAGATAACATACAATTATCAAATAGTATATTTATTTATTATATAAAAAAAATATAATAATAAATATTTATCCCTAATATTTAACATGATTTATAAACCTTTGCAACAATCTTAACCTAGACAATTGTGTGAAAAAAGTATCTAACGTTTAGTGTTTGCTATGATGCAGCATTTGTGTGCAGTGCCAACCCGCACTAGGCCAGCGTGGTGGACTATATGGCCTAACCACTCTCAATCGTATTGTCGATTGTAGAGTAGGCCCGTGCCCTGCAGTGGAACGTATATGGGCTGATTATGATGATGATGATGCAGCATTTAAAAACTTCATCATTCTTTGGTGTTTTTAAAACATGAACACTGTGGGATCCTTCTATTGATACTTCAACACTCTTTGTTTTGTCTATCTAAGAAATTATAATATAATATTCCGTTACAATCAATTAGACCCTGAAAACACAATATGATTGGAAAATCTCTTTTTTTTTTTTTTTGTTTAAATGGCAACTAGTTCTCTAAGACTACTACTGCCAGTGTCAAGTGACGCATTCATGTCATTTTTGAAAAAATAAAACATTTAATATTTTAATCATAAAATAATATAATTTTAAATGGTATCAAAAGCATTGTTAGTTGATAACCAATTGATAACTGACTGTGTAATTGACGCAAAATGATTGGAAAATCTCGATATTTTTTTACCTTGTACGTTAGATAGTGTTGGCACGAAAACCTACTTTATCATTAAACGACATTCACAATTTTTTATAGCATTACTGATATCAAACAGCAACAGAAAAAATAAATAGGTAAAAATATTACAAAGTAGCACTTGTGTTGTTGAATTTTTCATCACTATTCACGACACTCGTGTTCAAAGGTGAAATTTAAAAAATATATATTAAGAGTGGTAACAAGGCGATGTTTAGTCTGATTCGTTAAATAAACGATATCAGAGCCCGATACAATTCTTTGGCACACGTTTCAATTTACTAAACATCGCTCAACTACTTCTATGCGTCTTATTATCGGACGACAACAACACTTTTGCTACCTCTAAATTAACTTTTATTCCAATTTAAACGTTAACTCTATCGAGATAGAGTGCAGGCAAATAAAATATTATCGCGATAAAATTTGCTTTATTATGCAAAACAACGAAATTCTCGGCGCCTGTCGCTCTGAAGAGAGATGTCTTTGAAAGTGGATTATATAGAGCGACCTTGCTAACCTTTGATTTTAATACCTACTGCATTCAGCATTTCAGAAAGAGCAACTAAAATATAAAGAAACAATATACGTATACGTAATTTAAGCTGTCAAAGGCAACTTGTTATAAAATGTTGTTTTAACAACTCGTAAATTAAGGACAGCTTTATTAAACTTTATTGTATTACGTCACCAATATTCAGGCAACATTGAAAGGAAAAGTTGAACAATGAGAATTTTTTCGTTG
This sequence comes from Hyles euphorbiae, assembly GCA_023078785.2. Lineage (NCBI taxonomy): Eukaryota > Metazoa > Arthropoda > Insecta > Lepidoptera > Sphingidae > Hyles > Hyles euphorbiae. The sequence continues at coordinate 12,721,036 of CM041043.1, forward strand.
TTTCTTAATTTATTTCACACCTTTACTAATACATTTGTTAAGTATGTTTGAACAATTCACGTCAATTATATAATGGCAACAAACCGTTTGATTGATAGCATTTTAAGTTGTTCTACGAGAAAACGCAATGATTCACGATTTCATAAATTGTTTTCAGTCATAAGTACGTAATTTGGGAACATACCAATTATCGAAGTTTGATTAGCATTATGTTCCTGATTTGTACAATTGGTTATAGAGTAAGTATCAAATTGATTGTTAAATCATAATAAAACTTAAAATGGTACTATTTTTAAGAAATCTAATTTAAATATCCTCTGGGGTTAGATATATATTTGTGACGCTGGTTGCTACGTGACGGCTTGCAGCTACGCAAAACAGATCACGTTTTTTTTTTAGATTCAATTTATTTTTGTATTTAGAACAATAACATTTAATTATATATTATTTAATTTAATTAATTTGGATTAATTTATTGGTTAATTTATACGAGTGTGTCTATACTTTCGGCTAATATACAATTCTAACAAACTTTGAAGAACTATAATACATTTGGTTTAACAATACCTAAGTAAGATTTTGTGACCGCAATAGTGTTATTTGACGATCGTCATTGTCGCGGTCGAATGCACAATATATTATAATAAAAACAATTGAATAATATTATACCAAGTACAAATAATAAGCGAAGATGTAACCCAATACATGTACCAGAATAGGTACTAACTATCAAGATAAAATAAGGTGCTTGTGCCACAACTTTGTAAATGAATTCGCATGCTGGTACAGCAACGGCTGACCCGGTTAATACGGTTGTTTGTTTGTATTAGACGCACAGTTTTGTAACAAACAAATAAAGTACGTAAATCGGGGGTGAACAACCCGATTTGTAGAATTAAGGCGCTCGTAGTAATGCCTGGAGGTGTCCTCGGCGCCCTCCAAACGACCTTTCGCTCTCCTTTCACTACAATACGATAGAGATTCTTAGATTCAAACTTTTGTACCTTTCACACGTGAGCACCAATCAAGCTTCACATCAACAAACGCATGTACGCAACGCTTTATCGTATTAATCAACGTCAACATATTGCTATTAATATTTAAAATAATGTCGCTCACGTGTTGCGAGTTGTGACATGTTCGAACATTTTACACCGCCTGACAAACTAATTGTCTCTCGCCAACAATGAATGTCATTTGCTTCAATTGTTGTGGTCTTAATAACTTAATGTTACTTTGGAAAAAAATCGCACGTGCCTAATATGCACCTGAAATACTCGAGACGTGACAAAGAGGATAATAAACTACGACCGTACCTGACGTTCCAAATATTAAGGCTTTATAGTTTGCAATGTTTGTTCAGAACATACAGATTGTTGCAGTCTCATAACGGTAGAGTAGGTACTTATAATACAGTTGAGACTTAAAAAGTTGAGAGCACAAAGCTACTTAAAAGGTGTTATTTTTTATTTATTTTTTTATTTTTTATATTGGCCTGGCATAGTGGCGGCATTGCACCTGATGGTAAGTGCCAATGCCGCCCAGACAGAGTATCCATTGGCATCATTGACGGCAGTCCCATGCCAATGGAAACAATTATGCCGGCCTGCTATGGTGCCTCTTCACACCACGGCGGAAGGACTCAGGATTAATTTAAACTGAATAATTAAATTATTAAACTATATTATTTTAACTGAATGATTCACGTGTATCACAGTCAAGTTACTATCATACTTTCTATTCTTTTCAAACAGTTCAGGTCAAACACCCATAACACTTGGATCACATCGGGAAGACAGCGGGAAGAACAAAGGATGGAAATAGAGAGGGGATATCGGGCATCCGGCAATCTCAGTGAGACAGTGGTACCGGACGACCCTGCCCATTCATACTGAGTGTACTGAGGCTGAGTACATGACTGGCAACATCTTGGCTCTACCACTGTAAAAATATGAAATTCTTCTTGAAATTAGTTGTATGGTCACAATTTTGTACGTAATATTAACTCTATTATGATTTGAACTGACTGTTTTAAATAGCTTTTACAATATTACATTAACAATTGGGCATAAATAATTTTCCTAAACTAAGCTGAAGTTTCATCTAATATAAAAAAAATATATGTGAAATTTAATATTTGGAACAATATTTTTCCTCGAAGCTCATAGTGAAGTAATTAAATTTCCTTGTACATCTTTAAGCAAACTCGCTTCGTAAAATATGCCATAATAGGCGGAGCAAATTTAATAACAATATCTTTCTAACTGATTTTTTTATATCAACTTAATATAACATTTAATTCCGGACGCCTTCCAACAGATAGCTGTAAGACTAATAAAGGAGATTTATGTAAAACACTGAAATTGACAGTGTTTATAATAATCAAATATTGGAGAACGATTTATTATAAAGAAACGGAACTGGCATTTCGTATAAATATAGAATTCATATTATCCTTCCTGTAAAATTGTAGTACAATAATAGAAGGGGCATCCCAAAGGGAAACTTAATTGTATTTAGGAAGCAGACTCGACTACTATTTTTCATTTTCCTCCTCGCAAGTTCTACCTTTACCAGGAAAGTATTTTTATGCATAATAAACTAAACGACTCTTTAGTCTTCATGGAGAATACCACGAAACATTTTGTGACATCTACAGTAATAAGGATTAAGGATATATATATTTCCTCAAGTTGTATACACTAAAATAAACTAAATTGTACTGAATCATAACTCAAATAAGTGTTCTTATTCACTATTATTGTATTCATTTTATGAGTGGATATAACCAAATTCTATTAAGCTTAATAAAGAAGAAGTTTATTATTTGTTTTATAAACAATTCTACGTAAATTGAAAAATGACACTGATAAACAAAAAGTTTCAAGGATATTATAGCCAACATCAAGGAAAATGCAAATTATAGGTTATAGTCATTACATCTAATTTATACCATCAACCACGGGACTTGAATTGTCTATTAACAAAATAGATGATGCCTCAAAGTTTTCACGTGCCCTAATCCTTAACCTAATAGCAAAGCTATTTAATAGCTATTAATAGCAATTTAATAGCTATTAATAGCAATTTAATAGCTATTAATAGCTATTTAATAGCAAAATATTGGCCATACATTAATTGAAACTTTCTTATTTGGTATGGATATAAAAGAACAGCGGAGATCTCTGTATTATAATTAGACGCGACGGCCAGTTATTCTGAGATTGCGAACGATGTCATGTGACCTGGCTACTACAGAATCTGCTATAGAATCTTTGTGCTGAACGCCATAAACTTGCTACGAAACTCATTCACTAAGGCATTTTCCAATCAATTAAAAAGATAATTTCCGTAAATGAGGCCTTGTTGTGTGGTAATTAACGCAGAAACGCCATGAACGTTCGTTGTGAACGCTTCATTGATTCTCCGCCCTATCACAATTCAAGATAGTCAAGGCTCAAGGCTGACCGCGTCATCGCAGATCATTATCAAAGCTTCAGTAATGTTTAAAATGTACGCAGATAACTAACATCTTTCGGAGAACGTCATGAGAACGAAATCAACGTCGGACAAATCAATGAGTCCACGCATGCGTCACAATGAAATATTTTTACTAAAATCACGCTGCCACTTTTGCACGCAGTTTTTGAGAAAAATAAATAGGGGAAATGGAAAGTCGCGTTGGAGTTTTAATCAAGGTCACTGGAGTTCAAAGTCGCCTTATCATGGGGCAGCCCTAACTCGGCAAATTGATATGCCCTTCACGCAAGGACTTTAGTTAAATTATTAGTTTAAATAAAATTTTAAATGCGGGCTATATCAAGTACTCACTGATTACATTTAATGAATCAGCTTGAAGAATATTAGCATATCATATATCATATCACTACCTGTCTCATTTTATAACGACCTTATTTTGGAACTGTTATGATCGTTAACTGTAAATAGTTAACTACTAGCCGTTATGTATTAGGTTTTTCCCTCGAATTACTGTACCTTAAAGATATGTACATTTATGACTGTAGGTAAAAAATACTAAGCTATATTTAATTTCATACAAATCACATGCAATTTTATAAAACCCGTAAAAAATTACTACATCCATAATCTTACAGAAATTATATTTGCAAGCGATACTGAAATACCTGAACGGGAAATTAAACATGGAAGATTACTTTCTTATGTTGTTAAAAAATATATGTACAATACGTGAAATATTGGATCAATGATTAACAATAAATAATAACGGATAAACCCTTTAATCGCCCTAATAAAACCACCATTTTTATATGACGTTATTATCAAACAGATACAGCTTTATCATTAAAAAAATACCGCAGTATTGTTAACTGCATTACTAATATAATACCTATATCGCTTTTGTTTAGGTGATATCGATAATATATCTAATCTTTATGTGAATATGGAAAAATAAGCATAATCTGATTTAGTCAAATACTTTATCATGCTTGGTAATCACTACATAATCAAAATTTCCTCTTTTTATGTCTGCATGCACTAATTTCGTAAAGTTGTGGGCATAATTATGATCCTTACTTGATTTTCTAAGCGTTTCAAGTGTGAAAAATGTAATATTTGTGAATATTCTATATGTAAAATTCAAAAATATTTCTTGAATAAACGCCGACTTATGATTTAAATAAATGCGATATAAATATCGGGTTTAGTGATAGGATTGCGTGGGGTAGGAAGGAAAGGAAATTGCACATTCTACGGCTAATCGTTATATTTTTGGGATGCAATTATCTTGCCACTCAATATACAATAAATACTTTACACAATATGTTAATGTGATACCCAAAGTTAATGGCAATGCATATATATTATGAAATATATTGATATTAAAGGCTATAGAGTGTCTTTAATAATTTGATTCAACATAAATTGTACCGAATGAATCACGTCTTGCTGCCATGAATATATTGATAGTCTTGATCTTTTTGATAGATTTGTTTCACCTACTTTATTACATCTCATGATATTTAAAATAATTTCCCCAAAAAAAAAGCAATATTACAGTACCTACCTATAATATTTGCTATGGAAGAAAATAAAATAATATATGTATTAATCAAACAGCCGATTAAAGAGCACTTTATATGACAAGTTAATACGATAAAAAAAACTATTAATTTATAATTCATACAATACCTTCAAGTACCTATCGATAATAGATATTACCTATAATTATATTTTTGGAAATTATGGACTGGCAGGATAGGGCTCTGGGTAGGAAAGATAAGAAGAGACAACGGGTAGAGTCCTTTACCCTGCAGTGGGATAACATCGTCTGATGCATCTCTATCTAAAGTATTAAAAGTTTATTCATGATAAATTTAGCTAAACATACTGTCACTTTCGTCTTTCGCATTAGTAAAAAAATATAATATGGGTAGGAAAATATGCCTGTTTGTACGTGACCTATTTTTGTATTGGTAGAGACAGTAGGGATGGAAAATGACACACAAAACTACTATCCCTGTGGAAAACATCTGGAACGCAAGTTTTCGCGAACAATGACGCGTGTAAAAGCAAGTTTCTTTTAAACTCGGCACACGTAACAAATGATGCATGTAGTCGGTGACGGAACTTATGACGTACACGTGGAAAATTAAACACAATCCTTATATGAATTACAAAAATTATACACTGTACGGTTTAATTAGTTGGTGATAAAAATACGTACCTATATTTCTGTGCATTTTTTATATTTTAATTGACGATTTCTAACTTTAAATAAAATTCTGTAATTCCGAAACGTAAAGGGATAATAATAACAAGCATGTCAAACAAAGTTTGACAATAAATAATGCCGATTTATTAACGTTGACTTGTTGGCGCGAATATACATTTGTGATGTCTTGGAGTAGGGTTGCCAAAAAATTGATACCTGTTGTTTTTCTAAGAATATGTATTTACTAAATAGTATATATTTTTAATTTAAGAGTAAACTTACCTTAAAATACCTTGTCGTGATGCTAAATCTCTCATGGGTGGCACAGCCTCAAATAGACTTTTATTTACAAAACTGAATTCTTAATGGAATTCTGCCTATCAACCCTAAACTAGACGATATCAAAATCAAGCACCATGAAATTAACTGTAATCTTAATGTTATTTCTATGTATGAATAGCGAACACGATAAAATACTGAGCGGGATGGACTATGAAGTTAGAGCGATAATATGTACTCCGAAAACCCAACATAAGTACCTGCCCAGGATATTATTGCGTTCTGACGTCATATAGTTCCTAGTAAAACCTCAGCAGACAATAAAGATCAACTTTACTGTATACGTTCCAACTACGTTTTTAAGACCGAATACAAGTATCTAACCTTGGTTTAATTCGAGCGGAATAAAACTATCTTACTATCTTGTTACATGTTTTCAGAAAGGTATTTCGTTTTATTGTAGGTGTATCTATATGTATTGGATTATGTAATAGGTAAACTAATCATATCAACACAATAAATACATTCAAAAATCACACTCTTAATACTGACTCCACATAATAGGTCGCGTGTCGTGGCTCGTGGTTATTAGAAGAGACATTTTGGTCACAAACTCACAGACCCGTAATAAATCGCACAAAAATTTAATACGGTGCGAAGATCGAAGCTGAGGCCTCAGGTTTCAGTCAGCGCATTAATCTATCTACTACGCAACAAAGCATGTGGCATGAACATAAACATAGGAACAAATTAGATGCAATGTATCATGACTTGACTTATACACATATATTGAACTCAAACAATTTGAAGTTTATCAAACCCGATCGCCGAATAAGGTACCCTTGTATTTAGTTTTATTATTTCGATATACGGATTTGATCCTCTGAACCATAGTAAAACTGTATCAAATGTATTTTTCATGTAGAGACAGTCCCAAACGAAATTTGCTCCTATTAAATATAATCAATCTAATGATACCCAGGTACGAAGCAATACAAAATATTAGCAATAGGCACTAAAAAGCGACAATGAAAATAAATTCGAAATACAAAGGAACTGCTAATACCTACTTCAACCTCATTCAAATATCGCACGGCTATATTATACTTAATTGAAGACTCGACTTCAGCATTTGTGAACATCCAGACCAAATGACAAAATAATTAGAACAATATGGGGCAATGACCATATCTAAGAACGTCAATATGACAAGTGATATCAATTCAATTTGCGACCTACTAGCAGATACCGTAACGTACGCTAAAACAATACCAGCTCGGAACAATGCAACGTCTTACGGGTTTATTCATAGCCAATTTTAAAAGCCATTTTAGTTATTGAATAGTCTATCTTCTTTACTCAAACTGAATTTAAAAACGTTCGATAGGAATAATACATTCATTATCATCTCAGCCACAGGAATTCCACTGCTGAACATAGGCCTCCCCCAAGGATCTCCAAATAGACCTGTTGGAAGCGGCCTGCATCCAACGACATAAACCATTCGATAACTAAAATATGTTTTAAAACCGTCTATGAATAGTCCGTGGATAATGGATGGTTGGTCATGGTGAGGTGATGGATGAAAGACTAACCAAGCAAATTTACAAGCCGAGTATGGATGGGAGAGTCGGTAGGAGTCGACCTCACCCAACCTACACTACCCAAGTCGGTGATACCCTCAATTAGGGCCAGGTCAAAAGTACCCCGAATCGATGAGACTGCATGAAGAGTTGATAAAAGTGGACGAAGCGAAAATAATATGTCAGGATCGAGCAAAGTTGCGATCTATAGTCTCTTTCTGCCTCTATGAGATACAAGCGTGACGATTGTGTATGTATATATGTATGAACAAGCCTGTAATTGTTACTAGTAAATATACATCGTCTTTCAAAAGTTTTGAAACAAATTATTACGTTACACAGTAAAATCAATTAGTCATCAATTTAATTAGTTGGCTGCTATAAAAAATTTTTCTAAGTATTAGGTTTCTACTTACGGTCAGAATTGGTTATGTACCAAGGTAAATACTTGTAATTATCTTATAATACCGAATATCATACCAAACATCTTATATACAAATTACGCCTACGCATATTAATTGTATTTAGAAGTGACAAAATTATTTTAACTAGGAATCGAAGCTTTTTTCGGCTGTCTCGTTTGCGGTCGTAAGAATTTACGCATATTGGTAGAGACAGACAGGTAATTAATGCCTAAAAGTCAATACCTACTTAAAATAATAAAATCTATCTCTTTAACACCGGTAAATAAAAGAATATGATAAACACCTTGAAATCTACTAGAACTTGAATTGAATTGATCTAGTTACAACAAAAAAGCTCTACTTGATGACTCTACATAATAACTTTATGTAAAACGAAGAGATTTAAAATTGGAATAATTTTTATGTAATTGGATGAATAATAATTATTATGTATATATAGAGCATGAAAACACAATATATTATTATTTTATTTAAAATAACTCAAAGGTACAAAATTTAACTAAGATAAAATTTAAATAACACACGCGATGAGTATAAATATGTTTACATCTTTAAAAATATATATATTTTCTTATCCGAAAAATAATTTCCATATAAAACCGAAAATACCTGCGTATGACGAAATCATTTTGAATTCTTTCGTCATTGACGTTCAGGCATTTTTCCCGTAAAATTTAACATTGAGGAGCATTCCGAAAAATCTGTCTGATGTAAATCCATAACTTGTTTTTATAAAACCAATTATATAATTAACATAAAATAAATATAACTAAAAAAAATAGTTTAAATTTTATTTTATTTTGTAGGATAAATATTCTTCCTGGTACCTAGGTGTTCTAATATTTTCACGTGGAGCATGAATTGTGCTGCGGCGTGTAATGAAATATTGGCAAATTACAATGAGATAGGTACACCTGGTTAAAATGTTTATGAAACAGGTTGAATGAATTTATTTATTGGTAAATATTGTATATTAGGACTTACCATTACATGCATTCCCTGGCGGCTGTTCATGGTGATGCATTGCTCGAAGCACCGTGATGCGTGTGAAGGATCGCGCCCTTTCATGTCACAAGCAAGACTGAATTGCAAGAACGACGTCGGCTGAAACACTGAGCGCACCCCCCACCGCCCACACGTTCCCCGCATGCGCAGGCTTGCTGCTGTCTGTACTGAAGCCATAAGTCGTTATGGTTCTACACACGATCGTACTAATGAATGACTCCAGCCAGCGAATATACCTCAGCCACGCTGGATTATATGCTACGTAAGTTTATAGGAAACGCATCGATAACGTCCCACATTCCGCTCAAATAACATTGCAACTTTATTGATTTTACATGCAATATTTGAGACTTATTTATCGGCTTGGGGTACTAATTTAAATGGTGTGGATTCCAAGAAGAGGTGAAGGTCGGAACTATTTTTTAACTAATTTAAAAAATAGTACTTTCTGTATATTCTAGTTATTAAAATTATCAGTTTAAAGAGGTCATTTGCGTTTGCGAAGTTTCTTTATTATACATAATTTCGTGTAGGTAATTAAAGACAACATAATTATGATGATTTTTATTTATTGATATAAAATTAAAAGCAACCATTATTACAGCATACATCATATTTTGATACTTTCCTTTAAAACTAGGACTTATGTTACGCGTTCGTATGTAATCCTACTACATATACTCATTACACACTAGCGACATTACGACATGAGAGTCCAATAAAATCAAATTTAGAATATTCCAATAGGCAAGATCATGATACCATTTTATGAGTGAATTTTTATTAAATGTTTACACTTCTATAACAATGTCTAGCTTAGTAAAAAAAATCTATTACTATATGAAGGCCAAACACATTATAATTTATATAATGATGAAATTTAAAATGATGTGAGTAATACAAATGCTTTTCAATACATGTAAGAGTCTAGATAAGCTGTATATGCATCAAACATTGCATTAAGCTGCTTATATTAAGATTTTAAAAGTAGAGTAACTTTACTGTGTAACACTAGTAGATCATTGCTTGTGTAGAATCTTTGTTCTTGTGACACACAAAGATATGTGTCACAAAAATGCTGAGTAATCCCTAATAACATCATGTTACCTTTAACTACTTATATCTAATATTTTTAATTCAAATTCAAATATATACATACAGATATATTTATGTATATAAATTTGCATGCAACATAGACAATAGTCCACTCCCCTAAATTTTACAATATTCACAGGGAATAGACTGAGTAACAAAGTCAAAAGCAGTTAAATTTCATCACTAACAAATTTTATCAATTTTAACAAAAATTTTAACTGCTTTTTGTACAAAATATAATAACTACATGAAAATCTATATCACATTATGATTCATTTTGTTGGACATGTTGACATACACAGAGAGTACAATTATCCATAGCCCGTAATATTAAGTTAATACAAATAAAATATTATTTTACTGGTTCTGTGATACATGTGGCTATACTAATCTAAGATTTAATAACATAATATGCTAAAATACACAAGTGTAATTGATTGATGGGATAATGCACTGCCAACTTAGAGGAATTAGTATTGCAAGCAACACCTTGTAATGTTTGTTCAGCTGTCACAAATTTTATATATAAGCACATTGACTTAATACACTCATGTGATAGATATTGCAGTTCAATTATTAAATTACCATTATTTTACAAAATCAGTTTGTCTTTAGATTTACTTTACAGATTTACAAAAACAATTGTACTTTCAGAATGTAACAACACAAGTATGTATTGAAGTACCAATTATCCCATAAATGTTGAATTGACCATATTAAAAATGCCTGTGCATAACAATCATCCAAATCAGTGGAGTATCTAAAATTTCTATACATTTTTACATAATATAAAAGGAAACATTACTTACACAATAATGTTATAATGTATTTACTTGATAAAAAGAATCAAACTAATAATTTTCCAGCATTGAAGCATGTGTAAAGCCTAGCAAGCACAGTTGTCACCATCCCTGTTGCGTCCGTTGTCATTGGCATTTAACTTGATCTGGTCGGGGAATTCATTGTACAACTCTGCCTCGGTCTCCTGCGCCAGAGCATTGCGAGCTATAGTCTGAAATGCTAGTTCTACGTTCACGGCTTCTTTGGCACTCGTCTCGAAATACGGAATATCATTTTTGCTTTGACACCACTGTTGAGCACGCTTCGCAGAAACGGCACGGTTATCCAAGTCGACCTTATTGCCTAGTATCACGAAGGGGAAGTTGTCAGGGTCCCTCGGCGACGCTTGTATCAGGAATTCATCTCTCCAACTTTCCAAGGACTTGAACGTGTTGGGGGCAGTTACGTCAAACACTAATACGCAACAATCCGCCCCGCGATAAAATGCAACTCCCAGTGATTGGAAACGCTCTTGGCCAGCAGTATCCCAAATCTGCATTGTAACAATCCTGTCGTCTACAATTACCTCTTTCGTAAGAAAATCTGCGCCTATTGTTGCCTTGTACTGATTGGAAAATTTTTTGTTGACAAACTGATTCATGAGTGAGGTTTTGCCGACCCCACTGTCGCCCAGGATTATTACCTTCAAAAGAACCTTTTTTCTTGAGGACATTTTGCACTAGAATTTTATATAAAACGTGGAAAAATACAAAATAATCACACTCTTTGTCTGCACTTTTGACATAAAACGAAATTGATGATAAATGCGTCACCTGTTTTTAGTGTTACAAACGAAAATTATCACTATTCTCTATGCTGGCGTGACATTCTAGGAAAGTGACAATTACCGAAAAACCGTAACCGGTTAACAACATTTGTTACTTTGTGAATGGCAAGCCTTATAAGCTCTACTGTTTGGTTTTTGAGTCGAGCAAGAACTAGAAAAGAAATTACATTTGCTTTTTTATTTGCTGAAATACATATGACATGCAGAGCCTTCATATGATTGGTTTAATTTTGACATAATTTTTTTTTGGCCAATGAAATAGGGGGACTGAAGTTATTGTATTCGTCCATTGATTTAGAAAGCAAATAAAACATATTCATTTTGGTTAATTTCATGGTCGTTTGAACTGTCTGCTTGCGTTGATTTTAGTGTGATTCATGAATTTTACCGACATATTAAACTTACTTAATTTAAATATTTCCACTTTTTTTATAGTTCAAAATGGGTTTCAATTAAAAGTGATGACTGCCTGTTAGTGTAGGATAATAGCCAGTTTATTTTACTGATCTAAAAGGAAAAGGTGAGGGTTAATTTGTGTTAAATGGTCCGTTATACTGTATGGTAACTTTATATTCACTTTCTTTATAAATTCCAGATGGAGAACAATTTGAGCCGTAGCGGCAGCAGATCGAGCTCAGTGTGCGAGCTGGAAAAAGATTTTAGCGACATGGAAATATTGAAAAGCAGATCGAGCCGACGTAGTAATGTATTGCTGCGAACACAACCAGCGCGAAAAGCGAAACGAGTGAGATTCTTTCGAAATGGTGACAAATTTTATTCAGGAGTCATTATTCCAGTCTTGCCAGAGAGATACAGGTGCGCTACCTACATATTAAAATTCATTATGCGAACTTCTAATAAGACTTTCACTTTCGTACTCGACTGCGTTAATTATATTATTGCACTAATTTCGTTGTGTTACCGGCCTGTGGAAGGGTGGCACTAATTCTCATTTCCATTATGAATAGTTTAGATTATTAGATTTCTTAAAAATGTCAACTTATATATATACAACATGTATGTCATGAATATGTAAACAAGTATGTTTGTGATAATTATCGAAATTATGCAATTTGCAGAATCCATTATTTTGTCACATGTTTTTATTAGGTTTGGCTTTCTCTTATCTATCATGTTATCCACTGACTACTTATCATTTACAAAAGCTTAATAAAATTGATATGAATCAGTCAATATTTTCAACAATACTAATTGTGAACATTACAAACATAATATTCATAAACTATAACATAGTTTAATAATTCTATACAATAATAATTCTGTTTACAATTACCTTTTTATTAATTATCTTAGATAGTCTAAATAAGCTACAAAAAGATTTGCACAAATTAAGAAGCATCTCTTTTGAAGTTGGTTAAAAAGAAAAATTTGGAAAGTGAAACATTCCTAATAACCTGCATATTCAAGAATTGGTTCCTGCTTCATACAAAGAGCATAAACAATATTTATAATATTAACTTGGGTTTAATAAAACATTAAAGAATTACATTAATAACAAAACATTGCCAGTTTGTGATTTTATCAAAATGGCTAGTGCATAATACCAAATGGTAGGCATAATGCTATCTAGATACTTTATCACCCTGGGATAAATTAACTTGATTTACATAGACTAAAAAAGCTTATTGAAACTGTAGTTAGCCTGCTTATTGTTGTTAATGAAGTATTTTTACTATTCTCATTAAAACAGCTATGTTAACCATTGTATATTTTTTTGCAGGTCTTTTGATAGTTTAACAGCTGATTTGACAAGGGTGCTAGTTGACAATGTAACTCTTCCGAGTGGTGTCAGAACAATATATTCACTTGAAGGTAGAAAAGTAAGTTCATACATTATTATCATCTGTATTTTTAGCTGGCAGATACTATGGATATCCACTTTACTTAGGGTTGATATTTAGGGTTAAAGTTGTCAGTTTAGGGAAAGTTTGACTTGTCCCTTTTTTAATGTACTAAAAATTTGCTTGTTGGTATCAAAATGACAGTAAAATAATTTTCACAAAATGCTGATACTTGAACTGTGCGTTAGGAACACTAGCCACTTTTTAACTGGTAATAAAGTTACTCAGAAAGTAACCAAATACTAGGTTGTTCAAAATAAAAAAAGAAGTCAATTTATTTATCAAGATTAATTAAATTCATCAAGATTAATTTTATCTAAAGCTTTTCATTAAGCCTAAAAATCGAATATAGTGAAAACAAAAATTATGTTTTATCAAGGAATCTGTAATACCATCAGTGTAGAACATTTTTGTTTATTGACTTGGTAATAGAAATCATTGATTTCTATTTCACTTTTATACTATTACTAGCTGTCGGGCCCGGCTTCGCCCGGGTGCAGATAGTTTTTGAGTCCAATCCACATCAAGAACATATTATTTCGCGTGTCTACTAACTATATTTCCCGCGTGCCGTCGACTATATTTCCCTTCCGTAGGAGAGGACATCCCGTGCCAACAATTTGAATTTGAAAGAGTAGAAAATATGTATATTTGGTTTCCTGACTCATCCCACGGGAACACTACATTTTTCGGGATAAAAAGTAGCCTATGTGTTAATCCAGGGTGTCAGCTATCACTATACCAAATTTCATCAAAATCTGTTGAGCCGTTTTTTCATGAAAGAGTAACAAACATCCATACATACAAACTTTCACCTTTATAATATTAGTAAGGATTTATTTTCTTGTCACAGATAGGTAAATTGGATGATTTAGAAGATGGACAGTCATATGTATGCAGTGGTTTTGGCGAGCCGTTTAAACGTCTGGATTATGAAGCCAGTGCGGTGACACCACAATCATTCCGGCTTAGTGGACCTGAATCTTTGAGCGATAGTGCAAGTCCGTCTCCAGCGAGAGCAAATAACAGGCTGTCCCGATATTTGCAGGTAATTTATTAATAAGTGTTTTGTTACTAATTACATAAGTTTCTTATTTATAGACAGATTTAAAAATCTATCCCCATATATAAATCTTGATATATAAATCTTGTCCCTTTTGAACAACCTTTGAATTCAGTTTGAGAAAAGAAGACAAATCACTCGGTAACTAAAGTAGGTTTTAAAACTATCCATGAATTAGGCCATTTCTGTGCTCTTGATAATAGTTTGAATAAACTTGGTCGACTGTATAGGTAACAGTGTCTCATTGAAGTTTATGTATCCAATTTATTATGCTTTTACATGAATAATCAATAAATAATTGCATATCCTGCATATGTATTCTCATTTCGCACAAAAATCATTGATTACACCATGAATTATGATAACCACCTTTATTTACGTTAGTACTATTTTTAAGTCCATAACAAACGCCATTCGGCACAAAAAAATCAGTATCCGGTCTATTATGTTATGATAATCAATAATATGATGAAACTGTGTGTTTCCGACTTCCGGCGAAATGGCGTGCTATAAAAACCTTGAGGAAATACAGTATATCAATGTAGCTCTGGCGATAATTTTGTCATATGCAATATTAATAATTTTATTTAAATTTAATGAGGTTACTAATGGCTTCATATCTCGATAGTCGATCGGTGTCCATTGCGCTCTAGTAGTTAGAGTGAAAATTTTAGAGTATGTTTGTGTTTCTTTATTAGCGAGACGAGACCGAAAACGAAGCCTGAGAATATACCCTGAATATTAATAGTGATTGGCATTGCACTACGCTCTTTTCGAGCCGTGAATTATTAAGCTCTTTAATGCCCAGTAACCTTCGGCTACAAAGATTTTCCACTAAGCCTTGATTCCATAGTCTATGGTGTTAGAAATAGACAAAGCGGTAGCATCTAGCCGTAAGGCTTAACGGCTCTACTTCATCTATCCCATCGGTTCAATTATAATCCAATCATTAATATGTACAATGCTAACGTTCTTATTCACAGACAATTTTTAAACCTATTTTAGTTATCAAATATTTTGTCTATTTCGAACGACTTTTGAATCTCGTTGAAGAAGATAATGTCTATTTCTCCCGCAAAACAGCAATTAAATTGCATTGTTGTGTCGGTTTGAAGGACATTATAGCCAGAGTAACTACTGAACATATTGAGACTTAACATCTTATGTCTCAGGATGGCGAGCGCAGTGGAATGCCAAGCCATGCTTTCGTAATTCACGGTGTTGATTGGTTTTGCTACTATCATGCTTCATGAGCGGTTGTATCGCTTACCATTAAGCCAACGGTAAGCTTGTCTCGCCATTCATTGCAATAAAAAAAAAGACAAGACATCCGATAGCGAAAATCGGTTTCAAATCTATGAATAAGGTAAATGTCGAAATAGACTCTAGAATAGACCAAAAGTAGATTTAATTGATTCACCAATTTAAAATTCAAAGCATTGAGACTGCGTTTTGAACCAATTCTCATAAATTGTCACAAAACGCAGGTATGTTTGTAACACGGTCGTTGGATCGTGTTCTGTTTACCTTAAACCACAAGAGGTGACACATGTTACGACTGCTGCGCGAGTCTCATGTAACTGGATATACACTAGGTCATTACGAAACAGCAGTCACAATGGTGATTCACTTTGACGGGTTTTTCTCCACGTATATTGTGGTTGACCGGTGGTAGGTCTCTCATATGTGAAAGGCCGCCTGGGTGGGTACCACCGCATTGTCTATTTCTCTCGTCAAACAGCAGTGTAGAAGCACTGTTGTGTTTCGGAGTGAAGGACATTGTAGCCAGAGCAACTACTGGACATATTGAGACTTAATATCTTATGTCTCAGGATGGCGAGCGCAGTGGAATGCCAAGCATTGCTTTGTGATTCGAGGTGTTGTTTGGTTCTGCTACTGTTTATGAGCTGTCGTATTGCTTTCCATCAGGCGTACGGCATGCTCGTCTCGCCATTTATTGGAATAAAAAAAAAAAAAAAAAAAACATTTTTATGTTGAGTTTTTGTTATGTTTGTATCCCATCAAAAACATCCTGTAAAAAAAATCCAAGTCTCGCAGCTCAGTTTTTCTACCGCAAAAAGTTGTGAGATCGATGTAATACCAAGTCGATTAATTTATTTAGTCCTTGATTAAGGGACGTTCTGTATAAAGTTATTACGTAAGTTATTATCATATCAATATTAAAAATTCTTTACGTTGTAAATAAATAGATCGACTTGGCCATCGCATGAAAACATAATGTATCGTACAATTTATGCATAATGCTACTGGCCAAGTCGATCTATTTATTTAAAACGTAAAGAATTTTTAATATTGATATGATAATAACTTACGTAATAACTTTATACAGAACGTCCCTTAATCAAGGACTAAATAAATTAATCGACTTGGTATTACATCGATCTCACAACTTTTTGCGGTAGAAAAACTGAGCTGCGAGACTTGGATTTTTTTTACAGGATGTTTTTGATGGGATCTCACGACTTTTTGTAGAGTCCTACTTTATTCCTTTTCGGTACTTTTTATTTCTAGAATATATATATAACGATTTTTCTTAAAGCCTCTGTCTTATGGTTTTTTCTTATTTTTGTAGGTATCAATTTATCACAAATATAGCGGATTTGATTATTAGTGTTCTTTCTTTCATGGTGATTGTTTTCGAGCTATTTAGTCTATTTATTTGCAAGGTTATCTTTGTCATGTTTTTCTAGAGGAATGTTGTACAGTTTAATGGGCTGAATACACCCTTTCCCTCTTTATACCCCCCTCCTGTTATGAATCATATATAATATATATAGATACCAATCTACAACTATTATTCCATTATATACGGGTACAACGAATCATTAACTGCAAATGTATCTTTGTAATCCTATACATTTATATGAGATTACAAAGTTATTCATGCAGTTAGTGTATCTAGGAAACTAGACAGAAATTATGAAATGTTTGAATTTTTCCTTACTTTAGACACTAAACACTTATTATATTCTAAACTTGAAGGTTCTATGTCTGCTAGAAGTACCTTAGACTTTTGATGATCGGTCAGTCAGTCAGTGAGTGACAAAATTGCGAAAGTTTGACAAGTTATAATTCTTAAACTACTGGTTCAAATTGAATGAAATTTTAAATATACCGTGTTTACACAATGCCTAATTAGTAACTGAAAATTCAGGCTTCTTGCTTTAACCACAACGAAGTTATGGGGGGTTGAAAATGGTCTGAATTGCTTCGAGAAAAGGATAGTACGGCTGTGCCGCTTTTTAGCTCGACTTGGAGGGGGCACTGCCGTGCCCCCAGATTAGAAATGCGATGAATATTGATTAAACGAAACTAAAATTTGTATCAATACTCAGATTTAAGTGCGTGATGGCCTGTTGGTAAACGGACTAGACGCGGCTGCCGACATGTTCACGGTGGTCGCGGGTTCGAATCCCAGGGCACACCTCTGACTTTTCGGAGTCATGTGTGTATTGATAGTCAATCACCACGCACTAAAACGGTGAAGGAAAACATCGTGAGCAAACCTGCATACCATAGCGATTCATAAGAATTTCTATGATATGTAAGTCCGCCAACCCGCACTAGGCCAGCGTGGTGGACTATATGGCCTAACCACTCTCAATCGTACTCTCGATTGTAGAGTAGGCCCGTGCCCTGCAGTGGGACGTATATGGGCTGATACAGATACAGATATTGTGGTTGGCGTAAGACAGCAATCAGTATAGTTACCTTAAAACTTATACTCATAGTACCTTCTTTATTTATCTGTATCAACCCATATATGTACGTCCCTCTGCAGGGTACAGGCCTCCTTTACGCTGGCCTAGTGCGGGTTGGCGGACTGTACATACATCTATCTATATCAGCCCATATACGTCCCACTGCAGGGCACGGGCCTCCTCTACAATCGAGAGTACGATTGAGAGTGGTTAGGCCATATAGTCCACCACGCTGGCCTAGTGCGGGTTGGCAGACTTACATACCATAGAAATTTTATAAATCGCTATGGTATGCAGGTTTCTTCACGATGTTTTCCTTCACCGTTTTGTACATACATACCAAGGATTTTTTTATAAATACACCCAATAGTCACATACATACATGTCCTGACCCCACACTAAGATCGAGTCTTGTCTCTTGGATATCAGAAACTATGAGAGACTTTTCGGCAAGCACCCAGACCCGAAACAAATGATTTTGGTTTACACAAACATTTGTTTCGATGATGAACAAATGATTTTGGTTTACACAAACATTTGTTTCGATGCGCGGATTGAACCCGCGACATCTCGTTTTACACAACTGAGCCACGGAGGCTGTGAGAGGTGTGCACTGGGATTTAAACCCGCGAATACCGCGCACATATAGGCAGCCGCGTCTGGTCTGTTACCAAAAGGCCACGACGCGACGCCTGGTACCTTATGATATCTCAATTGTTTTTTTTAATCTGGTCGTATTAAGGCTATTTAGAGAAGATCATATTTAGACGGGCGGTTTGGCTTGAAATGTTATCATAGTATGTTTTTTTCGAATAAAAATGATACATCAACTGCGGCGTCGATGTGGTAAATAACAGTTTAATATGACCGATACAAAATGTTCTTGATTTATTTCATTATAATTTCTAAAATATCTAAATATATCAAATCTTAAATGCGAATCATTTGCAAGTAATACTCATGTCCAAAAGTAAGCGTAAGTACCATATAAACTGCCGCCTTGAAACTCCCTGAAAGTTTATGTTGTATAATATGATGTACAATGTAATAACCCGTTTTCCGGGAAATGTGCTAATAGTGCGCTTTACTTTCAGGCAAATGGTAGTAGCACTACTGGCAACGGGACTCCTCGCATCAGCCCCGCTGGAGAGAATGTGGTCAGACCACGGCTAGTTACTATTATAAGGAATGGAGTCAAGCCCCGTAAGGTATGTTTTAGCTGCACATTTTTTCATACAGCTACACACACACGTGAGTCTTAAGGCCTGATGAATCAGGACGACGGAGATAATATATGACGAAGTTGATGATATGCTCCGGCATAAGGCCTGTTTTCTATGGTGACTGTTTGAGCAGATACAAAAAATATCATAGGTAGATTGAAACCACAACCATTGATATTGTAGGTCTAGTATTTTTTTATTTGAGCAGCGATATATTTTACGTTAAATATGACTTCCAATACTCAGATTAGGTGCAATTGTAAAGAATGACAGATTCGTAAAAAAATAACTTCATCAACAAATTTAATTCTTTACGATAAACCCTGATTCATGCGTGACTAAATTAGTAAACAGTATTCAATGATATGGTAAGTCTATAAATAAACATTATAAAAATACAAACATTTGTTACCTGCACAAATGTTCCTTCATAATGAAAGTTCCTTGTGGTGCTTTATTTTGAACTTAGTATGTGTACGCATACATACATACATACATAAACTCACGCCTTGTTCCCAGAAGGGGTAGGCAGAGGTGCCAGGACACCCACATTCCGCCTTGTATGTTCCGTCCCACAATGTGATAGGTGTCGAGCCTATCGCCATATCGGGCACAAATTCCTGACTCTGGGCTGATACTGAATAGAAAAATCCAATATCACTTTGACCAACCCGGGATTCGAACCCGAGACCTCAGCTTTGTAACCGTACCGTAGTACAACTACGCCACCGAGGCAGTCGGCATGTTTACGCCTTGCTTCGAATAGGCATCATTATGTACACTATCGAAATATATCCAACTTTCTCCAATTTTCTTTAATAAATACTGCTCTGACCATTAGGTGCATTAGAGTCACTTTGCCAAAAATATGAAACAATAACTTAATATGGTCCGAATTGGTTGTTTTATTCAATACTAATCTCTGAGTATCGTTAAAAAATCGTGTTTTTTTTTTCTGGTATTTGTAATTATTTTTTTCTCAACCTAATTCTTGTTTGAAAAAAGTGTTTTGCTCAAATCATAAGCTAATTGGGATGATATATTGACAAAATTGAAGATATTGAAAACAATCAATTTATGGGCAAAACGTGTTGTTCCCACACTTTGATCTACATGCCAGGAATGTGGCTCAACAAAACACCTGGGTACTAAAAAGTGTGTAAGTACTAAAAAACGCGAGCGCATTGTCAGACTAGGTCAATGATCCGTGACCAAAGATATCGATACAATCCATTATGCAAACGTGACATGCTGGCACTCGGCGCCGCAACGCTTTATTCCTAACTTGCAACTATACGATTTGCACATTTTCGTGTCGGCTGTCGAGCGAATAGAAAGCGTTAATCATCGTCTATTGTTTGTTTTCTTTAGTATCGAATTAGAAATTTATCGTTTTTTATACGGACTTTAATTGTCTTCAGTATGCACAATATATACATATACGTATAGTGTTTGTAGTTCTCTTGCTTTTCTTCAAGGGTATTTTGTTCGTAATCACCATTAAAGTAGTAGGCATTGTGATTGATTTGGTTGCAAGTTAAAGACAAGTTAGATATTCCCGGAGACTGGCCGAGCTTCATTCCCACACCCACCACTGTAACTAAAAAGGGCCGGACAAAAAAAAAGATAATTACTAAGAACAGCGGCTAGTATGATGCCACAATATTTAATATGGTAACAGGATTAGGCGCCAAGTAAGGCTAAAAAAAATTTGGGGTTAGCCAAGCCTCGGGCGACGTCAATATATATTCCTCATCCTGACCATCTGGTTATTTAAAAAATGAATATAGATCTTCCTTAGAATATATAAAATATCTAAAAGGATTTTTTGGATGCCATATGATTTTTTGTTACTAACACGGCCAAGTCGTTTCAATACGGCTGTTGGTGCGATGTTCATCTGTGGCTGTTCAACATAATAGTGCCAGGTTGATTATATCCAGATGTAAGGATAAGCCCGGAACGCGATATGCTTATGTAGGTCGAATAAAGGGCTCATAACCACTATGTACGATGATTGTTAGCTGGGCGCATACATCCCAGGGCACACCTCTGATTTTCCGAGTCATAGGTGCATTGATAGTAAATCACCACGCTTTATAACAGTGAAGGAAAATATCGTCAATTCTGCATACCATAGCAATTATTAAAAATTCTATGGTATGTTAAAGTCCGCTAACCACTCTAAGCCAGCATGGTGGTAACCTAACCTCTCTCGACTGTAGAGGAGGCTCGTGCCCTACCCTGGGTTGTATATGGGTTGATACAGATACACAATAGACAATTACGTTTCAGGTGTGTCGCTTATTGCTGAATAAACGCAACAGCCCTACGCTGGAGCACGCGCTGGCCGCCATCACGGAGTGCATCAAGCTGGACACGGGCTGCGTGCGCAAGGTGTTCACGTCGGCCGGCACGCCGGTCACCGCGCTGCACCACTTCTTCCAGGACGAGGATGTATTCTTCGCTTATGGCAATGAAAGGTACAGAATACTTATTGCATATTGAAATTCATCATTATGCTAGGTCGTTAAAAATGTCTAATAGAATGGACCAAATGTCAAATAAAAAATATTGAGAACAGGTTACTGGTTTAATATGTTTGGTGGTTAAATTACTTATATCGGTATATATTTCTTTACAGGGTCAATCAAGAAGATTTTGAACTTGAATTTGAAGAAAACAAAGCTGTGTCACAATGTAAGAAAACTCCAATCACTAGGAATTCTAGGTAACTTCATCTTAAAGTTTTTACAATGTGATTTTCAATAAATCTGTTAATTCGGTTTAGGTAAAATATCTATTGTATTTTTTACTTGTAGTCTCTCTTGTAAGTCTATTGTCGACCTCCGCAGTTAGATATAGATCATACCGGATATGAAAAGAGGGTAGTAACAGTACTGCCCTGTGGCAAGGGGCCGATAAGAATTCCACTATGATATCCCTCGACTATCGTAGACAACGAATAACAGGACTATTGAGATTGTTGGGTGCTCTCGGAGAGCGCCATGACCGAAAGATCCGAGGCGAACGGCGGAATAGGGCTAATGGGGCCGCGTACGCGTTGTACTGGTACGTAAAAAGATGTAAAGTATAGGGCGAGTCAAGGTAGCAGGGACCGCAGTTATCCAAGAGGACCATCGAGAGGTTTTGTTCAGTTTTTTTTGCGTAGCATGTCACCGTTAGGTACCCAGTTCCGTATTAACTTCCGAGCGCCGAGTTCGAACATCGGTGATCCTTACATAACCTTTTTACACTCCTCTCCCAAGGCTTTCGGGAAGGGAACCATAAAATTAAAGAAATAAATAATAATATAAAGGTGGCAACAGTAAGATAATTAGTGATGCATATACCCAGGAGCGGTCCGAAGCCGCGCATGCCGGTGAAGTGCGGCCGCGAGGCGGAGGCGCTGGCGGCGCGGGGCGGCGGCGGCGGCGGTGCGGGGGGGGACGCGCCCGCCGACCCCGCGCCGCCCGCGCCGCCGCTGCCGCACCCGCTGCGACTCAAGTACACCGTCGGAAACATCATCGGTAAACTAATAACTATCTGGGGGCGCGGCCGAGCCCCCGTCCAAGTCGAGCTTTAGGCCGTAACATCCTTTTCTCGAAGCAATTCAGACCATTTTCAACCCCCTATAACTTCGTTGTGGCTAAAGCATGAAGCCTGAATTTTTAGTTACTAAGCAGGCATTATGTAAACACGGTATATTTAAAATTTCATTCAATTTGAACCAGTAGTTTAAGAATTGTAACTAGTCAAACTTTCTTAATTTTGTCACTCACTGACTGACTGACCGATCATCAAAAGTCTAAGGCACTTCTAGCAGACATAGAACCTTCAAATTTAGAATATAATTAGTGTTTAGTGTCTAAAGTAAGGGAAAATTCAAACATTTCATAATTTGTGTCTAGTTTTCTAGATAGACCAAATGTCAACTAGTAGTTGACATGGTATAAAAGTGTATATTAAGTGTATATTTCCCGTGTCAACTAGTAGTTGACATGACGTGGCACGTTTGGATGCATTAGAAATCCGTTAAATATGGTCATTTCGGTCGCACTAAGGGCAATTTGTATTACTATTTCAACCTTGACGGGCATGAGCGGCGGTGCGGATAACTTTGTAATCCCATATAAATGTATAGGATTACAAAGTTACATTTGCAGTTAATGAATCATTGTACCCGTATACAGGGAGCGCAAAAAAATGGCGCACTTGCTCAGATGGGTACAAGGGCATAATATTAATATCGTAATAAAAAAATAATATTTGGAAAATACCTATCCGTTTTGAAGTTATGACCGTTTAAAGTTTTAAGTTTAATCACCACTTTTTCGCATAAAACCAGTTGGAATGGATGAAGAACAAGATTTAAACACATACGTATTTTTTCGTTTCGTCGTTAATTGAACGGTTAACGAATTATACCACGAAAACCATTTTTAACAGCATCAAAACTTCCTTAGACTTCGCTTTAACCGTTGTTTACACATGGGTAAGGTCATGAACTCTTAGCTGTATAATTTATCCTTCTCTAATTTCAAAACAGGATATTTTTTGTTTCATTTCAAATAAATAAATCAGTTAAACAGGGACGTACTTAGATTTAAGCGTCAATAAATTAACAACATAATAACTTTAGGTGCAGTTGCATCGTGTATGGATTGACTATTTTGTTTGTCATTATTTTCCTTAGTGTCACAAATCCAAACTGAAAGACACCAAGAAATCACACTGGTCACCGCTTAAATCATGTAAGATTGCGAATTTAATTATTATTAGAAAAGTTTTGGTAATACCTACATAACATTTAAATTTTCTAAATAATTAATATTCATTGAAAAAATAATCTGATGACACTGATTAATAAAAAATAAGATTTTTAAAATGATGGCCCAATTCGGCCCTATTAGTCAAAGGAAGCCGCCGGTCATAGTGTACTTCGTCGGATCCAACGCGGCTCGATTATTCTTCCTTTGAGGTTGCCGCCGCCCTTTGTGAGCGCGAGCCGAAAGGCGGCAATGTCTTTGTCGGTAACTTTTAGCATTTTGCAAAAGAAGACCGACATCTTGAGGTGTGTTCACACTACACACTTGATATAACTTAATTTGATTAAGTACCTACTCCGATATAAAAGTTACGTTAAAAAAAAGATCTTATTGGACTGATAGAATGGTCCTTACTTGCTCAAGAGCTTATAATATTATTTAAATATGTCATCAACCGATCCAGTCAGTTACAAATTGCCTATTTACTTTTGCTTATTATTGTATTTAACATTACTTTAATGTGTTTTGAAAATAATGTTACTTTAAAGTGATAAATTTTCTTCTAAATTCTTATACCTAGAGAAATGTCGTCTACCATTATAGCATAGAATTTGCATATGAGACTTCTGTGAGATAAAATTAGTGAAATCAATAAACACTAAGCACTAATTTACTGCACTGGAGACCCCGTGCCCTGCAGTGGCACGTATATGAACTGATACAGTACTAATACTAATTGTTCACATGAATTATTATGAACTCAAATAGGAAAGCTTTGTATCTAATGTGAACAGGCCTTTATCTTTCAAAAATCAAAATAATAATTTATTTTTTATTAGTTGAATTCGGATTGCGATCGCGTGTGCATGTATTAGTCGTGTGCATATTATTGTAAATTCGTTTTCAGTTATTTTGAGTAAATTTTATTAATTTCATTATGCTTTGAACATTACCCAATTTGATAGCTTTTGATGTAACTTGTGTTATTTGAAATGTAAAAGAAAAAGTGATTTGTGCTACCAAACTGTGACAGTGTTTTCGTGCGGGTTTTGGCGGATCCTGCGCTTCCATCCTTGCCTATCAAGGTCATTACGGTTTACATTACAAGGTCAGTTAACTATTTTAGTGGTCATTAATGACAACTAACCAGCCCATATGGGTCACCGACGGCCTCCGTGGCGCAGTTGGTAAGAACTGCCTGTGAAATGAGAGACCGCAGGTTCGGTTTCTGCCCCGAGTCAATTTCCATAAACCATAATTATTTTTCTAATACCCGCGACACAAGATTTGTATCTTAGTGTGGGGTTAGTACCCATGTATGTAACTGTTGACACTTGACAGTATTAATTTAATATCTTTTTTATGTAACCTGAGCGTTATGTATACAATCGCACGACTTATAAGTAAATAATGAGCTCTGCTTATTTATTGTTGAGTGTCTACCGTTCAGTTGCAAGGTTCAATCACTTTAGCGTAATGTGTTAAGGGATAGCATATGTAACGCTAGTTTTTTTTTTCTCGGCATCTTTCTTAATATTCGCTAGCGCCATGCAAATCCGTCTTAATTAAGATGCCTTCACCATATACTATAATGTATATTGGCAGCTGCGCCGTTTTCTTGTCCACCCTGTATAATGAAATAATAGTTGTAGATAGATATCTATATATATGAGGCATAACAGGAGGGGATATAGAGAAGGAAATGGTGTATTCAGCATGTCACATGCCCTTGCAAAGAAAAAGACTAAATAGCTCGAAAATATCAATTACAATGAAAGAAAGAACATTAATAATCAAATCCGCTATACTTGTGATAAATTGATGCCTACAAAAATAAGAAAAATCTATAAGACAGAGGCTTTAAGAAAAATCGTTAGTGATATTCTAGAAGTGAGAAGTACTGAAAAGGAAAAAAAGTAGGACTCTACAAAAAGACGTGAGATCCCATCAAAAACATCCTGTAAAAAAATTCCAAGTCTCGCAGCTCAGGTTTTTTACCGCAAAAAGTTGTGAGATGCATGTTATACCAAGTCGATTAATTTATTTAGTCCTTAAGGGACCTTCTATATAAAGTTATTACGTTAGTTATTACCATATCAATATTAAAAATTCTTTACGTTTTAAATAAATAGATCGACTTGGCCAGCAGCATTATGTATAAATTGTATGATACATTATGTTTTCATGCGATGGCCAAGTCGATCTATTTATTTATAACGTAAAGAATTTTTAATATTGATATGGTAATAACTAACGTAATAACTTTATATAGAAGGTCCCTTAAGGACTAAATAAATTAATCGACTTGGTATAACATGCATCTCACAACTTTTTGCGGTAAAAAACCTGAGCTGCGAGACTTGGAATTTTTTTACAGGATGTTTTTGATGGGATATACTACACTTGTATTTATTATTTGTATACTTTTAAAATGATAAGTAGACGTTTCATAGAAGTAGGACCTTTTTTTTTACAAACAGGCATCTAGCTTGTAAGTTATAAGTAAAGGGACCTGTCCTTGAACTAATAACACGGTTTTGTGTCAAACAATAATTCAGAACAAGGTTACTACAGTTAATTGAAAATAGAGACTTTTGTTAATTTCAGTAATTTAAATTATAATCTAACATCATTATTACCCGTATTTGGAACTTGTTGAAACGAATTTATATTTTAATTAATAAAAAATATTAATATGCTTGTGGACTATGCATATTGTAATTTATATTTTCTACATTGAATGAATAACTTAACACGCATTTTTACATTAGGTGATGGGAACTTTGCCGTTGTACGAACTTGTAAGGACAAGACCACAGGACAGGACTTCGCTCTCAAAGTTATTGACAAAGCGAAATGCAAAGGCAAGGAGCACTATGTCGAAGCCGAGGTGAGCATAATATACCAGACATATCCAGACTGCGACAGGAAACGAAGTCGGTTGGTAGTTTTAGTGACTTCAGTCAAAATGCTTCTGAAAATGTTACTAATCAAATAATATACACACACAAAAAATCCGAATTCGTCAATATCTGTGATCTTTATTAAATTCGTAAAAAAATTGAAAAGCTATTGCTAAGCTAAGCTAAGCTTGAATATTTTATTTTGGTTGTGAATGATCTTAGTTGACAGTGTTTACAAAGGCAGTCAGAGGCGTAACACGCTCACTTCTCATAATTTTGTGATATAAGAAGGGCAACAAAAATTAGGAGTGAGCAGTTAATACCTTTGTTGGTTTCCACTATTGTTGATATAGCAGTGAACTTTACGTATAAAATTGTGGCCGTGTATTTAGTATACTAAAACGGACATAATCTCATATTATTTGCCGCCCCAATGGGTACGAGTACACCTACTTATAGACCAGGAGCCAGTGACAGATTTTCATGACCAAGTTCCTCCCAATCGAAAATTCGTGAAATGCATTAGGGACTTAATACTATGAATACTCGCGACCGTCAGCTGCGACTCCGTGGGTGGGGCGGGCAGTGGCAGCCTCCCACGCATGGAGAAAAAAAAAGATTTTTCAGTCATTTCCTCCCATTTGAAATTTTGTCAGATTATAGTTAACCTAGTATTTTGAAGGAAAAACAAAGTCAGCTGGCCATAACATGGTGGATTATACGTCAGCTGACTGCTTGAAAATGAAAAAAAAATATATTTATTCAATGATTTCCTCTCAACTAAAAATTTACTTGGTGATCGTTTATATACTACTATGAATGAAAATTAATGTCAGCTTGCTGTATCTCAGTGGAAAGTTTGTCAGCTGGTACCTTGAAATGTGTAACGCAGCAGCATCTATCACCCACTGAATCTTATCAGCTGATGACTTTTCCCTTGACTTACAGCTAGCTGATTTCTTTCATTATTTACTAGAGTATGTTAACAATCCTCTAATAAATTTTTGTCCGGGAGGAAATAACATTTCTTAAGTTATTCGTCTTGCTGTCGTCGTCTGCTTGATTTGACTGTTTTGATAACAAATATGAAAGATTGATAATGGAGGAAATGTTGGTAAGACTAAATTGATTAATGAATAATTTATTGTAGCATATTATTTAATTAATTAACTTTTATTTTCATGAGTTGCTTAAAAATAACAATGAAAATCAATCATTTTCATTCTCGCTTTGGCTTGAGTCGCTTTCATCTCTCTCTGACTCATAGGGAAACTAATAACTCATACAAACAAAAAACGATTAGTTTAGTTTTTATTTTAAAAATATACGAAATAAAAACTAATCCGTGATTTATTTAGTTTAGTTACAATTAAAATCACCTTAACTAACTTAATTTACTTTTTTATTTATTTATTTATATATGCTTTATTGTACACCAAAATGAGACACATACAAGTACTTACAAACTAAAGGCATGGTTACAATAGGCGGCCTTATCGCTAGCTGCGATCTCTTCCAGGCAACCTTTGGATGGACTGGATTATTGTGAAATTGAAATAAAGGGTAGTGCAAATAGTGAGAGAATAATAATAATAAACAATAATAATTGATGTACATGCTATATTATATTAATTTACATAATATAAATATATACAAACATACATACTAATATATATTGAGCTAACTATAATGATGATTTATGTAAAGAGGAGCAAAAAACAAAGACTTTTTAAAGACATCGTAGACCATCCTTCTCTCTTGTCTTCTTAAAGTTGGCTGCCGAGCCATGTTATTCGCAGAAAAACAAATTACGTGTAGGTGTAGGAGTACGAAAAGAGACTATGCGCATGCGCGCCGGTGTTTGAGCCGCATTCCCCGCGTGGCACCTCATACCGCACTTCAGTTGGGACTCGAACATTAGTCACTGCGCATTCAATGTCATAGTTCAACTTATGCGCCGGGGACTTTACGCAGTTATGGGTAAAACATCCCCTCCAAGTGTACCTTTTGCTATAACATCGCCTCTGGAGAATATAATTCTAATCCAAAATCTAGCTGCAATATATAAAGAAAAAATAACTTAAGAAATGTTATTTTCTCCCGGACGAAAATTTATAAGAGGATTGTTCACATACTCTGGTAAATAATAAAAGAAATCAGCTAGCTATAAGTCAAGGGAAAAGTCGTCAGCTGATAAGATTCAGTGGGTGATAGATGCTGCTGCGTTACACATTTCAAGGTACCAGCTGACAAACTTTCCACTGAGATACAGAAAGCTGACATTAATTTTCATTCATAGTAGTATATAAACGATCCCCAAGTAAATTTTTAGTTGAGAGGAAATCATTGAATAAATATATTTTTTTTTCATGTTCAAGCAGTCAGCTGACGTATAATCCACCATGTTATGGCCAGCTGACTTTGTTTTTCCTTCAAAATACTAGGTTAACTATAATCTGACAAAATTTCAAATGGGAGGAAATGACTGAAAAATCTTTTTTTTTCTCCATGCGTGGGAGGCTGCCACTGCCCGCCCCACCCACGGAGTCGCAGCTGACGGTCGCGGGTATTCATAGTATAAGTCCCTAATGCATTTTACGAAGTTTCGCTCGAGAGGAAATAATTGACCGAAATTGTACCTGGCTCCAGGACCATTATTACCATTATTACCATTGGATCTGAATTTATTCCGTCAGGTTAGGGCCTTTGCGAAAACTGTCATACCCTTTATAAGATAATTCCTGGGGTTTCCAAGTGAAATTCTGCTACTTTAACAGTCAATTCCGGAATGAATTCTTCCAGATGTCAAGTATTTTAATAATGATTTTTGTCACACTTAAATTATTTGTAATATTAACATACTGAATTATTTACAGGTGAGAGTGATGCGGAAGCTGTGTCATCCGCGTATAGTGTCTCTCATAGAAGAACAGGACAGTCCAGAATGGTTGTTCCTTGTCATGGAATTAGTCAGTGGTGGGTATCGAACAATGTCCAACAGTGGAAAAATATTTCACGTCATCAAATACTAATAATTCATGGTTCCGAAACATAAGCTTTCATTTTGTATGCCGCTCTCTTGAAACATCTTTGTATTTTTAGGTGGAGACTTGTTTGATAGTATCGCAGCTGCTTCCAAATTCTCTGAACCACAAGCGCGTTTGCTAATCGGCCACCTAACATCAGCTATTGCATATCTACACTCGCTTTCTATAGTGCATCGTGACATCAAACCTGAAAATTTATTGGTAAGAACACTAACACTAAATATTTAACCATTCAATATTATCTGTATTTATACGATCATACTTCAAGCACTCAATATTTATTATCATCATCTATATTATTTTCAAAATAATTCATCTAATGAACATGATTATGTTGAAAAAAATGTATAAGAGAGAGATAGCTTAGTCGACAACTGCAAGGTTCAACTCATACCAGAGCACTTGCTAATTATTCAAGTTATATGTCTTCATAGCTAATAATAAGCTAGCTTTAACTGTACCTAGAGGGATATATAATGAATAAGCTGCATACTTGAGAGTACTATGTGTCTCCTGTTACGTTCATTACGTAACGAGTAAATTATTTTGGAATGAATGGAATTTTAGATTAGCTTTATGATATCTGCAAATAGATATTGTGTATTTAAAACAAATAAAATTAAATTCTATGGTATTACCCGCACTGACCCAGCGTGGTAGAATATATGGCCTAACCACTCTCAATCGTACTCTCGATTTTAGAGGAGGCCCGTGCCCTGCAGTGGGACATATATGGGCTGATATAGAAAATAAAAGTTTTTTTTTCACTACTTTTGCAATGTGTACAATAAATGTATTTTTGTGAAAGTGATCCTTTATATTTTAGCGTACAAAATGGAAGGTAATCTGTGAAGCTATTCTATACACAGTCAACAGTTTAGATGCCTTCATGGTGCAGTCGGTTAGATCCCGCCTGTGAAATGAGAGGCCGCGGGTTCGATCCCCGCACCGAGAGAAATGTTAGTGCGTGCCACAAATATTTCTTTCAGGTCTGGTTGTTGGTGAGACCGAAAAGTCTCTCGTAGTTCCTGATACTCACGACACAAGACTCGATCTTAATGTGGGGTCAGGATTATGTATGTGACTGTTGGGTGCAATTTATAATATATTAATTCTCACTCTCAGTTTCAATTTTTGTGTCTATCTACATAACTAGTATTATTGTACTTATCTATGTATTTGGACCAGCTAAGTAGGTTAGGGCTCTGAGACAAAATAGTAAACATGTTTTTATTATAATGAATGGGGAGATGAGCTTGCCGCTCGACTGGATGGTAAGCGATACGACCGCTCATAAACAGTAGCAAAACCAAACGCTATTCAACAGCAATGTTCGGCACTCTACTGCGCTAGCCATCCTGAGACATAAGCTACTAAGTCTCAATATGTCCAGTAGTTACTCTGGCTACACTGTCCTTCAATTCGAAACACGACAGTGCATTTACACTCCTGTTTGGCGGGAGAAATAGACATTGCAGTGGTACCTACCCAGATGGCTTTACATATGACAGACCTACCACCAGTAAAATAACAGTAACGTTTACAAATATTTAGTATAAATCTATAGTGGTGGATATCACCGTGGTGGACTATATACCCTAACCACTCTCAATCATACTCTCAATTTTAGAGGAGGCCCGTGCCCTGCGGTGGGACGTATATGGGCTGATACATACATATAAATGAGTATAATATGATGTAGTGAGTGAGCACTAGTGTGTAGTGGTGTATTACCGCGGTGTTGCATGCAGGTGGAGGTGGGCGCGGACGGTAGCATCCGCGGTCTGAAGCTGGCGGACTTCG
Organism: Hyles euphorbiae; assembly: GCA_023078785.2. Lineage (NCBI taxonomy): Eukaryota > Metazoa > Arthropoda > Insecta > Lepidoptera > Sphingidae > Hyles > Hyles euphorbiae. The sequence continues at coordinate 12,753,137 of CM041043.1, forward strand.
GTCTCGCCGTGGAGGTGTGGCGCCCGCTGCACGCCGTGTGCGGCACGCCCACCTACGTCGCGCCAGAGATACTGCTCGAAACTGGATACGGACTGAAGGTTTTATACATTACATTTGTCTTTTTATTTTTATACTTCCTATTCAGAAATGTGTATTAAGGATAATTTAAAATATGCCTTGATATTTATAAACATATTGACGTGACAACGTCTTAAATTAGGTTGCGGCTGGGAGTCACTTATGAAAAAGTGTAACGCCCGGTAACGTTACGATGAGTCACCGGACGAGAGAGAGGCCCGCCGAATGCCTTGCGTCTCTCTCCCACTCAACTATGATCGGTCTGCCGCGCGCGCAGCACTAGAGAATTAGGCGCATTGAATCGGCGCATGCTTGTGTCTCTGTCTTTGTCTTTCTCGAACGTTCTTGGCGTTGGAAAAACAAGAAAGCGTCACAATACAAGTTCACACGTGTGGTTAAAGTATCGTCAGCTGTGTCTGTAGTGAAAATATGGAGTGCTTAGATTCGTCATTTATCATTTACAACAACTACAACAATAAAGGTAAATAATTGTACACTGATATTTCATTATCGTAAACTATGATTGATTGATTAATTGTTAGATTGACACAAAAGTTGAGAAACTGAGTTTATAGGTTATGTCATACTATTGATAAATGTTGATAGTGTTTTAGTAAACAAAATATATTTCTATAGTTAAAATTTGTGCAATTCTTATTTTCATTCAATTCCTTGTTCCTATTGTGCAATTTAATTATATTCATATCAATAAATATTCTACCGAGAAAAAGACGTTGTCACGTAAAATCTTCGCCCGTAAAACCGACTTTACAGGCAACCATTTTTTAAGCTCTAATTGATTGAGAGAGAGTTATTAGTTTACTCCGCATTTAGTATGGTAAATGTAGTACCTTTAGAATTAGAGTTATTTTTGGGAAACGTTAATTAAAGATCCGTAACATAAGAAACTTTGTACTTGTGGAAGATACATCTAGAAGACCAATTTATACATTTAATATATTAAATCAGCGCTATTATATATTAAATCCATAGCATTTCATATTTCAATCTTTCTGCCTTTCATGCTTTAATAGGTCCTTCTTGAATAACGGGTCGATAGGTCATTTTGAGCCAAAATATAATTAAATGTCACTGTAATTCCAAGACCAATTGTAAGACCGCCAATTGTACTTTTATGATTGTGATTTTCGTTTTATTTGTATATTTTTTTTGTGTGCAATAAAGTGTATTAATAAATAAATAATTCTAAAGGTGCGATATATTGTGATCGTCGACCGTGAACGCTACAGTGAGTCTGGTGTTTCCAGATCGACGTGTGGGCTGCCGGGGTGATCCTGTACATCCTGCTGTGCGGTTTCCCGCCGTTCTCGTCTCCGGACGGTGACCAGGAGAAGCTGTTCGACGCGATCCTGTCGGCGCGGCTGGAGTTCCCCGCGCCGCACTGGGAGCGCGTGTCTGCGGGCGCCATCGACCTGGTGGCCAACATGTTGCGTCCGCAGCCGGAGCTCCGCTTCGCAGCTGAAGATGTACTAGACCACGCTTGGATGGCTGTGAGTTCATACGTCTTGCTATACTCGTATTTATGTCACGTTCGGATACTTTTGCGTTTAGTGTCATTGATCCGAGAGTTAAGAGCGGTGTTCATCAGTGAGATTTTTGGTGGATTTGCGATATATAAAAATAAACTGAATTTATAATACACCGGGTATAAAGTTACTGTTAATAATAATAATAATAAATATCTTTATTGGCAGAAAAGTTTACATACATTAACTTATTGAGAGCCCTGGCTCCTATGCTAGTATAAACTGTGTTACAGGAACCAGTGTCTTCTCCTTACAGTAAATAACTACAGCTTATTTGATTACTGTTAATTTGATTATTACACTTATTTATCATTGAATACAATTAAGTGATCAGTTTCCAAATTAGGTATTAAGGGGCACACCTAGTGTAATGGCCTAAAAAAAAGGTGAAGTTTGGGAATTTTTATTAAAAAAAGTACTTCATATATTATTTCAAAATTTTAAGAATATATTTATACATGTTTCAAGAATATACAGTGAAATTTTTGAAGAAAAATATTAAACATTTTTTAAATTATAGTCGATCTCCAACGGCACGAAAAAAAAAAGGTCCTTCACTGCTGCAGTGATTCCGGCCTTCTCTGTGGATGAAATCTAAAAAAAATAAATTCTCGTTAAACTAGATAATATTGTCTGTACAATGACCTACGATAAAAAAAATAAATCAAAAATTGACAATATGGCGACGTTTTAAAAAAAATAGTCGAATTTTACCCAACATTTTGGTCGTTTTTGGCCTGCCAAAATTCGATTTTTTGATCAGATCAAAAATCGATAGGTCATTGTACGGAGAACTATATATAGAATATGTAAAAAAAAATCGATAGTGATCGGATCATTTGTTTTTGATTAATCACTGCAGCAAATTCAGAAAATGCTGTTTCGAGAAAAACGCGTTTAAAGATAAAATGATCGTTTTCACTGTTATAAGTGGTTTAAAATCATACTTACAGCTAATCTGCTATTCCAGGGCCATATAATTCACCTTCCTCTTCCTCGAAAAGGGCTTGTTCAGCTGAAGAAGCTTTTCTTCACCTTCTTTTGAAGAAGCCCTTTGGCGATGATCAGCGATTCGTACTCTCGTCTCGTCCTTAAGAGCCGCAAAATCTCTTGCTGCAGGTCCAACTATCACTCCCATTACATTGAATATCTTCAAAATTGACGAATAACCGTCATTAAATATTGCAGTTGCAAAATTATTCGACAATTCAATAGTTTTGAAGCCATTATGAAGATGTGTCTGGCTCCGAAAATATTTTACGTGGCAGTGAACGAAAAACTTCTAGTAATTTCTAGAAATTATTATAATGATATATTTTAGTATACCTGAGAGCCAACAATAGAAACCTGAATCGTGTTATAGGGGCTGGAAGGGACAGTAGACTCTGAACAATACCTCAGGTACGTCTCGTAGCTAATGAGACTCTAGCTGCCGAGCGGCTGCTCTTTAAATTGCTATAACTCAAAAACTATTTGAGATATCGATTTAAAATTTTAATATGTTATTTTTAAAGGTGTAATCTACCGAAATATGAAAAAACAAGAGATCGTTTTTTTTTAAATTTCACACTAGGTGTGCCCCTTAAGAAGCTAATTGTTTAGTGTTGTAGTAGGTAAAACAGCAGGTCGTGAGAGGAAAATCTAAGATTCTATCCGCGCCCTAAGAAATATAAAAAAGCCATAACAATTATTATGGTAAGTCTCGACTCAAGGTTTGCCAGAGAACTATGGAGCGCAGAATCCTGGGAATAAGCCTGAGCGATAGAGTGCGAAACACGGAAATTCGCATGAAAACCGGTGTAGCAGACGTGGCCAAACAGCATTATTGAAATGGAACTGGGCGGGCTATGTGACTCGAATGCATCCAGATCGATGGGCAAATATAGTCACCCATTGGATACCTGATGGGCGAAGACGCCGCCGCGGACCTCAAAAACGCTGGCGAGACGACCTGGATGCTTTCGAGCCAATGTGGTCTGAAATTTCCTTAGAGCGATAATTTTGGCGAGACAAGGGGGACCTTTTGTCCAGCAGGGGGATGATTTAATAAAAAAAATAAAAATAAATTATGGACGAGAAAGTAGATAGCGAAAGGTCATTTTTACTATTAAAGGAAATAAGAATAGGTAATTTTCGATATTCGTTTTTATTTCCTCATTAGTCGTTACGGAAAACTTCAATTCCTATGTCTTCCTGAATATTATTTATACTTGAAGCTTGTAATTTCTTTGTAGAAGTAAATTAGCTTACACCATTATTCTTAGTTCCTGCAGTTTGACAAAATTATAAGTTTCATTTGCGGTTTGTATCCGGTATTTTTTTCCAGAAATAGATATGGGTACCCTAGAGAGTACACCAGCGAATGTCAGCTATAGGTAAAGACGTGGTCGATTCTCGCCTTGCTGACACGACGGTCGTTGGCATGAAAAATAGCAATTGACTCTACTGCATATCAGGGCTGCCCGGCTGCTGGTGCCCGACCGGGATACAAAATATTTTACACCAGCACTATACCTTGCCAGCGACATTGCTTGCAACTGGATATACGTAAATCAGCATTAAGCCGGGTGCCTGACTATGGCGCCGCTTGCATCGTGATCAGCCGCACGGTCGGTAAAGTGGCGTGCTCAAAGGGCGCTTTGTACTACGTGTTCAATTGACGACTGTTGTATTGTACTTCGTAATTTAGGTGAATTACATATATTGTAAATAACTAATTCGAAATCTAAATATTACCACAATAAAATATGTACGACTATTATGTCCATCAACATGGTTTTCTTCACGTTTTCATTATTTTTCTCTTATTTGTTAATTTACCCACGACAAGAAAAGCAGGAAAAGTGAGAATAGCGGTTGGAACAAGGTGGTGAAACACACTGTTGCTGTGTATCTGTAATTAGTGTGGAGTGGTTCTGTAGTTGTGTTGTTGCAGGACGACTACGACGAGAGCTGCGACTTCCGCACGTGGTACGACGACGACTCGTCATAGCGGCGCGGCACAAGGACGGGCGGCGCCAGGGCTGGCGCGCGAGCCGTGCGCTACAGCTTTAGCGTTTAGCGTTGTTCTGGCCACTACCACGGCGAGCGACAGCCCTTGTACGAGTCCTATGAAATGAACGTACGAAAAGTGTGTGGCTTTGGTCGCAAGTTTGTCTTCGAATATACTAGTGTATGCCTTTCGACACGTTAACACCAATACCAAAGTTATATCTTTATATGTATTTTATTTACTTTAATACTGCATGCGTAAATAGTTTATTTATATTTTTATAGTTCGTTTGGTGCAAACAGGTGCAGTATTATAATTTTTGGTAATAACTTATTGGACGTTGGCCGCATATTCGGCGTGTTCATTCGAAATTGTATGTGCAAGTTGTTCGTATTGTGGGCCGTGTTTATAACTCTGGATGTTATAACGACACACCGAGCCCGATATGAAATCCCCAGTGCAGAAAGGAGTATATTGAAAAGCCATTGGCATTTGGCAAATCAACGCCAGAGTTGTAACGCGTTCAATGTAACGTTGCAGTTGCCTTAGAAATAAATGCTTTATTTAGAAGTATACAGTACAATATCGTTATTTGGCTTCTACAAAATCGTTGACCAGCTTATAGATTCTTAGGATTTCCCATGAGTCGACTATTCATGTACAGAATGAATATACTTAGGTTAACACATATATTTAAAATAAATGTTTTTATTTTATGATGATATTCTGTAATATACGAGTAATATATCTTATTTAATTATTTGAATGAATTCATATTTAAAGGAGTGCAAGCTTAATGATAAGTTTTTGTAATATATGAATTGCTTGTAGGCACACTTGAATCTAAATCATATTCATATCACATGTTCTTTATTGTTACATTCCCGGTTGGAAACAAAGTATCCATTGCTATTTATCAATTTTGTGAGCTTTGTACAGTTAATTTAAAATTACAAAACACACAATACACATTAAATCATTGTGTTAAATAACACAATTACGTATTACAATTGGACTTTATACTCTTGAATAAGCTGTTGAAGACAATAAAGCTGTTTCAAAAATACATACCAATTGCTTATTCTTTCTAATTACATTTTTCAATTTGTATGTTGTAAATGAATAAACATTTTTGTTATAAAACTGTCTAAAGCATACTCTATGTATCAAGCAGATCGTTTCAGAGCCTACACCTGATAATAGTAATATCCCTGTTAAAAACAAGCTTCAAATTATTTATGATTAGGTAAGTGCCAAAACTCATATCATCAAAGTGCATTTCGTGTCGCTATTTCTACTCGTGTCGCAGCAATCCATGTTCCTCTCGAATAACGTATATTAATACTTCCTACTTAGGTTATTTTTATAGTGGTTAAATGATGCGTCATTAAAGAACACCAAATGCAAACCATACATTAGACTGATTTACATTCCTTTGCAGTATAATCATATATTTAATTGAGTAGCTAAACTGCTGTTTGAAGCACATCCACTAGAAAGAGCAGTTCATGCCTGATTCATGCATAAGATGTTTGTAATTTGATCGTATTGTTATAAGTTGTGTGAATATTAAAAATAACACATCTATCAATGGTGGAATTCAGTGAAATACACGATTATACGACTTTGCTTTTGTATTCCCCCTGTTGCATTAATAATATTGTATGACAGTTTATTTAAATATCATTAGTTCACTCTGATTATGTTTCATAAGCTAAATAAAAATACAACCACCAAACACTTTTTTACATTCAGGCATTATGTTGCATGTCATCAATATGTATCTTAACATTTTATAATGCATTTACAGAAAAGTTGTCATTTGAAAAAATGAGAAATAAATTTATATGAAAAATATGTGGCTTTTATTTTAATAATAAAAATAATAATCAATGTTTCTTATTTATCTACTTCAATACATAACCTGACAATAAGAAACCACTTGCATTATTCATCATCACTTCAGGATGTGTTCTCTCCGGCAGGACCTGAAATAATATTTCATATTGTTGCTGTCAAACTAGTATGTACTATATCCTTAAATTAAAGTAAAGAGAGAGCCAAGTTAAAATTAGGTTAAGAGATAAGGAATTGAAAACATTGTCTAACACTGTAATAGATCCCATAGGGATTGGCAGTTGCAGTGAAACTAGTTACACATTTTTTTTTTATTGCAATGAATGGCGAGACGAGCATGGCTGTTCGCCTGATGGTAAGCGATGCGACCGCTCATAAACAGTAGCAAAGCCAAACAGCACCTTGAATTACAAAGCAATGCTTGGCATTCCACTGCGCTCGCCATCCTGAGACATAACATGTTAAGTCTCAATATGTCCAGTAGTTACTCTGGCTACAATGTCCTTCAATCCGAAACACAACAGTGCATTTAAACTGCTGCTTGACGGTCAAAATACTACTAGTCAAAATGTTGATAGCTCAAAAAAGTGCACAACAATAAAATAAAAATATGGCACTGCACATCTACCATAATTTTTCATGATTTTCAAGCAATCTCTGAAAATTGCCTAAACACTGCATCCCAACAAAAACAAATTTAAAGTAGTGGCTTGCTTTATAAGAAAGTAATAATATTTAATTAACACTAATATTACATTCATAATTTAAATTTAAAAACTAAGGGAAACATTCACAACCAGCAAGAGAATGCCGATTCATAGTATCAGTAAAAAATATTGATGATGTCAATACTGCTTAAAATTCATTATAGCATTTTTTATGGTTTGTATTTACACATTTCTGTTTAATCCCGGGCAATAAATTTTTATAAAATAAAGTAATTATTATAAAAATTATATCATAGTAATTATATTTTGCTCTCAGAGCCAAAGACAAAATAATAATGTTTATTGTACATTGTACTTCAAGTTTATTTCTCCAAGAACTCTGAGCCTGGGTCACAATTATATTTATATTTAAGTATTGAAAATATATAATTTCCTCTACACAGAAACACAGTTTTCATTGAGGCACAAATATCACCAATTTAAGTTTAAGTAGTAAAATGGGCATTCTCCTTTGAATTTATAGCCAAATATTATTTTAAAAACAAACCACATTGTTACATAGTGCTAATAACATGTCAGGAGTGTTATTTCTGACTTTCTTTAACTCATATTCTATTGTGGCTGACCTGCACTATATCATTTGAATAATGCATTGAACATTTTACTTTTTTAGAGTCAGATACCATACCAAGGTATGCCATAATTTGCTTGCTTCCAATAATCTCATCTTAGTTTTTATCTAATAGAAAATTCCATACCTAAATTATTAATTTATATAAAATTAAGCGGCCAATTCCAATTGCAAAAATTGATTTGCACCCTGTTTATGATTATTTAATTTGGTATTTAGATTATACAGTATATATGTTTCATTCATGCTTTTTTTGAGCTTTTACAGTGACATATAGGTATTATTATTATTGAAAAAAAGTGCTTCATACCTGATAATTTCTCATCCAGTTACATGTGAGTTTAAGTGCAGCTACATTCCATCGAGTTTTAAGTTGAGTGTACAGCTGTTGTAATGGTTCAGGTACACTGTAGTATACAACAAATGGTCTACCTGGTTTCACAAATGACACTAACTCATCGAAAATATTTTGTGGATCTTCTTTACATGCTATTACTAGAGAATCCATACCTTGCCTCAGCATATCTGCTGCTGTAATATTGTCATAATGCCATTTTGGCTTTTTATTTTGAGTAGGTTTCTCAGATACATTACTGTCATTATGGTGTTCTAGTTGTGGTGACTCCTGTGATTCATCACTCTTAGCTACTTTACTTACATGATCAATACACTCAGTGTTAGTTCTTTTAAGACTCATCTCTTTTGTACCGTTTAGTTGGTTGTCATTTGTGTCACAACCTTGGTAGAACTGACGAAGAGCTGAATATACATTAACTGATATGCATCTGTTGTATTGTTCCTCAACAAAATTCATAGCCAACAATGCTTGCTTCTGTGACATATTGCCTGGGTGCATATGAACTAATTTACCCATAGTGCCCTGTCCAATGGCACTGACCAATGCTGCAGCCAGCAAACCATTAGACCCTGAGTCATACAATAAATGGTTTCCATTACAGTGTATGTTAGTAGCAGTTATTATTTGAGACAAGGTGTCTATCCGTAAACATTGAATTTTATTTGGTTCTAACTTGTACATGATCTCTGAAATTGTTCTTAAATTTGGTCTCAAAACTTGGAAGTACTCAAAGTATTTCTTCTCTTTCTTTTTCAAGTATTTTTCTTGTGAAAACTCAGTTTTATTATGAAAAGTATTAGAGTTTGTTATTAAAGTTTCTACAATATCTGATGCGCTGCTACCATCGTTTTTCAACACTTCTATTTCAGCTGCTGATAATTTCTGGGACTGACCATCGTCAATAATATTCCTGTTATCATTACCACACGTTTTGATATCTATTTCATCTTTCATACTTATAATTTCTTCAGTTAACTCTACACTATATTCTCTAGACTTTTTATTACCTTTACTTACCATTTTGAAATATGAAAAATATTTGCAATTTTCTATTCCACTTAAGTTTACGTTATCTCGTCCTAAAGTTATGGAAGAGTTTGGTTTATTATATTTATGCAATTTTTTATAATTCTGCTTTTGAATAACAACATAATCTCCCACTTTAATAATATCTGGTTCCATTTTGACAACTTATTAGGATTAAAAGTTTCACGAAATTCGAATTATTAATCACAATGTCAATAGAATACTCGGTATTAGACTTGAAATCACAGACCAATAATACAAAATATAAAACCTGAAACCATGTGTATTACTCGGTCACAATATCTCTGCACCTCGCAGGAATGCGATGCCCCTCCCGCTGTCCTTTTTCCTTCCCGCGCTCGTCCAAACACGACAGTACGGTTAGCACTTTCGTTGCCGATACGCGTCTCAATAAAGTTTTAATTTTTAAACATATTGATGTTATAAATTAATATTTTCTGGAATCATGATGTACAGTTTATAAACTAAATAAGATTTAAAAAAAATGTTTAACTTTTTTCTATCATTGAATTACGTAACATTTAACACAAACATTAATTCAATCCATAGATTTAGTATAACTACATCTATGATTCAATCATTACACAAAAAAAGTAATGGATTGGTATTTGGATGGTTATTTTACAATCCGTACACGCCGACATGACGTCATCAACGCCGGGTGCACAGATATTTTGACCGAGTAGTAGATTCATGGAATTTTATTTTTTCATTTATAAGCACATTTTTAAGTGGTCAGTGGTGTACACTTAGCTAGGGATGATGCCTGATGGGTAAAAATAAAATAATACCGATATATATCGTCGATATTCTTACTTTGTAAATATCGATATTCGATATATATTTCAATTTTTTTTTAAGAGCTCAATTTAATGTTTATTATATTGTGAACGCTTGTTGTTTATTTTGTAATTTGATTAGGTTATAAGCAGACATGTGTAACTCAGGAGTGATTTACTAAAAAGATATATATCCGACGTACGGAGCGATTATATCTTTATATCCCTTGCACTCAAACTAACTCATTATATCCATACACGTAAAGATCATTATTGGTTCAATTTCACTGCAAAGATTAGAAAGAAACAGATATAGACTTTTATATTTGTGTGAGCGGAAAAGAGAATATTTATGTTCACAATGTAATACATGCGACATGCGTACGATCGTGGAATACGATCACAGTAGTAAATGGAGTGTAAGCGAAAACAAAGCTATTTACAATGAATTAGGGCCTAATTTCGCTAGCATGTTTTCAAATTAGCAAAGATATTTTGTATTCAGTTTTTTATCGGATTTGTATTTTGCTTCCGTGAAATATCTTGTACCAGTGGTGACCATAGCACAAAAGTTTTAATTACAAAACTATCCAGTTTATGCAATGTTTAAATGTCCATGAATTTTTACATACTACTCCTTATTTATATTTCTAAACACAATTTATTTCTGTTGATAGATATCAGCAGAAAATAATTAATCTCTTTATCTCACTGTAACAATACTATATCTAAACCACAAAGCAATTTTTACTAGAATATAGCCTCTTGAACGTCCACCCAAATGTTAATTTTAGATATAGGAAGACTCATAACTAAATTTCTAATCAACAAAATTTCTAATCAACTAATTTAAACTCATCTTTTAGCACATGAATCATTAAGAGATAAAGATAGATAACAAAATGTCAATCTTAGATATAGATATAAAGAAAGACTCATAACTCAATTTTAATCAACTCATTCTTTAGCTCATTGATCATTGTGAGATAGAGATATAAAGATATAAAAGAATGATATATATCTTTTGACTCAAAAGATATATATCTCTCTTTTCTTTACTGTGATCCATTTTGCGCATGACTAGTTATAAGCCAGTGTTGCCAACAGTTTAAAGTGGCTTCCCCTCAGAACAATAATACTAAAGCATAGAAGGAGTCTGAAACATACTCATATACTTATCCTGTTTTTTTTTCCAATGGGCCAACATCATGGGAGAGAACGAGATAAATAATATGTGCTAAGGACGGTTCATTTTCACTGATGAAACGTCAAATTGCTATGGTCTGTGTTCACAGAGTAATTACCTCTAGAGAGATTCACGCTGTAACCGCACATGAGACATCAATAGCTATATCTAGCAACACAAGAAAATAAGCGCCATATTGTGGCCTTGATTTAAAATATACCCTATTTCAATGACATTAGGTTGCTTTATTGCTTGAACGACGTCGCTTTGTCTGGCGAAATTCTTTTTTCGCCCAACAACAAAACGCGGCACGTCACATGAAATAGAACATTATTTTGCATCTCATTCTGACATAAAGAAATTTGTATCGGTGTGTCTCATTTTTGCGATGTACAGTACATTTCGGCCACAGAACAATGAGGTCCATAGAAGAAACGATAATGACATTTCAACGTACACTCTAATTTTGACAGCAAGAAATAATTGTGCTGTGATCTCGTCTGATAGTTATCGATATCGATAGATGAACTTTATTTTTAGCAAATTCGTAGGCATGATAAAATAAACTTTAATTTGATATAAAACACATCGGTAGATATTCATACATGAATCATGTAAATGTAAAAAAAACAATACATGTTTGATTGCGTTACTCTGCTAGTACGCAAAACCTCTATAGTCAATTTTTGCAAGGAACATGATGAAATCGAAATTTGTGAAGAGTAAGGTGGGAACTTCTTTATTGACACTTAATATTTAATAACGGATTTCTGTCATTTCGCTATTCATTATGTAGGGTACCATTTCACATGTTAGTGGGTACTTCTGACGAAAACTGTAAAATTGGCAAAAAAATGCGAGTTCTCGATATGCTATTAAATCAAGTGTATAAATGTATGGAGAACCATCTCCTGATCATAAATTTGGGGAAAGGAAGGTAGTGTCTAGAAGGAATTTTGTATTCTGTATTAGCCCATATACGTCCCACTGCAGGGCACGGGCCTACTCTACAATCGAGAATACGATTGAGAATGGTTAGGTCATGTAGTCCACCACGCTGGCCTAGTGCGGGTTGTTGGGTAGCTAGAAGAAATGTTTTGAAACAATTAATTAATTTGTTTATTTATTATTATTTGGGAAACAAACAGATAATTAAACATATAGATTACATATAAATGTTGTACAGAATCCAGTAGTTTCCACTAATAAATTTATGCAGAGAAAAGAGTCGTCCAGGCAAATGAGAAAAGCTTATCACGTTAAACAAATGCGATTAGGTCGTTAAGGAAATGTATGAAAATTAATGGTTTTTTTTTAAATTATAAGGATGATAAAAAAAAGTATTGTAAGATAAATAAAGAAAATAATATGCAGTCTATTGGATTGGTAAAACTATACGGCCTACTTTTATGCTGATTTGGGATATTATTATGTCTCTCTCTTTCCCTCTCTTCGGCCATAGAAAGTCCACTGCTAAACATAGGCCTCCCCCAAGGCTCTCAACATTGAACCATTGGAAGTGATCTACATCAAAGAGCGAAAATTATCTGTGATGGAGTTTATAAATATTGTGGGTATAGCACGCCGCCCTGAGGAACGCCAGCAGAAATAGTGCACCAAGAAGATTAATTATCCTCCACACTGATGCGTTACAGGCGCCCAAACAGGTAACGACAAAACTAATCAACTATACGTGTAATATAATTATGATATGTGCATTTATTTTAAGTAATCCAACGTATGAAATACATATTAATATAATTTTACCATTTCTGAATGGAGATGTAATGACGGGACAGCATTATATTTTAGTCTACGCCATTTATGATTTTTTTTAATAAAACAATCATTGGTGAAATGTTTTGAGCAAATACGGTGCTGTTTTTTCAATTGTAAATCTGTTCGTGCGACAGCATCAATCCACTTTTGCTTCATAGCTTCATTTGTAGGGAATCTGCATTGAAAAATAATTATAATATGAAACACTAAGATTATATCATATGGCATTTTAGACCACAGGTCTCGCGCAGTGGCCGAGCGCTTTTTACAACTACACTACCGGGTAAGTATTTAAAGTACAAGCCAACTTATGTAACATGGCTAGTAAACTAAAATATACATTATTTATATTATCGATAAAATGTGCACCACATCACTATTGAACATGACTACCAAATTGGTAAAAATGAACAATATTTAAAAATTACTGAATCGAATGGCCTGCGGGTTATTAGAATATGACACCAACATAATAAAGTTTAAGTTTAATTAGATATTTTGCAACCCTGTATAAGTTTTTAGCAAATATTATGTGTTTATTGTCTACTCACAAATGGAAGCTGATGATTTCAGCTTGTTTTTGAGTGCGCGAAGAACGCGATCTGCATCCTGCAATAATGCAAGACATTGGTATTTCGCTTGGCTTGATTGTAAAGTACACAGGCACTGTTTAATTATTAAAATAACACAAAATATTAAAAAAATCGGGAGACGACTATGTCAAGCGCGCACGAAAGTATAACGTAACTAAATTGTGTTGGCGCGTTGCCGGTTTGTAACATTTGACATAAATTCACTTTTTAATTCGGCTGCGTAATCATACCCAACATAGCAATTTGACGTTTCATGAGTGAACATGAGCCGTCCTTAGCACATACTATTTGTCTCATTCTCTCCCATGATTTGGCCCATTGGAAAAAACAGGATAAGTATATGAGTAATTTTCAGGCTCTTTCTATGTACCTCATTGTTCTGTGATTTCGGCTCTCTCAATATTCACATCAAATGACATAACCAAGAAGCTTATACCCAAATGGAGATTGCATTCCGTATATAAAAGTGAAGCACAAAAATTTGACCTCGAATGACGTTGCGACTGATTGCTATCCTTTTCTTTCGAGTGACAATGAATGAAAATGACTTTTTGTTCATTCATTGTCACTCGAAAGAAAAGGATAGCAATCAGTCGCAACGTCATTCGAGGTCAAATTTTTGTGCTTCACTTTTATATACGGAATGCAATCTCCATTTGGGTATAAGTTTCTTGGACATAACTCAAGTTTTGAAACAGCTGTTGACTGATGGTATTGCCATATAAAAATCATTATGTTTGTTTATAATTTTATGCCATGAGATTCTGGTAGACCTATAGTAGGCAATACGAGTTCGTTTTATTTATTATGTCTAAGGAAAAAACCTTTAAATTATTAATTCCCGTTAAATTTGTTGATTAAAATGTAATTTCTTATATTAAATGATTTTATTTATCAATCCTCACAATAGTGAGGGTACTAAGACTGGGCCAGATCCCTCACAATCGTGAGCATCCTGAAAAACCGATTTTCACGTTTCCTATATTTTTTCTAATAGCATATTCTTCCTTAGCGGCCCCAAATTGGCAAGAAACAATAACTTGTATTTTGAAACTCATTGCCGTTTAGCTTCAGGTCAGTAGGGCGATTCACGTATTATAATAAGTTCAGCTGCAGTGCAGTTGCGGTTAAGTTTCGATCAAAACAGGGGCCCTACTATATTCATCCGAACGAACGAACGAACGAACGAACGAAATTCGAAACTTCGGACAAACGAAGTTTTTGACGTGACAACGTCTTAAATTAGGTTGCGGCTGGGAGTCACTTATGAAAAAGTGTAACGCCCGGTAACGTTACGATGAGTCACCGAACGAGAGAGAGGCCCGCCGAATGCCTTGCGTCTCTCTCCCACTCAACTATGATCGGTCTGCCGCGCGCGCAGCACTAGAGAATTAGGCGCATTGAATCGGCGCATGCTTGTGTCTCTGTCTTTGTCTTTCTCGAACGTTCTTGGCGTTGGAAAAACAAGAAAGCGTCACAATACAAGTTCACACGTGTGGTTAAAGTATCGTCAGCTGTGTCTGTAGTGAAAATATGGAGTGCTTAGATTCGTCATTTATCATTTACAACAACTACAACAATAAAGGTAAATAATTGTACACTGATATTTCATTATCGTAAACTATGATTGATTGATTAATTGTTAGATTGACACAAAAGTTGAGAAACTGAGTTTATAGGTTATGTCATACTATTGATAAATGTTGATAGTGTTTTAGTAAACAAAATATATTTCTATAGTTAAAATTTGTGCAATTCTTATTTTCATTCAATTCCTTGTTCCTATTGTGCAATTTAATTATATTCATATCAATAAATATTCTACCGAGAAAAAGACGTTGTCACGTAAAATCTTCGCCCGTAAAACCGACTTTACAGGCAACCATTTTTATACGATACGAATGTATATATAAAACGTACACCGTAACTTTAAGTCTATGGTTACGACCATAAATCAATAACGACCATAAGTTTTATGTAGGTACATTCGTATCGTATATAAACTTTGATCATCCGAAGTTTCGAACTTCGTTTCTTTGAATATAGTAGGGCCCTTCGTTCGTTCGTTCGATGAATATAGTAGGGCCCAGGCTTTTTCGTATTCTCGTAATTTTGACAACCGCTGTCAAATACGCTCGCGTGAAGTTCGCGTCACGCAAACGTTTTAGCGTATTCTACTGCTGCGCGTATATGTCAATTTCAAACAAATTTCATACGTCTGACTGACGTATAGTTGACGCGCAACTCACGCGCAGTTCACGCGCAGCTAAACACTTACAAGAATACCATTTTGTATCAAAGCGTAAACTTAATTGTAACCGCACCGCAACTTGATCGGCGCGTCAAAAAGTTACGTGAATCGCACTCCTGGTGGCAAAGTGCGTAAAATGCCACGGGCCCCCGGCCTAGGGGGCCCCCGGCCCGGCAGGACCCTGGTCCGACAGGGTCTCAGGCCCGACAGGACCTGGGCTCGATAGGGCCTCGGGCTCAAGCCCAACAGGGTGTAAACAGGGAAGAATGTAACATGAATAACTAAATTAATGATAATAAATAATTACTACATTTTAAACATGACAAACATTTCACCATATTTGATTTAAATGTTTTGTTATGGTTTAATTATAGTATTATGCTTAGTTAGAAACCATTAAATTATAATTTAATGAATATTAACGTAATATTTTCCAAACAAATTTAAACATGTTCTTGTTCTAGAAATTATTTTAGTGGTAGCGAAAAACGAAAGAGGAAGAGGGAGTCTGAAGCAATAAATAAAAATATGTAAATATAAACAAACGCCCCTACTGCGTTTCGCTAATGATATAGTCTTAATGACGGAATAGCTAGAGGAGCTGCAACAGATGTTGGATGGACTGGCTTCAGCCTCACAGCGTATAGGTCTTAAAATTAACTTCGTCAAGTTAAAATAATGTTCAACCACCACCTTGATCCAAAACCTGTCACTGTATGTGGCCACCAGCTCGAAGTTGTTTCCGAATAAACCTACCCGGGGCAGACCCTTACACAAGGTAGAAACAATTTGAGAAAGAGTCTTCTCGCCACCTTTACTAAAAAGCTTGAAAATGATAGTTCTCAACCAGTGCGTTCTACCTGTCACTACCTACGGTGCTTAGACTTTGACACTCACAGTACGTCTGGGCCACTAGTTTACGGTCGCTCAGCGAACTATGGAGCGTGCTATGGTCGATGTCTTTTTGAAGGACAAGGATCCATAATGAGCTTATCCGAAAGATAACTTAGTTATAGACATAGCAAACAGGATTAGCAAGCTGAAGTGACATTGCGCTGGCCCCATCTGTCGAAGAACCGATAACCGTTGGAGTAAACGTGTTCTTGAGTGGAGGCCGCGTTTTGGTTAACGTAGCTGGTGTAGGATGACCAGCTAGGTGGATTGACGATTTGCAAAAGGTCGCTGCCACTTGCTGGATGCAACAAGCTGATGACATGGTGAAATGGCGCAATTTGGAGGAGGCCTATGTCCAGCAGTGCACAACAAAAGGCTGATATTATAACGACTGGAGACAAAAAAATAAATAAATGTAAATGCGTTAAAGAGACACGAAACATCGAAAATTTACTTGCGATTCGTGTCGTTTGTATACATACAATGGCGGTTACATTGGACATTAGATGACGAGCAATAATCCTTAAAAATAAACATTTTTTGAGGCTGGGAACTTACTATAGTCCACTAAGTTACTAATTTAGCATTTCGTGGCCATAGAGAAAGTGGAGGTAGCCGTAATAAAGCAGTTACTAGCAAAATGTGATCCTAATTTAGAGGAGTTGTTAAATAAGTCCAAGGGCCAGATAAAGTACTTATGTCCGAAAATACAAAATGAGCTATACTGTTTCCATTCGTTTATTTTATTTTTGACACATCGAGTACTGAATCAAATAGTGATGGCCTGATGCGTTATCGAATCAATTTTTTATAACAAACGATTTTATTTTTGAACAAGTTTTAATCGATTTAATACATATTTTATTTTTTGCTCCATGCATTGTTTTATAAAACTTCAGGGATATTTAAGTTACTTGATTTAATAATTATATTAAAATAAACCATTTACTCATGTTAAGTTAATATTCTTATCACTTCCGTCGGCAATAGTAATGTTGTTAAAAACAAATTGTGAAACGGCAACACTGGGCAGACAGGTGACGCGCGCCGCCATTTTGTGGTCACTCATGGTCACTCACAACGAGACGCCCGCGCCCGTGCTAGTGTTTTCCGTTCGCTGAATTTTAATTCACATTTTTCATACGTCGAGTTCAGTATTTATATTCCTCCGTATTGTTTTACCCGTGAATTCCTACATTTGGTTGAATTGAGAACATCGTACCTGCCTTCATCACTTTCAAAATGCCTAAAGGAAAGGTGCTTAAAGGACAAACAAGGGAGTTTGTGTTGCGACTTCATGAGTACTTTGAAAGGGAAAGCCGTAATGGTGGACCTCTTATACCAGTGACTCAAATCAGAGACGAACTGTTTTGAGCCTAAAATTCCGTTGTATTTTATACAATTCAACATTTTTCTAAAATAGATCAACTATGTGAAGATTATTGGAACTGTGTGATAGAAAAATTAGAATGGAGTTCTAAAAGCACTCATTAATCGTTATTAGAGATTCCTTTTAAGATTTCACAAAATTAAATGTTCAAAATCTGATGAGAGATATGAAGCCATGTCATTAAACGATTCTGTGCTTCACTGTACGGTCCATATAAGTCCCATTGCAGGACACGGGCCTCTTCTACAATCGAGAGTACGATTGAGAGTGGTTAGGCCATATAGTCCACCTCGTTGGCCTAGTGCGGGCTGGCGGACTTAACGTACCATAGAAATTCTTCCAAATCGCTACGATATGCATGTTTCCTCAAGATGTTCTCCTTCACATATCATATATCAGTCCACATATGACTTCGAAAGCTCAGAGGTATGCCCTGGGATTCATACCCACGACCACCATGAACATGTTAGTGGCCACGTCTGGTCTGTTTAAAAACAGGCCATCACGTACTTTAAAAAAATAATAATAAAAACGAAACTACAATGATAAGTTTTTTTACATTTACGGAGGGCCCCATTTGGATAATTTTGCCACGGGCCCCTGGTGGGGTAGTTACGCCACTGTTTTACTTTCACAATTTTGTAAATTAATAAGCAAATAATCGTTTTCGTCAGTATTATCATAAAATTTATGGGTTTTAATGCTAAAGTTCACTAGTAGTGTATGCTCGCTAGTAGTGCATATGCTCGTGAAGTAAAAGTTAACAAAGATTTTTGTTTGTTTTTTCTTTAATAAAGTAAAAGCAGATAAATGTTCAGTATCGAGTGTGACCCCTTCTAGCTGAAATCACAGCTTGAATTCGTCTGGGTATGCTAGCGAGGATATCCCGGATACTTGCTTGCGGAATACGTTCCCACTCCGCGGTAATCAAATTCTTCAGCTCTCTGATGGTCTGCGGAGCCGGTTGTACTGATCTCACGCGTCGTTTCAGAACTTCCCAGACATGCTCTATAGGATTGAGGTCGGGACTTCGAGCTGGTCAATCCAAACGACGAATGCCGACCTCTTGCACATACGCTTCCACATCGCCAGACCGGTGGGCGCGAGCGTTGTCGTCCATAAAAATTGAGTCTTCGCCTAAAGCGGCCAATGCGGGTTGTGCGCGTAATGTATATATACAGGGTATATCAAGACTGCTACCGAAAACGAAGCCGGGTGGTAGTTTATGCGACTTCAGACACAATGCAACAGAAAAAGTTGCAAAAAAAAGCGACAATTTTTTTTTATTTTTTGTTCCTATGACCATATTTGGGTGGTAAATACATTTTTTCCTAAAATAATAGTGTATACCCTTTTATTTATAAATAATCTAAGGTATAAAAGTGTTTAAATTATTATTTTAGCAAAAACTATGGATTTACCACCCAAAAATGACGATATTTAAAAAATCATAAAAAATAATTGTCGCGTTGCTTTTCGAAATTTTTGGTTGCGTTATGTTTGCAGTCACTAAAACTACCACCCGGCTTCGTTTTCGGTAGCAGTCTTGAGATACCCGGTATATTGGCAAGAAACAATTATAAATATCTACTCTAAGTAGTAGTCAACAGTCAGGTTGACGCAATGCGGCCGATGACCCTTAAACATAAGTGGTAAATTTAAAAAAAAATATTCTAATTACAAAACAAAGAATAATACACTAGTTCACATGTCTTTTTATTGCATAACTTTACATTGGCACAATGTTTAACAATTGACATAAAAATATACTTTCATTGGCCAGATTGAGTTAAGAACACATCCTTGATACTTTTTTCCGCTTGTACGCTTTCTTCTATATCTTGCGGGCTTGTTGGAATGAAAAACTTAATCAAAAAGAAAATAAGCAAGCCCGCATACTGTAAGTAAATTGAAATTAATGTCATTGGCTACAGGATACCGTTATACGTATACCAGGGCACGCCATGAGAGTGGTAACTTTTAAGTTTTTTACCGCAGTAACCGCAACCTGTGTTAAGTGAGTAGTAGTGAGTGAGTAGAGGCAACATGAGTTGCAGGCGCGAAGCGAGTCATTCTCGGAGCGCTCTTCTTACACACTGAGGGCACTTTCGTCACAGGATTTTAACATAGTATAATTATACATAGGGTAATTACCCCAGAACGACACTGGTGGTAGGTCTCTTATATGTGAAAGGCTGCCTGAGTGGGTACCACCGCAATGTCTATTTCTCCCGTCAAACAGCAGTTTAAATGCACTGTTGTGTTTCGGATTGAAGGACATTGTAGCCAGAGTAACTACTGGACATATTGAGACTTGACATGTATCAGGATGGCGAGCGCAGTGGAATGCCAAGCATTGCTTTGTAACTCAAGGTGTTGTTTGGTTCTGCTACTGTTCATGAGCGGTCGTATCGCTTACCATATAGCGGCTATCACGTTTAATTAAACAAAATTATTATAGTTCATGCTTGGATGTGAATTTTAGGGCTAATCGTTTTTTCCATTAAGGTTGTAGAAAGTTAAGAAAGCTTTAAGATGATATAATTACTCTAGATTTTGCATACCTTTTGTAGACATATATTATAATAATAGTATCGCCAAAATTAGGGTCAACGATTATTTATCTTTACTAACTTATTATTAATTAATAAAGGGTAAACTTAATTATAATACTATACTTACGTATAGGTAGGTATGTATATCGATTTTCGATTCAAGCCACATACTGGGTATCTCAAGACTGCTACCGAAAACGAAGCCGGGTGGTTGTTCTAGTGACTATAAACACAATGCAACTAAAATTTTCGAAAAGAAACGCGACAATTATTTTTTATGTATTTTAAATATCGTCATTTTTGGGTGATAAATCCATAGTTTTTGCTAAAAAAATAATTTTAACTCTTTTATACCTTAGAGTATTTAGAAATAAAAGGGTATACACTATTATTTTAGGAAAAAGATGTGTTTACCAGCCAAATATGGCCATAGGAAAAAAAAAATTGACGCTTTTTTTTGCAACATTTTCTGTTGCATTGTGTCTGAAGTCGCTTAAACTACCACCCGACTTCGTTTTCGGTAGCAGTCTTGATATACCCTGTATGCAGGTCAAGTCTAATAATTTTTATGTTTTACTTACATGAACTATCAGCATTATCACATTCTGTAGGATAGTTGCATCCAATCCTTCTAGTAGTGGTACATAATCTGGGAAATACACGTAGCTCGACGCGCTAGAAACCTTCCAGAATTCGTCGAGTCTTAACATGATATCTAGAGTAATAGACGTATTACCTATGATATAATATACTATGTAGGGTGAAATGTTAACAATGAGCCGCGTAATGTTTTACACCGCCATATCCTTGTGCCTTCACGATTCAAACAATTTTTTCATAATTGTAAAGCGAGTTTATTAAATGTGGACACTTTACACCATTTATGGCATTATTTAAACTGTTTTATAAACTCGTAAAAGGTTTTTAAAAAGAGAGAAGTAGTTCAACGAGTACAGTACATCCTGTAGTACACAATGTGCAGGACTGCGTCTGTCAACAATGTCAACTAAGATTATTCGAAACCAAAATAAAATATTCAAATCAAAATCCTATTTCTATCTTCTCGGTTCTTCAATAAATTTAATAAAGATGCTCACTGTTAACACTTGACCCTGTACCTATTTAGCAATAATTTTTATTTGGAATGTTATTAAAAAATATTACTAGAATACCCACATTCCCGGTAATTAGTTCCTGACTAGTGACTGGCGAAGTAAAATGGAGGGATATGTGTTTTACCATCTGTTTAACTCATTATTTTACACAATTTTCATAATATAAGCAACGAGCATACTTTCACACTCGTCATTTACCAGTAATAACAAGTGCAATGTAATAAAAAGTGAAGAAAGGAAAACTATTTAGCGAATCGTAGATCACATAATATACGGATGTTCCAAAACTATACGATAAATCGGTAACGGGAGATAACTTTTACTTACTGAAAAAGTAGCAAACGGAAGGCTTTTTTCCCTTATAAGCTTTGTATTGCTCCCTGAAGTCTGTTTTGGCATAGCCCTAGTAATAATAAAAATATTATTTAGAACATTAACAACAGGATTTATGAGGTTGTTTATGGTCGTTTAAATGAATTTAGTGAGTTTCGGCATTATGGCAGGACACGAATTGATGATCCCCAAGGGCGCCAAAAAGTATGAGGGCGCGGGGCCGCAGTCCTAATTGTTTGTGTATTTACTAGTGACTTTTGTTTCACATCGGGACGCGCCGTTCTGACATGCGCCGCGCCGTGTCAATTTCGCCCAGAATGCTGGTACTCGGTGTTACTAGAACCGGCACTGACGTCTGACCTTAGTACTTAATCAAGGTAAGGTCACTAGTAATGGACCATGTATAGATAGCGCGCGAGTTGAATGCAGTCGGGGCCTGAGGTGTTTACCTATACTGTTTCCATTCGTTTATTTTATTTTTGACACATCGAGTACTGAATCAAATAGTGATGGCCTGATGCGTTATCGAATCAATTTTTTATAACAAACGATTTTATTTTTGAACAAGTTTTAATCGATTTAATACATATTTTATTTTTTGCTCCATGCATTGTTTTATAAAACTTCAGGGATATTTAAGTTACTTGATTTAATAATTATATTAAAATAAACCATTTACTCATGTTAAGTTAATATTCTTATCACTTCCGTCGGCAATAGTAATGTTGTTAAAAACAAATTGTGAAACGGCAACACTGGGCAGACAGGTGACGCGCGCCGCCATTTTGTGGTCACTCACAACGAGACGCCCGCGCCCGTGCTAGTGTTTTCCGTTCGCTGAATTTTAATTCACATTTTTCATACGTCGAGTTGAGTATTTATATTCCTCCGTATTGTTTTACCCGTGAATTCCTACATTTGGTTGAATTGAGAACATCGTACCTGCCTTCATCACTTTCAAAATGCCTAAAGGAAAGGTGCTTAAAGGACAAACAAGGGAGTTTGTGTTGCGACTTCATGAGTACTTTGAAAGGGAAAGCCGTAATGGTGGACCTCTTATACCAGTGACTCAAATCAGAGACCGTGTTTCAGCAGCATTAGGTATTACTGCTCCAACAGTTTCAAAAATAATTAAAGAAGGCTACGGCAGTAGTGGCATGGAACAAAACAAGCCATCTACACCTAAGAAAAAACGTCAGCCCTTTAAAGTGACAGCAATTGACAGTTTTGATGGTGATGCTATTCGTCGTCATATATACGATTATTACCAAAGAAAAGAGATTCCTACTTTACATAACCTAGTACAATCTCTGAAAACTAGTGGCTTGTTCCGTGGTCAAAAGTCTTCTTTGGCGAAGGTATTGAATAGGATTGGATTCCAATACAAAAAATGTGACAAAAGAAAAATATTGATGGAACGCAATGATGTTGCTTTGTATCGATGCGAATTTTTAAGACAAGCTAAAAAAATAGAAGACTGGTCGAATGTTGTTTTCACCGATGAAACTTGGCTCAATGCGAATCACACGGTATCAAAAACTTGGACTGACAACACTGCTAGCTCCTCGACCGCAGTGCCAATGGGAAAAGGTGAAAGAATTATAATTTGTCATGCAGGAACCGCAAAAGGATTTGTGCAAGATGCTATGTTAGCTTTTAAATCAAAGAAAACAGGGGATTACCACGAAGAAATGAATTCCGAAGTATATGAAAAATGGTTTCGGGAAATGTTATTGTCACTCGAACAGCCATCAACAATATTTATAGATAATGCGTCCTATCACTCTCGGCAAATTAACAAAATGCCAACGCAAGCCAGTAAAAAAAATGAAATAATAAACTGGCTCCGTAACAATGGCGAGGAGGTGGACGAGTCCCTATTAAAAGTAGAGTTACTTAAAATATTAAAAATGAGGAAGCAGCCTAAACGATACGTTATAGATGAAATGGCTGCAGAACATGAGCACACCGTCCTTAGAATTCCTCCATATCATTGCCAGTATAATGCCATAGAGCTAATATGGGCGCAAGTGAAAGGATATGCTGCGAGAATAAATACAACTCCTCCTTTCACCGCAAACAAAATGCTGGAGTTGCTTAAAAATGCGTGTGAAAATGTGACGCCTCATAACTGGGCGAGTGTCGTAGATAAGACGAAGAAAGAAATAATGTCTGATTGGGATCGCGATGTCGCATTTGACAACTTACCCATGCACTCATTAATAATTAGTGTTACTGGGGATACGAGTGACGACGACGCCGATTCCGACGAAACAGACGATTGTTTATAAATAAAAATATTAACAAATTACCTTTTAGTTGTTTTAATTATTTAATCCTTAAAGTACTATGAATTCCAACATGGTTTAACTGTTTATTACAAGTAGGTACTAAACATTTATTTTCGTTGTAATCATTGTAATTATTTTAAATTAAACTCTTATTAAAAGTCACTTCAATACGTATACCTTTATTCATATTAATTAATTTGCAGCAAATACATTCGATCCTAATATTGGGTACTATATTACGTTTAACTGTTTTCATTAGCATTTTAATGTAATTTTATTTCAAATGATTCCGATTGATTGCTTCTATTCAAAATCGTTTTTGTTATCTGTGGTCATTCGTTACGAATGGCACAACTCTAAGTGGGCGTTACCCGTCAAGAAAGTATCTACTTTTATTTCAAAATATTGTTCTACTGTAATGTCGTACTTTATAGGCGTGAACTGTCAAAAATAAAATAAACGAATGGAAACAGTATAGTTGTTTTAAATTATGTTAATCTAGTGTGAAATTAAAGTTAAAACAATGTTAAAATTTATCGACATACTTATTGTAGTCATAAATAATTAGGTTTTTTTTTTTTTTTTTTTTTATTGCAATGAATGACGAGACGGGCATGCCGTTCGCTTGATGGTAAGCGATACGACCGCTCATAAACAGTAGCAACATTCCACTGCGCTCGTCATCCTGAGACATAAGATGTTAAGTCTCAATATGTTCAGTAGTTACTCTGGCTACAATGTCCTTCAATCCGAAACACAACAGTGCATTTACGCAGTGTTGTTTCACGGGAGAAATAGACATTGCGGTGGTACCTACCCAGATGGCCTCTCACATATGAAAGACCTACCACCAGTAGATCACAGCACTACCGCATTCCTAAGCTCTGCATTCAACTCGCGCGCTAACTATACCTACCAGTAGTTGACCAATAACGCACATAAACCGATAAAATAAGAATTCGTATCATATTCTAAAACTAATTCCATATTAAGTATAATGGTTTCTTAGATTTACGCGAATGTTACACATTGAAATAAAACTATTATTTACGGATTTTATCGCGAATTTTTTTTTTTTTTTCTCAACACAATTATTTAAGTAATGTAGGTCGGATCGTGTTTCGTGTATGGTAGCTTGTAACAGTTTTTTACTCGCCTGGTTTAGAATTTTAGCGCTCCCTCGTATGGATTTCTTTGGTGATATCTTCACACACGTAGGGATGAGATTATGATCACGGCACCTCTTCAAGAAGTTCAAGGATGATATACATCTTGCGCGCTTGGTCTTCAAATTCTCCAACCGGCGTATTTTATTTGCAATGTTCAGTCCGTACTGGCTTGCATAATGGTTTCTTAGATTTACGCGAATGTTACACATTGAAATAAAACTATTATTTACGGATTTATTCGCGATAAAATCCGTAAATAATAGTTTTATTTCAATCCATATTAAGTAGTTAGTGCTACCATCTCGTCAACGAAACGCGCAAACAACGCGTTAATTTTTCTCGTATATTCCAAATGCCCGCCATTTTTTTTGTGATTAACATATTATAAATCTGTTATTAGTTTTAGTTCATCCTAATGCATGACGTCATAGCCAATCAAAATCGTTTACGATCACGTGGCGCGAACTCAAAATAAATTAAATTGTAATTGTGTTTTTTAGCCAAAATATACAATATTTTTAATGTATGATAATGAAATATGTTTTAAAATTAAATTATCTACACGGATGGAAACAAATAAGTCAATATTTTTTATACTGTAAAATAGCCTATACTATAGGCAGTAAAGAATGTTCGACTTCTTAAAACAGCCAAAATCGGTGTACCAAGAATAACACTTACAAAGTTACATTTACAAAGAAATTCATCAAAAACAAGTTAAAAAAAGAAAAGTCTTGTTTTGCTTCTTCTTTTACTAATAACCATCGATATCAATCTAAATATATACATATACCTTAAAGGTGACTGACTGACTTACAGCCATTCTCAATAATCTATCTATCTTTAACAAGAGATATCATTAGATATTTAGATACATTTTATGTTTCAGTTAACAACGATAGAGATGTAGAGAAATGGTGTATATATTTATAGATATAGGTCTACCAGAACCTCATGGCATTTTGGGAAATTTGAATTTACGCATTGCAACATTGGGGTAATTGGATGAACATATTTTGATACTTTCAATAATTATTGTAACTGTAACTGTAACTGTATCAGCAATTTCTTATAAATCGCTAGAAATTCTTATAAATCGCTATGGTATGCAGGTTTCCTCACCATGTTTTCCTTCACCGTTTTAATGCGTGGTGATTGATTATCAATACACACATGACTCAGAAAAGTCAGAGGCGTGCCCTGGGATTCGAACCCGCGACCACCGTGAACATGTGGGCAGCCGCGTCTGTCCGTTTACCAACAGGCCACCACGCACTTCATAATAATTAATTACAATACTTATTGTAATTCATTATTATTTCAAATTGACATTATTTTTTTAGTACAACTTTGTAAATAAAGTACATAATGTTTTAAGTAAAAATATATGGGTTATTTAAACATTAAAATTACTTCAATATTGTATTTTTAGATTAATAGTTAATTAAAATAGGCAAATAAGATTTAATTGACAGCCTCCGTGGCGCAGTTGGTTAGACTCCGCCTGTGAAACGAGAGGCCGCGGGTTCGATCCCCGCACCGAGAGAAATGTTTGTGCGGCCCGCAAATATTTCTTCCGGGTCTGGGTGTTTGTGAGACCGAAAAGTCTCTCGTAGTTCCTGATACCCACGACACAAGACTCGATCTTAGTGTGGGGTCAGGACTATGTATGTGACTGTTGGGTGTTATTATTATTATTATAATTCAGTTTGAAATTATAATATACATACGTGTGCCTTACGACTATTTATAATAAAAGAGGGAGCGCTGGTACTTTCAAAACGTAGATAAAAATGGTGGTACCGAGCCACCAGTTTCGCTTTAATTCTCTCTTCTTATTAGTTCTCACTTAATCAAACAACTTTCAATTTCCAAATTGTAAGTAGTTTGATTATGAGTGAGTGAGGTTATATTTAAATAATTTTTGGATTCGATAAATGTTATACGAAAGATGCAAGATTGTAAAATAAAAACGTAAAATTTTATTTTCAGTCTTCTTTATTTCATTAAGACTTTAGTCAGAACTTACTTCTAAATACTCTTCCTGTACATCTTCTGATGAAGACGATGAAGATAAAGGAATAATAATAAACCGTTCCTTATCTAAAATCTCTGGAAACTCCTGTAGGTATTTAATGCATTACTGTTTAGTTTCAAAAAATGATATCAAAGTATATACGATAAAACATGCACATATCTAACACTAACCAAAAAAAAAAAGAAGTATCAAAACTATTCACTCCGACTTGTTAAAACGACGTCGATTTTAAAAACGAAGATTTTGTTTAAATTTGACCAAATTATTCACGGATCTGGCGATAAACCTTGTAAACAATGTGTTGCACTTGTGATTGTAGAACTAATTTGTACATTTTTGCCAAGAAAGGATAGGAATTATAGAATATTCACATCGAATGACATAACTCAAGTTTTGAATCAGCTGTTGACCGATGGTATTGCCACATAAAATTCAGTAATTTTTTTTTTAAATTTTATGCCATGAGATTCTGGTAGACCTATAGTTTCTAATTGGTCTGTGCCTATAGCTAAGTAGGATAAATAAATATGTTTATCTTTATTTAATGAAGCGTAGAATTGTATAAACATAGTAATGGTAGCTATTTTAACCTTTTGTAAAAGATAAAAAGGATATAGAGAACGACCGTTAGTGATCTATCAACGCACAGCCTAAACCACTGGACGGATCGGGCTGAAATTTGGCATGCAGATAGATGTTATGACGTAGGCATCCGCTAAGAAAGGATTTTGATGAATTCTACCCCCGAGAGGATATAATAGGGGATGAAAGTTTGCATGAAACTTTGTTAATTTTCCACCGATTGGACTGAGATTTTGCATGCATAAAGCTACTATGACGTAGGCATCTCTTAAGAAAGGATTTTGATAAAATACACCCCAAAGGGGATAAAATAGGGGATGAAAATTTTTATAAATCTTCTTAGATTTTCGACTGAGTGAATTGAAATTAAAGATTAGACCTACTATTATGAAGACGTTCGCTTAATTAGGATTTTGATAAATTCAATTTAGCATTTCAGTTTTGTGTTGCTTCCTCACAAGTAAGTTTACCCATATTTTTAGTGCCTAATGACAGATACAAAGAAGTTTTGTAGGCCCTAATTTTTTTTTACACACGCTAAACAAAATTAAAGCCGCAAAAACTATACCTAAATTATACCTAACTAGCGGCCCGGCCCAGCTTCGCCTGGGTGCATATATTTCTTGATTCCACTCCACACCAAATACATGTTATTTTTCGTATAAACTCTTGTATACCTAAACTTGACGGACTGTCCTATTGTCCGGCTCAATCCCGTCTCATCCGTCTGTTCAGTCTCTTCCCGATCCGTCCCGTCCTTTCTCTTTATTATCCATCCCGTCTTATAACGTGCATTTACATTTCGTCCTATCAAATCTGTCAGCTATCCCAGCTCTCTCCCGTAACTTCCACTCTATTATATCCCGTCTCTCCATATACATGTACATATAAAGATTGCCTTATGAAATTTTGACATTAAAATCTTTAGCGTTTTTTATTGTCCATCCAATATGCCTTCCCTTATTTCAGCACCAAAATGCTGTTTTTCCAAATAATATTGCACGCCATTACTTTTTGTTAGTAATAAAGTAATAATAAACATTAAATTATATAATAGTTTAAAAAAACTAAAATACACGCTTTAATAAGATATACAACTAAAAAAGTAAAAATAATTGATACTGAATTTAAGATAAGAAAATGGAGTAAAATACATATATTTTATTGTTACAAAGCGTGGGGTGCAGGAGGATAAGTAATTGTTGTAAACACCCCACGCTTTGTAACAATAAAATATATGTATTTTACTCCATTTTCTTATCTTAAATTCAGTATCAATTATTTTTACTTTTTTAGTTGTATATCTTATTAAAGCGTGTATTTTAGTTTTTACACGCTTTATATTAGCTTCACTTGTATGTTTGTATGTTTGTATGTTTGTATGTTTGTATATTTGTATGTTTGTATGTTTGTATGTTTGTTTGTAACCGACTTCTTTGGGCGCGATTTTGACCCACTTTAAACGGCCAGATTTCGTTCAAATTTTGCACACCTGTCAAAGACCGATGACAATACAATAATTCGATTAAAATATATAATTATCCTGATTAGATTCGCCAGGATTAAGTATTCTTATAATTGATGACCATTGCTACATTCATCGCTAGATGGCGTTAACATTGTATTCTTCCAAGAAGCTTATACCCAAATGGAGATTGCATTCCGTATAAAACACTGAAGCACAAAAATTTGACCTTGAATGCAATCGCTGTTGCCTGCTATACTTTTCTTTAGAGTGACAATGAATGAAGTTCACGTGAAGTTCATTCATTGTTACGCTAAAGAAAAGGATAGCAGGCATCAGCGACGTCATTCAAGGTAAAATTTTTGTGCTTCACTTTTATATACGGAATGCAATCTCCATTTGGGTATAAGCTTCTTGTATTCTTTAAGTGTCAAATGTTACTACTGACCAACAGATGGCGTTATTGATTGGAAATACAGCCGTAGATGGATGTTTTTTAGTCAAAACAATTATATAATAGTTAAAAAAAACTAAAATACACGCTTTAATAAGATATACAACTAAAAAAGTAAAAATAATTGATACTGAATTTAAGATAAGAAAATGGAGTAAAATACATATATTTTATTGTTACAAAGCGTGGGGTGTTTACAACAATTACTTATCCTCCTGCACCCCACGCTTTGTAACAATAAAATATATGTATTTTACTCCATTTTCTTATCTTAAATTCAGTATCAATTATTTTTACTTTTTTAGTTGTATATCTTATTAAAGCGTGTATTTTAGTTTTTTTTAACTATTATATTTTTAACTATTATATAATTGTTTTGACTAAAAAACATCCATCTACGGCTGTATTTCCAATCAATAACGCCATCTGTTGGTCAGTAGTAACATTTGACACTTGAAGAATACAAGAAGCTTATACCCAAATGGAGATTGCATTCCGTATATAAAAGTGAAGCACAAAAATTTTACCTTGAATGACGTCGCTGATGCCTGCTATCCTTTTCTTTAGCGTAACAATGAATGAACTTCACGTGAACTTCATTCATTGTCACTCTAAAGAAAAGTATAGCAGGCAACAGCGATTGCATTCAAGGTCAAATTTTTGTGCTTCAGTGTTTTATACGGAATGCAATCTCCATTTGGGTATAAGCTTCTTGGAAGAATACAATGTTAACGCCATCTAGCGATGAATGTAGCAATGGTCATCAATTATAAGAATAATTAATCCTGGCGAATCTAATCAGGATAATTATATATTTTAATCGAATTATTGTATTGTCATCGGTCTTTGACAGGTGTGCAAAATTTGAACGAAATCTGGCCGTTTAAAGTGGGTCAAAATCGCGCCCAAAGAAGTCGGTTACAAACAAACATACAAACATACAAACATACAAATATACAAACATACAAACATACAAACATACAAACATACAAACATACAAGTGAAGCTAATATAAAGCGTGTAAAAAAGAATTGGCCAAATTGGTCCAGGCGTTGTTGAGTTATGCGCTTACCAACACATTTTGCGATTCATTTTTATAGTATAGAAGAAGATATAATCCAACCCGCTGATTTTATTTCACGTAGAAATTAATCCGAAAAGTCAGAGGTGTGCCCTGGCTTTGAACCCGTGATCATCGTTAACTTGTTGGCAGTCGCGTCTAGTACGTTACCATATACAAATTAATAAAACCTTCATACTGTCTTACCAGGTGACGTAAGTAATAAAACAAATATTTAAAAATATAAAACTGCATATCGTTTCATTATAATGTCTAGATACGGCATCAACGTACCAATATTTTTTTTATTCTTGAGTCTGAAAACAATACTAATGCGGAATTTAAATTTGTCCCCCAGCGCATCTAAAAGTATCAATTAAAATTAAGATAAGAAAATGGAGTAAAATACATATATTTTATTGTTTACAAAGCGTGGGGTGTTTACAACAATTACTTATCCTCCTGCACCCCACGCTTTGTAACAATAAAAATATATGTATTTTACTCCATTTTCTTATCTTAAATTCAGTATCAATTATTTTTACTTTTTTAGTTGTATATCTTATTAAAGCGTGTATTTTAGTTTTTTTTTAACTATTATTTAATTGTTTTGACTAAAAACATCCATTTGCGGATGTATTTCCAGTCAATAACGCCATCTGTTGGTCAGTAGTAACATTTGACACTTGAAGAATACAATGTTAACGCCATCTAGCGATGAATAGTGCAAACATGCATTATTGACGTGATCACGCCATCTATTAGTCAGTAGCAAATTATGTTCATCTATACGCCACCTAGTGGTCAGTAGCAATGGTCATCAATTATAAGAATAATTAATCCTGGCGAATTTAATCAGGATAATTATATATTTTAATCGAATTATTGTATTGTCATCAGTCTTTGACAGGTGTGCAAAATTTGAACGAAATCTGGCCGTTTAAAGTGGGTCAAAATCGCGCCCAAAGAAGTCGGTTACAAACAAACATACAAACATACAAACATACAAACATACAGGTGAAGCTAATAAAAAGCGTGTAAAAACAATGTCGTTTATGAAAACGAAAAATTATAATTAGATATATTTTGGTGTACTCCGGCAAAACGCTTCGATAGAGTATACCTTGTTTAAAACTGTTGCAATAATCTCAAAAAACAATGGGCTATTTTGGTAGTTATGGACATTGTTTTAATTTACATTTAACAACATTACGCGCAAGACGCCGTATCTAGATATTATATACACAATGTACACATTTTTTGAATTTTGTTCTATTTCGTTAGCCGTCAATGAAAGGCAATGGAAAGAAAGATCATTTTACGTTGGTTGGTAGTGAAAGCTTGACCGTCTTTAACGTCTCCCGTCAACCAAACAAAGATCATTCTATATTGGCTGGACGCATCACGCTTGAACGATACCCAAAAAAAGGTTTTAGTATCTTCCTCAGAAATTTTCCAATTTTTCTCACCCCTAAAACCTTCCCAGGACTTCCACGAATATTTCAAGACCAAAATCAGCCAAATCAGTCCAGCCGTTCACACGTGATGCCGTGACAACGCGAAACGGGTTTCATTTTTATATATATAGATAATACTTCTTAACGCGAGCGAAGCCGCGAGCAAAAGCTAGTGTAGAATATAAGTCAATGCAAATAACCCAATTAAAACTTAAGAATTTGAATGGTCAACTACTGATGCGAAATATTATTGTCATCTACTAGTTTTTAGATGGTCAACTACTAAATCTCTTAAACGAAGTTTTATATTATTTTATTCAACCATAGTACAAGAAAAAATACTGGTTCGTTTCTTTAACAGACTTGCAAAGAGCTTATAAAAATAAACTCTAGTTGAATTCGGTTGTTATTTAAGTTAAACATAAAAAAAAGAAAATTCAGTATCCTTAAGTGATCATTTACTGGTGACTTTACCTTACATTATAATAATTCAGAAGCGGGTATACTATCACTTACCTCTGTATAAAATCTGCTCAATGTGAAACCTAAAAAACCCGTCATAGTGTTGTTGTCTTTTACATATACGTATCTATGCGAGAAACGTGAGTTCCAAGATAATAGAATCGCCTAGAAAAAAGTATTACATGTAAATTAGATAGGTATGTTGATATAATAAAAATGGCAGTTAAGATAAAAAAAACGCAATGAATTATTGCTATCTTTGTTCGTAACATGAAAAATGAAATTCATAAAATGCAATCTGTAACATAATTAAATGTAAAACCTGATCGTAGCAACTACGTTTAAAGACCAAAAACGACGCCAGTTGGTAGTTTTAATAACTTAGATATAATGCAATTAAAAAGTATGCAAAAAAACGAAGATACATCATATTTGGGTGGTAAATATAAAGTCGGATAATTCACAGTTGAAACTTAAAAGATTTTGGTAAATCAGGGGAAAATTTTATGGGCTGGACAAAGCTTAGTAGTCTGATAATGCATATTATTGTGCATTATATTGTGTACTTTTGCTCACTGTCAATACATACTCTTAAGGCAGGTAGGTAGACAATTCAATATTTAACTGCAGAATCAATATTATTATGATATGTGTACATATACAATATATAATACGTATACAGAACTGACTTACATTGCTAAGTATGGAAGCCAATGTTAAAAAAACGAAGAGCTTAGACCAAATATCTAAACCTGGCTTTTCAAGGAGCAAAGGTCTTCGACTGGCTAGTAAAAACTCTTTTGCCGAGAATCTGTAAACATAATTCATTTATAAATATTCGAAATCGTTCATTAACATGATATTTAATATAAGAGCCATAATTATTGGTACTGTTTTGCGGAAATACAGGTATAAGGTTGACCTTCTTACAAGTATAAATTGACTACTCTATACCAGGTATCTCAAGACTGCTACCAGTGTTGCCAACCCCAAGAAACTAAAAAACGGTAGTTCATCCACAAAAAAACAGGAGAAAACAGTAGGGAAAGTAAAAATAGGCAGTTTTAATTATTTCCTCGTTTAATTAAAACAATCACCAACTTTAATTGCTTACGAGAACTCACATACATTGATTAATTATAATATTGATCATCCTCAACTGCCTCATCTACAATATTTTCTGACTCATCTTCCCTTTTTAAATCATACATGTTTTTGTAAAATTTCTTCATGTGTCTTTATGTGGCTTCAAATAAGTAGCAATCGGTTATTTCAGATTTTTATACTTAGGCTCAGTTGCACCAAGTAACTTTACCAATACCTTTGCCTATGAAAATGTCATCGCCATACATTTGAGATGTATTTGACCTTGCGAATGTATGGAATTGACAGTTTCAAGGGGCAAAGGTATAGGCAAAGTTAGTTTGTGCAATTGAGCCTTAATGTTCCTTTGATAGTTGTGGTCGATAATTTGTTCCGTAATATGGATTTCATAAAATTTATATCTCAGAAAAATCTTTCCACAGCACGCTGCTATGTGGTAGGCACAAAAGTTTCTTTACCAATTCACTCAATGTGGAAAAGGTTTGCTATCTAGTGTAATTGCGTTTTATTGAATAATCTCGTTATGAAAATATATTTATATAGTGTAATAGGTGCCGCCTAAATGCTAATTGAAAAACAGTAAAAATAAATATTAAAACAGAAAACAGGGACTTAAATGTGAAAACAGCAACTCTATTGTTAAAACAGTAGGGTTGGTAACACTGACTGCTACCGAAAACGAAGCCGGGTGGTAGTTTAGTGACTACAAACACATTCGCAACTAAAAATTTCGCAAAGAAAGGCGACAATGATTTTTTATTATTTTTTAAATATCGTCATTTTTGGGTGGTAAATACATAGTTTTTTGAAAAATAATGATTTAAACACTTTTATACCTTAGATTCATAAATAAAAGGGTATACACTATTATTTTAGGAAAAAATGTATTCACCACCCAAATATGGTCATAGGAAAAAAATAACAAAACAAAATGTCACTTTTTTTTGCAACTTTTTCTGTTGCATTGTGTCTGAAGTCCCTTTAACTACCACCCGGCTTCGTTTTCGTTAGCAGTATTGATATACCCTGTATAAATTTTGATGCGAAGATACTATCAGAAAACATATAAAAACGCAAATTTTAGATACGAACCGTATGTCTATCAGATTAAGAGCCAATGCGGCCACAGGCAGCAGTGGAGATGTAATACCAAATAATACTATATGCCCAAACTGAAGAGCTGAAAAATGCAATATATCATAAATCATACAAAATTCCGTAACAATCATACGAGAAAATTAAATAAGACGTTATGGTACCGATCAGCCACTAACGCAGCTCCGGGGGCGCGATACATCGGTTTATATCATCTATGGTTTATTTGTTAATCTATACATCTATACATATAAATAAAATTGAAGTTTCTGTTTGTAAAGTGAAAATAAAAAAAATCCAACTACATATCGTTATATATGTTATGGGCCAAGTGATTAATGCGAGCAGTATTCATAATGCCCGGGCAGTATGAATATTGCCGAGCCATATCGGGCCAAGTAATTAATTACAATCTAAACTCCCTACTTATCACATTGGCCGGGCATTATGAATATGGCAACATGATGATCGGGCAATGTGATTAATAGGTGATTTTTTACGTGGTGCGCTGCCGCATTGTCGCATCTGCGATAGACCCATAAATTAGAAAGGTTGAATTGATCTGCTTATGTTTAGTTGTTTTTTAACGTCCGAAATATTATCTTCAGAAGAAAATTAGTGTACCCACTTTATGGATCAGTTAGGTCGACTGTGCCCCAAAACCGACTCGGAACACCCCGACTTCACGTAGTCTTTTGGGCTATCGACCCTAGATTGTATATAAAAAGCCGGAGGCGTGGAGGGAGAGTAGCCCCCGCCCGCTGTAACATGGGTGCCTATCTTTTGTTACGCAAGGGCGAAGGGGCTGAACTTCCCGTAGCGCCGGAGACGATGCAGAAGCTAATTAGTATTGACAACAAGTGTTTTAAGGGTTAGATTGCTATAATAGATATTTCTCAGGAATGGTGCGTTACCTTTTCATGGGAATGGTACCAGGGGAGGCGCGACACTCCCTCTCATTGTTTTGATTTTGATTCACTTTACATCACTCTGCCCAATAGGCACTTGGCATTATTCATAATGCCCGGGCAATGTGATAAATTGATTGGTTATAATCACATTGCCCGCTCTTATTGGGCATTATTCATATTGCCCGGGCATTATGAATAATGCCCGATTAATCACTTGGCCCATAACATATACCTACACAGTCAGGTCATAAGTATTGTCACACGGTAAAAACTTTTCTTTTAGAATGCTGGCCACAAAAAAGTTTATTGAATTCGAATGTCGAACTGTTCATGAAAATAAAAATGTATACTTTTTAGAATTTTACTCATTTTTAAATATGGAGTGGACGCTTAAAGAAGACCGTGTTGCAGTTATTGCGTTGCATCGTTGCGGTTACGCGCCAATTCAAATTTTTGACATACTGAAAAATTTTAATATAGCCTAAAGATTCGTTTATCGTACCATCAAACGATACAATGAAGACTCTAGTGTAGATGACAGGTCAAGAAGTGGTCGCCCTCGGTCTGTTAGGACTCCAGCAGTGATAAAAGCTGTGAAGGCGCGAATTCCAAGAAATCCCAAACGTAAGCAGAAACTGTTGGCCCTTCAGATGGGGTTAAGCAGAATCACGGTGAAAAGGGTGTTAAATGAAGACTTAGGGCTTCGGGCATATCGAAGAAAAACAGGACATCGTTTGAATGCTCGTCTAATGGACCGGAGACTGAAGAGATGCCGCGCTTTGTTGAAGCGGTACGCGGGAAAAAAATATCGGGAAATTATTTTTTCAGATGAAAATTTTTTTTACCGTAGAAGAGAGCTACAACAAACAAAATGATAAGGTGTACGCACGCAGTAATGAAGAAGCGAGCAACCGTATTCCGCGTGTCCAACGAGCTCATTTTGCATCCTCGCTCATGGTATGGTTGGGAGTTTCTTATTGGGGCTTAACAGAGGTACATTTTTGTGAGAAAGGTGTAAAAACGAATGCAGTTGTGTATCAAAATACAGTCCTGACGAACCTTGTGGAACCTGTTTCTCATACCATGTTCAATAACAGGCACTGGGTATTCCAACAAGATTCGGCGCCAGCTCATAGAGCGAAGAACACACAAGACTGGCTGGCGGCGCGTGAAATCGACTTCATCCGGCACGAAGACTGGCCCTCCTCCAGTCCAGATTTGAATCCGTTAGATTACAAGATATGGCAACACTTGGAGGAAAAGGCGTGCTCAAAGCCTCATCCCAATTTGGAGTCACTCAAGACATCCTTTATTAAGGCAGCCGCCGATATTGACATGGACCTCGTTCGTGCTGCGATAGACAACTGGCCGCGCAGATTGAAGTCCTGTATTCAAAATCACGGAGGTCATCTATACATACAAATAAAATTGAAGTGTCTGTTTTAAAAGTGAAAATAAAAAAAAATGTCCAACTACATATCGTTATATACACGATACCTGTGCCAAAAATGATCTTTAAAAAATTTTTGTCTGTCTGTCTGTCTGTTTGTTCCGACTAATCTCTGAAATGGCTGGACCGATTTTGACGGGACTTTTTTGTCAGGTAGCTGATATACCAAGGAGTAACTTAGGCTACATTTGTTTCAGAAAAAATATTTTACTTAAAAAATTACTTAAAAACACTTTTTTTTTTTTTGTTAAATTCCACGCGGACGAACTCGCGGGCACAGCTAGTTTTGAATAAACTTTAGTGTCATAAGAATCTTTGTTTTGTTAAGTTCATTTTGGTATATAATATAAATGGTTACATAACGAATAAACTTGTTTCAATTATTTTATATTAAACATGTGACAGAATTTATGACCTGACAAGGTACACGATACCTATAACGAAAATTACCTTAGATTATTTTTTGTCTGTCTGTCTGTCTGTTTGTTCCGACTAATCTCTGAAATGGCTGGACCGATTTTGACGGGACTTTTTTGTCAGGTAGCTGATATACCAAGGAGTAACTTAGGCTACATTTGTTTCAGAAAAAATATTTTACTTAAAAAATTACTTAAAAACACTTTTTTTTTTTGTTAAATTCCACGCGGACGAACTCGCGGGCACAGCTAGTTTTGAATAAACTTTAGTGTCATAAGAATCTTTGTTTTGTTAAGTTCATTTTGGTATATAATATAAATGGTTACATAACGAATAAACTTGTTTCAATTATTTTATATTAAACATGTGACAGAATTTATGACCTGACAAGGTACACGATACCTATAACGAAAATTACCTTAGATTATTTTTTGTCTGTCTGTCTGTCTGTTTGTTCCGGCTAATCTCTGAAATGGCTGGACCTATTTTGACGGGACTTTTATTGTCAGATAGCTGATATAATAAGGAGTAACTTAGGCTACATTTAATTTAGAAAAATAAAGTAATTGCAATGCCCAAGTACTGTCCAGTACCACGCGCAGCTCACGCGCATGCCACCACTGGGCCGTCACGTTGGGCACCTCCCACCACTTCTCCCACCAACGAATAAATAATTAAAATTAAAATGCAAAAGTCAAAACTAAACTAAATAAACTAATTAACTTTTTTGTTAAATTCCACGCGGACAAAGTCGCTTGCACAGCTAGTTTCAAATAAAGAGTGAGGGCATTATATATATAGATCAGGCAAGTACTAATATTTGCCTCGACTTAAAATCTATTTTATAAATGTATATTGTCAGAAATGTTTTATTTAAATTGATTTTGTGTCGGTGTGAAAAGTAAAATAAAGTATTCATAGATAAGAATTATATACAGAGAAAGTATTGTCAGGAACTCCATTTCAATAGAACTTTGCTTAGAATTTAGATCATAAATGTGTTCTATTTCAGCTTTCGGAACGAAGTATTGAGAATTGTGCCCATCACGTATAAGTACATGCTACATAGTACCTGGATGCCCGAGCTTTGCTCGTTTTTTTTTTTGACTAAAGAACACTTGAAGGAATTACTCCACTAAAAGTCTTCTTGTACTTTTCACTATTTACAATTTCAATTCCAATACAATTCAACATGGTCTTATTCTCTTTTACAAATTATTCCTAGTACCGCTCCGCGGAAAATAAAAAATTAAAAAGTAGTATTATTATTCGCCAATAGATGTCAGGAAGAATCAGATTTCTGTTTATACTTTTGTTTTTTTATAACATTTTCTAAAAATGAATCCTAGCTAGATCCTTGTATACAAAATTTCATGAGAATTGGTGGAGCCGTTTCCGAGATTCAGAGAATATATGTATATATACACAAGAATTTTTTGTTTAAAGATATATTTTTAAGTACTTACTAGGTAGTAGGATACAGTATATCAGATTATGTATTATATAGTAATCAATTTAATTTGCTGATTTGTTTTGTTAATTATGTATTATTATACTTACCCAAATAATTATAATATGCATTTATTTTATTTTCTGTAATAGATTTCAGTCTGTATTCCCGTTCCCAGCATGGAATGAATTTGTTAATCATTTTTCCTTGATTATAGTCAGTTTTTCTAGGCCACAAAACACTTCTAAAAAAATAGTGATTATAACTACTATGTGATTCAATTATTGTTAAAAGCTTATAGTGATCAATTTTCAAAAATCATATTTTTTACAAATCGCTGATCGGCCTGAATTGGATTAGTTAAAAAACACATAATTTTAGAATACACTTATAACTGATAATACTAAAGATCTAAAATAACTGCTATAGGTACATTCATATGCATCATGCCTTCACCATTATTATGAAATATACCTACTATGCCATAACTGATTTATGACGTAAAGTGTTGGGAGTAGATTATGCGGTGTTAGAACTAGTCATCTTACAATGAATGGTTATATTTTAAAGCAAATTTTCTCTAGTAAGTATAAATTATTACATAATATTAAATGAGTCGAAAAGTTAATTATTGACGAATATTTGTGTAAGATGACAAAGTAGAAAATCCGTCGAAATCTATGAAAACACAAATAATTAAACCTCCCGCAAAACTTTTCCGGTGACGCATTGCGCGGGAACCAAATATACTCTATCCGTCGTTTACAAAGCAACATTATAATAGTTTTTTTTAAGTTTAGCATTATAATTTCTCATTAATATCAATATGAAATCAATAAAAAAATAACTAACACAGTGTATGATATAATCTTGGGAATAATGTGTCTGAGCAATAAACTCAGAGTAACTGCCACAGATACTTCATCCATACAAGGAAATGGACCACAGTTTCGGTTCCCCCCATTAGTTATTACAGGAAAAGTGTCATATCTAAAGTCCAAACTCCTTGATGTTCCAGGTAATACGTACAATCGTGTCTGAAATATTAAAAATATGGTTAGGTTGGTGGATCGATAGGTTAGATCGGCCTGTCGGAATGCCTATCAATACCAACGTAGTCACGCGTCACAAGTCACTCTGGAGATCGCTGTATGTCGTCGATTATAAACATGTTGTATTTTTGATAAATATCATCGATTATATATTGTTTCTAATCGACAGAGACATTGATGTAACGGTTCCTGATATTGCATGAGACGTGATCCGAGAACCAAAGTGTTATCCATTGCCTCGTTTGTTAAATCAGCTAGTGAACCACGGGTAAATGAAATTGGCTTTTAGTAGCAAGGTATAGGTAGATCTCATACACTTCTATATCCACTTTTTTAGTTACTACATATGTATAACATAACAATACATCGTAAACATACCTTATAAAAAGCATAATATAATAACACTGGATATGCGCCAGTACAGGTGATCACAAATAATTTCACCGCTAGGGCCCGATCGTATGACTCAATAGATCTATGGTTTTCAAATCTATTAACGAACACTGCGATGAAATAAAATATCTGCAAAAATATATCACGTAAGAACGTTTAAAAACATGAACAACACAGCATGTTTAAGGTGTCTCGGCATCATTCATACACAACTTTAAAAACCATTTTAGCTATAGAATTTTTAGTCTTCCTCGCTCAAACTGAATTCAAAAGTCGTTCGGAAGGGGCAAAACATTCGATAACTAAAATATGTTTTAAAACTGTCTTTGAATAAGACCATATATTATGTTAAGCGTCACGAAATACACGGTAACCAGACGTCATCTCGTATCTCGTAAGTATGTTCGATCTTTCAATACAAGTAAAAAATCTGTAACTGATTGATATTTGCATCTATACTTTTTGATGAGATTGGCGGAATGTAAAGGCACGGGATGAGACAAGATGACGTGCATCGAGTAAGGACGGACGGGACGGAGTAACAAGTGAGAACATGCGGCAGCTCGCCGCGAGTCCAGCATAGCAAGTACAAGAAAGTTAACAAAATCTGCCTACATTTTTAACAGACGAAAACTACACCTTTTTCCCAGAAGGGGGTTGGCAGAGGTGCTAACTAGATACCCTCATTTTGCTTTGTATGTTGCATCTCACGATGTGTTAGGGAGCGCGATAATCGATACATCGGGCACAAATTTCTCTCTACTTTCGAAAAATTTAATATCACTTTGCGCGACCCAGGATTCGAACCGTAAACCTAAACGTCGTAATGGTATCCGACGTATATTTTCGCTTTTTCAACAATTTAAAAAAATAAACATTTTACGGTATTTTATGGTTCAATATAATTCCGTTATGCTTAGTTACCTGCTAAAGTGATAGATAACCCTTATAGAGAATTTTCAACAACAATAACAACAAATTATCAAAAATTATGTAAAAAGTATTTTACCTTTTCATATACTGCATACACAATCACAACCAGTGTAACAAAGTACGATATCTCTATGTACTTCTGATACTGCCCCGGCTCAAGTTTTATGCGATACATCAAGTGACTATAATTGAAATTTATGAACTTATAAAACAAACAGAGGGCCAAAAATATCTGTAAAATAGAAAATATTGTGTTTTACTATAAATTACATTTGTTTTAGGAAAGCATTAAAAAAGGAAATGTCTTAACTTAAAAATTGGATAAACCCTACCTATATCGGTTTGGCTTTTTAAAGATTATATTTTTATTTTTCAAAAATAAATAACTGTCTTAGTTTACGTTAAGTTGCTTTGCTCGTCAACATTGTTTCTCTAGTTACGAATAAAATATGCTGGTGCCAAAGTTCGTCTTGGCCTCAATTTAAACGTATAATGAATTCCTAGGCGTTGAATATTGTGATATTACTCGCTAAGAGTCATGGGAAGGCTAGATCGACCTGGGTAATCATTATTCATTTGCATAATAGTCGCATTATATTTGAATTTAATATTTACCGGTTATAGTTTTCGAAGCTCTCTTTCTTATCAAAATTGTGAGTGATTTTTTATCAGTTACTCTCATTAAGGGGCACACCTAGTGTGAAATTTTGAAAAAAAAAATATCGTTTTTTTCTTTTTTTCATATTTCGATAGGTTATACCTTTAAAAATAACATACTAAAATTTCAAATCGATATCTGAAACAGTTTTTGAGTTACAGCCATTTAAAAGAGTAGCCGCTTGGCATGAGTTAGATAGTTGCATTGGATACGGGACATACCTGAGCTATGGTTCGGAGTCTGCCGTCTCTTCCAACCTTTGTAATGCGATTCTGGTTTCTATCGTAAGCCTCCAGGTATACAGAAATATATAAGTATAATTAATTCGGCATATTTTTCGTTTACTGCCACGTCACGTATTTTCGGAGCCAGATACATTTAATCTTTAAACGCGTTTTTCTCGAAACAACATTTTTCGAATTTGCTGGAGTGATTACTCGGAGACAAATGATCTGATCGCTATCAATTTTTTTTTGCATCTTCTCTATATAGTTCTCCATACGATGACCCTCCAGTTTTTTGATCTAATCAAAAATCGAATTTTGGCAGGCCAAAAACGACCATAATTTTGGGTGAAATTTAACTTTTTTTTTCAACATGCCACTATTTTGTGAATTTTTGGTTTTTTGATTAACCCTAGGGTCATCGTACAGACAATATGTTTTAGTTTAACGACAATTTTGTTTTTTAGTTTTTATCGACAGGGAAGGATGCAATCACTCCAGGAGTGGAGGACCTTTTTTTTTTGGCGCCGCCGGAGATCGCTTGCCATTTCAAAAATATTTAATATTATCTTTCAAATTTTTTTTTTGTGTACTCTTAAAACATGTATAAATATACCCTCAACATTTTAAAACGATTGATTTACTAGTCTTTTTTTTTTGATCCCAGAAAATGCCTTTTTTTTACGCTGTCACACTAGGTGTGCCCCTTAACAATTTCTTACTATTTTTATTTCTTATACAGGTACTCGTGTTAGTTACCTGATAGTTATCAAATTTTTGAATGCAATATTTAGTAACGAAACAAAACAGGAGTAATTATTATTATCTTTACATCAAATTAAATCAGTATTCTCCCACACCTAATTTTAGGGGGCACTGTCACCTAAAAGTAATCCCGAGGCAAACGCCTGACTAGGGCTAATGAGGGCGCGTACGTGTCACCCTGTTATAGACAGAGGGGGGGCTATAGTTCTCCGGCCTGCATAGGATGACTGCGGAATAATACCGGGCGAGTCACGCAATCAGATATCGCAGTCATCCTAATAAACGGGAAGAGG
The DNA here is from genome assembly GCA_023078785.2 of Hyles euphorbiae. Lineage (NCBI taxonomy): Eukaryota > Metazoa > Arthropoda > Insecta > Lepidoptera > Sphingidae > Hyles > Hyles euphorbiae. Next base: position 12,796,913 of record CM041043.1, read on the forward strand.
ACCATTCAGGGGTGTTGGTCGGTATGCCGGCGTGGGATATCAGCATTAAGGACCCAGCTCGGCATTAACATTCAAGCGCCGGTCTGGAAGGCCGGTGACAACGACATATCTTTCCTGCACCCTATCCCCTGGGCCTTACCGGAATAGGATCATAAATAGTTTTTGCCCTAGTTAAAAAAAAGTCAATACTGCCTAGCCCAGTGATTCTCAACCTTTTTTTGTTGCGGCACATATTTAACGATTTTAAAATTTGGCGGCACACAAAGAGCGCCTTGAGACATATTCCTATTGCTATGCACGCCGCTTCATCACAATTTGGCACTAAGAAAAAACGCGTTGCAAAGCAAATAATAAAAGAATTAACTTTTTTGTGGATTTAAATACATATTCATGTTAAAAATATTTTTCTTTTTAAATGATATAATTTAATAATATTAACATTATTATATATTTGCAAAATTTGGCGGCACACTTTTGAAATTTGGCGGCACACAAAAGTGCCGCGGCACAGTGGTTGAGAATCACTGGCCTAGCCCCTTAAAGTGCCTCTAAAATGGAAAATATATTGAACGAAATTTCAATTGAAATATCTAGGAAAATCGACATTTAATTATGTACATACACAGGTGATGAAGAAGACCACAGTGACAATATTTCTGATCACTTTGGATAAGCCACTGTTGCGATATATCCACAATCCTGTGCTGGCTGATTGAACCGGCTTATTATAATTTATTGAGAATTCGGGCCTAAAATAAAAGAAATATATTCCGATGTCACTTATAAAATACAAATTTGATAAGACGAGCTGGGTTTCTTTTAAACCTATCTAGTTGCAGAAACAGGTCACCTGATGGAAAGTGATCACTGCCGTCCATGAACATCCACAACGCACGGATTGTGGATGTGTTGGCCTATCTACTCGTGAGGAGAGCGGAAGGAAAAAGGATGCGAAGAGAAAAGGGGTATTGGTCTTCCAGCACAACTCTTGGTTCATGTCGGTCACCTGTCCATTCATGCCGAGCCATGACTGAGTACCACGTTGGATACTTTTTGTGGCCATGTGTATCAATATCTGGATCAGCCCATATACGTCCCACTGCAGGGCACGGGCCTACTCTACAATCGAGAGTACGATTGAGAGTGGTTAGGCCATATAGTCCACCACGCTGGTCTAGTGCGGGTTGGCGGACTTACATACCATATAAATTCTTATGAATCGCTATGGCATGCAGGTTTCCTCACGATGTTTTCCTTCAACGTTTTAGTGCTTGGTGACTAATTATCAATACACACATGACTCCGAAAAGTCACAGGTGTGCCCTGGGATTTGAACCCGCGACCACCGTGAACATGTTGACAGCCACGTCTGGTCCGTTTACCAACAGGCCACCACGCACTTAATAGGCCACCACGCAATTGTGTATCAATATAATGATAGTCAATTATTATTACATTCGTGAAGGCCTTCGTGGGCAGTTAGACGCCGGCTGTGAAATGAGAGGCCGTAGGTTCGATCCCCACCCCGAGACAAATATTTGTGTTATCCACAGGTATTTGTAAGACCGAAAAGTCTGTCGTAGTTTCTGATACCCACGACACAAGACTACCTAGGAGTTCCGTGCTCAGTGGGGTGGGAGATAATTGCATACAGTATTGTACAGCACTGTTGTTAGACCGCATGAGTCTGAATGAAAGTTCGGCATGACAGACGGGAGAGCGCCTAAGGATCGCGCGGCAGGGCGCTACAGTTACGCTTCACTGCGCTTGGAAAATGTCACAAACTTTTTTATTGCATTGGATGGCGAGACGAAAAATTAACGAAAAATTGCAGTGGTGCCTATCCAGGCGGCCTCTCACATATGAGAGACCTACCAGTAGGTCACCACCACCACCACCTTCGCAAATAACAGGAAAAATCATATTTAAATATATTCTTTAGTCGCACCTAACTTAATAGTATACTTATAAATATATACACCTGTACTACCTGTACTTATAAATATATTAAAACGAAAATTGAAATTCAGTTGGAGCGTGCAACCGATACGATTGAATAAATAGGTATACCTTATGAGGTATACCTATTTATAATGCGCGGGAAAAGAGGCAAGGTTCTATACAGTATGTTATAAAAATACATTTTATCCATATTTATTATGGAAAAATATTGACCATTATACGTAACTACTGTACAGATAATAAAAATATGTATTAGAATAAAAATATCAATTATATATCACTCGGGGATCAAATCTGCAACTTCTGGCGCAGAAAGCCAACTTCTTCAGGCTTGTTAAAATAACAATAACCCTACCTGGTAGTGATCGAATTCCTAACATTATATAATTCCCAAATCCAGAGCCAATATTCCTCCTTTCGAGTCCACAGGATTACAAATGCTGTACCTAAAAACGGAGATAGTGTACGTAAAATGAGGATTAAATAATTAAATCATAAATAAATTGTTGAAAACAAATGTTTTTCTCACCCCAAGAAAATAAAAGCATACAATAAACAGGAAGCAAATAATGATCAATAATGTTGCTCAATTTGGCTGACAAACAATAGTCTTTAAGATCCACAAATGGACATATATCAAAATCCATGCATCTCGGACACACCGCCCAATCGTCATTTTCACAAGTATCAATTCTGTAATTAGATTCAATAAAGTTAATACGTAACTTACTACCAACCTTCACTATTTGGAGAGGCACTGCTAGAAGAACATCAGACAACACAGTAATACATCATCCACGGTCGAGAATCAAAATTTATTCTGGTACATTTATCATAATAAGTATTCATAATATGTATGTATAATAACATACCTCACATTTTCGTATGTTTTGTCTAGAAAACCGAACGCTGTCGTTGCGATGCCTAATAAGCACGCCACCGCCAGTGCCATGTTGTAAAATTGTAAAAAAGCAAAGTAAAATCCAATCTAAAAACATTCAACAATTATTTTTGTAGAAATATCTAAAAATGTTGTATTAAGTTTATACAACGGCGTAAACAACATGTATACTCACCCTTGATCCAAAATATTCTTGTATTAAATTCAAAGGTTGCAGTGAAAAAATATGGAACCATCCAGCCCAATTGTAGTATAGTATCTATATAATACTAGGGTTAGAAACAAGAAAAAATAAGGGAAAAATATGGAGCTTAAACATGAACTTATGAACTTGTACACTTGCCTGCCGAGCGTTCACTGCGGTAAAATCTTGTTTCGAAGTTAGGAAATATGGGCCATCGTGCAATGCGTACACATCCAATAGAATATTCCGATTTAGAAGCCTGCAAGAAGCACAAATCAAATCTTCTTTTCATTCTTGGTTCAATTTATCATATTAACTCCTTCCACCAACCAAGGACACCAAGGCTGCAGCGGATGTGCTCGTTACGGTTTCTGTCAAAACGCGGAACATTGCACATCCATTGCAGCATATCCGCGACATGGACTTCTAGGTCATGTCTTCTGAGGTCAGGCAACATCTACAGGGTATATCAAGACTGCTACCGAAAACGAAGCCGGGTGGTAGTTTAAGCGACTTCAAGAGCAACAGAAAAAGTTGCAAAAAAAAGCGACAATTTTTTTTTTGGTATTTTTTTCCTATGACCATATTTGGGTGGTAAATACATTTTTTCCTAAAATAATAGTGTATACCCTTTTATTAATAAATAATCTAAGGTATAAAAGAGTTTAAATTATTATTTTAGCAAAAACTATGGATTTACCACCCAAAAATGACCATATTTAAAAAATCATAAAAAATAATTGTTGCGTTTCTTTGCGAAATTTTTAGTTGCATTGTGTTTGTAGTCACTAAAACTACCACCCGGCTTCGTTTTCGGTAGCAGTCTTTAGATACCCAGTATAGAAATCTAGACTAGGCCACGGGCCTCCTCTACAATCGAAAGTACGATTGAGAGTGGTTAGGCCATATAGTGAGCCACGCTGGCCTAATGCGGGTTGGTGGACTAACATACCATAGAAATTCTTATAAATCGCTATGGTATGGTATGGTGTGGCAGAGACGTTTAATGTCAATTAAATTATTCCTTAGTAAAGATTTTGTTCGTAAAATCTACACTAAGTAATGATTTAATTGCCATTAAATATCACTGACTACGGCAGTAAATTTCATAGGTAAATGGGCATTTTTCTTTAACTCATTATCTAGTATAAGTCTAAAAAATAAAAGTACTCGTACCTTTTCAAACCAAAATTGTTTTGATGTTCGCCGAAACGCAAGTTCAAAAGCATTTTATAAACTAATAAACTTCTTTCGGAATTGGAATAATTTAAAGGATTATTATAATTACTTCTGAAAGAAGATCATAAATTATTGAATGCAATAATATCAACACCATTAAAAACACAAGAGACATAAACATGATACTATTCATGTCATGATTACCTCACAAAAGTCATCCATTCTTTTTCGCTTTTACCACAGCGATGTGATTGTTTAGCCGGAATATATTCCATATGAACATCTTTAAAATATTTTTTCATACCAACTTTCTCCCCGTACTCTTCTAATATCGGATTTGGTGCGTGGATTTTAACGAATGTCAGGGATCGATGTGCTCGCATCTACAAAAAATACTTCAAAGCAAACAGACCAATTCAGAGAACTTATTTTAAATTATAGTCTGAGATATACCCATCGTAAGTCCTTTATTTAGCTTGGTACCGGGAAGATGATTTTTATTTTGCCTAAACAAAGTAATTCCAATGCATCTAATGGTAATTGCAGCACAAATTGCAATTCAAATAGAGGATTAAGCGCCAAGTAACAATTATCTTTCGTCACATGAAATAAGGATGCAGATCTGGTCAAAGCCCGATATATATAATATGTACAACGCAAATCATGCGACTTACTGCAACTCGACTGCTACCATCAGCTTTCATCGGCTATGCCACTCAGCAAAAGAAAATCAATAGCAAATATTTGTTCAATACCGTCGCTTAAGAGGAACCATATGGATCTACTACAAAGATTTATCGACTTGGAAACCGATATAATGTATACGTACCTACTACTAACATCATGTTAACTACATCAATGGACTCAAGTACACAAATTTTGGTATACCAATCCTCTCTCCAATTCCACTTCGAGACCCGTTTTTACAATACTGGATAAGAACTCCGTCTGCATCATTTTCACTTCAGGGTTGTTTTCTTCTGCGAATACTAACATCAAATCTATTCGTTGCGTTCCATTCCTGAAGTATCCCGAAAAGGAATATGTTTCGTACTGAAGAAAACAAATAAATGTATATTGTATTAAGCTCCGATATACTATAGAAACAATATTAATACATACACCAATAATAATAATGTGTTTAATATTCACTGCTACACTTAACTTTTCTATAATCGACAGTTCAATTATAAACTTGAGTAGATTAGGTTTAGGCCTAAATACCACGATGGCTCTGACCCCAGTGTGGGTTTGTGGACTTCACTTACTGTAAACATTTGTGGAAGGACCTTGATAGAGTCTAGGTTTCCTCACGATGTTTTCATTTCATTATAAGGCGTAGTAATTAATAACAAGTGAGTGAAATGCGGTTTAACCTGTCGTTAACAAGTTAGAAGCTTTGTCGCAGTAGATGTTTAATTCTCACGTTTCCAGGGTTCACATAGCTTTTGGGAATCATGGATGTTTTTAATTATAATTTGTGCTTTATTGAATAAATAAATAAGTACACAGTACACATATTTTCAGTAATTTAACTTTGTGTCTCGAATAATGCGGCAGTTATATATATTCATTATTTAATTTTGTATTTGTTTATATAATTTAAATTTACAATGAATCTGTTTCTAAAGTAATTTAAAGCAACAATACCGATTTGACTTGTTCCTGTGGTTTTTCTTCCACAGGCTTAGGTTCGCCTATTTCTGTAGTCTTCAGCAGATCGCCTGTGTCCGTAGGCTTGCTCAAGAAGTCCATATTATATACTTTAATCTTGTGACACTCTCCTGCACCGTCCTCTTCATTTTCCTTGTCCTTCTGTGAAATGAAATGAAATTTGTTTCTTGGTCATGTAGTCAATTGAATAGCTGTTTTGTGCAACATAGTACTTATTCTATATTTACAAAATAATTATTAATTTTTTTATATAATGTATTTGTATAAATTTAATGAAATTTATTTAGTTTTTGCTTTTGGTAGTCGTCTTATTTAACTATATAATAAAGTAAGTAAGTAAAATGCTTATTTACGTAAAGCAATATTTTAATCCATATTTCTGAGTAAGAAAATATACAATTTATTTTTCGTGAGGCACAATTAAATCTCTTTAAATGTCGACACATTCGATGTGAGAAAATATTCCGCTTTTTTCGCAGATTTCGTATTGGCTCTTGGTCTCAGTTAGAATGTTCGAACGTACGGCGTCCACGGATAAGAAAAAGTTCTCCATTTTTACTACTACACTCCGAACTTAGTCTAAGGTTACAATAGATTCGAACATCTTGCAAAGTATTTATACATATTCATACTTATTTACATATGCTGTTCGAACATTTGTCTTCGTTTTCGAGTACGGAGAGTAACTCTCCTGTGTATTGCATACAACATTTAAAAACCAATCTATACATATAAATAAAATTGAAGTGTCTGTTTTAAAAGTGAAAATAAAAAAAATGTCCAACTACACATCGTTATATACACGATACCTGTGCCGAAAATGATATTTTAAAAATGTTTGTCTGTCTGTCTGTCTGTTTGTTCCGGCTAATCTCTGAAATGGCTGGACCGATTTTGACGGGACTTTTTTTGTCAGGTAGCTGATATAACAAGGAGTAACTTAGGCTACATTTATTTTAGAAAAATAAAGTAATGTTGCAATGCCCGCGCGCAGCTCACGCGCATTCCACCACTGAGCCGTCACGTCGGGCGCCTCCCACCACTTCTCCCACCAACGAATCAATATCACATTTACAAAATATTGTATATAACGAAATTTTTCAATAAAGTTATACATAAAACTGAAAATAAATGTGTAGCGGGAGTTTACCGCCGCTCGTTAAGAGATGGCGCCACCGTAGAATTAGATCGCGGTATGGTTTCGATACAAAGGTTGATAATTAAAATAAAAATGCAAAAACAGAAAAAAAAACAAATAAACTAATTAACTTTTTTGTTAAATTCCACGCAGACGAAGTTGCGGGCACAGCTAGTTATTAATAAATATCTTTATCGTTGTTTGATTGATTCACTTACTTTTATGCTCCTGTTACCTGACTGACTTTATACTTATGTATATGATGACTTTATAAACGTTATCTACCTTGATTGTTTTTTCTTTCGTCACGTAATCTTGAAAGTACTTAAATTGTTTACATCGGCTTCGACTCATTGTTTCCAAAATAAAATGTGGTGTTCTCTGCTGGGGGTGAAAGAATTTCTTTATTAAAATTTTATTATTATTAGTAATACCATGAAAGAGGCTCATAGCAAGAGCCTTGCCACGCCAGTCATTCGCCTCACCCCAGCGATACAGGACAAACGCAAGAAGATTCACCTGTTGGTCGATTTTGACGGAATCCCCGATGTCTGTCACTGATCAACGAATGATCAAGTAGCGGATCAATTGAGAGTTTATGATCCGCTCCATGACCTTACACATTACTGAGGTGATAGCGATAGGGCGGTAGTTAGTAGGATCTGACCGCTCACTCTTTTTGGGGATCGATTGCACATTGACCTCTTTCCAAGATCCAGGCACAACTTCTGCGCGGTAGAACGCTCAGCAGATGCAAGTCAGTGCAGGAGACAACTCGGCTGCACAAGCTCTTAAAACCACCGCCGGTATTCCATCCGGGCCGCTGGCGTTTTGCACACCGAAAGACCATAGCTCACGCCGCACTTCACACTGCCTAATGCGGATACCCGTCATTAAGAAACCGCAATCAGTAAGTGTCTGCAACGTCTGGGAACCACGGTCCTCGAGGTGGGAAGGAGCCGCAAAGAGATTTGCCAGTAAGGCAGCCTTCTCTTGCGGCTTGTGAGCCAGCGACCCTTCCGAATATCTCAGCGGTGTCACCGGTGGACGGTAGAAGTTAGAATAAACGGCCCTGGCCAAACTCCAATAAGCACGACTGGTAGTTGGGTGATTGGCCAACGTACGCCCAATCTTGCTATCGCGCTGGGCATCCGCTCTAACGTAGGCCTTCTTGTAGGCCTTGATTGTAGGTTTCTTTGAGGGAACTAACAACTCCAAGGGATGGATGAGAAATAAACAACCTGCACGGCACGTGGGGATGAAGCGAACGGTACTAACGACCCAAACAGGTATTGATCGAAAGTGCCCAGATGCCAGAGGAACCAGCATGATCAATCTTGGAGGAGCCCAGCCATAGTTCGTGATGTGCATTGAAAGACTACCAAGACCCCCAAGAAAACCCCTTTTTCGGCCAACGGGAACTGCGCCCGTGCGTCATCAGCAGCCTGGCTAAGATACCTGAACAACCGATTCGTCTCATTTTCCTCATTGTGAAACCTGTAAAGGCACACCTAGATGCGGCTCAGGGAATCGAAATCCACGTGCACCTAGAGGAGCGGAGAAGAAAGGGTCCTTCATGCAGCGCAAACGGCGACAGCAGATGTCCGACCGTACATACAAGCATACCCCGGCTTTCTTCGGCTTGAAGTTTTCTTTCAGCGAATAACCGGGGCACAGTAGATAGGATTTTTTGGCCGGACGAAAAATAAACAAATCTGCGTCTCCGTCAAGAAGAGCAAAGCAGGCCGGGCCGTCTCGAGATCATGGTGGACGGCATTGGGGTTCGTATGGAGTCCGCGAATGTTAGTGAATTCCAAAGTGAACGCGGTGGTGGCGTGTTAAACCGCTGAAGGACCTGCTCTGTTTAATTGCACTGTCATGAAGTTGAGGGAATGGGTTTGATGAAGAGGCATCGAGGAGCCTAAGTCCGGCCATTAAGAAAGCCGAATGGGTACCGGCACAAAAGGGTCGGCAGGTGGCGAATTGATCCGCCGGATGGGCCTGATACCTTCCCGGGATGAGTCGCCGGGACCCCACATCCGGTCACCAATCGGCACGACGCCGACGGAGCCACCCAAGATTATGCGCGGAATGGTGAGGCAGCGTCTTGTGGTGATTAGCCACAATTGGGCCCCTGTACTGTACCGCGGGCGGCCAGCGGACAGCCGTTTCTACTGGCCTCCCTGACCGGGGGCCAACACTTTTCTCTTCGACAGGGACCGAAAATACATGGTACAACCTCATGCCCGGAGTCAAGCCCCTCGAAAAACCGGAATAAGACGGGCTGATCCCGGAAACCAGTCCCTTACGGGGATCACTATGGCGGTCTTTACGCCCCGTGGACGGTGGTCGCTACCCGGGCGGACACTTAATTCCTACCACCACGAACTGTGTCACTCATTTGGCATTATCCAGGGGTCACGTGTAGTGAAACTAGAGTTAAAGCCTACGGACACGAGTGACGTTATGGACACTGTTCCACCCTCATACCCACCACTGTAACTATTGTGAGCCAGGATCAACAGTGGCACGCAATGTAAAGACCTGAAGTGAAGCTTCATACAAGTGAACCTTATACCGGGTATATCAAGACTGCTACCGAAAACGAAGCCAGGTGGTAGTTTTAGTGACTACAAACATAATGCAACTAAAAATTTCGTATAGAAACGCGACAATTTTTTTTTATTATTTTTTAAGTATCATTTTTGGGTGGTTATCCATAGTTTTTGCTAAAATAATAATTTAAACTCTTTTATACCTTAGAGTCCTTATAAATAAAAGGGTATACACTATTATTTTAGGAAAAAATATGTATTTACCACCCAAATACGACCATATGAAATAAATAACAAAAAAATTCGTCGTTTTTTTGGCAACATTTTCTATTGCACTGTGTCTGAAGTCGCTTAAACTACCACCCGGCTTCGTTTTCGGTAGCCATCAGTAGCCGTTAGAACGTAGTGATTACTTACTCTATGGTAGCCGTCTTGATATACCCTGTATAAAGCGTGTCAAAAATGCTTAACCTGGTGGTAAAATGGCGTTCTTTCCCGAAGGCCTGAATCATATGGTTGCTAAAAATGATGATTATAATTAAGATAAAAATATAGGCAGGTGGGGGCGGCATTTTTCAGTTTTTGCCCCGCCTCGAAAAATACCTAGATCCGGCGCTGCATTGAGTCGCTGCGGTGTAGTAGCAAGCGCGTCTCGCGACTACTGACGGTGATGATGTTATAAAAAAATACTAAGGAATAACCGATGGAATAATAGTGAAATATGTATTTTATGTGATAGTATTAAATACTTACTGAGTCACGTTTAAAAATAATTAGAAGTTGGAAGTACGTAAAGAAGTAAATGGCAAGTAAACGGATCCAAAACGAAATATGAAATATTATCTGACGTTTGACATTGTAACTTGAAAATAAAGGAGTCCGGTCGGTTTTCCATGGAGATTGGCCTAGTCATGGACGAAGTATTATTAAAATACTGGAAATATGATGAATAAGACATGTAATTAAAAAATAAGGATTTTATATCCTTCAAAAATGACATCGTCTTCGTGAGCTAAGTTAACGTGGAACTCCTTATAGTTCAGTCAATATGTAAGGAATAATTAATTGCCCTCCGAATAAAGACCTACCGTTATTTAACATAATGAATGGTTAGGGGGACATGTCAAGAGGTCACAGAAAAATTAAAAAGGTCGCGCTGTTTGCTGATTTTGAGAAATTCAAAAATGAATAATAAAAAAATTGAAATGCTTTTTTCTTGGAAACTATTGGTTTTAGCAAAAAGTTTTTTAAACAAAAAACGTAGAAGAAAGAAGAGAGAATTAAAACGAAACTGGTGGCTCGGTACCGCCATTTTTATCTACGTTTTGGAAATAGCAGCGTTCCCTCTATATTATAAATACCCGTAAGGCACGTATGTATATTGTAATTTGACAGCCTTTTAAAATGACAGCCTCCGTGGCGCAGTTGGTTAGACGCCGCCTGTGAAATGAGAGGCCGCGGGTTCGATCCCCGCACTGAGAGAAATGATTGTGCGGCCCACAAATATTTCTTTCGGGTCTGGGTGTTTGTGAGACCGAAAAGTCTCTTGTAGTTCCTGATACCCACGACACAAGACTCGATCTTAGTGTAGGGTCAGGACTATGTATGTGACTGTTGGGTGTTATTATTTATTTATTTAGAACTGAAAAATATCTTGTTTACCTATTTGAATTGGCTACTAAAAGAACAATCTTGAAGTCAATTTAATGTTTAAATAACGTATATATTTATACCTAAAACATAATGGAATTTATTAACAAAGTTTTACTAAAAAAAATCATGTTAATTTGAAATAATGATTAATTAAAATCATTGAAAGTATCAAAATAAGTTCATCCAATTACCCCAATGTTGCGATGCGTAAATTCAAATTTCCCAAAATGCCATGAGATTCTGGTAGACCTATAATACGATATAACATATAATAACTGCGTGGTGGCCTGTTGATAAATGGACTAGACGCGACTGTCAACATGTTCACGGTCGTCGCGGGGTCGAATCCCAGGGCACACACAACTCTGACTTTTCGGAGTCATGTGTGTATTGATAGTCAATCACCATGTACTAAAACGATAAAGGAAAACATCGTGAGGAAACCTGCATACCATAGTGATTTATAAAAAAATCTATGGTATGTAAGTCCTTAGTCCGCCAACCCGCACTAGGCCAGCGTGGTGGACTATATGGCCTAACCACTCTCAATCATATTATCGATTGTAGAGTAGGCCCGTGCCTGCAGTGGGACCTATATGGGCCGATACAGATACAGGTCTCTCATATGTGAGAGGCCATCTGGGTAGGTACCACCGCAATGTCTATTTCTCCTGTGAAACCACACTACGTACATGCACTGTTGTGTTTCGGATTAAAGGACATTGTAGCCAGAGTAACTACTGGACATATTGAGACTTAACATCTTATGTCTCAGGATGGCGAGCACAGTGGAATGTTGCTACTGTTTATGAGCGATCGTATCGCTTACCATCAGGCGAACGGCTTGCTCGTCTCGTCTTCCCTCAGTGAGGTGTTATAAAAATACATATAAATCTGTGTGACTCCCTTATTTTGTCTAAACTAAACTACGCTGACACTGTTTATGGTTCTTGGGTGCTCATGAAGACAGTGCGTGGAATTTAAATTCCCTTACAATGAACTTGTTTTTTCCTATTATTATATTTCATTGTATATTCCCATTCAAAATAAATAATAAAATAAAAATAAAGTAAATATTAAAGCGGGGCTCCCATGTAATGTTGTTCAAATTAACCGAGTATACCTACAATAAATTATTGCTATCCTTAATATTTTATTTTTTGTCAAGTAAAAAGTATCAAGTAAAGGTCGTATCCAATGATAATGGTATAAAACAATAAACCAAAATAAACATATCAATCCATTAACAATTGCTCATTTGCGAAGTGAATAGGTCTAGACTCACTAACAATAAAACTTTTATTTAATACAAAAACCATTTATTTACTAAAAAAAATTGACCGAACAATGATTGGTGGTATTATAAGTTATAACCCTTTGCGATTTCGTCGTGTGTAACATTGGTTTTTGATTCTCTTCTCTATTTCGACCGTCTCTTGAATATCTTTAGGACACGTTGGTATCAATAGCACAATTATTATCACTAACACAATGACACAGTGCTGAAAACAATAATATGCTTCTCTGAATAAACAAATACATAAAATATTGGCACGATTCAAGAATTAATTACAGTCTCTTCTAATCATATGCAGCTAAACATTTGCTCACACGGCGCACTAAGGGGAATTTGAGTAAACTAGCTGGCCAAAATTACAATTTCTAGAATTACCCTCAGGTAAAAAAGAAGAAGAAGAAGAAGGTTCCTAGAAAAGCTAGGTATTTGGGCGACCCAAACCTATTAATTGTTTTTCACCCACTTCAAACCCAAGACGATAAGATCAGTCGAAACTCAGACATTGCTCGTAGTGGTTTTTCGTGGTTTTCTGGTTTAAAACTAATATTTCAACATTTTGTTATCATATGTTGTGTTGTGATTAATAAAATTTTAACGATAGCTTCTCAAACTGCAGATAAGTGAGTTATTTTACATGTTTAAAGTATTTCATTTTCTTAGATTATTACGTTATTTTTCGCTAACTAGAAAAATAGCGTTTTTATTCCTTTATTTTTTGTGAAAAATTAGTTTTGGGAGGCTTTTTGTTATGGTGCCCGGCATTACCCGGCTATGATTCTTATATATTCTTAAAATATAGATATTATATTTTCTATAACTGTAAAAATTGGTTCCTACTAACTCCTATTCCACCATCTGGAGCGATTTTTCATCTCTAACTTAAAAATGTGAAAAAAATATAACTTGTGATTCATTTACTTTTTATTATTTCAGGTCCTTCTAGAAGTAAGATAATGACTCGCAAAGAAGTATTTGATCTTATGAGATTACAAAATGATCTAAATAATAACGATTAATCAGAATAATTTGAAAATTACTTAATTTCACATAAACGTTATTACAAAGAAGAATTAAAAAATACATAAAGCAGACAGAAATGAAGAATCGATGGGTGGGAGTGAAATATAGAAGTGATCTGTATCTAAAAATTAGTAAATAGTAGTTAAATCGAGTGCTTGAATTATCCGAAATACCGATAAGAGCAGGTAGACCTACAAAATCTTTTGACGATGCTAATGAACGAAGAGAACAGCTACCTACATAGTTCCCCGACTTATTAATAATTTGCCTACCGACTTGGTTAATAATATCACACCGTCGAATATAAATATCTAAGCAATCAATAACGTAACATTCCAATATTCTTGTATTATGCTTATTGTAAGATCAATAATATTAATAAGATTAAGATCATTCAACATATCACCAGTGCATGTCCATCTCTCACCCAAACCGACTACACCCATAGACACAATCAGGTAGTAAATATAATACATCAAAAACTGTCTATAAAACATAAGCTAAGTGAAAATACACCCAAACCCTATTACCAATATGTTCCTAAGCCGGTGCTGGAAAGTGCAACTCACAAAATATACTTTGATAGGGCAATACTAACAGATAAAACTATACACCATAATAGACCGGATATAACACTAATAGATAAAATATATAAACTTGTATATTTAATTGACGTAGCAATACCTAACACTCATAACATACAAAAAATTATAACTGATAAGATCCATAAATACACAGAGTTGAAAGAAGAAATTACGAGGATTTGGAAGATGAACAAAGTATACATTGTGCCATTAGTGATTTCCAGCACAGGTATAGTACCGAAGTATCTGCACCATAGTCTAAAGCTAATCGATCTGCCTACAAACGTATATTAACCATGCAAAAAGCCGTCATTTTGAACACTTGCCGAATCGTGCGTAAGTTTTTGCAAGAGGAATCTGAGGAGGACCCTATGGAATTGAATTTCGCAAATGAAACCCACTTGGCCTAGGCTCGTAGTTTTATACATACAATACCGAAATTGTCTCAATTTCGTGACAAATAATGATCAAAATATTAATAAGATTAATTATTAAGTATTACAATACTGTTGCTAACTCATGTCAGCTCTGGTATAAACCTTAGTGGTTTTGATTTTGTGGTTTGATTGATGCTGTTCATGTTATGATTTATGTATAATTTTCTATTGTATCAAATAAACGGAAATAAAAATTAAAATGCGTAAAACTGACAACACACGTCTGTTTGATAGTCCTGAGAAAATAATCTTTGCTGCACAAATGTAGTTGAGAGCCGAGGGAAACAGAAGTGCATCAAATATTTTTAAAGAGATTTTGGAGAATAGGGATCGTGGTAAAGAGAACAGGAAGTCAGAAGAACATGATAAGGCAAAAGTTAAGCAAGTTCACCTAGAGATAGCGCTAAAAAACAATTTCCTCCCCTTGAAAATTGTGTAAAAAAAGGAAACAAAATTAATTTATGAAAGAAACGTTAGAAATGTTAGTATGTGAAGAATATTATATTTTAAGTATATAAACGTTATAGTGATAGTTAATTATTATTTTGAATATTATTCTGTGTTAAAAAATAAATTCTGTTAATAAAATGTTGTTTTTTTTACCTACACCCGTATTTGGTATACCCCTTGCACTATCAATTGATATTAGCAGTTAGCGAACACTTGAATTTAAGACCTAATGAATAAGAAGGATAAATAATTTTGGCCAGCTAGATTAAGTCAAATACCCTTATGTGCGGCGCTCGAATTCGAACTTCATTTGATAACTTACATAAACATACACACCTGCATAATTATAAGTCCCCTTAAATGTAAATCTTTAAGACGACTGTTGTAATTGTTAGGCTTTAACTTTTTCTTGTACATTCCAAATGTACCTGCAAAATTGTAAAATTCAGTCTTTTGTGAATTGTGAAATATCCTCAAACATTTGTTATTACATATTGATATTTCTAAGCATTAACAAAAAGGTAAAATAAAGAGGAGGCCTAAGTCCAGAATGTGGATGAATATGGAATGAAAAGATAAAGATGATTTAGTAGATATGGATAATAGATGGTGGACTATAGGCCAAACCCCTGTAAATCGTATCCTTGATTGTAGAGTTCCATGCCCTGTAGTAGAACGTAAACCAGCTGATACAGAAATTGAGTTGCTTCGATTAGTTCAGGACACTCACCACGATGAATACAATACTTCGGCTTGTAACCTTTATAAGCTTTAAATGCGTCTCCCGGAGTTCCAGGTCCTAGATTTTGAAGATAGTTCTGAACGACAAAAATATAAGATAACAATGAGATAGCTTTTAAAATTATAATATTTAACTAGCAGCATGGACGTACCTAGCATTTGCTCTAGAATAGGCCAAAACTACGAATAAAGCAAATATATAATAGGAATGTTCTGTAAGACAAAAAAATAAAAGATAACTAAGAGATAGGTTTTGAAATTATAATATTTATTTTTATTGTTTAAGGAAAACAAACAGTTCAACAATAATACATATACTACTGTGTCCAAAAAATAAGGTGACTTTTGAATTTAACCTGCGCGCGTCGAATGATTTGGAGAATTATTATTTTTTTAGTTTGGTAGTACTGTCAGTGACATCCATGTCAAATTACATGTCAAAATATTCATTAGTGTTTGAGATACGCGTCATTTTGTGAGCTGCTAAAAGTGAGTTTTTCGTTTTTTGCGATGTCGAAATTTGTTGAGCAAAGAATTTGCATGAAATTTTGTTTGCGGAGTCAATTTTCTGCTGCGGATACGTTAAGAATGGTGCAGAAAGCCTTTCGTGACGAGGCTATGTCTAAAAAAAATGTTTACAAGTGGTATAGTGAGTTCAAGCCAGCTGTGAACGTGTCCAAGACGAAGAGCATACTGGGCGACCATCAACCTCAACCGACGAAGCTCACGTCCAACAAATCAAAGATTTGTTGTTGAAAAACCGTCGATTAACGATTAGAGACCTTGCTGATGAGGTTGGCATATCGAAAGGCTCGGTCAATACCATTTTAAAGGATGTTTGGGCCTCAAGCGCGTCACATCTCGACTGGTACCGAAAACCACGATAATGCACCGTCCCATACTGCACTAGTATTTCGTGATAATTTCGCCAAAAACTCAACCCATATGTTCCGCAACCCCTGTATTCATCTGATCTAGTGCCGTGCGACTTCTGCCTATTCAGCAGGCTCAAAAGACCGCTCCGGGGACACCGTTTTGATATGATAGAGGAGATTCAAGCCGCAGCGAAGACGGGACTGAAGGCCATCCCGGAAAGTGGCTACAATCAGTGTTTCGAATGTTGGAAAATCCGTTGGCATAAGTGCATTGCATCGGGAGAGGATTACTTTGAAGGGAATTAAATTGATTTGGAAGAATAAATAAAGAATTATCAAAATAAATACAATGTCACCTTATTTTTTGGACACAGTATGTAACATTAAATATGATATAACTAATACATAGACCAGTAAAGTTTTCACTAATAAATATTAAATACACCGCAACATCAAAAACAGACCAAAATTTGTTTTACAGTTAGAAAAAATAAAATACCAAAAGCAATAATAAATGAAAGAAAAAAAAATCCGATCAGTAAAAATTAAAATAATATGAAAATTAGCAAAAATTAAAATCAAAACGACAAACAATCTGCTATATCCTTTTTAAACTTTAAGGGGGAGGCTGTAAATACATCAACATGAGAAAACTTTTCATTATATTCATTACATACTCTAAAGATAAATGTGTTTCGAGCATAGTTAGTCCTTGTATGGGGTACATTAAACAAGATCTTACTAGAGTTACGTGTACGTAAATTTGGACATCTGAACTACAAACAACTTAAATGATATGGAGATTCAATAAGATTTCTTATTAATTTAAACAAAAACAATTGGTCTCTAAGTATTCGACGATCGACTAAGGACATCATAACAGGAGGGGCAACATTTAATGTGTAGGTAATGAAATTTAGATATTTAACAAATTTTCGCTGAATTTTTTCTATAGCATCTATGTATACTTTATATTTGGGGTTCCAAATTACAGACCCATATTCCAAATTATAAAGAGAAGCTTGGTTCTACCTGAGATCTGATAATTTTTTGACAGTACGAGTCATAACATGGTCATATACGCGAGTCAAAATATTTCTTCGTTTATAAATGCTTGAATGAGTATTTTATAACATTTTTTAAATGTTTATTTATGCATTTACATACATTATATAATATATAAGAGATAAGAGGCTGATTTAAGAGGTTGACAGATAAGAGATCCCAGTTTTAGAGATTTTTTCTTATTTTTATATTATTACTAGCTCACATATCAAATTTTAGTTTTCTAGGACATTAGGTACCCTAAGAATAATATCTAAGAATAATAATCATCCGCAAGTCAGTGACGAAATCAGGATGTTTAGGATTTCAGTACAAAGAAAAGTTTAAGAGCTATGCAATTAAAACTTGGTCAGGGGTCAGGGGTGCTCCTATCTAGTGGTCATGGCTTGTCCTAGAATAGGTGCTACGAGTACGCGACCTCGGCCCCCCGAGCTACTGCAGTCACTACAAACATTCCCTTCCATGACTGCAGTATCCACTCCTACAGGCCATACTCTCCTTTCCCATTATATCCTCTACTCACAAACCCTATTTCCTTTCCCCCGCTGATGATGGGCAGCAGCGTCATCAGCGTGAGTCCCATTCTGCGCTCGCCAACCCGCCTGCCAAGCGTGGCGAGTATTGGCAATAACTGGCCCCCAGTCCCCGGCAGCCCCACTATTCCTGGCGATGGTAGCAGCCATGGTTACGGTGGGGTAGGGGGTGCTAAGAATCCCCGGGTTGGCCCCGGCTACCACCCCCGACGACGACTGGCCCTGGTAACACACAACATACGCACTTTGAGGACAGACGAGAAAATTGTCGAACTGGAAGAAGAATTAAGCGGGTTACACTGGGACATTCTGGGGTTATCGGAAGTCCGAAGAATCGGGGAGGATACGATAACCCTGAAGTCTGGTAACCTGCTCTTCTACCGGGGGGACGACCAACAGTCCCGAGGAGGTGTCGGATTTCTCGTCCACAGGTCTCTCATCAACAACATCGTATCCATCGAAAGTGTGTCGAGCAGGGTAGTATACCTTATACTCAGAATATCCAAAAGATATTCGTTGAAGGTCATACAGGTATACGCGCCGACCTCGACACACCCAGATGAAGAAGTAGAGGAGATGTATGAGGACATTAGTAGGGCCATACATACTTCCAAAACCTACTTCAATGTTGTTATGGGGGACTTCAACGCAAAGTTGGGCAAGAGAAGCGATGCAGAGTTGAAAGTGGGGCAATTTGGACATGGGCAACGGAACCTCAGGGGTCAGAGGCTGGCCGACTTTCTGGAAAAAGAGGGACTCTTCGCGATGAACTCTTTTTTCCAGAAGCCGCCTCACAGGAAATGGACCTGGTTGAGTCCTGACGGTTCTACGAGAAATGAGATAGATTTCATCTTGACGACGAATAGACGGATGTTCAGTGATGTCTCTGTGATCAACAGGGTGAAAACCGGTAGTGATCACCGAATGGTTAGGGGCATTGAATATCAACGTCCAATTAGAAAGGCGCCGCTTGATGAAGTCTACGCTCCGACCTACTCGCGCCCATATCCAAAACCCCGAGAGCTTTCAACTCGAGTTGACAAATCGCTTTGATTGTCTAAAAGAAAACCTTGCAGTGGACGAGTTAAACAGCGGTTTGGTAGAAGCTGTCCATACGGTGGGATCTAAGTATTTTACACCTCGCCGTAGAGATAGACCACAAAAACTCTCGATCCACACTCTTGACCTCATGGCCGAACGTCGATCTTTGACGCTGCAGTCTTCCGTTGACGCCGAAGCATATCGGCGGCTCAATAGACGGATCTGGAAGTCCTTGCGACACGATGTCCGTGCTCACAATACTGTGAGCATTAAGGAGACAATTGAGCGGAACGGAGGCTTGAAAGTGTTTGCAAGAGACTTGTCTATTGGGCAAAGCCAGTTGTCTAGGCTGAAGACGGAAGACGGCCGTGTGGTATCGACGAGGGCAGAGGTATTAAGGGAGATCGAGAGGTTCTACGGACAGCTTTACACCTCGGTTGCCGAACCTACTGTTAGCTCGGCCGAAGACCCGAGAGCCGAGTTAATCCGACACTTTAGCGATGATATCCCGGACATCAGCCTGTTTGAGATTGAGATGGCCCTCAAACAACTTAAAAACAACAAGGCGCCGGGTGAGGACGGAATCACTTCAGAGCTTCTGAAAGCGGGCGGAACGCCGGTACTGAAAGTCCTTCAGAGGCTCTTCAATTCCGTTCTCCTCGAGGGCTCAACGCCGGAGGCATGGAGCAGGAGCGTGGTGGTACTGTTCTTCAAAAAAGGTGATAACACTTTGCTGAAGAACTACAGGCCCATCTCGCTCCTGAGCCATGTCTATAATTTGTTTTCAAGGGTCATCACAAATCGTCTCGAAGGCAGGTTTGATGACTTCCAGCCTCCCGAACAAGCCGGTTTCCGAAAAGGCTTTAGTACCATAGACCATATTCATACGCTACGGCAGGTTATACAAAAAACAGAGGAGTATAACTTGCCGCTTTGTTTAGCGTTTGTGGACTATGAGAAAGCCTTTGATTCGATCGAGACCTGGGCTGTGCTACAGTCTCTTCAGCGGTGCCACATAGACTATCGGTACATCGAAGTGTTGAGGTGTATATACAACAACGCCACCATGTCGGTCCGAGTACAGGATCAGAGCACGAAGGCTATTCCACTATAGAGAGGCGTGAGACAGGGAGATGTCATATCTCCGAAACTGTTCACTGCCGCGCTGGAAAATGCCTTCAAGCTCTTGCAGTGGAAAGGATTCGGCATCAACATCAACGGCGAGTATATTACTCACCTTCGATTTGCCGACGATATTGTAGTCTTGGCAGAATCGCTGGAAGACCTTAGCACTATGCTCGAAGACCTTAATCGAGTTTCCCAACAGGTGGGTCTTAAAATGAACATGGATAAAACGAAGATCATGTCGAATATCCATGTTGTGCCCACCCCCATTGGAGTTGGGGGCTCGACTCTCGAAGTTGTAGACGAATATGTCTATTTAGGACAAGTGGTCCGGTTAGGCAGGTCCAACTTCGAGAGAGAGGTCAATCGGCGAATCCAACTCGGTTGGGCAGCGTTCGGGAAACTTCGCGACGTCTTCTCGTCCAAAATACCTCAGTGCCTAAAATCGAAAGTCTTCGATAGTTGTGTGTTACCAGTGATGACATACGGCACCGAGACGTGGCCTCTCACTGTGGGCCTCATTAAAAGGCTCAAAGTCACTCAACGAGCCATGGAGCGGGCTATGCTCGGTGTTTCCCTACGAGATCGAATCAGAAATGAGGAGATCCGTAGGAGAACCAAGGTTACCGACATAGCCCATAGGATTGGCAAGTTGAAGTGGCAGTGGGCCGGGCACATAGCTCGTAGAACCGATGGCCGTTGGGGCCGAAAGGTTCTCGAGTGGAGGCCACGTACAGGCAAGCGAAGTGTCGGACGCCCGCCTACAAGGTGGACGGACGATCTGACTAAGGTCGCAGGAAGTCGCTGGATGCAGGCCGCTTCCAACAGGTCATTGTGGAGATCATTGGGGGAGGCCTATGTTCAGCAGTGGACTTCCTGTGGCTGATATGATGAATTAAAACTTGAAATGTTTAATGAGCCAGGTAATAAGAATATTCCAAGAATTTTGTTTATCTATATACAGTAGAATTCATGTACAACGACTTCGCTTATAACGACTAACCGGTTTTAACGACGCGAAGATAATGTTTACTCAAGTTAGGTTTCATATACAGGTACTGAGAAAATGTAACCGTTTAGTGCGATTCCGGTTTAAGCGACCAACCGCTTGTAGCGACCAATAATTATGGTAATACGTCCGGTTAAAACGACGCGCAATATTTTTTTATACACCCTATGCACTAATATTCTTATTATTTATTATTAAAATTCACCCCGCCCCGCGCGCTTCACCTCTCCTTATATTAACGCGTGAATTCATAGTTAGTGTTTGTGACTTGTTAAGACAAATTCTTAAAGCTCGACAAAATAGTTCTGTGAAGCGAAAGTATTTCACAAATGGAGAAAAAAGGACAAAGTTATGTAATTGTAATGCGTAATAAACATTAAAATAAAACATGTGTGATTATTTCCTACAAAATGTTTTGTTTACCTAAATAGGAAAATCAAACTTTCGCAATAAATAAACATATTTATTCGTAAGTTAAGTACATATGTACTTAAGAAATAATCCGTCCGGTTAGTACGACATAGTATCGCCGGTCCCTTGAAGGTCGTTATATCCGGATTCTACTAGGTAGAACGTAGGGTAGCGCTAAGAAAGGATTTTGCCAAATTCAACCCCTAGTAGGGTGAAAAGGGTTAAAAACTGATGTATGGAAAATTGAAACCAATTGTCAAACTTAGTATTTTAGTTAATAATTTAAAAGGAAACTAACCACATACTTTGTTTGTCTAGCCCTAATGGGGTTAAATAGGGGTTGAAGTGTTGTGAGACTAGAGTGATTAATGACTGTCTAATCAACACACAGCTAAAGCAGCTAGAAAAATGAAATTATCTACAGGGATACCTCTTATGACGTAGGGTAGGATTAAGAAACTACGAACTACTACGAACGACTACGAAATTCAACCTCTAAGGGAGTAAAAAGAGTAAAAAACGGTTGTATGGAAAATCGAAAACCGTTAAAGCTATAATCGTCAAACTTGGCACTTTAGTTATTCAATCAAAAACAAAAATAACTGCATAATTTATTTTTCTAAACTTAACCCTAAAGGGGTTAAAATTAAGATCGAAGTGTTGTGAGAATAGGGTGATTTATTGACTACCCAAGTAACGCACAGCCGAAACTACTTGAGTTAGAAACGGGAAAATTTACACAGAGTTTTCTATTATGACGTACGGTAGCCCACAGCAAGGATTTTAGGAAATTTAACGCCTAAAGCGACGAAAAGGGTTAAAAACTGTTGAATAGAAAGTTGTAACCGTTGAAGTTGCAGATATTTATCTTAGCACTTTTATTCGTCTAGAAACAAGAGTAAATGCATATATTTTTTCCTCTAATTAACCTTATTAATTAACCTTATTATAAGGCGCGAGTCTGACAAAGTGACAAGCACTTAGACGATTAAAAAAATAATTACGAACCTTAGTTGTCATATTAGTAGCGAAGAAAGGCACCCATTGGCTCTGGTACATAGTGGAGAACCAAAGAAATAGTTCCGCCGATACTGCTCTGGTATTAAACAGCATCATTAGAACCTACAATGTATAACAAGTACACAGTAATACGTATTATTTACCTACATACAGGATGTCTTACATTTAAGTAAAGGGAGGTAGATTAATTCTATCGATCAAACTATGACGGCTTTCACAAATAAATTATAGTCGTGCACGTACAGATAGCACCTTTAGAATTAAAGCAACTTAATCAAAAAAATACATGTATGGGTTTTAGGTCACACACCTTTTATGATAGAAATAAATTGCTTGATATATTGGTAATTGATTAATCCTTGGTGTGGATATCCGCTGTGATCTCAATCCAAGGAATCACATCGAGGGCGTAATAACTGCCACATCACGCAGGGTTGGAGTCCTGAACAGGATGCGTCGGTTTTTCACGCCCGGTCAGCTTTGTCGCTTATATAAAGCGCAGGTCCGGCCGGGTATGGAGGAGTACTGCTCGCAGCTCTGGGATGGATCCGCCCAGTACCTGCTCGATGCCTTGGATGGCTTGCAGCGGCGGGCCATCCGCATTGTGAATGATGCAGACGTTACGAGCAACTTACAGTCGCTACAACTCCGGAGGGATGTCGCCTCTCTAAGCGTGTTCTACCGCCAGTATCACGGTGAGTGCTCTGAAGAATTGTTCAAGTACCATATTCCTGCAACCCCATGTAGAAATGAGATCCAAGGTCCGGTTAAGCTCAATGACAAGATCTTCGCGTCCCTTCACAGTTTCGACTCGGCAACCCGGAGGCCTGCAGTGGTATCACCCATGAACCGTGCTGTCATCTGCATAGCAATGAATGCTGCCAAGCGACAACATGTCATTGATATGCAGAATAAACAAGGTGGACGACAGCACCGAGCCCTGAAGAACACCGGCATACCGACAAGAGCGCCAAAGCGTGTCCATCGACAACTACACGTATTCTACGCCCATGCAGAAAGCCGGAAATCCACGAACACAAGTTGCCGGGCAGACCGTATGCCGGAAGTTTGAAAAGAAGACTACGGTGCCAGACCCTATTAAACGCCTTGGCAATGTCGAGGCTCACATCAAGAGCCTCGCCACGCCGGTCAATCGCCTCACCCCAGCGATGCAGGACAAACGCTAGAAGATCACCCGTCGATCGATTATGACGGAATCCGTATGGTCGGTCACTGATCAACGAGTGATCCTCCACGTAGCGGACCAATTGAGCGTTTTTGATCCGCTCCATGACCTTACACATCACCGAGGTGATAGCGATAGGGCGGTAATTGGTAGGGTCCGACCGATCACCCTTTTTGGGGATCGGTTGCACATTGGCCTCCCTCCAAGATTCCGGCACAACACCTGTGCGGTAGGACGCTCGGTATAGGCGAGTCAGTGCAGGAGACAACTCGGCTGCACAAGCTTTTAAATTTGCATTGTATATTGCTGTTTTCTGTTGGTATTTGTAATCCGGTTTTGATAACCACTCAGGGCCTTTTTACCAGAGAGGGTGTTCTATTAACTGCTCTACAGTTATACCGCGATTAGCGCAATCCACTGGGTTTTCCTGTGATTTGACATTTTCCAACAATCCGAAGGCATAGTCTCAGTGATTTTCTTAATCCTATTGGCTTGGATTGGTCTTTCCTTGAAGCCATCCAAGAACTGCTGTCGAATCACACCACAGATCACATGTTGCGCCCAACACATATAAGCTATCAGATAGATATAAACCGATGCCAAATGTCGCGTCATCAGTATCGTCCAAGTAGTGGGCCCGCACATGTCGTCGCACGTTAGCGAAAATTACATTTTGGGAACATAATATTACAGTTAAAAATGATTTGTTCAATAAAAGGCCCTGCGCAGACGGCACACTTTTTGTGCGATCGAGTCTGCGGCGCACAAAAAGTCTGCATAGCGCGCAAAAAGTCGGTCGCGGATTTTTCACAGACTCAACGCACACGACGCACATCTTCGATCATTTTGTCGGCAGGGCTGTAGAGACGTAGACGCTATGGAAATCGTGCAGAGATCGCGAAGTATTATTTTGTACATGAAGTACAGAAAAAGAAGAAGAAATAGAGAATTTTGGGTACATCCTATACTTTCGGAAAGATTACTGAAGGGACAGTTCCATACTAAACATTCAATTCTGAAACAACATCCGGCAATTTTTTTCAAATTTTATAAAATGTCTGTTCCTACATTTGATGAGTTGCTATTTCAAACAGGTCCAAACAGGAGCGGAATAAACATTACAGCACACTTCTTCCCACATTTTTCTTTTTAAATGTCTATCATGATATTCTGCCGTAGAAGTATCATAAATTGCTGGTCTGTTTTGTATTTCTTGAATTAACATAGTTGCATCGACCTCTGGCGCCATGATAATAGATCGCGTGCGTTACGTCCACCCACCCCTAGCAAATGCAGATTGCCGACTAAAGAGTGCGCCGTCTGCGTTAGCGCGCGTTGAAGCAAACGTTCAATTTTTTTCACACACTTTTTGTGCGGAGCGGCGCGCCGCGGCGCGGTGTGGTCTGCCCGAATTACACGGATTTTTTGTGCGCCGGACTTTTTGCGCGTCGTGTGCGTTACTGCATATAATTGCATAGGTTCTATTTTCACAGACTAAAAAGTACGTCACGGATAGTCTGTCGTCTGCGCAGGGCCAAATGGTGTGCAAAAAACTCAAAAATATAAAGTATCTAAAAAAGCGTAATAAGTTTTCGTCGATAACTAATATTCTTTAAATTAATTTGGTCCCGAGCGAGCTCAATTTATACCGGTTAATTCATCAATGTCGAACAGTAGAGTTCGGATGGAGAATCAGCCGTCTCTTTTTCGCATAGCAATAACCGTAATAAGCCATCTTTTTTGGCGAAATCACGCGTTCTAGTGTTTGACGCATGTTTATAAGATGATTCCCAGAAATATGGATATTGTAAAACAATAATGTAAATTAATTTATTGAATGACAATGCCACAAAATATATATTGATTTAAATAAAAATTACAAATTACCATAATTACGTTATTTTATGTAATTTGAAATAGTTAAATGTGTTAACAAGGTACTTTTACAATATATTTTTATTTATTTTTATCTTTGGCGTAATTAAATTTCCTTTTTTCCCTATTTATTTACCATAAGTTTTAGTATACTAAGTTTATTGAGAATCAGTAGCACAAACTATTGCACTAATTT